>OX463239.1:88941542-90208557 GCA_949820135.1 Sylvilagus floridanus | reverse complement strand
GCTGCTGTGGGCAGTTTTCATAAACAGGAAGAGTTGGGAGTGGAGACCCCAGGTTGGGGGTGGATGCCCACTTTTGTCTACTTTTGATTGCAATTGCTCTTCTTGTTTTTCCTTAAAGAGCTTTGCTGAGAGATGGAAGATCTTAAATTTCCACTTTTCTTCTGTAGACAAACCTTGTTTTCCTGCAGAAACCTTTTTGTCTCATTTCCCAGAGCAGACAAGCCTCCAGGATTCCACCTAGGGAGATGCCCATGGTTTCAGTGTCCCCTACACACACCCACACACACCCTTCCTTCTCCATTTGGGTGACATCACACTGTACAGTGAATATGGATATATATATATATATTAATCTAGAGAAGAGTTGGTTTGAAATTATAATCTGCTTTCCTTGTTAAAGTTGTTCATGAAAAATCATTCAATAGAATATTTTTGTGATCACAAAAAGGCAATAAAAAATTGAAGTAGAAGTTGCTCTAACCCCCTAGAAATGTTCCCTTGCAGCAAAGCCCAAGCATGTGCACCCTGGTTTGGGAAATACTGCATTAACATGAAAACACAGTCACGAGGAGTCCTCAGTCCACTTGAGCATAACCATTGATGCCAACACAAGTAGGGGCAGGGATTGCTTGGCTGACATGCACCCCGACTCTTGGATAAGCCCCAGGTGCTTGGGTTGTCTTTTCAGGTTATTTCTGAAATGCAAACTCGACATTCAACATTCCACTGGGAATAGATTCTCTGTCCCTGTGGATCTTGATGTGTGGGACAGAATTGTTACAGAACAGGTAACTGCAGAGGGATATGACTTGCAGGTCCTGATTGTTTTCACTAAGACATGGATAATGTTTACAAATGAAGTTAGAAATGTGTTGCTTAAGGCATGGAACATGTTGGAAGGACTTGGATCACTCATGAGTCCTGATTGCTCAGAGGAGGTGATGGACAAGGCCAAGGGCACAAAGCATCCAACCCCTGCATCGTGCAGGCAGGGACTCCAGGAAGGCAGTCTGCAGGGCTGGGGAGCCAAGAATGACTGAAGCTGAAGGATCCTCTGTGGAGCAGGGTCCAGGTCACGCCGTGTGGCAAAGGTAAATGGCTGCCTTTTCTTTTCTTTTCTTTTCTTTTCTTTTCTTTTCTTTTCTTTTCTTTTCTTTTCTTTTCTTTTCTTTTCTTTTCTTTTCTTTTCTTTTCTTTTTTTGACAGGCAGAGTGGACAGTGAGAGAGAGAAAGGTCTTCCTTTGCTGTTGGTTCACCCTCCAATGGCCACTGCGGCCAGCCCACCGTGCTGATCCGAAGGCAGGAGCCAGGTGCTTCTCCTGGTCATCCATGGGGTGCAGGGCCCAAGCACCTGGGCCATCCTCCACTGCACTCCCGGGCCACAGCAGAGAGCTGGCCTGGAAGAGGGGCAACCGGGACAGAATCCGGCGCCCCGACCGGGACTAGAACCCAGTGTGCCGGCGCCGCAGGCGGAGGATTAACCTAGTGAGCCGCGGCGCCGGCCTGGTTGCCTTTTCTTTGTGTTGATTGCTTTGGGGTCATATCCAAAAAATTGTTTCCAAGACCAATGTCCAGGAGTTTTCCTCTGTGATTTCTTTTAGGAGTTTTGTGCTCAAGTCTCACATTTAGGTCTTTAATCCAATTGGGTTGATTTTTTTGTATGGTGTAAGATAAAGTTCCTGACACCAGTCTTTAAGAGGTCATCTTTTCCCTGTTGTGTGTTCTTGGCCCTTGTCAAAAATTAGTTGGTAACACATATAGGGGTGTTTTTGTACTGTTCTGTTTCATTGGTCTGTGTGTCTGTTTTCCCATCAGTACAGTACTGTTTTGATCACTATAGGTCTGTAACATAATTTGAAGTGACTAACCCAATTAAAAAATGGGCAAAGCATATTTCTCACAAGATGTGCAGACGGCCAACAGATATGTGAAAAGGTTCTCAGCTTCCAGGAGCTGCAAACAGAAACCACAACGAGGAGCAGATGTTTAGCAAGGAATTTAGGACGCCTGTTTTCCCTATAGGAGTGCTCAGGATTGATTCCTGGGTCTCATTCCTGCTTTTGGTGACCTTGGCAGGCAGCAGTGATGGCTCAAGTCCTTGGGTTCCTGTCACTCATGTGGAAGACCTGGACTGAGTTCCCAGCTTCTGTCTTCTGCCCTGGCTTAGCCCCAGTTGTTATGGGCATTCAGGGAGTGAACCAGTGGGTAGGGGCTCCTTCTGTCTCTCAAATAAAAAGTCACAATAAGACATCGCTTCACATCTTTTATATGACTTATCAAAAAGACAAGCAATCACAAGTGGTGGTGAGGGTGTTGGTGCTGGTGGAAATGTAGATTCCTACAGCTGTTATGAAATACAGTAAGGAGAGTCCTCAAAAAATTAAAATAGAACTACTGTGTGATCCAGTAACCCTGCTTCTAGACATAAATCCAGAAGAGATAAAATCAACATCCCAAAGAGGTACCTGCACTCCCATGTTTACTGCATTATTGTCTACAACAGCCAGGGTATGGAAGCAACCTCTGTGTCCATTGACAGATAATGAAAATGTTGTGTATACTCATACACACAATGGGATATTATTCTGCCACAATATAAATGGACCTGGAGGACATTGCGCTATATGAAATAAAGCAGACCCAGAAAACAAAATACCACAATCTCTGTTGCACACGGACTCTCAAGGGCATCCCGTGAAATGAGGTAGAACAGTGACTACCAGGGGCAGGCAGGTGGAGGAGCTGAGGAGAGGAGGGTTCAGGAGTAGAGAGTGCAGTTGTATGGGATGATTGAGGCTGGAGATCTAATGCACAGCGTGAGACTGCAGTGGCTACTACTGCATTGTATGCTGGGAATTTGCCATGAGAGTAGATTTCAGGTGCCTCCCACCCCCAGTTACTAGGTGAGGAGGTGGATTTGCTGGTTTCTTCAGCTGGAATAAATTATGTGATGCTGTGTAAGTGTGCTAGAATCTTGTGTTATATGTCCTAAATATATACAACTCTGATTTTTAAGTCAAAGAATCACAGCAAATGGACCAATTGCTTTTATAGGAGTTGGTGTTCACAGAAACACGGTGAGCACCAAGGGGTTGCTAAATTATTTTCTAGGTCCCTAGTTTAAATATTATTTTGTTTAAAAATAATTCAACTAAAAATACTGCTCTGAAAGAGCATTCTTTATTACGTGGAAAATAGCTAATTTCCCTCCTGGTGTCAGATAAGTGAGTCATCACCGTCCATTTTATTCCTCTAGCAGGTGCTTCCTTTCACAGATCAAAGCATACGTGAGTAAAACTGAAATTTAAAGGAGCAGACAAGTCTATTCTGTTTGAATAATTATGAGTGATAATGTATAGCAGGACTCTTGCTTTCACATTCATTCATGAATTTAGATTTAGAAATGCTCTCGAACGCCTTTGGAAGCTGTGTAAACAGTGCTCAGCTCCACTTTCACCAGCTGACTCCATTTCATAAACCATTTCTTTTATTCCATGGACATTGCGTGGAGATGGAATTCACTGAATTTTCCTCATTTAGGCTAGATCGCCTTTCCACTTCTGGTGTAGGATTGGCTCTTCTTCAGAGCATCGCACGTGCCTGTTGGTCCTTCTTTGTGTGAAAGGGTTGTGTTTCTTAGAAACCGCCAGCTTAGGATATGGCGTCAACCTGTGGGTGATTGCTGTCAGACTACAGTGAGCACAGGTAATGGATATTGTCACAAATGACTTTCGGTTCGTTAGACTCTGTCTAAATGGGTTGGGTAAATGATGGCCCTTGGAAACAGCACAATGCTGCATTGTACCAGGGGAACCCACTTGTGCGGGATTCCTGAGCTGGTACTTATTAGGATCTGCCACATCACTTCTGTTTTCTGCATTTCATTAAATGCACCGCCTGCGTGTAATCACGAGAGTGAAATGGAAAAGGAGATTGTAAAATATATCCCGAAACCCACCTCAACAGAAATGAACCAAATCATTCATTCAACCCAGACACAAGGAGCACCCACCCACCCTTGGGGACAGAAACAAGTCACAACACAGCCACTCTTTTCAGTGAGCTCTCAGCCCAGCATCGGGGAAGAGACTGGTGAACAAAACGAAAGTGATGTTATCGTGGAGGTGTTGATGGAGCCTGGAGAGGAGGGTCCTGGGGTGAGAGGCTTAGTCATGGGCGTCTACAACCCTGGAACCCACCATGTTGGGAGAGAACGTGAGTCAGTGGCCCCCAGTGTGATTGGAATTCTGGGGCTAGTGCTCCATTAGTGGTCCTTTGGCATTTTTGTGGGCTGCACGCATTACATGGATGGAACTTAATGTCGTTTTAACTTGCCAGAGAAAGCTTGTGGGTCTAGGGGTTTGGGAAACAATGGGCGGGCTCTGTCATGTGCTACATACTCCTGCAAATCTTTCAGATGGTTGTGCCACGCTCAAGAAGTTTTGTCTGAAGCAGGCTTTGTCCCTGTCTGGAGGAATTGGTGTTGATTACATTTGCAGGGGGATGACTTGATTTAAAAAAATCTCCTCTAGTTTGTTGTCAGCGCACATGGTTTATGAGACACAGTGCACGATCGTGAATTTCATGTGGGTGAACAATTATTAGTTTTGACGTCTATTTTGACGCTTTAGATCATTTGCTTGGCTAAGTGCCCAGAGAGAGTTGGAAAGTGACTGGGACTTGAACTTAAAAAAAAAAGGCTCCAAGACCCCTTCCTGCTGTGTAGACATTGGAATAGGATATGGGAGCAGGAATTGCTGGCGGACATGTAATTAAAGACTGGCATTTAGACTGGAGGGGCGGTGTGGTGAGCTTCTCCACCTAAAGGGAACAGTGAGTGTCTGAAACAAAAATGGTTAAAATTTTTTATGTGTATTTTATAATGGTACTTTACAGCTTGAAACATTTTAACCATAAAATATAGACTATGAACTCATAACTGCATTAAGTCCACACAGTAATTTTATGGCAACGATTTATGATGCATTGGTGTGGGTTCTTTAAAAGTGGAAAGTCTTCAACATACATTTTGCAATTGGCAAAAAAAAGTTTTTTTCTCTTGAGTCTAGAATCTGGGTGAATACAGCAATTGTAAGGGTTTTATTGAGCCGTCTATTATGCTAATCTGGATTTTCAGACATTATTCCATAGTTAATAACACTGGCAAGAATCGGGTCTAAAACAATAACCTTCTGCTAAGTTTTAAAAGCATTTTCATCCTGGACCTGTCACTAAGTTGGTGTTGGCATAATTAGGGAAGAGCCAGGGAAGCAGGGGTTGGACGGCCGGGTTCGCTGGGCCTGGAGTCGTTCCTGCAGGAGCTCCTTGGCTCAACAGCTGTAACGGTGCAGTATTGCCGCACCTGTGAGAGCGGCCTTCGCTCACTTCCACCTGCCAGCTCAGAGGTGTAAGCCAATTCTGGAAGCAGGCGATGCTCACAAGTGGTCTCTTGGCACCAAGGAGCTAGCGCGCACCCAGCCCCACTCCCACCCCAACCAGGCAGGCATCAGCCATTGTTGGAGCCAAGGAGAAGGAGTGTCCGGCATGATGCCAGTCCGCCCCCAGGTGTCACTCTCAAGGAAGGTGGCAGGAGGGTGAAGTATCTTTTCTCTGGGTCCTGACGTGTGGTGGGGAGGCAAGATTTCTCACACCTGATAGGGAATCGCTCCATCTCTTTTTTCTTAAGGAATTTGTTAATGCACTTGATTGTCAGGTCACAGCAAATGCATGCTAATTATTCTAACATAATTCTCAATTCTCATGTTAATGGGATAGTAATGTAAAGAGAACTACAATTCATAGAATATAATGATCTTTCTGTTTCTTCCTTTTTTAATTTTTGAGATAACATATTTTTAATTTACATTATAGTCCAAAGCATAATGCTCCACTAAATAAATAAAGAGTTCAACAAGTAAAAATTCAGCAGGAATTCAGGGAATGGTTATAAACAATAATCAGGTGAAAAGATGTCAGTTTCACTCATATACAGTGAATTTTAAAATAATCACAGATCATTAAAACTATAGTAGTATATCTCTCTCTATATTAAATTCCACAAGTAAGAGGAAACATGATATTTTTATTTTTCAGTCTGGTGCATTTCACTTAGTATAATGATCTCTAGTTGCATCTATTTGGTTGCACATGTCACAATTTCATTTTTTTCATGGCTGAGTAATATTTCATCGTGTATATATATATATATATATATATATAAAATCACAATTTCTTTATCCAGTCATCAGTTAATGGATATCCAAATTGGTTCCAGATCTTAGCTATTGTGAATTGAGTTGCTATAAGCATGGGAATGTGAGTAACTCTGAAACTTGCAAATATTTTCTCCGGTTCTGTTGGTGGCCTCTTCATTTTGTTGAGTGTTTCCTTTGCTGTGCAGAAGTGTCTTGGGTTGCTGGAATCCCAGTTGTCCTTTTTTGTTTTATCACCTGTGCTTTTGGGGTCTTATCCACAATGCCGTTGCCTAGGCCAATGTCTTACAGTGTCTCCCCTGTGGTTTCCTCTAGTAATTTGGTGGTAGTATGTCATAGATTTCGATCCGTGATCTGTTGTGAGTTGATTGTCATACAGTGTATAAGGTAGGGATCTTGTTTCATACTTCTGCATGCAGAAATTCAGTTTTCCAAACACCATTTGTTGATGAGACTGTTCTTTCTCTAAGAGATGATTTTAGCTCATTTGCCAAAGATTTGTTGGTGGTAGATGCATGGATTCATGTCGGAGGTTTCTATTCTGTTCCATCGGTCTACACTTCTATCTTTGTGCAAGTGCCAGGCTGTTTTGATTATAACTGCCTGGTGGTATGTCTAGAAATTTGGCATTGTGATGCCTTCAACTTTGTTTTTTTTTTTTAAGATTTATTTATGTATTTGGAAGACAGAGTTAGAGAGGCAGAAGAGAGAGAGAGAGAGAGAGAGAGAGAGAGAGAGAGAGAGTCTTCTATCTGCTGGTTCAATCCCCAAATGGCTGCAATGGCTGAAGCTGGGTAGATCCAAAGCCAGGAGCCAGGAGCTTCTTCCTGGTCTCCCACGCGAGTGCAGGGGCCCAGTGACTTGGGCCATCTTCCACTGCTTTCCCAGGCCATAGCAGAGAGCTGGATTGGAAGAGAGGCAGGCAGGACTGGGACAGGTGCCCGTATGGGTTGCTGGCACCTCAGGCAGTGGCTTTACCTGCTATGCCACAGCACCAGCGCCCAGCTTTGTTTTTATCTTTAATATGCTTTGACTTTTTGAGGTCTATTGTGTTTCCATATGAATTTCAGTATCTTTTTTTTCCTAAATCTGAAGAATGCCCTTGGTGTTTTGATTGGGATGACATTAAATCTGTTCATTGCTTTGGGGAGTATAGACATTTTGATGAGAGTAATTCTTCCAATTCATGAAGATGGAAGATTTTCCCATTGTTTTGTGTCTTCTTCTCTTTCTTTCATTAAATGTTTTTGTGGTTTTCATTGTAGAAATCTTTGACTTTCTTGGTTGACTTTATCCCAAGGTATTTAAAATTTTTCGGTAGCTATAGAGCATGGGACTGATTTTACAAGTTCTTTCTCAGCCAGAGCCTTGTTATTGTGTAAGAATGCTGTTGATTTTGGGTGTTGATTTTGTATGCTGCACCTTTTTCAAGTTCATGAGTTCCAATGGTCTCTTAGCGAAGTCTTTTGGTTCCCCCGTATAAAAGATCATGTCATGTGCAAGCATGGATAATTTGACTTCCTCCTTTCCAATATGTGATACGGTCTCTCTGATATGAGGTCATATGGGTGTTCTTTGAACACCACTGGGAAGTGCAGAGCTTAGACTCCCATACTAGTTTTCTGATATCATTGTGCTATTTGCTGAGCTCTGCTTGTAGTTATGTTGGTTCATTTGACGGACAGTAAAACTGTCTGGAAGCCTCACTATGCAACTATTTTAGAAAGACTTTTTATTTGATACTTTAATTTATAATATTCAGCAAGGCAGCCTATAAGAAGATAAAGAATCTATTTTAAAAGAAAACAAAATTGGGTGACAAAGACAAGAAAATATTTTATGTGACTTATGATGCGACAAAAGTGAAAGTGTGCAATGCTGAGCCCTGTATACTTACTGCAGGATAGGAAAGGATGATTCTGAGCGTCCTAGTAACCAACTTGGAAAGCAAACCACAGTCATTTACATAGTCCACGGGGTCTAAAAGATAATAAATAAACAGTACTTGTCAGAAGCAACAGAACTCTATTTTTAGATAGAAAAAGTTCCCGATTTTAATAAGAAAAGTAACATGCAGTCCACAAGATCAAGATATTTGACCTTGAACAATAGATATTTCCCTTATGGGTTTCCTAAACCTTTTTACCTGGTTTATATCCAAATTTAAGGACATTTTGGGGGTAAATGGGAAATGCTCAATAAAGGGCAGCATATGTGGTTTTTTTTTTTTTTTTTTTGACATCTTGGTGACTTAGGGGTTAGTTTGTTGGTTTTCATTTGATGTAGACAAATTGCTACTGGAGGACTATTTGTCAAAGCAGCTAACAAGAGGATGGGGTACAAGGCCGGCACTGTGGCATGGCGGGTTAAGTCGCTGCTGCCTGCAGTGCCAGCATCCCATATGGGCACCGGTTCAAGTCCTGGCTGCTCCACTTCTGATCCAGCTCTCTGCTATGGCCTGGAAAGCAGTAGAGATAGCCCAAGTCCTTGGGCCCCTGCATTTGCATGGAGAGACTGGGAGGAAGATCCTGGCTTTGGATCAGCTCAGCTCCAGCCGTTGTGGCCAATTGGGGAGTGAACCACTGGATGGAAAACCTCTCTCTCTCTCTCTGCCTCTCTTTCTCTCTCTGTGTAACTCTTTCAAATAAATTAATAAATCTTAAAAAAAAAAAGAGGATGGGGTACTTATAAACCAGAGCAGCCTTGTGTATCAGAGGGGACGCCTCACCTTGAAGACACATGAAGTAAAATATTAAGGGATCGTTATCAGGAAAGAGGTTATGGATAAGGTTTGAAAATGTCTCAGTCTCCACTACTTATGTCTAATTACACGACAGAGGGGAGTTAGGAAAGCTATGCCTGCAGTGGAGACAAGGGAGAAATCATCCCCTTCAACTTGATTTGCAATAGTCCCTCTAGGCACAGGATGGAGAAAGCTTGACTAAACATAGTATACTCTGTATTGCTAAGATGCAAATTGGCAATATTGATAACATTTCTCCCGTGTTATGTGATAAGCTAATGTTCACACCGAGGAAAGTGGGCCTTGCCTTCTTTGGCATTCCCGAGGGGATTGCACTGGAGTTTTTCATCAACCCTGACATTTAGGTCCGCCCAAGTGATCAGCAGTTCTGAGGGAGTATGTAGAATCCTTAATGATTAAATAATTACATTTAAAAAATTAGACCTCATGTCAAAGAAAATAAAATATTGGGCATTATTTGCAAGAAATTTAAGAGAAGACGGGATTTTGGATGAAGATGATGGTAAATGATATTACATCTACTTCATGGTGTATTTCAGATCTCATGGAGTAGTCTCAGAGATATGTAAAGAGTAAGAACTGTATGATAGTCCTGGGAAAAAAAGAAAAGTCATACAACAAACTAGAATTTCTGAGAAATTCCTAAAAGATAAAAAGTAAGCAGTTCAATTTATAGAGAAGTAGGACAGTGGGGAATCAGCCCATAATATATTACATATCCAGGAGAAATTCTGTAGTGAGACTTAATCTGAGGAGACCTCAAACCTAGAGTCCGCAGATAAGAAGGATGTGGGAGGAGAGAGGGCCTGTGTGTACTGAGCGGGACATGGAAGATCATTTTCTCCTGGGTAGCAGTAAGTGGCATCATGCGGCCAGTCTCAAGCTCTGGGTTGCCAGTAACCTGTAGGAGAGGCAAGGAGCCCTATTTAGAAGACAGACTACCAACCTGTTTCACCAGACCACATATACCCTCCTTCCTCCCAACCACCAGGAGTAGGCTGGAGTGGACAGAGTTGGCATTCATGGTGAGAGGATGCCTGAGTACAAGGAGAAGAAAGTACCCAGGCTATGACGTCACAGAGGGGGAGGAGCACCCACCCCACCAAGAGGCGACACCCATAGAGCCGGAGCTGCCAGAGGAAGCAAGGGTTTGAAAGCACAGTTAGTTTCTATCCTTAGCTGGTGTCAAGGCAGCTGTTATGGCCCAGAAAGGAAATAATTGAAGACATTAGACATTAGTGCAAATAGCTTAGGTCATGTGAATGCAGTGGGCAGTTGAACCAAGTGACTCTTCCAGAGCCCAGTTTGGGTAAGTTCAGTATTCTAGATTAAAACTCATGTTTCTCAGCCACAGCTAAGACCTTTGACCCTTTCTGAAATAATTCATCCAGGATGTACCTAGCAAAGGAATAGTATCACACAAACAAGAATCTAAGAAAAAGGAGAACACTCGGGCAACCCGTATGGGCACCAGTTCAAGACCCAGCTGCTCCACTTCTGATCCAGCTCCCTGCTAATGCGCCTGGGAAAGCAGCAGAAGATGGTCCAAGTGTTTGGGCCCCTGCACCCACTTGGATGACCCAGAAGAAGATCCAGGCTCCTGGCTTCGGCCTGGCCTAGCGCTGCCCTTTGTGTCCATTTGAGGAGTAAACCAGCAGATGGAAAATCTCTTGCTCTATGTCTCTCGCTCTCTCTTTCTAACTCTGTCTTTCAATTAAATAAAAAAAAAAAAAGAAAAGAAGAGAAACAGGGACAAGCAAAGAAGATATTAAGACTTGGAGCATGTAACATAGTATACAGTTCAAAAATGAAAGTGCACAGAGTGATATTGATGAATCTCTCTTTCTCATCAGCGTTGTTCAATCAGAAGGTTTCCTCTCAAAGGAAGCCGATGCTATCAGCTCTTGGATCTTCTTTGGAGACATTTTATGTATGTACATGCATATTTGTATCTGTGTTTATGTATGTCACTTCCAGTTTTTAAATTAGACGGTAGCAGACCACACGCAATGTTTTAAACCTTCTAAAGTTCTTTTTGAAAATGAACAACGAGAAGTGAAAAATTGCCAATGTTCTCTTTCTTTTGTTTATTTGGGAAAAGGATATAGACCCTCATGACTCTAGACATAAAGAAAAAGTCAGTTTAATTTGTTTAAATCAGTATTCTAAATTATAAAACTGTGAGACGTGTTTTAATTGCTCACACATGTATTTAAAAGTTTCTGGAAAGTGGAATTAAAATATAACTTAATTTTGGTGCAAAATATGTAGAAATCCATGCATTAAAAGTTCATGGAAGATGTTTATTATTTGAAAACTGTCCTTTGATTTATAAAGTACGTTGTGTGTTACATAAAAGCTATACATAGATATAGTACTCTGTACCCAAAAGATACTACGTGCTTATTTTAAACATAGAACCAGGCCGGCGCCATGGCTCAACAGGCTAATCCTCCGCCTTGCGGCGCCGGCACACCGGGTTCTAGTCCCGGTCGGGGCACCGGATTCTGTCCCGGTTGCCCCTCTTCCAGGCCAGCCCTCTGCTGTGGCCCGGGAGTGCAGTGGAGGATGGCCCAGGTGCTTGGGCCCTGCACCCCATGGGGAGACCAGGAAAAGCACCTGGCTCCTGGCTCATGCCATCGGACCAGCACGGTGCGCCGGCCGCAGCGCGCCGACTGCGGCGGCCATTGGAGGGTGAACCAACGGCAAGAGGAAGACCTTTCTCTCTGTCTCTCTCTCTCACTGTCCACTCTGCCTGTAAAAAAAAAAAAAAAAAAAAAAAAAAAGATAAACATAGAACCAGTTACAAAAATTGACTACATATTAATAAATATTCAAAAATAATAAATTTCAGAAAGCAAAAATCATGGTTTATTTTCTCTGACCTCATTACAAGAAAATTATACATTTACCACAAAAAATAGCCAAACCAAACTAAATCTGTCCATTTGGAATTTTAAAATACACTTTATTGCCTGAAAAGGAATCCAAACTGAAATTACCAATTACTCGGAAATGAAAGATTTAAGACAACTGTATATCAAGACTTGCAAGGTTTTGCCAAAAAGAGTACTGAGGGACCACTTTATGGCTTTGAAGACATCATCCAAACTCGAAAAGAAAATGGTGAACACATGTTCAACTTAAGAAAAGTGTAAGAGGTTAGAAGAAAAACACAAAAGAGACTGAAGGTAAAAGCAAAAACGATGAAATACAAAACAATATAGTTTATCTGTATAGCTTAAAAGTGTGCATTTGAGAACATCAATAAAATGTACCAATTTTGGGAAGTCTGACACACAGAAAAAGACACAAATGTCAAACAAATTGGATAGACTCACAGATTTAAAAAGGATTATAAATTAGGAGCAGCTACTATGTATAATTTGTAATAACAAAATTGAGTCATTAGATACAATGGATATTTTAAAAATAAAATCCAAATTCCTAAGAAAGAAAAAAATAAAAACACTGAACAGACCACTAACTGTTGAAAACGTTGCAAAGGAAGCCATGCTGATTCCTTGGAAGAACACAGGCAAGGGTATTTTTCTGTGTGAAGTTGAACAGCCGTTCAAGAGGGTGCACATGTCCTATGTGTATTCCTACGCAATAGTAGTTGTTCCAGTGCACAGAGCTGTTCCAGGGATAGAAAACTTGCTGAAAGACCTGTACAACACGAATCCCGAACACCAAAGGTGGTACAGAAAAAGAAAATCACACTCCAATCTCAAAACCAAATGCTAGCATCCTAAACATATTGCATTGATATCAATGAGTTAATACTATATTAAGTATTATATTAGTAAATGTAATCCAACAGGTTTTGTTTTTAGGTTACTACATCAAAACCAAGTGTGTTTTTTCTTGGAGATGAAAGGTTAGCTGAACTTTCAGTTATTGGCAGAGTAAAAAGTCAGTTAGTAACTGATTGTACAGTTATCTCAACACTGACATGAAAGCAAGTGATAAAATTCAGTATAGAATATTAATGCTTTAACACATGAGGCCTATAAGGAAAATTTTATAGTGAATATTATCAAACTAGCATCACAATGTTAAAATAGTGCATTGAGATGAGGAAGGGGATGAGAGAATCATATTATAGTGTTGATATTACATTGGAATACCTAGCTGATACAATATGAAAAGGAAAAGAAATAAGTGATAGTCAGACTATAAAGGGAGATACTTGAAAAAGTTTTGATCAATCTAAACATGAGATTGGCTAAGTGGACCAAAAAAGTCAGTGCACAAACCATTGAAACTACAAGGTGAGACTAGCAAGGTGGATATAAATCAGAATAGATTATTTTTCAAAAATATTTATTTATTTATTTGAAAGGCAGAGGCGCGGGGTGGGGGGAGAGTCTTCCATCCTCTGGTTCACTCTCCAGAAGGCCACAACAGCTGGAGCTGTACCATCTGAAGCCAGGAGCTTCCTTGCAGTCTCCCCACACGAGTGCAGGGGCCCAAGGACTTGGGCCATCCTCCACTGCTTTCCTAGGCCATAGCTCAGAGTTGGATCAGAAGTGGAGCAGCCAGGATTCGAACTTGCGCCCATATGGGATGCTGGCACTATAGACAGCAGCTTTACCCACTACCTCACAGCGTTGGTCCCTAAATCAGAATATATTCAAGAGTCCTTAATTTTTTTATGATGGAATAAAATTAGAAGCAAGTAACAAAAATAGTGATGAAATAAATGCAGCCATTTTTAAATGGAAAGAAGAACTCTTTACTACACAACACTTATTGGATAAAAAAGAAACAAAATCTGTGATTCTAAGTGATCTAGAAAGTAATGAAAATTAAAAAAAAAATCTCAATAACCTTATTTTAAACCTATGGCCTAAGTTGACTGCAGCTTAAACTCTAATTAAAGAAAACTTCTTAGGAAAGAATGCATATAAATGATCTACACATTCAACTCATGATGTTAGAAAATCAAAATCTGTATAGGAATTTCAGAAGAAAAAATCAATATAAATGAAAACAGAATTTAATGAATTAGAAGAGCTAAAAGTTTTGGAAAGTTTAAATTAAACCTAGTCATGTTAGGAAAAGATTAATACCATGGATTAACCACTAGTTGGTCCTAACAAGAAAGCAGAATGGAAATAAAGTCTACAAAATTAGAAATAACAAAGTAAAACAACAACAAATCCTTGGTCATCGTGCATTTTGATAGCTTATGGACTAGTTCTAAATCCCTGTGTTTCAGGAATTTTGCCTGAATGGATTCCTCCCAAGGCTTCTTTCTGATGCATTTGCCTAAAATGGGATGAGGCTCCTCAGTCTGCCTGTGGAGATGTAACTGGAGCTCAGAGAAGTTTCTTTCTATTACAGCTAGAAGCACTGGTTATGTGTGAGAAAGTCCTTTGACCTCCTTGTCTATTATTTTCGCGCTTGTTGCTTTAATTTCCTTATCCTTTTCCTCACCATTTTGCGGGAAACTTTACTATCTGCCTGTTCCTTATGTGATTCTACTTGTGAATTTTCTCTTCTGTTTGTTAGTGCTTATTTCTAGTTGTTAACATCCTAGGGTGTAGCGGGACCTGCATCCTGGCTTGACCCACACCAGGTCTGTTTTTGCAAGGCTTACACCTCATCATTCCATTGTTACTCCTTCCCATTGTGCCCATTTCCTTGAATTAAAAAGCACACAGTGGGGAATCTTGCATTTACTTGCTTTGAATTTAACAAATCTTTTGAAAAGTGTGCTTTCACTTGCCTTTTAAATGGCCCACTATTTTGTTTTCCTTGTACAAAGGTACCAGCACTTCTGGTTAATTTCTCCATCAGTGAAGGAGAAAGGCAAGGAAACTGATTCAAAAGGGGATGAGCGACTAAACTCTAACAGTGGGAGGCCTGCGCTGTGGTGCAGAGGGTTAAAGCCCTGGCCTGCTGGCATCTCATATGGGCGCCGGTTCGAGACCTGGCTGCTCCACTTCCAATCCAGCTCTCTGCTATGACCTGGGAAAGCAGTAGAAGATGGCCCAAGTCTTTGGGCCCCTGCACCTGAGTGGGAGACCTGGAGGAAGCTCCTGGCTCCTGGCTTCGGATGGGCACAGCTCCGGCTGTTGCAGCCAACTGGGGAGTGAACCATTGGATGGAAGACCTCTCTCTCTCTCTCTCTCTCTCTCTCTCTCTCTCTCTCTCTCTGCCTCTCCTCTCTGTGTAACTCTGACTTTCAAATAAATCTTTAAAAAAATCTAACAGTGGGCCTGAAGACAGAAGAACAGACACTTTTCACCAAGTTGCGTGAGGACACTGTCTGGGAATATGTCAGCCAGTGCTGTCTCACCCTAATCATTGGTATTCATACCAGTAATGGAGTCAGCGAGAAAGGATTTCCTTAATCTACATTCTACCGAAGTAGACCAACCTCTTCATGTGGACAGTTCTGGTTGTTCTGCAGCATTAGAAAAACACTGAACCACATTCATGACTTAATACTTATCAAGAAACAAAATAAATTTGCATTCACATGTACATATTTCAGATTCCATGATTTTCTTATTCTTGACTTGTGTAAATGTGAATTTTTTCAGGTATGAAAAGGAATTCTCATATCTTATGGGCACTCAAGTGAATGTTGTCTCTGAATATTATTTTCTTTTTCAAATGTTAATTAGCAAATGCAAATTGTATCCATGTGCAGTTTTTTGTTTTCATAATATGCATTTTCCTGAACTTCTTGATTCACTACCTAGGATTCTGTTGCCAAAGAAGAAAGGTGTGGACACTGGGGGGGTCAATTATTAATGTCTATCAAAAATCCTATGCTGTATCTGCTTTGCCCATGAAAAATTTCAGGTGGGGGGGCTGGCACTGTGATGCAGTGGGTTAACGCCCTGGCCTGAAGCGCCAGCATCCCATATGGGTACCAGTTCAAGACCTGGCTGCTCCACTTCCTGTCCAGCTCTCTGCTATGGCCTGAGAAAGCAGTGGAAGATGGCCCAAGTCCTTGGGCCCCTGCACCCACGTGGGAGACCCGGAAGAAGCTCCTGGCTCCTGGCTTCGGATCGGCACAGCTCTGACCATTGTGGCCAATTGGGGAGTGAACCATCGGATGGAAGATCTCTCTCTCTGTCTCTCTCTGCCTCTCCTCTCTCTCTCCCCTCTCTCTTTGTAACTCTGACTTTCAAATAAGTAAATAAATCTTAAAAAAAAAAAAAAAAGAGGGCCAGCGCGCCAGCTCAATAGGCTAATCCTCCACCTAGCGGCACCAGCACACTGGGTTCTAGTCCCGGTCAGGGCACCGGATTCTGTCCCGGTTGCCCCTCTTCCAGGCCAGCTCTCTGCTGTAGCCAGGAAGGCAGTGGAGGATGGCCCAGGTGCTTGGGCCCTGCACCCGCATGGGAGACCAGGAGAAGCACCTGGCTCCTGCCTTTGGATCAGCGTGGTGCGCTGGTCGCGGCGGCCATTGGAGGGTGAACCAACAGAAAAGGAAGACCTTTCTCTCTGTCTCTTCTCTCTCTCACTGTCTACTCTGCCTGTCAAAAAACAAAACAAAACAAAAAAACAAACAAAAAAAAAAACAAAAAAAACCCCTTCAGGTTGAGATAGGCTAAATTACTGGGCCAAAATCCATCACTTTGGTGACCATGTGAGGGTTTCAACCCAAGTCTGTTGCTCTTATCGCTGACCTTGATGCCATGAACCAGGGCATTCCACGAAGGTCTTTGATGATGAATAGTCACGTGGTAGCCTCATGGGAAAACAGTACACTTCAGGTTTGGAGTTTCTAATGTTTTAAAAGTGAAGTGAACTATGAAGTTTTCTTACTACCCAAAGAAATACTCAATTTCTAGTATTGTAAGGCAAAGTTTTGTTGTGGATTTTCTGGGGGAAAATTAAAGGGTGAGAGAGAGAGAGAGGTCTTCCATCTATCAGTTCACTCCCCAGATGGCTGCAGTGGCCGGGGCTGGGCCAGGCTGAAGCCAGGAGCCAAGAGCTTCTAACCAGTCTCCCAAGTGGGTGCAGGGACCCAAACACTTGGGCCATCCTCCACTGCATTCCCAGGCACATCTGCGGGGAGCTGGATCAGAATTGGAGCAGCCCACATGGGGTGCTGGCTCTGCAGCCTGTGGCTTTACCTGCTACACCACAGTGCCAGCCAGTCCCTTCTTAGAATTTATCTCTATTTTGAGACCAAGAGAATGCCAAAGCTTGCAGACGTGTTGGGCCAGACTGGGTTTGAAAGTACTGCCCCGATGATGGGCGGTGCAGGTGTCTCGTGGAAATTAACTTACGTGAGGAGGTGCTGTGCGGCTCCCTTGGCGCAGGTATCTGAAATCCTTCAGCTGAGAGCCAGACCTGGCCATCGCTGAGATTGTCCAGTTCCAGAATGCTACCCTTGTATCCTGCTCCTGTTCTGCTCTCTTTCACTTCTTTCCTCATCTGGGAAAAGTGTTGAAGCAACTTTTCAGTGTTTGGCATCAGGAGGCGGTTAGTTGGGTCCCTACTTTGGACTCTTCCTGCCCTGGCAGGAAAACTGATTTCAGTAAGTTTTTCCATTTCCCACTCGTTAGATTTCCTGCCGGGGACCCAGCCCAGATCTGTCCACAAAGTGTGAGAGCAGGGTTGGATGCTGTGTCTCTCACAGCTCAGGGCAACGGAGGAAGTGACCCTGGTTGAAGGACATCTCCAAGATTAGAGCTAAAGTTTTCTTCTGGAAGATGAGGAGTGTTCGCTGCAATTTCCAGAAAATGTTCTCATGTCACAGAATTCAAAACTTGGCTCTAACTGCTCACGATGGGTTCTTGTTTATCTTTTGTCTGCTTCATCAGAGTCACCAGGCTCTGGTTTTGTTATGAAGACAAACCTACATCTCCCAAACATTCATTGCTCTCCATGAGAAAGGATCAAAAGGAATAGTTTTGTTTGGCTTCTGAAGGATGGAAAAGCGGCTTCTATTTCATAACCTGGGTCGTTCTAGACAGATGAGGGCAGCTCGGGTGGAGCGGCCATCAGATCTGGCTCATCCAGTCTTGCTGGCACCTGAGTGGCACCTCGGAGCGGATGTCTGCTTGGCGTCTTCTGGAGTCTTTGTGGCACGGAAGAAAGACCTTGTACAACATTCCCCAAATGTCATTCCTTTTAAACAAACTTTCTTCTGCTTCCTTTTCTCTCCTCTCTCCTTCCTGAGAATACAAAGGCAACCTTACACTCTCCTTTATTCTGGAGGGGCTAGCACGTTACAAGTTCAGTGCTTGCTGTAAGAAATCAATGGGCACAGTAGAGCTGGATTGCTGATTCAAGATCTGTCACAGCTTCAGTACTGTAAACATTGTCACTATGCACCGATCACTCACAGTGTCCATGGCATGGTGCTTCTATCCCCAGTTCTTGGGGATATCAGCAGGTATGAAACACAGCCGGCACTTGGGAGAGTTAACTCACGGATATGAGTTGTTTCATATGAATAAGTAAAGGTAGCAGGATGGGCAGAGGGGAAAGTTAAATTGCAATATGGAACCCAAGGCTGCTTGGCCACTTCTTTAAGGAAATCCAGAGAAGCATGGCTGGTATTTAGAGTTGTCCCATGTTGGGCTGAGATGGCCAGGGATGCACACTCACTGGGAGATCCACAGTCAACAGGAGAATTGGATGCGGTGCCTCTCACCATTTCAGAGCAGTAATCCCGGGCTGAAAGGAGTTCTCCGAGGTTAGCTTTTAGTAGTTTTCCTTTGGTCAGGGGTGTGACCCAAAGAGAGATGGCTTTCTGCAACTCAGTCAATTGCTGGAAGAGCTGATGGCTGAAGGCTCTTTGATAACATGCTTGCAGCAGAGGGAGCAAAGGGGATTCTGGGTAGCTATCAACATGTCAGCTTAGGGGAAATGGCATGAGCAGATGCATGCAGAGCCGCTGTGATGAGCTGTGAGGAACAGAAGGACTGGCTGTGGCGGCTGTCACCTGTGGAAGTATAGCATGAGGTAAGGAAGTGGGACATGACGGCAGGAGGCAGGGGACAGGGTGTCTTGACTGCCAGACTTTGAACCTCCTCCTGTGGATATTAGGAATATAATAAGTAGTTTCATTAGGGTGGACATAAAATTGTTTCAAAGGGACATATCAGGCTTAGATATACTCATAGGTAAGGGCACTTCAAAAAAGATTATGAAGGGGCATGTGTTTGGCCTTGTGGGTGAGAGGCTTGCTTCCCATACTGGAGTACTTTGGGTTCAGTTCCCAGCTCTGGCTCCCCCTGTTTCCTGACAGTGCAAACCCTGGGGAGCAGCAGCGATGGCTCAGGTAATAGGGTTCCTGCCACCCCTGTGGGAGATCTGGATTGCATTTCCAGCTCCTGGCTCCAGCCTGGCTTATTTCTAGCCATTGGGGACAATTTCTGAGTGAACGAGCAGGTGCGAGATCTCTGTCAGTTTGTCTTTCTTTTTGACCCCAGTGGAAAAAAGCTTCATGTAAAAATCAAATCAAAGAGGTTGGAACTATGGCACAATGGGTTCATATGAGCTGAAGTTCAAGTCCTAGCTTCCCAGCCAGCTGCCTCCTAATGTGCCTGGAAAAAAAAGCAGAAGGTGGCTCAAGTACTTGGGCCCCTGTCTCCCACATGGGAGACCAGGATGGAGTCCCAGGCTCCTGGCTTTGGCCTGGCCCAGCCCCAGCCACTGTGGCCATTTGGGGAGTGGACCTGCAGATGGAAGGTCACTCCCTTTCTGTAACTCTGCCTTTCAAATAAATAAATAAGTCTTAAAAAATCAAAATAAAGTGTCCGTTTATTGTGTTGTGGGAAAAAAGTTTGGAATTCATGCATAGTTTTCCATAACGCATATTTCTATGAACTTTTTAAAGTGCCTTTGTAATAGTGGAAGGAGGTTAGGGCAGGAGCACCACCATAGACCAGTAATGCTTGAAAGTGAGTATTGTGGTTTGTGAAATGTGGCTTGAACTGGGAAATAAATGAGTCCTCACCAAACCTTCCATCACTGAATTGACTAGGTAGCTCCTCCCTTGACCATCTGTGAAAATGCTAAGCCTGAAAATCTTTTTCCAACTCTGACAATCTGTGATTCTGCATTAAAGTTATCTGTTCATTTGTATTCCTTAAACTGTAACCCCAGGAAAGATGTTGAAGGCTAGTTTAGTGTAAAACCAGACTTCTGGAACCTTTGGTTTGGGTATTTGTGTATTAATTCGTTCCTCCACTCTCATGGCCTTCCAAATCCCCCGATTTTCACACAAATCCTGAAGCCAATGGATCATGGGTCGTGTATCAGCTATTACAAGCCTGAGGGTTTTGTTTCTTAATCAATTACAACATATCCGGTAACTCAACCCAGCTGCGCTGAAGACAGACTTAGCTTCCCTTACTGCACAGAGACGGAATGTCTTCATCTAATCTTCTGCTTAAACAAGAATGAAAAGAGGCTTAACCCTGGCAATAAAGCCTGAGCCAGTTTGAGCTCATTCTTGTCAAGGACTCCGGTAGGATATATTTCCTTCTCCCTTGTGAGTTCTGGCCCATGGTGTGGTGTCATACCCACACAATCAACAGCTAATCTAGGAAAGGAAAAAAATATGACAGTAAGCAGAAAGACATAAACTCGTGGGTCAGGACTCTAGTCCCCTTCTCTTCCCAAATGATTCACAGAGAAATTTTTTGATGTTGGAGAAATTTTAATTCCTTGATTCACTGACTCAAGACATGATTTTTTCTAGAAATCCATTTATTTCTGAATGCATTCTGTCTATATGGTAGTTCATTAACTCAATTATTAATTCATGCATTTGTTTAGTAAATATTTTTATTTAGTGCCTTTTGTGTGTTCAGGGTAATGGCTGCAGGTAAAATAAGATAGAACCTCAATTTTTATGGAGCTTACAGTCTAATCAATGAGACAGACATTCATCAGTCACACGGTTTACTTTGTGATTGCAAACTGAAGTCTGATAATGTTTCTTTGATTCAACTGAAAAATGACAGATGAACACTCAGTAGAGTTAGTCATCTTGGTGAATTTGGATTGGGACTTTGAGTCATTGATGAGTGTAATTCCAAAGTTACTACAATATTTCCTTCAAATCCCCATAGACTGACTTAACTGAGTGTGGGAGGCCATCCTGTAGGTTGGAAGCAGAGCCAAATTTGCTGTTGCCTTGAGATTCAGTCTTAAGTGACAGAGAGAGGGACGTGATCCTGCGAGAAGCCTCAATGGCTGCTATGGGTTAACAGAATCTGGAAGCTCCAGGCAAATCAAGCATAAGAGGGGCCAGAAAGAACATAAACTGTGGGTGTTTGTGCTTTTCTCTGATCCAGATTTTCCCCAGTGTATTTAGGTCCTTTCCAGGGCAGAGGTGGCAGGAGATTGATTGTTATGGTATGAGGACTGGTGTGAAAAAGGTATACACGGAGACCCCCATCCCTTGATGTAGCACCTCTTGTAAATGCAGATGGGGCTTGTGTTGTGGTGCAGCCGGGCATCCCATATCGCAGCACTGGGCTGAATCTCAGCTCCTCCCTTTCTGATCCAGCTTCCTGCTAATGCCCTGGGGAGGCAGCAGATTATGATGAAAGTACATGGGCCCCTGCCACTCCTGTGGGCGATCTGGATGGGGTTCTTGGCTCCTGGCTTCAGCCTGCCCCATCTTGGCTGTTGTACCCATCTGGGGAGTGAACCAGTGGATGGAATACTCTCTCTCTCTACCCACCCCCCTTCGTGTACCTTTCTCTCTCTCTGTCACTCTGCCTTTCAAATAAATAAGTAAATAAATAATCTTTT
Organism: Sylvilagus floridanus; assembly: GCA_949820135.1. Classification (NCBI taxonomy): domain Eukaryota; kingdom Metazoa; phylum Chordata; class Mammalia; order Lagomorpha; family Leporidae; genus Sylvilagus; species Sylvilagus floridanus. The sequence continues at coordinate 90,186,834 of OX463239.1, read as the reverse complement.
AAAAAATGAATATAGATGTAACACTGCAAATGATATTCTCTTATGGAAATACTTTGCTTTTTCTTTTAAGGTTTATTTATTTGTTTGAAAGTCAGAGTTACAGGAACAGAGAGGGAGACAGAGAGAGGGAGAGGGGAGAGAGAGAGAGAGAGAGAGAGAGAGAGAGAGATCCTCCATCCACTGACTCACTCCCCAGATGTCCACAACAGCCAGTGCTGGGCCAGGTTGAGGCCAGGAGCCTCATCCAGTTCTCTTATGTAGGTGGCAGGGGCCCAAATACTTGGGCCACCCTTCACTGTTCTTCCCAGGCCACCAGCAGGGAGCTGGACTGGAAGTGGAGCAGTTGGGACCTGAATGGGCGCCCACACATAATGCGGGTGTCTCGGGCTGTTGCCTCACCTGCTGCGCTACAACACCAGTCCCTCATTTCAGTCTTGATTCCCCACCTGCTCCTCGTTTACCCCTAACCAAGGCAGAAGGAAATTTCCCACAGTGGCCAGGTGAGCAGTGAGAATCTACCCTCCCAATGATAATCCGCCCACAGTGCATGGGGAATAAACACCAGCCTACAATAGATGGTAACTTATCTGAGGAGTAAAATCATTAATAATGATATGAGAAATGTGAAGATTTTGCATCATAACAAAAAATTCTATCCCCAAGGGGAAAGGAAAGAATGTCTAGAAAGTAATTTATTGCAGGAGGCAAATGCACTGTTAATAACGTTTGCTTTGGTGATTGATGAACTTGAAACAAACATTGAGTGTAAGAACAAAAAATGAGATGAGAAGGGGCTCAAAGAAGGTGAATAGTTTAATAGGGTTTATTTATTTTTTAATATTTTAAAATTTGTTTGACAGGTAGAGTTATAGACAATGAGAGAGACAGAGAGAAAGGTCTTCCTTCTGTTGGTTCACCCCCCAAATGGCCTCTATGGCCAGCGCTGCGCTGATCCAAAGTCAGGGGCCAGGTGCTTCCTCCTGGTCTCTCATGCAGGTGCAGGGGCGCAAGCACTTGGGCCATCCTCCTCTGTACTCCCGGGCCACAGCAGAGGGCTGGACTGGAAGAGGAGCAACCGGGACTAGAACCCGGCACCCATATGGGATGCTGGTGCCGCAGGCAGAGGATTAACCAAGTGAGCCACGGTGCTGACCCCTTAATATGATTTAGATAGCACTAGAAGTAGTCAAGACAAAGATTAACACTGTAAAAGAACTCATGGAATACAAAAACATGGAAAAACATGGAATACAAAACTGTACTGAAGAGAGGTGGTGCCTGCTTTGTTTGCGTTTCCTCTCACTGCTGTTTGGTTTATTCCTTTAGCATGCTTGTATTTTTTTTTAATGGAGTTTTAGCATTTCCTTTGTTTTTTTTATATATATTTTGCTATCTGTGTAACAGATTTTGGCTGAATTTTTCCATTTGGTGATTTTGGAAGTTTAAATTTTCTTTTAAAAAGTCTAAAACTGGGAGCCGGTGCTGTGGCGTAGCGGGTGAAGCCGCCACCTGCAGTGCTGGCATCCTATATGGGGGCCGGTTCAAGTCCTGGCTGCTCCACTTCCTATCCAGCTCTCTGCCATGACCTGGGAAAGCAGTAGAAAATGGCCCAAGTCCTTAGGCCTCTGCACCCGTGTGGGAGACCTGGAAGAAGTTCCTGGCTCCTGCCTTCGGATCAACAGTTGTGGCCAATTGGGGAGTGAACCAGCAGATGGAAGACCTCTCTCTGTCTCTGTCTCTGTCACTCTGCCTCTCCTCTCTCTGTGTAACTCTGATTTTCAAATACATAAATAAATTTTAAAAAAATCTTTTACTGTGAGCTGGTGCTGTGGCATAGCAGGTAAAGCCACCATCTGTGATGCCAGCATTCCATGTGGACACTGGTTTGAGTCCCAGCTGCTCTACTTCCAATCCAGCTCCCTGCTAATGTGCTTGGGAAAGCAGCAGAAGTTGGTACAAGTGCTTGGACCCCTGCACCCTTGTGGGAGACCCAAAGAAGCTCTTAGCTCCTGGCTTTGGCCTGGCCCAGTCCTGGTCATGTGTGGCCATTTGGGGCATGAACCAGTGGATGGAAGACCTCTCTCTTTCTCTTCTTCTCTCTCTCTGCAACTCTGACTTTCAAATAAATAAAGTAAATCTTTTATAAAAAACCAATACTGGATATTTTCAGTCTATCAAATATGTAATTACATTAAATAGTGATTAATGTGTTGTGCAGTTGTATTATAAAGTCATAGGTTTGTGTGTATGCATTGATGTGCACACATGTAAATTTTATTTCTCTAAGAAAATTTTTGGTTTTGCTTTTAATTTTTTGACCATAACACTGATAGTTATTTTTGTTGTTGATATCTAATTGAACTTAAGAAATAATAGAAATGTATTCATGGTTATTCCCTATATTTATACTACTTAATATGGTCGCCACATGGCATAATAAGTGCTTGAAATGTGGATGGGGTGTGAGTTTAAGGTTATATTGGGAAGGTGGATAAAGGAATCCAACATAGATGTTACAACTCTCTAGAAGCTACCTTGTTCCTTTGATAACTCCCTGTAGAGCCCACTAGAGTTCACACAAACCTCCCTCTTCTCTTTCCCATCCCCTTCTCTGCAAACTTATAGGAACTGCTCTATGCTTACTGCTTAGGTTTGCTAAACTCTGTTTTTTTTTTTTCTCCTATTTTATTTGAAAGGGAGGAAGGGAGAGAGGGAGAGAGAGAGAATGGGAGAGGGAGAGAGGGAGAGAGAGAATCTTGCATCCACTGGTTCACTCCTCAAATACCCATAACCATTAAAGCTGGACCAAGCTGAAGCCAAGAGCCAGGAACTCAGTCCGGGCCTCTCTTGAGAGTGGAAGGAACCTGCGTACTTGGAGCCATCATCCACTGCTTCCCAGGGTCTGCATTAGCAGGAAGCTGGAATTGGGAGTGGAGCTGTAACTCAACCCAGGTGCTCTGATATGGCGTGCAGGCATTCCGAGTGGCATTTCAAGGTCTGTGCTAAACCCCCACCCAACTGCTCTTGTCATTCATTAGGGTTCAGCCCAAGTGACACGTTCCACTGGCTACTGCTCTGACATCCCAGGCTGAGGAGCAGTCACCCTTCCGTCTTTCAACACTCGATGCTTACTTGCAATCACTGGTTTTCCTTTATCTTCCAACTGGATTAACCATTTGGAGGGCCGTGGCTAAATGGGGCTTGGTGAATGTAGTTGAATGGGGGAAATGAGCTTTAATTTTGTTTAGCCTACCAGACCTTGGCTGACGCTCCTGAAGACTTGATGGTTCTGAACCCTAACCATGTGGTAGTCATTTGCACGAGGCCATTATTCCCTAACCAGGCAGGCTCGTCTACCGTTCTTAGGGAATTGGGATTTTGCTGTCAGCTTTTCCAGCCTCTGTACCACCAGCCTTAGGTGTGCAGAAACCCCTGTCCCAGTTTTCCCTCTTCTCTTGGGGTGACACACCACTGAGCGATGGCCCAGAGCCTGCAGATTGCCAGCCCGTCCCAGGGGAGCAGGAGGTAGAAACAACTCACAGGCTTCTTTTGGGACTCGCGTTAGTAGCTGTCAAATAATATTTCTTGTGGGAGTTTGTTTAAAGCCTCTGCCCCTAAAATGTGGTCTGGGCAGCATTCTTGATGACTTGTTGGCACAAAACCTGTGTTTTTCTTTGCGAAAATGGCTAACCGTGGATGGAAGTAAATCACTAAGAAAAGTCAAAAAAAGAATTACCAAAAAAAAAATTTTAAAAACGAAAAACTCGATGGCATTACACTTGAAAACCTATGCTTACCTTTTCCTTGGAGATGGAAGTCCATTGTGGGTTGTCAATAGGAATGCGTTGAATATGGCTTGAGCCGTGTTGAAATTAGGAGCCTCCTAAGACGACTTTGTGTTTGTTGCTGGAGAGGAAACACACACACCCACCCAGCGATCTAAAGAAACCTGCCATGGTGCACACGCAGTCTCCTATTTGCTCCAAGGTGATGAGCGAAAGTAAAGCAGCTTATGTTGTAGGAACCTCATGCAAATCAGGTTGAGGATTTTCAGAATGCATCGTTGTTACGTTGATTTGCAAAGATGATTGGGAGAGTGAAGAGGCTTGGTTGTGTGGACACGCATTCTTCAGGATTGCTGGCCGCTGTCCATAGTGGCGCTCAGATTCTCCTTTGCTGTGGAAGCCACCCGGGGCACTGTAGGCTCCTTGGTGCCACTTCTGGACTCTGCCCATTAAGGCCTGTGGCAGCTGCCTCACCCCAGCTGCAACAGCCAAAAAAATGTCTGTAGACATCTCCACATGTTCTTGGAGAGACAGGACTGTCTGAGAAGCACCACACTGGAAGATTTGTTGAACTGTGTGGGGCTGGAAGTTAATAACCTGTAGCATCTGGCTGTGGGCCTTGTTCATTCAACCTTGAGGTGCCCTGAGGCGGTTTCCATAAATACTGCTCACTGGAACACTGGCCACCAAGACAGGCTCCTTGGCAAACGGTCACCGGGGAGACCCTGACTTGCCTTGAGTTTTGTGAGCACATGGGATGATTTCACTGGACCTGGGTTGGATTGATTTATTTGTCAGCATAATTAATGTTTTTAAAAATGTTAGACTTGTTATTTTGAAAATCCAGCAGGTTGGAAAAAGTACAACGAAGTGTGCAAATCACCCTGTATCCCACTTTTTAGAAATAATGAATACTCATATTTGGTAAATAACATTCTGAATACTTTGACACGTGCACACACACACATTACACATCAGAGAGGATTCTGGATAGGATAAATATATATGCATATTTCTATAAAAATACTATCACATAATGCATGCCATTTTAGATTAAAAATATTTAGTTTCCTGTGAACTTAACACCAACTGGAGATAATCGTTCATCACAAAATAAGATTTCTCTCCATATATGACAATAGATGGTAAAACGTTAGGATTTTGGAGTTATATTTTAAAACTTCATGTTTAGGGGCTGGCTCTGGGACATAGCAGTTAAGCCACTGACTGCAGTGCTGGCACCCCATGTGGGCACCAGTTTGATTCCCTGCTGTTCCACTTCTGATCCAGTTTCTTGCCAATGGCCTGGGAAAGGCAGCAGAAGATGGCCCAAGTGCTTGGGCCTCCGTACCCATATGGAAGACCCAGATGAAGCTCCTGGCTCCTGGCTTCTGCCTGGTCCAGCCCTGGCTGTTGTGACCATTTGGAGAGTGAACCAGAGAATGTAAGATCTCTTGCTCTCTGTGTCTCTCTGTCTCTCTGTCTCTCTCTCTCTCTGTAACTCTCGCCTTCAAATAAAATAAATTAATCTTAGAAAAAATTTCATCTCTAACGTTTAATCATTGTTGCTTGACTTCCTTTCACCTTTTTAAATTCATCTCTCAATTTTAATTCATTGTATTACGCATCTGAGTTATTATAGTATGTGTTCTGTTCTACAGTTCTGATTTTCGTATTTTTTATTCAAGATTCCATATCTACATGGATTGCATGCTATCACCATTCCTTTTACATAACTTCTATAGTCCTGCTTTTAACATTTGGAATCATCTCCTAGTTGGTTGGATTTAGTCATCCAGTTTTTAGAGGAAGACTCCATTTCTGGAGGATTTTTTTATGTGAAAATGCTGATATTGCCTGTGTTCTTTTTAGTATCATATTATCCCACATGGGTGCAGGGGCCCAAGCACTTGGGCCATCTTCTACTGCTTTCCCAGGCTATAGCAGAGAGCTGGATCAGAAGTGGAGCAGCCGGGTCTTGAATTGGTGACCATATGGGATGTCGGCACTGCCGATGGCAGATTTACCCACGATGCCTTGGCGCCCAGCCCCTACACAGCTTTCTGTAGTAGTTGCAACATTTTATCTTCCCCCCAACAGTGGACAAGAGTTGTGATTTCTTTGTATTCTAACCAACACTTGTTGCTCTCGTTTGTTTGCTTTATCATAGTCATCCGAATGTGTGCTAAACGATATCATATTTTGATTTTCATTTCTGTTTCCCTAATGTTGGTGATGTCGACTGTATTTTCACATGCTTATCGTCTGCTATTTCAGGTCTTTGCCCAATTTTAACAGGGCTGTTTGTTTTTCTGTTTTTTGTTGAGTTGTAGGAGCTCTTTATGTATCATGGAGTTGAACCAAATCTCTTACCAGATATGTGACTTGCAAACACATTCTCCCATTCTGTGGGCTCCCTTCCACCCTATTACTGTTGCTTTTTGATTCATAGATGTTTTGATTTTGATGAAGTGCCCTTATTATTGAATAGGGCGTAGCTGGTGGTATAATAAGTCTTGGATCCTCTTCCTCCTCTTAGTTCACATGGGGGCCCCTTGGCTGGGAATAGGAAACACATTCACACAAGATGGATTAACAAGAGGAAAGCACAGGAGTCTTATTGATTTTGCATGTGCACGGGCATCTTCCTAAGAGAGTGAAATGCGAAGACAGATGCTTTCATTCTTCGTAGAGAATGACACATTTGCCAAGAAATGACAGGAAAAGGGATACTGCAAAGCTGGTACAAGATAGTGAGTTCATTTATCCATGCCCATGGCAGTCACAGTTATCAATCTCCAGAGGTAAAATCTATTCTTCTGCCCTTGTGTGGAGAAGACACTCATCCTAGAGGAAACCTCGGGCTGGTGCATTCAAGAAAAGAGAGGTCAGCCAGCCCTTCCTGCAGCCAATGGTTTCAGTGGGAAATAATCAATATTCCGGGTCAGCCTGTTGTAGGAGAGCAGGCTTTAACTGCCTCAGATAATTTGTAGGTTTGCTTCCCTGTTTCCTGCCATCTGAGTTGCTGTGAGGAAGGCGGACCCTCCCCTCGCCGTTGACTTGCTTCCTGCTTGAACACCTTGGGAGCTCTTCCTAGCCGTAGGCTTGGATTTTGTTTAGAGCAATAATGAAAGAGAAAATAAACATCAGAGCCTCCCAGGGGATCACACGTATCTGCCACTCACAGTTTACCAACAACAGATTATCCAATCTGCTCAATCAGTGTTTTTGCATGCACGCAGTTTAAGGAATTTCTTGGGTTGGATTCAGAGAAGCAGAACCCGAGAAGAGGGTTCGTATTCAAGTGGTTTATTCAGCAATGTCCTTCCAGGGGACCCAATTAGGGAGCGAGAGAAACTGGCGGGGAAGCGGAAGTAGGGGAGCAGTGCAGCAAAGGTGGAATTTCGGGTGAAGTCCTGGATACAACCTCGTGTCGCGAAGATCCTGGAGGGTAGATTCTTTGGCAAAGTCCATACTGTTTCAAGGCCGAGGAGCCGGGTTTGCATCTAACTTTTGAAAGATATTAACATAGAGGTGTCTTCTTCCATCCTACACATCTGGGAGTTTGCAGAGCCGGAAGCGGTATCCTGCATTTCATTCTTGGAACTGATTTTTGCAACTTTAAATTCTCATGTTCTTCACTGTTCCTCCCAAGGAATTTATTGATTTTCTGGGTATTTACAATGTTTTTAGATTTTTAAAAAATTCGTTAAGCCTCTTGCTCGCTGTTTGTTATTTCGTCATTACTGTTCCTATCTTTACTCTTTTCCTTGTTCTTTCTTGAGGTATCATTTACCGACATTTTTTCAAATGTCTTTAAAATGTTTGAGATCGATTTTTCAAACTTTCCTCTTTTCAAATGTGTTTCCTTAAAACTAAAATTTGTCACTACCCAAAGTTTAAGCTCCTTTCCTTAAGTTCTGGTATGCAATATCTTCACTTTCATTTATTAACATTATTTTATACTTTCTGTGCGTGTGTTTCTTTTTAAAGATTTATTTATTTATTTGAAAGGCAGAGTTATGAGAGAGGGGCAGAGAGAGAGAGAGAGAGAGAGAGATCTTCCATCTGCTGGTTTATTCCCTAGACGGCTGGAATGGCCAAGGCTGTGCAAGGCTAAAGCCAGTAGCCAGGAGCTTCTTCCAGGTTTCCCAGGTGGGTGCAGGGGCCCAAGCACTTGGACCATCTTCTGCTGCTTTCCCAGGTACATTAGCAGGGATCTGGATCAGAAGTGGAGCAGGTGGGACTCGAACCTGTGCCCATATGCGATGCCAGCACCACAGGCAGCATCTTTACCCAGTGCGCCGTAGCGCTGGCCCCGTCCATTTTTTTCTTGTGAGTCATTTAAAAGAATATGTCTTAATTTCCCAATGTTTGGGAATTTTCTGGTTTTCTTTTTTTTTTTAATTAAATTTTAGCTTAATTGCTTTGTGGGCAGAGAAAATACTTGAATTTCTGAGATATAGCTCTATTTTTGATCAATTTTTGTTACTGTTTTATAAATACAAAGAATCTGGCCAGCACCGCAGCTTACTAGGCTAATCCTCCGCCTGTGGTGCCGGCACACCGGCTTCTAGTCCCGGTCGGGGCGCCGGATTCTGTCCCGGTTGCCCCTCTTCCAGGCCAGCTCTCTGCTGTGGCCCGGGAGTGCAGTGCAGGATGGCCCAAGTGCTTGGGCCCTGCACCCCATGGGAGACTAGGAGAAGCACCTGGCTCCTGGCTTCGGATGAGCGCGGTGGGCTGGCCGCAGCGGCCATTGGAGGGTGAACCAAAAGAAAAAGGAAGACCTTTCTCTCTGTCTCTCTCTCTCTCACTGTCCACTCTGCCTGTCGAAAGAAAGAAAGAAAGAAAGAAAGAAAGAAAGAAAGAAAGAAAGAAAGAAAGAAAGAAAGAAAAAAGGAAAGAAAGAAAGAAAGAAAGAAAGAAAGAATCTATATTCCGTGTGGCTTGTTGTTGCCTATGAATATTAGTTCAGTTTTTAATTGAAATGTTTCAGTATCCTATACCAGTATTGATGTTTCTCGTGTGTTTGATAAGTTAACAAGAGAGCTGTATATAAACCTCCCACTGTGATTGTGTATTCTCCATTTTTGTTGAGACTGTCAGGTTTTGCTTTATATATTTTGAAGTTATTCGTACGTTTACTTTTAAAATTTTTATCCCATGCTGGTGCATTCAAATTTCCAATATCACGAAGTATGTTGTTTTGTCACAGGTCTATTTTGTCTGGTTAGTGCAATTAAACCAGATGTATTTTGGTTGGTAGCATTATGGTATATCTTTTAAAAATATTTCATGTTGGGGCCGGTGCTGTGGTGTAGCAGGTAAAGCTGCCACCTGCAATACTGGCATCCCAGTTTGTGTCACGGCAGCTCCACTTCTGATCCAGCTCTTTGCTATGGTCTGAGAAAGCAGTGGAAGATGGCCCAACTCCTCGGGCCCCTGCATCCACATAGGAGACCCGGAGGAGGCTCCTGGCTCCTGGCTTCAGATCTGCACAGGTCCAGCCATTGTGGCCAATTTGGGAGTGAACCAGCAGATGGAGGACCTCTCTCTCGCCCTCTCTGCCTCTCCTTCTCTCTCTATGTAACCCTGACTTTCAAATAAATACATAAATCTTTGAAAAAATATTTCTTGACATGAATTTTAAAGAAATCTCTTAAACAAAATTTAATTAAATTTTAAAATTCATCCTGACAATCTTTGTCTTTTTTTGTAAAGATTTATTTTATTTATTTGAAATACAGATTTACAGAGAGAGGTAGTGCCAGAGAGAGAGAGAGAGAGAGAGAGAGAGAGAGAGAGAGGTCTTCCATTCCACTGGTTCACTTCCCAAATGATCTCAATGGCCAGAGCTGAGCTGATCTGAAGCCAGGAGCCAGGAACTTCTTCCGGGTCTCCCACATGGGTGCAAGGGCCCAAGGACTTGGGCCATCTTCTACTGCTTTCCCAGGCCAGAGCAGAGAGCTGGATCGGAAGTGGGCAGCCGGGACTTGAACCAGCACCCACATGGTTTGCCGGCATGGCAGGCTGGGGTTTTAACCTGCTGTACCACAGCGCCTGCCCCCATCTTTGTCTTTTTACATTTATTCTATTTGAATTCAGTGTAATTATTGATATATTTGTATTTAAATCCTTCACTTTACCAGGTGCTTCTTAAATTTACCCCTCCTTTCTGTGTTCATTTTCTCGCCACATTTTCCTTCTTCTGGATAGATTTAATGTTTCCTTATCAGATCTTTCTCCCTAGGTGTTAATTTGGAAGTTACACACTTTTCGATTCTTTCAGTGGTTCCTCTAGCGTGTGTGTTCTGTGTGTCCTTGACTATTAACTGATGCTTTTGTCCAGTTTCTGGATGACGCAAGGATCTTAGGGTCCTGTAATGCCATTTATCCCACGTTGATTCACATGCCGTGGCTGTCAGCTATCGAATATTCATGCCATGTAACTATGTAAAACACCACAGCCATTATACCTGTTGTTTACACCGCTCTTCCTTTAGGTTTGTCCACATGTTTACCATGCTCATTTTTACTCTTCGTTTATTCCTTCATTTCCAAGCTTCCTTTAATCCAAAATCATCCCTAGGATTTCTTTTAAGATTTGCTGCTCATGAATTCTCGTTTTAGTATGAAAACATCTTCATGTTGCTTCGTGGAGGGTACGTTTGCTTTCCTGGTTGTCCTAAGTGGAGTTGCTTTTTTTTATTTTTCTATTTTTATTTTTTTTAATTTTTAAAATTTTATTTAGAGTGTACAAATTTTGTGTATTTCATGGAAACAGGTTTAGGAACACAGTGATACTTCCTACCCTACTCTCTCCCGCCTGTGTTCTCACCTGTCCTCCTCCTTCCTCTTCTATTCCCTCTCTTAATTTTCACAATGATCTGCTTTCAGTTTACTTTACACTCAAATATAAAGAGTTCAACAAATAGTAAGAAGGAAAAAAACAAAACTATCCAGGGCTATAAACAGTCATTAAAGCTCAAAATGTCAATTTCACTTCCATGCATTACATTTTTGGTAATCTGTTACCACAGATCAGGGGAAACATATGGTATTTGCCGTTTTGGGACTGGCTTATTTCACTAAGTATAATGGTTTCCAGTTCTATCTATTTTGTTGCAAAAGATAATATTTCAGTCTTTTTACGGCAGAGTAGTATTCCATAGTGTATTTATACCATAATTTCTTTATCCAGTAATTAGTTAATGGACATCTAGCCTGATTCCATATCTTAGCTATTGTGAATTGAGCAGCAATAAACATGGGGGTACAGATACCTCTTCCATATGCTGATTTCATTCCCTTTGGGTAAATTCCCAGGAGTGGGATGTCTGGGTCCTAGGGTGGGTCTATGTTCAGATTTGTCTTCCACAGTGGCTTTCCTACTTTACGTTCCCACCAGCAGTGGATTAGGGTACCTTTTGCCCACATCCTCACCATCACTTGCTGTTTGTTGATTTCTGTTTGAGAACCATTCTAACTGGGGTGAGGTGAAAGCTCACTGTGGTTTGATGTGCACTTCTCTGATGGCTAGTGTTCCTGAAGATTTTTTCATGTGTCTGTTGGCCATTTGAATTTCTTCTTTTGAAAAATGTCTGCTCAAATCCTTTGCCCATTTTTTAACTGGATTGTTTGTTTTGTTGTTGTTGATTTTCTTGAGCTCTTTGTAGATTCTGGATAGTAATCCATTGTCAATTTCATGGCTGTGTGTAATTCCATCTGTCTGTTTTGGCTCTGGTTGCCTCTGCTTCTGGGGTGTTTCCCAAGAAGTCTGTGCCTGTGCCAATGTCTTGCAGAGTTTCCCCGATGTTCTTCTCTAGTAGTTTGATGGTTTCTGGTCATAGATTTAGATCCTTTATCCATGTTGAGTTGATTTTTATATAAGGTGTGAACTAGGAGTCTTATTTCATACTTGTGCACACAGAATCTGATTTTTCCAGCACCTTTTGTTGAAGAGACTGTCCTTTCTCTAGGCATTGATTTTAGCTACTTTGTCAAGGATTAGCTGGTTGTAGAAGTGTGGATTGATTTCTGGAGTTTCTATTCTGCTCCATTGTCTACATGTCTATTTTTGTGCCGGTGCCAGGCCCTTTTGATTGTAACTTCCTGGTAGTAGGTCTTGAAATCTGGTATTGTGATGCCTCTGGCTTTGTTTTTATTTTTTTGTTTTTAAGATTTTATTTATTTATTTGAAAGGTAGAGTTACAGACAGTGAGAGAGAAAGAGAGAGAGACAGAGAGAGAGAGAGAGAGAGAGAGAAAGGTCTTCTGTCCGTTGGTTCACTCCCCAAATGGCCACAACAGCTGGAGCTGTGCTGATCCGAAGCCAGGAGCCAGGTGCTTCTTCCTGGTCTTCCATGCGGGTGCAGGGGCCCAAGCACCTGGGCCATCTTCTACTGCCCTCCCAGGCCACAGCAGAGAGCTGGACTGGAAGAGGAGCAACCGGGACTAGAACTGGCACTCATATGGGATGCTGGCGCCACAGGCGGAGGATTAACCTAGTGCACTGTGGGGCTGGCCCCTGTTTTTATTGTTTAATATTGCTTTAGCTATTTGGAGTCTCTTGTGTTTCCCTATTAATTTTACATAGTTTTGTTTTTCTAGATCTGAAAAGAATGTTATTGATATTTTGATTGGGATCACATTGGATCTGTAAATTGTTTTCAATAGGGTGGGCATTTTTGACAATATTAATTCTTCCAACCCACGAACATAAATTTTTCTACTTTTATGTCTTCTTCTATTTCTTTCATTGATGTTTTGTAGTATTCATCGTGAGATATTTCACCTCCTTGATTAAATGTATTCCAAGGTACTTAATTTTTTTTGTAGCTATTGTGAATGGGATTGATCTTAGAAGTTCTTTTTCATCCATTGCATTTCCTGTATATACAAAGGCTATTGATTTTTGTGTGTTAATTTTATATCTTGGGGGCCGGTGCTGTGGCGCAATGAGTTAATGCCCTGACCTGAAGTGCCGGCATCCCATATGGGCACCAGTTCTAGTCCGGGCTGCTCTACTTCTGATCCAGCTCTCTGCTATTGCCTGGGATAGCAGTAGAAGATGGCCCAAGTGCTTGGGCCCCTGCACCTGCGTGGGAGGCCTGGAAGAAGCTCCTGGCTTCTGGCGCAGTTCTGGCTGTTGAGGCCAATTAGGGAGTGAAGCAGCGGATGGAAGATCTCTCTCTCTTCTCTGCCTCTCCTTCTCTCTGTGTGTAACTCTTTCAAGTAAATAAATAAATCTTTAAAAAAATTTTTATATCTTGGGGCCAGTGCTGTGGCACAGTGGGTTAACGCCCTGGCCTGAGGCGCTGGCAACCCATATGGGATGACCCGGCTGCCCCACTTCAGATCTAGCTCTCTGCTGTGGCCTGGAAAAAGCAGTGGAGGATGGCCCAAGTCCTTGGGCCCCCTGCACCAACGTGGGAGACCTGGAAGAAGCTTCTGGCTCCTGGTTTCGGATTGGTGCAGCTCTGGCCATTGTGGCCATCTGGGGAGTGAACCATCGGATGGAAGACCTCTCTCTCTCTCTCTCTCTCTCTGACTTTCAAATAAATAAATAAATAAATCTAAAAAAATTTGTATCTTGCTACATTACAAAACTCTTGTGAGTTCCAATAATCTCTTAGGGAAGTCTTTTGATTCCCCTATATTTAGAATCACGATATCTGCATAGGGCTCATTTGACTTCCTCCTTTCCTTTTTGTATCCCTTTGATTTCTTTTTCTTGCTTAATGGTTCTGGCTAAAACTTCCAGGACTGTATTGAATAGCAATGGTGAAAGTGGGCATCCTTGTCTGGCTCCAGATCTTACTGGAAATGTTTCCAGGTTTTCCCCATTAAATAAGATGCTGGCTGTGGGTTTGTCATAAATTGCCTTGATTGTGTTGAGGAATGTTCCTTCCATATCCAGTTTTCTTAAGGTTTTCATCATGAAAGGATGTTGTATTTTCCCAAATGCTTTCTCTGCTTCTATTGATACAATCATATGATTTTGATTCTTCAGTTTGTTGATGTGATTTATCACATTTATTGACTTATGGATGTTGAAACTTTCCTACATTCCAGAATCTATTAAGACTCAAGATTCTCAACAACAAAACATACAATCCAGTTAAAAAATGGGCAAAGGATTTGAACAGACATTTTTCAAAAGAAGAAATTTAAATGGCCAACAGACACTTGAAAAAATGCTCAGGATTACTAGCTATCAGAGAAGTGCACATCAAACCACAATGAAGCCAGGAGCCAGGAGCTTCTTCTGGGTCTCCCAATTGAGTGCAGGGACTCAAGTCTTTGGGCCATTCTCCGCTGCTTTCCCAGGTACATTAACAAGGAGCTGGATTGGAAGTGGAGCACCTGGGACTTGAACTGGAGCGCATATGGAATGCTGGCATTTCAGGTGCTGGTTTAACCTGCTATGTCACAATGCCAGCCCCTACATTTTAAAAATTAATATCAAGAGAACAGATATAAGTAGTTCATGGATACAATTCTAAGAATGCAGTGATACTTCCCTTCCTTCTTCTGTCACTCGTTCCCTTCTTTTAAATTTTTGCGACAGCAATTTAACTTCATAGTCAAAGATTTAATCCTCCACTAAGTAAAGAGATCAACAAGTAAAAACAGAGCATTGTTTAGCTGGGATATAGACAAGGAGTGTAAATAATACTCAAATCCAAAGATGCCAATTTCATTCACATACATTCATTTGTTTGTACTCCCTCTATGTAGTAACTACCACAAATTGGAGAAAACATGTGATACTTGTCTTTTGGGGCCTGGCTTGTTTCACTAAGCATGTAGTCTTTATATTTAATAATTTATTTATTTAAAACAACAGAGTGGAAAGCAAACACACCCTCACTGTGTCCGGACATCTGCATGTCTGTTGTTACAGCCTAGGGGACTTGGTTATGATTCTTTGGAAAGAGAAGGAGGAAGCTACATTGTCTAGGAGCTGTAAGCATTGCATTCTTTGGGAAGAAACAACCAAGACGGTCTCGTGTGTGAGATCGGTTTGTTACTGGGCAGGTTGCCTTGTGATGTCTGCCCTGGGCAGGACCCAGGCTGTCCTGTATGCTAATGTCTAAGACATGATTGGTCTGCACTCTGGGAGTTTTTATATGAGCTTCTGAAATGCACTGAAGTCTTGTATCTGAAATACCCTGTCTGTACAGAGCGAGGCGGGTGTAGACACTGGACATCATGGAATAGCTTCTTATACCCCGTTTCTGGGTGGACATCACTGATCTTAGTGTGCAGTAAGGCAACTGGCTCCGTTCACTTGTGCAGCTGTAACAAAATCTCCGAGATGAGGCAATTTATAAAGAACAGAAATGTATTTCTTCAAGGCTTTAGAGGTTGGGAAGTCCAAATTCAAGGCTCTAGAAGGTGGGGTGTCTGGTGAGGGCTGCTGCCTCCGTTTCCAGGGTGGCACCTGTCAAATGCTGTGTCTTCTCCTGGCACAGAGCAGAAGAGAGCAAACCCAGCATCTCGAGGCCTTCACAGGGGCCCTCCTCCCACCCACAAGAGCACTGCCCTCAAGACCCAATCTCCCAGAAGCCCCTCCTGTGGAACGCAGCCCCTCTGAGCGATGACGTTTCCACACAGGCGTTTTGAAGAATACATTCAGACCATAGTGGCAACCAAGTGCCCTTTGTTTTAGTTTCAGTCACATGTGTGTGTTTCTTGTTGGAAAACAATGCTGTTCTGTACAACACTGTGAAGAATCTAATCTCAGTCACAAGTGCACATGTGTATTGATTTGCTTTCAAAATGGTAGCCAGTCCTCACCAGCAGGCTTCCCGTCATCTGGCCCATGGGGACCTGGCACATACACAAACAAGTGGAAGGACACACACCCCTTAAAAATTGGGCAGCCAATCTTAGTTTTAATTATTGCCCAAATGGGATGTGAGTCCTATTTTGATTTTCTCATGCTTTTCTGAGAAGTCAGAAATCTATATTTATGTGGGGAATCTCCATATGTTTAAATCTTAGCAAATTATTATTAGGAAAATACACAACTCTAGTTAGATGAATTAGACTTGCAGGACATATCTCTCCCTCCCCCCCCCACCCAAGGGACCACCAATCCACTTCCTTTATCTCAGCCTTATCAAGGGCATTGAGCCCCCTTCCCCCACCACATACAGCCCACCAGGGTGAGATGAGGATGGTCATGAAGTTTGAATGTGATTGGCATGTGTCACAAGGGTCCTTTAAGAAGTTCATGGGAAAATGGAATGAAAAGATAAGTTTACTTTGGTGCAAAACGTTTTGCAGCCCAATCACAGTCTATTCATAGTATGCATTTTCATGAACGTCTTGAAATTATATGTGTGGAATTTCAAATTTGTATGTCAAAATGAACTGTTAATTCCACTTTCCATAAACTTTAAAAAAAGAGAAGCAGAGACACAGACAAACAGACCAGCAGACATCTCCCACCTGCTGGTTCACTGCCCACATGCCCACAGTAGCAAGGATGGGGCCAGCCCAGAGCCAGGAGCTGGGGACCCAGTCCCGGTCTCCCACATGAGTGCCAGGGACTCAGCTACCTGAGCCATCACCCGCTGCCTCCCAGAGTGCACGTTAGCAGGAAGCTGGAATCAGAAGCAGAGCTGGGTGCAGGATTACTCTCGACGCTTGGTCAAATGCCTGCTTCTCCATGAGCTTTCTGAAGAAACCTGAGAGCCGTCCTCACCTCCTTTCTCCCTGCATCTGCTCAGTGGCCAGGTCCTGTTGATTCTAACTCCTGTAGACTTGGCGTCTGCCCTCCGCTTCCAGGTGCTGGAAACTTCAAGCCTAGGCTCTGGTCCCCTTCCAGCTCTGCTCTCTGATGTGAGACCTTGCTTCCTCAACCCTCCCCCATGCTCCTACCAGAGTAATTTTTCCACAATAGAGTCCGCCAAAGGTGCTCCTTTGTTTAACACTGTTCCCCAGAGTCAGCGAGTTACCATGCTAGGGACCCCTTTTCCACCCTGCACTGCACCCCCGGGCTGCTAACCCTGTGGACTACATCGTTGGTCCCCACTGCCCCCTGACTGCGTATCAGGTTCACCCTGTGGTGAGCACTGTGGGGGACCCCAGAGAGGGAGGAGAAGGTGTTTTTATTTCCCTAGTCTCTCGCTTTGTGGGGTGCTGTGGGCTCTGACTCTTCACCCACAGCCTTAGCTCTTCTCAGACAGCACTTTGCACACAGCCTGTGCTTGCTACATTGAACCAGTTGGACCAGCCAGATCAAGGGGACCCTCAATGTCAGAGTCTGGGGAGGGGGCTGCACTGGTCTGATGGTTTCCCTCTACCATGTCCACACCTTAGCAAATAGGGTGCTTTGAAAATGCTCCTCGAGTGGGACTCCAGGACTCAGCGGATGTGTTTGTGTTTGGGGAGCACGGGGAGAGGTGTGAGCAGGAGCCAGGAGCCAGGAGCAATGGTGCTGGAGACAGACATGGGGCAGGTCCTGGAGGGTATGGTGCGTTTGTCCCGAGGAATTAATGAAGGACTTTGAAAGCAGTAACATAGTTGGGAACACACTGGGAAGAGAAAGGTTGACCGCATGCTAGACACCACTGATTGTCAGGGTAAAGAGTGTGGGGTACGGGATGAGCATTTAGCACAGTGGTTGAGACACTGCTAGGGATGCCCGCATCCTGTATGGAAGCACCTGCTCCAAGTCTTGCTCTTCTGCCTCGGATGCAGCTTCCCGCCTCCCCGAGGACTTGCATGGGGAGCTGGACAGAGTTCCAGTGGAGTCCCAGATTCCTGGCTTCAGCCTGGCCCAGCCTTGGCTGCTGGGTAATTTGGGGAGTGAACCAGCAGATGGAAGATCCCAGTGTGTCTCTGCCTTTGAAATAAAATTAAAAAATTAAGGGGCCTGTGTTATGGTGCAGCAGGTTAAACCCCTGCCTGTGGCGCTGGCATCCCACACGGGTGACTATTGGTGTCTCAGCTTCTCCACTTCCCATCCAGCTCCCTGCTAATGTACCTGGGAAAGCAGCAGAAGATGGCCCAAGTGCTTAGGCCCCTGCACCCATGTGGGAGACCTGGAGGGAGTTCCAGGCTCCTGGCTTCTGCCTGGCCCAGCCCTGGCTGTTGTGGCCATTTGGGGAGTGAACCTTGGGATGCATATTTTTCCCAGTAGAGGGACTAGAATGGACCGGAGGAGTGCACAGTAAGACCTGGGGAAGTGGAGGTTTCTCTGAAGTACCCACTTAGCACACGTGGAACTGGTGGAACTGAATTGTTGAGTCTGAGTGACAGCTGGAGTGACATTTTTATGTCATTTACCCAATTCATTTTTAAACATTTTTGTTGTTAAAGACCTTAAGGTGGTATTAACCTGAAAGAATGTATTTACTGTTCATGGAATCTGAGATGTGGGAGATCTCCTTAAATAACCTTTGTGGTCACATTGGAATGAGCATTTATTTGATGTCTGGGAAGTAATGTCCCAGTGGAACTCATTTTCTTTTGGGTTTTTTTAAAAAATATGGAGCTGTTAATATAGCATTTCCAATAAGTGACCTTATATGTGAAATCTGTGTTTAATTACTAATGCTTTAGCAAGACTAGTAGAAATGTACCATTCATTATAAGTTGTAGATTTAAGAACTTGTCAGGAAAATGTTTTATGAGTTGATTTATGCATAGGGACCCAAGAAAGGCAAACAATGCTGAAATCTTTATGAGATTGGGAGCATGCTTACTCCTACGCTATTTTTGGCTTTAACCCGTAGTATTATGTAATGAATAAACAATATCTTTTTTGAGTTTTTCATCCAAAATATTCCCTAGCTAGAACTTTGCTTAGGAAAATAAAATGTCCTAAGTGAGATCTTTATGCCTGATACTCTTAACCCAGCAACACAAGTGGAATCTTGCTTCGTGGGATGTGATTTCATAGGTTTCCTTTTCTTGCTTTTCTTTTGTTCTTGGGTTAGTTTTGGTATCTGATATATAACATTAGAAAATATAGATGAACAAAAAGAAGGAAATGATAGTTTTTTAAAATAATTTCATCACAACTAGAACATAAAGATGAGCACAAAATGGCAATTCACACGGAACCCATCAGTGATGGCAGTGACATGTGTGGTTCTGTCCATGGTCCCAGAGAACCGGTGTGACTTGTGGGATGTGCGGGTGCCAGCTGCTGTCACCAAGGTGGAAGGCGCTCCCGTTGCAGGGTGTCCTGGCCCAGGGCCCTTTGTGTCTGCTGCTCTTGACAACTACAAGTTGACACTTGGGGCAGGTGTTGTCCAGTTGGTTAAACTGCCACGTGGGATGCCCACGTCCCAGAGTGGAGTGCCTGGGATGGACTCACACCTCTGATTCTGAGCCAGCTTCCTGCTAACGCACCTGCAAGGCACCAGATAGGCTCCATGACTTGTGTTCCCCTTCCGAATCTCTGGCTCCTGGGTTTGGCCTGGCCCAGCCCTGGGTATTGCAAGCATTAAGGGGAGTGAACCGGTGGATGGAAGATCTCTCTCTCTCTCTCTCTCTCTCTCTCTCTCTCTGATTCTGCCTCTCCCCTTCTCTTTGTCACTCTGTCTCTCAAATAACAAAAAATAAATAAATAAATAAATAAAAAGAGATGATGCTACCATACCAGGTTTCTCTGCTTCCCCCACCTGCTGCTTGCTGATATGTAAGCTACGTAAGGGCCACACTGGACTCCCACACTGTCTTCCCAGGGCACGAAACCCTGAACCTAACTAAGGTTCAGCACGCCTTTGGTATATGTCCATGTGAGAAAACGAGCAAATGCATTTTGAGTCCACAAACATGGAACAGGAGCGCATGAAACAACTTGGATTAAAAGAAACACATCTGCGAAACAGAACTGTGGCTCTGCCTATCCTAAGGGGTGGAGGGAGTGAAGGACTTCATTGAGATATTGAAAGAATGTTGTGGTCCAGTGGATCCAAGCAGCAGATGTATGTGATGCGAAATGCTAACGGGGAGTGACGAGAGCTCCACTGATGTGTTTGACTGGATTCCTGTTTGGGAAGGGAAGGGAGCATCCCTGGAGAAAACACAGGACTTGTCTGGGATAAAGCGGAGGGGAGGAGTTCTGCCCAGGCCCAATGCCTTTGAGCGCATGTTGTTCCCAGAGCGGCAATTGCTCACCTGTAACATGCAGATGGTGACATCCACCTCCAGGGCTTGGTTAGAGAGTGCGGGAAGAGCACCGGCAGGCAGCAGTCACTCCATGGGTAAACAGAAGCCACTTCGTTGCAGGACAAGACGCTCCAGGTTTTCCTCTGTGCTGTTGCCTGGAGCCTGGCCACAAGCAGGTTCACCGAGAGGCATACAGTTGGTTGACTCAGACTTGGATGGAGTTCAGATAACAGTGTACCTTATAAAGTAAGCATGATTGAAGACAGCTTAAAGAGGTGTTTCAAAAGAGGGGGTTGGGAATGGTCATATCCAGCTCCTAGACATAGAAGTTCCCCTTCTAGATCACCGTGAGGCCAAAGATGGAGCCGGGACCAGCAGCTGCATCCCCTGTCACTATTGTTCAGGGGTGGGGCTGGCCAGAGTGGAGCTGTGTTCCCTGTTCTCTCAAGACACTCACTTCTTCCACCGTGCACTCCGACTCCACCCTGCCCCATCCACCTCCTGCCAACACCTGAGTCCTGCCCTCCCCATGATCCTTCCTGCCTCCTGACACTTAATGAAGCTCATTGGTCTTATTTCATGGTTGTAAAATTAAACTATGTCCACAGATGCTGAGTCTGATTAGTTGGCTGCTTATTTGGCATTGTGGCTTGCCTAGTATTTTAATGCAGAAACACGCATTAGTGCAACTCTGTAAGATTAGAGAGCTATGTCCAGCATGTTTATCAGCGGCTGGAGTGAGCACGTAGAAGTAGCAAAGCTTCAGGGTTCAAACAGATCTCAGCAGGTTGGTACTGTGGGCCAAAGCCAACAAGAGAAAGTCCGTGGTGATTAATGTTAAGCTCAAATGGGAGGGAGCTAACTGGCTCTATTTTCAACATTTCGGAAAAAAAAAAAAAAAAACAGCAATCACACCAACTACATTTATTGAGATGCTATCTGAGTTAATTTATTGGGGCTGTTTTATTTAAACCCTGTTTGGTTAAAGATTATCATCTTTATTTTGTAGATGCGTTTTAGAAGGTTTAAAGAACTGATTCAGAGTCAAGTGGCTATTAATCATTCTGTGATACTCCATCCATAGTGAGTTCCAATAAAAGATGTGATTGACAAAGAAAAGAAGGAAGACAAGGAGGGGGTAAGACAGGGAGGAAGGGAGGCACGGCAGCTCCAGTTTCACCAAAGAAACCTGGATCACAGGGGCAATGTGTGCTCTGCGTTCTTTCTAGGTACAGTACGGTATTGTGGACACCACACTTTAAAACATACGCAAACTGCAGCAGGTGTTTGGCCTGCTAGATGAGATGCCAAAGACGACACCAACACCCTATATCAAATTGCCTGGGTGTGAGTTCCAGCTGCTGACCCCAGCTTCCTCCAATGCAGATTCTGGGGGGAAGTGGTGTGGAAGTGCTTGGATCCCTGCCAGCCATCCGGGAGACCTGAGTGGAGTCCCTGGTTCCTGGCTTTGGCCCCTGCCCGCCCCAGCCGTTATGGACAGTTAGGGAGTGAACAGGTGGATGGGAGCTCTCTACCACTGACCAACCACCCCCACCTCTCAATATTTTTTTTTAACATGCAAACTTCAATGTGCACAGAAAGAGCATAGTTGTGAAGGAGATGGGAGAGTAGGAGACACTGAAAGTATTAGCCAGATCTTGGAGACTTTGAGAAAGCGTGAGATCTTTTCTGCAGAATAGTAAGAGACTGAACTCCCCATTGTTCTGGAGGGATGGAAGTGCCAGGAAGCAGGGTTTTTTTTTTTTTTTTTCTAGCAGGAAAATTTGCAAATATGTATTTTCAGAAAGGACTGTTCATTCTGTTTCAACAGAGTTAATGATTTCAAGTGTTTGGGCTATCATCAGGCTGCTAGAGTCAAAGGGAAGAGATGAACGCTGAGTGGAAGTCAGGGAGCTCATTGCTACTCTGTGGATAAAGACGCACGCATGAAAAGCATAGGAGGACCACCTGGGAGGAGACAGCATCAGGATTTCAAATCAAAGCCCAGGCTCATTCCTGGCTAAGGAGAGGAGAAAAGCTGAAAGACTCCTCTTTAAGATGCTGTTTTCTGGGACCAGCATTGTGGCTCAGAGGGTTAATCCCTGGCCTAAAGCCCCAGCATCCCATATGGGCGCTGGTTCTAGTCCCAGCTGCTCCTCTTCCAATCCATGGCCTGGAAAAGCAGTAGAAGGTGGCCCAAGTCCTTGGGCCCCTGCACCCGCGTGGGAGGCCCGGAAGAAGCTCCTGGCTTCAGATTGGCGCAGTTCTGGCCATTGCAGCCAATTGGAGAGTGGACCATCGGATGGAAGACCTCTCTCTCTCTCTGCCTCTCCTCTCTCTGTGTAACTCTGACTCTCAAGAAAAAAAAATAAATCTTTTAAAAAATGCTGTTTTCTAAGGGTGGGGGAGAAGAATACTCTACTGACCCAACCAGAGAAACCCAATGCTTGCATTTTATAGCATGCCTATTTTTGGTTATTTTAGAATCAGAATCTTTTTCTTCTTCTTTTTTTTGTAAGCAAAGGTGGAGAAGTTATAGAAAGAAACCTGATTCTAACTATAAACTGAACAGATGGGATGGTGGGAATAAAAACAAATTAAAACAATATTGCAGAGAACTCTCAACTTTCATTTTAAAATATATATGATGATGTTTTTCAACTTTTCACATTCGACCTATCAGTATATCGAGTGACAAAATGAAAATCAAACTCAGCTGTGTATATTTTAAACATTTACCTAAATGATTTGAACTCACCCAACCTGAAAGTCCAGATGAATGTATTAAACTGCTTATTGTATTTTTTATGAATTAAACTTTATATTTTATATTATGTTATAGACAGAACACAGTTATGGTGGGTGACATTTAGGGTAGAAAATTGAATTGAGCAGAGGTCTAATTAGAACAGTAAATAGTATGGGTTTAATTAGCCCCTATTGCTGATGACAGATTTGATCAGTCACCAGTTATGTATCCTTTCCTTTCACTTGACTGTTACTGAGAATTGCCTCCGGTAGGACTGCTTACTGTGCTGTGGTAGGAAGCTTGGCACAGGGCCATAAAACCCACTGACCGGTGAGCCCTGCATGAAAATTATTGGAAAAAATAACCCTCTTTGCTTTTAGTCATTATTTTCTTCATTTCACTTTTGAAGGTCCCCTTCTACAGATCCCTCTCTTAATTTAATTTTTTATTTTGGTTGGATGAGGTCACTTGCCTAAGGGCTTAAGGAAACCTGTGCAATATCTCGTTCAGTCACAGGCCGCAGTTTATTAGTGTGTCATGGTTTCCTTCATAAACCCCGCTGCTCTTCAGCTTCGAGCTTACCTACTAAATTCTGTGTGACTTGAACTTCACTGCATGCTGAGAGGATGTGGGTTTTTTGTTTGTTTGCTTGCTGGTCTTTTTTTTAAAAAATATTTATATAAAGGGAACCAATTTCATGTACTTCATACACACAGCTTAAGAACATACATACTTTCCACCCTCCTGCCATCTCTCCCAGCATCCCTCCTCCTTCCTCTCTTACTTTTCGGTTTCTTTTTGCAATGACACACTTTCAATGTACTTTATAATCACAGACCTAATACTCCACTAAATATGGTATTCAACAAGCAAGAAGTAGAAAGACCACTGCTCCATAGGACTATAGACAGGGCTAAATGATAATCAAATCATAAGGTGTCAGTTTCCCTCTTACACATTCAGGATTTTATTTTATTTTTGTACTCTCTATATTAGCTACCACACGTCAGAGAAAACATTTGATATTTGTGTTTTGTGGTCTGACTTATTTCACTAAACATAATGGTATCCTGTTGCATCCATTTTGTTGCAAAAGACAAGATTTCATTCATGTTTACGGCCGAGTAGTATTCCATTGTGTCTGTGTACCATATTTTCTTTATCCAAGTCATCAGCTGATGGATATCTGGATTGGTTTCACAGCTTAGCTATGGTGACTTGAGCTGCTGTAAGCGTGGAGGTACAGACAACTCCTTCATATTCTGATTTTATTTCCTTTGAGTGAATTCCTAGGAGTGGGATGGCTGGATCATGTGGTAGATGTACTTTCAGCTTTCTGAGAAATCTCCAAACTGCCTTCCATAATGATTACACCAGTTTCCATCCCCACCAACAGCGTATTAGGGCACCTTTTTCTCCACATCCTTGTCAGCATTTGGTTGGTTTTTGATTTTTGGATGATGGCCATTCTGATTGGGGTGAGGGGAAACCTCACTGCTGTTTTCATTTGCATTTCCCTGATGGCTAGTTTTCCTGGGCTTTTGTTCTGGTGTCTTTTGGACATTTGTATGTGATCCTTTGAAAACGTCTATTCATATCCATAGCCTGTTTCTTAGCTGGATTGTTTGTTATTGTTGAGTTTTTTGAGTTCCTTGTATGTTCTACAAATTAATCCTTTATCAGATGCACAGTCTGCAGATATTTTCTCCCATTCTGTTGGTTGCCTCTTCACTTTGCTGAATGTCTCCATTGTTGTATAAACGCTTCCTAGATTGATGTAATCCCAATTTGTCCACTTTTCTTGTATTGCTTGTGCTTTTTTAGCCAAGAAGTTTTTGCCTACACAAATGTCTTATACTGTTTCCCCTATGTTTTTCTCTAGTAATTTAATGGTATCAACTCATAGATTTAGATCCTTGATCCACTGAGTTGATTTTTATATAGAGTTTAAGGTAGGGGTCTTGTTTCATAATTCTGCATACAGAGATCCAATTTTCCCAACACCATTGTTGAAGAGATGGCCCTTTCTCTGGGGAGTGATTCAACTCGCTTGTCAAAGACTATTTGGTTGTTTAATACATGGATTAATTTCTGAGGCTTCTATTCTGTTCCATTGGTTTACATGTCTATTTCTGAGCCAGTACCATGCTGTTTTGATTATAACTGTCCTGGTGTGTATGTCTTGAGATCCAGTATTGTGCTGCCTCCAGTTTTGTTTTTATTGTTTAAGATTGCTTTAGCTATTTGGGGTCTCTTGTGTTTGCATATGAATTTTAGGATTTTTTTTCTAGATTTGAGAAGAATGTTCTTGGTATTCTCATTGGGATCACATAGCTTTGGGTAGTATGGACATTTTGATGATATTAATTCTTCCAGTCTGTGAACACAGAAGATTTTTATCATTGTGGAGATCTTTCATCTTCTTGGTTTAATTTATTCCAAGGTATTTAACTTTTTTGTAGCTATAGTGAATGGGACTGATCTGACAAGTTCTTTCTTAGCCATGGCCTTGTTTGTATATACAAAGGCTATTTATTTTTGTGTGTTGATTTTATATGCTGCGACTTTTCCAAACCGTGAGTTCCAATAGTCTCTCTCTCTCTCTCTCTCTCTCTCTTTCTCTCTCTCTCTTTTTTTTTTTTTTTTGACAGGCAGAGTGGACAGTGAGAGAGACAGAGAGAAAGGTCTTCCTTTGCCATTGGTTCACCCTCCAATGGCTGCCGCGGCCAGCAAGCTGCT
Source organism: Sylvilagus floridanus (assembly GCA_949820135.1). Lineage (NCBI taxonomy): Eukaryota > Metazoa > Chordata > Mammalia > Lagomorpha > Leporidae > Sylvilagus > Sylvilagus floridanus. The sequence goes on along the minus strand of OX463239.1, from coordinate 90,161,428 downwards.
GCAGGCGCACCACACTGATCCGAAGGCAGGAGTCAGGTGCTTCTCCTGGTCTCCCATGGGGTGCAGGGCCCAAGCACTTGGGCCATCCTCTGCTGCACTCCCCGGCCATAGCAGAGAGCTGGCCTGGAAGAGGGGCAACCGGGACAGAATCTGGCGCCCTGACCGGGACTAGAACCCGGTGTGTTGGCACCGCTAGGCGGAGGATTTGCCTGTTGAGCCATGGCGCTGGCCCCCAATAGTCTCTTAGTTGAGACTGTTTTGCTTCCTGTATGTATAGCATCATGTCATCTGCAAATGGGGATTATTTGACTTCCGTTTTTCTAATTTGTATCCCTTTGATTTCTTTTTCTTGCCTAATGGCTCTGGCTAAAACTTCCAGAAATATACTGAATAGTAAGGCGAGAATGAGCATCCTTGTCTGGTTCTGGATCTTAGTGGAAATGCTTCCCTTGTTATTGAAACAATTTAACATTCATTTACAGTTTGTTCTAAACTTGTGGGAGAAAGAAACATATAACATGAGGTATACTCTCAACAAACAAATTTTTAAGATTTATTTGAAAGGCAGAGTGACAGAGAGAGAGAGAGAGAGGAGAAAGGGATCTTCCATCCACTGGTTCATTTCCCAAATGACCACACTTTCAGGTCTGAGCCAGGACAAAGGCAGGAACCAGGAACTCCATCTGGGTCTCCCACAGGGGACCCAAACTCTTGGGCCATTTTCTGCTGCCTTCCAGGCTCATTAGCTGGAAGCTGGACTGGTGGGCTGGCACAGGTACAGATGTCCAGGTGTCAAGCAATGCCAGCCTTTGAGGTACGGACTGTCCGTGTTGTCAGCTAGAAGTGTGATGTTTATTCCAGGTCTCTAGAACTTTCTCATGTTGCCTAACTGAATCTTTGCTTCCTTTTCAGAGCTAGAAGAAGATTTGGGCATAACTAGGAAGCAGTGGGATATGCCCACCACACTTGTCCATAATTCATTGTATTTTTTTTTTCTCTCACATTTAGACTTCAAGAAACACTCGTTCCGATGAAGACAAAGATGGCAACTGGGACGCTTGGGGCGACTGGAGTGACTGCTCCCGGACCTGCGGAGGAGGCGCCTCCTATTCTCTGCGCAGGTGTTTGACAGGGAGGTCAGTGATGGCATGAGGGCTCCGTGTGTGGGAAGGGCCAGTGCCTCTGGGGGAGAGGCGCAGAGGAAGGGGGACGACTCTACTAGGGGAAATAACAAGGGAGGTCTTCAAAGAGCTAATGGAAAATGTGTACAATGAAAAAAGTAGGTATGAATAAAAAATGTTTACCAGGACTGGCCTTGTGGCATAGTGGGTTGAGCTGCCGCCTGGAGCGCTGGTATTCCATATGCGCACAGTTTTGAGTCCTGGCTGCCCCACTTCCAGCACTCTGCTATGGCCTGGGAAAGCAGCAGAAGATGGTCCAGGTGTTTGGGCCCCTGCACCCGTGTGGGAGACTGGGAAGCAGCTCCCGGATCCTGGCTTTGGATCAGCACAGCTCTGGCCTTTATGGCCATTTGAGGAGGGAACCAGCAGATGGAAGATCTCTTTCTCTCTCTCTCTCTCTCTGTAATCTTGTCTTCCAAATAAATAAAATAAATCTTTTAAAAATTTAAAAATGCACCAAAATGAACTTACTTTTTAATTCCATTTTCCATGAACTTTTTGAAGTCTCCTTGCTCTATGATGGGGATTTAACACCTGTTATGTCTGACTATTAACCAACCTCAAATTAACCTGTTTAAATAGCTGTTGTCTCAGTTTCATGGGTGTGACCAAATCTCACCCACACGAGGCTCCCAGCCCATGGAAGAGGCATCAAGGACTTTGGCTTTGAGGAGAGAAAGCCTGGCATATTAAGTCACTGATTGGAGTTGTCAGGTCTTAAAGCAAGAGTTAAGTCTTTCAGTGGCTGCGATTTCATTCCTGGTTCACTTACTCAGGACAATCCATTGGCTAACAAGGTGATACAGGGAGCAGGAGTCATGTCATAGAGCATTAAGCCATCACTTGCAATGCCAGTATCCCATAATCCCACTGACGGTTGGAGTCCTGGCTGCTTGGCTTCTGATCCAGCTCCCTGCTAATGCACCTGGGAAGGCAGCAGAAGATGGCCCAAGTGCTTGGGCCCCTGTTACCTATGTGGGAAACTCATATGGAGTGGCTGGCTCTGGAGGCTTTGGCATGGCCCAGACCTGGCTGTTGTGGTCATTAAGGGAGTGAACCTATAGATGGAAAGCTCTCTCTCTCTGTCTTTCTGTCTCTTTCTCTCTCTCTCTCTTTCATTCTGTCTTTTGAATAAAATAAGTACATAAATAAATCTTTTAAAAATAAGTTAAAGCAAGTTCTGTTTTCATGTCTTAGATATGCTTACATGAAATAGCATTTGCTAAAATGCAAGGTTAGCTTACTTTAAAAAAATGAATTTGTAGTAAGCCAGCACTTACCGATTCTTTTGAGAAAATGTGAGGTCATTCTTCATGTGGCAACTTAAAATCCCACCAGGAATTTTTTAAATATTATTTGAGGGTCAGAGGGAGAGAGAGAGAGAGTGAGCGAGCGAGCTCCTATCACCTGGCTCATTCCCTAAATGTCCTCAATAGCCAGGACTGGACCAGGACAGAGCCAGAAGCCTAGAATCAGTCCAACTACCTGAGCCATCACCTGTTGTTTCCTAGGATCTTCAATAGCAGGGAGATAGGATTGGGAGAGAACTTGATGTTGAACCCAAGTACTCTAAAATGGAGTACCGACACCTTAGCCACTAGGTCAAATGATTGCACCCCTGCCCCCTGAGATTCTATTTCAGCTCTGAGGTAAGACAGAGCCCCCTGGCCCTGGGCAGAAGAAGCCCCCATCCTCTTGGCAGCCGCCCTCGGAGTGTGGCTGTTGTTGGGTGAAAGAATGAATTGGCTGTTACTGATGAGCTTCAAGGTATGGAGCAGAAACGCAGGGAGGACCTATTTTGGCTCGGATTCAGAATTCATTGTGGTCACAGTTAAATACACCATAAAACAGGATGAAACAATGACTAATGTGTCCTGCAGTTTCCTGAGACTACGTGGAGTAGGGCAGATGAGAGATCGTACACGTGGCCTTGGAGGGGGAGACCTCCTGGCCCGCTCCGGGAACTGTGGTGTCCTGGTCCCTGAGCGGGTTCTGACTCACAGCACTGAAATGGAAGCGAATGGTTTATAGAATTGAGAGCAGGGATTAGCTCTGTGAAGGCAAAGTGGTGTGTGTGCTTCCCCGAGTTCTTGCCTGTCAGGCTGTGTACCGCGTAGCATTATTGGGATACATGGGGCTGATATATATCGGGATATATAGCCCTGGGCAGGTTGTGGGGGGCAGGCGTCCTCCGTACAGGGTAAATCCTGTCCTAGTGCTGCTCACTGCTGGGAGGAGGGGTTGGCCTGGAAGCTGTAGTGGGGACCTCAGGACTTTGGCACCTGCCCCCGAACCTTGAGTCTGAGGATTCTGCATAACCTGGACTTAATGGTGCAGTTAGAAAGGGAAAAGTGTGGGGTTTATTGGCATCTGTCTTTTTTCTTTTTTCTAATAGTTTGTACTTGATTTGTGAAAAGGAGTCTAGAGGACTGTATTAAGAACCATAAGGGGGGCTGGCGCTGTGCCACGGTGGGTTAAAGCCCCATCCTGCAGTGCCGGCATTCCATGTGGGCGCTGGTTCAGGTCCCTGCTGCTCCTCTTCCGATCTTGCTCTCTGTTGTGGCCTGGGAAAGCAGTGGAAGATGGCCCAAGGCCTTAGGACCCTGTACCCACGTGGAAGACATGGAAGAAGGTCCTGGCTCAGCTCTGGCCATTGTGGTCATTTGGGGAGTGGGCCAGTGGAATGGAAGACCACTCTTTCTCTGCCTCTGCATCTCTCTGTAACTCTTTCAAACAAATAAATAAAACAAATCTTTTAATAAAAGAACCATAAAGGTTCACTTTCATCCTATGGTCATACAACTAAAATGTTTACAATTTATTTATTATTTGACTTAGTTTTAAATTATTTTTATTTTGCTTGGAATGTAATTTTGACAAGTGATGTATCTCAGAATGCATGTGAACTTTCATCTTCTCTGCTTTTTTAAAGATTTGTTTATTTATTTGAAAGGCAAAGCATGAGAGAGAGACAGAGAGAGAGAGAGGGAGAGAGATTGATTTTCCATCCCCTGGTTCACTCCCCACATAACCGTAAGAATCGGGCCTGGGTGAGGAGGAAGCCAGGAGCCCGGTCCTCCATGCTGGTCTTCCATGTGGGTGGCTGGGGCTCTGCTCCCTTCTCTGGTACATTAGCAGAGAGAAGAAATGGCAGTGGAGCAGCCAGCACTCAACGTGGTGCTGCCACGCGGGATGCGGACATCACAAGCAGCAGCTTTATCTTCTGTGCCCCTGTCTTCTCTCTCCTAACTGGGCCCCCTGCTCACGCAGATGCTGTTGGTAAGACAGGCTGCTTGTTTTCCACTCCTTTCCAGAAAGGGAGATTTCAGCGAGAGAAGGGGGAAGGGAAGGCACGGAGCTCTGACTTGACTTCATCGTTTCGAGTAGATGCTGGCGCTCTTTGGTTTAGCAGATGTGGAAACCTGGCTGGACGGATTTCTCTGAGACACTGCCCTAGACCTCTCAAGTCCCTTGGGATCTCTTGCCGCCAATCCCTCAGATTTGCGGCTGTAGGAGGGCCACAGCCCTCCTTGCAACGCTTTGCATGGAAATACTGCTCTTCCCCCAACTCTTGGACAGCTCTGCGTGCGCCAGCTCCACCCTGTTGACATGCAGTCACCTCTGGCTGCCCTGGCGAGTTCCTTAGACAACCCCAACATGGAGCTCCTCCTCCGTGTGGCCCACATCTGGTTTCCAGGAAGCCTTCATGTGAACTGTGCTAAGCAAACTGCTGAAGCTCAGGGAACCAGCGCAGCAACACCTATTCTGCTTACGTGGGCTGCCGCCACTGGGCCGTCAGCCCTTACAGTTCTTGCAAGTGAATTAAGACACTGATTTTGTGCCCCCTTGCCCACCAGTTGTATGGGACAAATATTGACCTCTTCAAGCCGTGTCCCTAAAGTTTCTTTTTAATTTGTAGTTATCAAACTGAAGTCCCCATCTCCTCTCCTGCTTGGTGGCACAGAGGGAGAGGTGGGTCCACAGCATAGCTTGCCCAGTGAAGTCTTCAGGAGTCTCCAGAACCTTCTTTTAGCCTTGACCTGGATAAGGAGTTTAAAATTCAGGTAACATAGATCCACATGGTTCTTACAACCTGAGGAGACAGCAACCAACAGCGCAACAATCAAATGATGAACAATTAAAAGCTACGTCAAGAGGATGGATCAAGCTCTCTATGCTACAGGCATAATTATGATTAGGACAAAAAACTAGTGTATAAAGGCCAGGAGGAGATGAAAATAAGCTTTTTGCCTGGACAGCGAACTACGAGAGAGCAGAATGGGCCAATGGTGAAGAGGAAGACGGATTTGTGAGCCAGAGTACAGGGTTGGATTCCATGACTTTTGATTTTCAAACACTGCTAATTTTTTAGAACAGACTATTTGGATGAGATCTGGGATGCCTATTTTTATTTTTTTTTTTAGACCAAGTAAAGACAGAAAGGGAAACAAACAAAACCCAACCACAGTCTATCATCATAAACCTTTAAAAAGAGTAATCACATTAAGAATCTTTTTATTTTGTTGTTGAAAAGTAGGACCTGTTCTTCATAAGATAAAAAGACCCTTTAAACTGAATTCATGTGGCTTTATGAAAATCCACTGTTTTGCTCTTATTTACCTCACTTCGCTTTGCACGAAAACTTCATAATTGATAGTAACAGCCCAATGACAGGTAATGGGAACTATAAATTTGGGATGTGGAACCCAACTGTGGTTCCAAGTCCTGGCAAACACTTCAGCTGTTCACTGCACCCTAGGAGGAAGGGAGAACAGATCCTAAGTAGACTGAACGTTGCTAGTTCTGAAATCCAGTCTCCAGTTAACTCAATTCTAATTACTATGCCACCTGACATGGGGAAGCTTTAGAAATAAAAACCACTCTGGAGGAAAGTGACATCAACCAGAGTCTTTACAAGTTTGGATAGTCCATGCCTGTAATTCAATAAAGCAATATCAGTCTCACAATGAGACAAGGTCAAGAGAAAAAATAGACAATAGAAACAGCTGTGATAAAAAGCAAAACAATAAAACAAAACAAAATCTGTAAAAATACGGGATTAAGAAAATAGATGACAGGGTGGATCTATATCCTGATTCAAGATATCTGAGTTTGAGGGCAGCACTGTGGTACAGAGGGTTAAGACAACCAATGTCTATAGAACTGGCCTAACATATGAGCACCAGTTTGGATCCCAGCTGCTCCACTTCCGATCCAGCTCCCTAATTAAGCACCTGGGAAAGCAGCGAAGCATGGGCCCAAATGCTTGGGTCCCTGCCCCATATGGGAGACCTGGAAAAAGCTCCTGGCTCCTGGCTTTGGCCTGGCCCAATCCCACCCATTGTGGCCATTTTGGGAGTGAACCAGCGGATTTAAGATTCTCTCTCTCTTGTTCTAATTCTGCCTTTTAATAAATAAGACATTTTAAAAATCTTTTTAAAAATCTGAGTTAGAATTCTGAATCTGTATCTGATGTCAACTTCCTACTAATGTGTACTTTGAGAGGCAGTAGGAGGCTCAAGGATTCGTCCCTGCCGCCCATGTGGGAAGCTCTGGGGTGTGTTCTAGGATTCCGTCTTTGTTCTGGCCAAGTGCTGGCTGTTGCAGGCATTTGGAGAGTGAACCAGTGGATAGAAGGTGTCTCTGTCTCTCTCTTTTGTCTTTTAAATAAATAAATTTTAAAATTTGGCATTTATATTGACACTGTTAAAAATGCATTAAAAAGAATCCAATGGAAATTTTATAACGGAATCATATCATAAATAATGAACTAAGTAGATGAGCAGATTATAAACCGCAAAAAAGTGTATAGGTTTGTAGGAAATAACCAGGCTCAGTCACATAGAGAAAGAACACAGAAAATAGAATGAGCTCTATGGAGCAAAGTGAAAAGACCTAAAACATATGTAGTTAGAAACCTGAAAGGAATACATGAATGGAGAATAGGGAAGGAACACTTTTTGAATAAAGAGTAACTTAGGGGCCGGGGCTGTTGCACATCGGGTAAAGCCACCGCCTGCAGTGCCGGCGCCCATATGGGTTTGAATCCCAGCTGCGCCGCTTCTGATCCAGCTCTCTGCTATGGCCTGAGAAAGCAGTAGAAGATGGCCCAAGTGCTTGGGCCCCTGCACCAGTGTGGGAGACCCAGAAGAAGCTCCTGGCTCTTGGCTTTGGATCGGCACAGATCTGGCTGATGCAACCAATTGGGGAGTGAACCAGTGGATGGAAGACCTCGCTCTCTTTCCTGCTTTCTCTGCCTCTCCTTCTCTCTGTGTGTAACTCTGACTTTCAAAGAAATAATTGAATCCATTTTCAAAAAAAGAAATAGTAACTGAGAATCTCCCAACATGAATCAAACCTACCAACCCACAAATTCAAGAAGTCCTTCAAGCTTCAATTAGAGAAAAATAGGAATAAGCACATCGTAGTACAACCTTACAAGAAGTCAAAGAGAAAAGTCACTTTCAAAGGTGCAAAAAATAAGACTGAAAAAATAAGGCTGGCTGCCAGCTTCGTGTTAGAAGGAGATGTGATGACAAGTTTACATTTTGAAAGAAAAGAACCCCTGTGCTAGAATTCGCTACCTAGCCAAAACATCCTTCAGTGAAATGAAGATATTCATGGAGAAACAGAACTCAGTCGAATTCTTCACTGGCTGGCTGGTGCTAACAGAAGTACTAAAGGGAGTCTTGCCGGAAAAAGGAAAAATCCCCCCTGGACGGTGAAAACGCAGCGTGAAGAGAAGTGCAATGCAGACTGTAAATACGAGTGCGCATGAGCTGTGAAACAAACAGTCTTCGTCATGTTTTGTGAAGCTTGAGTATTTGTAGAGTTTCACATTTTTGGTGTATTTATTATCAATTTATTTTAGGGGTAGAAGGAGACAGAAAGAGACTGAGATCTCCCATCCACTGATTTAGTCCCCCAAAACCCACTATACAGATTGGGTCAGGCTGAAACCAGGAGCTCGGAACTCAGTCTGGGTCTCCCATATGTGTAGCGGGTAGCCAGTTGCTTGAGCCATCATGTGCTGTCTCCCAGGGTGTGCGTTAGCAAGAAACTGGCAAGCAGCAGAACCCATGCACTCTGATATGGGATGCAGGTGTCCAAAACAGCGTCTTTTTTTTTTTTTTTAAAGATTTTATTTGTTTATTTGAGAGGTAGAATTGCAGACAGTGAGAGAGAGAGACAGAAATGTTTTCCATCCATAGGTTCATTCCCCAAATGGCTGCAATGGCTGGAGCTGGGCCAATCCAAAACCAGGAGCCAGGAGCTTCTTCTAGGTCTCCCACGTGGGTGCAGGGGCCCAAGGATTTGGCCATCTTCTGCTGCTTTTCTAGCCCACAGCAGACAGCTGGATCAGAAGAGGAGCAGCAGGGATTAGAACCAGTGGCCATATGGGATGCCAGCAGAGGATTAACCTACTGTGCCAAGGCACTGCCCCCCCCCAAACAGCATCTTAAACACTGTACCAAAATGTCTACCTCGGAGTTTTTTAAAAGTGGGGAAACAATAATATAAAATATGAGAATGGAGTTAAAATGTTCAAACACCCTTCAATTGCCCAGGAAATGGTAAAAGGAACTAAATTGCATTAAATTTTTCGAACTTGGGGATGCACATTTAATTTCTAGAGTAATTATCCAAAAACATAGTAAAACATGTGTAACCAACAAGCTATTATAAAGGGGGCTATAAAATAGCAATAAAATATTTGATTCAAATGAGCTCAAGAAAGGAGAAAAATGGAACATACAGCAACTGTAACAAATAGAAGAGAAATAGTAAGATGATACATCTGAACCCCTATATATGACATGTCTTCAGAAATTCACAGATGGCGCACATTATGAAAAAATTATGAGTGGATCTCAAAATATTTTGTACCAAAATAAACTCATCTTTGATTGCATTTTTCACAAACTTTCTGAATTACCCCGATGTATCAGTTTTTACATTATTTGTAAATGCACTAAGTGTTCTAATTAAAAGACAGAGATTGTTAGGCTGTAAAGCAGAAGTTAAATGTATTTACTAGAGACAAGCCTTAAATAGAAGGACACTGAAAGACTGAAAATAAAAGGATGGTAGAAAAAGCTGTTGGGGCCGGCGCTGTGGCTCAGTGAGTTAACACCCTGGCCTGAAGCGCCGGCATCCCATATGGGCGCCGGTTCGAAACCCAGCCACTTCCAATCCCACTCTCTGCTATAGCCTGGGAAAGCAGTGGAAGTTGGCTCAAGTGTTTGGGCCCCTGAACCCACGTGGAAGACCCAGAAGAAGCTCTTGGCTCCTGGCTTCCGTTGCGGCCATCTGGGGAGTGAACCGGCAGGCAGATGGAAGACCTCTCTCTCTCTCCCTCTCTGCCTCTCCTCTCTCTGTGTAACTCTGACTTTCAAATAAATAAATAAATATTAAAAAAAGAAAAAGCTAGAACCTGTGAACATTATTTAAAAGAAAATTGGTATAGCAGTGCTAACATCACACAAAGTAGAATTGAAGGAAAGAATCATTACCAGGAATAAAGGAGAATCATAAAAATACAGCTTATCAAAACTTGGAGGCTGCATCTAAATTCATTCTTATCAAGAATGCTGTAGGTGCAAATGAACATATTGTAAAAGAATTTGGTAAAAACAAACAACCCAATGATCTATGCTTCCGCTGAAAATGTTAGAAGAGTAACTTTTAAAGCTATCTGTATAAATGGGGATATTTCAGAAAGTTCATGGAAAGATAGAATTAAAGGATAAATGCAGAGTTTTTTAGACCAAAACATAGCTTTTCCATGGTATACATTTTCCACAAACTTTGTTCTTAAAAGATTTATTTATTTATTTCAAAGTCAGAGTTGGGGAGAGAGAGAGAGAGAGAGAGAGAGAGAGAGAGAGAGGAGAAACTCCTATTCCTTGGTCTACTCCCCAGATGGCTGCAATGGCCAGGGCTGGGCCTGGTGGAAGCCAGTAGCTAGAAGCTTCATCCAGGTCTCCCACATGGGTGCAAGGGCCCAAGCACTTGGGCCATCTTCCACTGTCCTTCCCAGGCCACTAACAGGGAGCCCAATCAGAAGTGGAGCAGCCAAGATGTGCACTGGACCCTTACGGGATGCTGACGTCACAGGTGGTGGCTTTACCTGCTATGGCACAATGCTAGCCCCTTTCCACAAAACTTTTTGAAGGCCCTGAATATGCATGAATTTCAAAATTCTGCACAAAAAATAAACTTATATTTAATTCCATTTTCCAAGAACTTTTTGAAGTACCCTGACGTGTGGATAAGTGAACATTTATACATACACATACATGTATGTGTGCATGTGTTTACCTCCAAGTCCATGTGCTCCACATGTCAGGAACCTGGATTAGAGTCAGAGCTGGACCAGTTCCTAATCCTTTCCTAATTCAGTTTGGCTCTCCATGCAAGAAACGTCCTTTCTAAGTAGAAATCACTGCTTTAGGTCTGTTGCAGCTTTGCATCATTGTAGAGAGTGACCTAGAGGCTCAGTTGACGGCGTTCATAGGAAGGGACATTGACTTTGTGTTAAGGACTGATTTTTTGTGGATTTCTTTTATTTGGAGATAGTCCCTGCAGCAACTCCATTTTTCTTAAATTTTCTGAACACCTCACCCATACAGGCACTGCTATGTATGTTACAAGGAACTGCCTCCAATCCTGGTCTGATCTCATGTGTGTCTATAGCTGTTGATGGCCAACAACTGGCTGCGGCAGCTGTCACTCTTAGTTGAATGGATGTGGGTGGGTTCTGTCTTGTATGTCTTTCTGTTACCCCAGAGTTAGAAATCTTTGTGCTCAGTGCACAGTAGGTTTCTGTGCTCACCACTAGTTCAGCCTTACTTACTCTATACAGAGCAAAAGTGACTTGAAGTTCTAGCTTGTGTGCAGCTTCTATGAGTTTCCAGGAATTATAGAGAGGTGTTCATTTGTTGATAAACTTGGTCGGTCCTTGCACTAGGATGTGTAAGGAGGAAGGAGTTCAACGGATGCGCTCAAGTTACAGTCTTTTAAAATCCTTTTTTTTTTTAATCTTTCTTTTCTTTGATATTTCTCTTTAAATTTCACCTCCAATAATTTGGAGCTACTTATATCTTATTTTTAAATTATAAGATTTTAAAACTATATTTTAATAATTATTTTATAACTACAAGTTCCATTAGTAGTTTCTCTTGATTTCTCCTTATGTAAGATGATGAATATTTTATGCTTTTCTTCTTCATTCTCCTCTCTTGGGATTTGTTATTAGAATTTGGGATTCTATTCCCAGTTTTTTGGCACAGCTTTTTTTTTTTTCTCTTTTCTATCTTCTATTTCACGATCATACTTCAAACCATTGTTGAAGTTTATTTATGTGCATTATTTCAAGGCTTATTGTCAGTCTTCTGTGTTCTACATTTTGAGTCATCATTTCGTTGGCAGAAATATGTTTTGGGCTGCGCCCTGGAATGTTAATGTGCTTGCGAATCAGCTGGGGGTCTCGTTACGATGTGGATTTTGATGCAGTAGAACTGAGCGAGGCCCGGGAGCCTTCATTTCTGACAGATTCCCAGGTGGTGTCAATGCTGTGTACCCATGGCCCACTTGGAGCACCAAACGTTGTAACCTTTTCAATGTCAGGATAAATGTGTGGATCTTACACATTATGAGTTCTTACGTCTCTGAAAACGCCTTTCTCTTGCTTTCACATGTAAACAGTGAATGGCTTATTTGGGTATAACATTCTTGACACACAGTTGTTCTCTGTTGAGACGGTTCTTTATAAAGTCAGGTGTACAGTGTTAATCATAGAGCTGTCAGACTAGCTTATGCTTTTGTTCTTTTGTAGTTGACCTATTACTCGGGTGCCAAAAGAATTCTTTTCTCTCTTTTTTAAGATTTATTTTACTTATTAAAAAGGTAGAGTTATGGAAAGGCAGAGGCAGAGAGAGAGAGAGAGAGAGAGAGAGAGAAAGAGAGAGAGAGAGAGAGAGAGAGTCTTCTATCTGTTGGTTCACTCCCCAAATGACTGCAGTGGCCGAAGTTGGGCAGATCTGAAGCCAGGAGCCAGGAGCTTCTTCCTGGTCTCCTGCGTGGGTGCAGGGACCCAAGGACTTGGGCATCTTCCACTGCTTTCCCAGGCCATAGCAGAGAGCTGGATCAGAATAGGAGCAGTTGGGACTCGAACTGGCACCCATGTGGGATGCCGGCACTGCAGGTTGCAGCTTTATCTGCTACACCACAGCACCAGCTCCACCAAGAGGATTCTTTAAAGTTAAGAGTTTCCTTCAAGGTTAAGTGTTTACAAAGCTGCATCTAGCAATCAGTCTCATTTTATTACATGGTAAACACTTTCATCGTATAGCTAGACCCTTCTTTATTAGTGGACATTTTTTCTTCTATTTTATCACTTACTCATTCTTGCCCACTTGTTCTGGTATTTTCTTCACGAACATCAGTTATTTGTCTAATTCCCAGTTATATCATGTTATCTCTAATTATTTTCATATCCTTTTCTTTTCCACATTTGGGAGGGATTCCTCTTCTCCATTTTCTGACCTATGATTAAGTGATGGTGAACTTTTAAAATATTGCAGTGGCCTTGACACCTGCTTCTTTTGTGTGTCTATTTGTCTTAATCACCTACAAATACTCTCATTTATACTTTTCTATTTTTAGTGTGAAATATGGCTAATTGTTTTTAAACATATTTGTTTATTTGAAAGGCAGAGAGAGAGAGAGAGAGAGAGAGAGAGAGAGAGAGAATCTTCCATCCCTAAATGACTACCACAGCCAAGGATGGGCTAGGTTGAAAACAGGAGCCAGGAGCTCCATCTGGGTCTCCCACATGGGTGGCAGAGGCTCAAGCACTTGGACCATCATCTACTGCCTTTCCAGGCACATGAGGACTGAAAGCAGAGCAGCCAGGACTTGATATGGGATGCTAGTGTCTCAAACAGTGGCTTAACCCACTGCACCATAACACCAGCCCCCAGAGCTGGCTAAATTCTTACATATTCTCCAAGGTCATGTTCCTTTAGGAATGGTATCCTGACTCCTTGGTCTAACTTTGATATTTCTCTTTTATATTTTCTTTTTTAAAATATTTTATTTATTTATTTGAGAGGTAGAGTTACAGACAATGTGAGGGAGAGGCAGAGAGGAAGTCTTCCTTCTGTTGGTTCACTCCCCTGATGGCCGGAGCTGTGCTGATCCAAAGCCAGGAGCCAGGAGCTTCTTCCAGTCTCCCACGGGGGTGCAGGGGCCTAAGGACTTGGGCCATCTTCTACTGCTTTCCCAGGCCACAGCAGAGAGCTGGATTGGAAGAGGGGCAGCTGGGACCAGAACTGGCGCCCATAAGGGATGCCAGCGCCGAACGTGGAGGATTAACCTACTGCACCATGGAGCGGGCCCCTCTCTTTTGTACTTTCTTACATCTCTTAGATTACTATAAATTATTGGCAAAACAGGATTCCTTTCAGGGAAAGGATAGTGACTTTATCACTCGAAGGCCTAACACAGTATCTAAAATTATTGGCCCCTATTCATGGCCGAGATAATGTGTATTGAAGGATTAAAAGGTGAATGTGTGCCTACTGTCACCTGGTGTCTTTTGTCATCATTCATTCTGCCTAGAGCATACTTTTCTCCTTTATCTGGCTGACTTGGACACTGTTTGGAATCACTTTTCTTCATACGACCCTGGTGTTTCCATAGGATCTTGGGAACACATTTATCAGAGTGTTTATTGTACTGTTTGTTTTATCTCTTTATTTCATAATGAAGACAAAACCTTAAGTGTCTTTCTTTATTCTGTGCCCAACATCATTGCTGATGTATAGTGAAAGTTCAAAAAATTTCATCCCAGAAATAATGAATGAATCCTTGAATTTACTAAAAATCTATAGTAATTATACTTTAGTGGACCATAGTATGAATGTGTGGGATAGTTATGGATGGGTAATTTGGGGAAAACTATGTTGAGTAATAGAGTTTTCCAACAATGATTTTTTTTTATGTTTTTACTTTACTTTTATTTTATTTTATTTTTAAAGAGGGGTATGTCTCTAGTTTAACAAGTCAAGTCTTCCTGTGGGCTGGAGGTAAAAACGGCCACTCTTGTGCCTTTGTTCCCATTGCCCCCCCCCGGGGGGGGCAGCTGCCATCAGCTCCCTTACCTGGTTCTTCCAGTATTTACTCCAGATTTCTAAATGACATGTTTGCATTGATACTTCCTGATTGCTTAGCTATAGTCATTATTTATTAGACTTGCATGACAGATGATGAGGATTTAACAGACCCTTCATGGTCTCGTTCCTCCTTCTTGCCTTATGTCTCCTCTTCTTGTACATGTTTCTCTCTCCCTCCCTCCCCTACTTTCTCTAGCGAGCAGCTCAGGGAACCTTAGTTTTCCTGTCATCCCGGGCCTGTCCTTTACCTGTGTCCTGTACTCCATCCAGCTCCTGTTTCCAGATCACTTCGCGTCCTTTTCCTGAGCTGTCTTCTCATTTTCACACAGCACATTCTCTGAGAGCTTCCTGGGTATCTGAAAATGTCTTACTTTTCCCCTCCAACTTGAGCAGTAGTTGTTCTGTTATATGACATTATATGGGGATGGTTATCCCTGAGACATCTGACGGCATTGCACTGCCGTCTTCCAACATCAAGTGGCGCTGAGAATTCGGTAGGCATGCTGAATTCCTACTCTTCCCTCTCTCTGGATGCACACAGAAGCATCTCTCTGCGCCAAAGGCTCTGACATCTCGCAAGGCATGATTTGCTATGAGTCTCTACTTTTATCCATTGTATAGACACTTGGTGGACTCATCACTATGAAAACTTCTCCTTTCGATCTTTTGTTAAAAATTATTTATTTGTTTATTCGAAAGATAGAGTTAGAGAGAGAGAGACAGAGAGAGAGAGAGAGAGAGAAAGATCTTCCATCTGCTGGTGCGCTTCCCAGATGGCCACAACTAGCAGAGCTGCACCGATCTGAAGCCAGGAGCCAGGAGCTTCTTCCGGGTCTCCCACGTGGGTGCAGGGACCCAAGCACTTGGGCCATCTTCTACTGCTTTCCCAGGCCATAGCAGAGAGCTGGATCAGAAGAGGAGCAGCCGGGACTAGAACCAGTGCCCTTATGGGATGCCGGCACTGCAGGCGAAGGCTTAGCCCACTATGCCACAGCGCTGGCCCCTCCCCTTCAATCTTGAAGATTTCTTTTTCTTATTTTCCTTTATTTTTGTTTGTTGAAACTCCTACTATTCATATAGTAGATTTTCTCCTTTTCTGTATTTGCCCTAGTTTCTAGGGAGATTAACCTAAAATTATTTTCCAGATGTCTTGCTAAATGTTTTATTTCTCTTCTCTATTTTTTTCTGACATACTTTTTGTTCCTTGCAACTTTAAAAGTAGCATTCTATCCCCTGAATCCCAGATACGGTATTCTTGGTTTTGTGTCCGACGGTGTGAATAAACGTTTGGGGCAGACATTTTCTTCTCCTTGCACAGTCTCAGTCCTGTCCAAATTGCTGTTGCCTGGCTTGTGTGTTCATTTGTGTTGTTGCTCTAGTTTATGCTAGAGGCATTTCCAGAGTTTCAGATGCTTGCTTGGGCAACTTACAGAAAGGAGCTGTGAGTTTAATTAGCCAGAGATATGCTGGTCCTTCCTATTTCCTTTTGAGGTCTTTTGGTGTTTTATTTTGGAGTGTCCTTATTTATAAGCTTGATCCAATTTATTTTAAAATCACAAAAAGCAAATATTTTTTGTGGATATAAGTTAATTATTCAAAATTTTATTTAGAAAAGCGTAGATTCTTGAAGAGATTAAAAAAGAATTGAGTTATGGGGCCGGCACTGTGGTAGTGTAGCAGGTAAAGCCACCGCCTGCAGTGCCGGCATCCCATATGGGCCCCAGATCGAGTACCGGTTGCCCCACTTCTGATCCAGCTCTCTGCTATGGCCTGGGAAAACAGAAGAAGATGACCCAAGTCCTTGGGCCCCTGCACCCATGTGGGAGACCCAGAAGAAGCTCCTGGCTCTTGGCTTTGGGTCAGCCCAGCTCCAGCTGTTGCAGCCAATTGGAGAGTGAGCCAGCAGATGGAAGACCTCTCTCTCTTTCTTGCTCTCTCCCTCTCGCTCTCTCTGCCCCTGCTTCTCTCTCTGTGTAACTCTGACTTTCAAATAAATGAAAATAAATCTTAAAAAAAGAATAGAGTTAGAATAATCAGTTTATTTGACATTTAGACTGATTACCTAGCTGCAGTCATCAGAGTGGTGTATTGGTGGAAGTATAAACATTAGATCAATGGGAGGAAATATTTGAAATCCATGCATCTAGCAAAAGAATAGTATCTATGTTAAGAACTCTTTAAAATCAAGTCAAAAATGAATACCTAATTAGAAAGTGAACAAAAGACACAGACAGATATTTTACCAAAAGGTTGTACAGTAGACAAATAAATGCATGGAAAGACGTTCCCCATAGCTAAGGAAGTCATGTTGACATAATAATGATATGTCATCCCATGCCTGTCGCGATGGTAAAGCCAAGGTGACAACACGAAATGCTGTCGAGCTTCAGAGAAACTGTGTCACTCGCACACTGGTGGTGGCGATGAGCATCGGTAAGCTACACTGGAAAGCAGGCCGTTTCTTTAAACAATATGCATGCAACTACCATACAGCTCCTAGCATTTGTCCCAGAGAAATGAAGACCTGAGTTCACATAAAAACCTGCATATGAGTGTTTATAGTACTTAAAGTCTTTAGAGCCTCCACATGCAAACAACCTGGATGCCTTTTATTGGGTGAAGAGTTGAACAGTTTGTGGCACATCCATACCACAGAATATTATGAAGCAATAAAAAGAAATGAACCATTGTTTTAATGCAACAACCTTAAAGAATCTCTAGGAACATATGAGGTTAAAACTGCCCGTGTCCAAAGGTTACATACCACATGGTTCTATTTATAGAATATTCTTTGTAGGATAACAATTACAGACCTGGAGAGCAGATTAGTGATTGTCGGGTGACAAGGAAGCAGATGAGATGGGAGGGAAGGAGATACAGCTATGCAAGTCAACATTTGGTGATAGAAATGTTCTGTGCTCTAAGTGTGTTGATGCCAATATCCTGGCTGTGTTGTGCACTGGAGTTTTACAAGATTTTTTTTTTATCATTGGAGGAAACTGGGTAAAGGCAACATAGGGGTCTCTTCATCATGTCTTTAAAATGCATGTGATTTGCACTGATAAAAGATGTTATTTCATTTTTTAAAAAACTAGAAATTCAGGGTAAAATAAGGCACACATCCTTTGAAAAGTAGCATTGGTGGCATACATTTGGCCTCGTGGTCAGACACCACTTTGGTTGCCCATACTCCATATCAGAGTACCTGGGTCTGATATGCAACCCTGCTCCTGATTCCAGCTTCCTGCTGGTGCCTACACTGTAAGTGAGCAGATGGTGGTTCAGGTTGCTGGCTCCCTGTCACCCAGGTGGGAGACCTGGGTTGAGTTCCTCATTCCTGGTATTTGGTGAATGAACCAGTGGATGGGAGCTCTCTATCTGTCTCTCTGCTTCTCAGAAATAAACAAATACATACATAAATACAAAGTACAGACTGAAAAACATAAAATTGAAGCTACAAGAAATTCACAGAACTAAAAAATGAGGAAACTGAAGGCCACACCAGTAAGTGCATATCTGATTCTGTGTTCATGTGATAGAGATGGGATTTATGATGTATTGTCATCTTCATTCATTTTCAGAGATTCCTTGATTTCTCTGCTGATTTCTTCTTGTTCATTCAGTAGCACATTGTTCTGTCTCCATCCGTTTGCATATATTCTAGAGATTCTTGAGTCTCAATCCATTGTGGTCGTAGAAGATGCATGATATGATTTCAGTTTTTTTTGAATTTGCTTAGACTAACTTTATGGCCTAGCATATGATCTATCCTAGAGAAAATTCCATGCACTGATGAGAATAATGTATATTCTGCATCTCTGGGATGAAAAGTACTATAGATATCAATTAGGTCCAGTTGGTCCATAGTGTCGATTGGCTCTGTTGATTCTTTGTTGATTTTCTGTCTAGTTTATCTGTCCTTTGATGAAAGTGAGGTGTAGAAGTCCCTGCTACTATTGTACTGGAGTGTATGTCTCCCTTTAGATCCATTAACATTTATTTTAAATGGCCAGACGCCCTGTAATTGGGTGCATATATATTTATTATAGTCTCATCTTCCCATTGAATTATCCCTAATCATCACATCTGTATCTGTTTGAACAATTTTTATGTTAACGTCTATTTTGTCCTGTATTAGGATGGCTACACCTGCCCTTTTATGCTTTCTTTTAGCATGGGATACCTTTTTCCTTCCTTTCACTTTCAGTTTGCATGTATCTTTGTTGGTGAGTTGTGTTTCTTGCAGATAGAAATAATTGGGTCTTATTTTTTAGTCCATTCAGATAGTGTCTTTTATTGGAGAGTTTTGGCCACTTACATTCAAGGTTACCATTGATAAGTAACAATTTAGCCCTGTCACTTTTTCATAAATATTCCTATTCACTTTGGATTTCCTTTATACTTTTACTAGGAGATTTTTTTTTTCCTTCACATTCTTTCAAAATGGTGATCTTTTGTTTATTTTTCTGTGTGCAGCACATCCTTAAGCCTCTTTCGTAAGACTGGATGAGTGGTGACAAAGTGTTTCAATTCTTTCCATTTCTGTTTATATGGAAGGTCTTTATTTCACCTTCAATCATATATGAGAGCTTTGCAGCGTACAGAATTCTGGGTTGACAGTTTTTTTCTCTTAAGACTTGGACTATGTCTCTCCATTCTCTCCTAGCCTGTAGAGTTTCTGACTGTGCTCTGTAACTCAATGGAATGTCTGTACTTTCAATGAAGACCCAGAGATGTGTGCTGGGTGTGGCCAGGGAGCTCTGGTCAGTGCTCCAGGGCGGGGTGAGTATCCAGGTGACACACAAGTTGGGCATGGTAGACCTCTTGTTACCATGTTAACAGAAGGGGGTGGGTATGGGCACCTCTGTGGTTGTGGTCTCACCCTCACTCCTCTCTTCCAAGGTGATCAGTGGGATATCAGTGGAAGCTCTCAGTGGGTCAGTACTCATCTGAGCTCTTGTATGAACCACACAAAGGATCTGTGCCATCCTCACTGTTAGCATGGATCCCACTGCAATGACCCACCCCAGGCAATCGGGGAGCTCTGAGCACGTGGACCCCCACACAGTGATTTCCCAGAGACCCAGATACCCTGTATCCCCTTGTGCAGCAGAGTCCCCACAGTCTCAGCACACAAGAGTCCCACAGTCACGGGGTACAGAGGACCCACTCTGCCTTGACAGACTGCATGGTCCACGGAGAAGCAGAGTTCCCAGATCCAGCTGTGAATTTGGGCCCTGAAGCCTGTGGAACATTGGGAGGTGGGGGGCACCTCACAGACCTACATTGGTACCCAGCCCCTGTCAATCCTCCCAGCCAGACTCAAAGTGGTGGGGAATGTGGATTATCCCTCTGCTAGAATCTCTGGACTATATGTGTACACAAGAGCCTCTGGCCAAATGTTGCCTTCTCCCAGCCAGTTGCACTGGAGCTGCTGCACCAGCACTGTTGGCGTGGTGTCCTGGCTCAGCCAGTTGCTGTGAGCTTGCACAAGGGTAGCACATGGCTGCCACTCCTGCCCAAAATGGCGTCCACCCTCTCTCAGCCAGTTGCCGGGAAAGGGGGAATGATGGAGGGAGAGAACTGTGCCCCTTTTTTCCCAATGGGTTCATGGGGACCCTCTCCTTCTTAGGGCTCCAGGCTGGACTCAGGCCACCTTCTCCCTCTGGCTCTATCAGCAGTGGCAGTGGTTACCACAGTCTGCTCCCACCTCGGTCTCCAAAGCTGGTGCTTTCTTGGGCTCTCAGCTACTGGATTGTGTTTTGTGTCTGTGTTCAGGCTGCGCATCTTATTCCTTCTGTAGAATTTGCACTGCAGGCCGGCGCCACAGCTCACTAGGCTAATCCTCCGCCTTCAGCGCCCGCACACCGGGTTCTAGTCCCCATCGGGGCGCCAGATTCTGTCCCGGTTGCCCCTCTTCCAGGCCAGCTCTCTGCTGTGGCCCGGGAGTGCAGTGGAGGATGGCCCAAGTGCTTGGGCCCTGCACCCCATGGGAGACCAGGAGAAGCACCTGGCTCCTGCCTTCGGATCAGTGCGGTGCGCCGGCCACAGTGCATTGGCTGCAGCAGCCATTGGAGGGTGAACCAATGGCAAAGGAAGACCTTTCTCTCTGTCTCTCTCTCTCACTGTCCACTCTGCCTGTCAAAAAAAAAAAAAAGAAAGAAAGAAAGAAAGAATTTGCACTGCAGTTTTCTACGTCTCCCCTGAGAATGTACTTCCTACACTTTTTTTTTTTACACTACTTATCCCCAGCCTACCGCTGAGCACTGTTCCCTATTCGGCCATCTTGGAATTACCAACACCAACATGATTTGATCATGGGCTCTTCCCTAGCAACCTAATCCAGCCCAATTCAATCACTTCCTAAAGGTCCCAATTCAGACACCATAATTGTGTAGAGCCTCCCCCTGAATTCATCAACCATTAATGCTCTTGGACTTTGGATTCAAAAATCTGCATGAGTTTGGGGGCCAAATTTTGTTCTATTCGTGAAAATAGGTTACCATTTTCTCAGTTATTTCTCTCCTTTCTGAAGTCATACTTGCTTAACTTGTTCATTCTGCAGGAAGCTTACATAATATTTAGTTTGTGTCTTTACAAGTCTTAACCTATATTCTGAAATGTGCTTTTTAGGCCTGGGAATCTCAAATTCTCCCACTCCATGAGTTCCCCTAATTCAAACAGTGAGGCTAGAAAGACTCCTAAGGTAAATATATATTTTTAAAAACTAGGTGAGAGAATAGTACATTCCTCGGTATTTACAGTAGATAAGGAAATGACAGTAAATCCATTTGCAGCTTGATTCCTGGCGTGAGGCCAGAGCTGTTCCATATCCACTTGTTTCATGCCTGAGACACAGAGACAATAACCTCATTTTTCTGCATAAAAGTGAAATTAAGTTGACTCAAAAGAAAGGTAACAAGTTAATAATTCACTCATTCCTGCTCCCCACATTTGAGGCGGGCACAAATCTTAGTCATTCCTGACCCACTGCCATTTTAAGAATATTCACTGTGATTTTGAAGTTCTCTGAGATTTTTAAGAAGAAAACCTACTTCCCCTAGAAGGCTTATCAGGTCTCTTTCTCCTTGAACAGCCTTAGAGACTTATTAAATCTTCATAAATTTGAGCACTTGCGGTCAGTTTTTCTTGGAAAAGGAATGTGGAGAGGTTAATACAAAACCAAACAGAAAGGCATCCCAATATTCTCTGAAGCGTTTCTGTGCCTTCTCGTTTTATCAGTTTTCTTGAACTTCATGATTTAGGGAAGGGGGGAAATGTAGCTATTTTGCTAATTTATTTGACCGTGGATAAAGTTATTTCAGCATTTGATTGCATTTAAATACACAGCCAGTTCTTTTGTACTGCAAACTGTATGCCAGGCAGAATGTCTCTCTCTTTTGCAGAAATGAGTAACTTAATATTGCAGTCATGGGAAACGCAGGTTTAAGTTAACTACTATTTTAAAAATTAATATATTTTTATTCTTCAAAACACATGCTTCTCCGTCTTTATGACACTAGTATTTGAGTCAATATATCATCATATGAATATTATAAATCATAGTGCTATGAACTCCAGGGAAATTTTATTAATGTTTTAAATGTATCCTCATGTGGAATCAACATATGTTTTTTATATATTCATAAATTTATGGCTTCGAAAATATTCAGTTTCAGGGTGTTATGAATGTTGTAATGGGCAGAAAATACATAATTGTGAAATGATGTTCCTGAATTTTCATATCCTCCTGATAACCATTAGCTCTTGCATATACTAATTAGAATAAAATTAAAAACTTGCAGTAATATTTCTGCAGCTCAGTTTTCTCTGGGCCAACGGAATTATTTCCAGAATAAGCTGGCAGGTTCCTGCCTGGGGAATTAGGACTCCAGTGTCCTTAACTTTAAAATAACTTGCGTTTCATTTCATGCCTGTTTCATAAAGTAGTCATTCATTTTCATGCTAAAATGTAACCAAAGCATGCTATATCAATAGGACCAGTTAGTGGATTTCGTGCATATAAGGTTGGACAAAGTGAATACAGTACTAAAAATGGTGGCCAGGTGGTTGGCTTTAAAAGATCTCACATCTGCA
The DNA here is from genome assembly GCA_949820135.1 of Sylvilagus floridanus. Taxonomy (NCBI): domain Eukaryota; kingdom Metazoa; phylum Chordata; class Mammalia; order Lagomorpha; family Leporidae; genus Sylvilagus; species Sylvilagus floridanus. Next base: position 90,138,972 of record OX463239.1, on the reverse strand, counting down.
ATGTGGTGTAGTGGGTGAATCTGCTGCTTGAGGCGCCTGCATCCCATATAGGTGAGGTTTTGTATCCTGGCTGCTCCACTTCCCATCCAGGTCCCTGCTAATGGCCTGAGTGTTTGGGCCTCTGCCACCCACAAAGGAGCTCCTGGTTCCTGGTTCCTGGCTTCAGCCTGGCTGTTGCAGCCATCTGGGGAGTGAACCAATGGATGGATAATTCTCTCTCTCCCTTTCTCTCTCTCTGTAACTCTGATTTTTAAATAAGTAATTTTTTAAGAAAAGATCTTACTACTGACTTGTAGAGGTAATTGAGATGATCTCCCTGCGTTTTTGAACTCATCCTGGTGCATAGTAGGTTCATCAAAAGAAGCTGTTGAAGAAGGAAGGAGTCCGAAACTGTGCTTTCTATTTTGAGGGTCCTTGAAATAAAATGTTTTCTTCTCCGAGTCACTAAAAAATTATTTTTATTTTTTATTTTAATAGCAGACATAGGGGCCGGCACTGTGGTGTAGTGGGTAAAGCTGGCACTGCATCCCATTTGGGCACTGGTTCAAGTTCTGGCTGCTCCACTTCTGATCCAGCTCTCTGCTATGGCCTGAGAAAGCAGTAGAAGATGGCCCAAGTCCTTGGGCCCCTGCACCCACATGGGAGACCTGGAAGAAGCTCCTGGCTCCTGGCTTTCCTTCTCCCTGTGTGTGACTCTGACTTTGAAATAAATAAATAAATCTTTAAAAAAAATTAGTAGACATACACTTACACACTTGGGGAGGGGAGAGGAAGAGAGAAAGAGAGACCAAGAGATCTCACACGCACTGTTTTACTTTCCAAATGCTGACAACAGTAAGGGTAAGCCGGAGTGAAGCCAGGGGCCAGGAACTCAGCCCAGGTCTCTCACATGGGTGGGCAGAGACTGAAGTACCTGAGCTATCACTGCTGTCTCCCAGGTTGTGCCATAGTTGGAAACTGGAATCCGGAGCAGAGGTAGGGCTCAGACCCAGGCATGTGGGCATTCCAGGTGTGGAATTCACCACTGGACCAAACACTCCTCTCTTCCAAATCAGCTTGTTCCAGTTGTAGTGAAAATTGTAATGGGGATGTCCTTCTTAGGTTTAGATTCACAGGCTACACACTGAGATACAAGTTAGTTACTCCTGGAAACTCACTTTATGGTTCAGTTACATACAGCAGGTGGCTTTGGGATGTAGATCATGGCTGTATGGTCCACACAATAGGGCTTGGACCCAACACTAGATAGCTTCAATGGATATGCTCTTTCTTTTCCGTTTAGTCTTAAATTTCTTTTTTACAAAAATAGCATTTTAATTTCAATAACTAAAGTTAAAAATTACCAAAAAAGCATCTGAAAAATTATTTCCAAAGTTATAGGACACTTTTGAAAAAAATGCCCTTCCTTTTAAGTTTCAATGGTTTTTGTATTCTAATGTTGCCATTGATTCAAATAATCTTAAATTGTGTGCCCCCTTGAAACTGGAATCAAGAAGGTTTTAGGGCTGTAAGTCAGCATGATTCAAAAAGCTACCGGTTTTCACTACCCTAATCTATTAGCAGCTTTGATACTTTGGGCCTTTCCAAAAAAAGCAAAGAATTTAAGTCACCCTTTCACTTTTCCTGTTGTTTTCTTCTTTTATCCACATATGATAATGAGACTGGTTATGTAAATGAATGGCCTTGTCCACATGCAGAGCTATTTTTGTTTTAAGATTTATGTATTTGAAAGTCAGAATTACAGAGAGAGAGAGAGAGAGAGAGAGAGAGGTCTTCCATCCGCTGATTCACTCCCCAAATGGCCCAAGTGGCCAGAGCTGGGCCAGTCAGAAGCCTGGAGCCAGGAGTTTCTTCTGGGTCGCCTTTGCAGATGTGGGAGCCCAAAACGTGAGCCATCTTCCACTGCTTTCACAGGTGTAGTAGCAGGGAGTTGGGTCTGAAGTGGAACAGTTGGGACTCGAACCAGCACCGTACGGGATGCCGGCACCGCAGGCGGCAGGCGGCTCTCACCTCTACACCACAGTGCTGCCTTCCATGCATAGCTCTTGATTCTGAGGAGAGTGGAGTCATTTCCCCTTGACCAACAGAAAGACTTATGTCTGCACCACAGTAGTTTTCCTGCCAGCCTCCTGGTTTAGTGCTGCTGGAGTGTTTAAAATTTGATGTCATCTCATCAAGATTTGGATGTCATTTAAAAAAATGGGCATACACATGTTATAAAATATTAAGAGTTGGTCAACTCATTTTGACGTTTTATTTATTTTTTTAAAGAATTATTTTATTTAGAGTTACAGAGAGAGGTAGAGCCAGAGAGAGAGAGAGAGAGAGAGAGAGAGAGAGCTATTCCATCCGATGGTTCACTCCCCAAATGACTGCAACAGCCAGAGCTGAGCTGATCTGAAGCCAGGAGCCAGGAGCTTCTTCCAGGACTCCCACATGGGTGCAGGGACCCAAGGACTCGGGCCATCTTCTACTGCTTTCCCAGGCCATAGCAGAGAGCTGGATCAGACAAGGAATAGCCAGGACTCGAACTAGTGCCTACATGGGATGTAGGCTGGGGCTTTAACCCAATGTACCACAGCACCAGCCAGCCCCATCATTGTGACATTTTAAACCACAAATCAAGAGAATTATATTTAAAAAGAGCAACTAATTGGATACAATTTCTGTTTTCAAGATTGGAAATTTAGCTACCTTTTAAGTCATCTTATGGAAGCAGTTCTTTTTTAAAAAAATTTTAATTAATATAAGGAGAACCAATTTCATGTATTTCATACAAACAATTCTAAGAAGATAATCAAACTTCCCACCCTCCTTCTTTCCCTCCCTCAATCCCCTTCCTTCCTTCCTTTTTTTCTTTAATTTTTTCAAAAATATAATTTCAATCCACTCTATCATCAAAGGCTTATGCACCACTAACCATAAGATTCAACAAGTAAAAAGTAGGAAGACCAGTGTTCCGTAAGAGTATAAACAAGGACTACAAACAACAATCAGATCACAATATGTCCATGGCATCTCTATCCATTTTTTGTGTTCTATATTAACTATTAAATATCAAAGAAAACATGTATTTGTCTTCATGGAACTGACATAATGGCTTCCAGTTGCATCCATTTTGTTGAAAAGGACAATATTTCATTCTTTTTAATGTCTGAGTAGTATTATCTAGTATATATGTATATACCACATTTTCTTTATCCAATCATCAGCTAAGGACATCTGGGTTGATTCTGCATCTTAGCTATTGTGAGTTGAGCTTCAATAAACATGGGGGTACAAATAACTCTTTCTTATGCTGATTTCATTTCATTTGGGGGCCATTCTGATGCTGTTCCATTCACTCTAAACCTTCTTTCTCCCAAAGCCATATCAATCCAATCAGGGATTGCACCTTCCAAGAAACACAAGATATAAAGAGGATTATGGGAGAGGATGAAATGTGAAATGAAAATGGAAAAGAGTGAATTTACAAGGAGTGAAGAGAAAGAAAAGTGAAAAATTATTACAAAAGTTTCTAAGATGCAAGAGTACGGCTTAGTGGTTAAGATACCACTGGCCGGAACACTGGCGTCCCTTATCAGTGCCTGGGGTTGAGTCTTGGCTCTGTTCCTGATTCCAGCCTCCTGCTAATGCATCCTGGGAGACACTGGTGATGGCTCAAGTACTTGAGCCCCTGCCACCCACATGAGTGACCTGGATTGAGTTTGCAGCTCCTCGTCCAGTAATTGAGGGCCTCTGAGGAGTAAACCAGCAGATGGGAGCTCTGTCTGTCTGTCTGCCTCTGAAATACATAAAATAAATTTAAGAGGCATATAAGACACAATAAAATACAAAGTAAAAATCCCTACAGGAAAATAAAATCTGCCCTGTGAAGGAATAGCTAGAGAGGATTTCTTGGAAGTACAAGAAAAGCTCAAAGAAATGAGACACGTACAATGTACAATGTGAGCTTTCTGTTCAAGGTCCTTGCCCCCACAGAATAAGAATTCAAAGTGGAGGCATCTGTCTGTCTGTCTGTCTGATTGTTCATCAATCTATCTATCTATTGCACAAGTGAGAACAGGATTCATTTATATTTATGTTATTTATAAACATATTCATGTATGAGAGTAGGCCACCCCACATGGATAAATACCCCCTCGTGAGAGGCCAGAGAATTGCACGTGGAAGAGAGAGAAAATGAGAGCAGTGCCTTCGAGCATGGTCTTTGGAGAAAAGAGACCTCTCCCTAGTTTTACCCTCCTTATTGAGGCGGGGTGGTACCTTAAATGGATAAGTAAATGGGTGTGGTCTTAGCATGTACCCCAGTCCCAGATGAGACAGTTGCATCCTGGGAAGGTGGATTTATCAAGTCAACAGTAAAAGATGAACATTACATCGCAGGGCTACAGAATTCGAGCTCCTCTAGACTTCTCATATACCATTTAGAAAAGGAAGCCATGAGTGGGTTGATAGAGATTTGATGGGTATAGAAAGAGGAAGCTCTAGCCTCAGAATGATAGACATTTCTAGAACAAGAGAAATAAACAAATTCACAATCTTAAGAATATTCAGCAACACTGAAAATAAAAACCTTCAGCATTCCATTCAAAAGGTCTCACCATTTTCATTAATGTTGATGAAAACAAAGCCACAGAAGTAGATATAATCCAACAGTAGCTTTTACTTTAAATAGGAAGAAAATAAAAGCAGAACAAAACAAAGCAAAATTTAAAAAAACTGCAATCTTCGAGACAGAAAGTAAAGTATTTGTGGGAAATTACAGAAATCAGACTTCTCTGTAAGTATAAATATCAGCTGTAATGAAACAAATCTACAGTGTTGAAGAAAGGGATCATGTGAATAGTAACAGTGTATCTTGGTGCATCCTCGCTTCTTTGTGGAATACGAAGGTTCACGGATATACCGGCCATGCATATTTCTTGAAAAAGTAACCAATTAAATGTACTCAGCCAACCAAGAGTTAAGAACTCACACAGGAACAAATCATATTACAAAAGGACTGAGTTTGTTACTCACTTCTAGATAATGTAGTCTAAGCACAAACAAAATAAAAGCAAAGATGTTTAGCAAAGGATGTTTATATTCTATGAAAAGCAGCAGACGCACCAATCCCACTTCTAGGCATTTATACAAGAGAAATGAAAACTTTGTGTTCACCTGTATGTGCATGTATCTAGAAACTTTTTCTTATAATTTCCAACGACTAGAAGCAACTTAAATATCCAACTAGCCAATGAATAAACAATTGTACATGTTTGCATGCACATAGAATACTACTCAGCAACTGAAAAGAAGCAAATTACAGATCTCTGCAACAAGAATGAATTTCAAAAGCAGTATGCTAAAGAGTTAGTCTCTAGGGCTGGCTCCTTGGCCCAGTAGGTTAATCCTCTGCCTGCAGTGCTGACATCCCACATGGGCACCGGTTCTAGTCCAGGCTGCTCCTCTTTCAATCCAGCTCTCTGCTATAGCCTGGGAAAGCAGTAGAAGAAGGCCCAAATGCTTGGGTCCCTGCACCCGCATCGGAGACCAGGAAGAAGCTCCTGGCTCCTGGCTCCTGGCTTCGGATTGGTGCAGCTCAGGCCGTTGCAGCCATCTGGGGAGTGAGCCAATGGAAGGAAGACCTTTCTCTCTGTCTCTGTCTGTAACTCTACCTCTCAAATAAATAAATAAAGTCTTTAATAAAAAAAAAGAATTAGTCTCAAAAATCCGCATACTGCATAACTCTATTTTTATGAAATTCATGAAAATAAAATTGTAGGAACAGAAAACAATCGGTGCTTGCCAGGAGCTGAGGGTGAGGAAGGGCTTCCTACAGAGGGGTGTCACGATGTCACTTTTAGAGGTGATGGAATGTCCCTAATATTGATTGTGTAGGAAGTTAAAACGGCCGTATGGATTTGTCAACACTCATAGAATTGTAAACCCCCCCCTCCAAAAGTGAATTTTACTGTATGTAAACTTCAAAAGTATGGAAGAAGACTGTTTACAAAAGATAATGCCTGTACAACCATGTGAATACACTGAATTTATCACATTGTTTAAAAATAGTTAAGATGGCTAGTTTGGTATTAGATATACTTTAATCACGATTTAAAAAGTTTAAATTAAAAACTCTAAAAACAGTAACATCTGCATAATAGACTAATGTGTAATCATTAAAACAATTTTTCCAAAGAATTATCCATGAAATGCTGATGTTAGAGTAAAGCAAATGTAAAGAAGAGTTGGCAGCATGATTTTCAGCTCTGTAAAGAAATCATGGTACAAACACCAGAAGATTAAATGCCAGAATATTAACCATCTTGGTGATGGGAGTTTTGATGACTGATTTGGCACCTCTTTACTTCTTAACAGGCTTCTGGTTCTCACTCCTTTTGAAATCAATAAACGTAGGCTCATTGGAAAACACATGCAGTGACTTGCATATTGTTGGCTCTATCAGTCATTTTGTACAGGCTTATATTTAAAGCAAGGATTTTAAAGCAAGATTTATTAGAGTCAATGACCTCCAGCCAAAGTGGCATGGAGGGAGGAATCCAAGAGAGAAAGGCAAAAACCCAAAGAGGCTGTTGGTACTGGGGTTTTTAAGCACAATTTTGGAGAAGAAAAAAACTTAGCATTCAATTACAAGGCGGGGTGGGGGAATGGGGGAGTACCCATCCAAAGACCTGATATGCAATCTTTTTTTTTTGACAGGCAGAGTGGACAGTGAGAGAGAGACAGAGAGAAAGGTCTTCCTTTACCATTGGTTCACCCTCCAATGGCCACCGTGGCCAGCGCACTTCGCTGATCCGAAGCCAGGAGCCAGGTGCTTCTCCTGGTCTCCACTGTGGGTGCAGGGCCCAAGCACTTGGGCCATCCTTACTGCCTTCCAGGGCCAGAGCAGAGAGCTGGACTGGAAGAGGGGCAACCGGGACAGAATCCGGCGCCTGGACCAGGACTAGAACCCGGGGTACTGGCACTGCAGGCGGAGGATTAGCCTAGTGAGCCATGATGCAGTTCCTCTGATATGCAATCCTTTATCCTTTGTGGCTTGCTCAAGATAAAACAAAAAGAGCCATCAGATGGTGGGATACTTAATTTACTTTACAATAAACTGGGAGCTAAGAAGGAATCTCCACCCCCTTGCTAGTCTCATGATGAGCTTGGAAGTTTTCAAGGAGTGGGCAGGCAGGCACTTTTGACCTTGCTAAAGATTTTGCACCAGCAATTTCCTCTAGGACCACCTGACTTCCTATTAACCCATCTTCACCCCCGAGAAGAATGGACCCTAACTTCTGTTAGGGGAACTGGGCGATGACTGCTCTGGCTGCTTCATGCTGAAAAGAGGAATAGGCTCATGTAAATCATACCAGCAAAAAATGACTTCCTCAGATCCATTAAGAAATTGTTAGACCATGTACTGACTTTTAATTCATGACCATGATATAGGCCTGTTTAACTTTACTTGCTTCAAATATGCCATTGAATTAACCAGGAGAAAAACATGTGACTCCCTTGAAACAGGGGGAAAGCAATTAATAGATCAGCTAATCTTCAAGTTTATGCAAAATATAGAATAGCAAGTTCTGGACTGAGAAAAGCACCTCCTTGATATAATTCTAACATTTAGAGGAACAAGTATTCCCGGAAAGTGAGTGGTGGCTCCCAGAGCTGGTGGCTGGAGGGAAGGCCAGGTCAGTGGTCGTCAACCTTGGAGGGTTTTCCACCCACCGGTATTGGCATCCCAAGGAAGCTGCCCTAACACTATTTTGTAGCATTCAGGAAGGCTGATGACTGGAATAAGAAAGAAGCATTGCTTCAGTGCAAATTTTTTTAAAGATCTATTTACTTATTTGAAAGGCAGACGGAGAGATAGAGAGGTCCTCTGTCTGCTGTTTTACCCCCCCCCCCAATGACCTCAGTAGCCAGGTCTGGCCCAGGGGCCTGGGACTCCACCTGATTCTCCCCCGTGGATGGCAGGACACAGATACTTGAGCATCATCTGCTGCTCGCAAAGGTGCGTTAACAGGGAGCTGGAGTGGAAGTGCGGCAGATGGGACTTGCGGCAGCCCTCCCATATCAGATGCAAACGTCAACTTAAGCGGCTGCTCCACAATGCTTGCTCCACTTCAAGCAAATTTCTAGAAGAGGCAGTTGTCCTAAGGGGACAGGGAGTGGACTCTAACAGGGATGGCTGTGGTGAGTGGGGCAGAAACATTTCTCAGAGGGCCAGGATGGACAAATGCTCCCCCCCAACCACCACCACCACCACCCCTTCCCTTTTTCCATCGCAGAACAAGTTATCAGAGGACTTCCGAAGAGTTTGGGGACAAAGGAAATAAAAGATAAGTTTATTTTGGTGCAGAACATTCTGAAATGCAAATCAGGAGTCTTCTGAGAGCTTATGGGAAATGTGTATCTGTTTAATAGGACGCTTTGGTGAGACTTTTTGGCACACTGGTTATTGAAAGTCAGTTTCTTAGACTTTAGCTTTGAGCCTTTGATTTAATGTGCACTGGGGAAAAATTTCACAGGGAACCAGGACCTTGTGTCTGCTTTAAAAAAGAGTGTTTTTTGTTCGTTTGTTTACCACTTCTACAAATCAATATTCTTTTCCTTTAGGAATTGTGAAGGGCAGAATATTCGATACAAGACATGCAGCAATCATGTAAGTCCTATAACAAAAATACACAATACAATGTTTTAAGTTGTGATATTATAGTGTGTACTGTCAAAGGAATTTTCTCTTGCTCACATTTTGGGGAAATTTGAATGTTTCTTTAATATACAATGGTCCTTGGGGCCTGCGCTGTGGCTCACTTCGTTAATCCTCCGCCTGCAGCGCCAGCATCCCATTTGGGCGCCGGGTTCTGGTCCCAGTTGTTCCTCTTCCAGGCCAGCTCTCTGCTGTGGCCCGGGAGTGCAGTGGAGGATGGCCCAAGTGCTTGGGCCCTGCACCTGCATGGGAGACCAGGAAGAAGCACCTGGCTCCTGGCTTCGGATCAGCTCAGTGCTGGCCCGTAGTGGCCATTTAGGGAGTGAACCAATGGAAGGAAGACCTTTCTGTCTGTCTGTCTCTCTCTCTGTCTATAACTCTACCTGTCAAATAAGAAACATCTTAAAAAAAATATACAGTGGTCCTTTATGTCTAATACCTTGCATGTGTACTACTTTTTTGGGGCCTTTCATATTTATGATATATAAGAATTTAATAATTTCTGAATTCATGAAAACGATGTATAAGATCCCTGAGCTCTTTCAGAGTTAAAAGTGCTGTCATGTCCTGCGACTCAAGGGACCTTCATACTGTCTCCTGGATGTGGGCAAACAGGATGTGGTTGTTTCTTCTTTGTAAATGAGGGGACTGAGGCAGAGAGAGTAAAATGATTTTCCAAAGGTCACTTAGGAAGGATACAGAGTTGAACTTGGTCTAGCATTTGTTTCTACCTCCCCAAACCATCCATGGCACCCCCTGTAAAATATGTTAGTGGTACTATAAGTGTGTTCATCAGAAAACACCTGGAAAGGGGGGTTTTTACAGCCTCATTTTGCATCAGTCAACATTAAACATCAAGTAGTATTTTATTTCACAAGAATGATGATGCAAAGTAAGCATCCTAAGGAACCAGTCTTACTTACACTTAAGACATTTTCCTTGGTGGTACGTACCAACATCAAAATGACAAGAATTAAAAGGCAATACTGAGAATCTGGGGATTGAATTTAAATGAGATTCAGTTGTTTATTTTATTCACTTTTCTCAGTGGACTATGATGAATTTATTTTTTTTCTTCATTTTTCTTTGAAAGGCAGGGGACAGGGAGTGGCCGACAGAGAGAGAAAGCAAGAGAGGGATCCTGTCCACTAGTTTGTGTGACAGATGGCTGAAATGGCTGGCGCTGGACTGAGCTAAAGCTGGGAGCTGAGAATGCAATCCATCCTCCTTATCTTTCTCCTTTTTCTCCACTACTTCCTCCTCCTTCTCCTCCTCTTCCTCTTCTGTCCGTTCCAGGCTGTCTGCCCCCTCCTGAGATGGACTTCTTTAGATCTAGCAATTATCTCTATCAACTTAGAATCAGATCTTGCTGATCTAGGATTTATTCTTTCCTTACAAACTCTGCCTAACCAATTTTATACTTTAACTCTTGGATAACATTGTGTTAGCTTCTTTGCAGTCCTATTGCAAGTCTACAGAGAGCAATAACAACACACTGTTTCCATGTGTTTCGTGCACATAGATGCCACACCTCCAATAAGGTAACAAGCTCACTGAGTGCCAGTAGTAGATGATGTTCTTCTTCTGTGGCCCCCACTCATGTGACCTAGGGAAAAGCCCATAGAATACATTTACTAAGTAAGCGTTGCCTTGAACTTGCTTGGTATGAAGAAATGCTTCTTAGGAAGAGCAAATCAGAACCAAGTTTGATGCTCGAGTTTCTTAAACATTACCTGGACTTTGGAGGGCACAAGAATCCCTCCATTGTCCCAAGCAGGGGCACAGCTCCTGGGGGAGCCACACTATGCAGTTTTAGTGTTGGCACTGGAAGAATATGAAATAAAGAACTTTGTTGGATGTAAGTAGTTGATGTCCCCATGGCTACTTGAAAGTGATATTGTAGAATGGAGAGCTTGTTAACATGGGAGTCAGTCTTGACTCTGTCATGCACTAGTTGTGTCTTTGCCTAAACACTTCCCATGCACAAAATGAGGGTAATGGTGAGTCTGACCTACATAGCTCAGAGGGTGGTAGGGAAAGAGAACCTTAGTAAGTATCTTGGAACACTTACAGATGTTACCCAGATCCTAATTAGGGGTCACCACATGCTTAGGGAAAGAAGCCCACTCAGATTAGCTCAGGAAGCATGGGAGTCACTTCATGGATGCATGGGCATTCAGTGGAAATTAAGCATAAGCAGGCCTTGATGGCCTGGAGCCAGGAACCAGCAAGTGAGGAAGACAGCATCCTTACTGTCATGCCTACTGCTTCACTCTGATGCATGCATTCCTTGCTGGGGGAACTGGCTGCCTTTGCTTCAACGTGCATCTCACAAAAACAAAAACAAAAACAAAAACAAAACCAGCCAGCTCAGCCCCAGACGGATGGAATTCCCAGCCCTGGCCCTTTTGTTGCAATTCCAAATTCAGGTCAGGGAAGGCTGACCTGCTGTGGACAAATGTGTGACTCCAGCAAGGACGAGCTGCAGGCTGGCATCTTCAGCTGTCTTATGTTAGTTAACTCTTACTATATAATTTTTTTTAAAATTAGTTATTTATTTAAAGGCCGAATTACTGAGAGTTGGAAAGAGATCTCCCATTCGCTGGTTCACTCCCCAAATGACAGCAATGGCTGAGGCCGGGCCAGGAGGAAGCTAGGAGCTTGAACTCCATCCAGGTCTCCTACGTGCTGCCAGGGGCTCAAATACTGGGGCCATCCTCTGCTAATTCCCCAGGTGCATCAGCAGGGTGCTGCATGGGAAGTGGATCAACCAGGACTCAAACCAGCACTCATATGGGATGCTGACATTGCAGGGAGCAGCATAATTCACTGTGCACAATGCCGGCTTCTGGCCGGCGCCGTGGCTCAACAGGCTAATCCTCCGCCTTGCAGCACCAGCACACCGGGTTCTAGTCCCCGTCGGGGCGCCGGATTCTGTCCCGGTTGCCCCTCTTCCAGGCCAGCCCTCTGCTGTGGCCCAGGAGTGCAGTGGAGGATGGCCCAGGTGCTTGGGCCCTGCACCCCATGGGGAGACCAGGAAAAGCACCTGGCTCCTGGCTCCTGCCATCGGACGAGCGCGGTGCGCCGGCCGCAGCGTGCCGGCCGCGGCGGCCATTGGAGGGTGAACCAAGGGCAAAAGGAAGACCTTTCTGTCTGTCTCTCTCTCTCTCACTGTCCACTCTGCCTGTCAAAAAAATAAAAATAAAATAAAAAAACAAACAAAACAAAACAAAAAAAAACAATACCGGCTTCTGTGATTCTTGCTAAGAATCAATCAGCACATTCAGTCCCTGGAGAACACTTGTCACACCCGTGAGCCTAATGCAGGTCATTTGCTGATACCCTGCTCTCCTACACACTTCTCTTTGGCTTTAAAGAGTCACACACACACACACACACACACACAATTGGCTGTTGGACCAGTACCGTGGGGTAGCGGGTCAAGCCACCATCTGCAGTGCCAGATCTCATGTGGGCGCTGGTTTGAGTCCCGGCTGCTGCACTTCCAATCCACCTCTCTGTTGTGGCTTGGGAAATCAGTAGAATATGGCCCAAGTCCTTAGGCCCCTGCTCCCACATGGGAGACTTGGAAGAAGTTCCAGGCTCCTGGCTTTGGATCAGGCCAGCTCCAGTCATTGTGACCATTTGCGGAGTGAACCAGCGGATGGAAGACCTCTCTCTCTCTCTCTGCCTTTCAAATAAATAAATCTTTTAAAAAAACGTGGCCACAATTAGAGAAAGAGGAGGTGATAGACGCTTATCTTTGATGGTCTTTCCTGTGGTCGGATGGTGAGCCACATCCTCATTTCAACAGAAAAACATTGTCCAGTTTCAGCATTTTTTTCATTTTGACTTGCTTCCATAGGTGTGACCTGGGTTAAAATTTAATCTTGTAAGACAACAAAAATGTGGAAGCAATATAGGACTTTGGAATGTTTCACAACAAAATAATACAACTAATCCCAGAGGAAAACGTCTTAATTATATTCTGTTCATTCTTTACCGACTTCCAAAAAGGATTTGAGGCAGCTTATAAAGGCCAAACGCCCAGGCACAGGAAAATACAAAAGTCGACAAGTAAACAGGGGAGAAATGAAAGAAATTATATTTTGAAGTCCCGAATGGAAATTTATTAGTAACTCTGTGTAAAAAAAAAATACTAAAATCTAATAAAGTTAGATTTCTACTTCACATCATTTGTCTAACTATATTCCAGATATAATCAAGAGTTAAACATGGTTGCTCATCCCTGAAGGCACAAGCAAAATATATTTAAGTATTTATCTGTTCTCAGGGCAGAGTAAAAGCAGTATTTCTAAGCCAAACCTTAAAGGGGACTATTAATCGAGCTGACTGCATAAAAATTTAAAACTTTTTGACTTCACAAAGTTCCAAAAGCAAAATTAAGTGGGAAAAACGTTTCCAACAAAAACTAAAGAGTTGATGGCTTCACTATGAAGTGTAATAGTTTCATCTGCTAAAAATAATAAAAGACAAACATTCCAGTTGATAAATGGATAAAGGACATAAAACAAGAAATCTTTGACGAATTGATACAAAAAAGCAAACATACCTGAAAAGATACTAAACCTAGTTAATACAGAGGAGCACGCATTTGTCACAGCAGTTAAGTCACCGCTTGGGATACCCACATCCCATATTGGATTCCAGTCCAGCTTTCCTAATGTGTACCCTTGGGGGCAGTGGGTGGTGGCTCAAGTACCTGTCACTCAAGTGGAGGAACCCAGATTCAGGTCTGGACTCCTGCATTCCAGCTAGCCCAGCCCTGGGGCATTTGAGACGTGAACCAAGAGGTGGAAGATCTCTCTGCAGCTATCTCTGTCTCTGTCTAGACCTCCGCCTTTCAAAAAATGAAAGTCAGCACGTTTTTAAAAATACAAAGGAAATGCAAATGCAAACAATGGAATTCCCTGTTATACTTTTGATTGGAAAAAATTTAGAAAATTATAATCTTCAACGTGGGCAATTTGGCAGTATTTTGATTAATCCATAAAGCATGTATACCTTTGATTCAGAAATTTTCTTTCCAGAAATGAGCCCTTGGGAAATAGTCAAGATGTGTGTAAAGATTTTGGTAGGAGAGTCTTCATTACTTTTTTTTCGAATCTAAAATATTTCTCACAGTTGTTAACAATGAACATTTATTACTTTTATAAATACGAAAAAATATAAAACAACATGTTGCCTTTTCCACATCTGTTTTTCTTTAGTTGGGCAGTTGGGATGCCAAAGTTAGATGTTTGATGAGTAGGGTACCAGCACCTCACTTTGGAAATGTCTGGAGCAGAACTTAGGAGTCATCAATTCTTTTGCAAGAGCTTTTTGTTATTATTATGAGAGCACCCTGAGTGTTTACTTTGAATCTGTTCACTTTGATTGTAGACAGAACTTCTACAGGCTGCACTATCTGCTTTGCATCTCACAGCCAGTTGAAGGGAGGTAACTGGTACCAAGAAGAACAGTGGCTGGGTGCCTGACACATGGAGGGAGAGGCAGCTCAATGACCGACTTCGGGAAGCCTCACAGAGCACAGCAATTTGGGGCTAAATTAGGCACAAATAACCCTTTGCGTTGAACCAGCTCCTGAAAATACAAATATGGATTACTTCTATTGGAAAACCTTTAATCACCTGGAGAAATTAAAAAAAAATTATTTGCTCTTGCTCCTAAAAAGAGATGCATTTGAAAATTTACATCCAAGATGGTCAAAAACAGGCAGGGTTTTTGGCCCAAGTATTATGAGCTATGATTTACCTGGGGACAAAATACCTGTGTGGAAGTGCAATCGATTCCCAGTGTGGGGATCTCCCAGCTGTAGGTTAGGCTTTGAATTTTAAGAACTAGGGCTGGAGAGGCAGGGGGGTGACCTGTGTGGCCGCTGTCAGCCCCTCTCATAACAGGTGCATGTGACCCCTTTCCTCTTCCCGCAGGACTGCCCCCCGGATGCGGAAGACTTCAGGGCCCAGCAGTGTTCAGCCTACAACGACGTGCAGTATCAGGGGCGTTATTCTGAGTGGCTCCCACGGTATAACGATCCCGCTGCCCCGTGCGCTCTCAAGTGTCAGGCGCGGGGACAGAACTTGGTGGTGGAGCTGGCCCCCAAGGTGCTGGATGGAACGCGCTGCAACACGCACTCCCTGGACATGTGCATCAGTGGCATCTGTCAGGTAAGCCACACACCTGCTCCCGCGCCCCGGCTTCAGGGCTGGGCTCTGCCCACCCTCAGGAAAGAGAAGGCGTGGTCTTCTGTGCTTTTGCTCGTGCACACGGAGCTGGTTGACCATTCTGGAATGTGCAGAATGCTATAGAGGGTGTGGCTTCCCTTTAAACCTTGCTTTTTCTATACTGTGAGTTGTGCCCATGGAGAACTGGAAGGAATGGATACTTGTGTGTGACTGCTTGTGATTCCTCCAGATGAGTGAGTCTTCGACTTGAATGTGCTCAGAGTCCCTTCTGGTGATACAGGGGGCTGGGAGTTCTTGACCCAGTAGGTCTGAGAATTGCTGTTTCTAACAACTTAATTCTTTTAGATTCTCTATACAGGCAACCATGTTATCAGTGAAGAAACAATGTTATTTCCTCCTTATCAATCATTATGCCTCTTCTTGTTTTATTGTGTGAGTTAGGGCTTTCTGCATGATGTTGAAAGGAGTTGTTTCAAAAGCAAAACTCTTTGCTTTATTATTGATCTCAGTAGGAAAACATCTAGTTTCTCACCACTGGGACAATGTTAACTGTAGGTTTTTTGGTAAATATTCATTTATCAAGTTGAAATCTCTTTATACTTCTATTTGTAGAGAATTTTTTTTTATCATGACTGGATGTTGGATCTTGTCAAATGCTTTTTCCACATCTATTAATGTAATTATGTGATTTATTTCTCATTTAGCCTGTTAACGTGATAGACTGCATTGATTGGACCAGCTTTGCATATCTGTGATAGCCAGTATGTTGTGGTGTATACTTCTTCCAATACACTGTTGGATTTTATTACTAATGCTTGGTTGGAGATTTTTGCAGCTCATGAGAGAATGCATTAGGAAGTATTCCCTCTGCTCTTATCTTTTGGAAGGGATTGCAGAGAACTGGAATTTCTCCCATTAATGGTTTGTTGAATTCACCAGTGAACCCATTTTGGCCCTGTACTTTTTGTTTTAGAAAGTTGTTGGCCTGTGCCTCTGCTCACTTGGCTAATCCTCTGCCTGCGGCGCCAGCACCCCGGGTTCTAGTCCCAGTTAGGGTGCCCAAGTCTGTCCCAGTTCTTCCTGGGAAGGTAGTGGAGGATGGCCCAAGTGCTTGGGCCCTGCATCCGCATGGGAGACCAGGAGGAAACACCTGGCTCCTGGCTTTGGATCGGCAGAGCGCACTGGCCGTGGCAGCCATCTAGGGGGGGAACCAACGGAAAAAAGACCTTTCCCTCTGTCTCTCTCTCTCACTGTCTAACTCTGCCTGTCCAAAAAAAAAAAATTGTTAATCATTGATTTCATTTCTTTAATGTATTTATGTCAATTCAGCTTATTTATTTTTTCCTTCATGAGTTTTGAAAGATTGTGTCTTTCAAGCAATGTCCATTTCATCTAGATTATTAAAATTGTGGACATAAAGTTATTCATAGTATTCCTCTATTATCCTTTTAGTAGTCATGGGATCTGATCCGTAATGCTTCTGCTTTTTATTAGTGTTTTTTGCTTTTACAAGTTTTCGTCAATGAACATCTATTGCTTTTTTAATGAAAACAAATTGTTGTGAAAAGCGTTTTAGTCAGGGCTGGTGTTGTGGTGCAGCAGGCTAAGCCGCTGCTGGTGACGCCAGCCTTGTGTATCAGAGCACTGCTGAGTCCCAGCTAGCTGGTCTCCCTGCTAGTGCGCCTGGGAAGGCAGCAGAAGATGGCCCAACAACTCGAGTTCCTACCTTCAATGTGGGAGAACTGACTAGAGTTTCTGGCTCCTGGTTTTAGCTTGGCCCAGTCCTGGCCATTGCAGCCATTTGGGGGAGTGAACCAGCAGAATGGAAAACCTTTCTCTCTCGCTCGCTCCCTTCCTCTCTCCCTCTCTGTCTCATTGCCTTTCAAGTAGATTAACAAATCTTTTTTTCAAAATTCAAAGAAAGCATATTAGTCTGGCTTCAGGGAGACTACTGTGTAGACTCGTCTTGAGAGCCCCTTAACTGTCTAAATAGTGGGGTGATGGTGTTCTTCCCCAAGAAGCACCAGAGACAAGTTTTGGTGAACATGTCCCTTTATTAACAACCAAGCACACCTGTCAAAGGGCAGGCAGAGGGGCGTGGCTAATTCAGGGCAACAATAATTCTATAGGATAAAGCCTATATTGGGCCACTATGCTTCTGCAATCAGCTTGAAGATCAAGTAGCCTCTGTAGCCTCCCAGGTGGTCCTGATGGGCCTGGGCCACACCTGGGGGCTGTTTACCTGATTGGCAATTACAACATCCTTGAAAAGGGAGCGGGAGGCGTGGTGTGCCGTGCATGGGCTAGGCAGGCAGTCTCCCAGCCAGGCAGGCACAGGATCAACCCACACTACCGTAGATGAAGTGATGTTGCGCACTGAAGTTGGAAAAGTTGAGTAGAGGTTTTATAATACATACATTTAATTCTATAAATTTTCCTTTAAGCACTGCTTTCATTGCATTCCCCATATTTTGATAAATTATGTTTTCCTTATCATTCATTCAGTTCAAAATATTTTACAATTTCTTTTCAGATTTCTCCTTTAACCATGTGTTACTTAGACGTGTGTTGTCTAATCGCCAAGTGTTTTGAAAATTCCCAGACATCCTCTGCTGTTGAGTTATGGTCTGAGAGTAGATATTGTGTGTTTTTTACATTTGTCAAGCTGTGTTTTATGGCTCAGAATGTCCTGGATCTTGGTGGATGCCACATGCAGGCTGGAGAAGAACATGTAACCTGCTGTTGTTGGATGAAGTCGTCTGTAGCTGTGAATGATAGCCCTTTGACTGGTGGTGTAGGGTTTAGTTATGCTCTTCCGGATTTTTCTGCGGGCTAGAAGTGCCTGTTTCTGATAGAGGGACATGTTGCTTAGTATATTCCACTCTTTCTCCTTGCCGTTCTCAGAGTTTCTGCCTCTCCTATTCTGACGCTCTTTGGTTAAATATCTATGCATTAAGGGTCGTTAGTTCTTCTTGGACCCCTTTATCATTATGTAACTGCCCTCTTACCCCTGAAAACTTTTCTTGCTTCGAAAACTGTTCTGTCTAAAATTAATGGAGGGCAGTCGCTGTGGCACAGTGGGTTAGGCTGCTTGGGACACCTCATCCTGTGTTGGAGTGCAGGCTCAAGTCCCTACAACTCCATTTACCATCCAGCTCCTTGTCAATGCACCTGAGAAGCACCGGATGGTGGCTCAAGTGCTTGAGCTCCTGCCACCCTTTGGGGAGATCTGGATGTGAGTTCCTGCTCCTGGCTTCAGCCTGGCCTCGCACCAGCTGTTGCTGTGGCCATCTGGGGGAAAAACCAGTGAATGGAAGCTTTCTCTCTCTCTCTTCTCTCCCTCCCCACCATTTCTCCTTCTCTCTGTAACTCTTCACATTTAATAAGTAATGAATCTTAATAAAATAAAATTAATGAAGCAATGAAGCCACTCGCTTTCTTTTAGTTAGTGTTGGCTTGCTATATCTTTTTGCATCATTTTGCTTTTATTTTAAGATTTATTTATTTATTCGAAAGTCACAGAGAGAGTGGAGAGACAGAGAAGTCTTCCATCTGCTGATTAACTCCCCAGATGGCCACAATGGCCAGATCTGGGCCAGACTGAAGCTAGGAGCCAGTAGCTTCATCCAGGTCTACCATGAGGATACAGGGGCTCAAGCCTTTGGGCCATCCTCCGCTGCTTGCCCAGGCACATTAGCAGGGAGCTGGATGGGGAGTGAAGCAGCCAGGACACAAACTGGTGCCCATATGGGATGCAGGCATTACAGGTGGCAGCTTTACCTGCTATGCCACAACACCAGCCCCCATCTCTTTACTTTTAATCTGTTTGTGTCTTTATGGTTCAAGTGGGTCTCTGATAGATGACAAATAATTAGTCTTGCTTTTTTGAGTCTGTCTGATAGTCTCTTGCATTTTAACTGGGATATTTAGATTTTGGATGTTCAAGGTGATTATTCATATAATTGTTTTAACTGTCATTAAATTATAGATTGAGATCAGCCCAACTTGTTAGTGTTTTCTATTCATTGCTTTGTTATTTATTCCTGGTTTTGTTCACTCTTTTTCTTTCCTTTTGTGGCTTTAACTCAGCATTTTATATTATTCTACTTTTCTCTCCTCTTAGCATATAAATCCTACTTCTTTTTTTGAAGATTTATTTGTTTATTTGAAAGGCAGAGTTACAGAGAGGCAGAGTCAGAGAGAGAGAGGTCTTCCATCTGCTGGCTCACTCCCCAAATGGCTGCAATGGCCAGAGCTGGGCTGATCTGAAACCAGGAACCTGGAGCTTCTTTTGGGTCTCCCACATGGGTTCAAGGGAACAAGGACTTGTGCCATCCTCCACTGCTTTCCCAGGCACATTAATAGAGAGCTGGATTAGAAATGGAGCAGCCGGGACTCCAACCACCGCCCATATGGGATGGCGGCACTGCAGGCTGCAGCTTTACCCGCTACATCACTGTGCCTGTCCCATACTTCTTGCTTTTTTTTTTTTTTAACTTTTTTATACTGGCTGTCCTAGAGTTTAAAATATACAACTAATCCAAATGCATTTTCAAATGACATTGTACTTTTTCATATGTATTGTGTGTGTCTTATGCTAACAGAATAATCCTTATTTCTCCTTCCAGTTCCTTATATCATTACTATAATTAATTTCGTACACTGTTAATATTATTGTTTTGAATAAAGTGTTTTCTGACATAATTTAAAAATAAGAAAAATGAAGCTTTCATTTTACTTTATTCCTTCTCTGACTCTCTTCCTTTCTAGAAATCTTGGTGCTGGCCTGTATCATTGCCTTGTCTCTGAAGAACTTCTTTTACTATTTCTTTCATGGCAGGGAGATTAGCAACAAATCCCCTCACCTTTTATTTGTCTTTATTTCTCTTTTACTTTATAAAACATTCTAGAGGCAAAAAGAGGGAGAGAGTCAAAGAGTGATGGTGAGAGAAGGAGAGAGAGAGAGCGAGAGAGCACTCGCATCGGCTGTTTCATTCTCCTAATGTCCACGACAGCTAGTGCTGGGCCAGGCCAAGGCTAGAAGGCAAGAATGCACTCCAGGTCCACCATGTGAATGGCAGGGACACAGCTGGTGGCGTCATGACCACTTCTGGGACCTGGAGTCGGGAGCATTGAGGTCCGGTCCTCTGATACAGGTGTCTTAGCCGGTGTCCACACCAGAGGGCCAAATGGCCGCTGCCTCCTTCTCTTTTGATGGACAGTTTCACAGGTAGAGATTATAGGTTGGTGGGATTTTTCTCTCTTCTTTCTTGCATAGTTTCTAAGGAAAAGACACAATTCCTAGCTTTGCTTCTGTAAGGGTAGAATTTTTTTTCAAGCTCCTTTTTTTTGTTGTTATTTTCTGTAGTTGAGCATGCTATACCCAGGTATAATGCTGTTTCAGTGTGTTTTGTTTTTGCTGTTGTGTGTGTATGTGTTTTGCTTTAATTTTTTATTGTACATTTATTTACCTACTTATATGAAGAGACCAGGCTTCATGTATTTCATATATACAGTTTTAAGAACTTAATACTTCCCACCCTCCTTCTCCTCCACCCTCCCTCCTTTCTTACTTTTAATTTTTGTGAGAACGTTTCAATGTACTTGCTAATCACAAGCTTAATCCTCCACTAAACAAAGAATTCAGAAAGTAGAAAGACCACTGTTCCACAAGAGTATAGACAAAGTCTATAAACAACAATCAAATCTAAAGATGTCAATTTCACTCATATACATTACATTTTTATACTCTATATATTAGCTACCTCATATCAAAGAAAACATGATATTTGTCTTTTGCAGGATGGCTTATGTCACTAAGCATAGTGGTCTCTAACTGCATCCATTTTATTGTGAAAGATGGGATGTCATTCTTTTTATGGCTGAGTAGCATTCCATTGTGTATATATATGTATATGTGTATATGTGTATATGTGTGTATCTATATCTATATCTGTATACCATCACATTTTTGTTTTCTTTACCCAGTCATCAACTGATGGATATCTGGCTTGATTTAATATTTTAGCTATTGTGAATTGAGTTGCTATAAACAAGTTGCTATAAATAACTCTTTCATATGCTGATTTCATAACCTTTGGGTAAATTCCCAGGAGTGGGATGGCTGTGTCTTAGCGTAGATCTATTAGCAGATCTCTGAAGACTTGCCATGCTGTGTTCCATAATGGTTGTACTAGTTTACATTTCCACCAGCAGTGTGTTAGATCATCTTTTCTCCACATCCTCGCCAGCATTTGTTATTTTTGAATTTTTGGATGATAGCCATTCTAATTGTGGTGCGATAAAACCTCATTATGGTGTTCATTTGCATATCTCTGATGGCTAGTAATCCTAAGCATCTTTCCACGTGTCTGTTATCCATTTATCCATTTATATTTCATCCTTCGAAAATTGCCTGTTCATATCTTTATCCCATTTCTTAACTGGATTTTTGTTGTTTGCTGTTGAGTTTCTTGAACTCCTTATATATTGTGGATATTAATCTCTTATCAGATGTATAGCTTGGAAAATATTTTCTCCGATTCTGTTGGCTGCCTCTTCACGTTGTTGAGTGTTTCCTTTGCTGTGCACCAGCTTTTTATCTTGATGTAATCCCATTTGTCTATTTTTGCTCTTATTGCCTATGCTTCTGACATCTTATTCAAGAAGTCCTAGCCTATGCCAATATTTTACAGTATTTCCTCTGTTTTCCTCTAGCAATTTGATGGTTTCAGGTCTTGGGTTTAGATCCTTGATCCGCTGTGCATCAATTTTTGTATAGGGTGTAAGGAAGGGTTCTTGTTGCATACACTTTTGCACGCGGTGTTCCGAGCTTCCTGGATCTGGGGTTTGGTGTCTGCATTAATTTGGGGGGGGAATTCTCAGTCATTATTCATTGTTGCTTGAAATCTTTTGTTCCCTCCTCTCTTCTCCTTTTGGTATTCCCATCACACGAGTTGTCCCACAGTTCTTGGATATTCTTTACCTCTTCCTCTGTTTTCTCTCTTTGCTTTTCCTTTTGGGAAGTTTCTGTTGCCGTATCTTCTAGCCCAGGGGTCATAGTCTCCCTTTTGTGTTGATTTTCAATTCTGGCGAAGGGCCAGACCCTTCCCTGCCGTGAAGCACTTATTAGCTGTGCCCACTGCCTTCCACGGATGCTCCTGGTGATCTTCTCATCGTCCTGGTCTAAACTCAACATCACTCTCTCAGGAGGCTTCTAGGATTCCTTTACCTAATTTAGTCCTCCTGTTTCCATTATAATACCTTTTCATTATTTTATAATTACATATTTATTGGTGTGATTATTGGATTTGTGGCATTCATCTAGGCAAGATGGTAAGTACTCTGAGGACAGAAATAATGTTTCTTGCTTTCTTCCATGATACCTACCCTGTGATTAAACAAAGGAATCTTAGTTACTTGCAAACTTGGAGGCTTCAAATCTCTTGGTATCCTTTTTATTTCTCTCTCAACTTCCAACCCTGAGTTTTTGAGCTCAAGTTTGATATTTCTCCAGGGTTTCCATAGACTCCTCCAATTCAGCATGACCCACAGATAAACTGATGCCACCCTCCTCAGCTCCAATAATTCTTCTACCATTCTGTTTCCTTTCTGCTCATGGCACCACACTGATCAGTGCTGCCTTCCTGAAGTCACACTGTCACCATTCGTTGGATTTGCTTATGGGGCTCCATCATATCTCACACATTCTACTTTGATTTCTCCCTTTCATTGTGGCATTTTCTTCCAATTCTGGACTTGCCTGTCTCCTTCAGCTACCTACCCAGTCTCTCTTACTTTATTTCCTACCCCTGCACCATCTCATTTGATGCTTACTGTTGACCTTCTTCCCATGGGCTAAAGCTTACTACTTCATTGTTCCATTTCATACAGTATTGATGGTTTTCCTTTTTGCCAACAGTTCACTTTGGGGCTCTTCCCCTAAATGATAATAGTAGTTATTTGGCAGTGGGAGAATGCTTTTTGTTTCAAGACCTTGCCAATGGGCATATAATGTTTTTCTAAATCAAGTGGAAGTTAGATAAACCAAGAGGGGGAAGGAAACCATGGATTATGGATATTGTAGCGATTATGGATATTGAAGAACCTATCACTCATTCTGTAAGCAAAAAGTTTCTAGAAGAGAATGCTAGAAGATGAGGCTACAAGTATGGGTGAAAACCAGTCATTAGCTATTCAGAAGCTGTGAGAGAAGCCACTGAAAAATTGAATAAGGAATGGTGCAGATGGGTTTGGATTTAGGAAGGTTATTGTGGTGGTAAAAGGGGTAGACTCTTTGGGGAGGAGAGGATTCAGACCAACAAGAGAATTCTAGTCTAGGACAACAAGAGAGTAAAGGAGGGCACGAGGTAGGATGGATGAAGAAGCAGAGACAAATTCTACAGACTAAAGAAGCAGTTCTTTTAGGGCTTAATGTTTGAAAATGAGCAATGAGAGAGACAGTATAGAATGGTGCCTGGATTTCTGATGTGATCATTATGTAACCAGTGAGCCCCTTCACCAAGACAGAAAATACTGTGTTTATGGGAAAAAGGTGATAAATGTGAAGTATCTGTGGATAGCTCAGTAGATATATGAATCTAAAACACAGGATAGAGTTTTAGACTAGAAACACAAACCTAGAGGTTGTCATAGGGTTAAATATATTGTTACTGGGAATAGAGTAGGCAGAAAAGATTGCCAGGGACAGAGTTCTGACCCCCATCAATGAAGGAGCAAGCTCGGGAAGAAGTGCCTGGTGGGGACAGAACAGAACAGCCTTCTGTATGTGGAAAATCATGAAAAACAAGAGGAGAGAGAGGGAGAATGTTTTTATCCACTGATTCACTCCCTGAATGGTTGCAATGGCCAGGGCTGGGCCAGACCAAAGCCAGAAGCCAGGAGCTTCCCCCTGGTCTCCCATGTGGGAGCTGGGGATCAAGGACTTGGACCATCCTCCACTGCTTTCCCAGACCAACAGCAGGGAGCTGGATCTGAAGTGGAGCAGCCAGCACTCAAACTGGTGCCCATATGGGATGCCAGCATCACAGGCTGCGGTTTTACCTGCTATGCCACAATGCCGGTTCCCTTCCCCCTCTTTTAATTCATTTTTAACTACTGGGAGGAAAGAGAGAGAGAGAGAGAGAGAGAGAGAGAGAGAGAGAGAGAGAGAGAGAGAGAGAGAGATTAAGGGCTTCCATCACTGGTTCATCCTCCACATTCCCACGGCAGCCTAGGCCAGGTCAGAGTCAGAGCCAGGAGCCTGGAACTCAATCCAGGTCTCCTACCTGGGTGTCAAGGACCAAAGTACTTGAGCCATCTGCCTCCAAGAGTGCATATAGGTGGGAAGTTAGAGTCAGGAGCTGGGGCTGGGAGTTGAGCCTGGGCACTCTGAAGTGGGACATGGGTGTCTGAGCTACTAGAATAAATGCTCTTTTCCCTCCCCTCTTTTTGTAAGGACTCCTATCACTGGATTCAGGGCTCAGCTTAAATTCACGATTATTTCATCTCGAGACCCTTAACTTGTTTGCATTAGTAAAGATACCTTTTCCCAATCAGATCACAGTCAAGTGTTCTAAGTGGGCGTGTCTTTGCAGGGCCTACCATTTCACCCGGTACACATGGTGAGGAATGAATGGGATGCTGAGAATAAAGGAGAGAGAGGGAAAGGTAGAAATTGAGCTGTGGAGGTTGTGAGGCCCAGGGAGAATCTTTCCAGAATGAGAGACAGCTGGGAAAGGACTGGAGCAGACCCCGGCTTTGTAAAATTCAAAGTGCTCCCTTTATGAAAAAGAATAGAGATGTATGGATACAAAGTTGGCACCAAGTGACTATGAAAAATGAAAAACGAAATCCCAATACACGACTCGTCTTGGAGCCCCATGTCCCTTTCTTTTCGAATTTCTTTTGACAGTTCAACAGATTCTTATGTGGAATCCATCCTGGTGTCACCCTGTTCCCCTCCTGGCCTGGAACATTCTGCAGTCCCAGCAACTCTGGAGCTCTCTGTCTCTGAAGTTTGGGCTCATGAACTTTGTATCATCTCCCCCCACGAGCAAGGATCTATGTTGCTGGAGGGTGCAGGATGGGTGGATTATTGAGAAGTAGAAACATGCAATTGATGAAGTTCCTGGGGTGATTAGAGGAGCTGAGAACAGAAGCCAAGAGGAGTTATAAATATATAACTTTTATTTTTTATTTTTTTATTTTTGACAGGCAGAGTGGACAGTGAGAGAGAGAGACAGAGAGAAAGGTCTTCCTTTGCCGTTGGTTCACCCTCCAATGGCTGCCGCGGCTGGCACTCTGCGACCGGCGCACCGCGCTCATCCGATGGCAGGAGCCAGGTGCCAGGTGCTTTTTCCTGGTCTCCCATGGGGTGCAGGGCCCAAGCACTTGGGCCATCCTCCTCTGCACTCCCGGACCACAGCAGAGAGCTGGCCTGGAAGAAGGGCAACTGGGACAGAATCTGGCTCCCCAACTGGGACTAGAACCTGATGTGCCAGCGCTGCAGATGGAGGATTAGCCTGTTGAGCCACGGTGCCGGCCATAAATATATAACTTATAACAGGTAGGGGGAGGAACACCTCTTTGCTTGAGGCAGGCAGGCAGGAGGAGATGTGGGCCACCAATCAGTTTGTATGGGAATGGACAAGAAAGTGAGACAGTGTTCTATGTCTTCCAGTAAGATAAATAGACAGCAAAGACATCTAATGAGAATAAGGGTGCAGGATTTGGGAGAGGAGAGAGGAATTTGAGGACGATGTGAGGATAGTGGGGATGAAAAAGTGGTTACAGAAAAATTAGGGAGCTTGAGGAAATAGAAAACCTTTCCCTTGGGCTCAGTTACTGCATGACCTTTGGGTCAAGGTCAAGGACCTGCTCGACTGCGGTCATTGCTGTGTAGACTTCAGGTTTAGAATGAGATCTGCATTCAGATTACAGTTCTGCAGCTAATTGGTTGATGAGCGTTTGACTACTTAGCTTAGCCCTAATATCTGTAAGCTTTGGTCTTTTCTGTAGGTAAAAAGAAGAAAGTAACCTCCTGTAGTTTCTGTTTCACATTATTTCCTTTATCTTTCTTTTTTTAAAAAATATTTTATTTATTTATTTGAGAGGTAGAGTTACAGACAGAGAGAGGGAGAGACAGAGAGATGGGTCTTCCATCTGCTGGTTCACTCCTCAAGTGGCTACAATGGCCATAGCTGAGTCTATCCAAAGCCAGAAGCCAGGAGCTTTTTCCAGGTCTCCCACATGAGTACAGGGTCCGAAGGACTTGGGCCATCTCACACTGCCTTCCCAGGCCATTAGCAGAGAGCTGGATAGGAAGAGGAGCAGCCGGGACAAGAACCAGAGCCCATGTGGGATGTTTGGGCCGCAGGTTGGGGCTCAGCCCACTGAGCCACAGACCGGCCCTTACATTCATTCTTTCATGAGCAATACTCCAGGTGCCCAGCCCACTAGCCATCACACAAGACACTATCCCCCTTTCCCTGGCTTCCTCTTTGCTCTCTGGCCACTGTCCCCTCCTCCTACAAAATTTGCTGCAGGAGTTTACAAGAATTTGAAGGGGCTTGAAGGATAAAGGCGGTGTTCAGTGCTGAATTAGTTCATTTTAAACGAGTGCTTCATGTCATGTGTTTGTGATTGTAACAGGCGAGTCGCTGGCTGCTAAAAGCTAAGTGCTCTTTTGGCCAGGGTATTGTCATAAAAAAGAATGGCAGGCACTTGCTCACAAGTGCTGTAGACACTTCTCAGATGAACTCGGTAGTTTTTCTTTAATAGGATAATGTGCCCATACATCTCCTTCTTGTGCAATGTGCAAGGACCCCAGTACTCATTAGAGGGAGAGAAAATAAACTGTTACTCTCTCTGCTGATCTCAGGATCACTGCACTGAGTCCTGATGAGTCCTTGGCACAGCTACACATCATTTTTGCCGGTGTGTCTCCGGTCTGCTCATTTAATTGCTCGAGCTACAATGTTCTTGGGAACACGTTGCCCTCAGCCTAGGCACAGCAGACAATGCGACCCCTGTGCTCACTGAATGACATTTGCTCCTGCTGCTGCGATGGAGGGCTCCTGTTCTCAGAAGCAGGACCTGGTTAGAACTAGGTGTGCAGAACAAGTTTGATCGATCACTTAGGTTTATTGATTCCTTGACTGCTGTTGATAAAGAAAGCAGTTATAACTTATAACAGAATGATTGTTACTAACACTGGGTGCCTATCAGGGATCGAGCATTGTCTAAGTCCTTTCTATATTAGCTCATCATAACTCCATGAATTAGGTACAATAACTATCCTCACTTTGTGTGTAAGGAAGCTGGACCTTGAAGAGGCTAGGTAATTTACCCAGGTTGCAAAGCGTCAGCCTGCTCAGGCTACTCTAACAAGCTACTATACTCTGGGTGGCTTATAAATAACAGAAATTTACTGCTTATGGTTCCAGAGGCTGGGAAGTGTGAAATCAAAATATTGGAAGATTTGGTGTCTGCTGAGGGTCCGTCTCCTAGTCCATAGATAGCTGTGTCCTCACATGGAAGAAGGGCCAAGGGTGCTCTCCAGGGTTTCTGTCTCTCTCTCTCTTTTATTTAAAGATTTATTTAAAGTCAGAGTTACAGGGAAGGAGAGGCAGAGGCAGAGAGAAAGAGAGAGAGCGCAAGCGAGAGAGAGCTCTTCCATCCACTGGTTCACTCCCCAAATGGCTGCAACAGCCTGGCGGAAGCCAGGAGCCAGGAGCTTCATCCAGGTCTCCCACATGGGTGCAAGGACCTGAAGACTTAGGCCATCGTCCGCTGCTGTCCCAGGTGCATTAGCAGGGAGCTGGATCTGAAGTGGAACAGCAGGGACTCGAACCAGCACCCATGTGGCATGCTGGTGCTGCAGACTGTGGCTTTACCCGCCACACCACAGCGCTGGCCCGAGGGTTTCTTTTGTAAGAACATTAATCCTAATCAGGAGGGCTCCACTCTCATGAGCTAATCACCACCCGAAGGTGATCCCCCCGACACACACACACCAAGCACCATCACAATGGGGGATAGGTTTCAACATGGGAATTTTGGAGGGGATGCAAGCTTCTGGTCTATGACATATAGCTAGGAAATTGTAGAGCTGGAGTTGAATCCCAGGCAATCTATGTCCCAAGTCTATTCTCTTAACTATCGCACTACACTCATACTTTCTGCATGTCTACAGGTGTTGCTGACCTGGTTCTGGTAAAAGTCAGTGCCACAGGAGAATCAAGCCCAGATGGCCGAGTGTAAGGGTTCAGACTCAAATGTCTACACACCACCTGGAAAGGATACTACTCAGGTGTGGCCTTGGGGCTTAGAGAGAGCCGTGGTCAGTGGGAAGAGGGCAACAGGGTGTAAACAGGTCAAGGATTTTGTTGTGTTTCTGTTTTTGTCGAGAGAAGCCAGGCATCAGCATTTCTGTGTGAAGCTTCTTAAAAATGATCTTGCTGTTCATGGCCCTGTCTTAGCCTTTAATTGTTCTCCTCTGTCATAGAAGCTAGGTTTTCCAACAGCACCCAGCAATCCCCAAAACTCAGTGGCTTTACACAGAGGTTGCCTCTCCACATGCTCCCTGCCCACCGTGGGTCAGCAGGGGTCTCCGCTCCTCGTCTCCTGATCTCAGGTCACCTTCTGTACATGAAGCGCAGGCAGGAGAGGGGACCTTGAATTTCCTGTGCTGACCTTTAAGGCTTCTTACAGAAGTGGCCCAAGGCGGGCACCGTGGCTCAATAGGCTAATCCTCCGCCTGCGGCGCCGGCACGCCAGGTTCTAGTCCCGGTCAGGGCGCCGGATTCTGTCCCGGTTGCCCCTCTTCCAGGCCAGCTCTCTGCTGTGGCCCGGGAGTGCAGTGGAGGATGGCCCAAGTGCTTGGGCCCTGCACCCCATGGGAGACCAGGAGAAGCACCTGGCTCCTACCATCGGATCATCACGGTACGCTGGCCACAGCGCGCTGGCCGCGGCGGCCATTGGAGGGTGAACCAACGGCAAAGGAAGACCTTTCTCTCTGTCTCTCTCTCTCACTGTCCACTCTGCCTGTCAAAAAAAAAAAAAAAAAAAAGAGACCCAGATCACTGGGACTCCTATTGCTCTGACCACACTAAGTTCTAAGAGTGGAGCCGTGCAGCCCTTCCCTGGACTGAATGGAGAAGCTAAATGTCTATGAATTCCACTGTGACAACCATGGATCCATATGTTAGAATTTTTATAAGGTAGACCAGTTTTCGGAGCTCTCCAACAGGAGTTGATTCAAAAAATTGTTTGGTTGTGAAAGGAATAAATTTGACTTATCTAGAAAATTGGTGTTTGAGTTAATTTGGGTTAATGATATATTCTGTGATTCTTCACTGAAATGATGATTTATAGATGAGAGTTGATTCCAAAAAGAGCTGCTCATGGGTTTACAATATTTGTTTGTTATCTTCTATCTGTGTAACTTGTTTTATTTAACCACACTGTAGAATCTCATCTAATCAATTTATATAGTAGTGCCTGGTACTATAGAAAGTGGTTACTTAATAGGTGTTAATAAATTTAATTAATTAATTTATTTTAAAGATTTTATTTATTTATTTGACAGGTAGAGTTACAGACAGTGAGAGAGAGAGAGACAGAGAGAAAGGTCTTCCTTCCGTTGGTTCTCTCCCCAAATGGCTGCAACAGTGAGAGCTACGCCAATCTGAAGCCAGGAGCCAGGTGCTTCTTCCTGGTCTCCCAGGCAGGTGCAAGGGCTCAAGCGCTTGGGCCATCTTCCACTGCTTTCCCATGCCACAGCAGAGAGCTGGACTGGAAGAGGAGCAACTGGGACTAGAACCAGCGGCCATATTGGATGCTGGCGCCGCAGGCAGAGGATTAACCTAGTGCGCCATAGCACTGGCCCCTAATTGATATATTTATAAATTAATAGTTTATAAATCATTATAATTAGAGATCTTGACTTCAAGAGATGGTATAGAAGTAGAAAACATCTCGAGAAATTTCTCAACAGTTTCCTACTGTTGATTGTGCAGGGATATGAAAGCCCAAATTCAGTAGTCCCTCAATTTCAAGGGCAGTTTTGTTTTATACTCTATGAATCACAAGGCAACCAGCCCTTCTTTTCAAATATCATTTTTCTGCGATGTTTTCACATGCTTTGTTTGGCTGTGAGATTTGGATGAATTGTAATTTTTTAAAAATTATGAAGCAAATATAAGTGCTCGGGGAGGCAGTATTCGATTGCCCAAGATCTTACAAGGCCCTAAACAATCTTCAAAACAAGCCCATCCTAGCTCCTACACCCACACCCTTCCTGGATTGAACAGGGGCGGGTGATTCTCATTCTCATGAAATGCAAAGTGCTCAGGGACATGAACGTGTGAGGACAGAGCTTGGCCAAGGAACAGAGCTTCTAAATTCAATGGTAGAATGACTCCCCTTGGAGAAGGTTGCATGAACACAAGTTACTCATTGGTTGAATCCCAACCATGCAAGTGCGTTTCCAAAATCAATCACCCTTAAGTTGTTCCACATGTACTTGTAAATATTAATATAGTGGCCTCTGTAACTGGGTTCTTTGTTATCCATCTGCTGATACTAACGGTAGAAGAAGGTGTAGCACAGTGTTAAGAGTCTGGTGTCTGAGGATTTGGGTTTTAAAGCCATTTCTGTCACTTATGCTAGCTAGGTAATGCCGACAAGTCATCTAACCTCAGTACCCTTTAGATTCCTTATTTGTACATGGAGATTATCGGTATCACCTGTATCTTAGGATTGCTGGGAATGAAATGAAAGAATGTGTGCAGCAGGCGTGGCGTCATGCCAGCCACACAGTAAACATGCAATAAAAATCAACCAGTGTTTTTGATAGTGTATCACTCTCTTTAGAGAATCATAGAATCATAGTAAAACAGATCTCAAAAGTCCTCAGATTCGGCCGCTCCTCCAGTAACTGAATCCCCCTCGGTCTCCCCACGCAGAAGCCCCAGTCCGTGACCAGACACTTACTATGGACTTTCAGATTCAACTAACCTGCGCTTTAACCTGGAGCGCCCCCGCAGCACCTCTTCCTCACGTCAGCCTGTGTGGATTTGAAGCCCAGGCTGTTCCCCAAGCCTCCCTGGGACTTTCCCTCCCTTTCCCGCTCGCTTCTATTTGATCTCTCTTCTTCCCGTCAACACCAGCGTTTTGGAAAGCGTTGTCTATAGATGTGGTTTCGGCTCCCTCCAGTTTCATTTTCTCTTCATCACCTTGGCTATAGAGTTTGATTTAGCAACTCCCTGGGCTAAAGCACAGGGGTGACCCAGGAGTCAAAGCAAAATGAAAACCAGAAACAACGAAAAGTGGCCATCTTCTGTGAAGCCCATTGTAACGTCCTAATCCGTGTACCCAGAGTTTTCTGTGCATTGTCTCACGGGATCCACACGAGGCTCTGTGTGGAGTACATTTCAGTGTTGTAGGAAACGAGCATCTGAGAGCATGGGATGTTGAATATCCTGCAGTATGAAAGGGTAGTGGTAGGTGGGGGTGGTGGTCGGGGTCTCTGCATGGGCTGTCTGCCTCCCAGGTCCCTGTACCTGAACACCAGGCTTACCAATAGAGGTGATGTGTACGGGGACAGATGCTGAGACTAGCCATCAGGTGGTTAATAACGCTCGGGACACACTGTGTAAAGCTATGCATGTGAAAGGGGTAGAAACAGAAGACATGGCCCCTGTCCTCCTATCAGGAAACCCACAGTCTAGCACTCACACACGCATGCACACACACACATGCACACACACACTGTATACACACACAGTCACACAATACATACACTATACACACATGCACACACATGTATGCACACACTATATATACACACAGACACATACTATATACATACACTATATACACAAACTACATATATACACACATGCATGCATACACACTATATACATGCACGCACATACACTATATACACATGTACACACATGCACACACATACTATATATTCACATGCACACACTATATACACACTATATATGCACACATACTGATTATACACACATGCACATATACACACATTATATACATACACACACTATCTACACAAACTACATATATACACACATGCATACACACTATATATACATGTACGTGCACACACTAGATACACATGTACACACATGCACACACATACTATATATTCACATGCACACACTATATACACACTATATATACACACACACTGTATATACACACATGCACATATACACACATGCACACACTATATACATACACACGCTATCTACACAAACTACATATATACACACATGCATGCATACACACTATATATACATGTACGTGCACACACTATATACACACGTACACACATGCACACACATACTATATATTCACACACACATAAACACACTATATATACATATACTACATATATACACATACGCATGCATACACACTATATACATGTACACACACTATATACACACACATACTATATATTCACACGCACACACATATACACACTATATACACACACACTATATACACACATGCATGCACACACATACATACTAGATACACACGCACACATATGCACACACATATAAACACACTATATACACACACATACACACACTATATATACAAGTATAAACATGTTCTGTATGAACATCTATCCTATCAATTCTTATATGTAAATGTGTTTATAAATATACAGACACAATGACAGAGATGGAGGGAGGGAGGTGAAGACAGGAGATCTAAGGATACAGAATGCGGACGGACAGATAAGTGGAAACAGAGAAAGACAAAAATGCATTCAAAGTAAAACTGTGGACCAGAATGACAGAAAAAGTGTCTTCAAAACCGCAGGGAAAAAATGCTTCTTAGGAGAAAACTGCGCGTGGCTTTTGAAAAATGCATCAAAATCAACTTCCCTTGTAGCTCCCTTCTCCAGGAACGTTTAGGAGTGCCCTGCCGCCCAGGGTCAAGGTCGGGTTGTTCTGGTGAAAGACCAGGACAGGGGAGGAGAGGCGGGACCTCACCCGCAGTGCACATCCCTTTGTGCACCTAAATAAAAGAGAATTAAACAGGTGTTCTGGCACTCGCTCGGACCTAGCCGTGTGCTCGCCGCAGGCCGCCAGCCGTGCCTCTAGGCGGGCCACCCCGAGACCAGGGCTCTGAACGTGTCCGAGGGTTGCACCTGCCCCGCGTCCTGCCCTCCTGACCGCCCGGCTTCTCTCCGCAGGCCGTGGGCTGCGACCGGCAGCTGGGGAGCCGCGCCAAGGAGGACCACTGTGGCGTGTGTGCCGGCGATGGCGCCACCTGCAGGCTCGTGCGGGGACAGTCCAAGTCGCACGTTTCTCCTGAAAAACGTAGGTGTCAAACCCCATGCTGTGTCCAGAGAGATGTGTTCGTGTGTTTCCAGAACCACATCTTCCTAATGCTGACGTTGTTGTCCTTGAAAACAATTTTGACTAGTTTTCTAAAAGTCAGATTTCTTTCAAAAGTTGTGTATCAAATTTTTGTCCCCATTATCTCTTCAAGGTTTGACTCTTGGCTGATACAGACTGTTTTTAAAGTATTTGATGACTTTTAATATATGTAGAAAAGTAATTTCTTCTATTTGTCTTTAGTTGCTGACAAGATAGACAATATTTTCATATATGTATTGCCCATTTATAACTCTTCCATTAGCTATTGAGGTCATTAATTCATTTTCCTATTTGGACATTAGCTCATTCCTTACTCTTGTGAAGTTTTAGCATATCATAAATACCATCCTTTTGCTTGTCATACTTATTTTTTAATTTTTAAAATTCTATTTTTATTTATTTGACAGGGAGAGAGAGAGAGACAATGACAGTGAGAGAGACAGAGAGAAAGATTGTCCACCCACTGGTTCAGCTGGGGCTGGGCCAGGCAGAAGCCAGGAGCCCACAAGTCATTGCAAGTCTCCCATGTGGGTGGCAGGGACCCGAGTACTTGGGTCACCATCTACTACTTCCCAGGGTGTTCATTAGCAGAAAACTGAAATTAAGAGAGGAGCTGGGACTCGAACCAGGTCTGCTATGGGATGTAGGCATCCAAGCACTGTCCTGAATGCACACCTTTGTCACCCGTATTTCAAATGTGATTTCCAGTTTGTCGTCTGGCTTTCACATTTGCTTATGTTTTTAGAATTAGTAGTTGCTAAGTTTTATTTAGTTTTCATTTTAGTAATATCTGCCTTTTAAACAATCCTTGAATTGTGAGGGCTAGTAAACCTTTTGTGTAAAGGACCATGTAATAAACATGGTAATATTAGCCCTCGGGGGGCATCTAGTCCTTGGCTCAGCTGCTCACCTCTGCTGTTGCAATGCGAGGGGAGCTGCAGACCACCTGGAAATGAATGGACATGGCTGTGTTCCAATAAAGTTTTATTTACAAAAATAGGATGCTGGCTGAATTTGACCCTCAGGTTGGAGTTTGCTGTTTCCTGCTTTGAAGGGAAAAATTTTTTTTCCATGCATGTTTTCTGCCAGTACTTTCCTGGCTTTGTTTTTCTACTTTTAAATCCTTTATGCATTTGAGTTTACTTTGATGTAACTTACGAAGTTACTTCGTCTTGGGGAGAACCTCACAGAAAGAATCTTCCATGCGCAGGAAGCACAGAAGTCTATGATGAGACACCAGAGAGAAACCCAGCTTTGTTAAGGAGCCATTAAAATTTAGCTCAGGGATGAATGAGTGTGGAGCAGGGTGGAAGATAAGAGAGAGCGGCATTCAGGAGTCAACCATAAAGACCCTCATTGTTGTGTTTTATATTGTAAGTGAAATAGAGGCATCAAGCAGGTTAGCCAGTGGAATGACACAGGTCTGTGTGTGAGTAGTGGAATTCTCACAGTGTGTGGAGGATGGATTACTTGTGAGGTGAGCCTGGATGCTGGGAGTCCAAATAGGAATCTTTCTTTTTTTCTTTTAAATGCTCAAGAGTGTTTGAAATAATGAGGGCCTGATCTGAAGTAGAGGGCAGGAGAAGTAGAGGAGGGAACAGTTGGAGACAGATTTAGGAGGTGCAGTCAGTGGAATCTGGTAATTTTTGAATGAAGATGGTAATAGAGGGGCCAGGTTGTGGCTCAGTGGGTTAAGCCACCGCTTGCAGCACTGGCCTCCCATATCGAAATGCTGGTGGAGTCCCAGCTGCTCTGCTTCCAATGCAGCTCCCTGCTGATGCAGCTGGGAAAGCAGCAGGAGATGGCCCAAGTGCTTGGCCCTCTGTCACCCGTGTGGGAGACCTGGATGGGGCTCCTGACTTTGGCCTGATCTAGCCCCAGTCATTGCAGCCATTTAGGGAGTGAACCAATGGTTGGAAAATCTCTTTCTCTCTCTCTCTCTCTCTCTCTCTCTCTCTCTCTCTCATTCTCCCTCTTTCTCCCTCTTTCTCTGTCACTCCACCTTTCAAATACATAAAATAAAATCTTTTAAAAAAAGACTGTAAGAGAAAAGACGAAGCCAGGGTGACGCAAAGGTTCCAGCTTGAGCAGCTGGGTGGATGGGTTTGTTGTTCCTTCGGGTAAGGAATTCATGCAAAGGAGAAACATATCAAAGGCCAAGACCACCTCTCTGCAGTTTGCTATCTTCCAGAATTTTAGCCTCATAAATATTCAGCTTCTTGATAGCTTTCTGATGCCTTCAAACAAGCACTGATTTTATTTTGTCTGTGAATGGAGAGTTGATCTGAAAAAAAAAAATGCCAGCTTGTCATGATTGATCACAAAATCCCCTTGTTGGTGGGACTGAGTTATAAATACAGGTGAGTCCACCTGAAGGGGGTAGGTAGACTGTAACAGGAAGCCAAGAGTGGTGTCCTGAGGAACCACTGAAGTCAAGGCTCAAGGCAGTTAGCCAGAGAAGAAGCCTAAGGGAATTCAACACAGCAGCGATGGGAGAAGTGAGCAGGTGGACAGGGAGCTCAGAGCAGTGCTGTGGGAGAGAGGAACATGCGCTTGCAAAGGCAGCCATGCTAAGTGCTCTCCTGAGGCCGTTGGAATAAGAGTCCTCAGTTGTGCTTGGTAAGTTGAAGGTTGTGTTGTCAGTAAGAGTGGTTTCAAGGAGTTTCAGGCTGAAACTAAAGCCTGATTTAATGGGTCCATGAGTGAAGAGGGGGTGAGAATGTGTTGCAAGGAGGATTTGCTACCCACCCATTGGTGGCAAGAACAGAGTAACCACATCGGTGCTGCGGGAGAACATGGTGAGAAACTAAGTGTGTGGCCCACGCTATTGGCTCTTTTGACTCTTCATTGGGAGATAAAGTTGACCATGGAAATGAGGGCTCAGGGCCTTGAAGACAGGAGAAGGGTCCCGAATAATGTACAAAATCAGAGGAGTCAGCTGAGATGCGAAAGTGTAGGTTCCTGGGGGTTCTACTCGCTGGGTGTTATTGAATGATGGTGACCTCGAATGGTGGTCTGTTGGTCAAGAATGCACGCCACTGTGAATCAGAGGGACTCCAGCTTAGAGAGTTTATTTCTTCCTCCTAATGAGAAGTCTGGACAGGCAGTCAGGGCCGGGGAAGCTGCTCTGGGGCATCTAAAAGTATCAGACTCCTCATTTCTCTTCTTCCCATTCTCCGAGTGTGGCTTTCATCTCTGTGGCTGCAAAGTCGTCATTGAAGGGAGAGACCATCACGTCTACATCCCAGGCAGGAAGGTAGGAGGTGGTGTGACAGGCATTCTTTCAATGCTCTCCGGATGATGTGTCTCTCATTGAGGAAGGGATGCTGTCCCCAGAGAGTAGTGTCTCATTGACCAGAACTGTGGTCCATGACATGCTTGCTTATTCCAAGGAGGTGGAAAACCAAGGATTAGCATTCCACCCACTTTTTATTATTATTATTACCAACATTGATGTAATGCTTCCCAACTCCCAAACTTCTGAACAAGCATACATATAGTTCTACAGGTTTTGAAATTGTCAAGCCCATTTTACAGATGAAGAAACTAAGATTTTAGGAACCATCTCCCATAATCAATTTTGAAAAGAAATAGAGGAAAGTAGTTAAGATATTGGGGGCCTGGGGTCAGACTGCTGGGGTCTGAAACCTGGATCCTTTGCTTACTCACTGTGTAAGTAGAGAAAAGCATTTCTCTTCCACCATTGTAGAGTTGTTGCTAGGATAAAAATAAATCCATCCACGCCAAGCCCTCCAACGGAGTTGGTACCATCAGAGTGCTCAGTGAATGCTAGATGCATTTTTGTTAGAAATGTTACTCATTTGTGTGTGTGTGTGTGGGGGGGATGCTTGGCCTATCAGGTAAGATACCTGTGTCCCATATTGGAGTGCCTGGGTTTGATGTCTGCCACCATGACCCCAGCTTCCTGCTGATGCCAACCTTGTGAGGCAGCAGGGATGGCTCAATTAATCGGGTTCCCGCCACTCATGCGGGAGACCTGCATGGAGCTCCCAGCTCCTGGCTTTGGCCTCAGTCCAGCCCCATCTCTTGTGGCCACCTGAGAGTAATCCAATGAATGGGAGCTCTCTCTCTCTCTCTCTCACTCTCTCTCTCTCTTTCTCTCTGACTCTAAAATTGATTTTTTTAGATTTTAAGAAGAATTATTACTCATTTGGATAGCAGAGAATGTCACACCTCTTACAGGCCTCCAATGTAAATATAGATGTTTGTTAACAGATTTTTTAAACCCACAATCACTCCATCTGGGGATTGTGTTTAAGAAAGCTGCTGATGGCTAAGGAGGAGATCTTCGGAAGTGTCAGAGAAGAGTGAGTTGTAGGAGAACCCAGAGCTGGAGGGAAGACACAGACCGGGGGAAGTCGGCTGTCCAGGGAAGGTTAGCCCAGGAAGGCTTGTGGGCGAGGGAGGAAGGGGGTGGGGAGGGGCATGAGAGACAGCTCAGGGTGCTGGGAACTGCCTGGTGTTTGTGCTGGCCGTCCAGTGTTTGGAAATCTCACCAGAAAAGAAGGGACCTGGACTGTCAGGGTCCAAAAGAGAGAGTAGCAGGGGAGACCATTCTCATGGGACCTGGGCAGAAGCCAAGCGACACAGTGACCAGCACTCTGTGTGAAGGGGGCGCGGGAGGAGGGCCTGTCGTCTGGGTTCCTGCCTGTGCGTCATAGGCCCTCACTCTTAGTGAGGCTATTCATACTCTCTGCTGCTCATCGATTGTCAGCCTTTGGAAAATAGAAAATAGATCCTTCTTGCAATCTATTGGAACTTATGCATTTTCTCTCCAGGCTTATGCGTCTGAGGCTGCATAAGCCCCACGTTTGCTATTCTGATTTTTTCTGGGGGGGAGGGGGTCGCTGATTCTCAGATGCCCATTTAGGACATTCTTAATCCCATGTTAAGAACCTTTAAAATGTCTACAATTTAAAAAGAGTTATTTCTTTATTTGAAAGGCAGAATGAAACAGAGAGAGGGAGAGAGAGAGAGAGCTGACATCCTTTGGTTCATTCCCCAAGTGTCTGAAACAACGAGGTCTGGGCCAGGCTAAGCCCAAGAACCAAGCATGCCATCTGGGTCTCCCATGTGGGTGGCAGGGACCTAGGCACTTGGGCCACCATGCATTGTCCAGGTGCGTTAGCAGGGAGCTGGATCAGAAACAGAGTAGCCAGGACTTGAACCAGGCACTCCAAGGTAGGATGCCGGCATCTGTAGCAGCCGCTTGTGCCACAATGCCTGCCCCGTGTAATGTCTCTGATCCATTTCTTTTTTTTTTTTTTGAAGATTTATTTTATGTGTTTGAAATACAGAGTTACAGAGAGAGGTAGAGAGAGAGACAGAGAGGTCTTCCATCTGCTGGTTCACTCCCCAGACAGCTGCAACAGCCAGAGCTGCATCGATCCAAAGCCAGGAGCCAGGAGCCTCCTCTGGGTCTCCCACGTGGGTGCAGGGGCCCAAGGTCTTGGGCCATCTTCTTCTGCTTTCCCAGGCCACAGCAGAGAACTGGATGTGAAGAGGAGCAGCTGGGACTAGAACCGGTGCCCATATGGGATGCTGGCACTTCAGGCCAGGGCTTTAACCCGCTGAGCCACAGCGCCGGCTGCTCTGCTCCATTTCTGTGAAGAAAGGAGAACTGGAGCGCACAGACGGATCCTTCGAGGCAGGGCGTGAGTGACGTGGCGTAAGCTGGGAGCATCCCCCAGGACGCAGACTTTTTCAGCAGTGTCTAAATGCGCGTGCTTGCGCTGAGGCTAAAGTTTGCAGCGATTCCTGCCTGTTTGAAAATGCAGTGCTCTGAGTTCTGGGTTCTCATCACCATCCCTTCGTGTCTGTGTCTGTTCTGCAACTGGCCAGCTAAAAGCTGCCTTTGGCTGGAATTTTCCTGGAGCCATATGGAAGCATTTCCCTAGAATCATGCTTTGTGTGAAAGAAATGTGGGAAAGGAAGCCACGTCTCCCCCTGAGTGTGTATCACTGGGGCCTGCCGTGTCCATGCAGCTCCTCTGTCCACACCTTGCCAAGAGATCATTCCTGTCTTCCCTGGGACTCACCCTGAGTCAGGACATGGCAAGGAGACCGACTGGCACAACCACATGCCGGGGAGAGCACACCAGGCTGTACACAGGATACCATTTCTATCGCACAGTGAGGCAGACACAAGGTGTAGGAGCCTGGAGCCAAAACCTTTGCTATGAGAAAAATCAGAATTTAATCCAAATACAACACACAGATTTCCTGTTCAGAGGGAGAAGGAGAGAGACTGAGCTAACAACTGGCATAGGTAGCTTTGGATGTTGGAAGAGGGAACTGGAGACTGCTCAAATTTAAAAGAGAGAAAACTCTAAAAACAGCAGCAAAAGGAGCAGACACATCTACTTGGAGAGTCTTGCCTTGGCACTGAGGGGCTTAGTTGTATTTTCAGGTTTGTCTCTTATTTTTAGTCTTGTCCATGTAAAGGCGCACAAGGGTGAGGCCAGTAAACAAGATTGGCTTGCCTGTCTTGTCTTGGTAACTAAGCTTTCAGTAGATACAATGGTGCATCAGGCCAACCTGGAACATCAGCCCTCACCCAACTCATGACATTACTAAGACAACCACCTTCTCTTTATGAAGCACCCTCAGTGCCCCTGACAGACGCAGAGTCCTGGGCTAGGTGAACAAACCATGGGCTGCCTCTCAGGCTGCTGCTTGTGGGTTTTCTAGTCTCCATACACTGTTCATTTCTCCTTTGACCGTCATTTCCAAAAACAATCCACACATTCAACATATTCCATGATGCAGGGTACTGAATCAGAGAGAAAGGGTTTGCTAACTTAGTAAACTGGGTGGTTTTCATTCTTCCTGTCTTCTCACATCATCTCTGTCTCCTCATTATCTTTCTAGGCCAAGATTATGACTGATAATACCCTTATTCCATAACTGTGGCTGAAAGGGGCTGTTCAAGCCAAAGGCCCAAGTGTTGTACTGGAGACAAGGTACCCATGAAGGAAAGAGGTTTTTGGCTCATGGTTTTGGACGTTCAGAGCCCAAGATCTGGTGGCCTCTTGGTAGGCCCTGTTAAGAGGGCAGTGGATAGCAGTGTTGGAGCCCACACTCCAGGGTCTCATGGCAAACAGGAAGCAGAGAGAGTGGCTGGACCCAACTCGGCTTTTATAGCCAGCCCTCTCATGCCTTCTCAGTGACCTAAGGCCCTCCCACTGGACCACCTCCGAATGTCATAATTGAATTAAATTTCCACTGTCTTAGTGCTATTAACTCATGACTTTGGGATTCAATGTCCTTCATAAGTTTGGGAGTCAAATCAAGGTTAAGCCATAGCAACCCTGTTATTTTCCATGGGCTATTTCTGCCCCATTTAATTCAATGAGAAGGGGGGAAAGAGAGAGAAGGAAGAGAAAGAGAGAAAGAGAGAGAGAGAGAGAGAGAGAGAGAGAGAGAGAGAGAGAGAGAAATGTGGCACAAAAGAAAAACCCTAGGATTGGACTTAAAGAGCCCTGGATGCCAGTTCTTGCCTACCTCTCTTGCACATTTTTGTGTGAATTCTAGCCCTGTTCATGAAGGGAAATAAGAGAAATTGATACCCTTCTGCTAGGAAGGAATGTCATGGATTATATGCTCCAGACAGACTGTGAACTACTCAGCCTCTCCATGAATTGCCTTTATACTCATGCTAAAACTCAAAGCCTTGTAACATCTATCCCAGTGTTCCTTCATGTGCTGTCTCTGCCCCTCATTCAGGCTGTAGTCATACCAGCTTTCTGGAACATTCTAGAATGCCAAGTGCATTCCCCCCACCCCCACGCCTGGAACATGCTTATCCCAGTTCTTAACATGGCTGCCTCTTTCTCACTCATGAATTCAAGTAACACCTTAAGAAGACTTTCTTTGTCCATTCTCCCTCTTTTTCTTTTTCTTTCCTGCTTAGTTTTTATGGCAACAATTGCTTATTTGTTTCATTTGCCTTTCCAACCAGTAAGACTTTGCAAGAGTGGGTGCCATGTCTACTTTATTCTTAGTGCTAGTACTGAACAGATCCATGGAACCCAATTAGTGGTGAATGAATGGGTCTGTACCCTTTCCTGGAGATGGTTCTGCTTCCCGTTAAGATTTCCACTGGGACTAAATGGTGTTGTGCAACAGAACTGGACTGGAAGCCAAAGACTGGGATAATAAGCTCAGCTTGGCCCCTGCCCATCTGTGATCTTAGACAAGATCCTTGGCCGGCTCCATGGCTCTCTCATCTGCACAGTAAGAGTGTTGACACGGATAATTTTGAAGACCGTGTTGGCTCAGGAAGTCTCTTAAGCATATCATTAATTCACTCTTCATGTTTTAAAAAGTGGGTCTTGGGATTGAATAGAGGTGAGAGAGAGAAGACCTCGGTTCTTCCATGAAGACATTTTTCAAAGCTTTAATGGAAAGGTTTCAAAGGTACCTTTGTCTGGAAGGGGGCAGGAAATGATCTGTATCCACAAAAGTGAGTGGACGTGGAGTCTTCTGATACTGTTACCTATGAATGTGTTACTGTCCCTTCCTACATGGGGAGGGCTTCTGTTTGTGCACTGACCCTCTCACTGGTATGTCAGCTCCTCACAGACATCTCCCACCTGAACTAGTACCTGGCAGCTGGTTTGTTTTCAGTAAAGGTAGCTTGACTTGACCTGCACAGAGTTTAAGTGCCTACATGAACCGGATTCCCCACTGTAGCAATCCCCAAGGATACTGAATTCCAAGCAGCCTGTTGGCAGCCACGCCTCGCCACATTCATTGTGACTCCGGGTTCCTGACATCCGCTAACCAGACAACAGTGCTGGGATTAC
This sequence comes from Sylvilagus floridanus, assembly GCA_949820135.1. NCBI lineage: Eukaryota > Metazoa > Chordata > Mammalia > Lagomorpha > Leporidae > Sylvilagus > Sylvilagus floridanus. The sequence continues at coordinate 90,096,804 of OX463239.1, read as the reverse complement.
CAGTAGTAGTTACCAGGATGATGATCAAAAGAACAGTGGCCTTTACCTGTTGTGTGCTTATAAATGCGCCAGGCACCGTGCTGAATGTTTCCCAAGCATGGTGTCATGTAGTCCTACCCTAACGCTTCCAGGCAGGTGTTGGTATGACCTCCCTGTCTACATGGATAAATGCGCTCACTGAAATTCAGTTCCGTATTTAAGGTCTCCCCACCGGTGAGAGGCCAAGATGGTTCTGCCTTCAGAATCAGCGTGCCTACCACCCTCCAGAGCTGTCTCCCAAGGGTGATTGGATGGAACATGAGGTGAGAGGTGCACAGTCCTAGGACGATGGGAGATAGAACAAAGGCAGCATGGAAATGCAGCCAAAGTAGGGAGAGGCTGTCTCAGCCACACCTACGCAGCTCTCCTTGGGAGAGCCCAGGTCAAGAGTTCTCAATGCAGCCTGCACGTCAGGGTGACCCGAAGACCTTACTCTGGTCCTGAGACCCTAGCTTGGAACTTGTGGAGTAACTGTAGGCTTCCCCGGTCACCCTGGAAACCACCTCTGCTCTCCTCCTCACCAGGCTCTTGACTTCTTCTGTGTAGCACGCAGGGTGAAAGACAAGAGCTCACATCCACAGCGAGGCCAGGAAACATCTGGACAGACGTGTGTTAGGAGACGCCGTGTCCCACGGCCCCTCTATTGAGTGCTGTTCAAGCCCAGCCATGGAATGAGCAGGAGAGCAACAGGACTGGGCCCTGTGCCTATTGAGCTGCTCTTTTGAGGGAAAAGCATTTTAAGCCAGCAAACAAACAGACCTCCCGGTTGGGAGCAGATGTTTCTGCATAGACATGGGAGTCCTGGTGCTGGATACTCGTTTGCAGACTCGGCAAACGGTAGATTTCCGCGATGCACTCTCATGGTTCGGGGCAGGACGGAGGGACGGCAGTCCGTTTTCCGCTGGTAGCTAGCTACTTGTTCTCATCAAGTCAGCTCCTGGACACGTCCCTTCCCTACGTTGACAAAAATCTCCATTCGTTGCTGACTTGTGCACTTCCTACTCTGCTCATTGGCCCATCTCGTTTCTCCCAGCTCTGTTTGCAGGAGGTAGTGGAGAGACAGCCTTCCAGTGCAGCCCTGTGCCGGACTTTCCCCATGCCTGCCACAGTTGAACTTGACGTAGACCTGACTCCCCTGCTTTTCAAGTTGTCAGCTCCTTTCTGCTCAGTGTCTCACACCTAAGTGATGCCAAATCTTTATAGGCGTGGGAGATCATGAACAAACACCATTTTGTGTCAGTTGACAAAATGCTTTCATGTCCTTTATCTCATTTTTAAAGGAAAATGAGTATTTTTGCAATTTTCCCAGTAGGTTTTAATTACTGTTAGCATTAGCTTTTATTCAGACACCCTTTTTCCTATTTGAAAAAAAAAAAAAGTTGACTTATTTATTTGCATCTACTTGAAAGGCAGAGTGAAGAGAAACAGAGATCTGTCTGCTGCTTTTCATTTAGAGAAATGCCCTCAATAGCAGGGGCTGGGCCAGGCTGACCCAGAAGCCAGGATCTCTACCCAAGTCTCCTATGTGAGTGTCAGGGTCCCAAGTACTTGGGTTATTTTCTGATGCCTTTCAGGATGTATTTGAGGAAAATGGACAATAAGTGGAGGTGGGATAGGAGCCTGGGCAGCCCAGTGTGGGATGCGGACAGCCCAAGCAGCTGCTTAACCTGCTGTGCTGTGATTCTACCCACTTTTCTTTTCTTTTCTTCTTCTTCTTTTTCTTTCTTTTTTTTTTTTTTTTGACAGGCAGAGTGGACAGTGAGAGAGAGACAGAGAGAAAGGTTTTCCTTTGCCGTTGGTTCATCCTCCAATGGCTGCCGCGGACGGCGCTGCAACTGGCACACCGCACTGATCTGAAGCCAGGAACCAGGTGCTTCTCCTGGTCTCCCATGGGGTGCAGGGCCCAAGCCCTTGGGCCATCCTCCACTGCACTCCCGGGCCACAGCAGAGAGCTGGCCTGGAAGAGGGGCAACCGGGACAGAATCCGGTGCCCCGACCGGGACTGGAACCCGGTGTGCCCGCGCCGCAAGGCGGAGGATTAGCCTAGTGAGTCACGGTGCCAGCTCTTTCTTCTTTTTTTTTTTTCAAACTCTTTTATTTATTGGAAATGGTGTGTGTGTGTGTGTGTGTGTGTGTGTGTGTGTGTTTGAACCTAGAAAGCAGAAGGAGTAAATAAATGCAGGGTTAGGAAAAATAGCATGAAAAATAATTTATGGAAAATTTTGTTTGGTAAAAAATATATATATATATATATATATATATAAATCATAACCCAGGAATAGAAAAACAGAGGTGAGATTGTCCAAGTGAGAGAACCCAAGCATGTCTTTCGTTGAATTACCTTGGAATGTGTGTATTTAGGCTGGTGCTGTTCTGGTTTGTATTGAAATAAATTGTCTAAGTTTCTGTCCTAGGATGGAACTGATGTTTGTTGATTAGTTAATATTGTGTGGACAATTTATTTCCTGTACATCTTGCTACCTAGCAAAGCCGTGATCTGCAGCAGGAAATGAGACATAGAAAAAGTATGATGGAACAGCTGGATTTGAGCGTGTATGTGTGGGAGGGAAAGTCAGGGGAAGCGAAAGTAATCTTAGGTCAATCCAGTCATTACAAAATCAAACAAGTCAAATCCAGTAACTTCGGGTATGTAAATGAACACACTTGTGATGGGTCAGTTTGAGGGTTTATAGATAGTGTGAGCTCACAGTAGAAGGGTGAGGGGTGATCACAGATAATAACAACACATTATGGATTTCTCCAAAAAATTAAAAACTAGAAATCAGGATTCTGAATGTTTTCCCTAAGAAAAAAATGCTAAATATTCAGGGGTTACCCTGATTGGACACTGCATTATGTATATATCTATCAGAACATCGCCGGGTACTCCAAATTGTGTGCAGTTTTGTGTATCAGTTAAAAATGAAAAGCATTTAAAAACACAAGAATTGAAAATGTAGTTTTTGGTTCCACTACTTGGAAGTTCTGTAATCTTAGACAAGTCACTTAAACTGGTAAAATGTTGGTTTTCTTATTGGTAGAAACAGATTCTCATCAGAATGGAGGAGGTAACTTATTACTTAGCGTGGTGCCTGGGGGCATGGTTAGTGCTAACCCTGATTTTAATCAGAACTCAGCCCCTAGAGGATGCCAGGTTCTTTTCCTCATTTTCTACCTGTAGCCGAGGGGCACGGAGAGGGTAGGCAGAGTGCCCAGGGCCACACAGCAATTGTGAGTGGCAGCGCTGGTATTCCAATGCAGGCTTTGCCGTTCCAGAGTCCGTGATCATAGCCAGCATTCCATGTTGCCTCTCTCAGTAGTTTTCAGAGTAAAAATGAGGCAAATGGCATTTGAAGAGTGACGAGAAAGAGCCCTGAAACACGCCCTGCAAGATGGCACAGTGAGCGGCTCGTCAAGGGCCCCCTACCCTCCATAGAAGGTTCTGGAAGATCCCAAACCATAGAAGTGTTCAACAGGAAGCCATTTCCATTACCACCTCCGACAACAAACCCATGTGCTCCCAGAGGAGGGCTGACTGTCCCGGTGCTCTAGGGTTGGACAGAGCCCCCCTTCCTGCAGCTGACAGGTTTTGGCTGTTGGATCCTGCACCATGAGAAAGTACAGAATTGAAAGCAGTCTCAGAAGCACCATCTGCAAGTGTGGGAGCCGGCTTCCTGCTGTGTTACAGCCGCTCCTCCCTGCAGCCATCTCCAGCTCAGACCCAGGCGGATCTTTCCAGGAGGTGTTTATCTGGGATTTCAAAGTGGCCCATCCCCATGGGCAAAACAAAGAAAGCGTGAGCAGGAGTGGGCCTTTGGCACAATAGTTACTTTGCTGCTTGGGATCCCCGCACCCCATTTGGGAGTGCTTGTTGGAGACCTAGAGCCTACACTTCAGATCCAGCTCCCTGCTAAAGTGCACCCTGGGCAGCATGGGTGACAGGGCTGTGGCACTTGGGTCCCTGCCTCCTTTTGACTTCAACCTGAGCCAGCCCTGCTATTGTGGGCATTTGGAGAGTAAATCAGTGGATGGGAGATCTGTCTGTCTGAATGTCTCTCCTTCTCTGTCTCTCTGCCTTTCCGTAAAATGAAAATCAACACAAGTATTTAAAAATTAAAAGAAAACATGGGTGGAAATATTTATATCAGAACTAATAGGATTTCAGGCAAAAAAGAAAAGCATTATGTATCAATAAATAACAACAACAACAAAAAATTGTGTGAACAAAATACTGTTACATTGAAATATGTATATTAAAAAACTGATAGGAAAATAAGGAATCGCAAATAAAGCTGCTATGGATTTTAACACACTTAAGTCAGTAAAAATTATCAATAGAATCTGCACAATGTAATTACTAATGTTGCATTAATGAGTATGTATGGAGAACTGCATGCTGAGGGAGTATACTTTGTTTTAAGCATTCATGGACCACATAGAAAACCTTATTCTATGCTAGGCTCCAAAGAGGTTTGCAGAAAAAAAATAGCAATAAAACAGAAACCACTAGAAGGAACCTCAGCCTGCAGCTGCACCCCTTGCCTCTCTGCTCCCCCCCCATCCGAGGCACAAGTGGCTGTCTTCCTGTCCAAGGCTAATTAATCCTCCATCTGTGTCCTGGAGTCCAGCCTCCCCACTTCCTCAGAACTCACTCCACCCATCATCCCCTCGCTCCTTTATCTCCTCGCGCTCTCTCTGTCAGGGTTAACAGGACTGGGCCTCTCCCTCTTAAATAAAAGTATAGCTTTAAAAATGTGTATGAATGGACATATGCATATCTACTTTATTATATATGTAAAAATGAACTTATATTTCTAAACATATGAGCACATAATTTTTACATGTAAAATGTATAAAAATAGTTTTCTTCATCTATATTTAAAATAGAGAGAAAACTCTTAATATCCCACGTCTCCAGTTACCACCCTAACCATTCACTTACCCTGTACTGCCAAGTTTTGGAAAAACTGTTTACACTGGCTGTCTCTGGTGTTACATCATTGCTCCCTCAAAGCATAACCTCAGTTGAGTCTGCTTTTACAAGGCTCACTAACAATCTATTTACTCCAAGAGGCGTTTTTGAAAAAAAGATATTTTTATGTAATCAAAAGGCAGAGTGACAGAGAGTCAGTCTCTCTCTCTGTCTTTCACATACACACACACACACATGCACAACACATGTACACACACAAATACACACACAGAGAGACAGAGACAGAGACAGAGATCTGTGTGCTGGTTCACTTCTCAAATGACTGCAACAACCAGTTGTGGGCCAGGCTGAAGCCAGGAGCCTAGAACTCCATCCAGGAGCCTGGAAATCCCACGTGGGTGCAGGGGCCCAAAGACTTGCACCATCTATTGCTGCCTTCCCAGGTGCAGCAGCAGGGAGCTGGATCAGAAGTGGAGCAGCTGGGTCTTGACCTGGCCTTCTGGTCTGGAAAGCCAACTTTACCCACTGAGCCAAAAACATTTCCTGCTCCGCAAATGGCATTTTTAAGCCCCGATCCGTAGCGCGGGTGAATGCTACCGGCCCTTCCCTCCTTAAAATCCTCTGTCTTACCAGGGGTCTTGTTTTCTTCTGGTCAGAGCTAGAGCTGTGGCCTCTCCTGCAGTTTGGTGAGGCAATGTGAAGAAGTTTCCTCCTTCCCTGTGCTTTACGACCTTGAACTTTACCCCTCTCCACCCTGTTTCAGGGCTGCTCAGTGTGGCTCACATTGAAGCAACATCCACACCTCCTAAGAGGCTGGAATAGGGCAGATTCCTGGGCTGGATCGGGATTGCGTGGATGTGGTGGGGGTCTGGAATCTGCGATTTAACACATTTTCCCGATGATTCGTGGGCATACTAAAATCTTTGAGAGGCACTTCCCCGTTAAAATATCATACAGACATCTACAAATGTAGGAGATTGTCCTGGTTGACTACAGAAATTAGGGGGAATTCCAGCTTCGGAGAAAGCATTTGAAACTGGTTAGAATAGATGGCCTTTTGCACAGTCAAAGGATGTTAAACTCTCAAGAGGGATCCCCCTAGGGGATAACCCCAAGTCGCTAACCTTTCTCAGCCTCCCTGTGGTGCACATTTCTCTCCAAGGATAATGTTGTGGGCACCTGGAGATTCATTGCTGTGTTCCCCAAGTTGAGCCACTTTAGCTAAAATAAAATGTATGGGGTCCAGGTCTTCAAAGTTTTGCTTGAATGCGTAATTGTCAATGGGTTGGCCCCTGGCATATATACACACACACAGAGGACAAGGTATTCACGACCTTTTACAAGGGAATGCTTAGCTCAGGAGACTTCCTAATTTAGATGTATTTGTCAACACAATTAATACGTGATATGCTTATGATGGAAAATTCCAGTATCCAGGCAAAGAAAAAGAAATCGATCGTTACACACTGCCCAGAGATCAGCGCCGCTGCGAAGTTAGTGGGACTAACATGTTTGAGTAGTTGTGTTTTAATCATTTATATCGTAAAGTTCGTGTTTTCCATTAAAAATTCAAAGGACAAAGAAGGATATACATTGGAAAGTTCAAGTCACTGTCACCCTCACACTCCTGATCAGTTCTATTCTTTGCAGGTATTAATATTGGTCACAGTTGCTTGTATTACAGGTGTCTGCTGTTTGTGTACATGTGCGTTTAATAGCTACGCAGTGTGATGTAAACCTCCATATGAAAACGTATCATTTAGAAAGATGTACAGAATTGATCGTGAGACATACATATCTTGAGTGTGCATTTATTCACTGAGGATTTTTGCCTATCAGTTCTTGTAGAAGGGCTTTATATTTTTTTTTTGAATGCTGACGTAGAAGTGTTGTAGGCAGGCATATAGGATAGAATTGATCAGGTTTGTGAGCTGGGAGTTCACGCCTTTATCACGCCCCTGTGTGACCTCATGCCCTTACCTGGCTACACCTGTGCACCCACCTGCCAATCAGGGTAATTAACCACTCCCCCCCTTTTTTTTTCTTTTCCTTTTTTTTTTTTTTTTTTTGACAGAGTGGAGAGTGTGAGAGAGAGAGACAGAGAGAAAGGTCTTCCTTTTTCCGTTTTTTCACCCCCCAATGGCTGCTGTGGCCGGCGCGCTGCAGCTGGCGCACCACGCTGATCCGAAGCCAGGAGCCAGGTGCTTCTCCTGGTCTCCCTTGGGGTGCAGGGCCCAAGGACCTGGGCCATCCTCCACTGCACTCCCGGGCCACAGCAGAGAGCTGGACTGGAAAAGGAGCGACCGGGACAGAATCCGGCGCCCCGACCAGGACTAGAACCAGGGGTGCCAGTACTGCAGGTGGAGAATTAGCCTAGTGAGCCGCGGCGCCGGCTTTAACCACTCCCCTTTGGAAGTGGATTAAAGGCCTAGAGCACGATGGGCCCGGCCCCTCTTTCCTTTTGCCCTAGACCCCCTTGCTGCCCTGCGCCCTCAGGACACCCACCCCATGCTCCCTGGCCTGCACGCCCCTCCACGCGGCTGGCTCCTGGTGCTCAGTATGAACCCAGATCTCCCTTTCTTTCTTAGGTAGGGCTCTCACTCTCCTATGCATTCCTCTCACTACATAAAAACCTTAAAACTTATCATGCTGCCTCGTTCATTTGTGCCAGTATTCTGAATTCTTCTCTGAATATTAGGCAAGAACCCGCAGGCTTATTAATAGTTTGAATTTATAATAAGCACCCAGTAACATAAATGGCACCCCATACTCCCGTATTAGAAGGGCATATCATTATTTCGTTAACCAGACCCATTGTAGTGAACATGTAGGGTTTTTTTTCCCAGTTTTGCTATACGTTTGTATGTGCAAGTCTGTATATGTGCGTTTTGTTTTGAAAAATAGATGCATGCAGCCAGAGGTGAGAGCTCAGAGCCTTCTGGGGTCTTTTCTGGGCATGCACACAGTCCTGCCCCTGCCTTCTGGGTTCCCAGCAATTCGTTGGCGCTTTTCAACCCTGCCTGTAGACTTCTCACTCCCAGCTTTGCCTTTTAAGCCTTTCGGTTAGCTTATTGTTTTCTCCATCTTCCATCCACCCCCTCTTTAGCCTCAGGGTTAAACGGTTACCTCTGCTTGGTTTGGACAAATGCCGTGAGCAGAGGCTGCTTGCACTGGGGCCGCTCCCAGTCAGGTAAAATAAAGACATCCCTGTGAGTGGGGTCTTCCAGGCAGCCACCAGACGGGGCAGAGGATGACAGTTGGGGACTAGACTTTGAGGGGGCTTCCAGCCCAGCCCACCCCCTGCAGTGTCCGGCAAGCTGCTGTTTTCACCGCGCCCAGGCGCCCCGTGGCTCTCAAGGTTACCATGGCGATAGAGAATGGGGGGAGTTCAGAATAGCAGACGCAAAGCCTGCTGTTCTTACCAAGTGTTTTTCCTGCACAGTAACCTCCCAGCTTGCTAGGAGTCTTTGGTCAATTTCCAGAGTCCTGAAACTGTTGATGCTGACAGTTTTCTGGAGGCATTTTCAGAAGTCCTCACTCTGTTATTTTTTTTAAAACTTATTTATTTATTGGAAAGTCAGTTACAGAGAGAGAGGGAGAGTCAGAGAGAGAGGAGGATCTTCCATACACTGCTTTGCGCCCCAAATGGCTGCAGCCCTGGCCGAAACCAAGAGCCAGGAACTCCATCTAGGTCTTCCACATGGGTGTAGGGGTCCAAACACGTGGACCATCCTCTGCTGCTTTTCCCAGGCCGTTAGCAAGGAGCTGGATTGGAAGTGGAGCAGTCGGGACTCTAACTGACCCCCGTATGGCATGTTGGTGTCCAAATATAGTCTATGTGTTGCATTTGGATGGTTTATCTTTTAATTCTCTGTCAAGGTTTAAGTATTTTCTCTTCTTTTTTCCTTGACATTTATTTTTCTGATTATATCTCCATGGTGTGCTTTACCACATTCCTTTGTCCGCTACATTTCCTTTAAATAGGCATTTTGATCTAAAGGCTTGACCTTGTTCAAGTCTGTTAGTTTGGCCAATACATTGGAATTGATCTTCTGTACTTCCTAATGTTGTATATTGGAAGGCCCATAATATGTGATTTTATCTTATTTTGTAATGCTATAGGCACTGAAGATCAATGTGAAACTCACAAAAACTAAAAAAAAGTTCACATTTACTGACAAAATCATAGACACTTCCAACAGTACTTTACCAAATTTAACTAAAATAAATAAGGAATAAAATTATACTTACAAAGCCAATCTTTCCCCTTGGGGAAACGAAAGAAGTGCTTCTGACCTGTGCTCCCTATATTCAAGCACATATCCAGTAAATTGTTACAAGCTTTTCCAGAGAAAAAAATCCCAACACTGGGTTCCAGGATGTATTAGCTTTTTACATCAGTGTTGCAAAACACCCCAAAACTAGTTGGAGGAATTGCTATTGGACCCCAAATCCAGGTGTGCTTGCCTGATAAGAAGAAAGCCAATCAGTGACACCAGGGTGGTAGAAGGAAGTAGTTTATTTGCAGTGCACGGGAGCAAGGAGGCAGGCAGCAATCACTCAATTCTTGAACTCCTCAAGGAATTATGAGTGGTGGATCTCACAGACTCAAGGGACGGTTGAGCTGTGTGTGTGTGTCACTGATTTTTTTTTTATTTCACAGGCAGAGTTAGACAGTGAGAGAGAGACAGAGAGAAAGGTCTTCCTTCTGCTGGTTCACTCCCCAGATGGCTGCAACAGCTGGAGCTGAGCTGATCCGAAGCCCGGAGCCAGGTGCTTCTTCCTGGTCTCCCATGCAGGTGCAGGGCCCAAGCACTTGGGCCATCCTCCACTGCCCTCCCAGGCCACAGCAGAGAGCTGGACTGGAAGAGGAGCAACTGGGACTAGAACCCAGTGCCCATATGGGATGCCGGTGCTGCACGTGGAGGATTAGCCAAGTGAGCCACGGCGCCGGTCCCTCTGATTGTTCCTTACTGCTCGTGGCCTTCCTGAGGTTGAGTCAGCAGTAAGAAGCCTTCGTATTTGATGGCCAAGTGGGCTACAGCCCTTTGGGGCTCTATGCATAGCTTGGTTATTCCTTTCTTTGATCGGAACTTGAAGTTCCTGCAAAGTATCTCAAAATAGAGTCTAGTGGTAGGATGTTAGCCACAGAGATGACAGGTGGATTCTGAATCTTGCAATCCAGAGTCCTGCACAGCCAGCCCAACCCTTGTCCACCCACTTAATTTAGTGAGTTAATATTTAATGAGGAGTTGGCTTGTAATCACCACAGAGAATACATAAGAACCTCAAGCTAAGGAGAGAGACACTGGGGCTTGACAAAGTCCACATCAAAGGCATCAGGGATGGAGGGCGGTTTTATCAGACCAGCAACTGCTAGTGTTGGGCTGTAAAGTATTTCTGGTTTGTATTTGAGAAGACCACTGAACATGTTTCCATAACCCTGAGCACAGGCAGATCTACGCGGTGTGTTCAGTATCATCTTGCTAAGTTATCAGTACAAGCTAGCACAGATTCCAAAGAAATCAAACCATCAGGAGCACAGTTAATAAGGGGGAAATGTGTGTGGATAACTGGAAGGCTGCTTTGCAAGAGGAGCTGGGATCTTCCACTTCATTTCCTGTGGTATTGGAATGGCAGACGGCGTGATAGCTGAGCAAAGAAGTCACTACCACATAAGGTCTTTTTCATCCATAGTCTTTGCCTTATTGTATTCACAGTATGCTCCTGCCTCCTGTGCTTCCTGGGTTTCTCAAAAAAGCAATGCTTGATCCTTTCCAAAATGACCAGAGAAGGAATGAGGCAAGAAATGTCTCTTCAGCACTGTCCCACTCAGTCTTGACATGGACAGAAAAGGCTACAGCCAGACTCAGAGTTCTTGAGATGTTAACCCATAAAATTCACCCATAGCTTGTGCATCTATTTGTTAATATACTGTCCACAAACAACCACCCCAAACCATGCATCTTCACTATTGCATTGGATTGGAGCCACTTCTGCAGTGGACCATGGCAGTGAGCAAGTGGTGCAATTGATTAGCATTGGTTGCGTTGCCTGAAGTGTTAAATAGATGAAGTTCAAAAGGGGAAACTACCCAGTAAGAAAGTTTTATGCTTAGGTGAAGTCGATCCATACACATAAATCTCTTTCTGTGTAGAACTAAAATTACGTTCAAGGTCACTTACCTAATGATAATCAGGGCAGAGGGAGCTTTTCAAAATTATTTGTTTATTTAAAGTTTGTTTATTTTCATCTCATTGAAAGGCAGAATGATAGAAGCAGAGAAGGAAAGAGAGAGTTGTTGCATCTGCTACTTCACTCCACAAATGCCAACAACAGCCAGAGGTAGGCCAGGCCCAAGCAGAAGCCTAAAACTCCACTGGGTCTCCCAGCAGGCCCCCAGGCACTTGGCCCATCATCTGCTGCCTCCCAGAGTCAGCATTAGCAGGAAGCTAGAATTGGGAACTGGAGTTAGGAACTGAACCCAGAAAGTCTGACATGGGAGTCAGACGTTTTTACCAGCACCTTAACCACCCCATGCTAACTGCTTACCCTAGGGAGGTCTGTTTGACAGGGAACAAAACATCCCAATTACTGGACTCTTTTAGCATCAGTGAAATTCTATGCAGTGCACACAAATTTTACTACAGAGAGTCACAGCAACATGGAGGCACACGTATGGCTCAAAGTTAAAAACTGCCCATAACTCTAGTTCTTTTTTTTTTTTTTTTGCAAGTCAGAAGTTACACAGAGAGAGGAGAGGCAGAGAGAGATAGAAAGAGAGAGAGAGTGAGAGAGAGAGAGAGAGAGAGAGTGAGTCTTCCATCCACTGGTTCACTCCCCAAATGGCTGCAACAGGTGGAACTGCACTGATCTGAAGCCAGGAGCTTCTTCTGGGTCTCCCACGTGGGTGCAGGGGCCCAAGGACTTGGCCATCTTCCACTGCTCTCCCAGGTCATAGCAGAGAGCTGGATCAGAAGTGGAGCAGCCGGGTCTCAAACCAGCGTCCATATGAAATGCCGGCGCTTCAGGCCAGGGTGTTAAACCGCTGCGCCACAGCGCCAGCCCCCTAACATAATTTTGGATCGACTTCACCTAAGCATAAAACTTTCTTACTGGGTAGTTTTTCCTTTTTGAACTTCGTTGTGCCACAATGCTGTAGTAAAATATGCCTAACATAAAATTCAGTAATTTAACCATTTTAAGTGTGAAGTTCACTGGTATTAAGTGCATTCAAACTGTTGTGCAGCCATCACCACCATTCATCTCCAGAATATTTTCTGTCTTGCAAGATAGAAATTCTTTACCCAATAAAAAATAACTGCCCAATTCCCTCTCCTTCCAGCTCTCGGCAACTGCCATTCTACTTTTCAATGGACTTGACTGTTCAAGATATCTCATCAAAGTAGAGTCATCAATTCCTTGTCCTTTTGTCACTGGCTTATTTCATGTAGCATAATGTCTTCATAATTCATCCTTGTTGTAGCAGATGTCAGAACGTGTTCTTTGGAAGGCTGAGTAGTATTTCATTGTAGCAAATACCATGTGCTATTGACCTGTTTATCCAGGGAGGAACATTTGGGTTACTTCCACCTGCTGGTTATTGTGAATAATACTGCTGCGGTCATTGGTGTGCCAATGTTCATGTCCCTGCTTTCAATTCTTTGGGTTCTACACTCACAGGTGGAATTGCTGGGTCACGTGTTGATTCTGTTTAATAGTTTGTGGAACTGCTATGTTATTTTCCATAATGTTGTACCATCTTCCATTCCCATCAGCAGTCCATATTTGTTCCAGTGTTTCCATATGTTTGCCAATGCTTTATTTTTTTGTAAAGAGTATCTTTGTTGGTGTGAAGTGGTATCTCACTGTAGTTTTTGTTTTTTGTCTTTCTAATAATTAGTGATATGTTTATTGGAGAAATATCTATTCAAGTCCATTGTCCATTTTATAAATAATTTTTTTGATTTTTATTTGAGATGCATAGAATCAGAGAGTGAGAGAGAGACAGGCAGAAACAAAAAGCCGATCTACTCCCCAAATGCTCACAGAAGGTAGAACTGAGTCAGTCCTAACCTGGGAGGCGGGAACTCAATCCATGTCTCTCCCTTGTGAGGCAGAAGCTCAGCTACGTAAGACACTGCCTGCTGCTTACCAGAGCCTGCATGGCAGGAAACTGGAATCGGGAGCTTGAGTTGGATCGACTGGGTAAAGGCATCTTAACTGTGTCTAAACAGTAGGTAAAACACTGGTTTCCTGCCCCTTGCCCTTTAGTTTGATTAGGTTGGTTGTTGTTGCTGAGTTGTAGACATTCTGTATGTAATCTAGGTATCAGCCCTTATATCCAATCTCTTCTTTTCTGTGTTGCCTTTTCACTCTACTGATAGTATACTTTGATACAGCCCAATTTTATTTTTGATGCAGTCCAATTGTTAAATTTGTTTCCTGTGCTTTTGGTGTCATATCCAAGAAATGATGAGTGCAGTACATTGTCCCTCCACCCCCTTTTTAACTTTCTTTCTAAACTCATCTGTGCATATTGGCATATCTTTTCACTTTAGCTCCTATAGCTTCTACTACTTTGTTTTTACTTTTTAAATTTTCATTTTATTTGAAAGTCAGAGAGACAGAGAGATCATCCATTCACTGGTTCACTCCCCAGATGCCTACAACAGCCAGGGCTGGGCCAGGCTGAACCCAGGAGCTAGAACTTCAGTCTTGGTCTCAGTCTTGGGTGGCTGGAATCCAAGTCCTTGAGATGTCATTTGTTGCCTCCTGCAGTACACGTTAACAGGAAGTTGGATCAGAAGCAGAGGAGCCAGGACTTGAATGAGGTATTCAGATATGGGATACAGGTAGCCCAAGAATCCAATTAGCTCTGTGCCAAATGCCCACTGCTTCTTACACTTGTATCATTTGCAGAGTATTTCTTAATATGGATGTTTTTATTTATGGTATTGATGGACATTTAGGTAGAGTTCATTGTTTTCTTTTACATGTGTCTAAATTAAGCATCAACAAAAAATCCAGGGCAGTAGGCTTAGATGTACTTTGTCTTTTCTTTCATCTACATTGTCCAATTTTCAACAATAGGTATGTTATTCAATAAAGGCACAAGCTTATCAATAAGTAGACATGACATCTTTTGTTTTACCAGTTTCACTCTGGAGAGTTTATTAAAAAAAATTGTTCTCTTTAAGAAAAAATCAGCATCTCATCAGAGTAATTCATGTCATTGCTAACGTTCTAGGATCATTTAGAAATAAAGTTAGTATTCAAATAGTGGACTGGTCAGATAAAATTTCTTATATTATTACAATTTTTACATTATTATGTGGACATAAAATTAAATTATCAGAACGTATAAAGTTTGAAAAAACACTAGTGAGGACCAGAATTTCTGCTAGGTGAGTAATATAGGCCCAGGATTTTCAGACTTCTGTGTCAAGGCCAAGATAGTGAGTTTAGACTTCGTGATTCGTATGGTCTGTGTTACTACAACTCTGCCTTTGTAGAGGACGAGCAGCCTTAAATGACTGGGTGTGGCCTGGTTTGGCCTTTAGGTCAAGGATCACTGACCCCATCAGAACACCTGGATGAGGCCTATGGAGCAGGAAACTGGAGGCGGGAGGCCAGGGCATTCTCTCTACACTTTCCTTGATGTTTTTTTAAATCATATTTACGTGAAATTGTGTGAATAGTGTTTAATCTGCCTTATATAAACTTGTCTCTTTGCAAAGGTTTCTTGACCATATGCTGGAATTGAATCCTTCTTTGAAGATACCCCTAGCGTTGATCATGTGCTCATTGCCATGGGTGTCAAGGGTATGGCACTAGCTGTCCTATGTCCTTTCCTAGGAGAAGAAAATGTGATTGCTGTGCCTCTGGGAAGTCGGAGTGTGAGAATTACAGTGAAAGGACCTGCTCATCTCTGTAAGTGGAATTTGGTTTTAACAGGTTTTATTTCAGGTCATGCAATATGCTGAGTACTTTACCTGTGGGAGGGTCTTCAAAAAGCTCAAGAAAAATGCATATTATGAAGAGAAAACTACAAAAGTTTGTGGAAAGAATAAAAAAGACCTAAGCAAATAGAAAGACATCCCATGTTCATGGATCAGAAGACTTAACATGGTTAATTACAGTTTTAAAAAAATAAACAAAGCTTTGCATGAATTTAGCCTGTGACTATAAATTAGTCTGTATCACTGGGGAAATTGCACAGTCATTTTTTTTTAATTCTTCCATGAGAGAATAAATCAAGTTTTATGTGACATAAGGTATTTTTATGTGGAGTAAACCAGGATTCAGGAATCTTTTGGAGATGTCAGCAAATTGGGGGGAAAAAAAACCTCAAGAGAATTTAAACTACCGAAGCTCACTGGTGGCGGTGGCTGAGCAGAGAGGCTAGCCGTAGTGGCCAGCACATCAGCATGTCCAGTCTGTGGGGCACTGAAAGTGGACCCAGGTTTCCCAGAACACCAAGCGTTTGAAATGAAGGAGGATGGCAGCCGTATCATTCTTTGGCAAAGTGGTGTGGCATCTACTCCTTGTTAGTTTTTCCGATTCCTGGAAACTAAAGGAACTGGAATCCCCTGTTTCTCTCTTGGCCTCCCAGTGGCCAGGGGCAGGACTTTGCTAGTTGTATTCAGAAGAAAATGGGTGTTTGCCTGATCAGCCTCTTGCCTTGAAGACGCCTGCAGACTTATCTAATTCTGTCCATAGAAAGTTCAAGGCGCTGTCTACAGCTATTGACAGCCACACAAATCAGGGCCCACTGAGCCAAAGTGCTGTCTATTTGCCCTTTTCTCCCTACCTGGGCCACTATCTTAGATTTTTAAAGTCATAAGAATTTCTCAAGGCCAGAAGCGTCTCAGTAGTCTCACATTTTTATTAGCTTGTAAGTGGATATGTGTTTGGATAACTTAAATCTAGAGCCAGTAGTCTGGCCAGAAATGTCCTTTGAAAAAAGTTTATGGCAAAAATGTTTAAGGTCATTATCAAATTAAAATCTTGACCAAAAATTTTATAGTGTATTATGATAAGTTAGCAGAACGAGAAAATATCTTTGGGACTCTGAAAATGAATGATTATGCAAAGTTCTTTTTACCCTTAAGTATATATATGAATTAAGACTAAAAGAGTGACTGATTTTTTTAAACAAAATTACTGAAATGCTTACAACCATAAAATAGTCATTTCGTCTGAGGTTTTCTTTGTGATGAAGCATCAGAATACTTATTAAACTTCTTTTTAAAAAGGTTTGAAAGCCCATAGCTCTTGATGAGATTTACACTTGACATTTGGAAATGGGTAAAAAAAAAAATCCAAATTTTATGAATCATTTGAGTAGTCACACTCTAAGATATTTGGGATTGAGAAATATCAAGTACTGAATATCCATAGCAGCATTATTCGTAATAACTATCAAGTGGAAACAACCCAAATATCCACCAAAGGCTGAATGAATAAACAGAATGATTATATGTGGAATACTATTTGGCTTCAAAAGGAATGGAATACTGATATGTGCTGCCATATGAGTGATCCTTAAAAACACGCCAGGTGAGGCCGGGGCCACAGCTCAATAGGCTAATCCTCTGCCTGCGGCACCGGCACACCGGGTTCCAGTCCTGGTCGGGGCACCGGATTCTGTCCCTGTTGCCCCTCTTGCAGGCCAGCCCTCTGCTGTGGCCCGGGAGTGCAGTGGAGGATGGCCCAAGTGCTTGGGCCCTGCACCCCATGGGAGACCAGGAGAAGCACCTGGCTCCTGGCTTCAGATCAGCGCAATGTGCTGGCCGCAGCGGCCATTGGAGGGTGAACCAACAGCAAAGGAAGACCTTTCTCTCTGTCTCTCTCTCTCACTGTCCACTCTGCCTGTCCAAAACAAAACAAAACAAAACAAAAAAACCAAAAACACGCCAGGTGAAAGAAGCCAGTCACAACAGCCCACAGCGCACAGGGCTCCTTTTGTGGGAAATGTCCTTAATAAGCAGAACTACAGAGATGGAAAGGAGATTGGTAGTTACTTGACTCCTGGGCATGGGTTTCTTTTAGGGGTGACAAAAATAATCTAACCTTAGACCCAGTAGTGCATCCCTTCAAAATCATTGTGATGGCCTCACTTTGTGAATATACTGAAATCATTAAAATATATGTTTTAAGTAGGTGAATTGTATGTATAGCCCGTGAAATGCATATCAAAATGCTAGTTAAGTTGAAGAAGCGGGCTACGTAAACAGTAAATAGATTTAAGTGAAGGGGAATACTTATTCCTTGACACGTATGTATGTCCTGGAATCTTAAACATAACTTCACATGCGAGACTCCTCCTCCAAGAACAGGGCTCTAAACGTTCCCATTTCTCCCAAAGTGGCAGCTCCGTTGCTCAGACCATTTCCCCTTCCAAAGAATCTCACCGTGGGCCCTGCAAGTGTTTCAGAGTTGTCCTTCTGCACTGGCTTCATCTACAAAGGATTTCGTTTACATTTCTGAATATCTAAATATAGAAGCAGCTTTGGTGTCATGATTTATACAACCGTTTGCTTAATATTTATTTGGAGAAAAGATACACTTCTGAAATAAAACTTACTTTATCATTATAAATCATCCTTTTAAGGTTTATATTAACTACAACTCCCCAGGAGGCTGCTTGACTAAGAGCGGAGAACACCCAGTCATGTTAATGTCAGTCTCTTTGTTTGTGGAATGGAATTTAGTTATGGAATGTGTGTCTTGTGTACTGCCTAGAAGGGTTAGACCCAAGCCTGGCCACAACATGACGGGGTGCACCCCCCCCCCATTTTCCAGTACTGCATCCTTTCAGAACCGGAAACCGTAAGAGGATCCCTGCACAAAAGATTTTATGGTAGCAACATTCAGCATGACATGTGTTTGGCTAGCAATAAACATTTTCTCCATCACTATAACAAAATACCTGCCACAAGCTAACTTTATACAGGAAAGAGGAGGATTTAGCTCATACTTCTGGAAGTTCAGAATCCAAGAGCACGTGAGTCCATTGGTTAGGCCCTTCCATGAGGGCCCAACAGCAGTTGGCATCAAGTGATGGCAGGATTATGCCATCACGTCTTGGACCGGGAAGCTGGAGGCAAGGGGGATGTGAGGAGACCTGAGCTCACTCCTTTCATGACAACCTTCTTTCGGGATCTACCAAGGGGTTGCACAGAACCTAAGGGCTCCCTACTAGGTCCCACCCCTCATAGACTCTACCACCTCCAAAACCAGCACCCAGGGTCCAGTCCTCTACTCATGGGCCTCCTAGGGATACCCAAACCACAGCAAAGTGGATCCCTGCAGAAGATTTGATTGTAGCAAACTCCAGCATTACATGTGTTTGACGAGCAATAAACTTGAGAAACCAAGATGCCGTAAACTAAACACCTTCGTTATCAGTTGGAAGAATACTTTTTTCTTTTTTTTATAAAGCTTTTATTTAAACTATATAAATTTCCAAAGTACAGCTATGGATTACAATGGCTTCCCCCCCCCCATAACTTCCCTCCCACCCACAACCCTCCCCTTTCCCGCTCCCTCTCCCCTTGCATTCACATCAAGATTCATTTTCAATTCTCTTTATATACAGAAGATCAGTTTAGTACATATTACATAAAGATTTCAAGAGTTTGCCCTCACATAGGGACACAAAGTGAAAAATACTGTTGGAGTACTAGTTATAGTATTAATTCACAATGTAAAGCACATTAAGGACAGAGATCCTACATGATTTTTTTAAAAAAAATTGATTATCTATGCAATTTCCAATTTAACACCTTTTTTTAGTCATTTTCAATTATCTTTATATACAGAAGATAGAGTCAGTATATACTAAGTAAAGATTTCATCAGTTTGCACCCACACAGAAACACAAAGTGTAAAAATACTGTTTCAGTACTAGTTATAGCATTACTTCAATTGGACAACACATTAAGGACAGATCCCACATGGGACGTAAGTACACAGTGACTCCTGATGTTGACTTAACAATTTGACACTCTTGTTTATGGCGTCAGTAATCTCCCTAGGCTCTAGTCATGAGTTGCTGAGGCTATGGAAGTCTTTAGGATTCGCCGACTTCGATCTTATTCCGACAGGGTCATAGTCAAAGTGGAAGTTCTCTCTTCCCTTCAGAGAAAGGTACCTCCTTCTTTGATGGCCCTGTTCTTTCCACTGGGATCTCACTTGCAGAGATCTTTCATTTAGATCTTTTTTTTTTTTTTTCCAGAGTGTTTTGGCTTTCCATGCCTAAAATATTTTAGGAAGAATACTTTTTTCTTCTAAGTCCTATCTGATGGCCACATACAGAGGTGTGCAAACATAAGCATGAATGGTGCACGTAGTGACTGATTGAAGGAAATTGATGCCAAATTAAACAAACATATAAAAATACAGCTGTACTGTAAGCACTAAGTTTGATGTAGTCATAAGTACACTATCAGTGCTGACTACTCCTTGCCTGTTTACTTATCAGTATCTTCCTGGCATTTAAGGTTGAGGGAATGTTCCCTGAGATGATGACCCCAGTCCTGCCTCGTTTGAAAGACTCTTGAGGCCAGCGCCGTGGCTCAACAGGCTAATCCTCTGCCTTGCGGCGCCGGCACACTGGGTTCTAGTCCCGGTCGGGGCGCCGGATTCTGTCCCAGTTGCCCCTCTTTCAGGCCAGCCCTCTGCTGTGGTCCAGGAGTGCAGTGGAGGATGGCCCAAGTGCTTGGGCCCTGTACCCCATGGGAGACCAGGAAAAAGCACCCAGCACCTGGCTCCTGCCATCGGATGAGCGCGGTGCGCCGGCCGCAGCACGCCGTCCGTGGCAGCCATTGGAGGGTGAACCAACGGCAAAGGAAGACCTTTCTCTCTGTCTCTCTCTCTCACTGTCCACTCTGCCTGTCAAAATAAATAAATTAATTAATTAATTAAAAAAAGAAAGACTCTTGAGCTGGTACTTCTCAATGCCAGTCCTTCAACTAAAGGCAATGAGAAACATCCATCCTCTATCCAGCCATCATTGATTTTTAAAATAAGTAGCATAGATTAAAATATGTAAAAGCAGGGCCAGCACTGTGGCATAAAGGGTAAAGCAGCCCCCTGTAGTGCCGGCATCCCATATGGGCACTGGTTTGAGACCCGGCTGCTCCACTTCCAATCCAGCTGTCTCTGCTATGCCTTGGGAAAGCAGTAGAAGATGGCCCCAGTCCTTGGGCCCATGTATCCACATGGGAGACCCAGAAGAAGCTCCTGGCTCCTGGCTTTGGATCGGTGCAGCTCCGGCCATTGCAACTATCAGGGGAGTGAACCAGCAGATGGAAGACCTCTCTCTCTCTCTCTCTGCCTCTGCCTCTCTGTAACTCTGCCTTTCTAATAAATAAATAAAAGCTTTAAAAATATATATAAAGGCATCTTTCCAGAGTTGAGTTGTGAAATTTGAAGATACAAGAAAATCTCGAGTTCTGATTCTGTTTTTTCACAGTTTTAAAAGAATTATTATTTTTATTTATTTAGTTGAAAGGCAGAGTGTCAGAAAGAGGAAGAGACAGAGACAGAGAGATCTTCCATCTGCTGGTTCACTCACTATGTGGCCTTAACCACTGGAGCTGGGCCAGGCAGAAGCCAGGAGCATAGAGCTCCCTCTGGGTCTCCCATGTGGGTGGCAAGGACCCCAGCACTTGGGCCGTCTTCCGATACCTTCCCAGGTGCATTAGCAGGGAGTTTGAACCAACACTCTAATAGGGGATGCCAGCAGCGCAGGCAGCAGTCCAACTGACTGCACCATAATGCTAGCCCCATCTTCACCTTTTTTGAAGGTCCCCATTATATGTTTCCCAACACTTCATGCTCTCCACCCCGTCTTAAGCCTGGTGTGGAGAAAGAAATTGGGCAGCAAAAAAGACTCATTCTCCCTTCCTTTAGTAGTGATGGGGTCTCCCAAGTACTAACCACTTTGTAGCAGAAACCAAAGAGGTTCTCAAGTTGTAAGAACCAAAGGTCTTTCCTGTGCTGCTCTCACTGGTGGTAACCCTGGGGCCTGTGGTCAGTGCAGGGTCATGGTGGAAATTCATAGAATCATCATACACATATCTCCAAGTCAACACATCAGTTGAATTGTTGATTGAAAGCCCACAAATACCTTTTCTGTCATTTTTTAAGAGATACTTAAAATACTGAAATACTTAAAATACTTAAGATACTTACAATGGAAATAAGAGATACTTAGTGCTTCTGCACTAAGTAGAAGCAAGTTGGCCCCCAATAAGAAAGGACAATTTGTGAAGAACTACATTGGGCCTCACCTCTCTTTGGCAAATGACTTTGTCAATCTCTGTGAGCAGACTTGTTGGTATCCGTCACTCCCCCTGCACCAGGTGGCTTCACCTGTGTTTATTCACTCGCTTTTGACTTTGCTTATTTATATGCATACCAGAGGTCGAAGCACCTGCTCCCTACCTCCCGGACCTGCAAACACTGCTTAAGCCCTAGACAACTGGAAGCCTTTTGAAATGACTAAAATAAAGATGTAATACAAAAAACATACAGTTCAGTGCAGAAGAATCGTTTGAGTAATTCATACATACCTGAAAGTTGAGTTTGCTAGTTGCGTTTTGTATCCGCATCACTGAAAATCTTAAACACACTTGAAATAATGGAATGAACTCAACATTGACTGTAAAACACAACACCAATGTACAGAAGTGATTTCCTTGTTCCTCCTTCATCCCAAATGACCTTCCCAGATCAAACCCTGCGCTGCAATCCAGCATCCCAGTGAGACTTAGAAAGCTAGGATCTAGGGTGTTAGCACAGTGGTGAAACCATTACTATCCCTCCCCCCAACACAGCACGGAATCCACTGCACTCTACTTGAACATGAACAAGTCGCTTTAGACCAACTCTCCATTGAGAGACTTGGTGTTGTGTATACCTGCTGTGAGGATGAATTATGTCCAGCTCCCTGGTGTTTTTTCCCAATATTTTATTTATTTATTTGAAAATCAGAGTTACACAGAGAAGGAGAGAGAGAGAGAGAGAGAGAGAGAGAGAGAGAGAGAGAGAGGTCTTCCATCCACTGGTTTACTCCCCAACTGGCCACAACAGCTGGAGCTGCACAGATCTGAAACCAGGAGCCAGGAGCTTCTTCCAGGTCTCCCATGCAGGTGCAGGGGCCCAAGGACTTGGGTATTCTTCTACTGCTTTCCCAGGCCATAGCAGAGAGCTGGATCGGAAGTGAAGCAGCCAGGACTCGAACCGGTGTCCATCTGGGATGGCGGCACTGCAGGTGGCAGCTTTACCTGCTACGCCACAGCGCCGGCCCCAGCCTGGTGTGTTTTGATATTATCTTGATGCTCCTTGCTTTTTCTCCTCTACTTATGAGAATCAGCCCATCCAGGGCAGGACCCACTTCTCTCCAGGTTCCCATCTTGTTTTTTTGTTTTGTTTTGTTTTGTTTTTTTACTGACAACTCACTTTACAACACTCAGTTTTATATCTTCATTGGAACTAGGAAATGAATGTAATCTCACACTTTCCAAAAATCCACCGCGGTCATGGAGATCAGGGCCAACGTGGTGGGGATTTTGTGTGCCTGAAAGTAGCCAGCTTTATTCTTTGACCGCTAATGACTACTCCAGATCATGTCACTCATGTACAGCCTTTGAATTTTCCCAGAAAAGTTCCCAGCCAGCCTGCGAGGAATAATCAGGGATGTCTCCGGATGCCTGGGAGCAGTCTGTCCAGAGCAGGCGAGCTCCTGCAGCTGCTCCAGCAGCAGAGAAAAAAAATGCAGCAAATGAAAACCACCAAAGCAAGAAGCCTAGGGACTGGTGCTTCCTCATGCTGGCCCTTTCTGTCTTGTTTTTATAGCCTCCCATTTTTAAGTTGGAAACCAAATAGAGTTTGGGTTCTGCTGTGGCCTTTGTCCGTGAGAATTGACTGTTACAACACCACTGGATCAAGTGCGGGTTTCAGGGGAGAGTTGGACATAGGGCATTGGTTTCTTTGAGTCCTCATTTTAGAAATAAGGCCATGAATACCAAGGCAGTGAGTTAGAGAAAGAGGTGGGCCAGATATGTAGGTGTTCCAGCACCTAGCCATATGTGTGTGTGTGTATTTATATGTGTATATACATATGTTTACCTTAAAAAAGAAGTTTATATATATATAAACTTTATATCTATCTATATATCTATCTATCTATCTATATATATGCACACACATAGCCTCTCTCTTTTAGGTAAACAAATTTCATGTATTTCATATATACCGATTTAGGAAAATAGTGATACTTCCCACCCCACCCTCCCTCCTGCCCACACTCCCACCGTTCCTCCTCCTCCTTCCTCTTATCCCCTCTCTTGATTTTTACAATGATCTACTTTCAGTTTACTTTATACTCATAGGATTAATCCTACACTAAGTAAAGAGTCCAGCAAATAGTAAGAACGTATCCTCTTTTAACCTCTGACCATATCTGCTTAGTATGCTCTCCTTCCAAAGAAAAGACAAAGGGAAGAAAGAAATCATTTAAATGAGATAGAAATGCTATTTTGCTCAAGTTGTGCAGTTTTCTGTAGATTTTAAAAGCCCTACAGTTCTTATAAAACAAGCTCCAATGAAAGGAGAGCATGCACAAGGGAGAGCTGGTTTTGCCCAAATCAAAGACCAAGCTTAAGATCTTCCAGAAAGGTAGTAAAGTGAGTAATTTAGCTTTACTTTGAGTATTAAACAATTGTTAGGACTCTAAGAAAGAAAAATTTTCTCTTTACACCTTTGCTGGCACCTTTGTTTGGAAAACCAAGCATCTGACACATCTCCTCTAGCAACGTGAATCAATGAGTGTAGACTGAGTGCGTGTTATGTTATTGTGCTGGTACCTTACGCTGCCCTCACACTTGGCAAATTGTCTCTCGAGATAGAAAGCCATTGGGATCCTTCTCTAACTTACATTTTATTTTCACATTGTAGTCATAGAATCCAAAACACTTCAAGGAAGCAAAGGAGAACACAGCTTTAGTAGTCCCGGCGTCTTCGTGATAGAAAACACAACGGTTGAGTTTCAGAAGGGCTCTGAGAGGCAAACCTTCAAGATTGCAGGGCCTCTGATGGCTGACTTCATCTTCAAGGTAGGATGCTTCTCTTCATAGACTCCATGGATCTGTAGCCCAGAGCAGCTTGGTTTTAAGATGAGTTTGTCCATCAGGAGATCATCAGTCAGCGTTTTTTATTGAGAGCATGGGTGATGGATATTTCCGTCTTAGCCCATTCCTAAAACCTGTTTATCTCTTTCAAGTGTCTGCTCCAAAGCTCTGATAGTTAAGAAACAACCTTTGTTTCTATGGGGGAAACACTGGTTTTGTATTTATAACTCCCAGTTGCTGTGTTTGGTTTTAGACCTCTGGATGGAGTTTGGTGAAAACGGCCAATGGTTGAATGCACCCTGTTTTGAACTAGCCCTGTATCCTCGCAGGTCTTCTTTGCAAAGGAGCTGAGAGAAACTCACCCCCTATCTTGCTTTACAAGAGATTGTTCCTTCCACCTTAGACTGTGTGGCTGACTCAGATCAGGGTTTCCTTCCCCAGATAATGTTCTGTGGTTGGCACCTGTCATAAGGTCTATTTCAGAAGGACTTCTGCTCTGTGTCCCTTCTCTGGGTAAACCTGGAGTATCTTCCCTCACTCAAAGAATGTGTATGATGGTGACCAAGTATTTTCTTTTTCTTTTTCACCTAGAAACCTTTTATTTAAGGCATATAAACTTCATGCATTTCACATATACAAATTTAAGAACATAGTGGTTCTTCACTGTCCTGCCCTCCCACCTGCACTCCCACCCTTTTTCCTCTTCCCTCTCCTATATCCATTCTTATCTTTTACAAATATCTATTTTCAATAAATTTTATGCACATAGGATGAACCCTACACTAAGAGTTCAACAAATAATATGGAAAAAACTGTTCCTCAACAGTCAAGACAACGGTTGTTCAAAATCATCACAACTCAAAGTGTCAACTTTACTCCTATAGATTAGCTTTTAGGTACTTCATTAGTTACCACAGATCAGGGAGAACACATGGTATTTGTCATTTGGGGACTGTCTTATTTCACTAAGTATATAATGGTTTCCAGTTGCATCTATTTTGTTGCAAATGACAGGATTTCATTTTTTTATTTTACCGCTATGTAGTATTCCATGGTGTACATATACCATAATGTTGATGGATATCTGGGTTGATTCCATATCTCAGCTATTGTGAATTGAGCTACAATAGACATGGGGTTACAGATAAATCTTTCATATGCTGCTGATTTCATTTTCTTTGGATAAATTCTCAGGAGTGGAATCGGTGGTCATATGGTGGGTCTATATTCAGTTTTCTGAGATATCTCCATACTGTCTTCCACAATGGCTGTACCAATTTACATTCCCACCAACAGTGGATTAGGGTACCTTTTCCCCACATCCTCATCAGCATTTGTTGTCTGGTGATTTCTGAATGAGAGCCATTCTAACTGGGGTGAAGTGAAATCTCATTGTGGTTTTAATTTGCATTTCCCTGATGGCTTGAGATCCTGAGCATTTTTTCATGTGTCTGTTGGCCATTTGAATTTCTTCTTTTGAAAAATGTCTTTTTTGCCCATTTTTTAAAACTAGATTGTTAGTTTTGCTGCTGTTGAGATTCTTGAGCTCTTAATAAATTCTGCATATTAATCCTTTATCAGTTGCATAGTTTGCAGATATTTTCTCCCATTCTGTTGGGTGTCTCTTTGCTTTGCTGAGTGTTTCCTTTGCAGTGTGGAAGCTTCTCAGCTTGATTAATCCCATTTGTCAATTTTGGCTTGTGCTTCTGGGGTCTTTTCCAAGAAGTCTTTGCCTATGCCAATGTCTTACAGGGTTTCCCCAATGTTTTCTAATAATTTGATGGTATTGGAGGGGAGATTTAGGTCTTTGATCCACTTTGAGTGGATTTTTCTGTAAGGTGTAAGGTAGGGGTCTTGCTTCACATTTCGGCATGTGGAGATCAGGTTTCCCAGCCCCATTGGTTGAACAGACAGTCCTTGCTCCAGGGATTGATTTTAGCTCCTTTGTCAAAGAGAAGTTGGTTGTAGACGCCTGGGTTGATTTCTGTAGTTTCCATTCTGTTTCAGTGGTCTATCCATATGTTTTTCCCCAATACCAGGCTGTCTTTATTATCACTGCCCTGTAGTATATGCTGAAATCTGGTATTATGATGACTCTGGCATGGTTTTTGTTGCATAAGATTTTTCCATTTTTTGGTGTCTTCTTTTATTTCTTCCTTTAATGTTTCATAATTTTCATTGTAGAGATCTTTGACATCTTTGGTTAAATTTATTCCAAGATATTTAATTTTTTGTAGCTATTATGAATGGGGTTGATCTTAGAAGTTCTTTCTCAGCTATGGCATTGTCTGTGTATACAAAGGGTATTGATTTTTGTGTGTTGATTTTATACCTGCCACTTTACCAAACTCTTTTATGAGCTCAAGTAGTCTCTTAGTGGAGTCTTTTGGGTTCCCTATATATAGAATCATGTCATCTGCAAGTAGGGATAGTTTGACTTCCTCATTCACAATTTGTATCCCTTCTATTTCTTTTTCTTGTGTGTTGCTCTGGCTAACACTTCCAGGACTATACTGAATAGCAATGGTGAGAGTGGGCATCCTTGTCTGGTTCCAGATCTTAGTGGGGATGCTTCCAACTTTTCCCCTTGCAGAGATGCTGGCTGTGGGTTTGTCATAAATTGCCTTGATTGTGTTGAGGAATGTTCCTTCTATACCCAATTTGCTTAAGATTTTCATCATGAACAGATGTTTTATTTTATCAAATGCTTTCTCTGCATCTATTCAATAATTCTTTAGTTTGTTAATGTGATGTGTCACATTTATTGATTTGTGAGTTTTGAACCATCCCTGCATATCAGGGATAAATCCCAGTTGCTCCAGGTGAATGATATTTTTGATGTATTATTAGATTTAGTTGGCTAGTATTTTTGTGTTTATGTTCATCAGGAAAATAGGTATTTTCAATATGACATATTTTCAGTATGACACAATCTGAAACTTTTCTGATAAATTTGAAAATGCCTAAGAAATGAAAAGAACGATATTTAGTCAGGTGGTTTTGCCCTATCTTTTTTCACAAACTAATTCCAAAATGAAAATGAAAGAAAGAAAATAGGCCCAATTGCCATAAATAATTTTAAATTTTTTGAAAAGTTATTTATTTGAGAGGCAGAGATAAAGAGAGACAGATAGACACAGAGAGCTCCCACCACTGGTTCACTCCCCAAATGACCAAGGCTGCGTCCAGGGCTGGAACCAGAAACTTAATCCAGATCTCTTATGTGGGTGGCAGGGACCCAACTGTCTCTCTTTTTTTTTTAAGATTTTATTTATTTATTTATTTACTTGAGAGGTAGAGTTTCAGACAGAGAGAGGGAGAGACAGAGAGAGAGGTCTTCCTTCCACTGGTTTACTTCCCAAATGGCTGCAACAGCTGGAGCTGGGCTGATCTGATGCCAGGAGCCAGGAATTTCTTCTGGGTCTCCCACATGGGTGCAGGGGCCAAGCACCTGGACCATCTTCCACTGCTTTTACAGGCCATAGCAGAGAGCTGGGCTGGAAGAGGAGTAGCTGAGACTCAAACTGGTGCCCATAAGGGATGCCTGTGGAGGCCCAGTCCACTAGGCCCAATTAGGGCCAGCGCCAGCCCCTAGGACCCAACTACTTGAGCCATGACCTGAGTCTACATTAGCAAGAAGCTGGAATCAAGAGCAGAACCAGGAATCAAAACCAAGCCCTCTGATATGGGACCAGAACATCTTAACTGGCATCTTAACTGCTAGCCCAGATGCTCACTCTGGGTAGTTTTGTATATGGAAAGAAAAAGGGGAAAAAAACTCAATACCTTCAAAAGCACTGTGTTCCACATATTAACTTGCCAAAGAGTGTTTCATTAAGCCGTGGGTCCTGCCAGCAGAGAGTTACTAACTGATCCAAATTTCTCAAATCCAAATTCAGCCTGGAGTGTGACCAGCCAAGTGTCATCTTGCACAGTATGTTGTTTCGTTTTGGAAACTTGCTTTTTCATTGGTCAATACTTAAAATCAAGAGGCATGGCCGGCGCCGTGGCTCAATTGGCTAATCCTCCGCCTGCAGCTCCGGCACCCCCGGTTCTAGTCCCGGTCAGGGCGCCGGATTCTGTCCCGGTTGCCCCTCTTCCAGGCCAGCTCTCTGCTGTGGCCCAGGAGTGCAGTGGAGGATGGCCCAAGTGCTTGGGCCCTGCACCCCATGGGAGACCAGGAGAAGCACCTGGCTCCTGGCTTCAGATCAGCGCGGTGCGCTGGCCACAGTGGCCATTTGAGAGGTGAACCAACAGAAAAGGAAGACCTTTCTCTCTGTCTCTCTCTCTCTCTCACTGTCCACTCTGCCTGTCAAAAAAAATTAATTAATTATTTTTAAAAAAAGAGGCTTTAGGGGACAGTGTGGTGGCCAAGCAGGTTAATCCTTTGCCTGTGATGCCAGCATCCCTATGGGCGCCAGGTTGAAACCCGGCTGCTCCCCTTCCAGTTCAGCTCCCTGCTAATGCACCTGGGAAAACAGCAGAAGATGGCCCAAGTACTTGGGTCTTTGTCATCCACATGGGAAACCCACATGGAATTCTAGCCTCCTGGTTTTGGCCTGGCTCAGCCCCAGCTGTTGCAACTTTGGAGAGTGAACCAGTAGAGGAAAGATTTCCTTCTCTCTCTCTCTCTGTAACTCTGCCTTTCAAACAAATAAAAAATTAAAAAGATGAATCTTTAGGGGCTGGCACTATGACGCAGCAGGTTAAAGCCCTGGCCTGAAGCACTTGCATCCCATATGGGCGCCGGTTCGAGACCCAGCTGTTCCTCTTACGATCCAGCTCTCTGCTGTGGACTGGGAAGGCAGCAGAAGAGGGCCCAAGTCCTTGAGCCCCTGCACCCACGTGGGAGACCCGGAAAAAGCTCCTGGCTCCTGGCTTCAGATCGGCGCAGCTCCGTTCATTGCAGCCATCTGGGGAGTGAACCAGTGGATGGAAGACCTCTCTCTCTGGCTCTACCTCTCTCTGTAACTCTGTCTTTCAAATAAATAAAATAAATCTTAAAAAATAAAAATAAAAATGGGAAGCTCTGACTTCTAGCCTGCATTTTACCCTAGCAGCAATACCGCTGGCTGCAGCTGGTGGCTTCTGTCCTCTGGGGGGGGGGGGCTCCTTCTCCAGGGTTGCCGTGGCCCACACCACTCCCTCTTGGATCCCTAGCATTGGAAGCGCCAGCGCTGGTTGTCATTCATCTCTCTTCGGGCTTTTATTTTATCTGTCCAGCCTCCGCAGACGTTTGGATTTGTGACTTCCTTGTCAGGCCCTCAGCGCTAGTATCTTTCCTTGACAGTCAAGTTGAGGAAGGGTTGGGGGAGCTGTCCTTGCTGTCTGTCATTCCCTCTCTTCTCTCTGGCCCGTGGTCATGGCATAGATTCTGTGTTTGCCTTATTGTAGTAGGACTTGGCCACTTCTTCCTCAGTCAGTGACAATCCACATGCAAACACCCAACCCGCGTTTCATTCCCTTGGGATTACTGTTTTCCCAGGGTGTGTGTTTTTCCCAAGTCAAGTTGGAGGTGTCTGACTGAGTAGATGGTAGCTTGATGATCTAGACATTACAGTACCAGTGTGGATGGAGCTCAAAGACACAGCTTATTGAGTCCATACAAAAACACATGTAGATACACAAACTATAGGCTTTCTTCAAGGTGACTTCAAGAAATATATGGAAAAATGGAATTAAAATATTTGCTTATTTTGCTGCAAAAAATTTTTGAAGCTCATGCATCCTTTTTTGATAACACTCAATTTTCATGAACTTGTTGAAATGTCCTTGTACACACACCCACACACATACACACCTGTATTTGTGTGCGTATGTTTTAAAAATTATTTGCAAGAATACATCTTATAATGAAAGCAGTTATGGCTATTTCAGAGATGATAAATGCTTTCTGGGTGTGTGTCTTAGTTTTACGTATAATATTTCATTCTGAAAATAGTTTTTAAAATTGTTTTATTTTTTTCATTTTGTTTTAAAGACAGAAACAATAGACAGACAGACACAGATATCTTCCATCTGCTGGTTCATTCCCCAAATGCCTGCAAAGAGCCAGGGATGGCTACACCGAAGCCAGGAATCTGTAACTCAATCCTGGTTTCCCAGATGGGTGGCAGGGACTTCTCACTGCTGCCTCCCAGGGTGTGCCCTGCAGGAAGCTGGAACTGCAAGCAAAGCTGGGAGTTGAACCCAGGTCCTCCTGTATGGGATGTGAATGTTCCCTGGAGTATCTCAACCGTTGCACCCAATGCCTGTTTTTTTCCCTGAAATGTTTAAAAGAATGCATTCATTTATCAGTTTCATAATTTAAATTATGTTATCCTTTCTGGCCCAACTGGCATATTCATCTCTTAATAGAGTGCATTTGAACGGCATGTTGTTTGTTCAGTATCTGAATTCACACTCCTGCTCTGTGTCCCTGTCTCTGCATGCTGGTTCTCGCTAGACTTCATACACAGTTCTGGACTTTGGGCTCGGCTCCTCGAAAGCTTCTGCTCTCTGTAGACTGAAAGGGATTTAAAACACACCTATTTATCAAAGAGGATATTGCATACAACTGTCTGACTCACAGAAACATAGAGCCTTGTTTCCATATCCACCACCTTTTTTTTTGTGTGGTTGTGCTGTGCTTGGTGAGAGAGACCTTGGCAAAAACCAGGGGCACTTGTGATGGAGGAGAATGACTCTGCTGTTTTTCTCTGATTTCGCAGTTTGTCCAAATCATGTGGGTTTCTAGGAAATAGGCTTTTCCGTCAGTTATTTATTTGTTTTGTTTGGAACGTTGTGGTATTGCCCAGTCTGTGTTGTTGCTAAGATCAGAAACTCTTTGCTCGCATCCTTCTCTTCCTGGTCTCTCGTACAGTCAAGTTACGGCTGTACTTGCAGGAGGACGGGAAAAGTGCACGTGAGGCCACTGTGGACAGCCTGCCCTGTGTTTCCATCACAGCCAACCAGGAGCAGCTGGTGTGAAAATGGAGGATGTGGGACCGGCTTTATGGTGTAGTCCATGTCCCGTGTCAGTGTGCCGGGGTGTGAGTCCCACGTCTGCTTCTGATCCAGCTCCCTGCTAACGCACACCCTGGGAGGTAGCAGGGGATGGACAAGTAATTGGGTCCCTGCCACCCACACGGGAGACCCAGAAGATCGAGGCTTTTGGCTTTGGCCCTATTGGGGGCATTTGGGATGTGAGCCAGAGGACACAAAATCTGTCACTCTGCCTTGCAAATAAATGAAAAATAAATAAAATAGAAGAAACAAGCGTGGGTGACTTGGCTTCCACCTGGGAGAGCATGAAGTAGGAGAGGCTGCCATCGTTCCCCAGTGCTCGTGTAGGGGAGCTGAGGACCACCCGTTCACACAATGCCTGAACTGGACCCTGTCCCGTGGGCCTTTCATAAATGGATTGTTGATAAGGACTACATTCTTACAGATAGAGTAAAAGAGGGGACTTCTAAAAGTTCATGGACAACGGAGTGAAAAAGTTTATTTTGGTACAAAAAGTGGTAAGATCCATGCTCGTGAGGAGTCTTCAGAAATACATACTATGCAAAAAACTGCATGGATTTCAACATTTTTGCACCAATATAAACTTCTCTTTGAGTTCTATTTTCTACTAACTTTTTGAAGTCCTCACATAAATGGAAATCAGAGGGATGTTAGGATTGTCTTAAAATGGTCAATTCTCAGATTCTGTTGTTTAGCAACTCATACACTATTTATAAAATAATCTTTTTTCTACTCTTTAAGCAGCTGCATCTTCATAGTTGGACTGTTCCTAAAAATGGCACTTTTTACCTTTTCCAGTGGATTTCGTCCTGAATATTCTTGCTCTCTTGCATAACTCGTTTCTCATGGATGACACTTATCACAGCCCTGCTGTGCGGTGGATATTCTGTATATGAACTCCTGAGTGACTATGTTTCTTCTTCAATGTGCCCAAATTGCCACCAGGGAGCAGTAGAGGGTCTCAACCCAGAGTTGGTGCTGGGAGCTTGCTTCACTGACTGCAAGGTGAAATAGGTGTTACTTGTTCAGCAAGTATTTGCTGAACTCTGGCGTTGGTGAGAAGATGTTTGTGAATATCAATTTTAAGGTTATTCCCATGAGAATACCAAAGTTATTCAAAAAGTTCTCAGAAAAATGGAGTTGAAAGATAACCTGATTTTGGTGCAAAACATTTAAACATTCATGCTTAACACCTTTTCCGTGAGTTTTTTGAATTCCCCCTCATATTTAATAAAACAAAACCCAGTGGCTTTGATGAAGACATCTCTTCCAAGGTTAAATTTTAGCTACTACTGGTAGATTTTCCTCTCTTTATTTTTATTTATTTATTTATTTTTTGCCAGGCAGAGTTAGACAGTGAGAGAGAGAGACAGAGAGAAAGGTCACCTCGCAAATGGCTGCTACAGCCAGTGCTGCGCTGATCCGAAGCCAGAAACCAGGTGCTTCTGGTCTCCCATGCGGGTGCAGGGCCCAAGCACTTAGGCCATCCTCCACTGCACTCTCGGGACACAGCAGAGAGCTGGACTGGAAGAGGAGCAACCAGGGACAGAATCCGGCGCCCTGACCAGGACTAGAACCCGATGTGCTGGCGCCGCAGGCGGAGGATTAGCCTAGTGAGCCGTGGCACCGGCGATTTTCCTCTCTTTGTAAAACAGACATCCACCTTCTGAGGGTGGGATGCTCTCCGCTTTGTGGCTGAAGTCTTCCTCTTTCTGTCAGTTGTCTTCTTGGGGAGTCATTGTTCTTCCATGCAAATATATCGTGCTTCTTCAGGAAGATGTTTGCTGGTTACTTTTCCACTTGCTTTCAGCTAAGCGAGCTCTGACTTCTGCGTCTCTGCCCTCAGCCCCGGTATCTCTGTGCTCCCTACTCGCCAAGTAGTGCTTTTCCTAATTTATCCAGCAGGAGAGGCTGTGCACCCGCCATTCCCCTTTCTCCCAAAGTAGGTGTTACAGCCTCGCTGTGGGGTGCAGCTAGTGCCTCAGTGGGTCCATTCCCACCTGTTCCCAAACATGGCGAGGCACAGCGTGAGAGCCAGGGCATGCGTTCAACTCCTGAACCTGCTGTTAACAGAGCACCACAAGTCAAGGGCACGAGCGGCAGAATGAATTGTCCTATAGTTTTGCAGGCTGGAGGTTCAAGGTCAGGAACTTGGTAGGACCAGCTCCTTCTGAGAGCTGTGAAAAACGCTGTGTGCTGCCCCTCAAGCGTTCCGCTGTGCGTGTCTGCTTTCATGCCTCCTTTACACCAGTCATATTTGAAGAGGGCCCACCATAATGGCTTTATCTTAATTACATCTGCAAAGTCCCTATTTCCAAATAACATCACATTCGGCAGTGCCTTGGGCAGGGACTTCTGGGTTCTCTTTGGGGGCACACAACTCAACCCATAGTCGTGCCAACAGAAAAGAGAATCTACCTATTTCGTCATCCCTCTCAAAATCAAGATTCTGCCTCATTTTTTGGAGAAGTTTATTTATTTATTTGAAATACAGAGTTATGGGAGTTGGGGCCAGGGGCAGAGAGAGAAAGAAAGAGAAAGATCTTCCATCTGTTAGTTCACTCCCCAAATGCTTCAATGGCCAGGACTGAGCCTAGGCAAATTGATCATTTTAATATGGTTCTGTTTGAAGTTCACAGCAAGTTTTATTAATCATGCTTTTTAAGGCACGAAGTTGGTATTGCTGATGTAACCGTGACTGACTCATGGGACCAGTTTAGTTTCTTTACTGTAGGACCAAAGGATCGTATGTGCACTTACTCAGCCCCTTCTTCCTGACCACGAAGAAATGGCTAACTTAGGGCGAGCGGCATTTTATCCATCTCCATATCATGGTCACATACCAGATTTCCTATCTCTTATCTCCTTGGTGTCCTGACGTTTTTACTTTGAAAGGCAGAGGAGCCATTTGGGGGCTGTGTGAGGATCCAACCCCAGGAAGCTTTGACCTAAGGAGTTATTTTTTTAATTAAAGTTTTCCCCTCAAGATCTAAAATTCAGTATTTATTTTCTCTGCTAGTTCATAAAACCAACAAAAAACACAAAAACAAAGTAATATAAAACCTTAGTCAGCAGTGGAGTTTATTTTATCTTCATCTATTGCTCATATTAATCAACCATTTCTACTAAGATGTGAACAAATGACTGTTACCAGGGCAGCTGTAAGTACATATGGAAAAAAATTCATTTGGGGATTGAGGTTGTGGCACAGCAGGCTAAGTAGCTACTTGTACCACCAGCGTGCCATAATGGAGCCCTTGTTCAAGTCCTGGCTGGTCCACGTCCCCTCCAGGTCCCTGTTAATGCACCTGGGAAAGCAGCAGAAGGCAACCCAGGTGCCAGAGACCCGACTTCTATGTGGAAGACCTGGTTGGGAATTCCGGGCTCCTGGCTTAGCCCTCACCATTGCAGTAATCTGGGGAGTGAACCAGTGGATGGAAGATATCTTTCTCCATTTCAAAAAAAATTAAACCTTTTTTAAAAAAGGGAAAAAATTATTTGGGACCAGCAAGCAGTGGCTGGTCAGATTCCCATGTCCTTTTCTTGTCAAAGTCCTTGTTGGGCTTCATCACCTCTGGTTCCCATGGGCAGCTGGTGAAGACCTGGCTGACTGCTCAGGGCTCCTGGCTTTTCTCTACTGATGGGAGATGCTCACAGAGGGAGGAAGGATCCATGCACTAGGTACAGATTTCCCGGAGTTTCTTGCACATTCACTATTTGTATTAGCTCATGAAAGGGATCGCTAGGTTATCAGTTATGGATGAGGATGAGGGAGGAGATGGAAGTTTGAGGACTGAGAAAGAAGCATGAACTATGTGTCTTGAAGAACCAGGACACACACTTGAGGGAAAATGCCTGTGCTTACCCAAAGCGTAAAGACTCCTTGGAGCTTAATGGGCGTGAGTTTAAAGCAACTTGGTGTGTATCTGCCCCACACTGAGAGTAAAGGGCACGAGTCCAGATGCCACAGCAGGTAAGAGAATGTCGGGAAGTCAGCCAGGCCTTGGTCTTTCTTGTGAATCCCCTCAACAAGGAGAGCTCTTCCCAGAAGTGTCCCTGGGCACCTGCTACCACCTCTCATCGACAAGGAATGGGCCTCACATCCACTCCAACCCATGCTCTGGGGAGTTGTCTGGGTCTTCCACGAAGCAGATGCCAGCACAGGACTACAATGAGGGTTTCCTCTTTCTCACCTCCCTTCCTGTCCCCTCCCTCCTTCCCTCCTACCCTTCTTCCCTTCCTCCCTTCCCTTCTCTTTCTTGTGTTTTTTTTTTTTCTTTTCTTCTTTTTCTTTGTGGTAGTAATGGAGAGGACTTGGAAACCATTTCAGTTTCTCTTTAGTTTATTTTTTGAGGTAATTTTGCAATTTACATTTTTAAAGAAGTGTCCAGTTCATCTAATTTTTCAAACTTTACTTTTAAAATGTTTGCTTATCATTAAACAACCTCAGATGTACCTATCATTATGTCTTTTCATTCCTAAACTTGTTATTTGATTCCTTCTCTAATTTTCCTTTTGTTTGACTGAGACATCTAAGAACTACATTTTAGTTTGGACAATTAGTTCTCAGAGTTTTTTTATTTTAAATTCTTTTCAAATGAAAAATTTTAAAGAGATTTGAAAGGCAGATTGACAAAGCGAGAGAGAAAAAGAGAGATAGAGAACTCTTCCATCCACTTGCTCTCTAGCCAACTGGCTCTAACAGCCAAGGCTGGGCCAGGCCAAAGCCAGGAGCCAGGAACTCCATCCAGGTCATCCAAGGCAGAGACCCAGGTTCTTGGGCCAGCCTCTACTGCCTTCCCAGGCACATTAACAAGGAACTGGATCCGAGTGAAACAGCCAAGACACAAATCAACACTCCAGTATGCAATGCCAGTATTGGGAACATTGGCTTACCCCACTGCACCACAACACTGGCCCCTAAATTTTATTCACCTTTATATGAGTTTATTTTGGTGTTCTATTTTTAGCTTCCAAAGCCAGTTTTTTCAATTCGTCTTATTTTCATTATTTTTCCACTTAGGACTCTATGCAAAATTCTTAATTCTACTGTAGTGTTTGTGTAAAGAAAAGCTGAGACCAGCTGAATTTAACAAATTTAACTTGAGCAAAAAAAAAAGGTTCGCGCCCTGGGCAGCCTCGCAGATGGACGACGGGTCAGCGTCCCTCATCTCATCACCTGGACAGGCTGTAGTAACAGCAGAAGAAAGGAAGGGACATTGGCTACGGTCAGTGCTTGCCTTCCACGGACATGGTCTGATTGATGGCTGGGCCAGCTGGCTGAAGCTGACTGCTGTGATTGGCTGAGACGTGGTTGTTTGCTGACAAGGGTGTACTCTTAGGTTAAAGAAAAGTTTGTTTACACATCAGGTGAGGCTAGAGTTAACCATGCATGACCAAACTTTATCACTCAAGTAAGGAGGTCAATGTAGGCCACGTTCATTTTGGTTTGTATCAGTCTCTAATTATGCTCAGTGCTGTTTATGTCCTGGTTGAGAAATCAGGGTCTCATCCAGAGTCATGAAGATGATCTTCTGTGGTTGCTTCTGCAAGCCTTATGGTTTTTCCTTTCACATCGAGACCTGCAGTGCACTGAGAATTTATTTTTGTACATGTGGTGAATCGGATCACTGCTTTTCTTCCACATGACTCTCCAGTTGACCCAGAGCCACTGGGGAAAGGACAGCACTTACTCTATTTGTCCTAAATCTACTGACCGCAATGTGGGGGTTTCTATGGATTCTGCTTTGTCTCATTGACAAATTTGTGGCAATACCATTGTGATTTATCTGCTGTA
Source organism: Sylvilagus floridanus (assembly GCA_949820135.1). Classification (NCBI taxonomy): domain Eukaryota; kingdom Metazoa; phylum Chordata; class Mammalia; order Lagomorpha; family Leporidae; genus Sylvilagus; species Sylvilagus floridanus. The sequence continues at coordinate 90,059,888 of OX463239.1, read as the reverse complement.
GTATCATTAAGTTTCAGTATCTGGCAGCATAAGTTCTTCAGCTTTTTTCTTGAAGATTATCTTGGCTGTTCTTGATTCTGCATTTCTGTATCAATAGTGAAATCAGCTTGTCAGTTTTTATAAAATTCTTCTGGATTTTGATTGGAATTGAATACATAGATCAATTTGTGGAAAACTGACACTTTACCAGTACTGAGTCTTCCCATCCATAAATATGGTATAACCATATTTAGCTCTTTTAAAACTTCCCTCAAGAGGCCAGCACTGAGCAAAAGCTTGTAAAGCTGCGGCCTGCAGTGCCAGCATCCCCTATGGGCGCCAATTCAAGTCCCAGCTGCTCCACTTCCAGTCCAGCTCCCTGCTAATGTGCCTAGAAAAACAGCAGAAGATGGCCCGAGTCCTTGGGCCTCTGCACTCATTTAGGAGACCCGGAAGAAGCTCCAGGCTCCTGGCTTCAGATGGCTCCAGCTCCTGCCTTTGTGGCAATGTGGGGAGTGAACCAGTGAGTGGAAGATCTCTCTGTCTCTGTCTCTGTCTCTACTTCTCTCTGTAACACTTTCAAATAAATAAATAAATATTTTTAAAAAATAAGAATAAAGTTTCCTTCAACATTTATAATTTTTAATGTATGTCTTGCTTATCTTTTTTCAGATTTATTCCCAAGTGTTTGTTATTTTGATGTTGTAAATAGTATCTTTATTTCCTTTCCCTAGTGTGTTGCTGGAGGCTGGAAGTCAAATTGCTTTTCGTGTGTTGACATTTCACTCCTGCTGTATTCACCTGTAAATACTACTGGTTGCAGTTTGCGGATTCTTCTAGAACACACACACACACACACACACACACACACACACTTCTGACGTCTGCAGATAGTGACCGTTTTCTTTCCCTTCGTTTGCAGTCATTTTGTGCATTTTTTCCTGATGCGCTGTGTTATTGGGGACCTCTGGTTCAGTGCTGAGTGGAGGGAGGCAGCCGTGGGTCTTGCCATGCTTCTCATTTCAAGGCAAAGCTGTCCATGATTCCCCGTTAGGTACATTGGCTGTACACTCTCGTAGATTCTTTATCTGATGAAGAAATTTTGTTCCTCTAGTTCACTTTGTTATCACGCACGGTATAAGTGCGCAACTTTATCAAATGCTTTGCTCTTTTTCCTATTTTCATGGAGTACATTGTAATGATTTTTCTTCAAATAGTTAGCCAACCATACCTTCCTGTAATAGATCCAACTTGTTCATTATCCTTTTTTATTAGAATTTCTTGGCAGTATTTATTTTATGTTTTATCAAAATGTATACCCTTCTATATATTACTAGATGTGATTTTAAATTGATTTATTTAAATTTTTTCCTATTTATGTCCATGAGAAGTTTTGTGTGTTTATTTTCCTTGAAATGCCCTTTTCATATCTTGGTATGGATTTTTTTTTTATTTTTTTTTATTTTATTTTTTTGTTTTTGACAGGCAGAGTTAGACAGTGAGAGAGAGAGAGAGACAGAGAGAAAGGTCTTCCTTTGCCATTGGTTCACCCTCCAATGGCCACCACGGCTGGCGCACTGCGGCCTGCGTAATGCGGCCTGCGCAATGCGGCCAGCGCACCGTGCTGATCCGATGGCAGGAGCCAGGTGCTTCTCCTGGTCTCCCATGGGGTGCAGGGCCCAAGCACTCTGGCCATCCTCCACTGCACTCCCGGGCCACAGCAGAGAGTTGGCCTGGAAGAGGGGCAACCAGGACAGAATCCGGCGCCCCGACCGGGACTAGAACCTGGTGTGCCGGTGCTGCAAGGCGGAGGATTAGCCTGTTGAGCCACGGCGCCGGCCATAGAATGTTCTTTAGTCTTTACCTGTTTGGAAATGTTCACCAAGGAATTTTTAGAATTATGCCTTGTCTTCAAAAGATAGAGCATTCTTCATATTTTCTTATTTTTTTTTTTGACAGGCAGAGTTAGACAGTGAGAGAGACAGACAGAAAAGTCTTCCTTTTTCCCTTGGTTCACCCCCCAAGTGGCTTCTACGGCCAGTGCGCTGAACCAATCCGAAGCCAGGAGCCAGGTGCTTCTTCCTGGTCTCCCACACGGGTGCAGGGCCCAAGCACTTGGGCCATCCTCCACTGCCTTCCCGGGCCACAGCAGAGAGCTGGACTGGAAGAGGAGCAACCAGGACTGGACTGGCACCCCAACCGGGACTAGAACCCAGGGTGCTAGTGCCACAGGTGGAGGATTAGCCTAGTGAGCCGCGGTGCCCACCATAGTTTCTTATTTCATCATGTGTCAGTTTTGTTTAAAGAAATTTGTCTATTTCAACAGGCTTTTAAAAAGTCATTGCCATAATGTTCCCTATTATGTATTATGTAGTTATAATCATTATATAGTGAGTCCACTTTCACATTCCTGATGGTGGCCATTTAGTGCCTACTCTCCTTTCCTTGGTCACTCGTGTTGGAGGGATATCAAATTTGTTATACTTTTCACAGCTGTTGACTTTGTAAGGACTCTTTTAATGTAGTTTCATTTTAACATCAATAATGTTTGCTTTCATCTTTGCCATCTCCAGCCTGCTACTTTCTCTGGATTCAATATGCTGATTTTTATAACTTTTTTTGAGGTGATGTTCACATCATTGATTGTATTTTCATCCTTATTTCTTTATAACATATGCATTTAAATCTTTAAATTTACCTCAAAATGTCTATATTTAGTGTCACAAGTTTTGATATGTTTTCTTTCATCTCTCAGTGAGATTATTTTGTAATTTTCTTAATGATATATGTTTTAACTTGTGGGTTATTTAGAAATGTAACATTTAAGCATGTTGGGTTTTTCCAGTTGTCTTTTATAATGTATTTTATAGCTTAATCTATTGTAATCAAAGAATATACTATATTATTTCAGTCTTTTAAAACTTATAACATTTGATTTCAGACTCAAAATATTGCAAATTTTGGAAGAATGTGATATGTAGTCTTTACCTATTGGATGCAATGATATACAAATGAAAATAAGTTATTTTTATTAATTGTGATGTTCAGGTTACAACTTTCCTGACTTTTGTCTGATTTTTCTTTTTGATTATTTATTTATTTGAAAGATAGAGTTATAGATAGAAAGAGGGAGAGACAGAGAGAAGTCTTCCATCCACTGGTTCACTCTCTAAATGGCTACAACAGCTGGAGCTGAGATGATCCGAAGCCAGGAGCCAGGAGCTTCTTCCAGGTCTCCCACATGGGTGCAGGGGCCCAAGGACCTGGGCCATCCTCCACTGCTCTCTCAGGCCACAGCAGACAGCAAGATTAGAAGAGGAGCAGGCGGGACTTGAACTGGCACCCATATGGGATGCCAGCACTGCAGGAGGTGGCTTTACCCACCAAGCCACAGTGCCCCTTGTCTGATCCTTCTATTAGCTACCACAAGAAACGTGCTAACAACACCACTTTTTTTTTTTAAGATTTATTTATTTACTTGAGAGGTAGAGTTACAGAGAGAGAGAGAGAGAGAGAGAGAGAGAGCTTCCATTCACTGGTTCACTCCCCCAATGGCCCCAATGCTGGGAGCTGGGCCTGTCCAAAGCCAGGAGCCAGGAGCTTCTTCAAGATCCCTCACATGGGTGTGGGGGCCCAAACAACCAAGCCATCTTCCACTGCGTTCCCAGGCCCTCAGCAGACAACTGCATTGGAAGTGGAGCAGCCGGGACTCAAACCAGTGCCCATATGGGATGCCGGTGCTGCAGGCGGGTGGTTAACTCACCACGCCATAGCACCAGCCCCAACACCACCTTAACCATGGATTTTGCACCCTGTATTCTGACACCTGGTTGTTAGGTCACTCACGTTTAGAATCCTGCAGCTTCCTAGTGAGCTGACCCTTTTGTCACTGTGAACTATTTTCTTTCAGCATTTTGAAGACCTCTCTCCATTGTCTTCTGGCTTCCATTTATTCTGATGAGAAGTCAGCTGTCAATCTTATTCTTGTTCCTTAGAAGGTAATGTGTCCTTTTTCTCCACCTGCTTTTAAGTGTATTCTCTTTGTTTTGGGTCTTCACTGATGTGACTACAATGTAACTACGACTCTTCAGTTTGAGATCCATAGTACCCATGAGTCTGTGGCTTGATATCCACCATAGTTTTGGATGATTTTCTTATTTCCTCTTGAGATATGGCTTCTATCCTATTTTATTTATTCTCTATTTCTGGGGATGCAATTGTACCTGTACCTTTATACTAAATGTGTGTTTCCACTTTTTTCTTATCTACCATTTTGCTGATTTTGTGCTCAGGTATGCCTAATCCACAGATCAGCATATGATAGGCCATCAGACTGATCACCTGATTTTACAAATAAAGATTGATTGAGTCACAGCTGCACCCTTTTGTTTACATAAGCCTATGGCCTCTTTTGCATTGCATTAGCAGAGGTGACTAATTACAGCAGAGGCCATGTAGTCTGAAAACCTAAAATCTTTACTGTGTGACTCTTTGGGAAAATATTCATCAAACTCCACTCTAATTACTATTAATAATATAATAGATCAATATGGTGTTGATATATTGATCTAAATTATTGTATTTTATTTCTAGAATTTCTGTTTTACTTTTATTACAACTTCTCTGTTTCTAGTGAAATTCTACTCTTATTTGATTTCTTAAACATTTTGATTTCTTAAACATTTCTTAAGCATTTGATCTTAACATTTATTCCAAGGTTACTAAAATTCAGAATCCAAGGCATATAGGTGTTGCTAAGCCACTGCAGAGAGAAATAAGAATTGAGCAATGTTGGGGCTACAGGGGTTATCTGTCATATGCTTAAATTTTACGTAACCATAATGTCAGTATCTATATTTCCTGTAATTATGTTTAGAACATATGATTTTCACTTTTTGTTGGTTTACATTTTATTTTTATGTAAACTTCATTTTTATTATTTATTTGAAACGTATGCACACACACACAGATGGGGGTGGAGAGAGAGAGAGAGACTGAGATCTCTCATCTACTGGTTCACTCCCCAAATGCCCACAATGGCCAGGGCAAGGCTAGGGGTGAAGCTGGGATCCAGGAACACAATTCCAATCTCCCATTTGGGTAAGAAGGACTCGATTACTTGAGCTACCAGTGCTGCTTCCCAGGGTAGGAAGCTGGAGCCAGGAGCTGGAGCCAGATATTGAACCCAAGTACTCCAGTGTGGGATATGGGCATCTGCACTGTTAGGGTAACCACCTCCCCTGCCTAATTAGTTTTTTTTTAAAGATTATTTACTTATTTTGAAGGCAGAGTCACAAAGAGGCAGAGGTAGAGAGAGAGAGAGTTCTTCCACTTGATGATTCATTACTCAGATGGCCACAGTGGCTGGAGCTGGGCCGATCCGAAGCCAGGAGCCAGGAGTTTCCTCTGCATCTCCCACCAGGTGCAGGGACCCAAGCACTTGGGCCATCTTCTACTGCTTTCCCAGGCCACAGCAGAGAGCTGGGTCGGAAGTGGAGCAGCCAGGATTTGAACCGGTGCCCACATTGAATGCTGGCACTGCAGATGGTGGCTTTATCCATTATGCCACAGCACCAGCCCTTCCTAATTAGTTTTAAAGTCTGTGCTGTGTGTTAGACATGAGAGATCACAGATATGATTTGGAACTATAACGTTTTTCTTCTAGAAGACAGCTAAGTCGCAAGCCAATCACCTTTATCCAATAAGGAATTGTGAAATAATTTGAGTGCAGGCTTCTTTACCTCTGAAAGCTGATTGACTCCAGCTCACTTTTATCCATAATCTAGAGCCTTGTGGGATTCCAGATGAGTGTCTGGGGTGTTTCCTGACACCCCTCACCTCGGCAAGCTTTGAGCTCCAGCCTTTGCTCCAGTCCCTTGGGTCTGGAGCCAGGTCGACTCGTCTTCTCAGCCTCCAGGAACCACTAGCAGACTGGAGAGTGTGGTGAGGGAAAAGGTGCTGCCGGAGCTGTACCAAGTGAGTGCTCACATATCTGGGCTTCCTTGTGTCTCAGATCCTGGCCCTGCAAACCCTCATGAGCACGGTGATTCTCTGATGCCCTAACATGCATTTCACAATATGCTATGCAACACTTCTACTGATTCTCATGGGAAGGATTTTTCAAAAGTGAGTCATTCTTGGCCGGTGCTGCGGCTCACTAGGCTAATCCTCTGCCTGTGGCGCCAGTATCCCGGGTTCTAGTCCCAGTTGGGGCACTGGATTCTGTCCCGGTTGCTCCTCGTCCAGTGCAGCTCTCTGCTGTGGCCCAGGAGGGCAGTGGAGGATGGCCCAGGTGCTTGAGCCCTGCACCCGCGTGGGAGACAAGGAAGAAGCACCTGGCTCCTGGCTTCGGATCAGCTCAGTGCGCCAGCCATAGCAGCCATTTGGGGGGTGAACCAATGGAAAAAGGAAGACCTTTCTCTCTGTCTCTCTCTCTCACTGTCTAACTCTGCCTGTCCAAAAAAAGAAAAAAAAAAAAGTGAGGCATTCTGTCATAGTCAGAAGCCAAGTTCTTTAGCATTGTGCTCTACCTCTGGAAACCAGTATTGTCACCATAACCCTGGTCTTCCCTGCCTCCCTACACAGACACATGCGTGCACACACACACACATACACATGCATCTCATGTCTGGAATTTCTACATAATTTGATAGCAAGTATATCCAAATATTATTTTCAGTCAGCCCTTGTTTAGATTCATTTGTAAGCTTTGCTGATTGATTTCACAAGCATTTTTTCTTGCATCTATTTTCTTTTAAATTTATATTGGTTTCTGTTCTGCACATCCTTTCATAGTTTTTTCTGTTTTTTGTTTCCCAGTATCTCCTAGTGACAAAATTGTACAGATATCTTTGTGTCTGATAAAATCTTTATTTCACTGATTGCTAATTGGTTGTTTGATTATAGGTTGATATTGATCATGGATTATTGATGAATCACTTGGTTATAGCATCCTAGATCCAAAATTCCTTTTTTTAAATTGTCCTTTTTTTAAAAAAAATTTATTTGAAAGTCAGAATTACAGAGAGAGAGAGAGAGAGAGAGAGAGAGAGAGAGAGAGGAGACAGAGACAGAAACAGAGAGAGATCTTTTATCTACCAGTTCATTCTCCAGATGGCTGCAACAGCTGAGGCTGGGCCAGGCTGAAGCCAAGATCCAGGAGCTTCATCTGGGTGGCAGGGCCCAAGCACTTGGACCATCTTTTGCTGCTTTTTTTGGCCATTAGCAGGGAGCTGGATCAGAAGTGGAGCAGCCAGGACATGCACTGGTGCCCATACAGGATTCTGGTGTCACAGGTGGTGGTTTTACCTGCTATACCACCACACTGGCCCAAAGATCCAAAATTCTTGACCCTCATCACTTTGAAGGTGTGATTTTGTTTTCATGCATCCCATAATGCTGATAAGGAATCTGATATCAATCTGATTTTCACTCTTCCATAGATAATCATTTCATCTTTGTGCTAATTTTAGAATTTGTTTATTTTTGTAGTTCTTTAAATATCTGCTCATAATTAAAGATGTATTTATTTATATATTTGAAAGAAGGAGAGAGAGACAGAGAGAGATCTTCCATCCAATGGTTCACTGTCCAAATGCCCACAACAGTAGGGGACTGGGCCAGTCCAAAGACAGAAGCCAGGGACTCCATCCGGGTCTTCTATGAGGGTGGCAAGGGCCCAAGCACTTGGGCCATCTTCTGCTGCTTTCCCAGGCGCATTAGCAGGGAGCTGAATTGGAAATGGAGCAGCCAGGACTTGAACCAGGACTCATACGGGATGCCAGCATCCTAGAAGGCAGCTTAATCTGCTGTGCCACAATGCCAGCCCGTCTTAGCAATCGTCATGTGTCTGATTTAGAATTTCATATGTGTGATGATGTTCCTTGGACTATGCACTATGGGCTTAACCTTTGTCTTCTCTTTTTCTTTCTTTGTGCTGCATTCTGGGAGCTTTTCCTTAGTTCATGCATCCTTCAATCACTAGGGAAGAAAAGGAAGAAGTAGGCAGAGAGCTTGTGCTTGAGTAAAACCACCTGAAAGTAGATCGACCTCTGTCTCTGAGAATCCACTCTGAGCAGTGCCCGCCCTTCCGTTTAGAAGCCTGAATGCTCCTGTGTCAATATTTGTACCCTTGGGTTGAGTTTCTGTGAGCAACCCTAGAATAAAGTCTCAATCCTTGTTGTCAGGGACATCAAAGTCAAGTGTTTGGGGAGGGAAAAAAATGTTAACTAGACTAAGCAAAAAAAAAAGTCTTCCTACATGTGAACCATTAACATGCATAGAATTATCTGGAAACTTACTCCAGAGAATTTTGCTGAAGGCCGTCTGAGTGTCCATTTATGACAAAGCTAAATGAAATGTCCTCCCATCTTAAATACTTGTAATACATGCAGCATAGTTGTTTGTGATTGGTTTGTGATTGTCGACAGAGGTGAAGAATGTTCATCTTCTTTTTGAAAGGAGTGGAAAGCACCAGGCACCAGCTCATTGTCTGCAGACGTGTGATCAGGTTTCTCTCTGTCCAGACCAGGTACACTGTGGCCAAAGACAGCGTGGTCCAGTTCTTCTTTTACCAGCCCATCAGTCACCAGTGGAGACAAACTGACTTCTTTCCCTGCACTGTGACGTGTGGAGGAGGTGAGAAACAGACCTTGTTTGTGGATATTTAGAGCTGAGCATCAGACAGTCCCATGTGCACTTCACAAAGTGCAGCTGACTTTGAACTTGATTCGCCCGTTAGAAACTTCTAGTCACAGGTCCCCTGCTCAGCAGCCTGGAGCACAGTGGGGTTACTGTATGTGCCTTTGCCCCTATTCTAGAATATTACGTAAAAAATGGATTTTATTTTGTATTTTTAGTTAAAAATCTGGAAACACATTGCATGTGTTATTGTGTTTCTTGTCTTGCTTGTCTTTAAAGCATTCATTATCTTTTTATTTCCTATGAGACAACTGAGAAGCAGAAAGACAGAGGAACTTGCCCAACCTGATCAGGGTCATGGACACGTTGATTCTTTTGCATTTTTAAAGATTTATTTATTTGAAAGACAGTTACAAAGGGAGGGAGAGGAGAGGGAGTGATCTTCCATCTGCTGGTTCAGTCTCCAAATGGCCACAACCACCAGGGCTGGGCCAGGCGAAAGCCAGGAGCTAGGTGCTCCATCCAAATCTCCCACGTAGGTGCACGGGCCCAAACACTTGGGCCGTCATCTGCTGCTTTCTCAGGCACATTAGCAGGGAGCTGAATAGGAAGTGGAGCAGCCAGGACTTGAACCTGTGGCCATATGGGCTGCCAGCATTGTAGGCGGCAGTATAACTCATTGTGCCATCACACATCACTGGCCCAACATGTTGGCTCTAACATTAGATTTCCACCCAGTCTCCCCTCGGGTGCAGGGGCCTTGCTTAAACTTACCAGTAAGAGAAAGAAACTCCGCTAGTGCTAGGGGGATAGGCCTGCTCGCTGTCTGCCTAGTTCAAGGTTTTCAGGACAGTCGAGGAAGTTTGGAGGGACAGTGAAATCCAGGGCCTGCATGCCTGGAGCATAGAAGTGTGCTTAGGCTCACGTGGAAGAGGTTAGTTTATTTAATACCAAGCAATAATGATTCCCCAGAGCAAATGAAGTGACTAGAGCCACTGGTGGAATTATTGTCTTTGTCTGAAGTGCACTTTTTAAAAAAAAATTTATTTATTTATTTGAAAGTTAGAGCTATACAGAGACAGAAGGAGTGGTGCAGAGAGAGAGAGAGGTCTTCTATCCACTGGTTCACTCCCTAGTTAGCCACAACGGCTGGAGCTGTGCCGATCCAAAGCCAGGAGCCAGGAGCTTCTTCCAGGTCTCCCACACGGGTGCAGGGGCCCAAGGATTTAGGCCATCCTCCACTGCTTTTCCAGGCCACAGCAGAGAGCTGGATCAGAAACGGAGCAGCCAGAACTTGAACCAGTGCCCCTATGGGAAGCTGGCACTGCAGGTGGCGGCTTTACCCACTATGCTACAGCGCCGGCCCCTGAAGTGCACTTTGTACATCCTGGAGTTAATGATTCTTTGCTAGTGCCAGCCCAGGAAAGGGAGATACTGGAATGGCCAGCAGCATGTGAGTCGGTGCTTCCCCTAACAGTGCTAGGAAGCGGGACTGGGCATCATACTGTGTGCCAAGCCGTGTGCTAGGGGCTCCTTGTCACTTGTATTCTTCCAGAAAACCCTCTGGAAGGTCTGTGTTGTGCCTGTCTCATGTGTGAGCAGACAGCCGGGATCTGGGTCCAGGCCTGTCTGTGCCATGCTCTAGAGGACTTTACCCCTTGAGCCTTCCCTGATCCAACCACCCGACCTGGGACCAGGTCAGAGGACACTGGCTCAGGTATGGTCCTGTTTGAGGAGTTAGAATAAATCGTCCCTCTTGGCCGGCGTTGAGGTTCACTAGGCTAATCCTCCACCTGCGGTGCTGGCACCCCGGGTTCTAGTCCCGGTTGCCTCTCTTCCAGGCCAGCTCTCTGCTGTGGCCCGCAGAAGTGCAGTGGAGGATGGCCCAAGCCAGGAGAAGCTCCTGGCTCCTGCCTTCGGATCAGCGCAGCGCACCAGCCGCAGCGGCCATTGGAGGGTGAACCAATGGCAAAGGAAGACCTTTCTCTCTGTCTTTCTCTCTCTCTCTCATTGTCCACTCTGCCTGTCAAAAAAAAAAAAATCCTCCTTTTTCAGCCCAACCCAACCCAGCTCCGCCCGAGTCATGTCTCCCTCCAAGGCTATAGAACGTCAAGTTCTCAGAGAGGCAGGAGCTGAGCTAGGGCTCTGGCCTCTCTCTCTTTTCAACACCAGGTGTATCGAGTGGGGCCTCAATGTCACGTTCCTGTGATGTAGGCCAGAGCCCCCCCCCCCTTCTGGGACTTAGGCTCCCCCTGAAAGCAGGAGGCAGGTGCTTTTCTTTTTTGAAGATTTCATGTATTGATTTGAAAGGCAGAGAGACAGAGATCTTCCATCCACAGTTCACTATATAAATTGCTGCAATGGCCTCGCCTGGCCCAGGCTGAAGCCAGGAATCTGGAACTCCATGCAGATCTCCTCGGTGGGTGGTAGGGACCCCAGCATCTTCTGACACTTCCCCAGGCACATTAGCAGGGAGCAGGACCGGAAGTAGAGCAGCCAGGACTTGAACTGGCGCTGTGATGTGGGATGCCAGCTTAGCCCACTGTGCCGCAATGCCAGTCCTGAGGCAGGTGCTTTTGTGAGAAGCCCGGCAGAAGTTAGCGTCTCTGGGAATGGCAAAGAAACGATCCAGGGATTGAAGGGGGCCCCGGAAGGGACGTAAAAAGGCTTTCCTGTCTTCTGGTTACCTCTCGCTATAGCCTGGCATTGGGCAATAGATGACATCATTATGACTCCAGCAGAGATTCTCAAAGTGTGTCCCCTGGACCAGCAGCCTAGCCAGCATCTTTGGATGCTGAGCGAAGAGAATTGTTAGGGGTGTGCACATTCTCAGAGGCCAGCTCAGACCTCCTGAGTCCGGGGGTGGACTCAGCACTCTGTTGTTTCCAGACACCCTCCCAGAATGAGTGCTGCTCAGCTTGGACAACCACCACTGCCAGAAAGCAATGGCCTTGGATATTGGCTGTGGCATATTAATGTCACTCTGCTGCCATGTTGGTGTCACATTTGCAGTATCATTCACTTATGAATTTTTTTTAATATTTATTTATTTAAGAGGCAAAGTTACAGACAAATAGAAGGAGAGACAGATAGAGAGGTCTTCCATCTACTGGTTCACTCCCCAAATAGCTGCAACAGCCAGAACTGGGCCAATCCAAAGCCAGGAGCCAGGAGCTTCTTCTGAGTCTCCCATGCAGGTGCAAGGGCCCAAGCACTTGGGCCATGCTCCACTGCCTTCCCAGGCCACAGCAGAGAGCTGGATCAGAAGAGGAGCAGCCAGTACCCCAATCAGTGCCCATGTCGGATGCTGGTGCTGCGGCAGAAGCCTAACCTACTGCACTACAGAGTCGGCCCCCGGATTGTTTTTTAAATGGACTTTCTAAAAACAACCTATCCTCAAAAAGAGTTTTGTATTTCTGTAACTACAAAACGATGGTCTCCTGCCATCAACAGAACATGGGCACAAAGATAAACACAATGAAAACAAAGCAGTGGGGGAGGTAATGCCCGTGTTCCCTCCGTTTCCTTCAATTTCTCCTGAACCGTGTTGAACAGTATCAACAGCTTTCTGAGGTTCTGAGGGAAAACACTCTTTAAGAACTCGAGTCACTGCCTCTCCAGCAGGCTATAAGGGAAGATGTCTGAAAGCACTGGACATCTCCTTTTTTTTTTAAAGATTTATTTTTTATTTATTTGAAAGAGTTACAGAGAGGCAAGACAGAGAGAGAGGTCTTCCATCCGCTGGGTCACTTCCCAGATGGCCGCAATGGCCAGAGCTGTGCCAATCCGAAGCCAAAAGCCAGGAGCTTCCTCCAGGTCTCCCACGTGCCTGCAGGGGCCATCGTCCACTGCTTTCCCAGAAGCATTAACAGAGAGCTGAATTGGAAGTGGAGCAGCTGGGACTAGAACCGGTGCCCATATGGGATGCCAGCACTGCGGGCCTGGGCTTTAACCCACTGCGCCACGGCTCTGGCCCCAGCAGCATTGGACATCTCTTAAAGCTGAGAGAGATAAAAGACAGGTTGGAATCAAGACTATGGGAACCAGGGCTTCAGAAACGTTGGGGCCAATCTCGTTCTCCACTGAGCAACATACTGGGGGTGGGCACTGTGATGGGTGAAGCTGCCGCCAAGGATGCCTGCATCCCACACCCAGGTACCTTCGGTCAGATCTCACTCCGCTTCCCAGCCAGCTTCCTGCTAATGTGCCTGGGAGGCGATGGGTGATGCCTCAAATACCTGGGTGCTTGCCTCCCGTGTGAGAAACCAGGAAGGAGTTCCTGGCTCCTGAGGGCATTTGGGGAGTGAACTAGTAGATGGAGGATATCTCTCCATTTCTCCCCGTCCCCCGCCCCATCACTCTGGTTTCAAATAAATAAATAAATCTTAAAACCAACAAATCAAGAGGCAGCGTGACCTGGTGGAATAAGCAGTAAAGTGAGGATTTGCGGATCTGATGATGCCACTGATGAGTTCGGAGACCTCTTTGAATCTCTACTTCTCTCCTGTAACTGGGGCTGTTTTGTTTATAGCATTTCAAGGAAAGGGGGCGGGGGGCAATAATGTGTGTCCGGAGACTTAATGTGGTGCCTGACAGTGACTGCACCTCGGGACATAGCTGCTGCATCAGAAGCCTGAATTTTGTTGAAACGCCTCTGCATCACGGACAGATCCTTGGCTGTGCCTCTGCTGGCGTTCTCTGTTACACCAGTCACAAGTGATGTGCAGTGTGGCTGGCTCAGTGCCCACAGGGGGATGCTGTCAGCATCTATGAGACACTGCAGGAATATTTTATAGCCAGAAGCTGAATCCCAGCCCTGGACAGTCAGGTCGGCCACAGGGCCAGGGAAGACAAGCGTCTTGGGGCAGGTGTTTGCCACCCTGCTGGCGATGCCGCTTGGGATACCCACATCCCAAATCAGAGTGTCTCAGTCTACTCTCAGTTCCAGTTTCCTGCTAATGTGCACCCAGCGATGATGGTTCAGGCACTTGGGTCCCTGCCACTCCCATGGGTGCCCTGGATTGAGTTCCTCGTTCCTGGCTTGGACCTGGCCCAGCCGGGGCTGCAGTGAGCATTTGTGAGCAAAACCAGCAGAAGGAAGATCTCTCTCAATCTGGCTTTCAGATTGATTAACTTATTGCTGAAAAGGCAAGATTCTCTCATAGACTCCAACACGAAAGCAAAGGGATGGTAGGGGGTTTTTGACTGTCCCCGCGTGAGAAAATGAACGCGTCTTTCTTTTTACTCCTTAGGCTCGCACACTTCACTCAGCCATTCCAATTTGGACCCACTTGTTAGAAAGATCTGTTCTCCACTGTAGGAGGGAAATTTTACAGTGGAATTCAGCTTGGTTGGTTAACTTCTCGGGAGGAGAATGGGTGCCTCTCATTCTTGGGTGCCCATGAAAGACAGGCGCTATCAATATGGGTGGGAGCACCTGTGGTGAGGCCCCCCAAAATAACTGGAGATAAGAAGAGTAGGGAGATTTGGGGTGCCTGCCTTTTTTTTTTTTTTTTTGCGCATTGGCACAAGTTCAGTAAATGAACTCATTAATAGAGGAATACAGACCGCCTTGTTTCTTTTGCTTTTAGTTATCTCTAAACATTAGAGGAAAATCCCCAAATTATAAACACCTGTATGCTCCCTGTCTGCTTTTGGAAGTGTGTTTCCATTTAGAACAAAGATTTGCTCTGACTCAACGAGCTGTAAGATCTCTCTATACTTGTTTTGGGGGAAATGAAAATACACACATAAAACCCACAAGGAAAGCATTACCCAAATTTAATTATGGTAGTAATCAAATCTACAGGATTTGCATGAATGGCCTTTCTGTTTGTTGGATAATCACACAAATCAGTGTGTTGGTCTCCATGGTACCACGGGTTCTTGGATGGGCTTCGCTGGTCTTCCCTGTGCTGACGTAGGTGAGGCACGGAAGCCAGTCTGGGGACGGTACCAAGACTGCTCTTGCCACCCGGCATTGCAGACTTTCTGGCAGTTACTGGCACCTGAGCAACATTTTATTGACTCCATTTGGATTTTCATTTTTGTGGTTTCCGCCTTGCTTTTTTATAATGCGTACCAGTCTGTCCCTCTCCACTCACTTACACCCGAGCCATGCCTTTGAGAAAGCTGTCCAGTGGTATACAAAATCAGATCGTCTCGGGAATCAGGGCAGTAAATGTATTTTTAGGCATTTAGACTAAATTGGCTGGGGCTGAGAGCTTAGCTTTGGGCATTTTTTTTTCCTAAAGAGATCATTCTAGTTTTGAAAAGTTATCTTTCTTTAAAATAATAAAAGGGGGTTACCGTATAGCAAGACATATCGTGACAGGAAGCCTGGAATCAGATCTGTTAGGAAACAGAAGTGTCGTTTTGTGAGTTTTTTTTTTAATGCACAACACTCATTTATGAAGAAGGCACACTTTTCTCAGATACTGTCCAGATTGGATATAATAGATTCAAGAAGAAGTCTCCATCCCTACTCCTTGGGAGGCTCCTGGGAGGTGGGAACAGGGCAGTGCCCCTTGTTCCTCCCTGTGTAGATGACATTCAGTCTCCTAGCAAGAGTGCTTATTGATGTTGGAGATGGACCAGATACCCCAGGGCAGCAGAAGAGCAAAGTGTGATCCCTGCAAACCATGGGAACAGTCAACCCAGCCCAAGGGCAGCTCTCAAAGCCAGCCTGGAGTGAGAAAAGTAGAAAACAGAGCAAGACTTAGACCACAGTAGCTCCTATTAAGTGAAAAGCGGACACGTGCAGAACAACATGGCATAAGGCAGTTACGCATTTAAGGACATACAACAGCTAATAAAATGGGCAGGTTGGGATGGAAGGGGCAGGAGGGAAAAAGAGGGACTATAAGGAATCAAGAGGGGCCTTGCACAGTGCCGTGGTGACAATGAGGACAGAAGACAATGAGGTGAGGGCAGTGAACAGCCAACACCTGAGGGCCAAGTGTGTCTTATAAGGAGACCCCTGCAACCTGTGCTTTACAGGGGCTGGGGGCCACGGTCAGGTAAGTCGCCATTCTCACGTTTAGTCATCCTAGAAGAACCTGAGCATCTTTGATTTTAATTTTTTTTTATTTGAAAGGGAGAGGGTCAGAGAAAGAGAGAGAGAGAGATCTTCTATCTGCTGGTTCACTCCCCAAATGACTACAATGGTCAGGGGTAGGCCAGGCTGAAGCCAGGAACCAGTAGCTCCATCCATGTCTTCCACATGGGTGGCGGGGACCCAGCCACTTGAGCCATCTCCTGCTGCCTTCCCAGGCACGTGAGCAGGCGCTGGCTCAGAAGCAGAGGGGCTGGACTCAGAACTGGCACTCAGATATGGGTGCTGGTATCACAGGCAGCAGCTGAATCTACTGTGCTACAGTGCTGGCCCCTCCCCACCAAGAATCTTTTTTATTAAAGTGCTGATTTCCTGGACCCCAACTTCAGTGCTTCTGATTTAATTGGACCACAAGAGGCTACTGGTATTGGTACATAGGAGAGTTCCCATGTGGTTCTATTATATAACCAGGGTTCCGAACCACGGAGTGAAGTTACTTCAGAAGAGGGGAAAAAATACGCCTGCAGCAGCAAGTGAGAAGGTTGCCAAATAAACACGAAATGGTTGCAAAATTCATGTCTTCCTCTCCTGCCCCTGCAGGGTATCAGCTCAATTCTGCAGAGTGCGTGGATATCCGCTTGAAGAGAGTGGTGCCTGACCACTACTGCCACTACTACCCAGAAAATGTAAAACCCAAACCCAAACTGAAGGAATGCAGCATGGACCCTTGCCCATCCAGGTTTGTGCCCCCCGTACTTTAAAAAGAGACAAATCAGCTACCAACAAATCAGCACATCAATAAAAAAGTACAAGCCAATGCAAGGCAATACAGTTCCATTTCCTGACTTTGGACCTAGGCTGGTGGCAGGTGCCGGCATTCGTATGTATAACCACAGCCAGCAGGAATGAGGGGACAGTGGCTAGTAGGGTCATCTGGTCTAGCTGCTCTCTTGTGGGCTCTGTGTCCACAAGTTCTTCTTAATGAACCTTCTTAAACTTCTCTTCATCCCAGCTCAATGTCTAGTTCATCAGCCAGTGATAAGTGTCTTTCACTCACAATTTTAGCTTTCAAACTAGGTCATCCACGACCGTGTCTTGACTTCTGAAAGTGTTCACATTCAATTCAGTATAAATAATGCATTGTGCAAGGAAGTAGAAAGTTTGAATGCCAAAGCAGAAAAGCTATGCATGAAATATCCTGCTGCATAATTTAGTACCTGCTGACTTGGACTGCCTGGGGAAGTTTCCTGGCTTTACTATAGTATCTTAAAATAACACCACAGTATCAAGTCCCAGAATCCCCTAGTTATCTGCCAACTGGCTAAAGCAAAAGCGTACAAGTAAAAAAGGAAGCATTCTCCGTGGGCTTCATTTCCTGTCACTGAGCTGCCCATTTCCTGTCATCTTGGTTGGACATAATTGTTAACAGGGACTTTTCAAAGGCAAATTCTGTGAAATAAAGTGGTTTCATGAATTTCCTACTGACATGACCGTGTGTTAATATCATTAATATATTTTATCAGAATAATGATGCCAAAAAGAAATAAGCAGATTTATCCAAATTAAGAGAATATTTTCCTTTAGTTATTATACCTAGAGTTCAGTTTTCTATATTTCCATACACAAATAGGGATGGTTTGTGTCAGCGATCTTTCTGAAACCTAAAGAGATGGTAGTTGATTGTAGGGAGTGGTTCATAATATTTGACATTTTTAGTTTTCCATTTGGAAGAATTCTTTGTCTTGAGATGTCAAATCTGAGTCAGGCAATTGATCAGTATGTCCATTGACTTGAAAATGATATTCTCACCGTGGTTTCCTTCATAGTGATGGATTTAAAGAGATCATGCCCTATGACCACTTCCAACCTCTCCCTCGGTGAGTTATGAGTTTCTTTGTCTTTCTGTCATTTACTCTAAGTGATTTGCAAGGAGTTGTAGCATCAGAGTCTACAGTGTAGGAGGGAGGAAGAGACTTTACAAAGCCAGGGACTTCCACTCAACCGTAAGAAGGGTCTTTCTAAGAAGTGGATGAAAGAGGATGCCTCCAATGGTGATGTTTCCCATTAAGCATGTCTTATGTCTTAGATAGCTGGGCTAAAGCATTGAAATTGATCCAAAAATTGAATCCCCCTTTACACCTAGGTGATCAGCATGATTCTTTTTGACTTTGAGATTGTAGGAACCTTTAGTCATGTTACCTATAGTTTAAGGAAGCTTTCCTACTCTCTCCCCTTTTATAATTCTCACAGCAGATTTATGGAAGGCAACTAGGGCAGGTGTATTGCTCCCCTTGGTTCAGAAGAGTTAGGTACCTCACGACTCCAGCTTTGTGTGCCAGTTAAGATTAAAGTTTTTATGACTCCAAGTCCTGTGTTCTTTCCTGTCAAGCCACAGATGACACCTTGAAGCCATACTTTTTACAACCAACTTTACAAACTTGGCACAAACAAGAAAATCACAAGTAATTAATGTATTTTTATTTTTTTGCTTTTGAGCTGGGAACATAACCCTTGGACTGCCTGTTCCGTGTCCTGTGGAGGAGGGATCCAGAGACGGAGCTTCGTGTGTGTGGAGGAATCGATGCATGGAGAGATTCTGCAAGTGGAAGAATGGAAATGCATGTATGCACCCAAGCCCAAGGTCATGCAAACTTGCAATCTGTTCGATTGCCCCAAATGGATTGCCATGGAGTGGTCTCAGGTAGGCATTGGTAACATGCCACAGTTAGTTCAATCTCAGGTTTGAAGGGGATATCTGCAGTGTACCCAACATTGCACGCTACAGAAATCGTGGATGGACTTGATACCTACTCCCAAAGAGTTTAGGAAGACAGATGGAAGCAATGTAAGAAAGACCACAAGCATGCATGTAGGGAAGAATAATTGATATGAGGGACTATAGAACTCCTGGAGGGAAATCTTTGTTGCCTCATGGTGCTTAACTCATCTTTGAATATTCATAGAATTTAAACTAACAAGACAGAGAGAGAGAATCATTGTGGGTGACAACCCAGAAGAGGTGGCTGAGCTAAGCCAGGAGTGGTTTGAGATAATGACAAGTTGGGGAAGGCCCTAGTTCTTCTAGCTTGAAGAGAGAAGTCATTACCCTAAGACTGGAAGATGAAAATGAAAATGATGATGCAGCAATAGAAGCATGACCTTCATCCAGGAGTTAGCAAGAAGCTTCACAGTTTTGTTGAAGAAAATAGTATATCTTCAGGAATTGAGGCAAGCTAGCCTAACACTGGGCAGGCAACCTATTTGGAAATCATTAAGGGGTCAAGTTGTGGGAAATAAGAAAAGAGAAGAAAGGAAACATCCCCAAGGTAGAACAAGGCCTTATTGGCTTAGATTGACTTAGATTCCGCTTTTTAAAAAGATGATGCAGTGAGATCAAATATAGAAAATACAGGCCTTAGCATTTCATATTTTCAGCTTAGCCTTTTAACTTTCTAAATAATAAATGTTACTGATCCAGCTCTTCTGAGTGATCCCTACAGATTTAGCTCAACACATACATGCGATAATGTGAGGAACAGCCTCACCCGTCCACTCTAAGGACAGTCTCAGACTCAGTAAGTACAGCAGAACGAGGCTTTATTAACCATCTTGCAAGACCAGGTGCCTGGGGCCAGCACACCCCTGGTAGTTTGCAGAAAGCTATTTTCCCCCTGGCATATTAGGTCCCGCCTCCGTTCCTCATTGGCTGAGTAATATAGTGACAGTCTTGCCTGCGTTTGCTTCAGCTGTCTGACCAATCACATCCTGTTTGCCTAAGAACTTTCACATGCGTGTAACCTAGCTGTTGTGCCAGCTCCTTGTCTACACACAGCTAAACATCTCACTTTGAAAATGAACCAAATGGCGACTTCTCACAGTTCATACAGGTAGTGATCTATGTGTTCAGTGATGATACGGTGCTAGGAAGCTTAGTTCTGATACTGTGTGTGAATGGAATCAAGGATCCAGCCCTTCAGGGATACAGAACTGCCTTTGGATTTCTTAGGGCAGAACCTATCAAATCCTCTTTGTTCACACCCCCCCCCCCAAAAAGAAGTCTGGAAAATTTCATGCCGCACACATATTTAGGTTGACATCTAGACTTTGTATCACAAGTTTAAATAATGGCAAAGAATATCATTTCCAATGTGCTGTGAATGCTGACATTTTAAAATCAAAGTACTACAGCATTTTAAAAAATGTGTCCAGTGGAATCTAAATGCCATGATGATTTCCATTCATTCTATCATTCATGTAAAAAACACAGATGGATAAGTGCTTCTTTAACAGTTTGTACACTTGCCCATTTTTCCCCTTGAACTCAAATTTTCAATCTACTCTCCCCGTGGAATTTTGTCATGATGTAATGCATGTTTATGCTTTGAAGTCTTTTATTGATTACAGTATTCCACTTCTCTCCATATTTGTATAGTGATTGAAATTAATTTATTATAGTTTCCTGTGGGCAGAAGACCGAATTGAGTTATTAAATTTAATTTTAATATACAACCAAAACTACATAAATACATTTCAAATTCTGGTAAATAATTTTAACTTGTGCAAGATAGATTGGCATTGGAAATCAGTCTTTCTAGAAGATAAGTCACGCTTAAAAAATAGTCTGTATGCACATTGCCAGAATGAGACAGGAGTTCAGCAATAATTTTGTTGTTAAGTGTTCCTGTTGAGTTCTTGGTTTTTTTTTTTTTCTTTGTTTTACATGTACACACCAGGAAAGTTTGTTGACATAAATAAATAGACTGGCATGGAAGAATTTTATTTGAGCAAGGTCATTTTGTTTCTTGAGCTCCTGAGTTATATGCTAAAAATCATCAAAAATGACTTTTAATGCTCTGATGGCTGAAAATTGGATTAAGCCCTCGCTCAGTTTTGTTGAAAGCTAAGAGCCAGCTCAGTTGTTACGCGGTCATTAAGGACTTTTGCTTTCTCAGCTCCTGTTCTCATTGCTTCCACAAACTGCAGAGGTGGTTTTGAGCTCTGTTCAGTCTCACCACTCCCTCATCTTTATCATCATTTTATCTTCACTTATCTAGAAACAAAGGATTATTAACCAACCTTCTCTTTTACCATACTTGGCTTCTAATACTTTTCCTTTTTTTTTCCCCAAAATCAATCAAATGCATTCTCAGACATGAAGATTCTCTATCAGGGAGTATATATCCAGCTCTAAAGAGGAGTGACATTGGGACCATCGCCATGGCTCACTTGGTTAATCTTCCACCTGCGGTGCCGGCATCCCATATGGGCGCTGGGTTCTAGTCCTAGTTACTCCTCTTCCACTCTAGCTCTCTCCTGTGGCCTGGGAAGGCAGTGGAGGATGGCCCAAGTGCTTGGGCCCCTGCACCCGCATGGGAGACCAGGAGGAAGCACCTGGCTCCTGGCTTTGGATCGGAGTAGTTTCAGCCCTTATGGCCATTTGGGAGTGAACCAATGGAAGGAAGTTCTCTCTCTCTCTCTCTCTCTCTCTCTCCCTCTCTCACTGTCTAACTCCACCTGTCGAATAAATAATAATAATTTTAAAAAAGGAGTGACATTGCAAACACTAACTGCATCATTGGGATGAGAGTCCTTTGTCCCAGAAAAACTACTTAGAAGGAGAACCCAATCCCTTGGGTTGAATAGTTTTACTATCAAGGGACTTCAAAAGTTTGAGGAAAACTGGAATTAAATATTAGACAATTTTTTTTAAAAGGATAGACTCTATTTCTCAACATAAGCTCCATCAAGTTTAAGACACTTTTTTTTTTGGTTTTTAGTACATTCGCAAAGTTGTCTAAACATCTCCACAATTTCAGAACATTTTCAACACTGTCAAAAAAACTATATATCCATTAGTAGTCATTTCTCAGTCCCTACTCTCTACTCTAGTCAACAACTAATCAACTTTCTGTTGATCTTGATATTCTGAATATGCAATATAAATGAAACCATATAGCATGTGGTGTTTTGTGATGAGTTTATTTTCTTTTAAAGATTTATTTATCTTTAGAAAATAGTTAGAAATTATTTAGAAAATAGTTTGGCTGTTCCACAAAAGGATAAACATACAAGGACCCAATGACACAGAAATTTGACTCCTAGGTACACAGAGAAATGAGAATATATGTACATCCAAAAATGTGTACTTTAATGTTTGTAAGAGCATTATTCATAACACCCAAATAGTGGAAATAATCAAAATGCCTATCAACTGATGAATAAACAAAGTAAATATGGTATAACCACATGATGGAATATGATTCAGTGATAAACAGAATAGAATATTTACTCATAGTGGAAATCTGAGAGCAATATAGTAAACGTAAGGAACTCATCATGGAGGTCAGCATAGCGATTCATGTCCTAGCTGCTCTGCTTCTGATCGGCTCCCCGCTAATGGTCTAGGAAAGCAGCAGAGAATGGCCCAAGTGTTTGGGCCCCTGCCATATATGTGGGAGACCTGAATCAAGCTCTTAACTCCTGGCTTCAGCCAGCCTCAGCCCTGGCCATTGCAACCATCGGAGGAGTTAACCAGAAGATGGAGGATCAATCTTTCTCTCTCCTTCCCTTCCTCTCTCTCTGTAACCCTAACTTTCAAATAAATAAATAAATCTTTAAGAGACACTTTTATGAGCCCTGATACCAGCTGGTTGTTTTGTCCATCCCTAAAAAACTGAGGGCCTGGAAATTGAACAAGGCACATTCAGTCTTTTTTACATTATTAACTTTAAGGATTCCCTTTAAAGACCTTTTAAGATTTGGAAACAAAAAGAAATCAGAGAAAGCCAAGTCAGCACTGTAAGTTGGACTGTAAACTCTCACGACATGCCCCTTGCTGGATGAGGGGAGTAAGCCAGGAGCATTGTGAGGTGGAGAAAGTCTCTCTGCTGCAATTATCCTGCACATTTTTCTGCAGAAGCTGTGTCTTTCTCAAAACCCTCTCAGAATGAGCATTCATTGGCCTTCAGAGAATCAACAGGCAAATTACCTTGATTGTCCCCCCCAAATTGTTGCCGAGACCCTTGCTCTTGGCTGATTGACGTTGGCTCTGAGTGGCCACGTCCACCTCTTGGTAGCCATTATTTTGATTGTGCCTTGTCTTTAGGAACACACTAAGGAAGCCAGGTTTCATCTCCTGCCACAGTTCTTGCAAGAAATGCTCCAGCATCTTGATGCCACTTGTTTAAAATGTTCATAGAAAGCTCTGATCTTGTTTGTAGCTGATCTGGGAGCAACAGAGCACCCACAGAGCAAGGAGTTGGCTCCGTTTTCATTCCTCAGTCAGAACTGTGGGAGCTGAAGCTGTTGACAGGTTTGCGGTGCCGGTTGGTGTTTCTGCTGTTCACTATTGCTCCACTTTTTTTAAGATTTATTTATTTATTTGAAAGTCAGAGTTACACAGAGAGAGGAGAGTGGACCATCTTCCGCTTCTTTCCCAGGTCATTGCAGAGAGCTGGGTCGGAAGTGCAGCAGCCAGGACTGAAACTGGTACCCATATGGGATGCTGGCACTGCAGGTGGTGGCTTTACCTGCTATGCCACAGCGCTGGCACCAACACAGGGTCTAATTTCAAACTTCATTCAACTCATCACAGAATTTGTTCAGAGATCTTCCATCCAATGGTTCTCTCCCAAATGGGCCACAATGGTTGGAGCTGTGCTAATCCAAAGCCAGGAGCCAGGAGCTTCTTTCGGGTCTCCCACATGGTTGTAGGGGCCCAAGGACTTGGGCCATCTCCTAGTGCTTTCCCAGGCCATAGCAGAGAGCTGGATCGAAAAATGGAGCAGCCAGGACTCAAACAGGTGCCCATATGGAGTTCTAGTGCTTCAGGCCAGAGCATTAACCTGCTGATCCACAGCGCCAGCCCCAGCTCCACTTCAATTAGGGCACAAACAAGACTAGTTTTCCTCTCACAAAGTGATGGGATTCTGACACTGCAGGTTTCCTCTTCATCATGTGGTCTCTTCCTTAAATGAATTGTTATTTGCATATGGCTGATTCCTCTGGGGATATTGTCCCCATAAACTTTTCATAAAGCATCAATGGTTTCATCATTCTTCTGTCAATTTGATGTTTGTTCTTTGCTTTGATTTTTACCAGAATTCGTGTTGCTCTTTGGTGAAGGCTGTTTCAAATCGCTTCTCATCCTGCTTACTGACTCAAACTAGACCCTGTTCAGACAGGTTGCAACAAGTCAGTATGAGTTTATTTGTGTGCAAAACAAGTTTTGAAATCCATGCGTAGCTTTTGATATTTTTGCTGTAATACACATTTCCCAACAATTTGGTTTCCGAAGATCTCTTGTGTATTGTTTTCTCTCTTTGGGCAGAATTTTCCTTTCTTTCTTATCCATTATGAAATTAACCTTTCAAGATCATATGCATTTCAAACTGATAAGTTTGGGGATAGGTGAGTCAGTTTTTTAGGAAGGGTCTAACTGCTTTTATTTTTAAGATTTGTTTATTTATATGAAAGGCAGAGTTACACAGAGAGGAGAGGCATAGAGGCAGAGTGGGAGAGAGAGAGGTCTTCCATCCACTGATTCACTCCCCAAATGGCTGCAATGTCTGGAGCTGTGCCAATCCAAAGCCAGGAGCCAGGAGCTTCTTCCAGGTCTCCCACATGGGTCCAGGCACCCAAGGACTTGGGCCATCTTCTACTGCTTTCCTAGGCCATAGCAGAGAGCTGGATTGGAAGTGAAGCAGCCCATATGGGATGCTGGCACTGCAGGCAGTGGCTTTACCTGCTATGCCACAGCACTGGCACCAACACAGGGTCTAATTTCAAACTTCGTTCAACTCATCGCAGTATTTGTTCAGTGTACTCACAGTGGCCTGGTGAGATAAGAGAAGTCTCCCGTGATCCTGCTCTTCTGGAGATGTGTGCATGCTGGGAAAAAAACCCTGTCCTTTGTCTGCAGAACTTGACACCTAGGTCTCAGCAGGGCTGGGTCCAAGGCTCTTCCATGGGGCTGGCATTGTGGCACAGTGGCTTTAACCACAGCCTACAACACAGGCATCCTATATGAGTGCCAGTTCCAGGTCTGGCTGCCCTGCTTCTCATGCAATGCCCTGCTAATGCACCTGAGAAGACAGTAGAAGATGGCCCAAAGGCTTGAGCCCCCGCCATTCTTGTTGGAGAACCAGATGGAGTTCTAGGCTCCTGATTTTGGCCTGGCCTGGCCTGGCTATTGTCGCCATTTGGGAAGTAGACCAGTTGATGGAAGAGCTCTCTCTCTCTGCCTTCCAAATAAATAAATAAATGAATAAACCTTTAAAAAATTCTATTAGAGGCTCTGGAAAGAATCTTGCTGCTGTCTGGAGCCGCAGCTCAGCCTTGCTTGGAGGCAGGGAGCTGGCTCATCTGTCCATGCAGATGGAGCTGCCAGCCTGCAAGTGTTGGGGGAAGGGTTAGTGAACTCTCCTCCAGGGCTGTGCCTGCCTGCAGCAGGACCACTCAAAGACACATCCAGAAGTGCTGATCCTGACATTGGAAAGGCTTGGAGGGGACTCTTCAAGGAAAAAAGAACATGAAACACAAATATTGAGAATTGAAGGGGATGCTTCTTTAAAGTAAGAAATCATGGATTTGGAGGCTCGTGTTGAGGCTCAGAGGGTTGAGCTGCCACTTTCCATGCTCACGTCCCAATGCTCACGTGAGAGACCTGGCTGGAGTTCCTGGCTCCTGGCTCTGGCCTGGCCCAGGCATTTGAGGAGTGAACCAGCAAATAGAAGATTCTGTGTGTGTGTGTGCCTGTGTCTCTTCCTCTCCTCTCTTGCTCTCTTTCTGTCACTCTGCCTTTCAAATAAATAAAATAAATCTTAAAAAAAGAAATTATAGAAATTACAAAGATGACAATTCTGGACTTTATTAATAATGTGCTGGTATTGTTTCATTCATGGTAACAAAATGGAGGGCAGAGAGGGAACTCTGGAAGTCTGTGAGCCGTATCTATGCAAACACGGAAAATAAGGAAATTTTAAGTAAACATAAAAGATAAGCCCTAAAAATCTTTTGATAAAAAAGTATATACACATCCACCAGGATATTTAAATAAATTGCAAAGGTAGCCCAGATTTTCACATAATATGAAAACATTCATAAACAAGAGAAACTTTCAAGTCATAAACAAGTAATTCAAGAAAAAATGCTGACAATAAAAGTTTTACAAAAGTCAGAAAAACATAGGATAGTGTACTTAACAAATTTTAACTGTCCAATATTTTTCTTATGAAGGTATTTCAGAAAGTTCATAAAAATGGAATTAGAATATGTTAATTTTGTTGTAAAAATTTTAACTACATGCGTAGATTTTTCATAATGCATATTTTCTTCTGAAATTTTTTGAAGATAACCCACATATGTGGATTTCAAGTTCTTTGCACCAAAATAAACTTACTTAAAAATTTATCTATGAGGCCGGTGCCGTGGCTCAACAGGCTAATCCTCCGCCTTGCGGCGCCGGCACACCAGGTTCTAGTCCCGGTCAGGGCGCCGGATTCTGTCCCGGTTGCCCCTCTTCCAGGCCAGCCCTCTGCTGTGGCCCGGGAGTGCAGTGGAGGATGGCCCAAGTGCTTGGGCCCTGCATCCCATAGGAGACCAGGAAAAAGCACCTAGCACCTGGCTCCTGCCATCGGATGAGCGTGGTGCGCCCGACGCTCCGCGCCATCCGCGGCAGCCATTGGAGGGTGAACCAACGGCAAAGGAAGACCTTTCTCTCTGTCTCTCTCTCACTGTCCACTCTGCCTGTCAAAAAAAAAAATTATCTATGTATATATTTATTTATTTGAGAGAGTGGGAGACAGAGAGAGGGAGAAGGAGGGAGCTCCCATCTACTAGTCCACTCCCTAAGTAACTGCAAGGGTGTGGGATGGGCCCATGGGAAACTGGGAGATGGAGATCCACTTGAGCCGTCGTCACCTGCCAATCGCCAGGTTGTGCATTAGCAGGAATCTGGACTCAGAAGCAGAGTCAGGACTTGAGTCCAGGCAGCCTGATGTGGGTGTGATGCCCCAGCTGCCGTCTTAACTGCTGGGCCCAGTGCTCACCCCTACACTTTTAATTCCACTTTCTGTGAGCTGTTGGACATTTCCCTGTAGTTGGCTGAGTAAATCCTTGAGGATCTCTCAGTTTTGCAAGATGGATGTCTACAGCCAGCATAGGAAGAAGTTCAGACACATTTCAGCATCACAAATTGTTTTTAGGTAATGTCACGTAAGTTTTTAATCAGATTTGGGGGAACCCTGTCTCAAGTTTTTTTTTTTTTTCATATTCAATTTCCTTTGACATAAAACGTTATATAAGATTTCAGGGCATTTTGATTTGGGTTGCACTGTGATCTCATCTTAATAGTTTTGGAATTGAGAGTTGGAAGGAATCTTTGCAAGGGAGGATCCTAACGTACAAGCATCGGGGCAGGTCGGGCTCCAGTCCCTTCCCTACTTAATATTTATCCAAAGGTCTTTTGTGCTTAGCACTCCTCCAGCTCAGTAGCTCTTCTTTGCTATGATAAAATGATACGTTTGTGCATCTCCTCGGGAAAAAAGAACTTCCCTGGCTCCTCTTTCTCTCTTTGAAGTGTACAGTGACTTGCGGCCGGGGGTTACGTTACCGGGTCGTTCTGTGCATCAACTACCGTGGACAGCACGTCGGGGGCTGCAACCCACAGCTGAAGCTCCACATCAAAGAAGAGTGTGTCATCCCCATCCCGTGCTATAAACCCAAAGGTAGGTTTGGGCTGCGTTTTAATTCACTCTACTATTCCGGCTCTTCCATTTTAACTCACTAGCATTCTTATAAAATTTGTCTTAACTGAAAAATTGCAATAGACCCGTCCACATCGATAAAGACATTGGACACACGGAGGGAACCCTGAGCTGCTATCGACTTAGGACAGTTAGAGTGGCTCTCGTCTGCCTAGGCTTGTACGAACATCGCCTGATAAAATTATGGGATGCAATCCATGACCTGAAGAGAAAGGAGGAAGAGAAGCAATAGGAGAAAAATAAGGCAAGCGAGGGAAGGAGGAAGAGACAGCAGAGCGGAAGAGGAGGAGAAGTGGCGTGGGGAGGTGCACTCTCTTCTCCCAGGTTCGTTTGTCCTCCCAGTGCTTTTTGTAGCTACCTGCCCGAGTGTAGGTTTCTTGAGGGAGGAAGGAAGGATGTTAGCTGCGTCACAGGTCCTGGTGGATGGAATCCATAGAGCCCCGGGTTAGGTCGAGGGAATTTAGATTTTTTTCTTCCTGTGCTTTCTGCTTGTTCTCCATGAACTCCAGGAGTGAGTAGAATCCATGGGTAGAAGGTCTCAGGGCCGGCGCCACGGCTCACTTGGCTAATGCTCCACCTGCGGTGCTGGTAACCCAGGTTCTAGTCCCGGTCGGTTGCCCCTCTTCCAGGCCAGCTCTCTGCTGTGGCCCGGAGGGCAGTGGAGGATGGCCCAAGTCCTTGGGCCCTGCACCCCTGTGGGAGACCAAGAGAAGCACCTGGCTCCTGGCTTTGGATCCGCACAGCGCGCCGGCGGTAGTGGCCAACTGGGGGGTGAACCAACGGAAAAAGGAAGACCTTTCTCTCTGTCTCTCTCTCTCTCACTGTCTAACTCTGCCTATCAAAAAAAAGTCTCAGTACCATCTCTTGAGTATTCACCCCTCTCTGTTCATGATTATTTCCACATATGTCAGCAGAATACTTCCAACCTTCATGACAAGGATCTTTCTTCTTGAGATGGAAAAAAAAAAAAAAAAAAAAAACAAGGTTAATCCCACCCTCAGTCCCTTAGAGAGGATGCTGAAATTCTCCTTTGTGATTTCTGGGTTTAGTAACCATACAAATACCCTCATAACTAACCGTCTGATGAGGTTTTGTTGGACTGGGTCTATTCTGCAGGAAAGTTACTGTTTGCTGTGACAGGTGCACGAACTGATCATGTGACTGCATCAGCAAAATCTGTTTTCTTTCCCTTCATTTTTCACTCGATGGGGCTTTCACAGCCTCCTGCTTAGTGTCTGCAGTTTCTCTGGGCCACCCCGGGTGATTTTCTTTCCACTTCCTTTGTAACAGGTTAATTGGCAATCATCTCCCTCAACCACAACAACAACAATAAGAGTTTTAATAAACCATAACACAGCCTCTTTTACCCTCCAACATTCTTCACCTCCCTGTTTTTTGCATTTCTCTAATAATTTCTGCAGTCAATCAGCAAAAAAAAAAAAAATTGTGGCAAAAGAAAGCACGCTGATGTGGTTGAAGCTCGTGATTTAATATGTAAACACTAGAAATTGGTGTTGATTTACAGAAGGCATTTTTATGTTAACTTTGAGAGCACATTTAATTGTATCATGGGATCATGTGGGTTGTGTCTTAATAATGCATTAATTTAAAAAAATACTACATCATGTATTGGAGTGCCTGGGGTCAAGTCCCAGCTCTGCTTCCAATTCTTCCCTGGGTTGGAGGGGAGGGAAGGTGGGCGGCAGGTGATGGATCAAGTGCTTGACCTCACACGGGTTCTTGCCGCCCATGTGTGAGTCCTGGATTGAACTCTGGGCTCCTGACTCTGGCCTGGCCCAGCCCTGTGTACTATGGGCTTTTGGGCAGTGAACCAATAGTTAGAATCGCTCTTTGCTGTTCAGATAAATAACATTTTTTAAATGCTACATACATTTTTATTCATTTCAGGAGCCACCTGTGCTAACATGCATTTGAAAAAATATAACCTCTGCATGTAAAATCTCCTGCCAATAATGACCATGTATCAAACTTGCTTTTGACTAATAGTAATTAAGTTTGTTGTTTATGTTCTTTCTTTTCTTAGAAAAAAGTCCAGTGGAAGCTAAATCACCTTGGCTGAAACAAGCACAAGAACTGGAAGAGACCAGAATAGTAACAGAAGAACCAACGTGAGTCCAGGATCTTTTATGGGTGTAATCAGGGCATGGCCAGTTAACATGATATATGTAATTTTTGTACTCACTGGAGTACAGTAATGCATTCAGTATCCAAATGACCTGAATTTGCAGACTCTAGAGAGCTCGAGCTGGCTAGAGTTTTTCTTTATTTCACAATTCAGCAGTCCTGCTCTGGCAGTGTTTGTGAGAAGTGCAGAATAGAACAGTGTTATTTAACTCAAAGCAGACCCAGTGGTCTGTTACAGTGAAGGGGTCAGGGATCATTCCTAAGTTAACACATATGGTTTGACCAAGGACCATCACAGTATTACACAAATAAACCAATCGTTCCATGGTTAAGTCATGGCCAATTGCTGAAAAACCAGCTGAGCTGAAATGTATCAGGGTGCCCGCGGCTGCTGCAGTACAGGGTTGTGGAAAGAGCATGGTACTGGGAGTCGGGAGCCTAGAACCACCCCCAGTGACTGTGACCTTGGCCAAGTCTCCCCCTCTGCACCTCTCTTCCTCCTTATCTATAAAACGGGAGGTTGGGCTTGGTCTCTGCAGGTCCATTGCAGCTGGAAAACCCAGTGACTACTGTCCACACGTTTTTTTTTTTTTTTTTTGGACAGGCAGAATGGACAGTGAGAGAGAGAGAGAGAGAGAGAGAGAAAGGTCTTCCTTTACCATTGGTTCACCCTCCAATGGCCTCTGCGGCCGGTGCACTGCACTGACCCGATGGCAGGAGCCAGGTGCTTCTCCTGTCTCCCATGGGGTGCAGGGCCCAAGCACCTGGGCCATCCTCCACTGCACTCCTGGGCCACAGCAGAGAGTTGGCCTGGAAGAGGGACAACCAGGACAGAATCCGGCGCCCCGACCGGGACTAGAACCCAGTGTGCTGGCACTGCAACGCGGAGGATTAGCCTAGTGAGCCACGGCGTTGGCTGTCCACATGTGATTTGAGGAGTCTGCATTGTCATTGTGTCAGTGGAAATGAAGAATCAAGAGCAAATCAACAAAGCATTCTGGAAGCAGAGGTGGAGGGGTGAAAAGAGAGCAAGGAATCAAAGATGCTGTGAGGGGCTGGCGCTGTGGTGTAGCAGGCAAAGCCACCACCTGCGGTGCCAGCATCCCATATGGGCACCAGTTCTAGTCCCGGCTGCTCCGCTTCCAATCCATCTCTCTGCTATGGCCTGGGAAAGCAGTAGAAGATGGCCCAAGTGCTTGGGCTCCTGCACCTTTGTGGGAGACCCAGAAGAAGCTCCTGGCTCCTGGCTTCGGATTGGCGCAGCTCCAGCCATTGCAGTCAATTGGGGAGTGAACCAGTGAATGGAGGACCTCTCTCTCTCTCTTTCTCTGCCTCTCCTTCTCTCTCTGTGTAACTCTGCCTTTCAAATAAATAAATAAATTGAGAGAGAGAGAGAGAGAGAGAGAGAGAGAGAGAGAGAGACTGTGATATTTCTAGTCCAGGAGTATGCAGGAGCAACAACGGCACCAGTGACAGGCGCAGTAATTGGACAGGACAGCTGATGCCATGTCAGCCACGCTAAGCCAGCAGTGCTGACAAGCTATAGACAAGGAGAGCAGTTCACAGAGCGTTACCACAAGGAGAATCTCAGCAGTCATCTGGCCCGTCTCCCTCTCAGAGCAGCCATTGCTTCTTCAACACCTTCAGCCACAGGCTGAGTTCACCCCCTTCAGAGACAGTTTGTTGTGTTGAAATCTGGTGGATGCAAAATTACCTTGGCTGGCGCAAGCCCAAGGACTAGGAGAGACCAGAATAGCAACAGAACCGGAGTTCTTTGCAAGATTTTTTTTTCTCCTCTTGAGCCAAAATGGACCTTCTCATTTCTGTTCTCTGAAACAAAACAAAGCAAAAGGCATATTTATGCGGAATCCCAAGTGACAAGTCCTCAGAAACTCGAAGAAAGCTCTGTGGGTCCCGAGAGCTTGGTTTCTCCCTGGGTCATCACTCAACCTTTGCGGCCGTTCTCGTGTGCTGTTGTTTTTAGATCCCTGACTAGCCTCGTTGCTGTTCTCAGAACACACGCCCGTTTGTCAATGTCCCTTTCAGTGTGCTGTAGCCCAAGGGTGAGTCCCAGGCCAGTAGGGATCCCTTCTCTGTGTCTAGTGGAATGAGCCAGGAGACCTGGTGCACCACACTCGGGACAGGAGCAGCACATCCCACCTCGAAGGCTGTCAGACCTAGATCCGACCACAGAAGGAACTGAGGCCATGCAAGGGTGAATGATCTCAGAGTGACAGAGTAAAGAGGGAAGGAGGGGGTGGCACTGTGGCACAGCAGAGAAAGCCGCTGCCTGCAGTATCAGCATCCTCCGTTGGCTCTGGTTCGAGTCCCGGCTGCTCCACTTCTGATCCAGCTCCCCGCTGGTATACCTGGGGAGCTGGTGAACAATGGCCCAAGTCCTTGGACCCCTGCACCCACATGGGGGACCCAGAGGAGGCTCCTGGCTCCTGACTTCGGCCTGGCCTAGTTCTGGCTGTTGCTGCTATTTCGGGAGTGGAAGACCTCTCTCTATCTTTTTGTCTCTCTCCTTCTCTGTGATTTCGCCTTTCAAATAAATAAATAAATTTAAAAAAAAAATGAGGGAAGAGGATGATGCTCATGGGAGAAGCTCTGAGATCTGAGGAAGAGGGATAATAGAGCAGAAGAGGCAAGTGGTGAACGGAGGAAGGAGTGAGGCTGAGGCAGGGTCACATCACAGAGACCGATGCACTCCGAGGGCTGCAGGAGGGTTCAGCGAGGGGGGTTCAGATCTTGCAGAAAGTCGAGAGAAACGAGGAAGACTGCCTGGAAGAAGCTGGGTCCGTGGGCAAGAAGCTCCCTTTCAGTTCAGCTGAGAGTAGCATCCAAAAGATGGAGAAGGAAAGATCATGGAGACTGATGACATATTGGGGCCGGTGCCATGGCACAGTAGGTTAATCCTCCGCCTGCAGCACCAGCATCACAATTGAGTGCCAGGTTAGAGACCCGGCTGCTCCTCTTCCAATCCAGCTCTCTGCTGTGGCCTGGGAAAGCAGTAGAAGATGGCCCAAGTCCTTGGGCCTCTGCACCCACATGGGAGACCAGGAAGAAGCTCCTGGCTTCAGATTGGCACAGCTCCGGCCATTGCAGCCATTTGGGGAGTGAACCAATGGAAGGAAGACCTTTTTCTCTCTCTCTCTGTCCTTCTCACTGTAACTCTACCTCTCAAATAAATAAATAAATAAGTCTTTTTTAAAAAAAAAGAAGACATTTATGAAGTAGATTTCTGATTGAGACGGAAATGAGCTGATAGGTATTTGACTACTAAATAAAAGAGTAAAGATGGGGAACCAAAATTATAGGAACTGCAAAAAGTTCATGGAAGATGGAATCAAAAGATGTTTATTTTGGTGCAAAAATGTTCTGAAATCTATGCATAGTTTTTTTTCATAATGCACATTTTATGAACTTTTTGAAGACCCTGTGTATGCATGGATTTCAAGATGTTTTATACCAAAATAAATTTATCTTTTAAAAATTTCTTCCTTATTTATTTTCTTTTTATTTGAAAGACAGGATGTGTGTGGTAGGGAAGACAGGGGAGATTTTCTTTCTGCTGCTTCATCCCTCAAATGGCCCCAAATTGTCAGGAATGGGCCAGGCCAAACCATTAGCAATTCCAAGTCTCCCACATGCATGGCAGGGGCCCAGGTACTTGAGCCAGTATCTGCTGCCTCCCGGGATGCACCTTAACAGGAAGCAGGGAGGAGGCTGAGGCCAGGGCCAGGAGCTGCACCCCAGTCCAGGTGCAGCAGGACCCGTACGTGCAGCAGGAACTCGATCACGTGAGCCATGGTTGCTCCCTCCCAGGGTCTGCGTGGGTGGGAAGGTGGAGCCATGAGCTAGATCTGGGAATCCAACCTAGGCACTCACAGGCATCCTCACAGCCAGGCTGAGTGCCTGCTCCCTCCGCAGACTTTTTGCAATACCTTCGTGTGGCTGTGTTGTTCTTTGATCTGAAGTTAGGACAGTCTTAAACGTAGTTGAAAGATAAGGGTTTTAGACAAGCCAGTTAGCATCTCGAGACCTCCCAGTGGTACAAGGAGGATGAGAAGTTAAATGTTCCTGGGACCTTCTCCCAGCTCTGATCTCCTGTGATCCTGCAGGGGAAGCAACCTGTCGACAGAAAACTACCTGAGACACCCAAAAGGGAGTGTGCGGCTTTGACACAAAGAAGGCCGAGAGTTCTTATTCTAGAACGATACGTTGGACCAGCATCTGGTGGTCTCAGAACACAGATAACAGTTGTTAATCCTCTGTGTGCATTCGCTTGGTTAACAGGGTGGCTGTCTGTCTGATCCCCCAAACTGGAAGTCTAGAGTCATTCTGGCCTCTATCTCGTTTTCTCATTCTTCTCCTGTGTGTGATTTACCACTGAGATGCGCTGGTTATATTTACTAAGATCTTTCTCAGCTCCAGCTCCTTCTCCCCCTCCCTCCTTCCTTGTCCAGGTCCTGAAATTACTCACTCAGACACCTGCAACAGCTTCCTAATTTGCTCCTCCTCCATCCGTTCAACCCCCCCCCCCTTTGCACAGCCGATGTAGTATAGTTCGGGCCCCAGATCTGAATCTTCCTTTGCAACCTTCAGGATACCCAAGTGCTTTCCATCCCAAATGATGAACGCTCCTCCACGAGGCCAGCCAATCTGTGCAAGGTGTAGCCCTTCCTGGCCTCCAGCCGTGTCCCTGGCCATGTCCATGCTTTGCCTCGTGGAATGATCCAGCCTGGTCATTGTTCCTTGTCCGTGGTGATGAGCTGCCACATTCCTCACCTCTCTCATCAGGCTCCCGTCTGCACCTGGCTAAGTCATTTTTAGAAGATTTATTTATTTATTTGAAAGGCAGAGTTTTATATATATATATATATATATATATATATATAGAGAGAGAGAGAGAGAGAGAGAGAGAGAGAGAGAGAAAGGTCTTCCATCCACTGGTTCACACACCAGATGGCTGCAACAGCCAGGGCTGGGCTGGGCCGAGGCCAGGAGCCAGGAGCTTCTTCCAGGTCTCCCATGCGGGTGCGATGGCCCAAGCCCTTGGGCCAGCTTCTGCTGCTTTTCCCAGGCCATTAGCAGGGAATTGCATCAGAAGTGGAGCAGCTTGGACACCAACTGGTGCCCATTTGGGATATCAGCATCGAAGGTGTAGGCTTTTACGCGTGACACCACAATGCCAGCCCCGTTAAGTCACTTTTAAAGACATTGTTTTTTACTATGGGGAATGCCTCACCCACATAGGGGGGAGAACGGTATATAATGGGACTCCAGGTGCTCCTCACCCTGCGTCTCGCTCAGAGCCACCCTTGTCTGTCCCAGCAAGGCTGCCCCACCCCAGGATCAAATTTGTAGAAAATGTAGAACGTGCAGAGCGCCACAGGTGAATGTCTCAGTGTGCATCTAAAAGAGAAGGCGTCTCTTCCTCATTACCAAAATGCTGTTTCCAGAGTGCAACCTCCATAGCACTTCTACCAGAACTGCCCGTGATGTTTTTGTCTAATGTGAGGATTTCTGAATCCACTGAGTCAGGTAGGGCCCTGTCATCATCGTTTTTCTTCCTTTTAGCTTTGCCACATTTTTTTTCATTTATAGTAAGGTATACAGAACATAAAGTATATAATTTTAACCACTTTGTACAGTTCAGTAGCATTAAGGACGTGGACATTGGTTTTGTTTTAACAACAATTAATGATTCATTTGAAATGCAGAATGACAGGGGTGAGGGGAGAGAGAGAGAGAGAGAGAGAGAGAGAGAGAGAGAGAGAGATGGATCTTCCACCTGCTGGTTCACTCCCCAAATGATTGCAGCAGCCTGGGCTGAGCCAGGCAGAAGCCAGGAGCCTGAAACTCCATCTGGTTCTCCCTCATGGCAGGGGCATGGCTCAAAATACTGGGGCCATCATCCACTGCCTTCCCAGGCATAGTAGCAGTAAGCTGCATTGGAAGCGGAGCAGCTAGGGCTCAAGCAGCTCTTGGATGCGGAATGCTGGCCTGTGGTGGCTTAGCCTGTGGCAGCCCTGTGCACTGTACCCTGTACACTGACCCCTGTACAGTCTGTACACAGCACACTGACACTGCTGTGCACCACTATCTCCTCCAGAGCCCATCGTGTGAACAGCTCCTCGCCCCCTCCCCCATCTGGCAGCCTGTGCTCTGCTTTCTGCCTCTGTGAAATCCAGTTTTCTGCCTTCTGAGCAATGGTGGCCCTTGAGGGTGGGGTGGGGCATGGGGGGAAGTGGGGATCAGAGTTTGGGAGCCACTGGGTTAGATCCCTCCCAGGTCAGAAAGTATGAGGGGACTTCAAAAAGTTCATGGAAAAATGGAACAAAAAGATAGGTTTATTGTGGTGAAAAAAAATGCAATCCATATGTTATTTCTTTTTAAGATTCATTTATTTATTTTTTTGACAGGCAGAGTTAGACAGCGAGAGAGAGAGAGAGACAGAGAGAAAGGTCTTCCTTTGCCATTGGTTCACCCTCTAATGGCCGCTGCAGCCGGCACACTGTGCTGATCCGACGCCAGGAGCCAGGTGCTTTTCCTGGTCTCCCATGTGGGTGCAGGGCCCAAGCACTTGGGCCATCCTCCACTGCACTCCCGGGCCACAGCAGAGAGCTGGACTGGAAGAGAAGCAACCAGGACCAGAACCAGGTGCCCCAATTGGGACTAGAACCCAGGGTGTCGGTGCCACAGGCGAGGATTAGCCAATTGAGCTGCAGCGCCAGCCCTTGTTTTAAACATTCCTCCTGGGAGCCTGCTTGGAGTCTAGAGGAGTCTCGACACCCCAGCCATCTTGTTGCCCTCCTCCCATTTTTCGTATGCGAACACTGAGGGAATGGGGCAGATGTGGGCATCCCCTGCTGTTTTAGCTTCTCCATTTGTTGGGAAAGTGTGTTTGCTAAAACTAAAGTAGGCTATATATTTCAGCAATTTTTTAAAGAAAGATTTTATTTGAAAAACAGAGTTACAGAGAGAAAGAGAGAGAGAGATCTTCTATCTGCTGGGTCTCTCCCCAAATAGCTGCAACAACCAGGGTTGGTCCAGGCTGAAGTCGGGGTGCCTGGAACCCCATCCCAGTCTCCCGCATGGGTGACAGGGTCCCAAGTTCATGGACAACCTGCATTAGCAGGGAGCTGGATTGGAAAAGTAGCAGCCAGGATATGAACCGGCGCCCATATAGGATATCGGTGCTGCAGGCAGAGCCTTAGCCCACTACACCACAGCACTGGCCCCAGCAATCTGTTTTTCTAACAACGACAGTTAACAGCTAATATTGAACACTTCTTCTCAATGAGTTCATGTTCTAACTGTTCTACAGGGATGAATTATTTAATTCTCGCAGCAACCCTGTGAGGAAATGTTGCTATTCTCGTTACTTGACCACTAGGGACATCACAGCACAGAAAGCAGATGAAATTAGCCATTGAGTCAGAACTACCGAGTGGTGGACATTATGGCACGTGACCCTACAAAGAGCCTCAGTTTCTTGTCAAATAACCCAGATTCGGGTCTCACCCATCCTTAGTAACGGAGTAGGCAGAAGTGGCCAATGGATGGTAATGCAAGATGACTATGTACAGGTTTGGTTGGGCTATTGTCCAGGGTCAGGGCTGGCTTCCTGGGGGAGATGGGACATGTATCAGGTCTTAAATCCTAAGGCAGGTATTTGGGAAGGAGGCTCTTGTGAGTGCTGACAGACCCATCAGAGCCACATCTGATTGAGGGGATCTGTGTGGTGGGAGGGGCCTGAAGGATTAGGGGGCGGGGCAGCTGTGGCAGGAAGGACGAAGCCAGAGAAGCCCCCACATCTTGCAGGTCTTCCGAGGTGCATCAAGGAGCTTGCACTTGATCTGGAGGCGGGAGGAGCCATGGAAGAATTTCCCCCAGGAAAATCACATAATCGCTGCATTATTAGGTTCTAGAAGGGTCTCCTAGCTCTCCGTGGTTTGTTTCTGTTCTTCATGACAAAACTGCAGCAAATCGTAAATTGCCCATCTCTACCTGTCCCGTTAGGATGACTTTCTGGGCCAAAAGATAGGCACCTGGGGGGCATTCAGGAAGTCGCTGCCAAGTCCCCTCGCCAGGACAGCCCTCAAACTCACATTCTCTCCCTCGCTTTCATCAACATCCAGAAGTTACCTTTTTAAACACTATTTTCTATTTTTTTAGGTTTCAAGTTTTGCACAGCTTTGATTCATGAAGAATTTACTCAGACATGTATCAGACTAAATAAATAATCAGTTGACCTATCACTGGCTACTGAATAATCTAAAACTATCCACTCTGATTTTTTTAAAGATTTATTTATTTATTTGAAAATCAGAGTTACACACAGAGAGAAGGAGAGGCAGAGAGAGAAAGAGCGAGAGGTCTTCCATCCGCTGGTTCACTCCCCAATTGGCTGCAATGGCTGGAGCTGTGCCAATCCAAAGCTAGGAGCCAGGAGCTTCTTCTGGGTCTCCCACACAGGTGCAGGGGCCCAAGGACTTGGGCCATCTTCTACTGCTTTCCCAGGCCACAGCAGAGAGCTGGATTGGAAGTAGAGCAGCTGGGACTTGAACTGACGCCCACATGGGATTGCCGGCATGGCAGGCAGAGGCTTTACCCACTATGATCAGTGCTGGCCCCTCCCCTCTGATTTCAAAATGGCTTCATTGTGTAAACCAGAATACTCCAGTGCCAGGATTATGTGAGCAGTCTTCAAAATGTTCAAGGAAAATGCATATTATGAAGAAAACTACACATGAATTACAAAAACTTCCTACCCCAAAATAAACATCTTTTAAAAAGATTTATTTATTTTGTTTGAAAGAGTGACCAATAGAAGAATAGGCACACAAGAGGTAGCGGGAGAAGCAGAGAGATCTTCCATCCACTGGTTCACTCCCCAGTGCTAGACCAGGCAAAGGCCAGGAGCCAGGAGCTCCATCCAGGTCTGCCACAGGAGTTGTAGGGAAACCCAGTCACTTTGGCCGTTATCTGCTGCCTCCAGGTGCATCAGTAAAGAGCTGGATTGAACGTTCAGAGTAGCCACAGCACCTGTCCCTGATAAACGTATTTTATTATCTGTGAGAATTCTATTTAAGTTATACAACTTTCATTATTTCATATATACAGATTTAGGAACATAGTGACACTTCCCACCCTACCCTCCCTCCTACCCACACTCTCACCCCCTTTCCCTCCCTCTCCCACTCTCACTCTTAACCTTTACAAAGATCTATTGTCAGTTTACTTTATACCCATAAGATCAACCCCAACTAAGCATTCAACTAAGCGTTCAAACAAGTTGTTTTTCCACAAACATTTTGAAGAACCTTCGAATTATTCGAAATGCTGTGGTTCTCTTTAGTCCTTTTTTCCTACCGTGCTGTAGGAATACTCTGTAATCCTTACTGCTTTTGAACATTCCCTTGACTGTTGTCACCTAACCTTCCGTAAGACCTCAGAGTTGCGTTGTCGGTTTCCAGCTCTCGCCCCACACTCCACCACATTGCCTCAGAGGTCTTGATGGAAGCTGTTTTTTTTCTAAATTAATCAGGGAGAATGAGTATATCTTATAGTTTTTTTAATTTTTAAGATTTATATTTTATTTTATTTGAAAGACAGAGAGAGAGAGAGAGAGAGAGAGGTTTTCCATCTTCTGGTTCACTTCCCAAATGGCCACAATGGCTGGACCTGGGCTGGTCTGAAGCCAGGAGCTTCTTCCGGGTCTCCCATGCGGGTGCAGGGGCCCAAGCACTTGGGCCATCTTCCACTGCTTTCCCAGCTGCATTAGCAGGGAGCTGGATCGCAAGTGGAGCAGCCGGGACTTGAACTGGCGCCCATATGGGATGCCGGTGCTGCAGGCAGGGGCTTTAATTCACTGTGCCACAGCGCCAGCTCCAGTATCTTACAGTTTTATGTCTTCTTACTCAGGACCCTATGGTGCATTCGCCATTTATGAGAATTTTGGGCTGGAGTCCTCTCAGTATTTTCTAGCTTGATGCTATCCGCTGTGCACATTTCTTATGAAGTATTTATTTACAAACCCACAGGACTTGGGTGATTTTCCCTCGCTTTTAGAGCCTCGGTTTCTCTCATGCCTAAGACCAGGAAAAGAACAATTCTTACTGGTAAAGTTGAGAAAATCGGTTAACTGATGCCTGGTGCCTGACAGTGAGTAGTCTTAGTTGGATTTGGGGAAAAGTGAAATTTTAGGATAATAGCTACATATGTATATAGTCACATAGGTGGACACACACACACACACACACACACACACACTTAGTTGGGGATTAGTTTTTTGAAATCTCTTTTTTTCCCAAAAAAAAATTTAGTTAATTTTACTGTTTTTGAGAGTTGCCAGGTCATCTTCAAATAATGGCAATCTTGTCTGTTCTGTTTACTTTCTCGAGTTTTACACTCGCCCTTTGGTTCTTCTATTTTATTCTCAGGTGGATATGTATCTCATTGTGTTTGTTCTTACACTTTTATACTTCTGAAGTAATTTCACTTGATCTTCTTTTTTCACTTGAGAGACTGGGCGACACGGGGAGAGGGTGGAGAGACAAATCTTCCATTCGCTGGTTCACTCCCCAGATGTCTGCAGGGTCTGTGTTAGCAGGAAGCTGGAGTCAAGAGCCGGGTCAGAGCTTGAGCACAGGCACTCAGATGGGTTATGTGCATCTTTTATGATTGGTATTTGTTTGAAAGGCAGAGGGACAGAGATCTTCCATCTGCTAATTCACGTTCCAACTGCCAGCCACAAGCCAGGAGCCTGGAACTCAATCTACCATCTATTATAATTTCATTTTTAGCACACTCTAGTTTATATGATTTTTGAGCATACACATCAAGAATAGTGCAATTTCTGTTGACTTCTCCATTTTTAAAATGAGAAAATTTGTGTTTTATTCTCAACTTATTTCCTCAAACCTCCTGATTTTTTGTTATTAAACTCTTCTATTTGGAGCCAAGAAAATTAGTAATAAATCATGCTTATTCCATGTATTTTGTTTTTTGAAAGAAAACTGTTTCTGACCTTTTACCTGGTTTTATATCATATTTTGTATAGTCATTTAGCATTAATTATATGTCCAAAGTATTTTAATTCTCAGTGCCAGCTTTTATGACACTATTTAAATTTTATTTGCTTATTTATTTGTTCATTCATTTACTTGAGATACAGAGAGAGAAAGCTCCCATCCACTGTTTTACTCTTTGAATACCTGGGAGCTGGGAGCGGAATCCAGGTCTCCCACATGGATGGCAGGAATCAGCTAACTTGAGGCGTCAGCGCTGCCTCCTAGGATCAGGCCTGGAGCCAGGAATCAAACCCAGCTCTCTGATGTGGGCTGTGGGCATCCCAGCTGGTGTCTTAACCGCTAGGCCCAACGCCTTCCCCATCACACATCATTTTAAATCCATTTTTAAAATTAAGTTGTCATTGACTTGGAATTGCTCCTTGTTTTTCAGGGAGATTATATGTATGGGAAATTTCTAAGACCCTCTGTACTTAAACTATCTCCTTATATTTCTTAGATGAGCTGAAGCATGAACTCTTATTTTACAGGCTTTCCTTTATCCTTTATTAATATGATGAGTATATGGCTCTGAAATTCTCTTTTAATATTGAAAAGGAACAATTTTAACATCAACTCTTTTTCTCTTTTGAAAACTACTGGTTGTTTTGGGTTTTTTTTTCTGCTTAGATATAAGATTTTTCCAAATACTTTGAGTGTTTCTCTAAATAAATTCTGGTATTATTTTCTTTTCAATAGTTTGGTACATAGTGAGGACTTTTAGGGCTGAGTTCAGTTCTTGCTTTGGTACATGAAAGTTTTCTTCTGTTATGTTTATGCATTTTAAAAATTATGTTTCTCATTTGTTCATCATTTATCTGTATTGTCTCTTCCCTATTTTTTTAAAAGATTTATTTTATTTATCTTAAAGGCAGAGGTAGAAAGAGAGAGAGAAAGAGGGAGGAAGAGACAGAGAGAGAGGTCTTCCATCTGCTGATTCACGCCCCAAGTGGTCACAACAGCTGAGGCTGGGCCAGGCAGAAGCCAGGATCCAGGAGCTTCTTCCAGGTCTCCCACATGGGTGCAGGGGCCCAAGCACTTGGACCATCTTCTGCTGCTTTCCTAGGCCATCAGCAGGGAGCTGGATCAGAAGCAGAGCAGCCAGAACTCAAATCAGTGCCCATACAGAATGCTGGCATCGTAGGCAGCAGCTTAACCCATTATGCCACAATGCCTGCCCAAAATTTAAAATTCTTAGTACTAAGGATAAAAAAACTCACAAAATTAATGATCATATAGGTAGACTATTCACATAGCTAGAAAATTCAAGTGTCTTAAAAGTGTAAGACAGAAAGTAAAAGCCGCCTGTTGATCTACTCCAGTCCCTGACACCAGCAATTGCTCCAAAAAGAGAAATGAGAAACACCAGGATATACGTGTAATTCATCGTGTACCAGTATTATAGTAATTATATCATTATATTGCATAATAGCATATATTTATCTATAAAATATCCATACACTAATTACATATTTAATAACTTTATAATATATTTAAATTATAGTCATATTTCATTATAATTTTAATTGGCATAAGTTATAATTATGTCATAAATATAAAATTAATAACAATCATATGTACCTTCCTTTTATTTGTAATAATATTCAAGTTTCTTTTAAATATATTAATATTACATTAGCTGTTAATATATTAAGGTTGTTATTGTTTGTTAATTGCTATACATTATGAATATTATTGTAAATATATATATGGTGTATACATTCACACTATGTAGTGTATGCATATTCACAACATGTAATATGTTCTATATGTATGCACATAGAGCACAGAAACCTTTATGCTTCCGTAAAAGAAAGCAAAGTTATGAGTGTGACCTACCCTATACTTGCTTCACTTAGTAATCTGCAAAGGGAAACTATCCCTCCGCAGTTCCTGTAGACGCCCCTCCTCCTCCTAAGTGGCTGCATATTATTTATTCTTTTAAGATTTATTTATTTGAAAGTCAAAGTTGCACAGAGAGAGGAGAGGCAGAGAGAGAGAGAGAGAGAGAGAGAGAGAGAGAGAGGTCTTCCATCCGCTGGTCCACTCCCCAACTGGCCACAACGCCTAGAGCTGCGGCAATCTGAACCAGGAGCCGGGAGCTTCATCCGGGTCTCCCCGTGGGGGCAGGGGCCCAAAGACTTGGGCCATCATCCACTGCTTTCCCAGGCCACAGCAGAGAGCTAGATCAGAAGTGGAGCAGCCGGGACTCGAACTGGAGCCCATATGGGATGCTGGCCCTGCAGGCAGCGGCGTAACCCGCTATGCCACAGCGCTGGCCCAGTAACTGCATATTCTTCCATGGTGTGGACACCTCTGCTTAGATGGAACCAGTTTCATTCTTCCCAATTCTACCTTGACGGCAGCCAAAAGAGACCAGCGTACATGTGTAGTTACTCCAAGACCGCTCCACCTGGGGGAGCCAAGCAGATCCGCTCGTGGACTAGGAGAAGGAGAGCTCCCCACTGACAGCTTTCGACTCAGTAGACAAATGTTTGGTGGGATTGAGATCTCTGTATGGGGCTCACTTAGAATACTGTGCTTCATTCTGCTGTTGGACACGTGCTGTCACGGGCAGCCAAGTCCGGTCTGGGGAAAGAAGTTAGGAGACTTTGGGGGGCTTACGATCCTGTCTTTCCGAGGTGCAAAACAACGAGTTTTGGAACTCCATCTTTTTTTAAAAAAAAAAGAAAAGTTTGATTTATTTATTTGATAATAAAATAAAAATATATTTATTTGGAAATAATGTGAGTTACAGAATGAGAGGCAGTGAGAGAATCCTCCCTGTGTTGATTCACTCTCCACATGGCCACAATGGGCTGAGCTGGTCCAGGTAGAAGCCAGGAGCCCGGAACTCCATCCGGGTCTCCCACGTGGGCGGCAGGGACCGCAGAGCTTGGACCATCTGCTGCTGCTTTCCCAGGCGCGTTAACAAGGAGTGGGCTGGAAGTGGAGAACCAGTGCCACACTCAGTGCTCACAGGGGTTGCCGGGTCCCCAGTAGTGGCTTAACCAGCTGCACCAGAACGCCAGCCCCTGGAACTGCGTCTTAAATGAAGTTCTCAGCAGCCTTTTCCGTAGCCCATGGGAGTGCGTCTCTATTCATTTATTTCTGTTACGATGCACATCTTCTCCCTTTCCTGGGTGTTTATAATATGCCCTCCTACAACACAATCTTTGGAAAAACTGTGCAGTAAACAAACTTGTTGAAAATCATTGAACACAATATTTGCAAAACTTACTCTGTCACTGAGCTCCTTCTTGTCTCTTACCTGTTAGTACCTCAGGACACCGAGTGTTATTTCAGTGTCTTAAATACATCTCTTCCTACTGAATCTATTTTTAAAAATTCAGCGCAGGGGCCAATAAGCATTTTTCTGTAAAGGCCCAGATAGTATTTTCTTTAGGCTTTGCAAGCCCACACCATCTTTGTTGCAAATACTCAGCTCTGCCACGTAACACAAAAGCAGCCGTGGGCAACAGGTGGCCAAATGTTCCAGTAAATGTTAATTACGGGCACTAAAATTGGAATGTTATGTAATTTCCACGTCACAAAATGGTATTCCTTTTCCTCTCAACAATTTAACATGGCGAAAATCATGCTATACAAAAACAAGCAGACCAGAGTTGGCCTACGGGTCATAGTTTGACTTAGTGGATAATAATTCAAGATAAGAAATAAGTGTTTCATCCAGCCAGACTGTGCAATGCCTTTATATTTTTAAGAATTTTCAGAAGGTTGGTGTCGGTATGTAACACACACAAAAGAATATTACAGCTTTACCTACTCT
Organism: Sylvilagus floridanus; assembly: GCA_949820135.1. Lineage (NCBI taxonomy): Eukaryota > Metazoa > Chordata > Mammalia > Lagomorpha > Leporidae > Sylvilagus > Sylvilagus floridanus. The sequence goes on along the minus strand of OX463239.1, from coordinate 90,015,437 downwards.
GCAAAAAGCGTTTCAGCTAAGCCTACAACTTAGCTCCTAGACACTGAGACAGTTTAATAAAATTTTCCCTATTAGAGAGGATAAACTCAAAAAAGATTTTGCTGAATGAATTATTGGTGAGAATCCCCATAGCATGAGATAAATCAGATTAGAAATCTCTACGTGTTACTAAATCTTTATTTTTAAAATAATATTTTTACCAAATCTTTATTTTTTTACTTATTACTAAATCTTTATTTTTAAAATAATCTATTTATTTGAAAGGTAAAATTACAGAGAGAGAGATATCTTCTATCTGCAGGTTCTTGCCCCAAATGGCTGCGCCACACCAAAACCAGGAGCTTCATCCAGGTTTCCCACATGGGTGCAGAGACCCAAGCACTTGGGCCATCTTCTGCTGTTTTCCCAGGTGCATTAACAGGGAGCTGGATCAGAAGTGGAGCAGCCGGGACTCCAACCAGCGCCCATATGGGATGCTGGAGACACAAGCAATGACTTAACCTGTTACACCATAACACTGTCCCTAGTAAATTTAAAAAAAAAAAAGGAGAAGAAGAAAAAAAGAAACAACAAAATCTTTGTAATGATGTTTTTGCAAAAGCCACAGCACAGAATTTTAATTATAACACAAATGCAAGCATAGAGTGTATTTTTAGGGAAGAATCCTTTCTGTTACTACTAAGACTTGAAAGTTGGTTAACTACCTACAAAATGGCAGCATTCGGAACGAGTGCATGCCCTCTGAGAGGAGCTGGTCTGTTTTGCTTCACTGAAGTTTTGTGTCCCTCCCTTTTATGGCCTGTATTTGACGGTCACTCTTGTCCTCCCCCACGGCCCCCGGCTCTCCCCAGGTTCATTCCGGAACCCTGGTCTGCCTGCAGTACGACGTGTGGGCCGGGCGTCCAGGTCCGCGAGGTGAAGTGCCGCGTGCTCCTCAAGTTCACGCAGACGGACACCGAGCTGCCGGAGGAGGAGTGCGAGGGCCCCGAGCTGCCCAGCGAGCGCCCTTGCTTCCTGGAAGCCTGTGATGAGAGCCCGGCCTCCCCAGCGCTGGACGCCTCCCTCCAGGGGAAGGACAGCGAGATGACCTACGACTGGGAGTATGCCGGCTTCACTCCCTGCACGGCCACATGCTTGGGAGGTACTGGAAACCTTTGCCAAAGACAGTTATATCGTGTGTTAGAATGGTTTGAGAACTTGCTAGCTTGGGTAGACCAGATACGCAAACTGGCTAACGACTAAGAGAAGAGAAGAAATGCAATAGTGGGATTGCATTTTCTTTTTTAAAAGTTTGTATTTATTTTATATGAAAGGCACAGTGCATGCGAGAGAGAGAGAGAGAGAGAGAGAGAGAGAGAGAGTCTGTCCTCTGGTTTATTCCCCAGATGCTCACAGCTGCCAGGGTTGGGCCAAGCCAAAGTCAACAGCCCAGAATATCTATGGGTCTCCCATGTGGGTGGCAGAGGCCCAAGTACCTGAACTGTCCCCTGCTGCCTCCCAGGGTGAACATTAGCAGGAAGCTGGTTTGGAAGTGGAGGAGCAAGGACTCAAGTCAGGCACCGTTCTGTGAGACTTGGGCATCACAAGTAGGGGCTGAAGCTGCTGCGCCCACGTGTTTTCTTCCCTTTATTTCTGGGGTGATTGCTTTAGAAAGGTAATAAGTAGTAAGACTATATGCTGACCAAGAGAAAGACGTGTGTTCCTTTGGAGATCGCAGAATAACTGAGCTGAGACAATCTTGTACATACGTCTCTTCTTCATACTCAGGCGGCCTGGACTTGCTGCATGCAATGCGGTTCTCACGTAAGCCACCCTCACCAAAGATTTGGTGCACACCTGCAACCAGTGGAGAATGAATGACTCACCACGATCCTGTGTCTCTGGGGAGTGGCGTGCGTAGCAGGAGACCTTGCTAGTATCAGAGAGTGGCTGTAGAGCCAACTGACCCATTCAGGAAGAAGTTGGTCCCAGGGCTGAGTGTCCTAGGATCCAAAGGGAGTGAGCGAGCGGGGAGCAGGAGTCTACTATTGCGTGCTCTGATGAAAAGTGGAAAGACAGGAACAAACAATGGGAGAGCTAGGTCTTTCACTAGTGGGGAGGAGACTCAGTGTCATGGGGAACCCCGGGCTCCCTGACACTCTGTGCTCTGCCTCCTGGCTGTTTGCCTTTGAGCCAGCTGTTGTGGAATGGACTTGGTCCTGGAGCACGCCCCCATGTCAGTTGGTTCCAACCAACGGTGGGAAACACAGAAGGAGCGGCTGTCTTACAGCTGTTGGCTCAACAGCGCACTCCCCTCTGCCTGTTGTTCTGAGCCCACTACCTGGAACCAGCTCTCAGGCCATGGAGTTCACGGCCCCGTCATTTTGCTTGAACCCGTCACCCTTTGTACCCCAGGCTCTTGGTCTTGAATGTTCAATCCTTGCCATCCAGGCTCTGTGACTCCATACAGTCTATCTTCCTACTTCCAGGTCTAATTCAACCTCTATCCTGGCTGGCCCTGACACCTGCTCTCTATCATGGCCAGCCTGACAATAAACCCCAGTAAGATGGGATGTGCCTTACCTAGCTACTACTGGCTACAATATGCTGATATCTAACTTAGGTTGTGGCATATATGTGGGTACTTCAGAAAGGTTTTTTTTTTTTTGGTAAAATGCGCATTTTCCAAGAAAGTTTTGAAGATCTTCTTAAGTGCATCTGGATTGACTTCGTATACGGGAGAGGCCAGTGCATGCACAGTGGAGTACAAGAATGTGTTGCTGCAGATAGCATGAATGAAACTTGAATTGGCTCATCAAGCAGACTCCCTGTGGAGATGTGTTCCCGACACGGTACATTAGCAGTCTCTGTGCCGTTCTCCCCGAACGCCTTCAAATCATGACAGGCCTCGGACTGTGCTCCCTCCTGGCTCCTCTGATTGTCGCTGGGCACTTCCTCTCAGACCCCTGGGATGGATATGATGCCCTTCATAAGGCCAATGGCTTTCAACGATCTCAATCCCTACCAGCTGTCTCTCTACTGGTTCTAAAAGGAACTCACCCATTTGCAGTGCTATGAAACATGTTTGGTGATGCATGACACCGTTGTGTGCACTTCTCTGGATCCGTAACTCGTTATGTTTTCCTTTTACGTTCCAGAGAAGTGTATAGTGCCCCCCCCCTCATTCGGGTTTATCAGCAGAGAAAAATGAATATTAGCTGTTCTTTTCATGCTAGTCCTAGGGTGTGTGTGTGTGTGTGTGTGTGTGTGTGTGAGAGAGAGAGAGAGAGAGAGAGAGAGAGAGAGAGAGAGAGAGAGTTATCTGACATGGTGAACTAACGGAGAATCTTGTTTGCAAATGACAGAAACCCAACTCAAACTAAACTAACCCCACAAAAGGGACTGTGTTATACCAGTTACTGGCTTTTTTACCCTTTGATTATTAACTTATTTTTTGATGAAGACTTTGAGCACACACATACACACATACACATAAGCCTTCACCAGGTAACCACATTGCAAGTTAACGATGGATGGCCTTTGAGACAGTAGTCAGGTAAGATTGTATTACCAAGAGCTGCACACTGTCTTTTGGGTAAGCACGCTCTCTGATGTTCACAACAACAGAATCACTTAATAATAGTTTCTCAGAACCTGTCTCCCTTGTTGTTAAGCATGACTCTAGATATATTTGATTTAAAAATGGCCTTTCTATGACACTATGAAAGTCAAATGCAAAGTGAAGAATGTTGCTTCACACTATGAGAGGAAATTCTCCGGTGTGCTGAGAGTTAACACTTGGTTTATTGGATATATCCCATGCATTGTCACAGTTGTCATCTAAATTTTGTTAAACATAAGATGGAGTAAACTTGATTTTTTACATTTTTACCACTTTTTAAGCTTCTGTTTTTGGAGATGAGTGATCAAGTTTCTTGAAGCTGGAAATGTCCACGTCCCATTGTAGGACCTATTTGTGGAGTGGGAGATATTTTTTGGCCATCTTTGTAAAATGCTTCCCACCTCAGTAAATACCCTAAATCGTCTAGTGAACTTATATGTTCTTTTCAGAAAGCTTGTTGTGTGACAGAAAAATGTGTCATGAGTGTTGCAGAAATCCATCCAAAATGGTTAAAGTAGTACTTTAAGTTCCCCTACACACCTCCAGAGAACTTTCCAGAATAATCTCTGATTATGTTAAAGAGTTTTATTACAAATTAAAATATATTGAAAAGATAGCTGGATTTTTCTCAGATTAAGAAAAGAAGGAATGAAGCCTGCCAAAAAATGAACATTGGCACCAGTGCTGTGGTGTAGTGGGTAAAGCCACCACCTGCAGCGCTGGCATCCTATACAGATGCCGGTTCAAGTCCCGGCTGCTCCTCTTCTGATCCAGCTCTCTGCTGTGGCCTGGGAAAGCCGTAGAAGATGGCCCAAGTCCTTGGGTCCCTGCACCCACATGAGAGACCCAGAGGAAGCTCCTGGCTCCTAGCTTTGGATTGGTGCAGCTCCAGCTGTTGTGGTCATCTGGAGATTGAACCAGCGATCTGGGGATTGTGCCCATTGGGGGAGTGAAGCAGTGGATGGAAGGCTCGCGCTCTCTCTCTCTCTCTCTCTCTCTCTGCCTCTGCCTCTCTATAACTCTGCCTTTCAATTAAATAAATAAATCTTTTAAAAAATGAACATCATACCCCTATAAGGTCACTGGGGGAAGTACTGACGTGTGAAAGTAGGAACGAGAGTTATTAAACTTGTCTCAAGTTCTCCTTATACCTCAGCTTAGCCAGTGCTTATTGAACTAGCCCAAGGAAGACACTTGCAGACTTAAGTCAGCACCAAGCTCTGGCAGGGAGCATAAATTACAACTGCAGCCAGCAAAGGGAAATATATTAGAAAGAGCTGAAAATCACAAGTATATAATTTCTAAGTAATTTGGGCCAATTTGGGGCCAGTACTGAAAAATACTATAAAATGGATGAATTGAAACATGGCATTTGGAAAAAAAGAACCACAACCTTGTAACATAATGGAACACACATTCTTGCATGAAACTGAATACATTTGCATATTTCAAATAGCATAGTCAATTGCTAGTATGTTTTCATTTGATATTTTTCATCAAAAATTTGATTTGTATTTTTGTTCAACTCTGATTTCCAAATAACTCTTTTACTGTCTCAACAGACCAAAAATAATGATTGAGAGCATGGACTTTGGGGTCAGACGGACTTGTCTGAGCTCCAAGGACAGACATGCCTGTGAAAGTTCGTATTTGGACAAGAGGAGTCTCTCTGCTTTTGGAACCTGGCTGGCTCTGCAGCATTGTGGGATCCCAAGCGTATTAGAAAAAAAAACCAGTGCTTAGGAGAAAAGGAATTAACTTTTTTAAAAAAGATTTTTTATTTATTTATTTATTTGAGAGGAAGAGTTAGAGAGAAGGAGAGACAGAGAGAGGCCTTCCATCCACTGCTTCACTCCCCAAATGGGCACAATGGCCGGAACTAGGCTGATCCAAAGCCAGGAGCCAGGAGCTGCTCTGGACCTCACACAGGTGCAGAAGCCTAAGCACTTTGGCCATCTTCTGCTGCTTTCCCAGGTCACAGCAGAGAGCTGGATCAGAAGAAGAACAGCCAGGACTCGAACCAGCAATCCTATAGGAGACCAGTGCCACAGGCGGAGGCTTAGCCTGCTATGCCACAGCGCTGGCCCCAGGAATTAACTTTTATTTTTGATTCTACCACTTATTGCTGTCACAGTTTCTCTCTCAGCCTGTCTTCTAATTATTAAATTAATCAAATAGAGATAATAGCACCATTCTTTTGGCCTTAGGAGATTATTGTGAGCTCCAATAATGTATCTGACAGCATTCGTGTACTTTTTTCAGCATTGTTTTTGCTAGCAATAGGGATCCTATTAGTTATAATAGTGAACGGGAACTCAAGTCATCATGAAAATTTATGAAGAGCTGCAGATTGGATTTAGCACACATGCAATGACATAGAGAAACTGTTCTTGAGCAGCTGATAGGAAAATTCCCCTACGGGAAACTATTGTGTATGCTTGGGAGAGGAAGGAACACTTTGATGAGTCCTCTGGGGGACGTCCCAGCTCTGAGCTCTTTTGGAACGCGGATGGGTCTAGGGGTGGGTGTAAGGTGAGGGATGCTCCCCACATGTTTCCCAGTGAGCAGAATTGGGAGACAGGGAGTAAAGGGGCCGAGTTTAAAAGATGAGGGGATATCAAGACCTGGGAGACATTGGATGGTGCTAAACTGCTCGTTCCCTGGTGTTCCCTGACATGCACCTGTCGCCCATGAGAGTGGCCTAAGAGCGAGAAGATCCACCATTTAGCACTCTCGTTTTCCACAGCAAATAACTACATTTTTTTCTCTGTCTCTCTGTCTCCACCCCACAGGCCGTCAAGAAGCCATCGCCGTGTGCGTACACATTCAGACGCAGCAGACGGTCAACGACAGCTTGTGCGATCTGCTCCACCGCCCTCCTGCAATGAGCCAGGCCTGCAACACGGAGCCCTGCCCGCCCAGGTACGTGCTGCCAGGCCTCGACGACGGCTCCAGATGTCTGGATGTAGTGGCCTCCCTGCAGAGAGACCCACCTGTGCATAGAGACGCGCAGGCTCCCCCCAGGGGGATCAACCAAACCTGCCTTAGTACTCTCTCTCTTCTCTGCGTGGCTCACGCCCCAGCCAGGTGCTTGCGTGGGTGGGCGAACAGGGCCTGCAGCCTGACGTGCTCACGTTGAACACCCAGGAGCACCTGCCGGCCTGCAGCCAGCCGTGCCACCAGGTCAGCAGGTTCATTCTTTCTCTCGGTCTCCTCAAGGACATTTCTTCCCCTAGGGTCTCATCCGAAAGGATCTGGGGTACAGTTAGTGCCGGCACCCAGTGGGTACTTGATCCATATCGTTCAGTGACTGTATGACCTCCTCTTTGGAGCCTAGGACTCACAGGGGTGTGTTACTACGTTTGAGTGTGAGGTATGTCGTTCCAGGTCCCAAAAGAGCAGGTGAAGGTGACTTTTTTTAGTGTCCTTGTTCTGAAATGTTGAGTTTGAAAGTTAATCTGGGTCCTTGCCTAAGCCCTTGGGAGGTCTTAAAGAATTCCATCAGAAGGGGGCGCTCTATCCCTGTTGGCTACAGAGGATTGTAGCTCCTTGGTTTCCCACGCAGACCTTTCCGGATAGAAACCCCAATCTTCACCTGCTCTCTCTCTCACACCTCTGTTACCCTGTACTCTTCTGCAATTAAGAATTAGCTGCCAAAAGTTTAGAATGCACTCCTCGCCATTCCCCTCTCTGCAGTATCTTGTCTGGCTCTCTGTTGACCTAGTGCTCATCTAACAAGGCACTGGCACTGGCTGGAGGCAGGTGTTGCCCTATCTAGGGGTCTAAGTGACCAGGGAAGGTTCTCGCATCCCCTTCCACACTGGGGTATGGACAAGTGCATTTTATGCAAGAAATAGATCGTGCTTCTGGAACTCTCTTGACCTTCGGGATTTGAGTCTGTGAAGTCTCTTGACTGCGTTGACAGTGGTGAGGGTGGGGATCAAGTAAGGGGAGGCAGCTCTGGAAATCAGGCCCTCCACATGCTGGCGACGGCAGCCTTTCCTTGTGTGCCGTCTCAGGGATGCCGGCTCCTCCGTGTGCCTCGTCCTGGCTGAATCTGTATCACAGTGGGGTGGGTACAGTGTGTGTATCTGTGACTATATTCCTGTCCTCTGGGTGGCCTCGGGAAATGCTGGACCCCTTCTTGGCTTTGTTTCAGAGCCGTATTGCCTAGCTGAGACGATGCCTGAAGACCAGCAGGTGACTTGGTGGGCGAGGCGAGGCCCAGACACAGTGCTGGGGGACGTCTGCTTCCTCGCCGTCGCCCGCCCTGCTGCCAGGTTCACTGCACCCATGCGAGGGTGCTGCTGCAGAAGAGATGAGATGGGGGTGGGGGATGGGGTCAGGGTCTCTATTTTGTCAGGTGTGTCGAGAACTTTCTGAGCACATCAGTAGAGTGGGCACTTCATAGCCATGTGTTCTGCCTTGGTCAATTCAAACTGACCATGGGGAAAAAATTAACCTGTATTGGACATGTATTGGACTTTTTTCCATGTCATTATTCTGTGACTAGTATAGTAACAGGTACTTACACAGCTCAGCGAGCGGTCCAGAGATGACCTGAAGTATACAGGGAGCAGCGCGCAAACACCAGGCCAGTTTATAAAAAGGGTCTTTCACACCCACGGACTTGCACATCCGTGGGATTCTTGGAAGCAATCCCCTGTGATTGCCAAGGGACCACTGTGAGTGCGGGGGTAGCATTGACCATACAGCCACCTGGGACACCCTTTTAACAAGATGTATTTATTTGTTTGAAAGGCAGAGTGACAGAGAGATAGAGAGAGATCTTTGGTCCACTGGTTCACTCCCCAGATGGCCATACCAACTAGGGTTAGGCCAGGCTGAAGCCAGGAGCCAGGAACTCCACCCAGCTCTCCCACATGGGTGGCCAGGGCCCAAGGCCTTGGTCCATCTTCAGCTGCCTTTTTAAGCACAGTTAGCATGCAGCTGGATCAGAAGAGGAATGGCCAGGACTTGAGCCAGCGCTCTGGTATGGGCTGCCATGGGAAACCAGAGTCACAAGCCGAGGCCTAGTGCCACAGGGCCAGCCCAGGAAGAACCTGAGGGTATGAGCCTCAGCAATCCAAATTACTTATGTAAGTTTCTCAGTTTTTTTTTTTTTTTTTTTTTTTTTTTTTTTTTTTTTGACAGGCAGAGTGGACAGTGAGACAGAGAGACAGAGAGAAAGGTCTTCCTTTGCCGTTGGTTCACCCTCCAATGGCCGCTGCGGCAGGCGCACTGCACTGATCCAAGGCCAGGAGCCAGGTGCTTTTCCTGGTCTCCCCATGGGGTGCAGGGCCCAAGCACCTGGGCCTCCTCCACTGCACTCCCGGGCCACAGCAGGGGATGTCTTTGGAAAAACTAGAGTCTCTGTTGTCCTCCCCGGGCACCGCCCTCCCCTGGGGCAATGATCTAGCTGAGAGGGCATCTGAGGAGACACAGAGGAAATCCAGGGAGTGGGGAAGACGTCATTTGATTTGCCATCGTATTGCCCTGTAACACTAAAATCACGGACTACGTCATCTTGTGAGCTGTTTTTCCAACTGAGTCTTGGGATGAGGCAGATGTCAGAAGTTAAATAAGAGAAACATAAAATCAGTACACCACTCGTAATACATAGCATAAAGAAGAATAAAGCAAGAATAGTGTGAGGACCCCATAGGGGTCAGTGGGGTCATGTGCGGACTGGACAGGTGGTCACGGAAGGCTTCCCCGAGGAGGTTTGTAGGTTGAAACCTACAAGATGAGTAGTAATTGGCCAGAAGTGTAGAAGGAAGAGTGAGCCACAAGTACATGCAAAGGCCCTTAGGAAGGGAAGAGAGCTGTGTGTTCCAGGGACCAGGCGGAAAGGAAATCAGTGCGTTGTGGATGAGGTCACACACAGGTAGGGGCTGTGGCCAGCACTTGGACGTGGTCCTTAGAGGCCAAGGAAACCACAGAGGGTTTGGGCAATGAAGTGATAAATCAGGTTTACACGTTAGAAACGTTACTCAAGCCTTGAAATGGGGAGAACACGGTGGCCATGATCAGATCAGTCACATTTTTTTAAAAAGTATTGCTTTAGGGGCAGGTGTTCAGCGGAGCAGTTATTACTTTAACTAAGTGCACAGCCTGCAATTCTGTTTTAGTGTCCCTATGTATGCTTGTCATTCTCTTTGAACTCCTGCATCAGAAACAGTGGCATCTAGAATAGGTGTTTGGCCTCGTAGGTTAGGTGGCCCTGGGCCATGTCGGAGTCTGGGTTCAGTGAGCACCCAGCTCCCCGCCTGCCTCCAGTGGCCGGGATACAGCAGTGATGGCTGAGGTGACTGAGAGACCTGGGCTCAGTTCTGGGCTCCTGACTCCCAGGCACTGGGCATTGAATCAGAGGATATGAGCTCTCTCTTTCTATCTATGCCTCTGTGTCCATCCGCCTCTCAAATATAAAGAAGATCGTGGAAGCCACTCCTATATCCGTAGGCGTCAACATCACTGTATGTGCACTGTCTCTTTGGAAATGCTTAGACCATCCTACAGGAATTCCCGAGTGTGCCTCCCTCTCATTCTGATCCGGGCTTTTGCAGAGGAGTTTTAAGGATTCCATAGGCCATAAATCCTTTTCTATGTGCTGTAAACTTTTTTTTTTTGACAGGCAGAGTAGACAGTGAGAGAGACAGAGACAGAGAGAAAGGTCTTCCTTCCGTTGGTTCTCCCCCCAAATGGCCGCTACAGCCGACACTGCACCAATCCAAAGCCAAGAGCCAGGTGTTTCCTCCTGGTCTCCCATGGGGTGCAGGGCCCAAGCACCCAGGCCATCCTCCACTGCACTCCCGGGCCACAGCAGAGATCTGGACTGGAAGAGGAGCAACTGGGACAGAACCGGCGCCCCAACCGGGACTAGAACCCGGGGTGCTGGTGCCTGATTAGCCTAGTGAGCCGCGGCACCGGCAGCTGTAAACTTCTTAAAATGGGGGAACAAACTGGTCCATTACTGATGGCTGTGCACAATCAGGGGTTCCACTCTGTAGAAGTTTGAGTACCACTGCCCTAGTGAGTCTCTGCTTGGTGAAAAGTGGCTCACACTCTTCTTATTAGTAACCTCGCATTCTTTCAGAAATTAGGGGAATGAATACATAATCAATTAATGTGCGGGTTTTCTGTATCTGCAAAATGGAGTTTGCAAAGTTGTTGTCTTGCCGATGCACACACAATAAATTATATGAGCATACTTTGAAAGGGTTGTGGAAGAATGGAATGAAAAGATGAATTTATTTTGATGAAAAAAAATCTGAGGGGCTGGCGTTGTGGCTCACTTGGTTAGTCCTCCACCTGCGGTGCCGGCATCCCATACGGCACTGGGTTCTAGTCCTGGTTGCTCCTCTTCCAGTCCAGCTCTCTGCTGTGTCCCGGGAGTGCAGTGGAGGATGGCCCAAGTGCTTGGGCCCTGCAGCCGCATGGGAAACCAGGAGGAAGCACCTGGCTCTTGGCTTTGGATTGGTGCAGCACTGGCTATAGCGGCCATTTTGGGGGAGAACCAATGGAAGGAAGACCTTTCTGTCTGTCTCTCTCTCTCACTGTCTAACTCTGCCTGTCAAAAAAAAATTCTGAAATCCACATGTAGCTATTTTTTCATAATGTGCATTTCCAGTGAACTTCATGCAAACCCTGTGTGTACCACAAAGTAAAGCCCAAACGTGGAGTGTTTCTCTGTAGAGGTCATCTGTCCAGTCCAGACTTGGCCTTGTCTGGGTGGCAGAATGGAAGCTGCAGGAGCCCGCACGGTGCATGACTGACAGAGCTGGCCCTGGACTTTCAGCCTGGTCATGGCCAGCCCCCCCCCCCCCACATCCACACTCACCAGCACTCTCCTTCTGCAAAATCTGTCTATCGGTAAAATGGTTTGCCACTTGCGCAGTCAGAAGTGGTGACTACAGTCTTAGCTAAGTGTGAAAGTCTCATAGCTCTCAACAAAGAAGAACAACGAGAAGAAAGCAGAACCCAACAAGCCTAGGTGTCTGTGGTTTCTAGTTTCAGATCTTATTCGGTGTTCACATGGACCTCTGTCCTCTGCTTCTAGCCCAGGCACTGACAAGTGAGGACAGGGCGAAGGTAAACCAGGCGGCAACTAAGACAAAGGGAATGAAAAAGGCAGCAACGTGAAGCGGCCTGCAGATGGGGATGCTTTGCCTGTCTGCATTGAAAGAAGCCCCAGGAACACTGATAACATGCGCACTGGTCCCTTCCTATCAGAGACCCTGCTGTACTCTTGCTCTGAAAATGAACACAGCCGGCGTGTGTCAGCCTGTCATTTTTTTCCCAAAAAGTGTATGCCAAATGCAAAACAATTCACAATTCACTCTCTGTTCATCCTAGGAGTTAGTGCACACAGTTTTGCATTACGGCTGAAGTTCAGTTCAATATAAGATAAATAGCTGGAGCTGAGATTTTGCAATTTACCTTTTCAAGGCCAAGTCCACATCAAACATTCCTCTCATTTTATCGGGAAATCTGAGTCCCCTTTTAGCCAGAATTCACCTCCAGCGGCCTTTTCCCCTTTCCTTTCTCTGACGACATGCACCTAGCCTCCTGGACAGTTTACTCCTCAGCACTTTGTGGACCTGTCCTGTCGTAGCCCCACGGCCACTGCCTTGCTCAGATGGGCTTCAGTTTCAGCAGCTTCTAAATGCGCCCTGCCTCTCGTGGTCCTGCTCTGCTCTGTAGGCACACGTGTGACTAGCAGAGGACGACCCGGGACTCTCTAAATGACAGAGCGGCCATGTAAACCTCCTATGGAAAGCCCTCCAGCGACTTCACTTTTGGGTGAAAATCTGCATTCTTTACTTTGGCTTGGGTTTTTGTTTCTGGGCTGCCCAGGGACTTAAAGAACAGAAATCTTATTGTCTCGCACATCAGGAGACCGTGTCCACAAGCCAGGTGTCAGTAGGGTGGGTTCCTAATGAGGACGCGGGGCTGGAGCCTGTTCTTCCCGGCCAGCCCCGGGCGTGAAGTTCACCGCATCCCGTAGAGCGTGCGTGGCACCCTCCTTGTGCTCATCACCATTTTCTTTCTGTGCGTCTGTGTTCCAAAGCCTCCTTTTTTTATAAAGACACACGTCCTAGTGGGCCCAGGGACTTGGGTCATCTTCTTCTGCTTTCCCAGGCCACAGCAGAGAGCTGGATCGGAAGTGGAGCAGCCGGGACTAGAACCAGCGCCCATATGGGATGCCAGCACTGCAGGCAGCGGTTTAACCGGCTATGCCACAGCACCGCCCCCCTCCCCCCATTTTCACTTTCAAGAAGTGCTTTTTTCACTCCCAGCTTCAGACTCCTCCTGGCCCTTGTCCAGTGACCCCCATGTCCTCACTGGAGTAGTGTGAGATGCTCATGGCTCCTTTTCTAAGAATGACGGCCTATGATTGACCCGGCCAGCAGGTCAGGTTCAGTGTGGTCTGCAGTATTCTCCTTCCTTTGCCCTCAAACCAGAGCAAGATTTAGCGAATCCAGAGACTGTGACGGGGGCTAAAGAGGGCCGACTTGCGTGTTCCTGCCTCATCCTGTGTGCGGCGTCTCCCTGCTCCCAGCCAGAGCTCCCACCTGCTTTCTTCCTTAGAAATCTCTTGCCCACAGAGCTGCCTCGCTAGGAATACCAGAACAGACAATGTGTCTTGGCCACTGTGCAAAACTAGGAGTCTGTTTTTATGTGAAAGGAAATACTACCCCTCATTTCAAAGTTGCAAATTTAATAAACTTGTTGAAGGTTAAGTATTCTATTGGGGGAAAAAAAAACAGCAAAGACAAAGGTCTGTTGCCAAAATAAAGGTAAGTTTACAAAAATGTTTTAGGTTCTAGAAACCGCTGGTGTAGGAATAACAGGAACAGGGTGTCGCATAATATTTTCCATATAAATATTTACTGACTCCAAGGGCAATAGCAGTAAAATATCACCCCCAGGAGAAACTTACCGCTGAGACTGGGGTGGACAGCCAGTGGGTCTTTATTTACCCACGGGCAAATGTATTTGATGCATTAGCCGGGACTCTCCTAGGTGGGGTGATGTGGGTTTGTTTGTTCTTATGGAGTTCCTCCCCTTGGTCTATCCTGCAACTGCTATTTATGGAGTTTGCTTTTTCCAGGAGTGAACCAGCAGCCTGTAGAACCCCACAGGGCTGCGTCGTGGCCCCCCTAGTCCCAGGAAGCCTACAGATTTCAGCACAGCGAGTTGGGGAGGAAGGGGTAGGAAGGCGAAAGGCGAGGGTGATGCATTTCTGGTACCTATTTCTGTATTTGGCTCATGTCTGTTAGTAATAAACTGTTGCCCGTTCCTTGACTACAAGGAGTTCCATCCCTAGTGCCTTGTGACTCTCGTTGATTCTTTGAGCCGTCAACTTTCTTGAAGGATGATCATCCCAAAGTTACGCCAGATAATGTCCATATTTAATTTGCACTGTTTGAACAGTGAAACAGAAACCTTCCAGCTAGTTATCCCTATAACTGTCTCCAGGATAGAACCTTTATAACCACTGTTGGAGACTCCTCTCACATCCAAAGTTACTGGAATTAAGATATAATCAATATAGTCTAACTAAAAGACTTCCAATTAAGATATGTTGCAACTTCCCAAACTTTTCCAAATACAGCTCACAGACAGAGGCAGTATTAAAGGGGGAAATTAGTGCTACCCCATTTAGCCCAACATTAAGGTGCCAGTTGATGCCCGCATCCCAGGCCTGAGTTCAAGTCCTGACTCTAGCTCCTGATTCCTGCTAATACAGACCTTGGAGGCAGCAATGGTCTCTCAAGTTCTTGGGGTCCTGCTGCTCACATGGGAGACCTGGATTGCCTTCCTATGGCCTCTGGGGCTTCAGCCCCAACCATTTCTGGCATTTGGAGTGTAAACCAGCAGATGGGAGCTCACTCCATCTCTCTGTCTTTCTGCCTCTCAAATAAACAAAGAAGAAAAATTTAGAAGGAGACATTAAAATAGAGAGCAAGGCAACGCCATGGGCTGGGGAGAGAATGGGAGCAGAACTGAACCTGGGGTGCTTGGGCACATGAGGCCCAGGGGCAGCTGTGGTACATGGGTTGGGTTGCTATGGACAGGAGGGACTGGCATCTTCCTTTTGATTCATAGGAAAAGGCCCAGGGTCACTGCAGAGAGGGAGCTGCTGATGGATACAACCAGAGTCACAACCGGAAGTCATTGTTTATAGGGGGCTGCTCTCCTGGGAGAGTGGGAGACAGACACAACGTTCGCCCAGGGCCAGACACAGCCTGTTGTTCCTGCCTGCTGGTGGGCCCAGTGGTGGGGTCTGCATGTCCTGCAGTGTTTGGGGGCAGTGTTGTCCATGTTAAGAACTGTTTCTAGATGGGGGACGCTAGAGGCAAGCAAAACCTGTTGAGAAACAGAAAACATTAAGGCAGACAGAGAGGGAGAACCCCACCCTTCACACTGAACCTGCAAATCGAAACCCCCAAGCAATGAAAAAAAATCTAATACTGACAAAAGTAGTCGGAAAAGTGACGGTTGAAAGTTGAATTGCCAATGAAACTAAAATGCAAGAACAGTCCAAAGAAACGTTAAGTGGTATTAGCAACTTTGTAGACAGAAATTAATAAATAACATCTATATAAAAATTAGAAATTATGAACTAGAAACAGGCAGTAATCCGGTTAAAAAATATTTTAAGATCGGCACCGTGGCTCACTAGGTTAATCCTCCACCCTACAGCGCTGGCACCCCGGGTTCTAGTCTCGGTGAGGGCACCGGATTCTGTCCTGGTTGCCCCTCTTCCAGGCCAGCTCTCTGCTATGGCCCGGGAGTGCAGTGGAGGATGGCCCAGGTGCTTGGGCCCTGCACCCCATGGGAGACCAGGAGAAGCACCTGGCTCCTGGCTTGGATCAGCACAGTGCACCGGCCGCAGTGCGCCACTGGAACGGCCATTGAGGGGTGAACCAACGGCAAAAGGAAGACCTTTCTCTCTGTCTCTCTCTCTCACTGTCCACTCTGCCTGTGAAAAAAAAAATTTTTTTAATTGGAAATGGAAAAAAATCAAGGAAATATAAGAATTACAAGCAATTAAGTAGTTGGTGACTTGAAGATGACACTCAGGGAATCAAATGAATCAAAACACAGAAAGCTGGAACCAGCGCTGTGGCGTAGCAGGTTCAGACGCCACTTCAACTCTGGCATCCCGTATGGCCACTGGTTCGTGTCCCAACTGCTCCATCTCCAATTTAACACCCCGCTAAAGAGCCTAGGAAAGCATGGAGGATGGCCCAAGTGCTTGATCTTCTACAGCTCATGTGGGAGACCTGGAAGAAGCGCTGAGCTTCAACCCAGCCCAGCCCCAGCCACTACAGCGATCTGGAAAGTACATCAGTGGAAGGAAGATCTCTCTCTCTCTCTCTTTCTCTCCCACACTTCCACTCCCTCTCTCTGCCTTTCTCTGTAATTCTGACTTTCAAATAAATAAATATTTTAAAACCGCAGAAAGTTGAAGGTTAGGGAAAAGGGATGAAATGTAGGGGTAAGGGGTCAGTACTGTGGGACGGTGGGTTAGGCCTGCACTCGGGACACTGTATCCCTTGTCAGAGAGCTGGTCCAAGTCCTGACTACTCCCTTCTGATGAGTCTCCCTGCTAATACGCCTGGGAAAGCAGTGGAAGACGGCCCAAGTGCTAGGCACCTGCCACCCGGGTGGGGGACCGGGATGCAGTTCCAGGCTCCTGGCTTCTTTAACACACATCTAACTGCTGCAGCCATCTGGGGAGTGAGTGAGCCAACAGATGGAAGCCATCTCTGTCTCTCTCTGTCTTTCAAGTAAATAAATACATCTTGTTTTTAAAAATACATATAGAAGTAATGTCAGAGGAACACGATAGGAAATAATCCGTTCAGTAAGGAAAGATTCCCAAACCTGAAATCAAGAGCAATAATAATAAAAAAAAAATCCCCATGAAACAGTGAAAGTCCAGAAAATCAGGAACAATGAGGAATTATTAAAAGCTACCAGGCGTGAAGACACAAATCACGTGTTGATAACCAGTTTCCAGAAGACAAAAGAACAGTTTTCCAAGCACTGAGGGACCATCAGTATTGAACCTTGCTATGTACTTGAACAGTGCACATTCACTTGTGGCCAAGGGCTGGACCAGGTATCTTCACAGCCGTGCTAACAGGGCTTCCAAAATATTGGGTGAAATATGGAGAACGCACCTCCATGAAGAATTCAGTTTGTAAGAAAGTAAGAGAAATTCTTACGGGCCAAAACCAACCTTGAGCCTGAGTCTGGAATGGAACCCAGTGCTAGTGACCCGGGTGTGTGGCTTGATCATACTTTGCCTGGCAAACAGACAAGTCAGTGGGCCCTGCAGAAGGCGAGGAAGAGAAATCTCCATACAGAGTCAGAATCTACCTCCTCGAAAAGGCAAATTACTAAAACTGGGAATAGAAAGCATCATCCCCTAAAGAGAGATTGCAAGAGGAGCTCTGTCGTCCGCTTGCCTCTGAACACAAAGAATCCCACGGTCTCCGGTGCTCCAGTGAGAATCTGCAAACCACACGCAGCCATTCACATGGGAGTGCAGCTTATATATAGTCTCTCCCTCTGACCCCCGAAAGAAGTTCACACTGGTTCTGATGGAGGTAACACAAATCCCATAAGGAATGGGTCTCCTGCCCAGGTTGTAAGATTCCCACAAGGAGCTAACAAGCATGAGCTGATAATCAGAAACCAAACAGTAACTCATGAAGAAACAGTGTGTGGGAAGCAGCAGAATCAGATATTAGAATTATCGGGCACAGAATGTTAACATAAATTTAACATTTTATTTCATTTTAAGATTGTTTTATTTGAAAGGCAGAGTTACAGAGGGAGAAAGGGAGGGGGGCAGGGAGAGACAGACAGACAGACCTTCCATCTTTTGGTTCACTCCCCAAATGGCCACAGTGGCTGGGTCTGGGCTAGGTAGAAGCCAGGAGCCCAGAACTCTATCTAGATCTCCCAAATGGGTGCAGGAACCCAAATATTTGGGTCATCTTCTGCTGCTTTCCCAGGTGCATTAGAAGGGAGCTGGATGAGAAGTAGAATTGGCCAGGACTCAATCCTGCTCTCAAACAGAATGCTGGTATTGCAGGGGTAGCTGATCCCACTGTGCCCACATGCTGACCTGTTAATGAATGTAGAGATATAAGACCACCTGCAGTGCTGGCATCCCATATGGGCAATGCTTCAAGCCTACTCCACTTGCGATCCATCTCTCTGCTATCCCCTAGGAAAGTAATAGAAGATGGCTCAAGTCCTTGGGCCCCTGCACCTGCATGGGAGACCAGGAAAAAGCTTCTGGCTCCAGATCAGCCCATCTTCAGCTGTTGTGGCCATTTGGGGAGTGAACCAGCGGATGGAAAACCTTTCTCTCTCCCTCTCTTTCTCTTTCTCTCTCTCTCTCGCCATCCCTCCCTCTCTCTCTCTGCCTCTCTGTAACTCAGCCTTTCAAATAAATAAATAAATCTAAAAAAAGAAGATATGATGGGAGATTAAAAATCTAAACTAGAAATAATAAATTGTCAAAAAACATCTGAAAAAATTTTAAAAGAACACAAATACATCTTGTTTTTAAAAATACATATAGAAGTAATGTCAGAGGAGCACGATAGGAGACAATCTGTTCAGTAAGGAAAGATTCCCAAACCTAAAATCAAGAGCAATAATAATAAAAAAAAATATCCCCATGAAACAGTGAAATAAGTGAAGATTCCAATTTGATCAAAGATGGTGAAATTTTGCAAATTTGCATGATTCAGCCTAACGGAATACCTAGAAGCAAAAAAATATAATCTTTGAAATTGAAAAGCTGTGGACTGTGGTGAACTGGAAGAGAGGTCTGAATACATTACCAAGGGTAAAGTGAGCTATGTGAAATACGCAGCAGAGGTAAGACACGGGGCAAGGACTGAGAACGTCAACCTTCTGTCTAAGCGGAGCTGCGCACAGAAAGCAATAGAGTTAGTATCCAAAGAGATAGTAGCTGAGACTATTTCAGAATTAATGGAGAGTACGAGTCATAAGAATCGGAGCCACAACACATTCCAAGCAGGATGAATGAAAAGACATCTACACCCAGATACATGGCTGTGAAGCTTTTGAATTCCAAAAATAAAGAAAATCCTGAATCCACCAGAGAGAGAAGATTCACAGGAGACAGAACAGCAAAACCGACCATTTTCTTCTCATGAGAAACCATGAAAGGCTCTCTTCTGGTGGCTCAGAACAAATATAACCATCAACCTACAGTGCTTAGTGAAACACTTGCGACCAGGATGAACTAAGGAGACTTTCAGATTGGAATAGTCAGTGCACTCCAGTCCTGGGATGAGGTATGTGCAGATTAAATGAGTGAAGTGGCACGTGGTGATCAATCAGCATTAACTGCTCTTACGTTAGCTGGCTACAGGAACAAAAACTTGCACTGGAGACAATTCTTATAACCTGGATTCAGTAAGCAAGAAAACGATCCTTGCTGGAAAACCTGTGGTACAAGAATGAATGATGACCAAAGTACACTGTAAACATCATTGATTTTGTTGTTGTTTTCAGAAAAGCCATTGACGGTGAAAATCAATAATAATGACTGATTTATGAGCTTTAAAATAAAAAATAAGTATTGAACAATAAAGCCTTGTAAAACTTTACAACCTGAAGGGGTTGATTACAGTTGGAGTGTACTGTTTGTGAGGGTGGAAGTGATTTTGATGAATCCTAGAGTTATTGAGTAAGCCCTTTAAAGTATTCCAGTACTCTGTAAATAAATGACAGCACAGAGACTGGGGCCAGCATTATGGCACAGTGGATTAAGCTGCCTCCTACCACATCAACATCCCATGTGAGTGCTGGTTCAAGTCCTGGCTGCTCCACTTCCAATCCAGCTCCCTGCTAACCTGCCTGAGAAAACAGCAGATGACCCAAGTCCTTGGGTCTCTGCCACCCATATGGGAGACTCATTTGGAGTTGTAGGCTCCTGGCTTCAGCCTGCCCTAGCCCTGGCTATTGGGGCCATCTGGAGAGTGAACCAGCAAATGAAAGATATCTCTCTCTCTCTCTCTCTCTCTCTCTCTCTCTCTCTCTAACTCTGACTTTCAAATAAATAAGCAAATAAATATTTAAAAAATAGCAGAGGGGAGAGTAAAATCAAAAATATCAAGCAAAATAGATACAGAAACAGAGGAAGTAATGAAAATATGGTGAAAAACCAACTTGATTTGATCATCACACATCAAGTACGTGTTTCAAATGATCACCCTGTAACACATAAATATGTACAATTAAAGTAATACTAGTAATAATAAAGCAAAAATGTATGGAAAGAGCCAAGGGAAAAAGAGAATTCTCAACAATAGTAACAGATGAGAGTAGTTCAAGGTTGCTGAAAGTGTTTTCATTTCACTCTGCAAAAGGATAGAGATACTGGAGTACTCTAGACTTTGTTCTGAATATTTGCAGTTATGCATGTGCTAAATGGATAGAACTACTAAATTATGTTTACACGTTGTGTTTTTCTTAACTGAATTTGTGAAATGTCTAGAATTAAAAGGCAATTCAAGGGGCAGGCACTCATCTAGTGGTCAGGATGGCGGCGTGAGTTGCTCACAGCCCATTGGGGAGGGACTGGGTTCTTTTCCCAGCTCTGGCCTCTGACCCCACTTTCCTATCAATGTGGATCCCGTCAGGACATGAGTGATGCTCACGTGGTTGTGTCCCTGCCACCCACGAGGGAGACCTGAATTGAGTTCCTGGCTCTGGCTCTGGCCCTGGGCCAACCTCAGCCACTGTGGGAGGGGAACCATTGCAGAGGGAGCCAGCAGATGGGAGCGCTCTCTCTCTCTCAGTCTTGCAAATGAGTAGAAATACAAACATTCAAAGTTTGTATCTCCTTGTAGTAATCAGGGCTCCTCTAAACAACCCCTATTAACTTGCCATTTATTTAAGATTTATTTTATTTATTTGAAAGGCAGAGCAACAAAGAAAGAGAGCTTGTCCATCCACTCTTGAAATTGCATCTTAGACTATTATTTTTAACCCTTTCTTTTTTTAGAAAAATATGCATTTAAGACTATTGGTTTTCTTCTAATCTTAGTAGACTTCATCCTACAAATTTTGAACTTTTATACTTTTATTAACATGCATTAAACATGCTATCAAATTTCCATTCTGATTTCCTCTTTGACCCAGGGCTGATTTAAAATATTATTGTATAATTTCTACATATTGGGGAAATATCTAATTAAGTTCCCTGTAGTCAGGAAGTATAGTATATTCGTCAGCTTGGATTTCCTTAGCAAAATACCACCGGCTAGTGGTTTCAAGAATCAAACTTTATTCTCTCGCAGCTCTGGGAAAGCCAAGATCCAAGTCTAGTAGGAGTGGTTTTCCGAGGGCTCTCCTCCTGGCTTGCAGTCCGTGTTCTGCTGTGTCCTCATGGGTGGACACGGAGCAGGCTCCCTGCTGTCTCTTCTAAGGGTGCTAATCCCACCCGCATGACCCATGTAATCCTAGTTACTTCCTATGGGTTTCATCTCCAAAACAAAGACACTGGGGGAGAGCATCTCAACATAGGGGTTTGGGGGTGGCTCAAACATTCAGTCCACACTATTAAATTAGTATTGTTTCAGTCTTTTGATTAACTTGCTTTTCTTTTCCTTAGGATTTATAATTTGTGTAGGAGTTAGTATTTAATCACATGCAAATTATTTTTTTTTTTGATTTTTATTTAGAATATAAATTTCCAAGGTACAACTTGTGGATTGCAATGGCTTCCCCACCCATACCTCCCCTCCCCCCCGCTACCCTCCCCCCTTACCCACTCCCTCTCCCCTTTCATTCACATCCAGATTATTTTTCTTTCTATGTCAGAGTTTGTGCTTGGATTTTTGCTAGCTTCCTAATATGCACTAAAACACTTTCATCTTCTACTCTGGAACATTTAAAATAACATAGAAATTCACCTGCTTCTTGAAAATGCGTTAAACCAGACCACAAAGAGCAGGGGTCAGTATCTTTCTTGAATGAAACTTTTGTAGTTTCCCAAAAAGTTGTCTATTTCATCAATATTTTCAAGTGTATTATTAAATTTTCTATGTATTTTTAAAGATTTATTTATTTACTTACTTAAAAGGCAGAGTTACAGAGACAGAGAATTCCCATCTACAGGCTCACTCCCCAAATGTCTACAATGGCCCTGGCTAGACCAAGCCAAAGCCAGAAGCCTGGAACTCCATCCAGGTCTCTACATGGGTGGCAGGGGCCCAAGCACTTGGGCCAGCCTCTGCCATTTTCCCATGTGCATTAGCAGGGAGCTGGGTTGGCACTGGAGCAGCCGGGACTTGAACTGGCACTGGTATGGGATGTCACAACACCAACCCCTGAATTTTCTGTATTCTTTCTCGTATTTTCCTTACTGATACTCCAAGGGCTTAGAGAAGCATTTTAAAGCTTTTAAAGTTGTAATTATATTTCTGTCCATTTTCCCCCTATTTATACAACTAGAAGATCTTTAGAATATTAAAATGAGGAAAACTGAAAATTACTTTTGAAGTTAAAAAACAAAAATTTTATTGGAAAGTCAGAGAGATAGAGAGAGAAGGACAGAGGCAGACAGGTAGTGAGTGACCTATTGGTTCACTTCCCCTAATGCCTACAACAGCCAGGGTTGGGCCAGGCTGGAGTTAGCAGCCAAGAACTCAGTCTGGGTCTCCCACATGAATGGCAGGGACCCAAGTACTTGAGCCTCCCAGGATACATGCTTACAAGAAGATAGAATCGGAAGTGGAGCCAGAACCTGGCCCCAGGTACCTGGTATGGATGCAGGTGTCTGAAACAGTGTTTTAACCGCTGTGCCAAGCATCGGCACCTGAAAATCTCTTTTACATAATAGTAATTCATTTTTTTTCAGAGAACTAACTTAGGTTTATTCTGATGAGTTTTTCTTATAATACAAATTTTTAAATACAGCAGGAAATAAAGAACATAAAAATCCTATAATTTGGGGGCCAGCACTGAGGCATAGTGGATAAAGCCGCAGCTGAAATGCTGGCATCCCGTATGGGCGCCGGATTGAGTCCTGGCTGCTCCACTTCCCATCCAGCTCTCCACTATGGCCTGGGAAAGCAGTGGAAGATGGCCCAAGTCCATGGGCCGCTGCACCCTCGTGGGAGACCCAGAAGAGGCTCCCAGCTTTGGGTCAGCACAGCTCCAGCCATTGTGACCATCAAAGTAGTAAACCAGTTCATGGAAGACCACTCTCTCTGCCTCTGCCTCTCTGTAACTTTTTCAAATAAATAAATAAATCTTTTTTTAAAAAACCTATCATTTAGATATTATCACTATTAACATTTTGATGTATAACTATCCAAATTTCTTTTCTGTATACACTAATAAATATATAAAAATATATACCATATACATGGTTTTATGACCTGCCTTTCTTTTGTAATAAAAATGCAGCATGAATGTATGCATATTTCTATGTTAATAACTATATATCTGCTTTATTATTTTCATGATCACTAGTTTTGTTCTGTATGAATAGACCTTATTTTGTCCTTTATTGTTAAACATTTGATGATTTCCTTGCAATTTATAAAAGTTGATTTAATTTTTTCTTTGGTATTACAAACCATCTTTGAGCCAACATCCTCTTAGGTACATGCATAAGTATTTTAAAATTGTTTCCTCATGATATATCTCTCCAGTGACTAGTTAAGAGTGCATGTGTGCTAAAAATTTAATTTGCGCAGATTACAATAGCATCATGTGTAATTTCTCATCCATCAGATGAGAAGAGACTTTGTAACATGACACCGTCCCGGGTGGTTATGGGTATAGAAGACTAGGTGCTCCCCTTGGCTCCTGGTGGGCGCGTGAAGTGGAAGAGTCTTCCTCAAGGCAACTTGGAAGTATGCATGAAAAGCAGCTGCCTGGCTGTTCATTTTCACAGATGTTTCATGAGAAAATCTGATTTTTTCCAAGATCTTATTGGACAGGAATCACATTACATACATATGTTATAAACCCAACGTTACCATAAAAGAATCTTCTTAGGGATATTCCAGATAATGAGTCCAGGTGCCCTAAATATTCCCTGAAGTGTGCTTTCAAGCATTTGAAATCTCTTTTGACACCTACATGAATCACCATTGCCTTGGGACCCTGCCCCAAACAAAATCCAGATTCTACATTTGATATATGGTGGTAGGACAGGAGAGGGAACAAACCTGCTCCTTATTTTTTTTTTTTAATAAAAAAGGACTTTTAAAAAAATTAGTATTTGAAAGGCAGAGTTACACAGGGCAGAGGGTGGGCAGAGAGAGAGAGAACACTTTTATCCTCCTTTATCCTCTGGTTCACTCCCCAGATGGCCACAATGGTCAGGGCTGGGCCAGGATGAAGCCAGGAGTCAGGGACTCCATCCAGGTCTCCTATGTGGGTGGCCGGGGCCCAAGCACTTGGGTCAACTTCCGCTGCCTTCCCAGGAGTTTAGCAGGGAATGGAGCAGCCAGGACTTGAACCAGCATCCATAAGTAATGCCAGCTTTGCAGGCCATGGCTTAGGGGCTTAGCTCCCTCTGCTACAATGCTGGCCCCATAAACCTTTTCACTGTGGGCCTTCTCCAGTAAGATCTTACACTCTTCCCTGGCATTTCTCGCCTTTCAGTACTATGTCCTGTGTAGGTGTTGAGGCTGCAGAATCTGAATGTGGATTCTGGAGTCTGGACATCCAGAAGAGAACTTGAACTTGTTTGTGATCTGATTGTTGCCCGTTGTCTCATTGTTCAAGTGTCCCCGCTTGATTTTGGCATAGGTGGCACATGGGCACTTGGGGACGCTGCTCAGCGACCTGTGGCGTTGGCATCCAGACCCGAGACGTGTACTGCCTTCATCCTGAGGAATCGCCAGCCGCGCCTGAGGAATGCAGAGAGGAAAAGCCCCACGCCTTACAAGCTTGCAATCAGTTCGACTGCCCCCCCAGCTGGCACATTGAAGAATGGCGACAGGTAGGGCAGCCTGGGGATACTGAGGCTCACTGCGACTGTGATGCTGAGAACCCTGCGTGGCACCAGCACAAAGCCCGCTGAGCCCGTGCCTCACCTTCTCTGTCTCCCCAGTGTTCCAGGACGTGCGGCGGGGGCACTCAGAACCGGAGGGTGGCCTGTCGGCAGCTGCTGACGGATGGCAGCTTTCTGAACCTCTCGGATGAGCTGTGCCCGGGGCCCAAGGCGTCGTCTCACAAGTCCTGTGCCAGAACGGACTGCCCGCCACATTTAGCTGCAGGAAACTGGTCCCAGGTAGGGTTTGTGTGTCAGCTCCCAAGTATCCCGCAGGGTGAGGCTGGGGTTACTGTGAGGTGCGTAGGAGGCTCCCGCCCACACCGAGGGCTGGGCAGGTGTCCAGACCTAAACACGATGATTTATTTTCAGCTTTGACTTCATATTGTTTAAACAGCTTTCATCATCTTTCTCCCAAACAAGTCCCTCCCGGAACTAACAGCACCACAGTCTGGGAAGATAAACTCAAAGTCTTCTTGGTTCCTCTCTTCCTGGTACCCTCTCGTATGGAATTAATCATTAAATCTTGTCTTTTCAACTTTCTAAACAGCTTCCGCACCTTCCCTCCCTCCACGTTCTGTCTCCACACCTGCTAATTTTATCATTTATCATCAAAAGTTTGCATTAGTACAGGAAGTAGACTTTTTTTTTCCCAAGTCAGAAATGCTGCAGCCAGAGTGTGAAGAGCTCTCAAACTATACATGTCCATTCTGGCTACATAACAAAAGAAAGTGAATTCGGATTTTTTTTTTTTTTAGTAGTCATCAGCAGGTATGGGCTTTAATTCTTTTTTTTAACTTTTATTTAGTAAATATAAATTTCCAAAGTACAGTTTGTGGATTACAATGGCTTCCCCCCCCCCAATAATTTCCCTCCCACTCGCACCCCTCCCATCTCCTGCTCCCTCTCCCATTCCATTCACATCAAGATTCATTTTCAATTATCTGTATATACAGAAGGTCGATTTAGTATATATTAAGTAAAGATTTCATCAGTTTGTACCCACACAGAAACACAAAGTGTAAAATATTGTTTCAGTACTAGGTATAGCATTACTTCACATTGGACAAAACATTAAGGACTGATCCCACATGAGAAGTAAGTACACAGTGACTCCTGTTGTTGACTGAACAATTTGACACTCTTGTTTATGGTGTCAATAATCTCCCTCGGTTCTAGTCATGAGTTGCCAAGGCTATGGAAGCCTTTTGAGTTCGCCAACTTTGATCTTATTCTGACAGGGTCATAGTCAAAGTGGAAGTTCTGTCCTCCCTTCAGAGAAAGGTACCTCCTTCTTTGATGGCCCTGTTCTTTCCACTGGGATCTTACTCGCAGAGATCTTTCATTTAGGTCTTCTTTTTTTTTTTTTCTAGAATGTCTTGGCTTTCCATGCCTAAAATACTCTCATGGGCTCTGGAGCCAGATTCAAATGCCT
Organism: Sylvilagus floridanus; assembly: GCA_949820135.1. Taxonomy (NCBI): domain Eukaryota; kingdom Metazoa; phylum Chordata; class Mammalia; order Lagomorpha; family Leporidae; genus Sylvilagus; species Sylvilagus floridanus. Next base: position 89,989,322 of record OX463239.1, on the reverse strand, counting down.
TAAGGGCTGATTCTGAGGCCAGAGTGCTATTTAGGAATCTGCCATTCTATGAGTCTGCTGTGTCTCCCACTTCCCATGTTGGATTGTTCTCTTCCTTTTGGATTCTATCAGTTAGTATTAGCAGACACTAGTCTTGTTTGTGTGATCCCTTTGACTCTTAGATCTATCAGTGTGATCAATTGTGAACTGAAATTGATCACTTGGACTAGTGCGATGGCCTTGGTACGTGCCACCTTCATGGGATTGTATTGGAATCCCCTGGCACGTTTCTAACTCCACCATTTGGGGCAAGTCCGATTGAGCATGTCCCAAATTGTACATCTCCTCCCTCTCTTATTCCCACTCTTATATTTAACAGGGATCACCCTTCAGTTAAAACTTTATCCCTTTTAGTAATTTTTTTTGTTCTAGTACTATTGGTTGAACTCTGTAATTAACACACAATTATTCTTAGGTGTTTAAATTTTAACTGAAAGACTTTAAGAACATTGTTGCAGTGTAGGCATGCCATAACACAGCCTAGTAATGAATGAAGCTTTATAATTCGTACAGGAGAGATTGAACCTCAATAACTTAAATAAGCTGCCTGGGCTCCCATAACTAGCTGTGTAGGCACAGAATCTATTCCTTTGGACTTTAGTCCAAGGGTTCTTTCTATTGTAATTACGTTGCCCACTTGATCTTCCTGCTTCTGTATCCCTCTCCCATCTGCAGACCGTTTGACATCCCATAGTATTCTTACCACTGTTGGTCAAGTCACCCGCTTGCTCAGAATCTTCTAGGTCGTGTTGTTGAAGAATCAAGTGTAAGTTAGCCAGAGTAGCCTTTCTTGATCGAACAGTACTTTTATCCCAGTCCTTTACCCCGATTCCAGCCCTTGGTTGCACCCTCAACTGAGGTTTAGCACAGATTCTGAAGTAGATAATGGAGTTATCTTATCAGTTATGTTATCAGCATTTTGTAATCTCAAGTCCCAGCCACCAGATGTAGAGAGCCAACTGCAGCCTCAGGAGTAACCTCAAGAAATAAGAAAGGGCAGTAAGTGGCATTCCCAGAATGCCCCCAAGTCCTCGGGTTCAGTATCAGGCACAGTCATAATCTGCCACCCTCATCTCATGCCACAGCAACCCTGGGAGCAGATGGTGTCTCCATCTCTACGATGAGAAAGCATAGGTTCATTTATTCAGATTAAGAAACCTCCCCTAGGGGCTGGTGCTGTGGCATAGTGGGTAAAGCCATTGCCTGCAATGCCGGCATCCCATATGGGCACCAGTTCAAGTCCCTGCTGCTCATCTTCTAATCCAGCTCCCTGCTATGGCCTAGGAAAGCAATAGAAGATGGCCTAAATGCTTAGGCCTCTGCACCTGCATGGGAGACCTGGAAGAAGCTCCTGGCTCCTGGCTTCAGGTCAGCCCAGCTCTGGCCATTGTGGCCATTTGGGGAGTGAATCAGTGGATGCAAGACTCTCTCTCTCTCTCTCTCTTTCTGCCTCTGCCTCTCTGTAACTCTGCGTTTCAAATAAATAAATAAATAAATCTTTAAAAAGAAAGGAAGGAAGAGCGGGAGGGAGGCAGGGAGGGAGGGAGAGAAGAAGGAAGGAAAGAACAACTTCCCAAGAGTGGCGATAGGTCTCAAACCCAAGATTGTGTGACCCAAGTTTAGTACAAAGGGTGTGCACTCTCGTCTTCCATGCACTGGCTAGGGCTTTCATGCCTACAAGGTGGGTGCTCCTGATTGAAATACCTGACCTCTGAGCTCCCATGTTCCTCTAACTACAGTTATTGTTACAGTAATGTAAGAAAGTTGGTCTGGAAGCATCTACCGGAGTCGGCCCTTCCCGCCCACCATGAGGGCAAGTCCACATTTTTGGCTGTAGGTGGAAGTGTGTTCCACTTCCTCTGTTCACCTCACAGGGACCTGGAGAGGATGCCACTGGCCAGCACTCTCCCCTGGGAGTCAGCGACATGAGGGACAGGAGGACTGTCTGTTCCTCCAGGCGGGTACTACACTAAGAGGCATGGCCATTCCAGGACAGACAACGTCTCCAGCCTAGGCTGGAAAGAAAGGTAGACCTCAGCGTTGTGAACAGAAGCTGGTTTGCTTTCTTTCCCTCCTACATACACAAGGAGCAACATGGGCTCCAAGGCACAATCGTTCCTTTGGAAACTCCTTTGAGACTGGGTCAAAAACAGGGGCTCTGGGCACAGGTTAGAGAGGAGGGTACCCGACTGGTGGGTAGGCAGTTGTTATAGGTGAACAATTCACTTGCTATTTCTGAAAGGTTGAGGCCAGAGCTACAGCAGGGAAGGGGCCATGCCATTGCTGAGGGAACGAATGGCATCGTGAATGCTTTGCTTCCTTGTACACTTGGTGTGGCAGAGGACCAATCAGGTGGCCATCAGCTGGGAGCTGGAAGAAATGTGAACTCACAAGTCCCACTCAGAGCTAAGGAAAGAGTCTGCCTCTCAACCAGATCCTCCTGGCTGGGTACACACTGAAGTTTGAGAAGCATTCCTTACCGGCCCTTCACCCTTGCTTGGATTGCTTAGTCCATAAGCAATGATCTCTTAGAGCAGTTGCTGGCTTAGCTCAGGGGGAAGAGTTAAGAAGAGTGGAGTTGAGGGAGTGGGCAGGGGTTGTTGGAAGAATGGGCACTTGTTTCTGGATGCAGCCAGGGAACAAATGAAGCCACTCTCATACCATAAAATACCTCTGCTATGAACTTTACAGTTCCCTCTTGTCTCGTCTTCTGGAAAAACCTCTCCTCATTGGCCTTTTAGAGTGGAGATGCGTGGTGACACCATTGCTTTCCTTCCTGGTCTTTTCTCTCAGGGACAAACTGACTGTGCAGCTGCCAGTTATGGGAGACTGAAGCCACATCATTGCCATGCACCCTTGTGTTTGCCTTCGTGTCTCTCCTCTTGTTGTGGTACTCACATCATCCTGGGTGCAGCTCTGAGCTTCCTCCTCTGGGAAGTCTTCCACTCCCTAACATCACACAGCAACCCCCACCTGTCACTCACAGTTATTATATTTCAGAGGGTGGCTACTTCCTGGGCATCCATATGGTCTTCTCATCTGGCATATGCTGTCCTTGAGGCCAGTGGCCAAGTGATTGTGGGAAGGTCCCTGGACCCTACAGAGCCCCACCAGTAAATACTCTTCCTTAAGAGTCTGCAAAGTCAGAGAAAATTCCATGTGGAGCTGAAGTGTTCTTCCGAAAAGCTCAGACCTGCTAAAGCAAGAGAGGTAAATCACTCAATGAAAGGGTTTTTGCAGGGAAAAAACAAGAGGAGGAAACAAAAAAGGAGGTTAATCATGTGATCTGGATGGAACCCAAGGCAGTCAATTTCCTAGGCAGCCACGCATCAGAGCAAGGAGCATGTTCTTCTATACCAAGACTTCAGCTCAACCAAGACACCCTCTCACCTCCAGCCAAAGCCACAACTGGAACTCCCAACTGGTAGGAGCATCAGGTGTGCACGCATGCACAGAAAGGCAGAGCCGTAGTCAGCCTGGGACTCCCAAAGCCAGATTCAGTCCAACCGGGCACACGTCCTGCTGCCCGGCACTTGGTTTCCTGCTGGCCTCAGTTTTTCTCCATTAGCTGAAATTTCCCCCCATTTCAGAGCTGCTTTGTGTTGGCAGAAACTCTGGCACCAAATTGCCACCGTTCCCTAAAGCTTCCTGCCAGATGGGTAGTTCTGCTGCAGAATGGCTCACTTGGGGGCAGTCATCCATTTTGTGGTTCTGGATGAAGTCTCCCCACATTAAAACTGGCCACTAACCTGGAGGCTGAAAGACTGAGGAGCTGTGCCAGGACCTCCATTTTTCATGGAGCTGGTCCTCTTGGCCCAATTGTCCTCTTGTCCCGACATTCGTTCTGTTCATGGCATGTTTGAGGTTTGTCCATCACTGGCTCAGCACTTTGCTTCCATTCCTGAACCTGGACCAAGCCTTAGGCAGAAGGGAGACTTCAGTTCTTACCCATACTCTATCAAGTTGCAAGCAAGGACCATTGGCTCATGCACACAGTCTTCCCAAGTGAGGAGTCCTGTGATCCACAGACTACACCTGTTTGGTGCCCCTATCCCTGGGCTGAAAGCCAGCCTCCTCCTCCTCATTCTGTATTCCCTATACTTTGATGAAACATTTGGCCGTTCTGTCTACCTTCATCTTTCCCCTTTATGGTATTTCTTGATGCTTTAGTATTATTTCCTACAAATCTGACTGCATCTTTGCTGCTAGCTGTCTTCTTGCAACTCTCCCTCTGTATTTGACCTTCGATCTGCATTGCTGTTTTTTTTCTCTGTGGTTGATTCTTTAACGTCTGCAGGAGAGTCTCCAACTCTAGGAATAGATGCCACATCCCCAGCTCTGCAGATATGGGATCCTCAAAAAATTCATGGAAATGCATATTATGGAAAATCTACATATGGAACTTTCGATTTTTTGCACCAAAATAAACTTTTCATTGTATTTTCCCATGAAATTTTTGGAGCACCTTCCCCAGGCTGCTTCCTGTCTCTGTCTGTGTACCACCATCTTCCAAATACTTGTAATTATCTGTGACTTATGCACTTCCTATATTCAATTACCTACGCCTGCCAACTCTTCAATCCTTGAAATACATATCCATACACGAAGTAAACAAGAAAAGAGTACCATCATTGAGAAATTTTTACAAAGAATAGCTCAAGTTCTGTCAGGACACGTGGATGTCCTAATATGGCCTTCCAGTTTTTTAATGCATTTATTATTCATGACTCATGAAGCCAATAGTGTGTTAGAGCCAATTCTCATTGGCTAGGGAGAGCCAGTTATGATCCCCTCCCAGCTTGTGCTCACTGACATCCGGTGGATAGCTTAAAATCAGCAATGATGGGAGTGTTCATACCACAGACATTGGAAAAACAATCAGGGTTCTTTCCCCCGAGGAACCTGTTGTGAAACATTTAGCAGCATACAAGTGAAGGAGAAGTTTATTCACACACACACACACACACACACACACACACACACACACAATTTCAGCCCATTGGTGGTGCTGAAGATAGAAAGACTTTCAAGAAATTCTAACCTCTGCACTCTTTTCAACAAAGACTAAGAGGCGTGGCTGGGCTTCTCTAAGACATTTTCTTATCTTTATCTTCATAAATGGTGTTTGTTGGGGCCAAGGAATAACAGCTCTCTGTTTGACGAACCACTCTGTCAACCCTAATCTTGCAGATTTAGTTTGGTTTATATCCAAGGTCTTTGATCCAAAAGCATGAACTCTTCTTTCAGACATATCTCCTGTAAACAAAATGGTCCAGCTCTATAGGTTTGTTCTAAAACTTTCATTCTTTTATTACAATTTTTGTGGTCTTGATTGTGAATTTCTTATTACCAGTCACGATGTAGATGGTCACTCTTGAACTTGAATAACAGTCTTTTGAGATTCAATCTGACAGTTTACTCATACTTTTACTCATTCAAACTACACTTGTGCATTCAAGTCCATGCACTCGTACCCGTTCTGCATATTTTAAATCGCCCCCGCACACACACACACACACACACACACACACACACTTACAATATGAATACACCTCACTATCTTGACCGGATTGTAGCTGCCAGAGAGAAAGAACCATTTCTGTGTGTACGAACACCTGACTTGGCGCTTGACAAATACTTGCTTCAGGAAAGAGACTTATGAAAGCTTCCGTTCAACTGTCTGTGCCTGTTTGCTCAGCCCTGTGTGCTCAGTCATTTAATCCACAGACATTTGCTGAGTGCTGCTGTGTTGATAAGCCCAGGCACAAAACAATGGACTAAACAAAATGCTGTCTTCAGTGAACTCATAGTTTAATCAGGCAAGCAGATGAAATAGTGTTTGTTATTGTGTAAAAAAAAAAAGTCCAATGAAAGTGTCCTATATACATAGCTATGAGAAAATTAAAGGAAAACATCTAAGTCTCCCTGAATTCCAGGAAAGTGTTATAGGCGATGCTAATTAAAAAATGACTGCAGGGGTGGGTGTTTGGTACAGTGGTGTCAGTACCTGGGTTCAGGTCCCAACTCTGCTGCTGATTTCCAGCTTCCTGTTGATGCACACTCTGGCAGACATCAAATATCTCAAGTACTTGGGTTCCTGCCGCTTGTGTGGGAAACCTGGATGGAGTTCTATGCTCCTGGGATTGGCCCAGCCTATCCTTGGATGTTGCAGGCATTTGAAGATCTGTCTGTCTCCTTTTTTACTCTCTGTATGCCTTAAAAAAAAACAGTGCAGACTTGTGTGAAATGCAAAGGGGAGGGTTCAACCAGCTTGGGAAAGACTTTGGGTATTTGGATTATCTCTGTGATCACCAAAGGTACAGTGGATGATGTTTGAATAGGGAAATCAAATGCAGAGTTGTAGTTGTATAATTCTGGCTGCAGCAGTGTTAGAGAAAGAAGGAACTGGAGCTTGAGAGACTTTGCAGATAAAGATTTTAATAAAACCAGTGACAGATGATTAAGCAGTTGGGATAGAGAATAGTAGAGAGCTTTTGAAACACATGCAGGAAATATAACTGACCTATTGGGTAATGGAATTGACAGGAAATAAGCAAAAGGGAGAAGTAGTGCAGATTTCTGTCCTGGAAAACTAATGGACAGGTGACGTTCATTTTAAAGTTAATGATAGAAGAAGCATGCTCATAAGGTGACATAAAAGGGAGATAAAATGGGTATAGCTTTGAAACATGTGTACTGTGACAGTCTATAAAGGAATCAATAAAGAATTATAGCTCAGTAGAGATCTACACCAAGGTTATAATTATGGGAATCACCACACGTAAGTGGTGGTGGAAACCATGGGAGATGAGTACTATGACATCTCATGGTGTATTTTTAACAGTATTTTCTTTAAAAAATATTAGGAGGGGATGGGTGTTTGGCATAGTGGTTAAGTTTCCCCTGGAATCCTAACTGGAACCTGGTTTGCGTTCCCGGGCTCCCCTGCTTCCAATCCAGCTTCCTGGTGATGCACACCCTCAGAGGCAGCAGGTGATGGCTGTCGAGGTTGGGTCCCTGCCATTCATGTGGGTTGAGTTCCTGGCCCCCAGCTTTGTCCAGGCCCAGCTGTGGCTGTTGGGGACATGTGCAGAATGACCCGGTGGATGGGAGATCTGTGTGTGTGTGTGTGTGTGTGTCTATCTCCATTTTCTTTTCTCACTGTGCCTTTCTGTTCTTTAAATAAAATGATGAGGAGGCTTTCGGTGAAGCAAAGTCATGGTGGTCATATAGTTACTTAATATTCCCAAAGCACTTACTAGAAAACCAACAGAGCAATTGCCCTTGCCAGAAAAAAAGGAAAGAAAACACAGACGACTTTAACAGAAAAAGTAATGGAAGTGAATGAGGCCAAGCCACACACAACAGGAGACGGTGTGCAGAAACCACAAACACAGCAGCCAGGCAGAGCTAAGCAAAGGAAGACACAAGACCAAGAACCATGGAGCATGGGGATCAATCAGTCCACAACAAGGAAGTAATCCTGCTACCAAGGGAAGTAGACCCGAGACCAGAGTGTGAAGCTGCAAGAGGACTCGAGTTTGCAGAGTGTAGCCGAGTGCAAGGACGATCACACAGCCCCAGCCTTAAGAAGACCAGAGAGCACCAGAACAGACTTCCCAGGTAGCTGGGAAAGAGTGTCATGGTCAGCATCCCAGGTGAGCAGGAACTCAAGGGCTAAACAAAGGCATTGTCCCAAGCTGGGGAGTCCAGAAGATGCGAATCTTAGAACTGTGCCAAATTGTCGAAGACTCCTTTCTCACCTCTGGAGGAGGGATCCCTTCACAGTGACGATGACTACCCCGACACTCCGCCCCTTACACCCTCCTTTCCTGGAGGTACAGAAGACCACCGATGTTATCTGAGTGGGACCCTCAGCAGACCCCACGCTGCGATAAGACAACAACGTAATGAAATGTGGTCTGGAAGCAGGTGGAAATGTAACTTCATATGACAAAGTGAGCTGGAAGAAACTAAGAAATCTATGGAAACACATCAGAAACGAGATTGAGGGGAAAATCTGAAGAACACAGGCTTAAGGAGGGGAAACCTGGGAATGAGCAGATGTAGACAGTGCCATCAGGCAATCAGAGGAAGAGAACTGAAGAGAGTCAAAGAGAAGTAAAAAAAAAAAGTAGTCACGCGAAAGGGGACAGAAATAAAACGGAGGGAAAGAAAGTGCTATGAATATCAAGTCCCAGGAAATGAAAACCACTGAAACAATGCAGAAGAACCAAACTATAAATAAAAATCTTCAATTTTCCATGTCAAAAGGGCATTGCATATAGCCTGCAAAAATTGATCCAGAATGGCCAGATCAAGACATTCTATTAAAACTACTGGCTTTTAATGAAAGAAAAAAAGTACTTGTGCATGTAAGCAAGAAGGATCAAGTCAGTTGCTGAGGAAGAAAAATCATATTGGCATCAACTTCTTGACAATACCAGTGTATACCAGAAAACAATGGAGCAACATATTTAACACTTTCTGTTGTTGTTTGAAAGAGACAGATGGAGAGATCTTTCATCTGCTGGCTCACTCACCACCGGGGCTGGACCAGGCCAAAGCCAGGTTCCTGGAACTCCCTCCCGGGCTCTGCATGGTGGCAGGCACCCTAGTACTTGAGCCGTCATCACCAGCTGCCTCCCTGGGTGTGCCTTGGCAGGAAACTGGAATTGAAAGCAGAACTGGAGCTTGAACCTGGACACTCCAGTGACCTCCCAAACAGCATCTTAACCACAGTGTCCGTGCCCACCCCCAGATTTAGGATAGTGAAGGGAAAGATCATGGAAGACACAGTTGTTCCATTCTACCACGTCAGATCATGGGAGACACAGTTGTTCCATTCTACCACGTCAGATCATGGAAGACACAGTTGTTGCATTCTACCACGTCAGATCATGGAAGACACAGTTGTTGCATTCTACCACGTCAGATCATGGAAGACACAGTTGTTCCATTCTACCACGTCAGATCATGGAAGACACAGTTGTTCCATTCTACCACGTCAGATCATGGAAGACAGAGTTGTTGCATTCTACCACGTCAGATCATGGAAGACAGAGTTGTTGCATTCTACCACGTCAGATCATGGAAGACACAGTTGTTCCATTCTACCACATCAGATCATGGAAGACACAGTTGTTCCATTCTACCACGTCAGATCATGGAAGACACAGTTGTTCCATTCTACCACGTCAGATCATGGAAGACACAGTTGTTCCATTCTACCACGTCAGATCATGGAAGACAGAGTTGTTGCATTCTACCACGTCAGATCACGGAAGACACAGTTGTTCCATTCTACCACGTCAGATCATGGAAGACACAGTTGTTCCATTCTACCACGTCGACCTCCAGGTTTAAAGCCCACTGACAGTTGTGAAGATCTGTGACTTCAGGGTGTGCTGTTTCCTGAGGGATCTACGGGATGTCTGTAGAATAAACCCTAAGAGAAGCTCTAGTGTAAGTTGCCTTGTGGGTAGTAATGAAAAGAATTGACTCTGTCACCTCCCCTGTGTGTGAACTGTGAACATTGTCTGATGGCTATCTTACTTAGAACTTGGCAGACACAAAGTCACATATGACCTGTGTCCAGAGACAGCCTACCACTCATAATGGGGAAAACAGGTCAGATGTGTTGTGAGCAGTGATTGGCAGTTGTCTAACCACTCTGTTACATGAACAAAAGTTGAGAATATTTTTACTGTGTGGCAGACTCCTAGATTTGATTTGGTTAAAAAAAAAATGAAAATTTGAGAAATGATAATTTTAAAATATCTATTTGAAAGCCTGAAAAAGCTTCCCTCTGTACAGAAAAATTATAGTTAATAGAGATTTCTGTTAAGCATCTTGATAAAGGCACTTTTCAGTTCCATTTTCCCTCTTTGAAACTCAACCAAAAACCCCCAAAGAGAGTGAAAGAAAGAGAACACTCTGTATTCAATGAACAATGAAATGGCCACAATCCCAAAACTATAAATTATGAAACACACCTGCCAAAGACCTTAAATCTGGACCAAATTGAGAAGGGAGGCCGAGGGTATTTCACTAGTACTTCTTCCAGGGCCAAGCAGAGTGCAGACTTCCCTAGGACAAAGTGTCGCAGTCCCAGATGGATTGCTCCAAGGTACTTGAGTCCAGAGGCTGCATGGAGAAATATGAGCTGACCCGGAAAAGACCCGGGATGTCCCTGTAGCACCATGGGGCAGACAGAGCTAAAGGGGGAAACCGTGTCTCCTCATACCAAGGAAAGGTATGCAAAGGCCAGGAGGCCGCTGAATTATCAGAGTGAGCCGGTTGTTTAAGAGGCTCTTGTCTTAGTCCCGCTACCCAATCCAATGCCAAAATCTGAACACAGATATGAATGTGTATGGAAAATAAGAGAGTTGGTGATGGTGTTGAAGACAACAAACTGATGTCACCTGCCCTAGCTCATGGCTGGAAGAGACTATATCAAAGCCGTGGAAACAAGAGCAGTGATGTCAGACCGGCTGTTAGAAGTGATGCTGGATGTGAGAGGTAACTGAGGGACAGCAGACGTAAGCTGAACTGGTGTTGAGAAGAACAAACTGAATGGGGCAGAAAAAAATTCGGAGATGAAGTAAGGGAATTTAGCTCCCCTTCATAAAAACTTTTATCTGCGAGTGACAATAGCACACGCGCCAAGACAACTTGGCCCATTGAGGCACAGCGTGAGGAGCTGCCAGTCAAGGGCTTCTGAGCAAAAAAGGCAAGACGGACAAACCACAAAAATCCCTCCTGGACCTCAGCCTTCAGAGGCGCGTTCTGTGCGAGACAGTGGCGCAGGAGGCGTGCAGTTCTTAGAAAAGCAATGTACAAGGGCCATGAATTCTCTCGTCCTGTTGTTCTTCGTGGAGAAAGGCAACAGACAGGTGGCCAAAGATTGCCATTCTGATGAGCCTTTCTGGAAAACCCTGTAGGGTCAGGATGAGACACAAGGATGCCTCAAATCCAGGGGTGTGTGAGAAGGATGGAATATGACTGATGGAATATGAGTGATGCATTCGTTTTAGGTGCATAAATACATAAGACTAATCAGCTAGCCAATGCCATCAGAACAGAGGATAAATATCAGAAATTTGACATTATCTAAATGATATAATGAAAGCTAATTGGGAATTTGGAGAGGAGCTGGGAAGCAAATAGGAGTGTGCTGATTTGCTCATCCTTCCTAGTCAGCAGGATGTAGTTACTCGCTCAGGTCCAAGTGTATCATCAAAAAAAAAAAAAAATCACTAACCAGTGGCCAGTGTGGTGGCCCAAGGAGTTAAGCTATGGCCTGTGAGGCCAGCATCCCATATAAAAGTGCCAGTTGCTCCCCTTCCGATCCGGCTCCCAGCTAATGCACCTGGGACAGCAGCAGCAGATGACTTGGGCTCGTGCCACCGCGTGGGAGTCCCTGATAGAGTTTCAGCTCCTGGCTTCAGCCTGGCCCAACCCCAGCTGTTGTGGACATTTGAGGAGTCAGCCAGAGGATGAAAGGCCTTCTCTTTCTTTGCCTCTCTGCCTTTCAAGTAAATACATAAATCTTTAAAAAAAAAAAAAAAACATCACTAGCCAAATGCATTATTGGTTTATTGAATCTTCTCTCTTAACTTTAGAGTGTTCTTTTGGGAATGTAAACAAGGTTAAAAAAAGACATTCAGCAATTCCTTTTACTTTAATTTCTTTTTTCTAATGTACTTAATAAAATTGCATTGGATGTTTGAATTAAAATTACATGTGCGGCTGGCGCCATGGCTCACTAGGCTAATCCTCCACCTTGCGGCGCCGGCACATCAGGTTCTAGTCCCGGTCGGGGTGCCAGAGTCTATCCCGGTTGCCCCTCTTCCAGTCCAGCTCTCTGCTGTGGCCCGGGAGTGCAGTGGAGGATGGCCCAAGTGCTTGGGCCCTGAACCCCATGGGAGACCAGGAGAAGCACCTGGCTCCTGGCTTCGGATTGCCAGCCATGGCCACCATTGGAGGGTGAACCAACGGCAAAGGAAGACCTTTCTCTCTGTCTCTCTCTCTCTCTCACTGTCCACTCTGCCTGTAAAAAAAAAGAAAAAGAAAGAAAAAAAAATTACGTGTGCACATAATGAAAGTTACTTTGTATATAGGAGTTGGATTGATTTTTTTAAAAAATCTTTTTATACATTTCTGTCTCTTGGATTCTTGGCAATGAGGATGAGTTTTTTTTTAAATTAAAAATCATTTTGCCATATAAATAGCTAAAAATAAATGGCATAAAATATCTAATAAAAATTAGATAAATTATATGTTATAATACCAGGAAAATAAGTCCCATGACAATGAATTACTGGAATCTCAGAGAGAATCTGAGCGAGAGAAAAAGAGAGAAGGAAGGGAGGAGGGAGGAAGGGAGGCAGGGCAGAATGAAAAAGAAAAGGAGAGAAAGGAGAAGAAAAGCAGACAGGGGAGGGGAAGAGAAAGGAAGAGGGGGAGTGGAGAGCAGAATGCAGCTCGGGGTATCCTCGGTGAGACCCTAGCCTGGGAAACGGCTTCCTATGCTGGCCCCTGCTGAACCCCTCCCCAGGAGGCTCTGGGGCTGCTGGCTGGGTTTGCCCGCTCACACCCCATTGATGCCTGCACCATTCTCATTGCAGTGCTCCGTCAGCTGCGGTGCCGGCACCCAGAGAAGAAAGCAGGTGTGTCAGAGGCTGACGGCCAAGGGCCGGCGCGTGGTCCTCAGTGAGGTGATGTGCCGGGGTCTGCCGGGGCTCCCGCTCGTCCGGGCTTGCCAGATGCCTGCGTGTGGCAGTAAGTATGTGACCTGCTGATTCTGGTCAGTTTGTCCCGATGTTTCTTCCAACGCCGACATGTTTCTGAGCTGTGAGTACAGGGGATCAAGCAGAATTCAGAATTGTTTTAGGTAGCAAATGGTAGAATGTGAGAGACCAAGTTCTAAGAAAGGCAGCTTTAAGAAGTGTCCGCCCACTCAGCAGATGCACCTTGTAGGCTTCCTCACTTGAATTTGGATCCTCCACTTTCACCAAGACTTCTACCAGTTGGAATTCATGAGCATTTGTCGTGGAAGGTAAGCGGAAATGCTACATGGCTCACGAGACTCGGAATGTATTTAGATTCACTCTACTCAAAGAACTAAGTAGTTTTCTGTGTCCCCATGTTTTTTCTTGTGTATAATTTAATACCAATAAGGATGAAAGCATGATCTAACTCTGTTTGGACACTTCTTCAATTATTTATTTAAAGATTTATTTTTTATTTATTTTGGAAGTCAGAGTTTCAGAGAGAGAGAGAGGGAGAGACAAAGAGACCTGCCATCCATTGGTTTACTCCCCAAATGGCCATAACATCCAGGGCTGGGCCAGGCCAAAGCCAGGAGCCAGGAGTTTCCTCCATGTCTCCCATGTGCATACAGGGACCCAAGCACTTGGGCTGTCCTCCTCTGCTTTCCCAAGTGCATTAGTAGAGAGCTGTAGATGTGAAGCAGCCAGGACTCAAACCAGTGCCCATATGGGATGCTGGGGCATAAGAGGAGGCTTCACCTGCTACAATGTGACAATGGCAGTCACATAGATAATAAGCTTGCCATACAGCATGTCTGTGACTTCACTGTAGCCGAAGCTAATACACATGTAGCATCCACCTGTGCTTTCAGGGAACATGAGGGGAATGTGTGTTTGTACCTGTGTGTGTATGTTGCATGTCAGAGGTTCACACAGAGGAGATAAGGGTTACCAGTGCTGCAAATGACAGTCAGGCTGCAGAGTGATGATGAGAAGGTAGGCTAGCGAGGTGGGGACAAGCACATGGGTTAGTAACAGCATCTGGGTCTGTTTCCCATTTTGTTTAGTTGTTCAGCTGTCACATCCGTTGCCTCGGATAACCTCCTCATCTTATGTAAGAAAAAATCAGAGATGAACAATGCTGATTTTAACACTGCATAGGGAAAATTTTGTGTGTATGTTTATACTGTACATACAAGTATACACACACACACACACACATCACACACACATACGTCATATCCCAGTAACAATATATCCATCAGTGACAAACCTTGGTGTTCTCCTGAAGTGAGAGTGGAGCTGACAAATGCCTATGCCTGGTGACATCAGAGCCGTCTGACATCAGAGCACAGCACACCACTTATCTGTCCGTGGTTTCGCCGGTATAAACAAGCCAGCCACACTGCCGGCCCTGTGAAAACGTAGCCCCTGCGATGTTGTGCAGCACACAGTATGTGATAATGACCAATACCACTATGTTACTGGTTCAGATACTTATTATAGAATATACCCCTTTTATTTGTAAACATAAAAGTTTACTATGAAACAGTTTCTCATGTGGTGCAGGCAGCAGCATCGTAGGTCGTGTGTTCACCGTGTCTGCCCATGGCATCCTTGTGTTTTATGCTTGATTTAATCTCCTGTTCTTCATCATGTCTCCAGGAGCAATAGGCTCGTGGAAATGCCATATAGCCTGTCTGTGCGGCAGGCTGTGCTCTCTAGGACATGAGAGACACGATCTAGCCATGCTACTATTGGGCATATATCAAAAGGAGATGAAATCAATTTGCCCAAGAGACTTCTGCACTGCCATGTTTATTGTAATAAACAAGAAATTAAAACAACCTGTGTCCACGCACCAGTGAATGCATAAAGGAAGTGTGGTCCCCATGTTCAGTGGAATGACCATAAAAGAGGATAAAATACTGTCATTTGTGGCAACATAGCTGGAACTGGAAGTCACTAGGTAAAATGAAATAACCCAGGCACACAAAGACAAATATCACCTTGTCTCACTTGTATGTGGGAGCATAAAAAAATAAAAATCTGTCTCATAGAAGTTGAAGGCAGAATGGTGGTTACCCGAGGCTGAGAAGAGAGAGGAGGGGGTGAGGAAAGGTCGTGGATAGGAGAAGGATACCCTGGCATTCTGCTGCACAGTAGAGTGACTACAGATAATAGTTACACACTGTGTATTTGAGAGGATTGAGTGTTTTCAAAATGAAGAGATGATAAGTGAGGAGACAGATATGTTTACTCAGGTTTTAACACTATACAATGTATCCAAGTATCAAAACATCATATGGTACCCCATAACGATTTACATTTAGGTGTCAGCTAAGAATTTAAAAATTAATGATACATAAAAATAGTATTTATTGAGCAGTTACTATGTGCAGTTCCTTGCATGCATTATCTCATTAGTCCCCCAACGGCACAGTGAACAGATATTCTTCCCATTTAAAGATGAAGAGTCCAAGACGTTGAAGAAGGTCTGAGACTTGCCCCCAGCCTTTAGGGCTGCCAAGTGGACCCTCCAGCCTGCTAGCCCATAGTCTGATTCCTGAGCCCATACTTAGTGCCTCTGTATATTAATTCCTGAAAAACATACACATTTTCCCCCCTGGGAATTCTCTGAGACCATATTTTCAAACTCTTGAGATTGCAAAAGCTTGAGAATTTCGAGATTTAAAGCCTCCTAGAATCCAGGGATGCCCGTGGCATATGGTGTACTGTCATGCTTCGAGCAAGCTGCTTATCTATTTGATTTTTATTCAGTGTGGATGGCTGCATAGCAATGTAGCCAGACTATAAACTGACTTGGAGGAAAGTGCAATCAGATTCAAGCTGGCAGCTTCCTCTAACCCAATAACAGAGTAGCGTGTAGGAACACATCATGATTATTAGGGCACTGATGTGGTATGGGATGATATACTTTATTATGGCATGCAGTGATGATTAAGGTAAAAGCCTAAGTTTTAGGATGCAAAAAAAAAAATAGAAAAAAGACAGTACTATTTCTCCTTTACCCCACCCTACTCCTGAGCCTGCCAAATATGTAGGTCATGGAAGCAGATGAGAGACAGGAATGCGTACTCCCTGCACAGCCAAGTTATCCTGAGCTGGCTCTTCCACTTCAGCTGTAGCCTGGCCTCAGGCCATCAGCGTTGCTTGATGGATGGCTCGTGCTTGCAGAAGGTTGGCTTCTCCCTCCACGCTCTTTCTCTCTCTCCTGTAGCATCCTCTTCTCCCCACCACTGTACCAAGGCCACGTGATGAGGTTGGTGTTCTCCCAACTCACGCTATCTCTGCACCATTTGCCCCTTTGTCTTTGTACACTCAGCATGTACAATGCCCTTAGCCAACCTTCCATGGCAGGTTGTGGAAATATATTGAACACTGTCTACCTTTCTCCAAGACACACTTCCACCAGGTCTGTTCTTCCTTTCCGACGCTGGCTTTTCTAACAACTGAAACCCCAGTTTCCCTACCCCTTCTAATCCACTGACCCCATCGCGTTGGCATGGTGATGCCTCCAATTTGCACATTACTGGGTACCCAAAACTAGCTTCCTGCTCTTTCGTGCTTCCCTGCATCTCACAGTGACTGACCCCTGCTTCTCCCATACCTCCCTGTTGTCCCCAAACCTTCTGCACTTGCTCTAGAATCCACTCCTCTCACCTGCCATTCTCTAGCACTGACTTTACCAACTCTATTGCAAGGTCTTGCCCTTCCCTAACCTCCCACCATGATCCCCAGCTTGTCTTCAACCTAGGGATCGCTTTTCAAATGACTTTTTTTTTTGCTTTGCTCTTCCATGGTCCCTAGCCTGAGCTACTTGAATTTACTAAAGGAAATATCACCATACTGATCAGACATATTTGATATTTATGCTCTCTGAATATAGCTGGGCGATAGTGATTTCTTTGTACCCATTGTGAGCATGTCTTCTCTCCCACCAGGAATATCAGCAGTCCAATAGTGTAGCACCCATCTGTGTTCCTCTCCCCTTCACTTCAGATCTGCCCCTTCTCTCTCCAGATTGGAAATATGCAGTCTTTCTCCATTGTGGAAGGCAGTCTGAAGATAAGAAATACCAAACCCAGTGGTTCTGTGACCTTTATTCCCTTCCAAGGCTCCGCTTCTAGAAATGTTCCCTTCATGGATGCCTTGGGTTTAAGTAAAACCTGTGCACTTTGGAGAGATTAATCTTGCCTTGCTCTTTATTTTAACCATCATGCAATGGGGCCAAGGTGTGTGGAGAAGATAGCTTGTGCTCCCTCTAGAGGCCAGAGGTGCACTGACAGTCTGATAACTGCCTGCTTCTCCATGAACATCCCCTGTACAGTCACACCTCAAGTTCGTGCGCAGGCTCAAGTTCAAACTTCTGCCATGGCTGGTGACTTACATTCTTCCTGTTCTTGCAGGATCAACCCGAGCTCTACCTTCCCCGCTAGGCTTGCTCAGTGGCGCTTAATGTGTGAAAGGTCCCGTGACACTGTGTGGTTCTGCCAGGACCTCATCATGTGGCATTGCAAAAGTTACTTGCTCTGCCTCAGCTTCTTTGTCTGCAACACAGAAATTGTTCTGATAATTGTGGGTTATTAGAAATAATGACAGGTGCATACTGACAGCCCAAAATTACTAGTTATCTTTCATGTCATCACCACCTCTCTCTAACTCCTATTATAACTTCAGGATAGGAAAATAGTTAGTAGGGTAGCCTGTGTTCTATCTTCTGTCTCATTAGGGTATCAGCTTTTGTGGGGTGAGTGCACAGTATCTCTGGGTGTTTTTGTTTCTTAATGTACATAGTCCCCCAAAGTGTTCATCATAAGGAAGTGTCCCCGTCCCTTGCTTTTCAAATATCCCAGATGGGGATGATCCTCACATCACTGTTAGAAATCTACCTGTCTTTGATGTTTGACCAGGCAACTGAAATAGTTTTTGGATTTTTTTGTTGTATGTTTTAGTTATTTTATTCTATAATATATAATTTTTAATTGACATATAAATCATATATATTTATAGGGTACTCATTTTAGATATTTTTTAAGCATGGCTCTTGGTTTTTAAGATCCTTGAGTTTCGTTGGAGAATTCTGATTTTTCCCCATAGCAAAAAGATCAGGTTTGTCGAGGGAGGAGAGGCACCAGGCTTGCACGTAGGTGATTGAAAAGTCAGGAACAACATGACACAGCTCCTCCAGTGTTAGCACAGCCCATCCAGCCATGCACAGGCTCACTCATCCCTTGGGCTTGTCACCATCTGCAGAATCTGAGAGTATGGGTGTCACCTTTCTTTTATTCACTCAGAGAGCAGAAGGTGGATAAAGGACAGGAATAAACCCAGAAAGGGAGAAATCTCTAGCAGACTGCTGAAAGATAAGTGTCCATTCTTCAGGTCCACACAGAGGAGGAGACACGGTAATTGGGAGGAAAGCAGTGTAGACAAAAGTAGGGGGAATCAAATGGAGTAGTATGGGGGGACTTAAAGCCATTGCAGAGGATTGGAATGTAGGCTCAAGATGAGCTTTAACAGAACAGAAAGGTGGGCTGGGTGGGGAGGAGTTGGGAGAGGGGGCATTTGGAACCCTGGTTAAGATGCCATTTGAGAGAGTCACATCCATATCAGCAGACCTGGTTCAAGTCCTGGCTCCACCTCTCATTCAAGCTTCCTGCTAATACACACCTTGGAAGGCAGCAGTGGGCTCAAGTATTTGAGTCCTTGCCACCCATGTGAATGACATGGACTGAGCTTTGGGCATTTGACTTTGACCTGGCCCCGCCCCAGCTATTGACGGCATTTGGGAAGTGAGCCAGCAGATGGAGAATCTCTCTCTCTCTCTCTCTCTCTCTCTCTCTCTCCTCTCTCTTTCTCCCTCAAATAAAATGAAAATAAATAAATAGAAATCAAAAGAAAAATAGAAAGCTAGGGAGGACCTCGAACCCCATGCTAAATTTTTAATATTTTATGCAAGAAGAAAAGGACATGGTCAGATTTGATTTTAGTTCATTTCCTCTGACAACTGTGCAGACACATTGATAACTGTAATGCTGCAGACAGAGAGTCGAGATTGGGGAACATGCAAATGCCCAGGTGAGAGCAGAGGCAGGGAGCAGGAGATCTCAGGAGTAGATGTGAGATTTAGCTGCTTCCTGATGCCTGGCTAGAGTGAGGGACATAAGGACAGGATCAGGGACAGGTTTGGGAATATTTAGCAACCAGCTTTTGGGGCGACATGAGCTGGGGACAGGTAGACACCATTTGTTGTCTTTGTCAGTTCCTGTGTGGTGTAAACTCTCCCACTGGGCCAGTGGCCACCTGCTAGTGTGACATTTTTGAAAGTTGAATCGGGAATAGATACCAGCGGTCTCATTGGCTTGAGAATCAGGACAGGTAGGGCCAGCATGTGGGTACCCCTGAACAGGGAGCTCCGTGCTTCTTTGGTTCCTGGCTTGCGGAAGTACTAGGGGATATAGGAAGTGGAGGATAATTAAGGTGAGGGCAGATAATGTGTAAAAGTTCTAATATTTTAATCTTGAGGGACCAGGAAGAGATTTGTAGCAAACAGTGGACAATTTGGGCTGGAGTTCCAGAGATATTTCTTAGATGCCTAGAGTTGAGAGTTAAAACTGCAAGATCATCCAAAGAAAACTATAGACAAGAAAGATAACTTGGCCAAGCCAGCATCCCACTAGTTGAATGAGCCAGTAGGGAACTAGCAATAGACAGTGGTCAGAAAGAACCAGAAAAGAGGGTTTTAAAAACGTTAGGGAAGAGAGACTTCTTCATGAAGTGTGTGGTTAGTGGTGCCAATTATCAGAATGGCCAAGTAAGAATTAAATAAGAATTCCATAAGAAAGGGATGCATTAGTTATGGGGGAGTGGGGGCATTGGTGGCCATTCTCAGAGAACTATTAGTGGGGTGCTTGGATAAAGAGCCAAACTACATTTGGCTAAAAAGTGTGATTGTAAGTGGGAGCCACTCACTATTCAGGCTGGCCTGGAATTTACTGGAGCCAGCAGTCATGGCTCATTTAGCAGGTCCCACCCACAGCAGCCTTCTCCCAGCTGCCTGTGTCCCTATCCTCCAAGAAATCCAAAAAGCAAGTAGAAGAATTGCCCGGTTCTTGATACAGCTTCAGTTGAGCTTGTTGGATCTTCACTCCAATTGAGGGCTGGATTCTGATGGGGGTCCAGGTTCCGGCAGGGTAATAGGAAGGCTTAGAGGCTGGTTCACAGCCAAAGCCCGTTAGGGAGTGGCAAGGGTTCAAATGCTGGCGAGCCCAAGTGTGAGCAGCCAGCCGGATGACAGGTGGCAGAATCCTGTCTGGGCAGCCAGACTTGGAGTCATGGCAGGATGTGATGGAGAGAGCAGGACACAAGCACACGAGGAGCTGGCACAATGGCTGCAGACAATCCCAGGCACCTAGCGCCAGTCTCTGCTGGGTATGGCAGCCTGGCACTGAGACCCAAAAGGAGGATATGGAGAAAGATTTTTCTAGAAGAGTCAATCATGGCATTTCTCGTGGCTAGTACAAGGAGGAGGACAGCCGGAGGGGATGAGGGGCTTGGGCAGCTCAGAAGCCCCTCTAGAATGAATGATGGAGTCAGTACCTGTCTCCCCTGTGCAGGCTTGGCCAGTGCTGCCATTCTGGGGCATTGACGGACACAGGAAGAAGCAGTCAGCCCAAGACCAGACCAGTTTCTTGCCCAAAAGTTGTGTCTGGTGACACCACATTCTGGGTGCTACTGGGAAGAGACTCACAGGGGTCTCAAGAGACGAACTGCCCAAGCAGTAGAACCTGGCAGCCCGTGAGTTTCTATCTCTGGCTAGAATCCCAGTGCACTCCCCAGGTACATGTGTTACCTGACCTGCTCTGCACCCCAGTGTGAGCAGTTGCCACAGCAAGACAGGAAGAGAAGCCAGCTTGGCCCAGGGCCTGCCTTCCAGTGAACGGGCCTGTGGTCACCCAGCACTCGGGCAGGCTTTTCAACAAGGCCCAGCCAGCCCTCTGTCCACAAGCTCCATAGCCTGCCTTGGAAGGGGTCAGGTCCCAAGCTCAGCTGAGCGCCATCAGGCTACCATTGGACCTGAAGGTAAGTGGAGTCCCTTTCCACCGTGGGTCCAGGGCATCACGCCAGCCGCGGGTCATCCCCAGCTAAGCTGTGCAGCCGGATGGCTCCCCATGAAGGCTTTCAACTATCAGAGGGAGAACAGCAGTGTTCACCGCTGGACCCCGTAGCAACCTCTGCTGCCCTGAAATGAGCTCTCCACACGTCTCTCGGTTGCACGAATCCAAAAGTCCGACTTTGACCCAATTTCCATTCTGTTGAGAGTGGATTTCAAAACTATCCACACGCACATCCCTCTTGTCTAGAGACCGATAGCTAAACAGGGTTTTTAAATAGATCTTTTGAAATAATAATAAATATGTATAGAGATACGTATGTGTACATATGTGTATGTATGTATATGCAAACCCTGCCATGTTATAATAGGCCACTTAGGGGTATTTGTGAAATGCAACCAGATTAGTAAAATTAGAAGCAGGTAAGTAATAAAAAACAAATAAACCAATGACCCAACAAGGTTAATATGGGAGTAGGCCTTGACTTTTATGATCTTGTTTCTTGTGGGCACAAATCTGGCTCTAAACTTGCTAACATAACCATCCTCTTAGAAAAGGCAATATGGCCGGCGCCGTGGCTCAACAGGCTAATCCTCCGCCTTGCGGCGCCGGCACACTGG
Organism: Sylvilagus floridanus; assembly: GCA_949820135.1. Lineage (NCBI taxonomy): Eukaryota > Metazoa > Chordata > Mammalia > Lagomorpha > Leporidae > Sylvilagus > Sylvilagus floridanus. Next base: position 89,967,752 of record OX463239.1, on the reverse strand, counting down.
GTTCTAGTCCCGGTCGGGGCGCCGGATTCTGTCCCGGTTGCCCCTCTTCCAGGCCAGCCCTCTGCTGTGGCCCAGGAGTGCAGTGGAGGATGGCCCAAGTGCTTGGGCCCTGCACCCCATGGGAGACCAGGAAAAAGCACCTAGCACCTGGCTCCTGCCATCGGATGAGCGCGGTGCGCCGGCCACAGCGCGCCATCCGCGGCAGCCATTGGAGGGTGAACCAACAGCAAAGGAAGACCTTTCTCTCTGTCTCTCTCTCACTGTCCACTCTGCCTGTCAAAAAAAAAAAAAAAAAAAGGCAATATGTCCAAAACACAGTCCAGTGTGCATTAGACAGGAAATAAACTGAATGCTTACTGTAAACTTCAAGTAGTTCATGCAAAAATGGAATTGAAAGCTTGAATGGTTTTTTCATTAGTGCAAAAAAAATTTCTTAATCCAGGTATAGTTTTGTTCATAATATACATTTTCCATGGATTATGAAAAGAAAAGTTTTGTCCCCTGTCCACGAACTGTTAGCAGTACCTGCACGTGATGATTCCTGATGTGTAGACCAGAAAGAAACCCTGCACAAATGTCTTACAGGACACACTGCAGGCTCTGAAGACACTGGTGGGGTTCTTGGGGTCTCACAAACAGCACAGGGCTGTGCCTTACTTTCCCTTCCCTCTTGGCGGGCTGCATCCCATTAAAATTGTCTTTCAGCCAAAGACTTTGGGCGCCTTTCTCTGCTTCTTGCATTTAATGCAGTAGGGCATCCTAGGGCAGTGGACCTTGGGTTTGGCTATATATTTCCGTCACCTGGTGCTATGCCCTGAATAGAGTTTCTCCTCATCAGAACTCACAGTGGGGGCTGATCCCCAAAGGAACAATGTTGAGAGGTCTTGGGGCCTGAAGCAGAATGAATACTTTTCTCATGGGAGTGAGTTCTCACTCCCAGGGGATTGGATTGGTTGCCACAAGAACTGGTTTTTGGCACGTGAGCCTGGCACGTCACCCCGTTCTCTCCCACACACCCCTGCATCCCTCCCACTTTTCCACCGGGAGTTCAACCTCCACGAAGCCCTCACCAGAAGCTGAGCAGCTGTTGGTGCCATGCTTTGGAACTTGCTTCCTCCAAAACCTTAGGCCAGAATCAATCTCTTCTTCTTCTAAACCACCCAGTTCGAGTGTTTAGAGCAAGACACCGAGGGAGTGTTTACAAACTCTGCTGCCCAGCTGAACCCCATCGGTCAGAATTTCTGGGGATGCGATCCAGGCCATTGAGGTTATTAAATAATAACAGGTGATTGAAACGTGCAGCAAAGGTTGAGAGCCCCTTTTGGAAGTTTCTATGCTCAGTGTTGATATACCTTTACCGGTTGTTAAAATAAAGCGTCTGCCTGCCCCTGGCCCTGTTTCTGATCTGTGCAGGCCACTCTGCCTGCAACCTCTGACCCCACCGTAATCTGACCACAGTGGGCATAACACTTCCTGCCAAAGGGGCCACCAAGACCTTGTCCAGTGCTACAGCCAGCACCTGCTGTGGTTGACCCAGCCCCTGCCGTACAGATTAAGAATGTTTAAAACCACATCTGCCTATAGGAATGGGCGGTTATACATTGGCCAGGGAATTCTCCATTCCCTATATTTCATCATACAGTGAACCTGATACTGCCCCGCTCCAAGGCTTTGTAAAATACTGTGCACATTTTCATGTAAATCATTCAAACTCGTATCCTTTGCTGCTCAAGTACTAGTTTAGTTTTGAAGGCTACCCTGGTCTGTGGTTGCATAATGTTGTGCCTGTTTTAATTCTCAACTGTTTTTTAAAAGATTTATTTCATTTATTTGAAAGAGTTACAGAGAGAGGTAGAGCGAGAGCGAGAGCGAGAGAGAGAGAGAGAGAAAGAGAGGGCTTCCATCCTCTGGTTCATTCCCCAAATCAGAGCTGAGCTGATCCGAAGCCAGAATCCAGGAGCTTCTTCTGGGTCTCCCACATGGGTGCAGGGGCCCAAGGACTTGGGCCATCTTCCACTGCTTTCTCAGGCCACAGCAGAGAGTTGGATCGGAAGTGGAGCAGCTGGGACTAGAACTGGCACCTATATGGGATGCCAGCACTGCAGGCTGCAGCTTTACTGGCTGCACCATAGCACCGGCCCTTCAACTGTTTTAAAAGAGTGGAACAGATCCATTTGTTGGCTTGTGTTCACCTTGGAAGAGGACTATCACTGCGTTTTTCTTCTTAGGATGTCTGTTTGAATTTGCTTTTCTTTCTTCTCTCCCCTGCAGAAATAAAAGCAGAGATGAAGACAAAACTCGCTGAGCAGCGTCCCCAGATCCTCAGCGTCCAGAGAGTGTACATTCAGACGAGGGAAGAGAAGCGAATTAACCTGACAGTCGGAAGCAGGGCCTACCTGCTCCCCAACACGTCCGTGATAATTAAATGCCCTGTGCGGCGGTTCCAGAAGTCCTTGATCCGGTGGGAGAAGGACGGCCGCTGTCTGCGGAACTCCAAACGGCACGGCATCAGCAAGTCAGGCTCACTGAAAATCCACAGCCTTGCAGCCCCCGACATCGGCGTGTACCGGTGCCTGGCTGGCTCGGCCCAGGAAACAGTGGTTCTCAAGCTCATCGGGACGGACAACCGGCTCATCGCACACCCAGCCCTCAGAGAGCGCGTGAAAGACTTTCCTGGTGTGGACCGCCACGAAGCCAATGGCGTGGGAGCCACGGGGCATAAGATGTGGCAAAAGTGGAGTCACAAAAATGAGCTTTCTCTGCCTGACGGCCACATTCAGAAGCAGCCTCTCCTGAGAGCCCTGTTGGGCCGCTGTGGCGACTCTGCAGGCGACGCCGATGCATGGGAATTTCAGCACAAGCAGTTTGAAGCAGCTGTTAAACAGGGTGCCTATAGCATGGATACAGCGCAGTTTGATGAGCTGATAAGAAACATGAGCCAGCTGCTGGAGACCAGGGAGCTCAGTGATGACCTCGCGTCGCAGGTCATCTATCAGATCGTGGCCGAGTTCGCTAAGGGCCAGCAGACACACGCGCAGTGGGGGGGCATCCAGCAAGAGATGCCTCCTGTGGCTCAGCTCAGGGGGGAGACCGGGAGCGTGCCCCAAAATTTGAATCTGAAAAACTCAGGCAAGCTGACGTTTAAGCCGAAAGACCCTGCTCCTGCAAGGCGAAACCACCCCACCTCGATTTCATTCAATAAAACGATCAATGCAAGAATTGGGAATACCGTGTACATTACACAGAAGACAGAGTTCATCAACATACTGTGTGATCTCACTAGTGCCGGTGAGGCCACATACACGTGGACCAAGGATGGAGCACTGTTACAGCCCTCAGCAAAGTAAGTAAAATCAGTCTGTTCCTCATTTCCCTTGCCCCTTCTTAATGGTTATTCCAGTTTTCTGAAACAGATTTAAAATTCTTTCTTCCAAGAGTGTATTTCAACAGGGTTCTTTAGGGAAAACGAAAAAAAAAATTTTAAAAAAAGTTGTGATGTGTTTTTCACATATGCACTGGAATTTTTTAAATTTAGTCACTTTTTACCCAATCACTACCAAATAGGTTTGATACAGGATTGGATATAGTAAGAAAAGATTTAAGTGGGGATAGGTGCTCCCTCTGTTCCGCAATTACTATTTGAAAATAAAATCAACATAAGGCCGCAACAAAGTAAGTATGTTGGTAACAATCCTACATTACGTTGGGACTGCAACATCAGAATTTATAGCGTGTCTAAGAGCTGTGGAATCCCACTGGAGCTCCTGTTAGCCCCATGAAGGTGGCCAGGCAAGGGTTTGCAGCTTTCTGGTGAGCTCATTGGAAAGCAGCATCCCATTACCTCATGACCAGTCAGGACCAGGGGCCGTGTCTCCTGAACACCATCAGTGACTTTGAATATCACACAGTAGCCTCCAAAGGCTGGGAAGCCGAAGCAATTTCCTGTTCCCCTGCAGCTTTTAATGTCAATCTGAAAATAAGGTGATAAGCATCGGAGTGTATTGAGGTGTTCAAAACAATATTCAGTCTTATTTTATTGTGATCTTTGTCAGTGCAAAAAAAATACCACGTTTCATTCATTTTACATAAGACAGGAGAGGATAACAGATGTTAACTCACATTTGCATTCTTTACCAGCTTCACATCTTGCTGCTGGCACTCAAGGGACCGTGGACTTGGTGCTTTCTTCCTCTTTGCATGTAGGAGCTCAGGCTCCACCTTCTATACCTCCAGGGACGGTGAAGAGCCGCAGGCGGAACAGCAGGCGTGAAAGTACTCTGCAGTCCATGATACACGTTTTTATTTTTAAAGATTTATTTTACTTATTTGAAAGAATTACAGACACAGAGAGAGAGGTCTTCTGTCCGCTGCTTCACTCCCCAAATGGGTGCCAATAGTCAGAGCTGAGCCGATCTGAAGCCAGGAGCAGGAGCTTCCTCAGGGTCTCCCATGTGGGTGCAGGGGTCCAAGACTTGGGCCATCTTCTACGGCTTTCCCAGGTGCATTAGTAGGGAGCTGGGTGGGAAGTGGAGCAGCCAGGACTGCAGCCGGCACCCTATGGGATGCCTAGACTGCAGGTCGGCTTTAACCCACTGAACCACAGTGCCAGGCCCACAAGTTTTATTTTTAATACATTCTTTGTGCATTGAACATAATATTTCTTCTGGGAAACATAAGAAGAAATCTAGGTATAATTCACTTTTTGAGATAATAAATTATTAGGCTATGTTTTAAAATAAAAAGGTAGAAAAAAATCTAATTGTTGGATTTTTTTTTAACTTAGAACTCTGGACACTAGAATGCAATGAAATTTTAGCAGTGGAATAAGCTTCAAAGCTTTTGGCTCTCAAACTTGTTATTCGTAAGGCCCCTTTTAAGCTTAAAAACAATTGAAGGACCCCCAAGATCTTTGGAGAATAGCGTTGTATCTATTGCTATTCACCTTATCAGAAATTAAAACCGACAAACATTTAAAATATCTCTACTAATACATTTAGAAAAAGCAATAAGCCCATTATATGTTCATGTAAATAACACCTCTTAAAAAACAATATACTGCAATATACTGCACCCCAAATCATGGATAGCCACAGAATTACTTTATTTCTTTGCAAATCTAATGTCTGCCTTAGTACATGACAATTGGGTTCTTATACATGCTGTGCATCTGCTATGATATTTTGTACTAGTTGAAATATTTAGAGGAAAAAATACCACATACAGATAGGTGAGTTGGAACGAGAAGGGATATTTTAATACTCTTTATAGATTATTGTGAATATTCTTTTTTTAACCCTACATCCAAACCAGCCAAATGACTTTCTCAAAGTTTTCTTGAAATATGGGATTCGAATCTATATTAAACCACATTAGCAAAATGTTGGAAATTTATTCAACAAAGTCTACTGGTTTATCTTGCTTGTTGAATGGACTTTTTTTTCCTATGAAAGAGTTTGTAGCATCATGCCTTGGTCACTCAGAAAATACTGGCTCACTGGGTTGTACGGATCTTCCAGATACGGATGTATTTCGTTGTACAATAGAAAAAAATGCACATGCAAGAGTGCTTCAAAAAGGTTCAGAGAAAAATAGAAGTAAAAGATAAATTTATTTTGGTGGAAAAATATTTTTTGAAATATCTAGTATGTCACTGAATACTCAAGTCTGAATCATAGTATGAACATTTTGGACTGTGATTTCTTCAAGTGGAAATCATATTCCATGAGAAAAGCCGCTGGGTAGCTAGCAAGTCAAACAGGGCACCAGTGTGTCTCAGAATACGGCAGAATTGCTCTGGGTGCACTTCCTGGTTTGTCCTACAGAACATTAAGAACGGGGCTCGAGGTTTAGTAACTGTGACCGCTTCCGTAGGACATTCTTATGTGAAACCAGCATTTTTGTTCTTCTGCAAGTGTGTGGTAGCGCAGCATCCGGTGACCAGGGTACACGTTGACGTCACTGCCTTGCTCATGCTAAGGTGCCTGTCATGTTTCCACTGCTGTCTTTGCATGATCGGTACAGAGGCCAACACAGTGAAAGCGGCAGACAATGGCCAATACTATTATAAAAATGGTTTTGACCTCACAGACCCCTGGGGTCCACGGACCTCTCCTTTGGAGACTGCTGACCAGAAACAATTACATTTTGTAAGTGGCACTGGGACAGAGGCTGGAAGCTGCCCCAAGGCCACAGAAGCGCTCCAGGGATGGAGCGGAGTGTGCTCAGTTTAAATAAACACCTGTGAGACGGAGCTGACTTCACTGAATAGAATTAGCACAGGTTTTTAAGGCTGAGGCTCCAGGAGCTCATTGTATAAGGCAGAGTTTTGGACGTGGCCCAGGTGTGTTTCTGCATCTGGAAGGAGCAACCATTCAAAACTGAAGCAATTGCAGCAGGTTAAGCCACCGTTGGCAACACTGGCATTCCATATCACAGTGCCAGTTCAAGTCCCGGCTGCTCTGCTTCTGATCCAGCTCCCTGCTAATGTACCCGGGAAGGCAGCAGAAGACAGAGCAAGTGTTGGGCCCCTACCATCCCCACAGAAGAGCAGATGGAGTTCCAGACTCCTAGCTCCGGCCGAACCAACTCTTGCGGCCCAGTCATTGTGGCCATTTGGAGAGTGAAGCAGCTGATGGAAAATCTCTTTTTCTCATTGTCTCTTCCTCTCTCTTGGTTACTCTGCCTTTCAAATAAATCTTTAAAAAAATTTTAAGCCATTGCATATGTCTAGTAAAAGTCTTCGTGTTTAGTTTTGAGAGAATAGATCCATTTTTCAATTTCCATTTTTTCTCTGAAACGTACCCAAGTATTCTGTCCAATTTATGTTAATTTTCTTCATGTAGCAAAGATTCTTACCAGCAGGTATATTTTCCTGAGTCTCATAAATCTTTTCCACTGGAATAATTCAGAAATGGAACTATGTGTCTGAGAGCCTTTATTCAATGAGGGGAAAGTATTTCCAGTTTCTACAGTTTCTCAGAAAACAGTGATTTCTCAAAAGGAAGTCCAGAAAGTCTCTACAAAAAAGGAATTATTTGAGAATTGTTAAATCATACAGATATATATGCAGATGAAAAGTATCCTTTAGTATGTTGTTTTTAAATATGCATGGTCCCTACTTATACTTTTGTTGTTATCCTACTACTTCTCCTCAGTAGAGATTTTTAAATTATTTATTTATTTTCATTTTATTTGAAAAGCAGACAGAGAGAGGTCTTTCTTCCTGGTTCACTCCCCCAAATGCCCAGGACTGAGCTAGGCTGAAACCAGGAGCCCAGAACTCTACCTGGGTCTCCCACGTGGGTGGCAGGGACTCAGTACTTGAGCTACGTCTCAGGAGGCACATTAGCAAGAAGCTGGCTCAGAAGTAGAATAATCAGGACTTGAACCAGACACTCTGATAGGATATGCCAGCGTTCCAAGGGGCAACCTCACCCCTCTGTCAAACACCTGCACCCTCCACAGAGATTAGACAGGGAAATTCTAGCCCAGCTGGTAGCTGGGTCTGCTCTACTCCTGTCGTGATGGGGAGCTGTCGCTTTCGACTTTGTTTTTCAGATGTGTGTAGCCAGAGGGTCTTGTATCCTGCATGCGCCTTTATTCTTTTCTATTCTAATCACTCATCTATTTGGGCTTTGCACAGTGACTTTTCACAGATGTGAATAAGATTTGCCTGCTGCCCTTTAAAAAAATTACAGCCAGTGGGATGAAATCGTTACTTCAGCATATAAATATATGAACCAGAGAAGAAGTCGTGGTGGGGGCAGGGCAGAAAATAACTGTAGGAGCATTGGAGAAGTCTTCATGGAGGACTCAGTGGGGAGGTAGGAGTTTGCCAGAAAAGGCAAAGGGCATTTTTCAAATGAAGTGAATAATATGTGCAGGAGCTGGGGGTGATGAAAGATCATGGAATGTTCTGGAAACAGAAGTCCATTTTGGCTGGATCATAGAGCAGGCATCCTGAAGTGATGGGAAATGAAGACGTAGCTGAGCTGAGCTCATGAAAAACAAACAGCATGGGGGGTCATGGGGGTAGGGGTCTGTGAACTCATGAAGAAGCAGACAGCATGGGGGTCGTGGTGGTAGTGGTCTGCACCGCTAAGATCTGGAAAGGGGGTAGGGAAATAAGGAAAGTAGGGACCATGACATGGGTGACTTAGGAGCAGACTCAAATCGGCAAGAAAACAATGAAATTAAGGTAGGACATGCACTCTTCACTGCTCTAACTGATCAGCTAAGATACAGCCGACCGGCTCTGATTCTTGGGGTGGCTTTTACAGCAGGTTTTTAGGGGTGTCAGTGATTGGAAAACCATAAGGAACTCATGCAGGGCAGCCCTGATTCCTCACAGCATGGTCCGAGTCCAGTAGGGAACACAGCCTTACTGTTGTCACCTCAGCTGACTTCATACAAGCAGCAACAGTGAGACGATTGTCCTTGGCAAAGCTGCCCTACCCAGAGCCCACTCACTTCCCTCTCGTGTGAAAATCCCCACTGCAAACCCACACCTGCAGTTGGATAGAAAAATTTGAGCAGAAAAGGCAGCTTTGGCATCCAGCAAACTACTCAGTTTGTTATTTTGTCCTTTTAAAAAATGCAGCAGAGGGGATTTGGCAAAGTGGTTACGTCCCCTTTTGGAATTCCCTTATCCCACTGTCGGACTGAATACCTCATTTGAGTCCCAGCTCTGCTTCCAATCCAGCTTCCTGCTAATGCGCACCCTGGGAAGCATCAAGTGATGGCGCAAGTACCAGGGTCTTTGCCATCCATGTGAGAGACCCAAGTTGAGTTCTGAGGATTCCTGGCTTTGGTCTGGTGTGGTTCTGGATGTCTTAGGCATTTGCAGAGTGAACCAGAGGATGGAAAATCTCTCGCCATTTGTCTCTGTTTCTCTCTTTCAAATAAAATGACTGAATTTTTAAAAATGTAATGTGATAGATTAAGCATTGAGTCCATCCAGAAAAGTCTATTTTCATGAAAAGTGCAGTGGGAAGACTGATTCTGCAAGCACTATCCACTCGAACATTCCTGTAAGGCCGAATGCTGGATACGTTCATCCTCTGGGATCCCTGCCAGCCCAAACCCTGTGATTTTGTGGTCTTCTGTCTCTGTAACCTGCTGTGGTCCTGTGGAAGTTAAACATGTCCCACGAGTGCCTCCTCTTTTTGACTGTCCTACAGAGTAATTTTCGACGGAACTGGGAAAATACAGATAAGGAATCCTACAAGGAAAGAACAAGGAATCTATGAATGCCACGTGGCCAACCACCTCGGTTCCGATGTGGAAAGTTCTTCTGTCCTTTTTGCAGGTAATGCCGATGCGTGACAGCTGGAATGTCTACTTTTGCTTTGTTTTTTAACAGTGAACTCAGAGCAGTGGGTCTCAAACTTTAGCCCTGCAGGACTTGGTAAATCAGAGTGCTGGACTGCACCCCCAGAGGCTCGGGCTCAGTAGCAGGCTCGCGGTGGAGGCTGAGGATGGGCATCCGTACCCTGTCTCTAGATTGAGTCGACATTGCTGCTGTGGGGACCACACGCTGAAGCTAGAGTTGGCTTTTCTAAGCAGAAATTAGTGAGACAGGGTTTAACTGCTGGTGTTCGTGTAATGGACTTGCATTTTTAAAGTTCCGCCAGCCAAGGAGAGAGAATAATTATCCTTTAAGTCCTTTAAGGGTTGGCATTTGCATACTTGCCAGTCCTTAAAAACACCTGCAGAACATTGTAACTCTAAAGTTAGGGTATGTCTTCCTAGAAGGTAGACAATGCCAGTTTTATATGAAAGTGTGTTTTTGTAATAAAAGAACCATTTTTAGGTGGTAAGATGGTAAGCAGTGCTTCCTTGTGGTGGCGTCACGTTCTGGGACTGAAAATAAAACTAAAGAGCTGCCCCCAACTCCCTGCTCCGTGGGCAGAAGAGAAGAGGGACCACATCAGGAATCAGAACCCAGCACTTGGTGAACTAAGTGCTGCGCTGTGTGGCAGATGCTAATGATTCAGTAACTGAGGAGGTGGGACCAGTTGGTTGAGAAGGTCCTTGGATCTGTTGGAAGACGTTAAAGAGATCTTCCAGCTCACTTCTTTTCTCTTGCTGGGATTTGAGCTGAATCCTAGACAGGGGAGATTTGGTTCAAGCACACACACAAGCTTCTTAGAAGAGGGTCAACAAGAATTGTGGCCTCTACCCACCTGTTGTTTCTCAGAGCTCTGAATGAGCTCTGAGCCCTAATTTTATTCTGGCATCAATGTGTCAGTCTGACTGTGGCAGAAAAATCCCGTAAGGGATAATTTAGGTACCACATTTACATTTTTTTAAAGTCTTAGATCCTTTTTTCTTTTTAGATTTATTTTATTTATTTGAAAGACAGGGTTACAGAGAGAGGTAGAGCCAGAGAGAGAGGTCTTCCATCTGCTGGTTCACTCCCCAACTGGCCACAACGGCCAGAGCAGAGCTGATCTGAAGCCAGGAGCCAGGAGCGTCTTACAGTTCTCCCACACAGGTGCAGGGACCCAAGGACTTGGGCCATCTTCTACTGCTTTCCCAGGCCATAGCAGGGAGCTGGATTAAAAGTGGAGAGCAGCCGGGACTTGAACCAGTGCCCATATGGGATGCCAGTGCTGCAGACCGGGGCTTTAATCTGCTGCGCCACAGTCCTGGCCCCCGCACTTACATTTTAAACACCTGTTTGAATCTCCTTCTGCACCAATAAGTTAGTGCTTATTAATAGTGGGGATACCTCGGGGCTGGCGCTGTAGCACAGTAGGCTAAGCCTCTGCCTGTGGTGCTGGCATCCCATATGGGCGCCGGTTCATGTCCCGGCTGTTCCTCTTTTGATCCAGCTCTCTGTTTGTGGCCTGGGAAAGCAGCAGAAAATGGCCCAAGTGCTTGGGCTGCTGCTCCCGCATGGGAGACCTGGATTTGGAAGTTCATGGCTCCTGGCTTCAGATTAGCCCAGGTCCAGCTGTTGTGGCCATTTGGGGGAGTGAACCAACAGATGGAAAACCTCTCTCTCTGTAACTCTACTTCTCAAGTAAATAAATCAAACCTTTTTTAAAAAAAATAGAGGGATACATCTTATCTTGTTACTCTGGCGCAGACTGTGGAATGGGCACTTGGCAAATGTTTTAGTTGAATAGAAACTTCTAAAATTTGAGGGTCTCCTAGAGGCTTCTCCACCCAACACAGCTGCTACCAAAGGATGGGCAGAATGATGAGGTCTTTGTCCTCTGTCTCTATCAGTCCTCTCTCCCAATATCTCACACGCCTCCTTCCAGAAAAGAATCAGATGGCCCCAGTCCTTGGTGTGTGCGGGCCCTGCATTAACTTACCCAGGGCTGCAGGACAGAGATGTTTTTCCTATCCTGTACTGATTTCTTTACTTCTTCTGAATATCTTAATTCCTTCTTTTTCAAAGTATCAAAGAGGAATTTATCCTCAGTTTTGGATCTAAAAACAGAATTCCTTCATCATCCGTATGCAGTTTTGCAATACACCATCCATCCATCCACCTACCCATCTATCCATTCATCCATCCATCTACCTACCCATCCATCCATCCACCCATCCATCCACCTATTCATCCATCCATCCATCTACCTACCCATCCATTCATCCACCCATCCATCCACCCACCTATTCATCCATCCATCCATCCATCTACCTACCCATCCATCCATCCACCCATCCACCCACCTATTCATCCATCCATCCACCTATCCATCCATCCATCCATCCACCTACCCATCCATCCATCCACCCATCCATCTACCTACCCATCCATCCATCCACCCATCCATCTACCTACCCATCCATCCATCCACCCATCCATCCACCTATTCATCCATCCATCCATCTACCTACCCATCCATCCATCCACCCATCCATCCACCTATTCATCCATCCATCCATCTACCTACCCATCCATCCATCCACCCATCCATCCACCTATTCATCCATCCATCCATCTACCTACCCATCCATCCATCCATCCATCCATCTACCTACCCATCCATCCATCCATCCACCTATTCATCCATCCATTCACCTATCCATCCATCCATCCATCCATCCATTCACCTATCCATCCATCCATCCACCCATCCATCCACCTGTCCATCCATCCACCCAGCCAACCCTCCATTCCTCTATCCATTGAGCACCTGCAGCTGTGGCTGTGTGACTCCCCATGGTGACCATGAAAGATACAGAGAGAACCAGGAATCGACCCTGTTCTCAGAAATCTCAACTATGTCTACCCCATGCAACACAGTTTGCCAACCAAAGCCTGACCTTAACATAGTTTTCTGCTCTCTTTGAATTAAGAGGCACCAGTCATCTTGTCTATTGAAAAAAATATCACGAAGCCAGAGTACAGCCATCTGTCTGTAGTGGTCGGAGGCCTTGTGGAAGCAGCCCTTCAAGCAAATGTGACAATCCAATGTCCTGTAAAAGGTAAGTGTGGTCACTTGCAGTGGGACGGTGTGCAGCCAGCCCAGTGGCGTCGGGAGATGCCAGCTGGCACTTGGGTGTTCCACATCCCACCCTGATAGACTTAACAATCTGATTTTCCAGCTTTTTAAGTGGACCTAACTCTCAAGGGTGAGCTCACACCAGCTCACGAGACTGAGGTATAAAGTACAATGCTGCTTTGTTCATTCCAGTGTGGACTGTGATTGACACTTGCAGTGCAGTGTTCATTTGGCAGGACCAGAGCTCCATCCCTGTGGGTGCATCTGTAGGAAACGCCAATCTTTAGTTGGATGGTTGCTTGGTGATGGAGTCAGAACTAAATTTGTTGGAAATTGTTGGTGTGTCCTCCAAGCAGGCAAAAAGCTACAGTGGGCAAAGCCACGTAAGGCAGCCAGAATGTCTATGTATCCAGACTTGAGTTTCATCCTGGGCGGTTCCTGGGTTGGCATTGGCAGCCTGTGCCTCAATGGCTGTGTTTACACAGCAGACAAACAGCCTTTCTAATGGACACATTCTTCTTTAATAGAAATAGTGTTTCCTGTCTGACCTGGCCATAACAAAAGGCCATTCTGTCATTAGGCCATGAATTCTTAAGTCGACTTTTCAAACCTGGGCCCCAGAGTCTCCAAACTGTGGATAAGCATCACAAGGGAAGTTCCAAAAGTTCATGGAAAATGGAATTGAAAGATAAACTTATTTTGGTGCCAAAAAAAAATTGAAATCTGTGCATACAAGAGGTCTTCAAACCTGTGTGAAAATGCATTTTACAAAAAATGTTTGCATGGATTTCAAAAATATTTTGCACCCAAATAAATGTCTCCTTTTAATTCCAACTTCCATGAATGTCTGAAGCACTCTCACATATTCTGCACCAATGCACATTTACAGGGGCCAAGAAGGGTGGGAGTGAGTGGAGTTTGTGTGAATAGCATTAAACCAGATCCTCAGAGCGATTCATGAATTCCTCAAAATGGACCTCTGTTATGTTAAGGTGACTTTGTAGCTGCCCTTTGGTTTTGCTGTGTTAACACTTTGGACGACTGTATTTCCCTAATTTCTAAGTTCTAATGAGATGCCTGCAGTAGCAGCCACTGATGATGAGTTTTGCTTTTCCGCTGCTCCCAGCGACACAGTGGATGTGCCTGTGATGAGAGGACCCGGGACATACCCACGTGGTTCTTAGGCTCCTTCTCCCCCATCCTGATCAGTTACTTGCCTCGCTTCCAGCTCTATAAACAGTGGAATTTTGCTAACCCTCAAGCTATTATTTTTCACCCCTTGGAGTCCCTGGGGACTATGCAGAGTTTGAAAAAAAAAATCTCTCCAGGCTCCCAACTGACTCTACCCACAAATATGTGAGTTTTCTGGCAAAATGCACCTGCCATTTCGGCAGAACGGGCCAGCATTCCCTGGCCCCAGCGAGGAGAGAAGCAGAGCGGAGTGTGCAGACGCCAAGCCACAGACGTCTGAAGTTCCTGTGGCCCTGCACCTGCGGAGGATCTGAAATGCAGACCTGGCTTCTCCTAAGAGAAACACCCACTAGCTTTTTTTAAAACTAACTCGTAAAAATTGTACTTGTTTATGGGGTATCACGATTTTTTTGATACATGTATGTGTTGATGTATAATGTCCGAATTAGGGTATACATATCTGTCCCCCAAACATTTATCATTTTTTATGGTGAAAACATCCAATTTCATTTCTCTAGATTTTTTTAAAAGAAAAAATAAATAGTATGTTGTCATTATCTTGAACCCCAGAACTTCTTACGGTGGGAACTTAGTTCCTCTCTTCCCACTGTTTCTCAGCCATCACTGCCCCTCCAGATGCACCAAGATCATGTGTAGAGTGTGTCATTTTCAAAAACCTGTAGAGAAATCTCAACTGCTAACATGACTTCAAAACTGCTTGTGTCACAGCCTTGCAGAGAGAGGAGTCCCTGAAGGGACTATGATAAGTTAGGGAGTAGAGCGGGTGGAAGCTGTTTGGGGAGTAAAGCCTCCCGCAAAGACCATGAAACCTGCCTCACTTTTGTTCTCTCGGGAAGGCCCAGGCACTCCAGCAACGTCCCCTGTCCTGTTCTCTTGTGGACCCAGGGCCCAGCTTCCTCCCTGTAGCCCAGGGCTCAGCTCCCCACTCCCTTCCTCCGCTCTCAGCTCTTCCTAGAACTATCCTGTTCAGTGCTTCTTGGCCTGACAATATCCCCCATGGACTCAGACCGCAGGAACTCATTAGGTCTTAGCTTTGCAAAGCAAGTCCCATCTCTGTCTGCACCACAGCCATCCTGAGCCTGGGACCATTTTGAAGACTTAAAAAAGTATTTGAAAGGATCTGGAGGAGGGGGAGAGAGAGAGAGAGAGAAAAGCTCCTATCTGCTGGTTCACTCCCCCAAATCCCTGTACTGGCTGCTGCTGGGTTGGGGCCAAAGCCCAGAACCAGGAGCTCAGAACAGGTCTCCCACACGGGTGGCAGAAACCCAGCTGCTTGATTTTTTAAAAAATTATGCTGTTTTTGTTATGTGCCATTTTAAGGACCTTATAGTGAACTTACAATCGCTTCTCGGCCTTTTGGCTAAGATCAAGTGTACAGTGAACTTATAGTGCTTTCTTAGCCTTCTGTGGATACTTGTCTTCTTAAAGACAGATGGTGAAGTTGATAACAGGTCAGAAAGCTAGGAGGTCTCTCTCACTAGCTACTATATGAACATAGGCAAGTCATGGCTCTTTCTTACCCTCGTCTCTACAGCAGGAAATATACTGTGTTAGTGGAATAAGGGATTTTGGTTATCGTCTAGTCCATCTTTGTTTTATAGATGAGGATATTATAACATAATTTACCTTTTTAAAACATTTTATTTGTTGGTTTGAGAGGCAGAGAGACAAAATGGGACAGAGAGATAGACAGAAGGAACTCCCATAAACTGGTTCACCTCCCTGATGCCTGCAACAACTGGGGCTGTGCAAAACCAGGAGCTAGGATCCCAATCTCAATCTCCCACATGGGTGGCGTGAACCCAGTTCCTTGACCCATCACTGCTGCCCCCTCCCCAGGCTCTGTGTTTGCAGGAAGCTGCGGTCAGGAGCCAGAGGTGGGCGTGGACCCAGACACTCTGACATGGGACGTGGGCGTCTCAGCCAGTGGCTTAACTGCAAAATTGAAAGCCACGTTACAAATTACATTTTTATATTGCAAGTTAGAATTCTTGTAAATCCGTGAGTTTTTTTTTATGGGTCAATTGACCTTAAAATGCTTCTGATCATTAGGAACTCAGGTTTGTAGATCCCTTAGCAAGTATTCACAACTTCTAGACAAATTGCTATTTCTCTGTTACAGCCAAATGTTTCATTCAACCCATGTACTCAGTCTTAGGGATATTTTCCAGAACCTGAAAATCCTTCTTTAAGGATGAAAAGTTCTAAATTGCGAGTTATTTGTTTTTTCCTTTTTAAAAAGATTTTTTTTTTGTCTGTAAAAATGGCAGGGGTAGAGGGCTGAGCTGCGCCCTTCCTGTCACCTCCTGGTGATAAAGGAAAAGACCCTGTCAGGAAGATCCATGTTCTGCTTCTGCTCGTGTGAATGCATAGTAAAACTTTGTCTTTCCTTCCATTTTCTGTTGTATGCGCGTTCTGGTTCTTTGTCCTTCATTCCTGACACAGCAGGTGATGGTTCAAGTACTGGGGTCCTTGCCACCCACACAGGAGACCCGTATTGAGTTCTGGCTTTTGACTTCAATCTGGCCCAAGTTACAAGCATTTAGGGAGTGAACCAGTGGATATAAGATCTCTGTATGTCTGTCTCTGAATCTCTGTCTTTCAAATAAATCAAAATTTACTAAAAGACAATACTCATTTTAATGGGAAAACTTTACAGTTTTCCCATTAAAGCACAATGAAAGACAAGATACCCTTTACCGCTGCACCTGCTCAACTCTGCCTGAAGGCACCAGCCAATGAAATAAAACTACGTCGAAAAGCAAATGGGAGTTTTAGAATTGAAAAAGTTTTCTCTTTGCTTATAGACATTTATCTTTACTGAAAACCGAGAAAATATACAAAGCTTAGTATCTATCACTATAAGATAATTTGAATTTTTAAAAAAAGTTCTACAGGATTGCTGGAATCTAGCAAGCTGATTCTAAGAATAATATGAAAGGGCAAGAGGCCAAGCATAGCCTAAACATTTGTGAAGGACAACAAGGGTGAGATTTACTCTGTAAAACATAAAGAGCTCCTATAAAGCTGGAGCAATTACAAAAATGAGGTGCTAGCAGAGGGACAGATAGACAAATGGAATAGAATATAGGGCCCACGGTGATTCTAACATATGTGAAAATTCAAAATGTAATAGCAGTAGAATTAAAAATCAGTAAAGGACAGACTATTAAGTAAATGGTGATGGGATACTTGGCTATGAAAACAAAAAATTAAATACCTAACAAAGATCAATTCTAACTGGTCTAAATACCTAAATATTGAAAACATAACTTTTAGATTAAATGCAGGACAGGGCTGGGCATTGTGGTGATTAAATTGCCTCTTGGGATACCCACATGTCCTGTGGGAGGGCCAGTTGGAGTGCCCGCTACTCTGCTTCCAATCCAGCTCCCTGCTCATGTATATTGGTAGGCGGCAGAAGATGGAACAATTATTTGGGACCATGACACCCACATAGAAGGTGTAAATGGAGTTCTGGGGTCCTGGCTTTGGCCTGACTCAATTCTGGCTGTTGTGAGCATTTGGAGAGTGAATCAGTGAATGAAAGATCTCTCTCTCTCTCTCTCTCTCTCTCTCTCTTCCTCTCTCTTTCTCTCTCTCTCTCTCCTTCTCTCTCTCTCTTTCTCTCTTTGTCATTCTGACTTTAGGTGAAAATAACTAACTTTTAAAAAATATTTTAAAAAATAAAATAAAGCACAAGATATATCTTTATGGTTTTGGAATATAGGAAGATACAAAAAATAAATGTCATAGAATAAAATATCTGTTAGTGTTGAAGGTTGCAGAATTCTGCGAATATGCTAGAATTACTGAACTGCACACTTTTAAAGGTGTACAATTTCCCAGTATGTGAATCATATTCCAATAAGATGCTTTAAAATATTAATACACATTGCTGTTTTAAAATGGTAAAATTCTGACACTTGGAAGACACTGTCAACAAATTTAAGTCAAGCCACACTTCTGGGAGAAAATATTGTTTTTTTTTTTAAAAAAAGGTTTTTTTATTTATTTGAAAGGCAGAGAGACAGAGATTTTCTATCTGCTGGTTCACTCCTCAAATGGCTGCGATGGCCAGGGCTGGGCCAGGCTGAAGCCAGGAGCCCAGAACTCCAGCTGGGTCTCCCACATGGATGCAGAGGCCCAAGCACTTGGGCCATCTTCTGCTGCCTTTCCAGGTGTCTTGGCAGAAAGCTGGATTAGAAATGGAGTAGCCAAGACTCCGGCTGGTGCTGTGGCTATGGGACGCTAGGGTCACAGGTGGTGGCTTACCCCATTGCACCACAATGCAAGCCCCAGAAAATACATTCAGAATATGTAAGTAACTCCTGTCAGTCAATACAAATAACAAATACCCAATATAAAAATGAGCAGAGGATATAATAGGCAGTTCTCAGAAAGGGAAACCCTAATAGCTAATAAGCATATGAAAATCCTGTCAGGCTCACTAATAAGGATATTAAGACAGAAATGAGATTCCATTTCATTTCTATTCAACTTCAAAACCTGAAGAGTTTGCTACTACCAGGGATTGGCCAGGTTTGTGGAGAAATAGCATCTCATGTGCTTTTGGTTACAGTGTGTATTGGAAGAAGCAACTTAGAGAAGAATTCTGTGAGATCCCACATCGGAGATGCTCAGAGCTATGTGCAGTGAGTTAGGCCATCGCCTACAAGGCTGGCACCCCGCGGTCTGACTATGCTGCTTCCCATCCAGTTCCCAGTTAATGCACCTGGGAAAGCAGCAGAAGACGGCCCAAGGGTGTGGGCCCTGCACCCATGTGGGAGACGTGAATGAAGTCCCAAGTTCCTGGCTTTGGCCTGGCCCAGTCCTAGCTGCTATGGCCATTTGGGGAGTAAACCAAGTAAACTCACTCTCTCTCTCTCTCCCTCCCTCCCTCTCTCCCTCCCTCTCTCTCTCCTTCCCTCCCCTCCTCCCTCTCTCTCTCTCCTTCTCTCTCTTTCTCTGTCGCTCTTTCCCCCCTCTCTCCCACACCATTCTGCCTGTCAAATACATAAATCTTAAAAAAAAATATGCTCAAAATCAGAAATTCCACTTGTGAATATAGCCCTTGTACCCAAAGAGACAGCAACAAGCATGCATATGGTGATGCTGTTGTCACAGCAGAGAGAAGGATGCATTTCGTGTGTCAGTGTCAGGATTGTTACTACCCCGGAGACAAAAGAAGGGAAAGTTTAGGAACAGAATTAGAGCTCCAGCCGGAATGTTTCATTGCTTACCAACGTCTAAAGCAAAGGTAACCAAAAATGAATGCTCACTGACTTTGGATAAAAGACAGGTGGCTATCAGTTTTGTTGTTTTCTCAGCTCTCCTCCGGCCCTGCCTCCACATTGCTCTGAGACCTGGGGCCTATTATGTAGTCCCCTTGCCTGTTGGGTTTTGTTGCACAATGAGAGATTAGGATGCAATGACCAGGAAGACTTCCTCCAGTCTTGAAATTCTGTCTTTGATTTTTGGTCTTTGAAGAAATAGAGAACCAAATGGTAGGAAAGGTAGGAAAACTGCTGAAACTAAGCCAGCTGGCCAGTCAGAACTTAGAACTCAGTGCTAAGAAGCTTCACCCAACACTGGGTAAGTAGGAGGAAACCCAGAAATAATCTCTGAGAATAGGCATTATCAATGTCCTTTAGAAAAAGTTACTTAGCGCTAGAGTACCAACCCATGAAAAACCCAATGAACTCTATCATGCTTTGAAATTTAAAAAAGGAACCAAATAACGTAAGACTCTATGATTCAGTGGAACCAGAATTTAATAGATTAGAAAAAGGCTTTAATTTACCGGAAAGGTGATGTTTAAGACAAAACAAACTAATGGAAAGAATATGAATATGGAGGGCGAGTGGAGATTTGCGCAACCTTAAATGGAAACGATTCAGGTCTTGGTCTTGTCCCCATGAGCTCAGAATGCACAGATTTTTCTAGACATTGGAACTCCAGCCACTGTGCCTTGTTTACCTGCCTCGAGCAGCCTCACTCTTGCCTCCAAAAGGCATGAAGAAAAACATGGAATAATATCTCCCCTGAGATAAGTAGGTGAGATCTAGTTGAAATAAAATCTTGGGCATTAAACATGGAAGCACCTTAAAAATGCATGGGTGCTGACCTCATCTTTTGCAAATAAGGCCAAGATATTTAAAGCTCATAGTAAAGTATGAAAGCACTTTGAAAAGTTTGTGAAAATGGGATTAAAGGTAAGTTTATTCTGGTACAAATTTATTTTAAAACCATTTATTTTCATGAACTCTTGAAGATTTCTCATATGCATGAGTTTCAAACATTTACATCAAGATCAACTTATCTTTTGTTGTTTGAGTTGCATTGTTTTTCTTGTTTTAAAAAATTTATTTACTTAAGAGGCAGACAGCCAACCAGACAGAGAGTGAGTGCCACCATCTGTTGGTTCATTCCCCAGATGCCCACAACAGCAAGGTCTGGACCAGGCCATAGCCAGAAGCCAGGTCTCCCAAGTGGCTGGCAGGGACTCAGCTACTTGAGACGTCGCCCGTGGCATCCCAGGGTGTCGTTAATGGAATGCTGGAACTGGAGGTGGAGCCGGGACTCAAACCCAGCACTGCAGTGTGAGATCTGAGTGGCCCAGGCTGTTGTCTTAACTGTTGGGTCAAACATCTACTCCAAAGTTATCGTTTAATTCCATTTTCCGCTTTTTGGAGTACTAGCATATTAAGAGGGAGAAACAATTTTATAACCCCATCAGGAAGTTGTAACCATTATTTTAATTTTGCTATATTCCTAAAACCCTTTCTTTGTATTTGAATCATGGAATTTTCCCATGTTGTTAAAAAATTATAAATATTATTCAACGACTGCACCAAAGTATCACTGTGTGAATATAGTATATAGGTAAACCATTCCCTTAGTTTTGGAAACTTAGCTGTTTATACCATTTATCCTAAACCATTTAGACTTCTCTAAAATTACATATGCCAGTAAAGAAACGTTTTTGTGCATGTAACTTTTTGTGTCATTTGGATTTTTTTAAATTTATTTGAGAAGTAGAGTTACAGACAGAGAGAGGGAGAGACAGAGAGAAAAGTTTTCCCTCCGCTTGTTCATTCCCCAGATGGCCACAATGGAGCTGAGCTGATCCCAAGCGAGAACCCAGGAGCTTCCTCCAAGTCTCCCACGTGGGTGCAGGGGCCCACGCACTTGGGCCATCTTCCACGGCTTTCCCAGGCTGTAGCAGAGAGCTGGGTCAAAAGAGGAGTGGGAACACAAAGCGGCGCCCATACAGGATGCTGGCACCGCAAGCGGAGGCTTACTACTCCACAGCATTGGCCCCATTTGGATCATTTTTTAAAAACAGAGGAATAAGAATTGAAATTCACAGGGAACTTCAGAATTCTTTGTAACTTGATGGGCGTTAAAATGTCTTTAAATCTATAATCATAAAATTGCTTTGTAGAAACTCTGAACCTACCGGTGGTATACATTTAAATCCTTCAACCCTAAAATATTTTAAAGATAAAAGAAGGGAAAGTTTAGGAACAGAATTAGAGCTCCAGCCGGAATGTTTCATTGCTTACCAACGTCTAAAGCAAAGGTAACCAAAAATGAATGCTCACTGACTTTGGATAAAAGACAGGTGGCTATTTATTAAAAAGGTAGAGCAACGGCTTGTTCACTCCCCAGATGGCCACAACAGCCAAGTCTGGGCCAGGCCAAAGCCAGGAGAAAGGAATTCCATCCTGGTCCCACATATGGGTGGCAGGAACCCAGATATGTAGGCCACCGTCTGCTGTCTTCCAAGGTGCATTAGCAGGAAGCTGGATCAGAAGCAGGGCAGCTGGGACTTGAACCAGCACTTTGATAGGCGTTGCTGCACCACAATACCAGGCCCCTATCTTAGCATTTTTTTTTTTCTTTTCTGCCTGGGCAGGGGAGTGGGTAGAAGTTACCCCATACAGTGTCTATAGATGCAGAGAGTGTGAAACATGGATCTTGTGGGGTTGACGCAGGGCACGTGGCTGCTGCAAGAGATAAATGGAGGCATAGAAGGCCTTTCACATCTGTGGGATGGTGGTCAGTCTCATGAGATATCTAGTCCATAAATCTAAAAGGATTTTCTTAATCAGGATTTTTTGAGGGAAGTTAAAAATGCTGTGGAATAGACATGGAAATCTTATTGCTGTCTGGCTGAGTTATTAGCGTTCCTCTCTGGGTTTAATAATTTCCTTTTTGGTGCAGGATCTGGAGAAAATAGCTGTGGTGCAGTTGGATTATGTGGTCAAATTCCTAAACGTAGTCTCATCACTCTGACACTTATCTCCCTTCCCCTCGATCGCTGGTTTATACCAGTTACATAGGGTGGAATTTAGAGGTAGCGATTCTCAAATGTCTGTAAGTCACAAATCCCTTTGACCAATTCAAAGAGGTAAAAAGGAACCAACCATCTGTCAGAAAAATACATTACTGATTTAAAGGCATTTCTCTCCTCTCCCTGTCTCACTTCTGCCTATGGTGGAGAAGTCTATCCATCCCCCTCCTCCCTTCCCCTTGCAATCAGTCAGTCAGTTACAGAGGGTTGACAACCCCATCCATCTGGCCATCCATGCAACCAGCATCCACACGAGTTCCTTAGTGTGCAGAAACAAAAGGATCTGGTTTCTACAGCTGTGGAGACCAAGGAGTTACAATGCCACGGCACAAATGCAAAAACAGAAATGTTTATAAAGTGTAGCAGACTCATGAAAGGAGAGACTAGGGAAGACTTCTCAAGAGCTAGAGGTTTGTACAAGACATGCATGGCTGCTGGGCCACTTGCAGCAACCAAATGCCTTTGAATCAACACCGCATATATGCAAATGCTTAGAAACACCAGAGGGCCTGGCTCGTTTATAAAACCACAGCAGGTCCCTGTGATGAGATGCTGGTTTGGGGATGGGGGGAGAGGCAGAGTTGGTTTGGAAGAATCCGCAGTTGGGATCAGATTGTGAAGGGCTTTCCGTGTCACGTTCAAGTCCTTGGACTTCATTTCGCTGGCAGTGATGAGATAAAGGTTTTAATCAGGGTGAGCCAGTCTGTGTTTTCCAGAGAGCGTTCTGCCTGCGGTATGGCTGGAAGATTAGAGAGGAAAGAAACTGCAGAAAAACCACACATTGAACTCAGCCCAAATTGCTTTAGTGGTCGCTGATTGCATTGTTGGGCCTAAAACCTGCCAGTCACGGAAGATATTAAATTGAGATTCCATGCCCGTAATTTATTTAGAAGAGAGCAGAGGTATCTCACATCTAGCAATAGATGGGTCATGAATGAAGGGGCTGGGAGACAAGCATCCCCAGGCTGTGGCTGGGTATTGGCTGTGTTGCAAAGAGTTCAGGATTATGTACCGAAAGGCAGCCTCTTGGTAGAGAACCTACTGATGAAGCATCAAAACACGTCATCAAAGGCGACACTCTTGGATGAGCTCCTCGTGTGGGTCAGCTTGAGTTGTCTGCTACTGAGGAAACAAGAGCAGACAGGTGCACTCCTTGTCCTGGCATTCTGCACCTACGCAGAGTGAAAGCTAAGATTCAAACTTGCCTCTGCGTCACTCCAAAGGAACCCAACAGTGGAGACTCTGGGTTTGAGGCAGCAGAATGGGGACCATGTGGTTGGTCTAACCAGAGGGAAGGACGTTAAAGCAGAGGTCTGAGTTGGAACCACAGAAGTGCTTGGGGACAGGAATCAGAGGCTCGGGGAGAGGCGACAAACCCTGGCCAGACCTTGTCTGGAGAGTTGCCTCCAGGCAGCTGTCTGCAGAGACAGAAAACATTGGGAGGCTGGCCTCGTGCCCACCTGACTCAGGCCCCAGGCTGCTGGAGTCCCTAGCTGCAGCAATGGGACAGGAATATGGCAGACTGTGCCCCATCTGGCAATGGCCGCATGCTTGCCCACCCAGCCCCTGGTGTACTTGGCCCAGACTTCTTGGTGCTCATATTTGGATTCTGGGTTGTGAAGGTTAGAACAATCGCCTGTTCTTGGAAGATCCGCTGCAGCTCTGACCTGAGAAATGATTTGGGGCTCACCTTTTCTTGGTCTCAGTGTCCCATTGGAGGAAAACGCGATCTCTATACGACCAGGAAGTAGAAAGGAAAATCTAGAACAAGGTAGCTGGGTATGCAAAATACAAAACGCAAGTGCTGTTTAAGCAACTCTCAAACTGTCAGACGTAGTGCATGAAACCAGGGCTCGGGCTTGTGGGTTGACACCTACTGAGGGTCTAGAAGCATCCAGACCACAGCTACTGTAACCCAGTCCAATCAACAGCAACCCCGCTTTACCACCCAGGTATCTACACATGACACCTGTTGTCAGTCCCACCAGCGCTTTTCTCTGTCTTCAAAAATTCTCAGGCTGGTGCCGTGGCTCACTAGGCTAATCCTCCACCTGCGGTGCCGGCATCCCAGGGGTTCTAGTCTGGGTTGGGGCACCGGATTCTGTCCCGGTTGCTCCTCTTCCTGTCCAGCTATCTGCTGTGGCCTGGGAAGGCAGTGGAGGATGGCCCAGGTTCTTGGGTCCTGCACCCGCGTGGGAGATCAGGAAGAAGCACCTGGCTCCCGGCTTCGGATCAGCTCAGCACACCGGCCGCAGCGGCCATTGGGGGGTGAGCCAATGGAAAAGGAAGACCTTTCTCTCTGTCTCTCTCACTGTCTACTCTGCCTGTCGGTAGCACCCACCCTGTCGGTGGCCACAACACCCACAGGCCCCATGTGCTTTAATCACAGAATTCCACGTTGCGGGCCCGTTTGTTCTTTATCTGCCACATCGCCGTGGCCCGTTCTTCCCTGCACCATCATTAAACCGTGTCTTCAGGATCCTCGCTGCTGCCGAAACTTAGTTTTCCCCTTGGTGATCGCCTGAAAGCCCAGGCCCCTGCAGAAATGAGCAGCCTCCATTCTGTGAGTCAGAGTGGGGCCGGCTGTCTGTCCTGTGCCCTGTGCTCCCTCGCTCCTTAGATTTACTGCCCAAGCAGGAGCCAGCGTCTGGCTTGTCTGGGGTTTCCCACACCTGTATGAGATTTTCTAGTCGGCAGCTGGGAGGCCTTTCTTACCTGGCAGTAAAAGGGTTTTAACCATCTCAGCCGATCCAATCTACCCTGCCGGCTCTCTGCCTTCCAGGGCCCTGGGCTTTCAGCTCTGCTTACTGTGAGAGCCCGGGGCCTATCTGGGAAACAGGGAGCTATGTCTGTTATGTAAACAGAATCGGCCACAGCCCTTGGACAATTCCAGAGTTCACTCCTGCCGCTTGGATTTGCATGGCGGGGTGGGGAGAGAGGAAGAGAGAGACTCACAGAGCCCACACAAGTTGGAGACTGGGGGAGTGGAAATTGCATTGGGATTCCAGCTCCAGAAATGAAAAGAGCAGTCTGAGACAGGCAGCCAGGACCTTACCGAGGGCAGAAACCGCGCTGTGGGACAGCACAGCAGAGCCTGGAGGAGCTTCAGCGTCCACAGGAGCATCCTCGCTTGCGAGCTGCTGTCTCGTCTTTTGTTTATTCCCCCTGTTATTTAACCACGCGGCACTGATCAGTCCATTCTTGTCACTGTTGCGTCATAGAGTAAGGTCATCCACTAGTGATGGAAAATGCCAGTGTAGGCCTGAACAGCACCATAGCTTCCTCAGATTAGCCCCCGACTGCTGCCTCGAGATTCTGATTTAGTTCACCTGCAGTACGGCTTCAGAATCAGAGTTTTCTGGAGCTCCCTGCAGATTCTAATGTGCAGCCAAGGTTAAGAACCATGACTTTAGGGGCCGGCGCTGTGGCTTAGTGGGTAGGGCCGCCGCCTGCAGTGCTGCCATCCCATATGGCCACTGGTTCAAGTCCCAGATGCTCCACTTCCGATCCAGCTCGCTGCTATGGCCTGGGACAGCAGTGGAGGATGGACTAAGTCCTCGGGCCCCTGCACCCATGTGGGAGACGTGAGGGAAGCTCCCTGCTCCCAGCTTTGGATCAGCGCAGCTCTGGCCATTGCAGCCAGTTGGGGAGTGAACCAGCGAATGGAAGACCTCTCTCTCTCTCTCTCTCTCTCTCTCTCTCTCTCTGCCTCTCCTTCTCTCTGTGTGTAACTCTGACTTTCAAATAAATAAATCTTAAAAAAAAAAAAAAAAAGAAGCATGACTTTAGCCAGTACATGAGGCCAAAGAGGCTCCTGGGAATTATCTCAGAAGCTACCTCTGGGTACAAAATTACTGAGGAGAAACAAGTTCTGGTGTCCTGGTGCCCAGCAGGGGGCAGGAGTTAGCAACAATGCATGGTATTTACCAAAATAGCTAGCAGAGGAGTCTTGATATTCTCATCACAAAGAAACGACGAATGTTTGAGGTGATGGGTATGTCAATGACTCTAATTTGATCATTACACAATCTATCATGTATCACAACATCGTTGTACTCCAGGACCATGTGTGTATAATGATGTGCCTGTTGGAAACCAAGAGCTTAGCTAAAGGGGAAAAAAAAAAAAGCAAAGAACAAATGCAATCTCCAAGTGAAAGACATCCTCAGAGACCAGTGCGTATAGCCAGGAATGAACTAGAAGCTGGGGTTACATGGCAGGACCCAGGTCTGTGTTCTGGCTCATTCTGAAGGTAGAACCAGGTGTGTCACCTGTTGAGACGTCAGTGTTCAAAGGCCCAAAAGACAGACAGAGCTTTAGATGCCCAAGAAGCTCAAGATTTGGAGATGGGTTTTTAAGGATGGGTAGGAATTTTCTAGATGCTGAAAGAGAATAGCTGGCCGGCGCCATGGCTCACAAGGCTAATCCTCCACCTTGCAGCGCCGGCACACCAGGTTCTAGTCCCAGTCGGGGCACCAGATTCTGTCCCAGTTGCCCCTCTTCCAGGCCAGCTCTCTGCTGTGGCCAGGGAGTGCAGTGGAGGATGGCCCAAGTGCTTGGGCCCTGCACCCCATGGGAGACCAGGAGAAGCACCTGGCTCCTGCATTGGATCAGCACAGTGCGCCGATTGGAGGGTGAACCAACGGCAAAGGAAGACCTTTCTCTCTGTCTCTCTCTCTCACTGTCCACTCTGCCTGTCAAAAAAATTTTTTTAAAAAAGAGAATAGCACATGGAAAACCTGAATGTTCCACCCAGTGTGCTGTGCTTGGAGAGCAGCAAGGTCCCTGGGACTTGGGGAAGGAGCTGTAGTTTGCAGTGTTGCCCGTCAATGGAAAAGCCTCCTGTGTGTTTCTCCTTTGAGAACTGTAAAAAGCCACAGAGCTGGGGAAGCTGACGCTTATTCCCACTGGTCCTGATGAGAAAGGATCCCCAGAAACAGAGTCGGGGGCAGCTCGGAAGAGCAAACAGCAGAGTCAAGGCCTTGAGGAAGCTAGAAAGAGCTCTGAGATGTCACCGCAGGGCATCAGCAGCCCACACACCAGGGGCCCACAGTGACGGCAGAGGGACCAATGGGAAGATCATGCACATGACAGCAGATAAGCCCTGTTTTGGCTGTAGTCATTTCTTCCCCCAAATTCTCCCTTCACGGTTTTTCTCAAAGATGGAAATATACAGAACATGAGTATTACCTACAGGCACCCTCCTGTGCAATAGAACCTCGAACCTCTTACTCCACTCTATTCATCAATGAGCGTTGACCCATTCCCCCCGCCCCACTTTCCTCCCCCAGCTCCTGGGAACCATCATTGTATTCTCAATGCTAATGAGGTCACCTATACTTTAGACTCCACATATGAGTGAGAGTGTGTGATGTCTGTGATTGGGTTATTTCACTTAACAAAGTGATTTCCAGGTCTGCAAGTGACAAGATTTCATCTTTCTGGCTGAGTAGTATTCCGTTGTGTCTATGTACATTTTATTTACCCATGCATTGAGGATAGACATTAGGTGGTTTGCATTTCTTGGCTGTTGGGAGCTGTGCTGCAATACACATGGGAGTGCAAATGTCACTTTGATGGGTGAATTTCATTTCCCATGGATGTATACTCAGCAGTGATTTGCTAGATGAGATAGTAGCTCTGTTTTTAGTTTTTCTGAGGAGCCTCCATACTGTTTTGCACAATGGCTGTACTAATTTCTTACTTTTTTCCACCCCCTTGTCAGCATGCATTATCTTTTGTCCTTTTGAAAATAGCCAGTAGTTCTATTCGTGTGCGGTGATACCTCGTTGTGTTTGATACTCATTTTCCTGATGGTTATAGATGTTGAGCATGTTCTCATGCACCTGTTGACCATTTGTAGGTCTACCTTTGAGAAGTATCTCTTTAGATCTGCTCATTTTCCATTGGATTATTTTGTTTACTTGCTATTGAGTTGCTTGAATTCCTTATGCAGTCCGGATGTTAACCCCTTGTCAGATGGATAGCTTGCAAACCTTTTCTCCCACTCTGTAGGTTGTCTCTTCACTCTGTCATTTCCATTGTTGTACAAAGCTCTTTAGCTTGATGAAATCTCATTTGCCTATTTTTGCTTTTTTTTATTTATTTGACAGATAGTTAGACAGTGAGAGAGACAGAGAGAAAGGTCTTCCTTCCGTTGGTTCACCCCCCAAATGGCCACTACGGCCAGAGCTACGCCAATCCGAAGCCAGAAGCCAGGTGCTTCCTCCCAGTCTCCCATGCAGGTGGAGAGGCCCAAGCACTTGGGCCATCCTCCACTGCCTTCCCTGGGCCACAGCAGAGAGCTGGACTGGAAGAGGAGCAACTGGGACTAGAACCAGTGCCCATATGGGATGCTGGTGCCACAGGCAGAGGATTAGCCAAGTGAGCCATGGTGCCAGCCCCTATTTTTGCTTTTGTTTCTTGTGCCAATTTTATTTTATTTTATTTCCTGTTTGGTCCCAAAAATCCTTGCCCATTCTAATGTCACAGTATTTGCCTTTAAAACTTTCTTCTTTTTTAAGATTTATTTATTTGTTTGAAAGACAGAACTACAGAGAGACCCAGGCAGAGAGAGAGGGGTCTTCCATCTGCTATTCACTCCCCAAACACCCTCAGTGACCAGAGCTGCACCAATCTGAAGCCAGGAGCTTCTTCCAGGTCTCCCACGTAGGTGCAGGGGCCCAAAGACTTGGGCCATCTTCTGCTTTCCCAGGCCATAGCAGAGAGCTGGATCAGAAGAGGAGCAGCCGGGACTCTACCTGGTGTCCATATGGGATGCTAGCACTGCAGACAGCATCTTTACCAGCTATGCCACAGTGCCGGCCCCACTTTATGTTTTCTTCTAAGAGTTTTGAAGTTTCATGTCTCACTTTTAGGTCCTTAATCCATTTTCAGTTGATTTTTTCACATGGGGAGAGAGAGGGGTCTGCTTTCCTTTTTTTTGCACGTGAATATCCAATTTTCCCAGTAATGTTTATTAAAAAGACTGTCCTCTTTCCAATGCATATTCTTAGTTCTTTTATCAAACATCCATTGTGGAATATGGCATGAATTTACTCCTAGAATCCATTCTACTCCATTGGTCTATGGATCTGTTTTGATGACTGTAACTTTGTAATATATTTTATATTTTAAGATTTTTTTATTTGAAAGGTAGAGTCAGGGATGGAGAGAGAGAGAGAGAGAGAGAGAGGGAGGGAGAGGGAGAGAGAGAGCGAGAGAGAGCTTCCATCCACTGGTTCATTCCACAAATGACTGCAACAGCTGAAGCTAGGCCAGGCCAAAGTCAGGATCCAGGAGCTCCATCCGGGACTCCCACACAGGTGGCAGCGGCCCAAGCACTTGGAGCTGCTTCCCCATCCGTTAGCCGGAAGCCGATGCTTGAACTTGCTGTCTAACCTGGCATGCCTGGGGCATAGGTAGCAGCGTGACCTGCCGCATCACGACACCAGCCCCAGGTAGCGTAACGCCTTCTGCTCTGTTCTTTTTGTTCAAGATCTCTTAGGCGATGCAGAGTAACTATAACTTTAAAAGAATGGATGGTAGCTGTTAATTCATTGATGATCCAATGTCATATTGATGGATTTCCAAAACTGTCATTTATCAGAAAGGGCATCAGGACTGTCCATGTCCCTCTTCTATATTGTGCATTTCTGTGAGATAAAGTGTTCTACTTCAATATGTGTGTATCTGCGTAATAAGCAAATCAGGGTAGTTAGCATTTCCACTTCCTTACACATTAAAAAAATCCATTAATACATAATAATTGTATAGATTCAATGCAACATGGTATTTCAGTTTATGTATACAATATATTACTGATGAATTTCCAGGTGGTAACATTTCCATCTCCTTGTCATTCCTTCACATTTGGAGTCTTCAACCTCATGTCTTCTAGTTAAAAAAAAAATAAAAATAAATAAATAAAAAATTTTAAAAATAAATATAAAATACATGATAGGTTGTGTGAACAGTCGTTGCCCCACTGTTTAGCAGGGTGCCAGAACTGCTCCTTCCATCTAACTGTGCTTCATCTACCAGACTCGGTGGTTTCTACCATTGGATGGCACAGCATGTATCATTATGCCTGGAGTCTTATTTTGCAGGTTCCACTGGAGGCTTTTGGGTTTGAGATAATACGTGGACTATTCTCGTAGACACTTCCCAGCCCATAAATGAGACCCTGGGGGGCGATGTCCAGCAGTGAAGTGGGCAGCACTCATGCATTATGACTGGCAGAGTCAGCAAGAACTGGTCAGTCCGTAGCAAAGCAAAAACCCAAGGTACCTGGAGGGACAGAGAAGACTGTGCCAGGAAGAGGACTTGCTGACCCTCACTCCATGTCCCGAGATACATATTCAAAAGTTTTGCAGGCAAGAACTTTAATTGTGGACTTGGGGAATGGATGCTGTGAACCAGATGATTTTTAAATCCTCAAATCAAATGGCTTGGGCAATGATTATGCCAGTCTGTGTGCACCATCTTTCTAGGGAAGAGAATGCATTACCATTCTGTAGATGGTAAAAGCTTAATATTCGAAGATGGTTCTGGCTGTGGCCTCCCTGAGGGATAGTCCTTTGTATCCAAAAACCACACACAGCATATTGCCAAGAAAAACAAAAGTGAACTGGGAAGAGGAGCATTCCTTACAAAATTTACTGTGTTGTGCAGGTCGACCCTGAGGTTAGGATGAGTTCGTTGCTTATTCTAGTAGCTTTGAGGCATTTCCTCCAACACCGAAACCGTGAACTCTTGTTTCTTTGCCTCATTTATCAGTGGCAGCTCCCTCTGTGGTTTGTGGTCCACACTGCGTTCAATTTGCCTCTTCTGCTATAAACTGGCAACATCATTTCTTCCAGCTTCCCTGGAGGTAACGAACATTAGCTTAAACCTTCATTTGTCATATCTGAAAAAAAATGCAGAATAGTGTGAGTGTGTGTGCATGTGTGTAGCTGGAGGAAATCAGCAAATGAGCAAAAACATATTTATACAAAGATCCAGCATGTTAAAACAGTCTGGACAGGCCAAGGATTTTATAGCGTGGAATACTTCATGGGCTCTTCAGGGGTGAAGGAGGTTTGTTTTTAAACACTGACTATTTTAAAGACACCCAGAGGTGCAGACTTTGTGCAATGCATATTTCACAGCCCCTCCAGATCTGAACTTTTCCCCACAACATTGGCCTTCCAAAAACGATTTCAGCATTGTGGAAACAGAATGTTGAATATTGCAGAGCTCCAAGTCTTGTGGGAAATAGCCTGTCTTTGAGGTTAAATAAATAAGTTTAAACTATTCCTGATATTTTATAGCTGTTTCAACAGAGCTAACGTTTGTAAGTTTGGACGACCATGAGCAGTGAGATAAAGAATGCCGTCTGTATTTCCTCTGGCCTGCACAGACCTTTGAAAACGTTTTTCCATGTAATGACGCGTCTAGGCACCGATTCTCTGGGTCACCTCCATTTGTTGGTGCTCGGGACTTTGGGCTCTCCTTTAAAGCTGAAACCTTGTCAAGTTTTGCTTTGTTTTCTGAAATTCCTAGTATACGTGGAATATCACTATCCGTATCAACTCCGTGTGGTACTCTCTGGCCGTTCTGTTATTCTGAAGCTAAGTTCTGGTATAATTCTCTGCCCGATCAGTTCCAGAGTGTGGACATTCCACAGGTTCTGGAAGTGACTTCTAGCAGTTCTTGGAGCTTGCACTGTCCTATACCCTCTTTCATGTGGCTCCTGTGTCAAGAGGTTGAACCTCTCTTTTTCTTAATGGAATACCATGTGATAACTTTAGAATCCTTCAATATTCCATTCAAGGTAAATTAACCATCTTGTCAAGCATTCTTTATGCTGAAAACATTTAAGAGGGGACGGTGCTGTGATCCAGCTCCCTGCTGATGCACCTGGGAAAGCAGCAGAAGATGGCCCAAGTGCTTGGGCCCCTGCACTCACATGGGAGACCTGGAAGAAGCTCCTGTCTTCAGTTTAGCCAAGTTCCAGCCATTGTGGCCATTTGGGGAGTGAACCAGTGGATGGAAGACCTTTCTCTCTGTCTCTCCCTCTACCTGTAACTCTGCCTCTCAAATAAATAAATAAAATATTTTTTAAAAAACTACATTTAAGGCTCTCATCAAGTTTTAGATAAAGATGATTTGAGATAGATGACAAATGATAGATAAATGAGATAGCTAGAGATAGTGTTATTATCTGTAGTTGCCGCAGGTTCAATTGAACTCCAGAATTCTCTCTCCTTTCTCTTAGTACCTGTTGATCAGTCTTTCCCTCTCCCTTCCTCCTCCTCTCCCCCAGTCTCTTGTAACCACCATTCTGCTCCCATCTTCTAGGAGAACAACTTTCACAGATTCTACATATGGGTGAGATCATGCAGCCTGGATTGCAAGTAATTTTATACACACACATTTTTAAGATTTTTTACCCATTCATCAGTTGATGAACACTTAGTTTCCACTTCGTAGGTATTATGAACAGTGCTACAACAACTAAGCCAGCAGATGTCTGTTCAACAGATTGATTTCATTTCCCTTGGATATATACCCCGTAGTGGCATGGCTGGATCATATGGTAGTTCTATTTTTAACTTCTTGTGGAACTTTTGTGCCGTTTTCCACAATGGCTGTGCTAATTCCCATTCCCACCAACAGCACGCAAGGGTCCCTCCTCTCAACATCCTTGCTGGCTCTTATTACCTTTTGTCTTTTTAATAGTAGTCAGTCTTACTGGAGTGAGGGGATATCGCACTGTGGTTTTGATTTGCATTTTCCTGATGAGGAGTGATACTGAGCATTTTTTCAAGTACCCACTACCAATTTTTATTTCTTCCTTTGAAAAATGTCTATTTAGCGATTGCTCATTTTCACATTGGATTATTTGTTTTTGTGATTGAGTGGAGTTCCTTAAATGTTTTGATTATTAATCCCTTTCAGATGCATTTTGCAATTAATTTCTCCCATGCTGGGCCACTCGGTTGATTGTTCTTTTGCTTTTAGTGTGATGAAATGCCATGTCTGTTTTTGCAGTTTTCTGTAGTTTTGGAATCTTATCCATAAAACATTTTTCTATTCCAATGCCGTAAAGAATTTCTCCTGTGTTTTCCTAGAGTTTCAAGTCTTACATGCAGGTTTTTCATGCATTTTGGGGTCTTTTTAACACAGTTGGGGATGAGGTCTAGGTCCCTACTTCCTCATGTGTACACCCAGTTTTCCCAGCATCACTGAAAAGACTGTCCCTTCTCCAGTGCCTGATCCTCATCAAAGATCACTTGGGCGTAGATGTTCAGGCTCACTTCTAGACTGTCTGCTCAGTGAGTTTCCTACTTTCTGACATTCGGTTTTTACTTGTTAGTGTCTCTCTCTTTCAGTGGAAAAAAAATCGCTGTGGCATATCTTGCAGGAGAGCTGTGATGGTGATAAATTCTGTTTTTATTTGTCTGAGGATGCCTTTATCTCGCCTTCAAACCTAAAGGATAGTGTTGCTGGGTACTGTGCTCTTGGTTGCCAGTGTTTGTCCTTTTCTGCTGTGAAAATCTCATCACACTCCCTCTTGCTCTGTAAATTTCCCTTGAGAAATCTAAAGTTGGGCAAATTATGACATTCTTATGTCCTTCTTTCTTTCTTCCTCCTCTTCTTCTTCCTCGTCCTCCTCCTCTTCTTCTCCTTCTCTTTCTTCTTTTTACAGGTTTGCAGGTTTGCAGGTTTTAGCCTTGGAGTGTTTAACCTGGGGTAGATTTTGTTGAGTTAAATCTGAATGGTGACCTCCGATCTTCCTGTATCTGGATAGTTGTGTCTTTCTCTGGGTTTGGGAAGTGTTTTGGTATTGTCCTTCTGAATACACTTTTTA
Source organism: Sylvilagus floridanus (assembly GCA_949820135.1). Lineage (NCBI taxonomy): Eukaryota > Metazoa > Chordata > Mammalia > Lagomorpha > Leporidae > Sylvilagus > Sylvilagus floridanus. The sequence continues at coordinate 89,933,863 of OX463239.1, read as the reverse complement.
CCCCTTTGACCTCCTCAAGTCTCTCTTGAATCCCAATAACTTTTAATGTCATCCCAAAGTTCCCATAAGCCTTGTTCATTCTTGTTCATTCCTTTCTCTCTTCTGTGTATTTTCAAATAACCTCTATTTGAACTCACAAATTCTTTCTTTTGTCTATTCTGCTATTGCTACCTTCTATCACCTTTTTAAAAAAGATTTTATTTTTTTTATTTGAGAGGTAGAGTTGGAGAGAGAGGGAGAGACCAAGAGAAAGGTCTTCCATCCGGTGGTTCAGTCCTCAATTGGCTGCAACAGGTGGACCTGCGCCTATCTGAAGCCAGGAGCCAGGAGCTTCTTCCAGCTCTCCCATGCAGATACAGGGGCCCAAACACTTGGACCGTATTCCACTGTTTCCCAAGACCATAAGCAGAGAGCTGAATTGGAAGAGGAGCAGCCAGGACACAAACTGGCACCCGAATGGGATGCCAGCGCTGCAAGCGGAAACTTAACCCACTATGCGACAGTGCTGGCCCCTTCTATCACCTTTTAAATTTCACTTAACACACTTTTCAGCTCAAGAGCTTGTTTGTTTGATTTTTAAAAATTATTCCCATCTCTGTTAAAGAGTCATTTCTTTCTGTTTTCCTGATTTTCACAGTTTCTTTCTAATAACTATTTTAAACTCTGCATCTGAAAATTTGTATATATCAGTTTCTATCGGCTCAGTTTCTGACACCTGGGTTTGTTCTGATCACTTGAAGTCATGGCTCCCTGCAAGTTCCCGATGCTTGTTGGTATGTGATATCATCCATGCATTGAACGATTGAGAATTTTTTCCAGTTTTCATAATGGCTTCGTTTGTGCCTACCTCCCAGGGATTCTGAACAGTTTGCTTATTTTCCCTAGACTGTTTCCACTGCTTTAACCTGAGTGGCACCCTAAACTGAGGTCTACCACAAGCCTGCTGTTCGTGTGTTGTCACTGTTTCAGCGTTTGAATGTGCTGCTCGTCCAGGGTTGTCCCACATCTGTAGTCAGTGTGCCGTTCAGAATCAATTGCTGAAGGCTCCATCCACAAGCACCGGGCTGGGATGAGAGGCCTTTCTCTGGCTCTGAATCTTACTGTGCAAGCCTGCAACTGGGCTCCAAGGCGAAGTCCTGTACTGAATTTCCTGCCCAGCTCTCCAGCTGCTGTAGACGTGCCCCACTGTCTGCTGGAGGCTGGGGGGAGGGTGGTGGAGGCAATCAATCCCTTGGCTACTTGGCTAAGGAGGGTTCGAAGCCTCAGTCTTCAGGTTCTGGCCTAGGGCCATGGTCTTAAGCTGTGAGGCCCAGTCTGGTGATGGGTTTCACAGTGGATTTCAAGTCTAAGACTTGTACTTAATTTCCTCTTCCTCCCTGCAAGTGGAGAAGTGCTGCTTAGAGCTGTGAAGGGGTGACATGACCACTCCTCCCTCTGTGCCCTTCTTCAATGCATCTTTTAGTATGATATGAAAATCAGGCACCATGGCCTCTCATCTGGCTTCCTTAGCTCTCCAGTGCTTGAAGAGCTGGTCGAACTGATGTCTCTGTGGAAAGACCATCACTGGCCCCATCTTGATTGGCGACCACATTGCTCCACCTCCCTGTAGGATCTCTCTTTTGCAGAACTGAGCTTCTTGACTGGCTTCCCCTCATAGCAAAGCCTCAATCAATACTAGGCAATTGGAAAATTCTTTAAGTGAAGGCTGAAGATTTGGGGATCATGGCAAAGGTATCCCGTCACATAGCTCTCCCTGCTCCCTGCTCTCCCCGCCTCACCTCTGCCTCTTAGATAGCCATGTACAATTCCAAATTCTCTCTTGCCTATAAAGCCACATATTCAAATCTTCCAAGAAGTTCTGACGGGAAATGTTTCCCAGTCTTAGGAGACAGCTGGAGTTGCAGGGGTCTAACAACTTCTCTGACTTTTGATCTGCTCTATCCAGTTTACTTTAACAAGCCTCCTGTGCAAGGCACTGCCCTGAGACTCCTGCTGTGAGTCCAGCTGATTTTTTTGTGCCAAGTCAGGTTTTGTGCCAAATCAGAGGCCCCTAGGGGGCATCTCATGAGATCGCTGGAGAAAGAGGCAGAGTCCTGGGTGGGGGGAGCGGGGAGCAGGGAGCTCATCTCTCCTAAGAGCCCAATGGTGGATGATGCTGATGTCCAGCTTCCCAGCAAAGCTACAATCCCAGCACCCAGAACAGGACTGGTGCACAGTAGGGGCTGACAAAACCCTTGTTGCGTGGGTGAATTCTTGATTATTGAACAGGATGGGGGTTGCGGGGTGAACGAGTCACATGAGGAAAATGCACGTTGTCTGCTATACCTGTGGCTATAAGCAAAGGTGTCAGGGACTGAAAGCAACTAGGAAATAATAAAGCATCACAGTAGCTCATGGACTCATTTACGAAGGAGCCTTGGGTGAGTTTTCTGCTCTCTATTTTTTTTTTTTTTGGATGAGCATTAGGTTCTGCTGAGATGCACACCAGCTGCCAGAGTGTGGCATTCACACCACAGTCCTCACCAACCAGCTCTGCACGTCCATGCTACGGGGGCGGGAAGTGTCTGCAGAGAGCCCTGGCACAGGAGCTGGCTCCCCTGCTGGAGTTGGCTGAGAGTCTGACTTCCGGTTGGGAGCTGTAGAGGGTGTTTGCTGGTCTCCCCTGGGCCAGGGGAAGTCAACGCTGGAGCAGGGCGGCGGGGTGGGAATGGATGCAGATGGGAATGCAGAGGACACCTGCAGTTAGGGTCTTGCCTTGATGCCTCACGCCAGCTCAGCCAGGGGCCTAAATACAGCTGCACACATTTGCTGAGATCTTGAGGACAAGTGAGTGCCAGGACAAGCTCATCTTCCTCTAAGGCCACAAACACACTTTCAGTTCAACAAGCTTTTCCCCAGTATGCCGATACCTTTACTGAATGCACCCAGCCCTGACAGCAAGCAGCTCCCAGAGACAATACACTATGACTACACCTGTGTCAGTGTGAGTGAAGGTACAATGGGAGCTGGGGACTCAGAGTCCCAAGGGCTTCCCGTGAGGTATGCACAGGCCGCAAAGAAGGGAGAGTGCCAAACTGAGAAAGAAGGGATGTTCCAGACAGAGTGAAGGACAGATGACCACCGGCCAAGGCAGGCTTGCCCATGGGACAGGAAATGGACCACACTGTGAGATGCTGGCAGAAGGGACACAGCAGTGAGGCTTGGAGAATGGGTTACAAATAAGTGACACAGCCATGGGAACGTCAGGGCTTCGTGCCCCTGCAGGCACTCAAGGACCGTCATGGGTTCCTAGACATTTTGCTCCGTTCATGCAAGGTCATGCTAAGAGGTTGTTCTGGTAAGGTGTGGAAGAACTATGACCTGAAACTACAGCTATGACCTTGAACGTGAAGGAGTGGGGATCAATCCAAGAGAATCATTGCCAATGATGCTTTGACAACCTTCATGACAAATTAGACATGGGGGATGAAAGGGGAAGAGCTGGGGATGGCTCTGAGGCTGGGTTGTTTGGGGAGCATGGGGTGCTGTGACGATGGTAGGACAAGAGGACGGGGAGGTAGTGTTCTCTGTGGGCCTTCCTGAGGTTGTAGCAGCTTGCATGATTTATGTGAAGGATGTGCTCATGGGAGATGTCCAGGAGTTCCGAACTCAAGGAAGAGGTGAAGATTGGACAGGTAGATGTGGCAGTTCTCAGCGCAGGAACTAACATGTAGTCCTCCAAGCAGACGGAATCACCCCAGGACAATGTGTAAAGTGAGGAAGGAAGGACTCAGCCCCCACACGCTGGTGTGATCTCATCATTTCAGATTTCCTGTCTCTGACATTTTCTTTTGGAAGGATCTCATGCCAATGTATTTGGAGAAGCCTGTACTGGGGTGGTTATTTTTGCCATCTGGGTTGTTTTCCTATCTAAGTGTTTAGTTCAGACCCAAGGGAGGAAACCTTTGAAGTGGCTTAGGAAACATGGAGAGGGCACTGGCTCAGGGAGCAGAGGAGGCACATCTGGGTCCAGGAACCTAAATGATCCTATTAAGAATGCCCCCTCGGGGCCAGCACTGTGGTGCAGTGAGTTAAACCGCCTGTAATGCTGGCATCTCATATGAGAGCCAGTTCAAGTCCCAGCTGCTGCACTTCTGATCCAGCTCCCTGCTGATGCACCTGGGAGGACAGTAGATGATAGCTCCCAAGTTCTTGGGCCCCTGACACCCAGTGGGAGACCCAGATGGAGTTCTAGGCTCCTGACTTCAACCTGGTCTAGCGCCAACTGTTGCGGTCCCTGGGAAGAAATCCAACAGATAGAATCAATCTCTCTCTCTCTCTCTCTCTCTCTCTCTCTTTCTTGGCCCTCCCTACTCCCCTCTGTGTAATTCTGCCTTTCAAATAAGTTAAATAAATCTTAAAATAAAAAAAAGAATGCCCCTCTCTCTGCTGTCCCCCCATCCTGTATTTTGAGGTAGTTTGTAGGGCAGGGATGGAGACAGACTGTGTAGGGCCCCATAAGCCATCATTAGCACAGTGGGAGTGAAACCACTGGAGGTTTCTGAGCAGAAGAATGATATGTCGGCCGGCACCATGGCTCACTTGGCTAATCCTCCGCCTGCGATGCTGGCACCCCGGGTTCTAGTCCCGGTTGGGGCGTCGGATTCTGTCCTGGTCGCTCCTCTTCCAGTCCAGCTCTCTGCTGTGGCCCAGGAGTGCAGTGGAGGATGGCCCAAGTGCTTGGGCCCTGCGCTCACATGGGAGACCAGGAGGAAGCACCCGGCTCCTGGCTTCGGATCGGCACAGCGCTGGCTGTAGCGGCCATTTAGGGGGTGAACCAATGGAGGAAGACCTTTCTCTCTGTCTCTGTCTCTCACTGTGCACTCTGCCTGTCAAAAAAATATAGGAGAGTGAGGATGAAGTCAGGGAGCCCTTGGCAACACTTTGCAAAGTCCAGAGGAGCAGAGCCACCTGGAAACACTGTGCCCTTCACTCCACTCCTCCCTCCAGCTCCTCTCACCAACCTCAACTGCCGTCACGGGGAAATGGCCCAAGAGTAGCGCCTTGGTCTGTTTCTGTTGTGTCACAGAACATTATGCAGACTGGGTAACTGACAGTGACCGGAAATGCATCAGCTCTTGCCTCTGGGCGCTGAGCAGCCCAAGATCACAGGGCTGGAGTCTTGAAAGGGGCTTCTTGCTACTCCACCAATGGTGGAAGGGAAGAGAGACGGAAAGAGGGAGGGAGGGAGGGGGCGCCAGCTCATCCTGTACAGGAAGCTCACGCCTGTGACGATGACATCACCCCACGGGGCCTGACCTTGGAGCTGAAGCACCCCAGACTCAGCCTTCGTTTTGTTTTGTGCCTGTATTTCCTCCCTTGTTGATCTCTTCTGAGCTCAAGACTTCCAATGCGCCATCTACACGCAGGCAACTCCCCTGTTTGTATTTCCAGCCCAGAGCTCTCCCTACACTCTAGATTAATATGTCCCAGTGCCTGCTCACAGATTCCTAGTTGGTGCTTCAAATCTAACATGTCCGAAACTGCACTCCTCAGTTTTGCTCGGCAATGCTATTGTCTACTTTGCCCGATCTGAACATCTCGGCGTCATTTTTGACTTGCACTTTTCTTTCACGTTGTCTCCCTGCCTTCCCACCTTCATCAGATCGTGTGTGCTCCACTTTCAAAAATATCTCCAGAATCTGGGGCAGGCATTGTGGCCGGCAGGCTAAGCCTCCTACTTGGGATGCCGGTAGTCCATATTGGAACACCAGTTGGAGTCCTGGCTGCTCTGCTTCTGATCCAGCTCCCTGCTAATGCTCCTGGGAAGGCAGCAGAAGATGGCCCAAGTATTTGGGTCACTGCCACCCATGTGGGAGACCCAGATGAAGCCCTGGGCTCTGGCTTCCCCAGCTGTTGTGGACATTTAGGGAGGGAACAATAGAATGAAAGATCACTCTCTCCCTCTCCCTCTCTCTGTAACTCTGCCTTTTATATATATGGAGAGAGAGATTCTTTTTTTATTATTTTACAGGTAGAGTCATAGATGGTGAGAAAGAGAGAGACAGAGAGAAAGGTCTTCCTTCCGTTGGTTCACCCCCTAAATGGCCGCTACGGCCGGCGCTGCGCCGATCCAAAGCCAGGATCCAGGAGCTTCCCCCTGGTCTCCCTGTACAGGGGCCCAAACACCTGGGCCATCTTCCACTGCCCTCCCAGGCCACAGCAGAGAGCTGGACTGGAAGAGGAGCAACTGGGACTAGGACCCGGCACCCATAGGTAATGCTGGCGCAGCAGGTGGAGGATTAACCAAGTGAGTCACAGCACCTGCCCCCACTCTGCCTTTCAAATACATGAAATAAATCATTTGTCCTGTATATGTATATATGCACACACACAAGATGTAATCATTTCTCACAACCTCTACTCCTACCACACTGGTCCAAATCACCATCACCTCTGGGCTGGATTATTAAAACAGTCTCTTCGCTTTCCCTCTACAATCTGTGTCCTCAATACAGAAATCAAAGCAATCCTTTAAACAGCTAAGCTGGATCATGTCAGACCTCAAAATCATCAGAGCCTTAGGGTGAACCACAAGACTCTGCCTGCCCTGAGCCCTCCCTCCCCACCTGCCTCTTCTCTGACCTTGTGCCCTACCACCTGTCCCTGCTCATCCTTGCTGTTTTACATTCCTCCAAAATAAGAGGAATGTGCCCTGGACTCCAGACTGATAAAGCTTATGGGACCACGTCTCAGCATAATATTTTCAAAGGCATAAAAGTAACATGCTGTATTATCGAGAAAACCAATTGTCATAAAATTACAGATAGCAAAATGTTAATAAGCCACATGTGAGGTCTAATAATATGTGCACTTCATTCCTAATGTCTCTAACTCAAGGCCTATAGCACTGAGTTCTATAATGGCCATAACCCTGAAATAATCATGACATGAAAGATATTTTGCTAGAATGTGATATGCAAATATCTGTGATTTATATTAGTCACAAAGTGGAAGATTCTGCTTCTTTGGTTTGTCGTTTACATTCATAAGTGATGGAGGTGCTAAATTTCAAGTGCGGTCACAGACCCCTGAATTCCACCCGTGGCTCCACGTCAGGTTCATGGTCGCCATATTGAAAAACTCTGCTTCGTGGCCAAAGCATGTTCAGTGCCCCCTCCTGAAACAGTCTTCTGAGGAGTGCACGTGGCTTGTTGAGACTAGCTGAAGGCCTGCACCAAAGTTCCTTCCCATTGGGAACTGCCGGCTCTGTTGGAACTGACGGCACCGTTAATTATGTGCTTCTTAGCATGGAGGCGTAACGAATAAGTCAACAAATCTGATATGGCGTAGGGTCTCTCACCGTGAACGACTTTACAACTTGACAAAAACAAACTCATGCATTTGAGCTGATTGAGGGAGGTAAGTCTGAACTACTAAAGATCTCTAACTTGTATAATGTTTCCAAACCTATTTTTTGCTTTAAAAAATGTTCAGCACAGATGGCCAAGTAACATGTAAAGAAATGCTCAGTATCACTAGCCAAGAGGAAGGTCAAAGCCACAGTGGGAAGCCATTTCACTCCAGTTAGAGTGGCTGGTACCAAAAAGACAAAAATGCTGGAGATGATGGACCTTTATACACTGTGGGCGGGAATGCAAATTCACATAGCTCAGGAAACTAAAATAGATCTAGGAGATGACCCAGCTACCCCGCTTCTGGGTATGTATCCACAGGAGACGAAATAAGCATTTCAAAGAGACCCTGCAGCCCTGTGTTCAATGCGGCACCGTTACAATGGCCATGATGTGGAATCAACCTACGTATCCATCAGTGGCTGGATGAACACAGGAAATGGGGGGACATATACACAAATGCAGGTTATTAAATCATAAAAAAGTACTGAGACCCTGACGTTAGCAGCAAAATGGATGGAACAGCAGGTCCTTGTGTTAAGTGAAATAAGCCACACATAGAAAGACAAATGCTGCATATTCTGTCTCACATGTGAGATACAAAAAAGTCAAGCTGAACTCGAAATAATGATTACTAGAGGCTGGGAAGGGTGAGGGAATTGGGGAGAGAAGAAGTTTCAATAAAGGGTACCAAAGCACAGTCATGTAGAAGTACTAAGTGCCAGTGTTCCACAGAACTGAGAGAGGAGCTGGCATGCTCCACATATAAAGAAAAAACAAGGACTTGAACATGCCGATTGCCTGCTTTGGTCAGTTTATGGCGTACGCACATGTGTCGAAATATCATTGAAAATATGTGTTGGAAAACTGTACCTTGTCACACTGCTGATGTCATGACAATCGAAATTTTAAAAAATAATAATTAATTTTAGAAATGTTCAGTCACTTAAGCAACAAGTGCTTAGTCATTCTCTTAGCTGACTATCCTCAGATAGGAAATAACAATTGCAATTTTTTACGTTTAAAAATTTTTTCAATTCATTTTTTAAACTCACATGTGTATATGTTTGGAGGCCAGTGAAGTGGCTGAAGGAATATCTGAAATGAGTTACACTTTTCTCCAAATGTATGAGCATTTAAGAAAGTCTTTTTCGAAATGATCATAGATTCCAAAATAATAATGTCTGAATTTATAAGGATTTTACCACACAGCCAGTGTTTTATTATCTTCCCTGTTTGGAAGAGGATATTGGCATGAATAAATAAAAAATAAAAATACAAGTTACGTTGATGTATCTTTGGTGCAGCATACGCTGATCTTCTAGGAAATGAATTCCCTGGTTCGTTCCTCCTTGTGTCAGCCCAGATTCACGTTCTAATCTGCCAGCCACTGTACCTGCTCATGATCTACTGGGGAGACCTGAGACCGCTGCAATAATAATGCCCTAAAAAGGGTTATGGGGGTGATTCTGGGGCACAGGTAGAATGCCGCTTAGAACCCCTGTGCCCTGTGTTGCCGTGCCTGGGTTCAGGTCCTGCCCCCACTTCCAATTCCAGCTTCCAGCTAATGTGTGCCCTGGGAGGCAGCATGAGATGGCTCAAGTGCTGCCACCCACGTGGGAGACTCGGGTGAGTTCTTGGCTCCTGGCTTTGGCCTAGTCTCGTCTCAGCTGTTGAAGCCATTTGGGGAGTGAGCCAGCAGATGGAAGATCTCTCTCCCTCTCCCTCTCTCTCTCTCTTATTGCTTTGCAAATAAATACATAATTTGAAAAGACTTTGAGGAGCAGCTATTTGGCTAGGTGGCTAAGTTGCCCGCGTCCCGTATCAGTACCTTTTCCGAGTTCCAGCTCCCTCTGCTTACAGCCCAGCTTCCTGCTACCACAGTTTCTGGGAGGCAGCAAATGACAGATCTAGTGCTTGTGTCCCTGCCTCCCACAGCAAAGATCCAAATGGAGTTCTGGGCCCCTGGTTCTGGCCTGACCCAGCCCTGGCTGTTGCAAACATTTGGGGAGTGAGCCAGCAGATGGAAGATCTCTATCTGTCTCTGTGTGTCTCTGTCTCTCTGTCATTCAAATTAAATGAAATTTTTTAAAAAAAGAGTTCTATAAAAGGATAGATCAATGGATGGAAAAATGGATCTTTCTCACACATATCTGAGAACCGAGAAGGATCCCAAGAGATACTTAATATAAAGCTTCCTCACTCATTCTTTTCATCACTGAACAACAGGAATTGATGAGAGCTTTAGAAAATCAGAAACAGGGAGGTGTGCTTTGCTCTTCCCAGTGTTATCATCCGTGAGATGATAATGAAGTGTGTGAGAGATGTCCATCTCCGTGGCACTGGAAGCAGGTGTGTTGGCTAGGACCCGAGAGGCCAGGAGGAATGTCATCTTCTTATAGCACTGAAGCAGAAATGTGAGGTGACGTAACAAAATTGACATTTAGCTAGCACGCAATAGGCATGTGAAGAACATCACTGTATCCCAAAACTACATTGTAGGTGGAAACTATGCAGCGTCCCCAGAAAGGTCTAGAGAGGTGAGATGCCGACAGAAACAAACTGAGACGCAGAAATGAAAATCAATCTATAGAATGTTTAAAAGGAACGTTCACAGAAGTAAAATCATATCAGAAGCAGAAAATAAGATGCATTGTATGAAATTAGTCTACTCGAGGCAGGCTTACGGATTGCTTGCAAAATGCCTTGGAAAAAGAACAGAGTGCTAAACACAGTCAGACACAGGGTGATGGACGTGATAGTCACAGCCGTGAGACTGGTGTTCCTGAGCAAAAGGATGGATCGAGAGGAACCAACACAACCTTGCAGAAGAAGGAAGGAAAGGAAAGAAAGAATGCTTTAGTGAGTGAAAACGCTGCAGTTTGTGGAATATTCCATGCAAATTGTACAAGATGCAACGTTCACCCAGCCAGATTGAGGAGAATTTTTTGAAAATTTCAGATTATAGAAAGAATCCTATAAGTATCGAAAATAAAAATCGAATAAATGACAATAAGAAATAATGTTATTTAAAAGAGAATAAAAAATAGACTTGTTCAGAATTCTTCAAAACATTAAATACTGCATAACCTGGATGGCAGTATATGTTGAATATACACAGAAAAAGTTACAATATTCCTATCTTGTGTTCAGCTAAGCTGAACTTCTTGGTGAAGAGAAGGGCAAAAGTCTGTCCTGTTCACTGACCGATCTTTGTGGGGATAAAGACTCCAAGATGCTCCACTGTCGACTAAGAAACGAATCCCAGTTAGGACCTCATGAAGACCTGGCAGCATCAAAGAAATGATGAGAAAACATTAAAATAATTTAAAGACAGAATGTAGTCTAAGATTTTTTAACAGTTTAGAAGAGAAAACAGAACTCAGAGTATCTTTAAAAGAAGATATGTAATGAAAACAATAATAGAAATGTAAAATTATCTGGATTTCAAATCCCATATTCTATCTGGGAAAAGGTAGTAGACAGATGTTGCAAGAAGCTGTTCCTCATTTTCCTCATCCTAAGTGGATTAGGGAACAAAAAGATACACTTTTATCCATAAAATTAATAATCAGATGATGGGGGTGTCATTAACTTGTAAAACATTATAAATAGATGATGCAGGTAATGTATTTAATCAAGAGGCAAGGCAGCACCCATGAAAATCTTTCTCTCTCTCTGGTTCTCACTACCTTATTCTCCAACATCCCTCCCACATCTGCACTCTCTGTTCTTCCTCATAGGTATCTTTCCTGCTTCTCCAGTCTACCCGAGGGGTGGCTGCCAAGCTTGAGTGGCATCTGGTGTTCATCTTCATTGTGAGCCTTTGTCTCCCTGCATGGCAGTCAGTGTTCTCCTTCCACAGCCTCCTCTGGACAAAGTTCCCCAAAGAATTGAGTTCACTGTTATGTCTTTAGGGTCAGCACAGTTTCACACATAGTAAGCACCCCCTAAACATTTTTAAAGTTATTTACTTATGAGAGAGAGAAAGAGATAGAGAGAGGGAGAGAGAGAAAGAGAGAACTCTCATGTGCTTATTCACCCCACAAATGCTTGCAAACTGCTCTAGCTGGGGCTGAAGTCGGGCGCTGGGAATTCAATCCAGGTTTCCCACCTGGGTGACAGGAGCCCAATCACGTGAGCCACAGGGCTGCCTCCCAGGGTCTGCACTACCAAGAAGCTGGGATTCAGAACTGGAGTTGAGCGCTACAGTACAGGTGTGAGAATCTTAACTGGCGTCTTCACCACTAGATCAAATGCCTGCACCCATGCACATTTTTTAAATGAGTGACACAATGATGATAGTTGCATTGCAAAACCTAAGACAGGAGGTGGCCAAAGCTGTACTAAAAAGAAAATTAATAGCTTTAAAATGAGCAAATTGAACTAAATATTCAACTAAAGACTTGGAAATTTTCTTGTAAGTTACGAATAGGAAGACATTTCTTTGACAAGAAAGCCATGAAAACCAGAAGAAAATGTCATGTTTAAGGAACAAACATTAGTGATATTACCATTAAAGTTGAAAAGAGGACAAATATGCCTACTGTGTTAAGTCACTGGGGCTGCTATGACAAATATACCATAGACCAGGTGATGTATACACAACGGAAATTTATTTCATACAGATCTGGAGGCAAAGAAGTAGACGACTGAGTCACTAGCATATTTGGGGTCTGGTCTTCTCAAAGATGAGGATCATCTTCTCACTCGCCCTTACATGGTGTGAGAGAGAAGAGAACTCTCTGGGAACTCTTGATAAGGGCAGGATGTTCCAAAAGCCCCCTCTCCAAACACTATCACATTGGGGATTAAACTTAAACATGAATTTTGGGGGGAACACAATATTCAGTCTATACTAGCTGCTATAGATGTTATTATTCAGCATTGTTCAAGAGGCACTGACAAGAAAAGAAAAAGAAACCAGAGATACAAATATTGGAAAATTATCACTGTGAAAATGTTACAATTGCTTACCCTGAAAAGCAAGAAAATCAATTGAAAAATGATTCAAAATGATACAATTCAGGAATATGACTGGGTACAAGATAAATACACAAATGGTTATAGCTTTCTTAAGTGTTAATACTAAACAACTACAAAAAATATTTTCTGAATCTTAATACAACCCCCTCCAAAAAATTCCTATAAGATCATAAGGAATAAATTTATTGAGAAATGTGTAAGATCTACTTGCACCATGGTTAAGAAAGATCCTGTACCAAACTGCACACATTTGACTCTTGATGCCAGTATTTAATAGCTGGGTAACTTAGGAAGTCTTACCCTCTCTGTGTGGTATGTATTTGTAGAAGAAAAGCTAAAAAGTTCTGTGCATGTGATCAGCACCTCTCTGGCTATTTAGGGCCTCCGTCGTTTTCATAATAAAATTTAAAATAATCTTTCAGTGACCTTTCTCTTGCTGCTGTAACCACAACTTGGAGGCTTCAAACAACACTCATTTATTATCTCACAGTTCTGTAGCTCACACTTGGTACAGTGTGGCATCAAAAGCCAAGACCAGAGTGCCACCAAGAGTACATTCCTTGCTGGAGGCTCTGAGGATAATGCTTCCCAGAGCCTTCGGGCTGTCAGCTGCCTGTGGCTCCTTGTCGTCGTAAGACTGAAGTGCCCAGTCCCTCGGTAGCGCTGAGCTGAGGCTCCTCTCAGCTCCAAGAGGCCATCAGCATTCCCAGGCTCCTGGTCCCGTCCGTCTCCAAAACCAGCAGCGGTGGATCACATCCCTCTCACACATTACATCCCTCTTAACTCCTCTTCTGCCTCACCTCTCCTCCTTTCCCTTTCCCCACCTGGCTGAGCACTTCTTCTGCCCTTCTCTTCTGATTTTAAGGGCTCTGAGGGTTGCGTTGGGCTCGCCAAGACAATCTCCCTGCTTTAAAGCCAGCTGATGAGTAGCCTTAATCCATCACCAAACACCCTTCATGCTTGTACCTAGATTGATATTTGATTGAGTTCCTAGGGGCCAAGAATCTTTACAGTTCTGCCTTCAGCACTTAGATCATGCAAAGCTACACAACTAAGGACAAAAATGTCCCAGGGGCAGACATGCAAAGCCTCAGATCTTATATCTGAACACGAGGAGACTCCCGCTGTTATTCCAGATTCTGGTCACGGCACTCTTAAACATCTAGACGGGAAACCAAGCCTCCTCACCCCAGCACAGCGTGTTTTCGCTCCCTACTTCCTCTGCTTTGACTTCGAGTTGAGTCAACATCTTGAGTTTTCAGGAGATGCTTCAGCGCCGGTATTGGTGCTTGGTGTCCACGAGGAAGTTGAAGCCTCTCCAAGTGGACAGTCCTCTCTCTAGCCATGCAGTGCCTGCCCTGTACAAGAGGTGTAGGCAGGTGCAGACGGAAGGGCTGGAGCCAAAGTCCAAGGTCTTACCAGCTCCCTGTAGGCTGGGAGAGAGCTAACGGTGACTCGGGGAAGAGGAATAACCGGGAGAATCGAAGCATCGCCAAGTTCACAGAGCGTGCATTTGCCTGCTGTCTGTCAGCTGCATGGCGCCTGTGGTGATAAGAGCAGTGGCTTCTCTTGTCAGAAAGCCATACGGTGTCTTTCATGTTCTGCAGCCAGAGCATCGCAAGAGGAGAGAACATCCTAAAAAGAAAAAAATCACGTGGCGCGATCTTGGGCATCACGTGAGACTTCCCCAGCTCTTAAGCTCCATTCCCCAGCCACGCAAAATAACAGGACGCCTCAGGATTTCAGGGAGAGGTAGGCAATATACATAGTGGGTTCAGCCACCACACGGGAGGCTCACATCCCACATCTGAGTGCCACTTGGAGTCCCAGCTACTGCACCTCTGATCCAGCTCCCAGGAAGGCAGGGGAGGACGGCTCATGGACTTGTGCTCTTCCCACCCATGTGGGAGACCCGGATGGAGTCACCAGCTCCTGGCTTCAGCCCAGCTGATGCCTGGCTATTGTGGCCATTTGGGGAGTGAACCAGCAGATGGAAGCTCTCTCTCTGTCTTTCTCTCTCTCTTTCTCTCTCTCTCTCTCTGTCTCTCCCTCTATCTCTGTCACTCTCCTTTGAAAATAAATATTTTATGTGCATATTTATTTAAATAAATATTTATTTTAAACAGATTTGGGAGAATCAGCTCTTTAACTTCCTCATGCTCCCCTCTGTGTCCAGATTCCTGATCTCACAGTATTAACCCAGACTCGAAGCTTCACATTTCTTTTTTAAAAAAGATTTATTATTTATTTGAAAGGCAGAGTTAGAGAGAGGCAGAGAGACAGAAAGAGAGGTCTTTCATTTGCTGGTTCACTCCCCAAATGGTCAAAATGGCCGGAGATGGGCCAATCCAAAGCCAGGAGCCAGGAGGTTCTTCCTGGTCTCCCACCTGGGTGCAGGGAGCCGAGGACTTGGGCCATCCTCCACTGCTTTCCCAGATGCATTAGCAGGGAGCTGGCTTGTAAGTGTAGCAGGCGAGACTCGAACTGGGGCCTGTATGGGATGCTGGTGCTGCAGGCAGTGGCTTTACCCACTATGCCACAGCACTGGCCCCAAAACTCCACATTCCTATTTGTTCCTTGAAATTATCCTTTTATAGAAAAATGTTAATGAACAACATCAGTTTTCGTGAACATTTTCTGTTCCTCCTGGAGGAGCAATTTTCCTTGCCTGAACGTAACAAACTCCAAGATCTGTGTTAGATGGTTCGATTCATTTGTTTCCCAAGGCTTTCTTGCAACGACCCAGCACTAGGAATTTCTCTCTCTGGCTCTGCCTCCTCCACATTCCTCCAACTTCACCAGCTTTTTCCCAACCACTACACCATCTACCTTCAAAATTCTCTCACTTCCCAATACAGAGCATCCCAACTATCTTTGGCTCCCATTCCCTAACATACAAGCATAAATCAATCAAGGGATCAGTGGACCCAAGCCCCACCCCACCCCACCCCCGCTTTTTTTTTGGACAGGTAGAGTAGTGAGAGAGAGAAAGGTCTTCCTTCTGTTGGTTCACCCCAAAATGGCCACCATGGCCGACGCGCTGCACTGATCCAAAGCCAGGAGCCAGATGCTTCCTCCTGGTCTCCCATGCAGATGCAGGGCCCAACCACTTGGGCCATCTTCCACTGCACTCCCGGGCCACAGCAGAGAGCTGGGCTGGAAGAGGAGCAACCAGGACAGAACTGGCGCCCCAACCGGGACTAGAACCTGGAGTGCTGGCGCCATAGGCGGAGGATTAGCCAAGTGAGCTGCGGTGCTGGCGACCCAAGCCCTTGAACACCATCCTGCACCTGCTATGGAGGAGCTCTCAAAACAGACATAGCCATTTTCCCTATGCTATGTGATGAAACGCGTTTGCTGACTGTGGTCAAAATACTCAATGGTATTGTCGCATGGTGCTGTGGCCCTGTTCTTAAAAGAATTGCCTTTGTCATATTTGTTTTTGTTCCCAAGGTGCCCCCCCGCCTAATATAACTTGGTTGAAGAGAGGAGGATCTCTGAGTGACAATGTTTCCTTGCTTTTCAATGGATCCCTGTTGTTGCAGAACGTTTCCCTCGAAAATGAAGGAACCTACGTCTGCATAGCCACCAATGCTCTTGGAAAGGCAGCTGCACCGTCTGTGCTCCACTTGCTGGGTGAGTGTCTCCCCCGCTGGCTCCTCCTGGAATCTGTACAAAGCACGGCCCAATTGCGTTGACTCCGGACCCAGCGAGTGAACAAGATGGATTTTATTTGGTTTTAACCCTTGCTGCCGGTGTGCATGAGACTAAACTGTAACACCCTATCTTGCCAGTTCTTCTCCTAGAAGGTCGTACAACTCTTCCGCTTAACAAGCTACACTGGGGTTCAGTGTAGGTATATTTCTGCCCACAAGCAAGACCTTTCTTGTTCTGGTTCCCTGACCGCTTAATGCCTGACCCTGGTTTTAAGGTGGCCCTGAACTCTGCAATAGTCAGGATGGTTTTCTGCATGATGATCCAGCACACACGTGTGCATGTGTGCACGCGCACACACACACACACACACACACACTGCTCTTCCCCCATAGAAGTGTTCAGGCCTTCTACTCTCCCAGGAAGAGAGAGAGGATTTCTCTTACTGCCTCAAGCCACCCCACCCCTGCATCCCATGGGAACAACTGAGTTCCTGCTTTTTGTGTGAATCCTCGGATTTCGTTTGGCCTCTCTTTTTCTCTGGTCTCACTGCTGGGACCTGATTACATCCTGGCATATGTCCTTCTCCGACTGTCTCCTCTTTTAAATGCTTTATTTGAAAGGCAGAATGATATAGACAGATAGACACAGAGAGGTCCTCCATCTGCTGGTTCACTCCCCAGATGCACACAACAGCAATAGCTAGGCCAAGGCTGAAGCCAGGAGCCAGGTACTCAATCTGGGACTTTCTCACAGGTGGCAGGGAGCCAAGCACTTGGGCTGTCACTGTCTGCCTCCCAGGATGACATTAGCAGGAAGCTGGAGTCAGAGGCAGAGCTGGGACTCAAAGCTCCAGTATGGGATGCAAGCAACCCAAGTGGCGTCTTAACTGCTGTGCCAAGTGCACATCCCATTGCCAATTTTATTCCTGTTTCTCCAACTGAATTTTAGATTCCCTTAAAGGTAGGGAGCACACCTGACATTTCTTTTTGCAGTCCTGAGGAAATAATATGGTGTGAGGCATGCAGTCGGTGTGTAGCAAATGCTATTCTAAAATGCCTAGCAGTAGACTCAGTGTTGTGACTTGGAGGTCATTGCAATGTGGCCTCTCGCACAAGACGAGAAGCTGATCTCTCCTGCTTCCTCGGGCCAATGTTCTAGAACCTGTCAAGTTCTCATCACCAAAATGGGCTTGAAGTTGCTGGCGTTTTTAGACTCAATAAATAACACTGCTTTTTTCCCCACCAGAATTCGGAATCGATTGAGAGTTAATCATGGAAGTTTCTAAGATGGACAACAGAGGGCACTTCTTGTTCGCCTCTGTGTCCCCAGCACCAAATGGAGGTTCAGGGTTTCATGAACGAATGAGTCGTGGTGTAACTCATGTCTGATTCTAGAAACCATTGCTGAACCAAGAGGCTCAGGATGTCAAAGAGCTTGCCCTGTGGTTTTCTTTGATGGCAGTCAGAGGAGCCGGGAGACTTAAAGAAATGGGAGGTGGTCCTGCAAGGGGTTAGAATAGCTTTCCTGCACGGGGCGCTTTGCTGTGCATAAGTTCTTTTGAAATTCATGGTATCGCCATGCTGCCGGCAGTATTTCTTAGTCTCTTGCGTTTATGAAGAAACTTGAGGCTGATAGAGAGATTGACCTAGAACCCAAATCGGTGGTCTCCCCTTTCAGAGTTCTGGGCCCCCAGTGCTGGTCAGACAGGCAGTGCTGTATCTCCACGCGGCTCTTCCCAAAGAGTCTCCTTGATCTTCTCGAAGCTTGCAACAGGGGCGAGCACTGTGGTACAGCTGGCGAAGTTTGCACTTCTGATGCCAATACTGGTTCGAGACCTGGCTGATCCACTTCTGATCTAGCTTCTTGCTAATACACCCGGGAGGCAGCAGAGGATGGCTCAATATTTGGGCCCCTGCCACCTATGTGGGAGTCTTAGATAGAGTTTCTGTCTGCTGGCTTTGGCCTGGCCCAGCTCCAGCCATTGCAGCCATTCGGGAAATGAACCAGTGGATGAAAGGTATCTCTTTGCTTCTCAGTTGTTCACTGTCACTCTGCCTTTCAAATAATAAACAAGTATTATCTTTGGTTTATTTATTTATTTGAAAGGCAGAATGACAGTAAGTGAAGGACAGAGAGAGCGAGAGCAAGAGAGCGAGAGCAAGAGAGAGAGAGAGAGAGAGAGAGAGGGAGAGGGAGGGAATCTTCCCTCTGCTTCCCAAATGGCTGCAATGACGGGCTGGGCCAAGCTGAAGCCAGGAGCTTTATCCAATTCTCCCATGTGGATGACAAGGACCCAAGTACTTGATCTGTGTTCTATTGCTGTCCCAGGTGCATTAGCAAGGAATTGGTTCAGAAGAGGAGCAGCCAGGACATGAACAGGTGCTCATATGGGATGCTGACTTTGCAGACTACAGCTTAACCCACTGTGCCACAACACCAGCCCCAGTAAATAAATATCTTTTTTTTCCCTAATATTGGAACAGAACAATTTCAACAGACTCTGTCCAAACTGGCCTGATTCTCCAGAGTCATCTCCCTGCTCCCTGAGAAGGCAGAGTCCTGGTTCCTACCCATCTCATGCCAGGTTTCTGTTCTGCCCTGCACGCCTCTTCTCTGGGAAGTGCCCCAGGCCATGCAGTCCAGGGCTGTGCTGCTCGGCTGGGAGACAGCCCCAGCTCTCCTCCTCATCGTTCTGCTCTCAGCTCAAGTTCCACAGCGTTCTCTGAGCGTGCACTCCTCCCCAGGCAGGCCCCTGTGGCCATGCCCGTTGTCCTGTTCCCCAGAACTCTTGAGGGGAGGGGCCCCCTCCAAGCAGCCTGCTTCCTCCAGGCCTTGTGGGGATTCTGGTGAATGAGTTAGGCCATCAGCCCTGAACACATGCAGGGATGCCCTCTGTTCTCAACAATGAAAAACTCTAAATCCTTGTAACATCTCACCCATCCAGCCCTATGCAAATCGGAGCTTCTAGGAATACAGCATCCTATTTCCTACTAATGTTCTCTGATAATAACCAGTCTGGGACAAGATCTGGGT
Source organism: Sylvilagus floridanus (assembly GCA_949820135.1). Classification (NCBI taxonomy): domain Eukaryota; kingdom Metazoa; phylum Chordata; class Mammalia; order Lagomorpha; family Leporidae; genus Sylvilagus; species Sylvilagus floridanus. Next base: position 89,914,793 of record OX463239.1, on the reverse strand, counting down.
AATTTGGGGGCCAGCACCTTGGCTCAGTGGTTTATGTGGGATGACTCTGACGCATCATAGCTGAGAGCCAATTTGAAACCCGGCTGCTCCGCTTCCAATCCAGCTCCTTGTTAATGTTCCTGGGAAGGTAGTGGAGGAGTCGCTGCACCCATGTGGGAGATGGAGAGTGAGCTCTGGCTTCGGCCTGGCCCAGACCTACTTGTTGTAACCACTGGGGAGTGAACCAGCCGATGGAAGATCTCTCACCCCACTCCCCATCACTCTGCCTTGCAAATAAACCAATAAATCTTTGAAAAAGAAATAACTGGATAATTTCTGATTGGTAAAAAGTGTTTGCTTTTTCCCCTTCTAGAACGAAGATGGCCAGGCAGTAAAACTGTATTTCCTAAGGGACATAAAAAGCGTGTTCCACAGACGCCCTACCCCGGAACCAACAGCAGTGTGCCAACGGGAGAACCCCTATCTCAAGGTCTGCGATATTGACTTTTATGGGATTTGCTGGTGTGAAGAAATGATTCCATTTAAAGGCCTTGCATGGTTGTCACTATGCACTATGTGAAATTATTCCAGGCCTCTGGCCAGTGTTTTTCCTGCTCCTCAGTCTTTGGGGGTTCAACTTATTTCTTCCATAATGATTTTTTTTAGAAAAGGAAGCTTACAGAGCTCACATCTCAAATGTGCTTCATTATTTGTGATAATGTAGATATTGATTTTACCAGCCTGCTAAATATTGGTAGAGAGGAGATTTGCTAAGAGTTTTTCACTTGGTTCATTCAGTTTTCCCTTCCATTTTTTTCGTCATACATGCCTCTTTGTTATACATCAGTGCTTGACCAAGAGACTCCAGTCAACATATCCCAAGCTTGCAATATCTTTAGAAGACCAAGGAAGCAAGGTAGAATTAGAAATGCTGCAAGCCATGACTGATGAGCTCATCGCCTTGTAGCTCAAAATGTACAAATCACAGGACACATGGAAGCTACTGTTAAACCTCACATTTCACTCTCTGCGTTGTACAGGAAAAACAGTAGCTATGCCATTTCGACCTTTGAAGTCTTGAGCAGTGTCTTTCATTTGCAGACTATACCTTTGCAGGTGGGAATTCTGGGAAATGCAGTCTCCAGGCTCCAAAGAAAGATGCCCAAGTCCAAGGCATGCGTGCACACTTTGGAATATGCCAGCCTTCAATGGAGCCTTGGTTAGCATTTCAAAGAGATGCTTCTGTTAGTTAACAAATATTGTTTGAGTGACAATCAAGCGCCCTGCCCTTGTGTTGAGCAAGACAGTGGCTACGGACTCGGCGTTCCAATAGGATAAGATACAAAGGAAGAATGAAATGAAAAATGATGCTGACCTGCTAATCAACAGCCATTCCACTTGTGACATCGTTATCTAGGGGTGTTTATATAACATATTTTTCTCCTCTGTTAGATGTACTACTAGCATTGTTGGCACGTACAGTTATCCATCCATTCAACAGTCAACAAATGTTTACCCACTGCTTATTCTTCCAAGGGCTGGGTGTACAGAAACGACCAAGTTCAAGAGAGGCTCACGGTCTATAGGGGAAGGCAGCTATGGAAACACATATTTTGAAGCAGTGTGGGATGACCAAAGTACAGTGGAAGGACTGAAGGAGGGGACCTATCTCTTTTTGGAGAAGTCATCTAAGTTTTCACATTAAAGTATGGTGTTTGTTATGGGAAAAGGAATAAAGACATTTTCAGTCAACTAAACCAGGACATTCAAAAGAACTCCCCTAGATCAATTCAGGAAAATAGTTGGATACTCGTGAGGCCAAAGTTGCTGGTGAAAGTGAAGCCTTTGAAATAGTGAAGGTCGTTGCAACTCCTTGCATTGTTCCACCTTCACACACACACGCCATGCACACACACAAATGTATGCATACACACACGTGCACACTATGGAATGTGCCAACCTTCCGTGGATCCTTAGCTTAGTGTTTCTAAGAGACTCATTTATAAATTCAACCAACGTTGGTTGAGTGACGCACGGGCCATGCCCTGTCCTACTTCTGTTCAACAAGGCGTTGTTCATGGACTTGCTGTTCCGGTAGGACAGACGGATGAGAGACGGATAATGAAATTGATGCATACAAGACGTTTCTCTGTGCTGAGTGCTGTGAAGGAAGAGACCCAGGCTGCTGATGTACACAGTGAACAGGGTGGCCACTTGGGTGAGGATAGCAAGGGTGGGCCTGGGAAAGAGACGGCATTGAGCCCAGACCCAGGGGGTGAGCAGGAGCCCTCCATGCAGAAGGTGAAGGCATGGAGAGCTGCTGGAAACTGAATTGTTCAGCATTTTGAGGATCAAGGTAGACTCAGGAGTTTAATCCAAAAGCTTGGGAGGCCATTGAGGGGTCTTGTAGAGGACTGATATATGATCTGCTATTCAAATGCATTTGTGTCAAAAATTACCAATCATAAAACAAAATAATTGTCAAATTATTTTGTCATCAGAAATTTTAAATGACTGATTTATTTACTTGAAAGGGAGAGAGAGAGAGAGGAAGAGAGAGAAAATCTTCCATCCATTGGTTCATTCCCCAAATGGCTGCAATGGCTGGGGATGGGCCAAGCCAAAGCCAGGAACCTGGAGTTTCATCCAGGTGTCCCGCATGGGTGCAGGGGCTCAAGCACTTGGGCCATCTTCTGCTGCTTTCCCAGGCGCATTAGCAAGGAGCTGGATCAGAAGAAAAACAGCTCGGACTTGAACTGGCACATATTTGGAATGCAAGCGCCACAGCTCGTAGTTTTACCTGCTGCACCACAGTGCCAGCCCCAGATTTCATCAAAATTTAGAAGATCTGTCCATGAAAGATATCATTTAAAATAAGAATGGATAAGCCACAGACTGGGAAACCTATTGACAGGACATAGGAGCATGTCTGTCTGATGATGAACCATCTAAAACTATACTGTCTAGAATGTATGAAGAACTCCTCCTGCGAGTTAGCAGTGAACACCTACACACACACACTCACACACACATATACCTACACACACACTCACACATATACACACACACTCACATACACCTACACACACATACATACACACTCACATACACTCACATACATCTACACACACTCACACATACACACTCACATACACCTACACACACATACACACACTCACACCTACATGTACACACTTACATACATCTACACACACTCACATACACCTACACACACTCACACATACACACACTCACACACTCACACACATACACCTACACACACTCACACCTACACACATACATACACTCACATACATCTACACATACACTCACACACACACTCACACTCACATACACCTACACACACTCACACATACACACACTCACACCTGCACACATACATGCACTCACGCACACTTACACACTCACATATACCTACACACTCACACATACACACACTCATACACCTACACACACTCACACTCACATACACCTACACACACCTACACACATTCACACATACACACACTCACACCCTCATACACCTACAATCACACTCACATACACCTACACACACTCACTCTCACATACACCTACACACACTCACACACATACACACACTCACACATACACACTCACACACATACACATACACACACTCACACATACACATGCACACTCACACACTCACATACACCTACACATGCATACACCTACATACAATCACACTCACATACACCTACACACACTCACTCTCACATACACCTACACACACATACACGTACACACAATCACACTCACATACACCTACACACACTCACTCTCACATACACCTACACACACACACACACTCACACACACACGCACACTCACATACACCTACACACACTCACATACACCTACACACTCACACACACTCACACACACACTCACACTCACACACTTGCAGAGTGGCCAAAAACTCTAGAGTCAGAAACTTCACAGAAGAAGATATACAGATAACATCAGGGAAATGGAAGTTAAACCACAACGAGGTACAAGTTCCTACCTACCACAGTCGCTGAGAACAGAGCTAACAATGCCAAATTTTGGCAAGAATGGGAAGCAACTGAAACCATCTTACATTGCTCAGTGTGTAAAATGGTAAAGCCATTTTGGAAAGGGGCACTTTCTAATAAAGCTATGCATAACCTACCCTTGACCCAGCAATTCTGCTCATGGCTTTTGCCCAAGAGCAATGAAAACGTGCTCACCCAAAGCTTTGGTTCAAGAATGCTCAGCCTTGTTCATATAGCCCTCAGCAGGACAATACATTTTTAACTGGTGATAGATCTATACAGGTAGGCATCATTCGTCCATAAAAGAGAACGGACTACTGATATGCAGAATGTTGTGGATGAATCTCAGTAACATCACACTAAGCCAAAGAAGCCAAATACAAGAGTACACATGGCATGAAGTCCAAGAACAGATAATACGGATGTGCACTGAAAGAAAAGAGCAGATGATTGTGTGGGAGGGGAGGGGAGTTGTCTGGAAAGAGAAAATAGGAAATTTGGGGAGGTGACGAAAGCATGCACCTTGCTTTGGATTATGGCTGCGTAAATACACACGACTGTGTAATTCATAGCGCTGCACACCAGAGACCTAAGTGTTTATTTATTCGGTATGATGGATGCCTCAATTTAAAAAGACAACCGTTTTTTAAAGATTTTGTTTATTTGTTTGAAAGTATTGCAGGGAGAGAGGGAGAGGGAAGGGGGGGGAAGAGAGAGGCAGAGCTTCCATCTGTTGGTTCACTCTCCAGATGGCTGCAAAGACCAAGGCTGGACCAGGCTGAAGCCAGGAGCCAGGGGCTTCCTCTGGGTCTCCCACGTGGGTCCAGGGGCCCAAAGACTTGAACCATCTTATGCTACTAACCCCAGGCCATTAGCAGAGAGCTGCATTGGAAGTGGAGCAGCTGGGACTCGAACTGGTGCCCATATGGGATGCCAGTGTCACAGGCAGCGACTTTACCCACTAGACCACAACGCCAGCCCCCCAAAAGATGTCTTTTTAAAGAAATGCACATGTGCCCTGCCTTGAACTGTCCAGATGTCGTGAAATGTGGGATAATAGAGACTTGGAGTCAGACACACTTCCGCTCCAATCCATCTCACAGGTGATAGACCTTGGGCAAGTTACTTAGCTCCGTTCCATTTTCACCTCTGCAAAATAAATATAAAAACATGACTTCATGAGATGACCAATGAAAAATTAATCATAAAATATCTAACCCAGCACTTGTCACCTGGGAGGCTCTCAACAGACTTAGCTATTCTTTAAAAAAAATATTTTAAAATAAACTGTTATCCTGAGGGTCTGGCTAAAAATGTATTTTACAGTTCTGCTTTGCAAATGATGCCATGCGCAATTCAAGACACAAATTCAAAAATCAGGAGGAAAACCTGAAAAACAATAAGTTGCAGAAATCCCCCTGCTATGTGCGAGGGCCTGTGGACACAGCTGGTAGCTATCATTATTACAGGAAAATCTGGCGCTTTCTGTGATCACACACAAATCTGTCATCATCGTGCCCCGCCTCATCGCTTCCCGAGTGTCAGCAGGGAAGGAGAGGGACTGTGTGCAATGGGGACTGAGGTTTTAAAAAGCTGTGCCAGGGTTGCCTTCCCTATGGGAATGCCCCTCTCTCCCTTTCCAGCTGCCTCTATGAAAAATCTCTGTAGTTTGCGGACTACTCTGAAGTTTAGATGAAGAATTAATGGAAAAGTAAGAATGGAATTCAAGTGCCTCTTTAACCTCACTGCTTAATCCCTGGGCCCGGCTCCTCCTCCTAATCCATCTCTCATTTCTCGGCCTGGCTGAACTCCTGGGAGAGGACACTCCCACTCTTCCTGTTGGCCCTGCCTGGATAGTTCTGAAGGAGCAGCCTGCAGCCAGGGCCTGTTCCCTCTCTCTGAATTTTTTTTTTGGCAGGTCCAGCTGGCTTACCATAACCCCTCTCCCAGGCTGTGGTCCAAGGACCCCATTTTGGCTGCCCCTCCCCCAATAAGTCAGTTGAGTGGGAAATAAGATTTAAAGGACCCCCCTTGCGCTGGGAGATGGCTTTGTTTCTGTGTGCTACTTCCTAGAAGCAGACAAGCAGATTGCCAGAAGGCAGCTCCAGAGGTCTTTGGCCGTGTCACAGCCAGCCCAACACCAGTCCTCATTTGGGGTGCTTCTAACATTTCATTTCCTCTCCACAGAGCCCTTCTGGGAGGCTGGTAACTGGTCACCTTGTTCTGCTACCTGTGGCCACTTGGGAGTTCGCGTTCAGAGACCTCGGTGTGTGATGGCCACCAGGCAGGAAGTGAGCGAGGTCCGCTGTGCTCACCTCCAGAAGCCACGGGGTGGGTTTCAGCCCTGTAACATCCGGGACTGCCCCGCCAGGTACGTGGAATCGCTCTTGCTGTCTCATCAGGACCAAGCCTTGCTTGTTTGCAGAGGTGCAGTGGTTTGGACCACGTTGCTCAGTAGCTAAGATTGATTTAGCACTTACTCCATCCCCAGGCGGCCTGCCAAGGGCTTTACCTGGATCTCTTCCCATCTGCCTATGAGGTACAGGATACTACTTTCCTGTTTTATAATTGAGAAGTCTCTCCCAGGCCACACAGTCACCAGGGCCAGAATCTCAATCGAGAGGCTCCGCTTTCAGAATCTGCTTTTGATCACAACCCCAGTCTGCCTCCTGCACTCACAGTGCTGTGGGTTCCCTAAGCTCCTGGTGAGGTGGATTTCGCAGGCCTTCCTAGGAGATGACGCAATGGGCCAGAATCACCAGACTCACAACTTGAAACAGGGTTCTCGCGACACCACCTCTGGAGGTGAAACCATCCATAACCCTTCTAAGTAATCAATGATACAAACCAGTAACTGAAAACAGCTCCCACATCAAACTCATCATCTCCACCAACCCTGACCCGTCCCCAGAATTCCAGATCTTAATAAACCGCACCGTGGAGCCCCACTTCCTTTCCCTCGCCCACTCCTGTTAATTCCCACTGTGGCCAGCCTCCTTTCTCATGGGGTCTGCTCCAGGGGCCTCCCACTCCCCATCCCCCTCCCTAGAGCACTTTGCCCACCCCCTAACGGTAACCGGCTTTAAAATGAATCACCATCATTCTCCGACATAGGCCAGCACCACCGCTCTGTCTATCTTGTGCACCTCTTCATCCCCAGTGTCCAAAACAGGTGCCGACCACATAGTAGACATTCAACGACTGCTTGTTCCTGTTCATCTGAATTCACCTCAACACTCTTGCAGGGAAACTTTCCCTGACCTTAGCCCTCCAAAGAAGAGGCTCCTGATAATATTTTTTTATATATTTCCTCATCATTCTTTATAGCTCTTACTGCGCTCGGTCTTGCTCTCCCAATAGACTGTAAATTTTAGGGGGTAATTCCATGACGATTTTGTCCATGATCTATTTTGAGCACTTAGCGCAATGTCTGCCCCAACATATCCTCCCCATAAATGTTTGTGAAACAAAGGACTGATGAAGAGTAGAGACTCTAGCAGACTCCATCAAGTGACACCACGAGGCTAATCCTCCACCTGCAGTTCCGGCACCCCGGGTTCTAGTCCCAGTTGGGGTGCCAGTTCTGTCCCAGTTGCTCCTCTTCCTGTCCAGCTCTTTGCTGTGGCCCGGGAGTGCAGTGGAGGATGGCCCAAGTGCTTGGGCCCTGCACCTGCATGGGAGACCAGGAGAAGCACCTGGCTCCTGGCTTTGGATCAGCGCAGTGCCGGCTGTAGCGGCTATTGGGGGATGAACCAACAGAAGGAAGACCTTTCTCTCTGTCTCTCTCTCTCTCTCTCTCACTGTCTAACTCTGCCTGTCAAAAAAAAAAAAAAAAAAGAAAGCTATTTACTCAGAATGAATCTCTGAGGCAGTTGCTGCCTCCAACCCCATTTTGCAGATGAGAAAATAGAGGGATGCTTAATGTTGTACAAGCTCCAGGCCCACTCCCAGCCCAGTGGCCTGTGCCTGGAGGAGAGTGGGGGCAGGGGCACACTGTAAACAGAGTAGTTGCCCTCAGGCATGTTCTGAGAAGGGCTAACAGCATTGCCAGCACCCTATCGGCGACGTCTTCTAGGACCCCTTGTAGTTCTTCAAAGGAAAACTTCATGCTGAGAATCATGGCACTACGTAAGGGCACTGATCCAAGAAAGCGGCTGTGTGGCAATTCTTGATTTTCAGAAAGTAGAGAGTATCCGCCTGGGGGCGCTCCTCAGCACCTTGGTTTATTAAATGTTCTCAAGTCTTCGCACACCCCTAAAACAGAGCCCTGAGCTGCCCTACCTAGATGAGACCATGGAGGGTGTCTAACCCAAGATCCCTGTCCATCAACTGTCCTTAATGTTTCTGTGCCATAGCCCCCTCCGGTAGTCTACAGACACCTGTGGCTGCCCTCTCAGAACGAGGTTTTTCCAGATGTAAAACAAAATACATCCAACTACAAAGACATCAATTACATTGAAATGCAGTAACTGAGACATCTTAAAATGTGCAATATAGTAAAATATTTGCACCGTTGTGCTGTGATGTGGAAATACCCACTACAGCAAAATCACAGGTGTTACACATATCGCTGTGGTGTGTGGTCTGTGTTTTTATAATTCAAGGAAAGGCTAAATTTCAGATATTGCTTAGCAGCAATTGAAAAGTGATCATGTTCCCATTCAAGCACAAGGCCCCCTTGAATAACCCTGGGATTCACCCTAGAAGCCCCTGCTCTGCAGTAGCCCAGCAGAAGCCCAAACCTCTTCAGTAAAAGAGCACTCAGGATCTCAAAGGCGTCTGGCTCCAAGTTCAGTCTCTCGTGATCATTAACCCTTGGACTTTAGGGTCAGATTCATCACTTCCGATCCCAGCTCTATTAGCTATGTGATCACAGCGGATTTAACTCCACGGACATCTGTTTCTTCCCTATGAAAAGGAGACCCACGTGAGAGTTACCTAAGATAACACGTAGGGTCTTGTGCAGCAGACAGCACGTAGGTGCTCTAGGAGTATTTCTCCCCTTCGCTTTCAGTGATCTGAAATTCGCCTTTGAGAAATTTCCACCTAATGTTGCCTTACGTTACCCTCTAGAGCCACACGAGTGACAGTTCTCCAGAAGCCTAAAGACAGCTCTAACTCAAAACCCCCATATCAGTTCAGTTGTCTCCGTGTGGTGACCCTGCTGCACCCCTGAGTGAAAGAAAATCAAGTCAGGAGAGGAGTGAGCTGTGCGGTTGCCCACTGCAGACAGGGACACGTGGTAGCCCTCACGCAGCGTGGCGTGGGGATCAGCGTTTTCTCCGCTGAGACTGCCTGCGGGGGCCGGCACACCCATCCTTACTGAGCGCCTGTGCTTTTTGCTCCTAGGTGGTTCGCGAGTGAGTGGTCGGAGTGCTCTGTGTCCTGCGGTGAAGGATTCCATAGTCGGCAGGTGACGTGCAGGAGGACACGAGCCAATGGGACCGTGCAGGTGGTGTCTCCGAGAGCATGCGCCTCCAAAGACCGGCCTCTCGGAAGAAAACCGTGTACTGGTCACCCGTGTGTCCAGTGGGTCGCTGAGCCAGGGAGCCAGGTAAGGGGGCAAGTCCAGTGTGTTGACAGTACCATCGATAACCATCTCTGTGTTTCTAATCACAGTAATAGATATACATATATATGTAATGTTAAGGAGAACATCTGATTGGGCTCTAAAATGAATATGCATCTCTGGCCTCCAGATTTAATTTGGAAATCCTAGTATCTGTGTCTTCTAGTACAAAAACCCAACCAAATGTGGAGTCTTTGGACACAGTGGTACAATAATCAAGCTCTTTGGTAGATCAGGTCAGGGCAGTAGGAATGAGAGCAGCCTTCAGGTAAAAGAGGAAAGGAAAACGTTAGTGATGTCGGCCCAGAAGTCTCAGAGCCATATCCAGAATGTCGCCTTTAATAATGTGCTAGTAAAAATACTAGGAAAAATTAGTTTCACATGTAGGAACCCCCCAAAGAAAATATAACACATCGTAGACACACATAAAGGAAAAGAGAGACAAATAAAAGGCCTATGATACTCTTATGGGAATCTGTAATACACTTATAATTAAAATCATAGTAGAATTTGTTTTTATAGAATCAGATAATCCCTACGTTCATATGGGAGAATGAATAAGGACCACAGATTTTTAGGAAGACAGATTATTGGGGATGTAGAGAGATTATCCTCACCCTATGTCAAACCATGGTACAAAGCTACAGTGAGTAAAATAGCGGGTATAATTCACATAGGAATAGACATGGGTTATGGGATACAATTCTAGTACAGAAGCACATTACGTGGGCTTACAGGCAGTTAATCATAGGAGAAAGAATGGTTTTGGAAAATAAAGGATATAACACTATGAAAGGTTTTTCAGAGAAATTGAAGAAGGCCTAAATAAATGGAAAGACATCCCCTATTCATGAATTGGAAGCTTTAATATTGCTAAAAAACACAACTCCCCAAATTTATCCACAGGTTCACTGCAATCCCTGTCAAAATCCAAGTTGGCTTCTTTGCAGAAATGGGCAAGCTAGGTCTAACATTTATATGAAAATTCAAGAAACATGGAATAGCCAAAGCAATCTTGAAAAAGACAAAGATATGGGACCCAGACTTTCTGATTTCAAAATGCACTACAAAGCTGCAGTAATCGAAACAGCGTGGTACTGGCATGGGTTGGACACACAGATCATAGTACAGAATTGAGTCTAGAAATAAACCTGGGTGTCGAAGTCAGCTGACTTCCTATCAGGTTGACAAGACCATCCAATGAATAAAGAATGGTGCAGGGGTGGCGCTGTGGCACAGCGGAGTAAGCCCAAGCCTGCAGCATCAGCATCCCATATGGGCTCCGGTTCGAATCCCAGCTGCTCCTCTTCCAATCCAGCTCTCTGTGATGGCCTGGGAAAGCAGTAGAGGATGGCCTAGGTTCTTGGGTCCCTGCACCCATGTGGGAGATCTGGAAGCTCCTGGCTCCTGGCTTCAGATCAGCTCCGCTCTGGCCGTTGAGGTCATTTGGGGAGTGAACCAGCGGAATGAATGGAAGATCTCTCTCTCTGGCTCTACTTCTCTCTGTATCTTTGTCTTTCAAAAAAAAATAAATAATTCTTTAAAAAAAAGAATGCTGCAGGACAAATGGTATCTATCTACAAATTAATTACACAGACCCTCTCCCTCCACTTTATGCTGCATGTGAAAAATGAACTCAAAGTGGATCAAAGACCTAGATTTAAGGCTTAAAACTCCTGGAAGAGAAGATTGATCAACATCTTCACGACTCAGATTAGGAAATGGCTTATTTTATTTTAAAAAAGGATTTATTATTTGAACGCCAGAGTAACAGAGAGAGAGGGAGAGAGACAGACACAGACAGACAGACACACACACATGCACAGAGAAAGAGAGAGAGAGAGAGAGAGAGAGAGAGAGAGAGAGAGAGAGAGATGTTCCATATGCCGGGTCACTTCTCAAATGCTCACAACAGCTGGAGCCAGGCCGGGCCGAAGCCAGGATCCGGGAACTCCATCAGGGTCTCGCACATGAATGGTAGGGTCCATGTATGTCAGTCATTATCTGCTGCCACCTCCCAGGTGCACTAGTAGGAAGCTGGATCAGAAGCAGAGGTGAGATTCAGTCCATACAGGCATCCCAAGTAGGAGCTTAACCCACTGTGTCACAACACCCACCGTAGGAAATGATTTCTTACACAAACATCAAAAACATAAGTAAAAATAACAGCGAAGATGGATAGATCAGTCTACATCACAATTTAAAACTTTTGTATTACAAAGGACATTATCAAGAAAGTAAACAGACAACCCACAGAATAGGAGATAATATTTAGAAATCATATCTCTGAAAATGAATTTGCACCTAAAATATATTTTTAAAAACCACAACTCCATAATACACAAATAACAATTGAAATATAAACAAAAGTTCTGAATAGATAGTTCTTCATTAAAGATATACAAATGGCCATTGAGGGCCGGTGCCGTGGCTCACTTGGTTAATCCTCCGCTTACGGCACTGACATTCCATATGGGCGCCGGGTTCTAGTCCCGGTTGCTCCTCTTCCAGGCCAGCTCTCTGCTGTGGTCCGAGAAGGCAGTGGAGGATGGCCCAAGTGCTTGGGCCCTGCACCTGCATGGGAGACCAGGAGGAAACACCTGACTCCTGGCTTCGGATCAGCGCAGCTCCGGCCATAGAACCATTTGGAGGTTGAGCCAATGGAAGACCTTTCTCTCTGTCTCGCTCTCTCTCTCACTAACTCTCTGTCAAATAAATAAATAAATAACAAAAAACAAATGGCCATTGAGCACATGGAAAGATGCCCTCCGTGGGCATCAGGTGGCTCAGCAGGTTAAGCCCTGTCTGTGAGGCCGGCATCCCATTTGAGCGCTGGTTTGAGTCCCGACTGCTCCACTTCCAATTCAGCTCCCTGCTAATGCTCCTGGGAAAGCAGCAGAGGATGGCCCAAGTGCTTGGCCCCTGTCACCCATGTGGTAAACCTGGATGGAGTTCCAGGCTCTTGGCTTCAGCCTGCCCTGGCTGTTGTGACCATTTGGGGAATGAAGCAACAATGGATGATTCTCTCTCTCTCTCTCTCCTTCTCTCTCTGTAACTCTGCCATTCAAATAAGTCAATCTTTAAAAAAAAAAAAGAAAAGAAAAGATACCCATCCTTAGTTATTAGTCATTAGGGAAATTGCAAATCAAAACCATAATGAGATACTGTCTCATATTGTTATTCAAAAAGAGAGATGGAAACAAATGTTGGTGAGGATATGAAGAAATTGGAGCCTGCATATACTGCTAGTGAGATATAAAGTGTGGAAAACAGCCTGGTACCTCCTAAAATGTTCATTGTGGAGCTAGTATATGGCCCAGCAATTCCACTACTGGGGAATGGAACCTACACAAATAACCAACCCAAATCCTAAGAACCCATAATAACCGAAAAGAGGAAACAAGTGGTTGAGTAAGCTGTGGCGTGTTCACATCATGGAATATTGTTCAGCCATTAAAAGGGAGAAGTACTGATACATGCCACAACATGGGTGAATCTGAAGACATTCGTCAGTTGTGGAAGACATACACAGAGGACCACACACTGGATGACATGATTTAGAGGAAGTGTGCAGACCAGGTCAATCTGTAGGGATTCAAAGTAGAACAATGATTATCTAGGTCTCGGGGAGAGGTGATGGGAGGAATTAGGGGTGATTTCTAAAGGGTTGTGGGGCTTCTTTGGAGGGAAGTGATAAAAGTTATACAACTCTAGGGGCTGGCGTTATGGTGGGTAAAGCCGCCACCTGCAGTGCCAGCATCCCATATGGACATTGGGTTGAGTCCTGACTGCTCCACTTCTGACCCAGCTCCCTGCTAATGCACCTGGGAAAGCAGCAGAAGATGGCCCAAGTGCTTGGGCCCTTACCATCTATGTGGGAGGCCTGGATGAAGCTCCTGGCTCCTGACTTTGGCTAGCCAGCCCCAGCCATCACAGCCATTTGGGGGCTGAACCAGCAGTTGGAAGATCTCTCTCTCTCTCTCTCTCTCTCTCTCTCTCTCTCTCTCTGTGTGTGTGTGTGTGTGTGTGTGTGTGTGTCTCCCTCTCTCTCTGTAATTCTGCCTTTCAAATAAATAAATAAATCTTTTTAAAAAGAAGTTATATGACTCTAAAACCCATTAAATTGTTTGCATTAAATGGTGAATTATATGGTGTGTAAGTGATATCTGAATCTGCTATCCAAAGATAAAATGTAGTATGAGAGGAATTAACTAATGTTAAGGAAACAGAAGTGAAATAGGAACCCAAACTCAGAACAGTTACCAAAATAAATTCTAAGTTGACTAAAGAGCTAAATGGAAAAGTAATTAAACACAAATAGAGGTACCAACATGGGAAAGATCTTATCAAACATAAAACAAATTGTAAGGAAAATTAACAAGCACTAAAGCTACATAAAAATTTAAGAACTGCACATCAAAAAATATATTTTCTTGTAATTGAACCAGCTATAGCAATGAAACCTTCATTTGTGTTCAGAACAGAAAAATCCAAACTTGGCAGCCACTTAGGGTTCGATTTTAAAGATTGATTGATTGATTGATTTGAAAGGCAGAGTTACAGAGAGGGAGGGAGAAGCAGAGGCAGAGAGAGAGGGAGAGAGACATAGAGAGAGGGAGGTCTTCCATCTGCTGGTTCACTTCCCAAATGACCACATCAGCCTGGGCTGCACCGATTGAATCCAGGAGCTTCGTCCGGGTCTTCCATGAGGGTGCAGGGGCCCAAGCACTTGGACTGTCTCCCACTGCTTTCCCAAGCACATCAGCAGGGAGCTGGATCAGAAATGGAGCAGGCGGGGACTCAAACCAGCGGCCCGTATGGGATGCCGGTGCTACAGGAGGCGGCTTAACCCCCTGTGCCACGGTGCTGGCTCCCACTTGAGGTTTAAGCATAGTCATTTCTACCTGTCAGTCCGATCATGTCAAGGTTGGCTCCGCCCTTCTCTTCTCCCCAGAGGTGGTCTGGGGCTGGTGGTGAGGACAGAAGCTTAGGTATCTACCAGCTCTGAAGGAGGGGTGTCTGGTGGGCAGAGCAGCAGTCTGGGCCCCTGTCATGCCCCTGGGGACACGCGGTTCCTTGGTGACATGCGGTTCCCTTGTGACACGCGGTTCCCTCGTGACTGGTCGCCCACTCCTCCACCTCAGTACACGATGTCTGAGCCCACGGGACTGACGCACAGTTGTGCTTCTGTTACAGTGTCCTGGCCGTTGCATGGGCCATGCCGTGAAGACACAGCGGCTCCCCACAGCGTGTCAACACCACAACGGCTCCGAGTCCAGCTGCGACGACAGACGGAGGTACTGGCCTCGTGGCCCTGGGATACCACACAGACTCTCTTGCCTCAGTCAGTGACTAAAACTGCCTGAAGGTGGAATGGATTCTAGTTTCTACCACTTCCCCTGATTGATCATTCCTATTAAATTGTCGTTGCTTTAGCATTGCCCTCAACAGTATGCATTATAGTAAAATATTAATGAGGGTGCCATCTTCAATTATAATAATAATATGATTATATAATATGATATTAATATGCACTCATGTTATTGAATATGAGGTCCATTTCTACCACCATTGCCCTTGGCCATGCCACCATCATCTGTCGCTGAGTCCACCACCATAGCCAGCCAGCCAGCCTCCCACCATCCACTCATGCAAATTGGATAAAGCCACCATCGCCACCCTTCAGCCTGCAGGGATAAAACCATGTCGGAGGCGTTGCTTCCTCTTAGGAAGATTATCAGATGCTTAGTGTGGCTCCTGAAACACCACGCGCCCAAGGCCCGCTTCCCGTCCCTGCCTCACTCAAGCCCTCACCCTGGCAGCCCTTGTGTGGCAGCCACGCTATCCCACAGTTCCTGGGGTGTGCCACGCGCTGGCTAATCCAAGGCCCCAAAAACAAGCGGCAGAGGATAGAGAAGGCAAAAGGCGTGGAAAGATCTATCAAGAGTTTCAAAAATCTAACTAAGTGGGGCTTTAGACGAGGAAATGTGGAAGATGAAATTATTCTCATTTACAAATTATTTTTACATCATAAAAATTATTTAAAAACAATATTACCATAAAAATTATTTTATTATATAATATGTAAATTATCAACAAATATAGTAAAATCAATACATTAATAAAATTGAAAAATGATTTAGTTATTAAAATAATAAATGATTGATAATTATTCTTTTTAAATAATAGATGAAAATTCCTACAGCCAGGGAGGGTAGGAGAGATTGTTGTTCTTCATTGTCTTCTTCTGTTTCTGTTTCCTCCAAGGTTGGCTGTTTTGTTTTTTTTTTTTATGCTGGTGCTGTGTTTTCCTGCTGTTATTTTTCCTCAAGTATTTGGAGGTTTCCGTATGGATAAAAGTCTCAGGTGGCTGATAGACAGAGCTACTGGGGGGTTCTTTTTTTCAGAGTTTATTGGACAGAGTTAACAGAGAAAAGGGAGAGACAGAGGCAGAGAGAGAGAGAGAGAGAGAGAGATCTTCTACCCACTGGTTCATACTCCAAATGGCTGCAACGGCATGGGCTGGGCCAGGCCAAAGCCAGGAGCCAGGAGCTCCATCCGGTCTTCCATGTGGGTGGCAGGGACCCAAGGACTTGAGCCGTCTCCAGTGTTTTTCCTGGGTGCATTAGCAGGGAGCTGGATAGGAGGCAGAGTGGCCAGGACTGACAAGGCAGAAGCTAAGCCGCTCCGCTGTGCCACAATGCTGACTCCTGCTGTAGGTCTCTGTTGCTGTTTTCCAAGACCTCTTCTGCTGAGTTGGTGTACGGTGGGCTTGTCCAGAGCAGGACAGGCGCTGGAGCTTCCATTAGCCTGTGTGCGTAGTGGGCCAGGGGCAGTCTGGTGGACAGATCTCTCTGGGCGCCACAGCAGGGCTCCGGGAAGGGGTAGTGCATGGTTTAGAAACAGCAGCGTTGGCGGGCCGGGCCAAAGCTCCGCAGTGGGCAGATGGTCTCCTTGGAGGCCCTGGGGAGGGCTTAAGGCGGGAAGGCGGTGCAGTGTGTGGGAATGTCGGAGTGGGAGGGAGCTCACCCAGACCTGCGGTGGGAAGGTGACCTGCAGGCCTAAGGAAACGGAAGCATTGGTTTCCCACAGTGATGATTCCTGGCTTCCACAATGAGTCAGAACCATCTGAAAAATCACTGTAAAATAAAGGTTCTTGGCCAACGCCGCAGCTCACTAGGCTAATCCTCCACCTGCGGCGCTGGCACACCGGGTTCTAGTCCCGGTCGGGGCGCCAGAGTCTGTCCCGGTTGCTCCTCTTCCAGGCCAGCCCTCTGCTGTGGCCCGGGAGTGCAGTGGAGGATGGCCCAAGTGCTTGGGCCCTGCACCCCATGGGAGACCAGGAGAAGCACCTGGCTCCTGGCTTCGGATCAGCGTAGTGCACCGGCCACAGTGGCCATTGGGGGTGAACCGACGGAAAAGGAAGACCTTTCTCTCTGTCTCTCTCACTGTCCACTCTGCCTGTCAAAAAAAATTTTTTTAAATAAAAATTAAAAAAAATAAAGGTTCTTTGGCCTCACCTCAGACTTAATGAATCAGAAAAATTTGGGAGATGGCCTGGCAATCTATGTCTTTTTATCTTATTTCACTTTATTTTATTATTTTCTTTTCTTTTACTTTATTTTATATTTTATTTTACTTTATTCCATAATTTAGTTTAGTTGTTTAGTGTGTTTAAAGCACAGTGACAGAGAGAGAGAGAGAGAGAGAGAGAGAGAGAGGCAAAGAGAGAGAAAGAGGTCTTCTAACTGCTGGTTCACTCCCTGGATGACAGCAACACAGGGCTGGGCCAAGCCAAAGCCAGCAATCAAGAACTCCATCCGGGTCTCCCACATAGGTGCAGGGACCCAAGCACTTGGGCCACCTTCCACTGCTCTCCCAGGCTCATTAGCAGGGAGCTGGATCAGAAGTGGAGCAGCCGGGACTCGAACCAGCACGCTGTGTGACGGGCGGCAGTGTAACCCACTGTGCCGCCATGCTGGGCCCTCTCTCTCTTTAGAGCTGCCTGCATCTGCCTATCTCTGATAGGCAGCCACGCTTGGGGTGTGCTGCCCTCAGAATCAGCTTTTCCACCAGGCTGATGGGGAACGGAGTTATTTCAGACAAGCGCAGAGCTGGACTGAACAGAAATGAGAAACTGAAAAAGCTTAGCAAACACAGGGAAGCCCTGTGGTTCCTACTACCATCTACACATTTGTGATTTTCCTTAAAAAACATATGAGTGGGGCCGGCGCTGTGGCATAGCGGGTAAAGCTACCGCCTGCAGTGCTGGCATCTCATATGGGCACCGGTTCAAGTCCCAGCTGCTCCACTTCCGATCCAGCTCTCTGCTATGGCCTAGGGAAGCAGCAGAAGATGGCCCAAGTGCTTGGATCCTTGTGCCCACGTGGGAGACCCAGAAGAAGCTCCTGGCTCCTGGCTTCGGATCAGTGCAGCTCCAGCCATTGTGGCCATCTGGGGAGTGAACCAGCGTATGGAAGACCTATCTCTCTCTCTCTCCCCCTCCCCCTCTCTCTCTGCCTCTCCTTATCTCTCTGCATAACTCTTTCAAATAAATAAATCTTTAAAAAAAAAAGACATATGAATGAGCAGGGCAGATGTGTGATGCAGTGGAAATGTGGAAATGCCACTTGGGACACCTGTATTCTGTGTCGGAGGGCCTGGGTTCGAGTCCTGGCTCTGCACCTGCCCCTTGGGAGACAGCAGGTGATGGCTCACGTAGGTGGTTCCCTGCCACACCTGTGGGAGACCTGGGTTGAGTTCCAGTGCCTGGGCATTTGGGGAGTGACCCTGTGGTTGGGAGCTCACTCTCTCTGTCTCTGTCTCAAATACGTAAACTTTTTTGGAAAACAAGGAAAACATATGCTACCCAATTGTGCCCATAGTGGCTGGGGCAACCTGGCTCAGGAGTCTGTCCCAACTTGTCTCACCTCTGGCCAACAGGATGTGATTCCCTTCGCTAACCAGACTTGCATTTTTTTTTTTACTGTGTCCTCAGCGAGCAGCCTCTGCGCTGTCCTGGGCCGCGGCCCCTGTGCTGGTCTGTAGCTCCCTGTGTCGCCTTTTCTCCCAGTTAGGAAGTGCTAGGATTCCTTCTGACTTTCCCAGGAGTAGAGACGCGACTTTGGTCATTAAGGCCATTTGGGATGGGTGCGCTAAAAGTCGACTTGGAATGACACACACAAAGAGGATGAGGGGTGTACAAGTAAGACAAGGCCACCCAACACCCTCACGTGACACTAGGTCCCCTTTTGGGTATATTCTCTGGACATGCTGTGACTATTTGTTCCACCTTTTTCAGTATGTCTGGGTGGAGAGATGGCTGAGGAGTACTGATTTTCTGCTGTGTTGTTCAGAGCTACTCGACTTTCGACCTCTGCAAGTTTCCCCACTGGAGAAAACAGAAGCACTTAACAGTCTGCCCTTCCCCTACACACCTACACACACAGTTTGGTGGGACAGTAGTAAACCCTTTGATGGAGTCTCCCCCTACTGGCTAATCCAAGTATTGCTTCCAAATATGTGTAATACTCGACCTTAGAGGTCACGCCATCCCAGTTTTCTTCATTTTATTACGTCCCCAGGGCATCGCCTTATAGACATATGTGCTGTGATGAAGGTAATTTAGTGTGAACAAAGGTAGAACACCCAGAAATGCAAGGTCCTTGGGTTTGTGGGTTTTCCGTTTTTATCTCAGAGATCCTAATTGTTTCTGTTCCTTCTCTGTTCTTTCTGAAAAGTTTATTTTTTTAATCTTTTGGCCCGTGTGACAGAAAATGGCCACCACTGCTCCAAGATCCGGGTTTCCATGTCTTGTTCCGGGTTCCTAGGAGAGAGACAACTGTTGAACCAGCTCAAGTTCAGGCCTCTCCCAGTCATTCTGGGGAGTGGAGAGATAGGTTCTCCAACAGGACAAATACGCGTTCCAGGAGCCTCACCCTAGGAACCCAGGGCAGATGCCAAAAGTGGGTCCACTGACGTGGCTCTATCCTCCAGGGCAAATTTCTTTACCAAAAGCAAAGGATAATCAGGTTACATTCTGTTACAAAGGGCAAGGACATCGGATTGAGACTCTTCTTCCCAATGGTCTTTGGTGGTTTGTGACGGCTAGTCTTGGGTGGTTCAGTGTAAATGTCCAAGCACTTCTCTCATGACCAGCTTGCTCAGATGTGGAGTCACACTTGCATTCATGGTCTGGTTGAAGTGCTTATAACCAGGAAATTTAGGGTTTATTAGCGTACTTGAGCTGGTTTATTGTGGGTCATTGTAGTGAGTAATTCTTTTACTGGCCTAAGTTGACCTGTTCCTGCTCATCAGGACAAGACATTTAAAAAAAAATAGTTTCTTTATTTGTGGGGGCACAGAAGGAGAGAGGGAGAGGAAGAGAGGGAGGGAAAGAGAGGGAGAGATGGAGAGGGAGAAGAAAGAGAGGGAGGGAACGAGAGGGAGGGAAAGAAAGGGAGAGAGGGAGAGAGAGACGGAGAAGTAGAGAGAGAGGGAGGGAAAGGGAGAGAGAGGTAGAAAGGGAGAGAGTGAGAGAGGGAGAAAGGGAGAGGGAGAGAGAGAAAGAGGGAGAGACGAAGAGGGAGAGAGAGAAAGAGAGAGAGAGGGAGAGGGAGAGAGAGAAAGAGAGAGAGAGGGAGAGAGGGAGAGAGGGAGAGGGAGAGAGAGCGAGTGAGCTCCCATCCACTGTTTCAGTCTCCAAATGCCCACAACAGCCAGGACTGGGTTGGGCTGACTAAGGGTGATGGGAACTCCACCCAGGTCTCCCATGTGGGTGGCAGGAATGCAACTACTTGAGCCATCACTGCTGCCTGCACTCCAAGCCGTGAGGACCATTGTCACTACCAAGGTCATTCCAGATGGTAGGGTGGAGGCCGGGGGATGTCTCAGTCCTTGATGAAGGAGTCCAAGGTAAAAAGCTCGCGCCCCGCAAGAAGCCACAGTTCGGTCTTGCTTTTCATTTCAGGCCCACCCTTAGGAGGAACTGCACGGCAGGGGCCTGTGATGTGTGTTGGCGCACAGGCCCCTGGAGGCCATGCACAGCAGCCTGCGGCCGGGGCTTCCAGTCTCGGAAAGTCGACTGCATCCACACGCGGAGCTGCAAACCTGTGGCCGAGAGGCACTGCGTGCAGAAGAGGAAACCAGCTTCCTGGAGGCACTGCCTGGGGCCTTCCTGCGACAGTGCGTACCCTGGTCCCGCGTCACTACCGCCCCAAGATCTTGCCCAGTGGACCCTTCAGGGTGTCTGCCACATCGGAGTTGCCTGTGTGGCAGCCTGGCAGTCCGCGCCTGTGTGTGGGTGCAGCTCCGTGTTCTCCACGGAACACACAGCTGAGTAGTGTGCACGGGGCTTGCTTTCCAACAAGCATGGGCGGCCTCTCCACACACTTCCCCTCTGCCTGGCAGCCTGCTTTGCTGTGACAGCGGTCCCACGGTTGGACTCGCCGAGGGATGCACGTGGCTGGAAATTGGATATAAAATTCAGTTGTATGCTGTTTTTCTGGGGAGCAGGGCCACAGCTTTTGGAAGTTTTCCAAGGGGGGGCTGTGACCCTACAAAATATAAGCACTGCTCCGTGGAGCACTAACCTGAGCGGCAGGAGGGCAGGGGGTGGGGGTGGGGAGGATGGGGGCCGTGAGGTCCCCAGGGAGCAGGGTCAGGAGCCAAGGTCGAGCTGAAACACGAGCACCATGCACTTCCGATTCCAGTGCAAAGCAAGGGCCCTAACCTGAGTCTAGTTTGTCCTCACTGTGTGTCCCCCGTGTGTGCCTCTACCAGACGGTATTGTTTGGTTTTTTTTATTATGTTTTTTCTTGCTAGGTCTCTAATGAGTCACGTGCCATGGATCTGTTTTCTTTTTTGCAGGAGCCTGCATAGACACAACCCACTACTGCATGTTTGTAAAGCAACTTAATTTGTGTTCTTTAGACCTTTACAAACGGAGGTGCTGCCAGTCTTGTCAAGAGGGGTAACCCTCTGGAGGGGCCGCCATGCTGCTGTGAAGATAGAAAAGTCTAAATGCGCTCCCCCCACCCCATGTTGCCGGTGCAGAAATGTAGATTTCCTTTCTGAACCACTCCAGATTCCGCGCTCAAGCAGAGATCGATGTGAAAACACAGCTGTTCAAATTGTGTAAAGTGGACCTGTTGCATGGTCGGTTTTTAATTCCGATTCCTTTGGGTGATGTATCCCAGGGTTAACAAAAATACCATAGCCAGCACGCCGTTGCCCTTGGGACCTTGTCGTGTCAGGAAACCACCAAGGTCATGAGCACGCCGTCCCCTGCTTCCCCTTTCCTGTGGTTCCTCGGCTAGCGGGGAGTAGCAACCCGAAGCGTTTGGAAGCCCAGCTGCGGGTGCCCTCCTCGTCTCTCTTCAACAGGTGGCCGAGGTAGCTACACTTTAGAGGCTCTGGTCAGTACTTGTGAAGGTGTTGCACTGGTGGTATTTTCGTAGCTCCTCCAGTGTTAGCCTGTGGACAAGAGACAGCCTCTCCGGACGGGCTCTTCCCCCTGACTGCTTCCAGGATCCGTGGGCGGAAGCCACCTTGACCTTGCCCTTGGAGCACTCATGGAAGAAGACATGGTATCTCCGCCATTTCACAAGGACAGACACGTCACCCCTACGGAAATCGAGCTGGGACCCCACGAGGCATTCCGGAAATGAACGAAGAGGCAGAGTTGACCTTTCCTACTGATTTGGAAGTATGACCGAAGCTTTCTTGTAAGAGCTGTGAATGGAACTTTGTCTAAGCACTCTTCTCTTTGCACACAGAAAGCCAAAGCCTTAGTAGACCTAATTTATGCATAAAATAGTATTCCTGGAGAAGCTGATTTTGGAAAATGTGTAAGAAAGTAATCTAAAGTAAGAAACACGGTAGTTTGAAGGAATTGTTTACGGTGGACAATTACGGTCATGTGAGCTGGTTTTTCAGTAAATCCCAAGTGAATTAGGGCTAAGCTGGAGGTGACGCTTAGGACTAGGGTGTAGAGTTAGGATTTGGGAAAAAGGGTTAAGATGAGTTGTAATTTAGGAGTAGAGTCAGGATTGAGTTAGGTGAGAAAGAAAGTTCAGTTAGTGTTAAGGTGAGAGTTGGCTTTAGGGGTTAAGTAGGGCCAGGGCAGGTCAGCGTTGGGTTGGGTTTAGACGGAGGCCATGGCTGATGTCCTGACTGTGGCAGGGTGCAGGGTTAGGTTTGGAGTAAACGCTGCCGCTGCAGTGGGTTCAGGCCAGCATTAAATCCCAAGTCCTGATGCTGATGTGGCCGTAGGATCCCTCCCTGTGTCCTGCCAGCTACAGTGCGATCAGACTTTACTCAGTGTCCCAGTCTGCTACGTACCTGCTGCCTTGAGTCTGTCAGTGACACGGTGACCTGAAGCCGGGTGTGCTGGCCCTGATCCCTGGTTAATAATGAGTGCACGGTCCACGGCGGCTTTGGATTGGTCTGTGGACAGGCTTGCTGAATCTGTCTGCCTGTCCTGAGCACCAGGTCTCCTTTGTTCTGACTTCAGCCTCAATGACACTGGCATGAGCACTACTGTACGGAGGGTTTGGTGGTTGGGAGCGGACGGGGGAAAGCGGAGAGGCCACACCAGCCCGCGAGCTGTCACTCATCAATCACATTTGATTGTTGAAGGTTATTAAATTAAAAGAAAGATCATTGTAAAATACTCTGTATATATTTATGATATGACTTAAAGGTGCAATATTTTATTTTGTACAGTGTGTAATAAAGACATGGAACATATATTTTTCTTATTAAATTGCTTCACCTTTGTATTTAAAGTGAAAATTACTATTTTCCATCTGCTATTGTGCTTTTGTTATCATTCAAATGACATTCCTGTGTACTGTATTTTACTACTGTGTTTTTAACATGAAAGCTGATGTTTCTCTTTCATGATTCTTAACTAATTCAGAAATAAATTTACTCTGATTCTTCCATGCATCCTTATGAGTGTGGGTGACTTATTTGTGCTACGTCGTTGGCAGCCGTGGGTGTTGTCACTTTAGCTGTCCCCTTGTTAGTCCTGATGGGTTTGTTGCCCTGGACTGTCCTTTAGAAAATGTGAGTTCCAAGATTTGTAGCAGAGGGGCCAGCGCTGTGGCGCAGTGAGTTAAGCCAAGGCCTGCAGTGCTGTCATCCCATATGGGCGCCTGTTCAAGTCCTGGCTGCTCCACTTCCGATCGAGCTCCCTGCTGATGCACCTGGGAAAGCAGTGAAAGATGGCTCGAATCCTTGGGCCCCTGCACCCACTTCAGAGACCTGGTTGGGAGTTCCAGGCTCCTGGCTTTAGCTTGGTCCAGCCCCAGTCATTGCAGTCATTTGAAGAGTGAACCAGCAGATGGAAAAGCTCTCCCTCTCTCTC
Source organism: Sylvilagus floridanus (assembly GCA_949820135.1). Lineage (NCBI taxonomy): Eukaryota > Metazoa > Chordata > Mammalia > Lagomorpha > Leporidae > Sylvilagus > Sylvilagus floridanus. The sequence goes on along the minus strand of OX463239.1, from coordinate 89,890,816 downwards.
TCTCCCTCTGTGACTCTGCCTTTCAAATAAATAAATAAATCTTTAAATAAAAATCAGAGCAGATCACAGAGATTCGGCCTCATTCCTTCAACTCAGTTGTTAACATCTTGCAAATCGTATTTAAAAGGATGTCAAGAGCAGAGGAGTTGGAAGGGAGTCCCAAACAGATAACCTAACACAGACAATCCCATATGGGCGCCTGTATGGGATGACAGCACTGCAGGCCTTGGCTTAACCCACTGCGCCACAGCGCTGGCCCCTCTGCTACAAATCTTGGAACTCACATTTTCTAAGGGACAGTCCAGGGCAACAAACCCATCAGGACTAATAGTTTGTTTATCCATTTGTCTATTCAAAATCATCTTGATTGCTTCCAGGTTTTGGTAATTATGCATCAGATTTTTGCATAGAAAGAAGTTTTCAATTTCTTTGGATAAATATCAAGGAATGCAATCACTGCATTGTATGATTTATCATTATTGCTTTAATTTGCATTTCCCAATGAAATATCATGTGATGAATCTTTTCATATGCTTACTTGTCATCTGGTATCTCTTGTTTTGTATCTGTTAAAGTCTGGCCCATTTTTTAATTAGATTGATTCTTTTCTCATTGTTGAGCATTAAGAGTTTTTTTTTAATATATTTTGGCTAACAGCCCTTTGTCAGGTATGTCTTTTGCAAATATTTTCTCCCCGTGTGTGGCTTGTCTTCTTATCCTTTTGACTGTGTCTTTCACAGAGCAGAACTCTTTTATTTTATCGAAGTCCAGATTATCAGTTATTTCTTTCATGGGAAATGCCTTTAGGGCTGTGTCTAAAAAATCATTGCCACATCCAAAGTCACCTAGATTTTCTCCTCAATGTCCTTTAGTGGCTATTCTTATTCTTTTGGGTTCCCACATAAACTGCAAAACCATTTTGTCAGTATCTACAAAGTAATTTACTGAGATGTTGACTGGCATTCCACTGAATCTGAAGATCAAGTTGGGAAAAACATAGACCATATCTCTATTGATTTAATTCATGGAATTCTTTCATCAGAGTTTTGTAGTTTGCTTCATATGAATATTATACATATTTTGTTAGATTTATACCTTAGTGTTTCAGTTTTTTTGGGGGGGTGCTAATGTAAATGGTATTGTGTTTTTAATTTCTAATTTCCCCTTTTTAAAAAAATTGTTTATTTGAAAGTAAGAGTTACACAGAGAGAGGAGAGGCAGAGAGAGAGAGAGAGAGGTCTTCCATCCAATGGTTCATTCCCCAATTGGCTGCAACGGCTGGAGCTGCGCCAATCCGAAGCCAGGAGCCAGGGAGGTTCCTCCAGGTCCCCCACGTGGGTGCAGGGGCCAAAGACTTGGGCCATCTTCTACTGCTTTCCCAGGCCATAGCGGAGAGCTTGATCGGAAGTGGAGCAGCTGGGTCTCAAACCTGGCACCTCTATGGGATGCCAGTGCTTCAGGCCAGGGCATTAACCTGCTGCGCCACAGTGCCGGCCCCTATAATTCCCCTTGTTGATTGCCGGGATCTAGGAAAGTGGTTGACTTTTCTAAATTAACCTAGCATGCAACCTTGCTATAATCAATTTAATTTCAGCAAGATTTTTTGTCATTGTTGTTTGTCATTGTTGTTATTGGTTCTTTTGGATTTTCTACACAGGTGTCATGCCATGGGCGAGCACGTGTAATTTATATCTTCCTCCTGAATCCTCATGTCTTTCACTTCCTTTTCTTGTCTTATTGTATTAGCTAGGACATCAGGTATAATGCTGCAGATGAGTGATAATAGGGGACCCACTGACTAGCTCCTGCTTTTTATGGAGTTTCCAACTATTAAGCATGAGGATGGTAGGTGGTTTTGTAGGCATTCCGCATCAGATCGAGGAAGTTTTCCTCTATTCCTGATAGATTTAACATGCATGGCTGTTGGATTTTGTTAAATGCTTGTTCTGCATCTATTGATATGAACATGTGATTGTCTTTGTTGGCCTACTGATGTGCTGAGTTATGCTAATTTCTTTTCAGAGGTGGACCCAGACTTGCACAGCTGTGATGGATCCCACTTAGTTGTGGCGTATAATTCAGGATGGTTTGAGCATGCACACTCATAAGACAGTTTAGAATTGCTAGTAACCCTCTGTGAGATTTTTTTAAAAAAACAACAAGCAATTCCCTTTGTGTGCATGTGTTTCTTTGTCTCTGGCTTTATAGTGTCTATTCTTGACCTGTTTTCCAGTTTCTTAGGTCATGTCCTTTCTTCCTATTCTGGTAGAAGTAGTTATAGGATTAGCTTTCAGGACAGTTACACCCACAGTCTGCATGCCTTGTTGGGTTCTCCCCACGTCCTGGGTGATGGGGTACATTTGATGTACCTGTACATTTGATGTATTAAGAAGATAGGATGTGGGGTTCCTAACATCTAACTGGTAAATACTGCCCTCCTTTCTTTCTGCTGTGAAAGATTTTTTAAGAGATATTTTTCAGAGCAATTTTCAGTTCACAGCACGATTGAGTACAAAGGGTTCCCGTGTCTCCCGTCCCCAGCACGTGCACAGCCTCCTTCCTACATCGGCACATCACCCAGCTCCCTGATTTACCTTAGAGCTCACTCCTTGTGTTGTCCTTGCAAGTTTTAAGATTGATTGATTGATTTGAAAGACAGAGTTATACAGAGAGAGGGAGAGACAGACAGAGATCTTCCATCCACTGGTTCACTCTCTGAATGGCCACAACTGCGGGGTCTGGTCCAGGCTGAAGTCAGGAGCCAGGAGCTTCTTCTGGGTCTCCTATGTGGGTGGCAGCGGCCCAGGAACTTGGGTTGTCATCCACTGCTTTTCCAGGTGCACTAGCAGGGAGCAGAAGTGGAGCAGCCGGGACACGAACCGACACCCGGATGAGATGCTGGCACTGCAGGCTGCAGCACAGTGCCACAGTGCCGGTCCTCTCCTCCCAATTTCTGTGTCTGGGGGCTTACTTCCCACAAAAAGGGTATGCAGGGAGAGGGGGTGGAAATGGGAACTTCCTATTGACTTCTCTTTCTGAATTTCCTCCTTTCTTCCAAGTCTGGCTTAGTGGAAGTTTCTTCTGGAATCTGGCGGTTGATCAATGATGTCACTAGCTTTCAGCACTGTTAAAGTGTTGTGTGAATGTGCGCGTGTTCCCCATAACATCTCCAGGAGGCCTAAGAGGAGGGTGAATCGGGGCTGCCTAGCTTTCCACTGCCATGCTTTGGACTCTGTGCACCTGCTGCTCGGAGATACAGACGCTGGGTTTATGCTAGACCCATCTCCCCATTTTTCTTGACCAGGCAAATCCCCAATAACCTTTCAAACAAAACTTTTAAGGAAGCCTTTACTGAACTCCTAGGCTAAATGTCTTCAATGTCTTATTTCTGTGCCTACTGTATTGAGTGCTAGGTGACAGGAAAACGCCATTATTTTAAAATTCTCAGTGGGTGGCAAATGGCCTCAGGAAAATTCCAGAAGATATCTATTTTGGGTGTCCTTTTTCCAGGGAGGAGAACACCTATCAACATACAGAGATCTGAATATCCAGCATTGGATGAGACAGTGCTGCGATAGGCCCTGATTTTTAATTTAGATTTCATAGTAATGTTTTCTAAGGAAAAAGCAAGAATATCTAAGTATAGGTTAAGTTTTTATTAAAAAGCTGTCTTTTCCAAAAAAAATAGGGCAGAGAAATGATTTCATGAAAAATTCATTCCTTTATTGATGTTTTATTAATGTTGCATAGAAATATAAAATTTTACATGCCATATTTTCCATTAATAAATGCAAAAATAAGAACAAATTACTTTCAAAAAATTAGAAATATTTTAACCAAATATTATTTTTATTCTCGTAAGGTAGATAATTGGAATCAACTCTGAAACCATAACACATTAGCCTTCTGCGCTTTATGCTGAAGCAATATTTCCCAGTATGCAATCACTGACCATCAGCACTGGCGCAGCCATGTGGTTTCTGTCGCACTTCCTGGTGTCGCTCCTTCACCCCCTGCTGAGCGCTCATCTCCACACCGGAAGACAGAAGACGGGAGCCAGGTGCTTAGGCCCCCGCTGGGCCTCTTCTGCTTCAGAACAGTGACCCTGTGCATGGCACTTGGGTGTGTAACTATCTAAGCCGCCAGCCTTCTGAAAACTGCTCCAGCAAATGCTTTTTCCGTTCCGCAAATACTGGGGTTCAAACCACGCGTGTACCCCAGTCCAGGTGCTCCGTGCTCTGCAGCAGCTTCTCGGTGCTTGCGAAGCTTAGCGGGCAAGACTCCTCGCAGAAGCACAGGCTACGGCTGACTCAGTACCTTGGCTATTGTGAACAGTACTGCAACAAACACAACTACTGGGATCTCTTTCCTCTGCTGACTTTATTTCCATTCGATATAATCCCCGGAAGTGGAGTAGATTGGTAATATGGTAAAGATCTATTGTTAGATTTTTGAGGAATAGCCGGACTGTTTTCCATCATGGCAGGACTGCTTTGTATTCCAATGAATGGTGTATTAGCATTCAATATGTATGCATAAATATGTAAAACATTTACATATTAAGCAAATATGGAAAATATTAAAATTGTTAAATCTAAAACAAAGAAATATCCACTACAAATCAGAAACTCAAAGCAAACAATTCTGGTTGCGGGCCAGATGGTGACTATCAAGAAGGCAGGTAATCATCTCAATTTGTAGAGGAGAAAACAGGTACAAAGACTCCCTTACCTTTGTGCTTTTACTTGAAATCTACTTAAAGTGCATCATATGAACAGAGTTTGTGTTAGGTAGGCAGAAGAGCTATTCTTTCACAAATGAAGACACAGGGGTTTGCAGACACTCACCTAAGGTGGCACAAATAGAAACGTTCAGCATTGGAACGTGAACTCGGGTGCTGGGATTCCCATCCGCCGTCTTTCCTTCGTCACTGGACACAGTGAGAAGCAGCGCATCAGTCTCAAACATCGCCATCCCAGAGCTCACTGGGGCGTGCCACGCAGATCAGCTGCCTTCAAGTGTGAGGAAAATGAATCCTACCGCCTCAAAAGGGGAACCCCTCTATCGTCCTCAGGGTCACTCTGGACAGTCCTAACACGCTTGACAAAAGGCACCTGGGATGTGAATGACCATATCATTGCCACAGTTGCAAACAGAAGTAGAAATGATGACAGATTCGTTGATTTCTATGGTACATTATGTAAACCTCAGAAATACATATTTAAGTATAAGCTTAGCTAAATCATCGCTACAAAATGAATCTTCAGATTTTGATCTCCTATAACACATTTTACAATTCTCTCGTCTAAAAATCTAAAAGATGATTTGTCACAGCGCTCTCATAATTTTTTTTCGCTGTAAAGAAATCAGGCTCCCTTGGAAAACCAACACCTTGCTAGGTGCCTTTTGCACAGTCTGCTGATCAGCAGGCCTTCGGCGCAGGCGCCATCCTGCGGAAGAACCTGTGACCCTGGGGACTGGCCGTCTCAAACACGTAACCCGGAGGACAGGGGCAGCCAGCCGGGCAGACTTGCTGCTGCTTTGGGGTGTACTCTGCGGAGTACGTGGCTAGGTCATCAAACGGAGCAGCGCTCTCTTTGCAGCTCGCTGTGGGAATCAGCTCCTGTGGCCCGTAGTGCGCTCGGAACGTGCTCAGGCCGTCAAGTCTCCCGGACGGGCCGGGAGAGGCCTCGACGGCAGCTCTCCCACGCCGGGAAATCTTCCTTCGTGGTGCTTCTCCCTTGGAAAGGAGCACGGCTGCTTCTCCCAGGAGCGACTGGCCTGACGGGGGCGGCACGGCTGGCTGCGTGCGGGACGTAGTCGAGGCGGCTCGTGCTGGTGAACTGCATGCTTCCCGGGGGCGGCACGTACGCTGCTGCCTTCTTCGCTCCAGGTGGTGGGACGTCCCAGGCCTGAAAACTTGCACGGAATTCTGTGCTCCCTGCAAAGGGAGCGCTCGGGGCCACTCTGGTGCACGGGGGCTTGCAGATTTTTGCCATGTCACCAGGAAGACCTTGAAAGTCACACCGATGCGTTGTGAGGTCCGCAAAGGGCCGGTCAGTTGGTTTGTAAACTTCTCTGGGCCTTGCAGGCTTGCATTCCAGCTCGTGCGGGACATAGTCAAGGCGGTGACTGGTATCGCCGTTAAAAGGGACGGTGGACCGTCTGGGCACAGGGGACGGTTTGCAGCTCTGCCGTGGCTGTATCTCCTGGGGAACGTAGTCATCCTGAAATGTGGTGGCATTTCCGAATTTCACGGTAGGGGGATGATAAGCTTGTTCTGGTTTATAAAGCTCACTTTTCTGAATGTCCCAAGCTCTATAATCATCTTGAAAATGAAACACACAAACATGTTTAAATGATAAAGACAACCACACCTTCTAAGCATCATGGCTTCTCGCATTGGGAAGCATCCGTGCATTGCTTTAGTGATGTTCCTGTGATTCTCCTCAGCTCTGTTCTGTCTCACTTCCTGCACTTCACTCCCCTCCTCCTCGCATCTCCCATTTTAACACACATAACTCCCATCTTCAGACTCATCTGAGTATGTATCAGGGGAATGGCACAGCTGGACCTGGCTGTGGATAATTCTTGAAAGCCAAAAAAAAAAAAAAACAAAAACAGTGTTTGCTGTTGGCAAGAGCAGAGTCTAGGAGACTATAGTTGTATTCCAAGGAACTGGTCGAGAGTTTTGCCACAACTCACAAAGTTGCTAGGATGAGCCATCAAGTTCAGGTCTTAACGTATAATCAAGTGCCCAGGGGTGAGGGCGAACTGGTGTGGCTGTTACCCGTGCTTTGAGGGGCTCCTCACAGGAGAGAACATTTCCACTGCATTGTACTCTCGGAAAGCTACAGGACTCCTATCAAGGATGGAGGGGAACCTGCACAGTCCCCGAAAGATCCTTGGCTTCAACATGAAAGCTGTACGGGATTTCTTAGTGAAATACAAATGGTCTTTAAACAATTTATGGGAAACGCGTTTTATGAGAAAACTATGCAGGAACTTTCTTCAAATTTTTTGCACCGCAATAAACTTATCTTTTAATTCCTTTGCCCTTCAGCCTGCTTCCCTGCAGCTTTTCCTAGACCATGCGTATTACAAATGAGGACTATTTAGGCCTCCCGTTGCTAGATGAGAAAAGTAGTAATTTGGGAAATACTACAGAATTGGCTTCCCTCAGAAATATATATTTCTAAATATGAAAATTGATTTATAAAAGACAGAAGTTTGCCCCACGAGACAATGTGTGAAAATGTGGACTGTCGTCCAAGCAGTGTTCAATGGCAAGGCCAAACCTCAAATGCTTATTACGTGGATACCTCTTTCAATAGGAAAATCCCTCACCTTAGACGTTTCTGACAAAATGGGCACGCTTTGGACTAAAAGATTAAGTCACCAAGAGCAGACAATCTTTAAGCCGGCAGAGACTTGGGAAACAAACTGGCAGTGAAAGAGGAGCTAGACCAGGCATTCGTGTTCTTGTGCACCTGGAGCTGACAATAAGCAGTCCGACAGGGAGAAGTGAACAATCTGAAAGAATGAATGAAGAAGAGCTGGAGAGCCAGAGCAAGCTGAAATCATTTTCAAAACAGACGTCGGGAAGAAGTGGAAAGGATACACAGGCAGAGGAAGCTGCGAGTAGGCGGAGTGGTAACCGGGGCAGATTCGCAGACCACGGAAGATGCTATGAGTGAGACCCGGTCGCCAGCTCATTGCAGACGGGAAGCGCAGCTCTGCCCCTAAGAGTCCTCTGTGCCCAATAGCTTCCCATTTCCAGTTCATGAGACTTTACCAGAGTCTCTTTTTCTTAAGGTAGCGTGAAGCAATCCCTGTTCTTGGCAAATGAAGTATAAAACTCTGATACTATTTTGCAGTGAGTCATAGGAAATCACAGATGTTAAGGAAGGCCTATAGTTTCACACAATCACATAGGGACAACCCTGGCTGCCAGAGACTCAAAGGAAAAAGATGTTATTTTATGGAAGGAAACAGACCAGAATATTTCTCCCTCACCAAACCAACTTTGGCTTTCAAAATGGAAACCAGAATTTGGAGACTGAGAGCCAAGGTTGGGCAGCACATATTAGGATGAGTATCACTTCTAGATAATGGTAGATGTTGATACTCTCCCTATAATTACGCCCATACTTGTGTGCTTAGATTATTATTTGTTCTAAAATATCCATTAGTAACATTCTATCAATATATTTAAAACATCAGAGTCTTTTTTAGTGTCATCTGTTTTTAGCATTTAAGGACACGAAAAAAAAAAAAAATCCTGTGCTGTCCAGGTCTGACTACAGTCTGGTCATTTCACAGCACCAGAAACGCTTCCTCAGCTCACCGCTCTCATTTCTAGCCACTCACTTCTAGGTAGAACGTTGGCTCTCTGCTGAACAGCTTTGTCCACGCCTGCGTGTCTGCTCACCATGTGTATACACAGCTCCGTCCCCTCTCCCCATTTTAATATAGTGAGCTGGTCTAGGTTCTTCTTGAGGACACAGTCTTGAGCTGCTTATGCTACGTCCTCTGCTCTTTGTGGTGTGGAGGTACCGAGGACTCAGAAACAACTTTTACAAAGTCAGGCGGTCTCATCTCCATCTGCACACCACTAGACTGCTGCCACAGCCTTAGCTGATGACTCTCACACTTCAGTCTACCACAGGCCTCCCTCCAGGGTGCCCTCCTATTAGACATATCTCTTTGCCTGGCTGTCCCCAGGCAATCAAAACTCAATACGCCCCAAATTCACCATCCTACTCAGACTCACATTTCCCAAATCTCGGTTTGTATTATGAATTTCGTATCCCAGGCAAAAATTTCTAACCAGCCTCCTTTCTTTCTCTACCTTTCAAGCGTTTTTCAAATTCTGTTGATATTATCTCCTAAAGTTTAATTTTTCTCTTCTTGAGGAAAACAAAGAATAGCAACCTGATAAAATTGTCAAGAATTAGAAAAAAGGAAAAGAATAGCAATGCAAAATAAAGGTCCATAAAGTCTGTAATGATGTATCTGCTTTTATTGTTAATATTTGTAATTAATGTTTTATTTCAGTTCATTAACTTTATTTTTTAACAGAAAAAATTTTTTCTCACTTATTTTGTATCACTTTTCTGTTTTCATTTTCAAATGAATTGACTGCTGCTCTTTTTTTCAGTATTTCTTTCTTTCTACTTTGCTTTTTTTTTTTTTTTTCAGGCAGAGTAGACAGTGAGAGAGAGAGAAAGGTCTTCCTGTTGCCATTGGTTCACCCTCCAATGGCCGCCACGGATCATCGCGGTGGATCATCTGCATTCGGATCATCGCGCTGATCCGAAGCTAGGAGCCAGGTGCTTCTCCTGGTCTCCCATGCAGGTGCAGGGCCCAAGCACTTGGGCCATCCTCCACTGCACTCCCGGGCCACAGCAGAGAGCTGGCCTGGAAGAGGGGCAACCGGGACAGAATCCGGCGCCCCAACCGGGACTAGAACCTGGTGTGCTGGCGCTGCAAGGTGGAGGATTAGCTTATTGAACTGTGGCGCCAGCTTTTTTTTTTTTTCTACTTTGCTTTTGATTTAATTGGCTCTTATTTTTGTAGTTTAATTAGATGGAATCTTAAGCTATAAAATTAAGTTTCTTCTTTTCTAATACAAACTTCAAGTTTCCCTTGAAGCATTGCTCCTGATCCAGCCCACGTTTTGATAAGGCAATTTTCACTCATTACATTCAAAACATTTTCAAGTTTCTATAATACTTCTTAAAATCATTTTTCCTCAACATTTGGAGATTTCCAGACTTCTATTATTGATATCTAATTTCATTGCCATGGTCAGGAAATATAAGTGATTTCAATCATTGTATATTTGTTAATCGTTGTTTTATGGCTAGAATGGGGTCTATCTAGACAAATGTCCCATGTGCACTTGAGAAGAATGTGTATTACTGCCAAGAGTCAGTTAAATCAAATTAAATACAAATGTCAGTTTAATCAGTATCATTGACAGTGTTGTTCAAGATCTTACATCCTTACTAATTTTCTGTCTACATGTTCTATAGATTAAAGGACAGTGTTGAAGGATACAACTACAATTTCCGGTTTTTTGTTTTCTTATTTTAGTACTATGTTTTACTTAAGGTATTTTGAAGCTCAAGTTTTTAGGGGCATACATACTTAGGTTTTATATATGTGTTTGTGACTTGGTCTTTTTATCCCTAACTAATGTCTCCTTTAGTCCTTGGTAATATTACTTGTTTTTAAAAAACACTTTCACATTAATGTATGACTTTCTTTGAATTAGAGTTTGCATATTATTTATTCTTTTTTGTTTTTTTTTTGACAGGCAGAGTGGACAGTGAGAGAGAGAGACAGAGAGAAAGGTCTTCCTTTGCCGTTGGTTCACCCTCCAATGGCCGCCGCAGACAGCGCGCTGCTGCCGGTACACCGCGCTCATCCGATGGCAGGAGCCAGGTGCTAGGTGCTTTTCCTGGTCTCCCATGGGTGCAGGGCCCAAGCACCTGGGCCATCCTCCACTGCACCCCGGGCCACAGCAGAGGGCTGGCCTGGAAGAGGGGCAACCAGGACAGAATCCGGCGCCCCGACCAGGACTAGAACCCGGTGTGCCGGCGCAGCAAGGCGGAGGATTAGCCTGTTGAGCCACGGCGCTGGCCTTATTTATTCTTCCATCCTTTTGCTTTTAATGTATTTCTCTCTTTGTATTTAAGGAAAGTTTGATGTAAACACATAGTTGGTTTTCCTTTTTCATGTACTATGTTATTTTCAGTGTATTAATTGATCATTTGTGTTAATAATTATATGGCGAATTCAAGTCTACACTCTTTTTTTCTTGTTTTCCTATTTGACCAATTTTTTATTCCTTACTTCCTCTTTTTTTGGATCTGTTTTGGATTAACTGGGCATTGAGCATTTCTTTTTTTTTTTTTTTTTTTTTAAGAGTAATAACTCAGAGCCAGCACGGTGGTGTAGCTGGTGAAGCTGCCACCTGCAGTGCTGACATCCCAAATGGGCACTGGTTCAAGTCCTGGCTGCTTCACTCCTGATCCTGCTCTCTGCTATGGGCTAGGAAGGCAGTAGAAGATGGCCCAAGTCCTTGAACCCCTGCAGCCATGTGGGAGACCCAGAAGAAGCTCCTGGCTCCTGACTTTGGATCAGCCCAGCTCCAACTACTGCAGCCATCTGGGGAGTGAATCAGCAGATGGAAGACCTCTCTCTCTCTCTCTGCTTCTGCCTCTCTGTAACTCTGTGTTTCAAATAAATAAATATTTTTTTTAAAAAAGAGTAATAACTCCTTTATTCAAAAGATGCCATTGGTGTGATTTGATATATATAAAGATTGAGTGAAATTTTATTGAAATACATTTTTAAGTTCCAATTAGATCCCATACCTCAGTTAACCTTACGATCACCTTAAAACAAGTATTTGGCAAACTTTTTGGTAATAGATAAGAAATATGTTAGGCTTTATGGACCACATGATCCCTGTTGCAACCGTATAACTCATAAGGGCGCATGAATGTAGCCATGGATAATTGGTAAATGAATGGTCATGGTTGTGTGTAAACAATTTTTTTTTTTTTTTAATAAAAAGGCCTTGGTCCACAGGCCATAGTTTGTTGCTGCTTAAAGTTGGAAACACATAATTTTAATTAACTACAGTCAATATTCTTTTTTAAAAAATTTATTTTGAAAGTCAGAGTTAGTGAGAGAGAGACCTTTCATCTGCTAGTTCACACCCCAGTGGCTGCAACAGACAGGGCTGGGCCAGGCCGCAGCCAGGAGCCAGGGGTTTCACCCAGGTCTCTCACATGGATGGCAGGGGCCCACATGCTCGGGACATCTTCTGCTGAATTTCCTAGGCCATGAGCAAGGAGCTGGATCAGAAGTGGAGCAGCTGGGACATGAGCCGGCGCCCCAATAGGATGCTGGTGTCACAGGCAGTGGCTTAGTCCCCTTGCCATGCCAGTCCTCAGTCTATATTCAAGTACTATTATACTGATCCACAGATAGTCTAAGAACCATATGGCAGCGTACTTACAATTTCTACCTCCTACCTTTTGTGCTGTTATACTTACACACATAATACAAATCTACAATATCATTACCACCTTTGCACCTCCATTTTAACCATTGCTAGTATGCTTATTTCTTTATGTAGAATGAGTTTCTCACTCATATCATATTCCTTCTGCTAAAGGATTTCTTTTAAAATGTCTTATAATGAAGGTTTACTGAGAATTCTGAAAAAGTCTTATTTACGACAGATATTTTCACTAGGAAGTGAATCCGCTTGATGGGTTTTTCCTGCACCCCAAGCCTCAGCATTTTAAAGATGTAACTTTAAGGCCGGCGCCGTGGCTCAACAGGCTAATCCTTTGCCTTGCGGTGCCGGCACACCAGGTTCTAGTCCCGGTCGGGGTGCCGGATTCTGTCCCGGTTGCCCCTCTTCCAGGCCAGCCCTCTGCTGTGGCCCAGGAGTGCAGTGGAGGATGGCCCAGGTGCTTGGGCCCTGCACCCCATGGGGAGACCAGGAAAAGCACCTGGCTCCTGGCTCCTGCCATCGGATGAGCGCGGTGCGCCGGCCGAAGCGCACCAACCGCGGCAGCCATTGGAGGGTGAACCAACGGCAAAGGAAGACCTTTCTCTCTGTCTCTCTCTCTCACTGTCCACTCTGCCTGTCAAAAAAAAAAAATGTAACTTTATTCTTTTCTAATTTGCATAGCTCTTGACATGAAGTCTGGGTATTCTTTCTTTGTTCTATACAAAATGTGTCCTCCCTTCCCTGCCCAACTGTGAAGCAGAATCTCTTATTGTTTACTTTCACCTAGAATATGTTTCTAGGTGTTTTCTTTCTTTTTATAAATTTATTGCTTGAGGTTCTCTAAACTTCATGGATTTGTGCTTTGATACCATCCACTGTTCTTTTCTATTATGTCTTTTGTTAACTATCCTGTCTTGTTCTCTATTATTCTTCTAGGATTCCATACATATAAGTACATATAAGTTACACCCACTTAAAAGTGTTCCACAGCTTCTGACATTTTGCACTCTTTTATTTATTTCATTTTTCTTTCTCATTGTGTTTTGGTTTAGTCTATTTCTACTGACTTATTGATTTGTTTCCCCTTGATTGTGTTCGGTCTATCGATATGTCCATGAGAGAAATCTCTTATCTTGATTATCATGGTTTTCCATTTGTAGTATTACCATTTTATTTTTTATAGTTTCCATCTCTTTGCTGAACTTCTCTACCTGTTCATGTGGGTTTCCATTAAAGCTTTTGGAATTAATCATCATTTTCCAGGTTACTTCAGAAATGGGTTTTGATTTGCTACCTTTACCTGCATATTGGCCTCCCTTCAATCCCCCTCGCAACTTCACCTTCTCCGTCCCCTCTTTCCCTGCTTTCCTTAGTTCTTCAAAACAGTTCCTTGATAGTTCCAAATTCCTGGTCACTTCTAACCAGGTTTTGATTTGATATTTCCTTTATGGCAAGGTTTTCAAATACACTTACAACTTCACAGATCCGATTTCTTTAACAGATATAGGGCTATTTTGGCCTTTAATTTCTTCTTGAGTTAGTTTTGATAAATTACATTTTTCAAAGAATTCCTTCCTTCCTCTCTTCCCTTCTCATTTTCTTTCTTTGTATAATTACAGTTTGAGGCTGAAAGAAGCATACTGTGTGTAGCACAGATAAATAATAAATAACACTTATATCCAGAACGGGGCACACTTCTTTATCTGATGGGTCTCTAGTGAGTGAGGTTAAGGAAGTCCAATCAAGAGTTAGCTGGGTTTGGATTTTGTTGCTGTTATTAGCTTCAGTACACCTCCAGCTTCAAACTCTTTTCATATTATCTTGTGATTTGCACAGGGGCTGGGTTGCTGGAGGGGTGTTTATCAGTGTCTGCCCCATGCTCAGTTTTAGGCTTTCTCTTTGCACCTGTATCTCAGAGCCTGTCTCTCTCCTGAGCTTGTTCTCTCCCAATTGGAGACTGATGGTTCTTGATTGGTACTTAGTGATTCAGTGTTGGTACTTAGTGACTCAGTGTTGGTACTTAGTGACTCAGTGTTGGTACTTTAGTGACTCAGTGTTGGTACTTAGTGACTCAGTGTTGGTACTTAGTGATTCAGTGTTGGTACTTAGTGACTCAGTGTTGGTACTTAGTGATTCAGTGTTGGTACTTAGTGATTCAGTGTTGGTACTTAGTGACTCAGTGTTGGTACTTAGTGATTCAGTGTTGGTACTTAGTGACTCAGTGTTGGTACTTAGTGATTCAGTCTTGGTACTTAGTGACTCAGTGTTGGTACTTAGTGATTCAGTGTTGGTACTTAGTGACTCAGTGTTGGTACTTTAGTGACTCAGTGTTGGTACTTAGTGACTCAGTGTTGGTACTTAGTGATTCAGTGTTGGTACTTAGTGACTCAGTGTTGGTACTTAGTGACTCAGTGTTGGTATTTAGTGATTCAGTGTTGGTACTTAGTGACTCAGTGTTGGTACTTAGTGATTCAGTGTTGGTACTTAGTGACTCAGTGTTGGTACTTAGTGATTCAGTGTTGGTACTTAGTGACTCAGTGTTGGTACTTAGTGACTCCGTGTTGGTGTGGGTGGGTGTGTGAGGGGTGCAGTTTCTTAGGTCTCAAGGGTAAGGCGCTCAGTGTTCCTGTCCCTTCCCTTGAGGAGATACATCCTTGAGGTTTGCTTCCAGGACAAGTTCCTGTTTCTCCCTGATGTTAGAGGTTTTGCTTCTTTTTTTTCCCCTTTTCATTTCCCTAAGCTGCAGTAGATCCTCACCTGTTCACAGGGATGACAGAGTGATGTGTCAATGCCTTTGTTCTGTAGGTTAGAGGCATTTGAATGGAGCTTCCTGTCTTCCTTCAACAACATCCATTCCTCCCTCCACACCTGCATCATTAAAGAAAACTTCCCTAGGTTTCCAGTCCTTCTGATGATCGCCTAGTGAATCCACAGGGAAGAGTCTGTATTTGGCTTTGAGCTCTTTGTGTCTGAAGCTCTCAGAATTCACATATTCTCACATTATGCTACACTCAGTCTTTTTCAATTTGTTAAAAATGCGAATGGATTTTCTTATTTACCATATGTGTCCCAGCTGGTCATCACCTCAGGCCTTGCTCCTAGTGAAACTGCTCACATCCTGAATCAACCTGGAGGCAGTTTTCTTTTCTTAGGTTTCAGGCTAATTGGTTGGTGGATGATCTCTACTTTCTGAAGGATTCATGAACATTCACAATTTTGTAGATTATCTGGCCATTCTCTTCCTGTTAGAATGAGGGCATACTTTTTCCAGCTTTCTGTATCTTTCCTTTATGGTAAGATTTTTAAATTGCACTTGTAATTTCACAAATCCAATTTCTTGAACAGATACAGGGCTATTTTTGCTTTTAATTTCTTCTTTAGTTTTCATAAATTACATTTTTCCAATAATTTGCTCATTTTTGTAAGTTTTATTGGCATAAGTTTTAATATCTTTTCAGGATATAAAAGATTAATATTTGAGTTTTAGTTTAATTCACTTATGTTTATTGCAATGAATGAGCTTGTGTAAGTTGTCTGTATTGCTATTTGCTTTTGATTCTTTCCATATTTACTCCATATCCTTATTTTTCTGAATTAATAAAGGATATATTTATTCCATTATTTCTCTATTAGCATTTTAACTATAATTTTCTTTATTTCTAAAATAAAATACATTATTTTGCTATTAAGTTGTGTGTATACTTCTGGGCTCTCTATTCTGTTCCATTGCTCCACACGTTTGGTCTTATCACAGTAGTAGCATATGATTTTGATTACTATAGCTTCCTAAGATAATCAGAAATCAGGAAGTATGATGCCTCCGACTTTGTTCTTTTTTCTCAAGATTGCTTTGACTAATTCAGGTCATTCACAGTTCCATATAAATTGTTCTTGTCATTGGAATTATGATAGGGGTTGTATTGAACCTATAGAGTGCTTTGGGTAGTATGTACATTTTAACAATGTTAATTATTCTAATCAATAAGCACATTGATTTCCATTTATTTGTTTCATCTTCAATTATTTGCATCATTTCACGGTTTTCTGTGTAAAGATCTTTTATCTCCTTGGTTATCAATTATAAAGTGTATAAATGCTAATGACCATACTGAAATCCAGGTCTCTGTATTCCTTAGAATGGCTAGCAAAGAGCAGATTAACCCCTAAAACATACTTATCAAATAAAATACTAACATATTTAATCATATGTATTTTAATATGCATGTATTTCTAAGCCGAGGCTACTGGGAGCATTGCTGTTGAGTTGTATCTGCCTTCTAGTTCATAAAACAACATCTCCAGAATCTGAATGCTTCATTATCATATCCCATTTCTGTCTTTCCTCTGTCCACTAACCCATAGAAAACAGTGAAAAAGTCTCTCTCCATTGTGACTTCACTTCAGCTACATTTCTGTTTTTAAGTAGGTATCTACACATCACAATCACACAAAATAATGATGTACAGCCCTGGCCTTTAGTAGTTCTATTGGTTCATACCTAGAAACCTGGGAATGCAAAATGTGTCCTGTCTTGATTCAGGAATTTCAGGAGCGTGAAGGCCAGAGGGAACCCAGAATTCCTCATCCTT
Source organism: Sylvilagus floridanus (assembly GCA_949820135.1). Lineage (NCBI taxonomy): Eukaryota > Metazoa > Chordata > Mammalia > Lagomorpha > Leporidae > Sylvilagus > Sylvilagus floridanus. Next base: position 89,874,190 of record OX463239.1, on the reverse strand, counting down.
GAATGACAGGAATGAGAGGATGAGAACCCACTGGTGTGAGTGCAGTACGTGCTGTGTGTAAATGTTTACATCATCAGTAGACATCAATATTACTGATTTTTGTTTATAGACCTTGTAAGGGGGAAACAAGGAAAATCTTACTATGGCTAAAAAAAGAAGTCATTTAAATTAAATATCATCAGTCATCTTCATTAATTATCTTTTATGTCAAACTTTGTATAGTACATTAACTTCTAGGCATATAAATAAATACCTCAGCAATTCCTAAATGTTACATTTTATTTTATTTGTTCATTATAAGCACAGTCTTCATAATTTGTTGGTTTTTTTTTTTTTGGTTAGCATCTTATGTACTCACAGCTTTGAAAAAGAGAAAGAATATTATTCCTGACCTCTTTAATAAATGGGCTTATAGGTCATAGTATATTGGGACCACAAACTGCCTATTGAACTGGCAAAGTGAAATTTAAAGGAAAAATAGGCATTCACCTGTTACCTAATTAAAGCATGAATCATTGCTTTGTAGAAACCATCACTTTTCCACCTCTATTCATCCACTTCACATAACTAATGGAAGTACATGATGGAAAGCCTACATAAGCAATTATATTATTAATAAAAGAAAATGCAAAAATACTATCTATAATCAAAATAGCCTATTAAAAAAAATAAAGCTCTCATCCTGTTGCTTCTCCTCTCAGAACGAATCCACAGCAACATCGTCCTTTAGAGTCTTTTAGAATAAGGTAGGTTTTTGGAACCCTTTCTTTTGGAGAGAAAGTTGGTTGTGCCTTGCCGAGTAGCTGTTCCTCCAAGTCGGTCTCAGAAGGGAAGAGGCATTCTGATACTTCCTCCTCTGAGGAATTCTTAGAGGAGCATCCTCGCTATGGCCAACCAGCTTTGTCGCAGGGTGGATAAGCCTATCTCAGCCTGAGGTGCTGTTTCAGAAACTACCCACCTGGAGAGGGCAGCTTTACCCTCAACACTAGTCTTTGTCAATATAAAAGTAGTATTTTGCTTCTCTATCTGCTAACTCTTTTGCTCCATAGTTCAAAACTTTAATAGGGAAGAAAGTTGCTATTTAGTTTTTGACTTTCTCAAAGATCTCAGTACAATAGGTAGAGTTCCAACTCACTCTAGGATGGGAAGAAAGAACAATGTTGATCAAATGTGACAAATATGACATAACTCTTATTCAATGCCATCCTTTAAAAAAAATGTTTTGAGCTAATTAAGTGACTGAATTGGAGAGAAATCCAGGTCTCAGCACTTTATCAGGTAAATGCAAACTGCCTTTCTTTTTCCATTATAAAATACTTTTTTGACCAAAAAGAAAAATGTTCTTTCCTAAGCCACGAAGGTTAACTTTGGCAACACACTAAAACTTTAATTTGGTATTAGATGTCAAAGCAGGAAGTGAACTTTAGTTTTTTGGCTCCTCCATTTTTGAAATGGCAAGTTACCTTTATAGGTTGGGACAGTGTCCAACTTTCCTTTTATAACTTGTTTTCTCTCCAAAGGCTGGACTATTGCCACAGGCTGCACTTTGTAAGATTTAAAATCCCGTTTATAGGTGGTACCAAGATCGATCTTCCCTTGCTTGGGTTTATACTCTTCTGGTACACGGCAAGGCTGTTTGACTACTTCATATGGACGATAATCCGATCTGAAATATAGAATTTTGAAACATGGCCTCACAGCTTCTTTTATTTCTAATTATTTTAATGCAATATTGAAAATTTCAAGTTTTTTTTTTCTTGAAAGTCTTGGACAATAGTAAAATGATAATAGTTGAAAAGATAATTAAAAGAACTAACTGAATTCCTCGGTAAATTCCTGTCTAGTTAGTGACTAAATAGCTTGTCCGAAATTCCAGATTTAAAAACATCACTACAATAGCTCTCCAGTTAATTAATAAAATCCTCGAGGAATTGACTTTGTGTAACCTGGGAGGAAATCTCAGGTGAAAGTTTTAATGAATCCATAAGCATTAAAACGTATATCCTTCTTGGGTCTACTTTATCAAAATCTTTCCTAATCCTACTTGAGGATTCTAGTAAACTATTTGGTATACTTTATTCTGATTGAATAATGCTGTCTTCCTGTTCATTGTTAAATGATCAGTAACTCCACCTTTAAGACATAAATCACAGTCATCGTATGGATATGACTCCAACACATCTTTGGATCTCCTGAAGTCTTTGCCATGGAAGGCTGCCAGAGGGTACTGTAGCCACACAGGCATTATAGAACACTCAGACAGAGGTAGGACTGTCAACACTGAAGCAGTCTGCCGGAACAACAAAGATTATAGCCCAGACTGATCAGACTGCGTGGCTCCCAATCCCGGCTCTGCCCTTCACTAGCTGCATGCCTTCGGATAACTTGCTTATTCTGTCTATGCCATAGTTTCCATATAGATGAGATACCATTTACATATAGGGTTGTTTTAGGGATACATTCATATGAGTACATGCTTAGAGCAGTACTTGGTATGTAGAAATATGTCAGCTACTACTGCTACCACTCCAAGTTTCAAATTGCTTTTTCTTCTGGACTCTATTGGCTGTGTCACTCATTTATGACTAAAGTATCTCGTATTAAGTCAGTGTTTAGTGCATATGTCCATAACCCCCAATGGCAAAACAAAAGCTCGCTGAATTCCTTCTATTCACAACATAACTTCTTGGACTGGTTGATTCTATTTTCTCACCCTCTTCAATCCACTTCAGTCTGGTTTCCAGCATTGTCACGTCTCTAATACACTCTAAGGCGCAGAATGACTTCTGTGTGATTAAACTCACTGGGCCTTTTTGGTCCTCATTGTACTTGACCTCTCCAGAAGTAAATGATAGTACAGTTCACTTCATTTCCCAGAAATCTTCTCTTCCTGCCTTCCTGATTTCTCCTCTGGTTCCCACGCAGCTCCCTCCACCTCTGTGTAATCATTACATGAATGCTGGAGTCCCTCGGCCTCGGACCTACACAGACTCCTCTCACCCAACGCTTACTCTCAGAACTCTGCTCTCACACTTCATCTGTATTCTGCCTCCATGGAAGTGACTCTCACGCTGACCTCTCAGCAGCTTAGATCTCTTCTCTGGACTCTGTATCAGAGCCCTTGGATAGTCAACAGCACTTCAAAACTCAAAATGCCCCAAATAAAACTTAAATGATCCACTCCCTCAACAAGTCTGGTCCTTTTTGCAGCTCCCTGCTACAGGGAACGGCACGCCATTCCTCAGTTGTATAGTCAGAAACCTAGGACTCAGGCATTATCTTGACTCTCCCTATCTAGGCCATCATTAACTCCTAGCAATTCTGTCTTTTAAATCTCTCTCATATCCAACCACGTTTTTCCAACTCTGTCACCACTATAATATTCAAGCTTTAATAACAGCTCATTTGAACCACTCCAGTAGCTTCCTAAACTCACTCACCTACATCAGTCCTAGTCCCCTCTCCTATCTTTTTTTCCCACTGTACTCAGTTCTTTCACAGGAAAATCTCATCAGGTCATTCTTGCCCTCATCTCCTTGCTCCTCCTCACCCGAGTCTAGCCCACTCCCAACAAACAAACAAAACCGGAAGAGGAGCTCGCAATGGCTCCTTTCTGCTGTAAGCTTACAGACAACACTGAACATGGTCTCAGGGTGCGGCCCCGCCTCTCTCACTAGCCTCAACTCACACTGTGCTTCCTCTTGCTCCAGCAGTCGGCCATTTATTTATTTAGAGGATTTCCTACATGCTGCTTCCTGCTGCGTTACTTTCTCCGCCTCAATGCACATCCACCCCCTGTTAATCCAGCTAACCACTTAACATCCTTTAAGAGTTGGCTCCTTTGTCTAATGTCTCTGATAAAGTCAATTCTCGTGTTCTGGCTGCTAAGGTAGTTTTACCTATTTTTCATAATTTTTACCAGTGTGGCACTTTTGTATTTTGAGTGGCTCTTTAAAAATTGTCAACCCCTCCCTGGAGCATAGTGTCTGTGAGCACAGAGATCAAAACTAGCATCGTGCCAGGTGCTTAATAAATGCTTAATATGTATGTAGTGGATAATAGCAGAAATCGCATACCTCAGCTTCGCAAGACACCTGAGTTGTCCTTTACTCCTCCCCAGTACCAGCTAGAGAACAGACTAACATGCAATCAAGGAGGGGAAGAATCCAGCAGAGAACAGAGAGAAAGCTCAGAAATCTCAGTGCCTCGGATTAGACCAGCTAAGGAGCAGAAATCCTACCTCCACACCCAAAGCAACTTTCTGTAGAGAAGCACAAGGCGAATGCAGCGGTATTCATCTGATTTACCTGAAATGACTGATATATCCAGAACTTAATCCTTCAGGGCAGACTTCCTGCCAACACGGACAGTCATCTAACCGGGCTGCAACTGGAATGCTCTGAAAGACTGTAAGTCTTAGACGGTTTCAGACATCTGTTCTTTATTGTCTCTTCTTGAATTACAACAGTATAGATTGACACCTTATTCTCTGTACAGATAAATAAGCCTTCTACGCCTAGACAGCCTGGTCAACATAGGGTAGTCAAGAAGAGTTCCAGGCCTCTGGGTCTCAGCTCTTAGAAATGCTGCTGGTTTCCTAGTCAAAATACAAAGAAGATTCCAGTGTCTTACTAGTTGGAGGAATGACAACGGAAGAAATGGAATTTTTAGCTTTACCGGAATGTTTGGATCTTTGCCATTTGGAACTTTTTGTTTTCTTTTTCAACTAGTAAGGACTACTTGAACAAGACCACTGGGAAAACTCAGAAATGAAAAACAATTATCATAAAAAAATATGGTAGGTTGGGCCGGCACTGAGGCATAGCGGGTAAAGCAGCTGCCTGCAGTGTCAGGGGCACCGGCTCGAGTCCCGGCTGCTCCACTTCTGAGCCAGCTCTCTGCTGTGGCCTGGGAAAGCAGTAGAAGATGGCTCAAGTCCTTGGGCCCCTGCACCCACATGGGAGACCCGGAAGAAGCTCCTGGGTCCTGACCTCGGATTGGCACAAGGCCGGCCGTCGCGGTCAATTGGGGAGTGAACCAGATGGAAGACCTCTCTCTCTCTCTCTCCTCTCCTTCTCTGTGTAACTCTGACTTTCAAATAAATAAAATATTTTTAAAAAATAAGGTAGGTAAAAGTTTCTTAATTTTAACATTTAAAACTGCTGACAAGGAAAAATATTTAGTTTTGCTTTTAAATATGAATATTGTTGAGAATTATTTCAAATCTCTATTATAAGCCAGTAAAGGCCCAAAAGGAACAGATTAAGGTGAAGGGGAAATCAAGTTTGCTCTATCTCAACTAGTTGTTCAATTTGTTCACCTCTTCTCCTGAAACCTATCATTATTTTGGATTTTCACACTTTCAGACTGTATGAAAGGATACTGAAGTCTGAGGACTGTGGAAAATCTTCAAATTCATGGAAGAGTGACAAACTATAGTAGTAACTAGAGTTATCAACACAATGTTACTTCAAGGTTTTCCAGAAATGTTAAAAGTAGAAATGCTAATTGCTTGAGTGTCCACTTTTGCTTTGTAAGTAGGACAAGCTCTAGCTGAAATGAAATGGAAATGAACGACACTAAAAATTAAAGCTATTACACAACATTCTGAAACCCTCAGATGGCAGATTCTGATATGTGAGTTCCTTGAAAGCAGAAATTTCAATTTACTTGTCTCTCTGTACTTAAAGCCTAAGACAGTGCCTTGAATATAGTGCACACAAAACAGTTTAAATAAAATGATAAAAGAACTGACCAAGTTGCAAAGTATGAAGAGATAAAAAAAAAAAAAAACTAGTTCCACATGAAAAGTTTAAATAAGCTTAAGAGGCTTGTTGGTTTTCATCTCCTACAAAATTATTGGGTACCTACTATGTGCTAGTAGGCATTGTACCAGATTTCTGGGGGGAAAAAGGCTGAGCTAATATAAGACCTAGTTCTTATTTTCATGACACACTGTACTAAGCTAGTGACAAATCACAGAAAGGTGCTTTGAGAACTCACACAAATTTTAGCTAGCCTAAAACTGGGTCAGGTGTCAGAGGGGACTTTTCCAAGGGATCACTGAGTTGTGATCTACAGATTGAATGGCTGTTAACTAGGGGAAGTGGGAAGAAAAAGTCCAGGCCAGGAAAACAGTATCCTAGAATGCTTTTAATCAAGTGAAATCTGGCACTTTCAAGCAAATAAAGAATGAATGGCTTATGCTGTGGGAACAAAATACAGTGAAAAGGGTACTGCAATGAAAATAGACTAGGAAAGCAAGCAGGGAACAATAACAAAGAGACGCTGGACAGGAGTTCTATGTTAAACATATGGGAAAGCTCAAGCGCATTTCCAAGCAAGGAAGTGACAGGATTAGATTTGCATTTTTAAAAAGATCATCTTGGCAGGCTAAATTATTGAAAACAGACTATAGATGAAAAACTAGAGTAGATACAGATACCAGGAAGCTACTGCATTCCTCCAGGTAGGTGATGGGGGAAAGTAGATAAAAAGAAGACATTTTAGGAGGTAAAAACATAAACAGAACTTTCAATTTCCCCCTTCTCACTCTTTGTCAACTGAACTTAATTCTCATCTTTCCATTTTTTCTCAGGTTGTGACTTAACTACTTTCTTGCTTCTTGGATTGACTCAACTTAAATCACTAAGCCATTCAATTTAAATATTAGAAACCTTTAGTCCAGACGAGTTGGGAGGGAAATAAGTAAAGCAAACAGTTGCCCAATATTTACTTAAATGTAGTTATTCCTTCCATTTTCTCTCGGCATGCACGGAATTCTTGCTTGGGTTTGAGACTTTGAGGTGGAAGAATATTGCCATGCATAGGATATTTTTCCAAATATTCAGTTGTGGGGCAAGATACGCCAGAATTTTCATAAATCCGCGTGGTTCCATGTGGACAATGGTGCCGCCTGTGCAAACAAACAAACTGAAAGATTATTTTTCCTTAAAAAAAAATCGTGTAGTAATTACATTTTAATCAGAGGCTTCTAAAACTCAGAATCTATTTTATTTAAAACAATTTTATTTTTTAAAGGTAAAGAGAAAGATATAGATATAGATTAGATATAGACATATAGCTATCCCACTCACTGGCTCACTCCCCAAAGGCCACAATATTTAAGGGCTGAACCAGATCGAAAGCAGAGCCAGGAACTCAATCCAGGTTTCCCATGTGTGTGGCAGGGAACCAAAGACTTGAGCTATCACCTGCTGCCTCCCCAGGTGAGTATTAGCAGGCAGGTGGACTCAGAAGCAGAGCTAGGACCAGAAATAAGTACTCGGACATTGGATGTGGCTCCCCAGGAGGTATCTTAACTGCTGCGGACATCCATCCCAGAATCTCTGAATTTTTAGGGCAGCTTTATTAAGATACGAAGAAGTGTTTCCTCTGCAGTGGTACCTTCAAAAACAAGGAATCCATTACAGACAATCCTTTTGTGGTGGAAGTTCTGGTTGTGCTCTTACCTAACTGTCTTGTAGCATAGAAGCTGCAAACAAACAAATGAACTGCCCTGACCTGTTCCAGACAGGGTCCATATGCAATTTACATTTCACCTCTTAGATACAGTCCCATAAGATTTTGAATCAGAAAAGAGCTACGTAGAAAGAGAGGTAGCATATAATGTCCGCTCTGCTTGCATAGATTGTGGTACAGGCAAAGCACAAGGAGCCAGCAGTTGTCCAGATTTGCAAGGTGGTTTGGCAGCTTCCTGACCTTGGCAGGAGTGGGTGAGTTCTGGAGCTTACAGCTCTTGCAGTTTTCTGATTGTGAAAGAAGTAGTGGCTCCCCTGGCAGTCCAGTGCTGTAGTGAGATTTCTGGGAATGTTTCCTGGAAGCTTATTTTGAAAATGGCTTTAGTTTTTCCAACTGAACTATATATACACCTTAATAAATTCCTTTTTGCCTAAACTAACCAGAGCATATGGCTACTTATGTTGCCCATAACTAAAGTCCCTGAACAAAGCAATCAGTTGTTGAAGAGAATAACGTGGCCATTGGAAGATGGCAAGACTGAAAACAGTGAAAAAATGTGCTGTAGTAGAGTACACGCAGGTAAAAGTGATCCTGAAGGAGATGCATAGGCTTTGCAGATGAATCGGAACCTCTTATGATACTGGGCTCAACGAGCCCTCAGGAGTAAACCAAGAGAAATACAAGCAGAAAAACTGCAGAACAGAAAGAGCGAAGAGGTGGCGTCACAGGGATCCCTGGAAACTTCAGTCAGGGGAGTCCAAAGACTCAAGAACATCAACGTGGAGCTGTGGGAAAGCATACATGGTCCAGGACTTGGAAAAATTAGATGTAGGGTACGTGGGTTCTAACAGGTACACACAGGTTCTAATGTAGCTGCACTGAGTCACGAAAATCAAATCAAAGCCCTCAAATCTGTCATTGGTTCTCGTTTCATTTTCCATCAAAGCATTTACAGACCTTACAAGTCACACAGTGCTGAAGGGCTCGGAAAGAAAGCAAAAACGTCACATTCCCAACCCCCACAGCCACTTCTCGTGCTTTGCTGGACACCACATCTGTGATACTTGCTTACCAACTCAGAACATCTGGACTTATCCAGCTGCACCACCAACTTTTAAATCTCCACATAAACAATGTGTGATTTATACCACGTCTGTTTACTTTCTGTTGTATGGGAACGCATTCATTCAGCAAGTACTGAATGAGTAACAACTGTGCGATAATTTGGAGATAGAGCTATTAGGAAAGAAAAAGCTAAAATTCCTCTTCCCCTTGAGCATTCCTTGGGGGGGGGGTGTAGGAGGTGGGGAAGCCAGCAACAAACACATTAGAAAAATACATATTATATCACATCATCACATCACATCACATCACATCACAAGCACAATGTGAGGAAAAAATGAAGCCAGGAAGTGAGAGTGTGAGTGGGGAAAGAAGGCTGCAATTTGGGCAGTGTGACATCTGCGTAAAGATCTGGCCAAGAAAGTTCTATTCTTACTGTAACTTGATTAGATATGCATCTTAAACACTACACTGAACACTGAAACTTTTTTTTTTAATTCCACTAACTTTAAACAGCATTTCTGGATGCCTGCCTTTGCAAGATGAGCCCATGAATTCCCAGATACTTTAACTCTCCTACTTTGTAATATGATGGAGAAAAATATGATGGAGAAAAATTAAATATTTTCCAATTCCCTTTCACATTCCACTGTTTGCTATCCATTTTTACATATGATTATATATTTCTCCTTTATTTAGGTTTTGCTTTTCGACACAACCAAAGTGCGACTGACCAAACCTCCCCAACCATCTTGGAAATATTGTGAACGCAGTATACTGTGTTTACATTACCATGGCCATGACTATTGTTTAACTCTGGGTCCTGTAATGTGCCCACGAAGGTATTCAAGTAGAGGACTGCCACCTCCTTCCTTCTCTTGCTGCTGGGCAGTCGGATCAGAGCCTCACCCGGGCCCTGCTGAGCAGACAGGTTTCCATGTGCACTTCAGGACTTGAGTATAACTTCTCTCAACTGTCAATGTTCCTCCACCTCTCCTTCTCAAAATCTCTTGAAATGTCATCTGCTAGTAAATCCTCCTTTCATTTCCTTCAGTAATGTGGGTTTATTTCTACCTGGGTTTTTATAATTGCATTTCCCCAGATCTTGGGGAAGGAATGGAGAATAAGTTCTTCCGATTCGCCATCACAGGCAGGCGCCACCGTGCGCTTTTCTGTCCTGCTAAACATCACCCTGTCTCCTGCCCCCCCCAAATCTCACCTAAGCCTTCTGAACACGTTCTCAAAGAAAGCTGGTTACTGCTGCAAAGCTTCATTTCCCCCAGCCACCCCACAACTCTGTTTTCAAAAAAATAAAATTCCATCACAGTTTAATTTACATGAAAAATGGTATATACTCCTCGAAGAGGACAAAGATGCTAGAGATGTAGGAAACTATCCAGTCACATAGCGTGAAAAAGAGCCTCAACAGGAAACTGACCACGCAGCAGAAGCAGGTCCAAGCTCCCTCCTGAGGTCATGACCATCCAGAGCCTGCCGGATGAAGTGTCAATGAGCCGCTTCTACCTTATCCCCCTTCTTCGTCCCAGTCAGGTAGCCAGGAGCTTCGCACTCATATTTTCTCAGTGCAATCTTTTGGTAGGGTGGAGAAGAAAAGCTATCTGAAGCCAACACATTTTCCTGTCATTAAACAAAAGCATTTATGGGAGAAATGAAACCAAGTGTTCCTAAGGAAGGAGATGGTGGACAGTTGTCTTCTAAGGACTCAAGAGAAAACAAATGGTCTCGGATCACAAAAAGAGGGGAGAAGTAAAGATCTCCCCAGCACACCGAGAAAGGGGCTGGGGGGGGGGTGTTTGCTGCAGCCTGTGTCAGTGTCCCAGGAGGCAGCCAGATCTCGAAAGGGTTTGTTGAACGCAGGTCTCCCGCAGTTTTCAACTTTGCACCTCAAGGATAAGCCTGCAAGTAGCGAAGGCATCACTCTCAAAGGACGCCCTCGAACTTCAACAAAGGACATTTCTGGGGTCGCTCCCGGTGCGCTACGCCCAGAGGCGACTCTTCTTGCACGGAGACTGTCTTAACTCCTTGGACCCCTAAACCGAGCAAAGTGGAGTCGCTAACAAAATGAAGACTGAATTTCCTGACAGCTCCGCGGTGAAGGAGCTTGGGCTGCCTTCGAATTAATTTAAGAGTAGGTTTAAAAAAAAAAAAAAAGCGATTTTTCTTGTACACCGGAGTTTGTCGGTTCATACCTCAAAGGGTGATTTCCCTGTTACCTACATCTAGTCACAAACGACGATTATTAAGACACTGGCAGAGAAACTGCTTTGCACCGCCCAAACGATTCCAAACGTGAGGATCTTTTCAAAAAGTCCATGAGAACTGCGTCTCATGACAAAGAAGATGCATGGACTTGAGTCTTGTTCTGCATCGAAATCAACGTGTCTCTTAATTCCGATGTCCACGCACCTGCCCTTATTTATTTAGCAAACAATGAGCTAATCCGCCGGGCAGCAACCCCGAGCGGAGCAGGACAGAGTGTGTGGGCGGCACCGAAGGCGGTCACCGCGGACGCCACGGCCCCGGGCCGGTGTCCAGGGCGGATCCCGCGGCGGCGCCCCTGGCCGGGAATGGGGATGGGAACGGGATCGGGGTCTGGCCGGCGGCGCGGAAAGCCGGCAAGGTTAGAAAGCGCGACTCGGCTGCAGAGTTACACCTGCTGCATCATGTCCCTGTTTACATTTATTTATTCATTTATTTGGAAGGCAGAATTAACAGAGAGCGAGCGAGCGAGCGCGCTACAGAGACGGATCATCCATCCGCTGGGTCACTCCCCAGGCGGCTGCAAGGGCCGGAGCCGCGCCGATCCGAAGCCAGGAGCCGGGAGATCCTCCGGGTCTCCCATGGGGTGCAGGGCCCAAGCACGCGGGCCATCCTCCACTGCCCTCCCGGGCCACAGCAGGGAGCCGGGCCGGGACTGCAGCCCCCGCCGCGCCGCAGCGCCAGCCCCGCGGTCCTTTCCAGTCCTCTGCTTCTTCCTCTCGCGGTCGGACCCGACCCCGCCGCTGACCAGCGTGGACACTCTCCGCCCGGCCGCTGGAGAGGCCGAGTTCCTGGGCCGGGGTCCGCGAGAACGGCGGGCGCCCTGCGAGCCCCTTCCCCGGAGCGCCCGTCCGCCGAGGCCCCGGCCCGCCCCACACCAGCGCTTCCTTACCCGCAGGTACAGATCTGACAGAGACACCAGCTCCTCATGCTCCCGGCTCCCTCGACCCGGGCGCTCGCTTGTCGTCAAGGCAACCGCGGGATTTCCCGGGAGACGGACGCGGCGCGCTTCCGGGGACGTCAGAGGCGCGCGCCCGGGTCAAAGGTTGCGCGTCGGCTCGCCCCGCCCCGCCGGCGCGCGGGCGTTCGGGACTGGACGGAGCGTCCTGGACTGACTGTGGTGGGAGCGCGGCTGGCCCGACGGCGGGAGGCGGTGAGTGCAGCCCGCGCTCGCGAGCGGCCAGCCTGGGAGCCGTGCTGGGGGACCGGCCCGGGGCGAGCCCCGCTGGGGAGCGGCCGTCGCTCGCTCGCAGGCCCGGGGCCCGGGGCGGGCCGCGGAGGGCTTCCTGCGGGAGGCCGGGCGGACCCGCTGCGGTGCACCTGCTGGGCCGGGCGGCCCGTGGCCCAGACTTTACTCCAGGTGTGCGCAGTCGCGAAGCCGCCGGCTGTCCACCTCGGGGGGCCGCTGCGAGCCTAGGGCCGGGGGCAGGCTGGAGCCGGGGAGGGCGGCCGGGCTCTCTGTCCCCTCCCCGGCCCGCAGAGTCCCGCACCCGCCGGCTGATGCAGCCCCGGGGCGGCCGTGCACCTGACCTCCGCGCTCGCCCCGGACGTGGGCCCAGGAGCCCGTCCGTCGGGGTTCTCCGCTGAGAGACGCCTCCTGGGCTCTCGGTTTGCATTGTCTTTTCCCTTTGGCCCCCACTTCTCCCCTCGTCGAACCCCCCGTCCCCCACGGCGCGTTTTTTGTAATGCGCTTCGAATGACGACTCGCAGGCACTAAGGAACCATGGTGCTCAGTAGCCTGGAGAAGATGATCCAGCTGCAGAAGAACACGGCCAGCATCAGGAACATCTGCGTGTTGGCGCACGTTGACCACGGTGAGAGTCCTTCCACACCCAGCGGCCGGGCGGGCGCGTCTCTGCGCGTCTCTGCGGAGCGGGGCTGCGGACAGTTCGCGGCAGGGGATGCAAGTCTTTTTTTTTTTTCCTAAGATTAATTTTTTTTTAATTTTTAAGGCAGAGTGACAGAGAGGCAGAGAGAGAGGTCTTCCATCCACTGGTTCACTCCCCAATTGGCTGCAACGGCCAGAGCTTCGCTGATCCGAAGCCAGGAGCTTCTTCCTGGTCTCCCATGCGGGTGCAGGGCCCAAGGACCTGGGCCATCTTCTACTGCTTTCCCAGGCCCTAGCAGAGCGCTGGATCGGAAGTGGAGCAGCCAGGACTTGAACCGACGCCCGTATGGAATGTCGGCACCGCAGCCTGCGGCTTTATCCACTAGCCGCAGCGCCGGCCCTTCTTTCTTACTTTTACAGCTTTTTGTGTGATGTCAGAGAAGCATGCTGTAAAGCATTTGAAATGAATTCACTTACCTGATGGTTCATTCTGTGTAGCATATCAGATTGTCTTTTAAACCAGAACTTGAGTTTTTGTTAAAATAGAAAAAATTTTTTCTGATTTTTTTTTTTTACTTACTTATTTTAAAAGATTTATTTATTTATTTGAGAGTGACAGAGGGCGAGATCTTCTGTCCACCGGTTCACACTCCACGTGACTGCAGTGGGACCAGGAGCTTCATCTGGGTCTCTCACACGGATGTCGGGCCCAAACACCTGGGCCGTCTTTCACTGCTTTTCCCAGGCCATTAACAGGGAGCTGGGTCAGAAGTGGAGCAGCTGGGTCAGGAACCACTGTCCCTTTGGGATGCTGGCATCAAGGTGATGCTTAACCTGCTATGCCACAGTGCCAGCCCCTATTTTTAAAAATTATATGTGTGTGTGTGTGTGTGTGTGTGTGTGTATAGTTCGTTTGCTTTTTGAGACAGGGAAGATAGAATTTGCATCCCACCAGCTCACTCCTCAAATGCCTGCAAAGAGCCATGAGCAGGTGCTAGGAGCTGGGAATTCAATCCAGGGCTCCCATACGGGTAGCAGGACCCAATCACCTGAGCCGTCACTACTGTCACCCAAGTCTGCATTAGCAAGACCGGGATGAGGAGCCAGAGATGGGACTTGAACCCAGGCAGTCTAATATGAGATTCAATTTTAATCACTAGGCCAAATGCCCAGGCTTGGAAAAAAAATTTAAATAGCTTTGTTTGTAAAATGTCTATAGTCTTGGAGTCTGTATTATGTGTTTCTGTTTAATTCATCAGATATTTACTGAGAACTGCCAAGTTCAGGGTATTTTGCCTGGGATGTCAGTAGGTAGAAATTTATGAGTGGAACAGTAGTCCAGCTGTTGAGGCAGCCTTGGGGTAAGGCCTGGTGAAATGAGACAGATGTGTGAGAAAAACACAGCCTGTAAGGGTTGGGCACGCTTGATGATTGGGGGGGAGCTAGGGGCGCATTAAAAAAAGGCTTCACAGCCTAGCTAAAGATGACCCCTCGGGGGAGAAGGAAACATGTGGCCGAGGCCCATGGCTCTGGAAGGTCAGGAATAGCTAACGTACGTGGAGACTTTTGATGGCTTGCTACGCCTGCCTGCGTTTCTGACTGCTTTGTGGTTTGGGTAGCCACCGCACAGGGCCAGGAATGAGCGTGTGAAGTAAAACCTGTCTATCATCCTGCAGGTGAGGCTAGGCTGGGCCATAGCCCGTGGAGCTCTGCGTGTAAGGGTCAGATGCTGCAGCTCTGGACTTAGGCGACCTGGGTTCAAAGTTCTGTTTTCAAGTCGCTTCGCCTTGTGGAGCTTCACTGTGCAGCACCTATAACGTAGTCTGAAGACCATACTACCTTGTAGGCTGGGAAGATCACGTGATGATAATGAGAAGCCCTTGGCAGGAAGATAAATGCTTCATCATGAAAAGGGTCATTAACACCTTTTATGAGGCAATAGGAAGCCGTTGGGCACTAAAAATAAAGCATGGGAACGTGGTCAAGAAGTGTATAAGAAGGGCGAGGGCCGGTGTTGTGGTCCAGCACTTTAAGCTGCCTGCAGTGCCGGCATGCCGTCTGGGCCCCGGTTCAGGTCCCTGCTGCTCGGCTTCCCCTCCAGCTCCCTCCTAATGGCCTGGGAGAATAGCAGGAGAGGGCCCAAGTGCTCGGGCCCCTGCTCCCACGTGGGAGACCTCAATGAAGTTCCTGGCTCATGGTTTCTGCCTGGGCCAGCCCTGGACATTGTGGCTATTTGGGGAGTGAACCTGCAAATAGACGATCTCTCTCTCTCCATCTCCCCCCACTCTGTAAGTCTGTCTTTCAAATAAACAAAATAAAAGGAATCCTTTTTTAAAAAATGATTTGGCTGGTAGGAGTGCTTAGGAGGAATGAAAGGCAGATAAGAGGTTAGGTGGCTGAGCTGTCGATAGAACACTGAAGGGAAAATGTGCGGGGGCAGAAAGAGATGTTAGGTCACTTTCCAGGAGAAGCCAGCTGAGAATCAATGTTATGTAGAAATCCAGAGAAGAACTATAATTATATTTCTCACATTTTCAAGATAGGTCTGACAAATTTTTTTTTTTTGCTTTATGAATTAAATCATGGGAAGTCAACTGTGTGTGTGTACCAACTCACTTTAAATTTAAATTAGGTTAAACTGTGCCGTCCCAGAAAATCTGTGATGCATTCATTTATTTAACAAATATTTATTGGATGTCTCTCAGGTGCCAAACATTGTTCTGTCCTAGGGATATAGCTATGATACTTAATATTCTAGAACAGTGTATGTTTGAGAATGAATTCTCCTTTATTGGGTAGCAGGAGAATGATGCTGGAGGATTATACACTGCCACACAGTATTTCTGTAGCCAACAAGTGAGCCAATATTAAAGTTTGTCAGTGAATATAGCTACTGATTGGTTAGTGATTCAAACTATGCACAGATTCCATAGCTTTGCTAAAGTTCCCGGAGTAGGATTAGGACTTGCCTTGAAGGAAAATACCCTCTTGTTTCAACCCAGTTTACTCGGTGGCATTCTTCAAACCAAGTTAGCTGTTTGTACCACTTGAAGTTGTATAGTCTTTAGCTGTAATCTGCTTAATGAAGGTAACTGTAAATGTTCTTTGAGTATACAAGGAATTTGTATTAATTGTTAAGTGGATTCCTAAGGTTTAGGTTTGGCTACTGGGTTACGTTGGCAGCTATGGTGTAGCTGGTGACCTCTGCAAGGCCGGATTGCAAACAGTAGGAGATCTGGGTAAATTATTTGAGTTTCTTTGCTAAGTAAGTATTTTATCAAGACAGAGAAACAGAGACGGGGATCTTCTGTCTACTGGTTCCCTTGCCAAATGCAGCAACATCTGGGACTGGGCCAGGCTGCCCAGAGCGTGGCACTCAATCTGGTCTCCTAGTGGGTGGCAGGGACCCAATACTTGAGCCATCGCCTGAGCCTCCCAGGTGCACAGTGGTAGGATGCACATCCCTCCCAGGATGCTGCAGTGATCATGCGTCTGGTACGGGATGTGGGTGTTCCAAGCAGTCTCATGAGCACTGTGTCAGACAACCCAGCCTTGTGTTGTTTGTTTCATAGACAGAAGTTATTGCTGTCCTGTTGCCATTCCAAGTTATCAGAGCCTAAGTTTATAAGCATGATTGCTATCATAGATATGGAATGATTGATACAGTAACTGTGATAAATACGACCAAATTCTTGAGGCTAGGACAGGTTATAGGAACTATGGAAGTTATTTGTCAGATGTCCGTATTTTGATTTGCTCTGTCAGTTAAAAAGTCCGTGCATTTTACGCTGTGTAAAGTCTGCCTCAGTTTAAGGAAAATGCTTAGATAACAGTTGGTTCCCACCTTTTCAGGTGAGGTTGATGAGATGCACAGGGTTGGAGCTAAGATTGCAGCATTGTAGGATTTTAATATCTGTGTCTTTCCAGATGATGTTCTGTCCAGAAGTCTAATAAAACTCTAAAATTTCCCTTTTTCCTTCTGTTACCCCGCGTAGGTAAAAGTAAAATCTTTGCTAAGCCAACTTATGACCAGATATTAAATCTGTAGGTGCAGTCCATCTTTCCATCCCTTTAAAAATATATAGAAAATATATAGAAAATACATAGATTTGAACAAATGTTATTTTAACAGGAAAAACTACTCTGGCCGACTGCCTTATATCTAGCAATGGAATCATCTCAAGCCGGCTGGCTGGAAAGGTAAGCTGTTACGTCTCTTCAGTGCTGCTCTTCCTAAGTCTTAGCTGCCTCTGAAGTGGCAGACCACTTGCTGTGTTCTTAGTGATCAAAAAAGTCTAAAACATACTTTTTTTTTTTTTGACCGGCAGAGTGGACAGTGAGAGAGAGAGACAGAGAGAAAGGTCTTCCTTTGCCGTTGGTTCACCCTCCAATGGCTGCCGCAGCCGGCGCACTGCGATGATCCGAAGCCAGGAACCAGGTGCTTCTCCTGGTCTCCCATGGGGTGCAGGGCCCAAGCACTTGGGCCATCCTCCACTGCACTCCCGGGCCACAGCAGAGAGCTGGCCTAGAAGAGGGGCAACCGGGACAGAATCCGGTGCCCCGACCGGGACTAGAACCCAGTGTGCTGGCGCCGCAGGCAGATTAGCCTAGTGAACTGCGGTGCCAGCCTAAAGCATAGTTCTTGAATCTAAGAAGCTACCTGTCTAATAAGATAAAATAGATGAGAAAAAGTTCCTACTGCTTTGTATTGCTTTATAAATGCAAAAGTGAATTTTTGCAACAAATAAAATGATACATGATTGTGGGAAATTTCACAGAAAAAGAAGTTATTCAGAGGTGGGCGAGTTGGGTGACTTGAAGAGAGGGCAGGGAAGCAACATGGATAAAGGTCGAGTGTTGTGTTGATTGGAGTGCAGTATATCCCTAGAGACTAGCAGAAGAGAAAACACTATGGTAGAGAGAATATCCGATTATAGAAGGAAGACCTTGAAGGGTAGCCAAGTACCAAAAAAAAAAAAAAGGTTCTTAAGCCTGAGATGAGTAGTGTTTGCAGGAGTGCAATCTGGGATCTGTGTTTCTAGTTGTGACTTGAAAGGCCTTCTAACAATTTAGGTAGTGATAGAAAGATTTAAAAAGGTGTTCTCTTCTTCACCTAGGCTATAATCAGGAGGAGTGATCAGGTGATAGGGAGTAGAGAGAGGAGGCGATGGTTAGCAAAATGGAAACAACAGAGTAGACCCAGGAGACCTGCAGGTAGAGTGGGGTGTTTGAGGTGGGGTGGGTGGGGAGCTGGCTCAGACTATCTACAGGAGGCTGCAGAACTTAAAAAGTTGGGATGAAATACTGAAGTACTTGTATTTTTCCCATGTGAAAAATTAGAAATTTTCTAAGTACAAGAATTCTAAACTAAGTACAAGAAAAGAAATAATAAAATCTAATTAACGAAGAATAATACAGACATTTTATGGAAAGGATCAGTAAAACCACAAGTTACTGAAAAAGACTGACACAACTAACAAATACAGTATAATAATGCTGGGTGCCTGCCATTACTCATTTTAAGAGTGAACTCTAATGTAAATTATGGGCTTATTAATTATAACATTAGTGTTGGTTCACCAGTTGTAAAAATATACATCATACCATATGCTAATATAAGATGTAAATTATAGAGAATAGGCAGCATATATGGGAACATGTGTACTTTCCAGTCATTCCTCTGTAAACATAAACGTACACTAAAAATACAAACCTTACTAAAAAAATTACTAGTAATGTATAGGTGATTCATGATTATTTCAGAAAGCATTTTTGTTTTGTTTTTAATTAATATTATTGAGTCACCTTTGGTACTTTTTACTAGCTGTTGTCCCTAAAGTGACTCAGTATATTTGGGGAATAAATTAAGTATCGTATGAACATATAAATAAATGCTTTTGAATGAATGACTTTAAAAGACTAATATGACTGACAAATATCAGCAGGACTGATGCAAAAGAAGAGAAGGAACGGAAATGAGTGATGCTGGGAAAGAATGTGCTGCAGGTTAGAAAGGTAGTAGCAGGGGCCCGCGCTGTGGCACAGAAGGCTAAGCCTCTGCCTTGGCACCAGAATCCCCTGTGGATGCCGATTCATGCCCCGCTGTTCCTCTTCCAATCCAGCTCTCTACTATGACCAGGAAAGTCTGTAGACGATAACCCATGTGCTTAGGCCCTTAAACCTGTGTGGGAGGCCCAGAAGAAGCTCTTGGCGGCCATTGCTAGTAAACCGATGGATGGAAGACCTTTCTCTTTGTCTCTCTTTCTCTCTTTGTAACTCTACCTCTTAAATAAATAAATGAAATCTTTAAAACAATTAATAACAGGACATAATAAATAACTTTATGACCATGAATTGAAAAATGGTGAAATGGAAAAGTCTAACATGTATGGAAAATTATAACTTGTTAAAATGGAGTCAAGAATAAATAGAAAACTTGAATAATTCTATAGTCACTTTAAGAATTTAAAAAAGGGCCGGCGCTGCGGCTCACTAGGCTAATCCAACACCTGTGGCGCCAGCACCCCGGGTTCTAGTCCCGGTTGGGGTGCCGGATTCTGTCCCAGTTGCCCCTCTTCCAGTCCAGCTCTCTGCTGTGGCCCGGAGTGCAGTGGAGGATGGCCCAAGTGCTTGGGCCCTGCACCCGCATGGGAGACCAGGAGAAGCACCTGGCTCCTGGCTTTGGATTGGCATGGTGCGCCGACTGCAGTGGCCATTGGAGGGTGAACCAACAGAAAAGGAAGACCTTTTTCTCTGTCTCTCTCTCACTGTCCACTCTGCCTGTCAAAAAAAAAAAAATTAAATTCAATTAAAAAAAAGAAGAAATTAAAAAAGAAGAGAAGAGAAATTGAGTAGGTTGGCAAATGTCTCTTTCCACAGAGCAAAAGCCCAGATACTTTGAAACATCTGGTTCTGTCAAACATTCAAGAAAGAAAACAATTTTATTCCTATTTAAATCATTCCAAAATATAGGGAAGAAAACCCCCACAGGGAATATTCCCCAGATCATATGTAGATGATATAATTTTGATACAAAGGACTGTTAAAAGATAACCAAGACAAGAAAATTGCATGCCAGCCTGATGATTGTAGATAAAAAATTATTTAACAAAATGAATCCAGCATTGTACAGATAGAAAAAGATAATGCTTCATAACCAGATTTTATCCTAAGGAACTCAAGATTGGTTTCATAGTCCTATAATATCAACATATTAGTAGATTAAAGGAAGAAAATTATTATTTCAGTAGACACAGAAGACATTCAATAAAATGTAACATCTGTGGTGATATAGTCTCTTCACAAAAAAGGTGTAGAGAAGTTTCATAATCTCATGAATATTTACAAAAAGCCTACAGCCGAGGTTAAGCTTAAAGATGAAGTGTCGGACCTTTTGTATTTATATCAGGACAGTGCTGTCAAACCAATCACTTCATTGTGTTATAACTTAACATTTCTAGAAATTCTGCAACAATAAGGCAAGCAAGAGAAATAAAGTGAATTTTGGAAAAAAAGATACAGATGCTTTGATAGATAATATGACTTTATAGAAAACGTTAATAGTATATAAATTGCTAGGATATTAAGCATTTCTAGATATAGAAATCATTGAAATAAATGTATATAAACAATAAATAGAAAATATAGTATTAAAAAATGTGTGCCATTTAACCTGAAAATGTATCTGTGAGAAATTGAAGAAAATATAAAAGGAAGGTATACCATGTTCATGTATTAACAGGTTCAATATTTACAAAAGTGACAATTTTTCATGTTGCGCTAAAGCTTTAGCAACTCCTAAGGAATTCTAACAGTTTTTTTTAAAAACTTGAACTTGATATACTGATTTAAAAATCTGAACTGTATAGCAAATGGTAAACTGATAATAACCAAGAAACATCTGAGGAAGAAGTTGGTGTGGAAATGTGTCCTAGTAGATGGCAAGACCTGTTAAGAACATATTATAACCTGCAGTTTGCAATCAATAGAGGTGGAAAATTGACTGATAACCTGGAAGATTAGGCCTAAAAACAGATTTGTAGGAGCTTCATTTATCACAGAGTTGGCATTGCATTTCAGTGGAAAAAACATGAACCTCTTAATAAATGGACCTTAAGCAGTTGATTATCCATGTGAAAAAAGGAAATTGGATTACTGTTGACCACCCCCAAAAAGTCAGTTGTACAGTTAAAATATGTGTATTTGAAAAAGTACTATAAAGCTTGTAGAAAATAATATAGGAAAATGCTCTCATGACTTTAAGAGAAGGTATCTTAAGATAAAAGTGTGAGGGGCTGGCGCTGTGGCGCAGCAGGTTAAAGCCCTAGCCTGAAGTGCTGGCATCCCATATGGGCGCCAGTTCTAGTCCCGGCTGCTCCACTTCCAATCCAGCTCTCTTCTGTGGCCTGGGAAAGCAGTGAAAGATGGCCCAAGCCCTTGGGACCCTGCACCCGAATGAGAAACTCAGAGGAGGCTCCTGGCTCCTGGCTTCGGATCAGCACAGCTCCGGCCATTGCGGCCAGTTGGAGAGTGAACCATCAGATGGAAGACCTCTCTCTCTCTCTCTCTCTCTCCCTCCCTTCCTCCCTGCCTCCCTCCCTCCCTCCCCCCCCCTTTCCTTCCTCCCTTCCTCTCTCTTTCCCTCTCCCTCTCCCTCCCTCCGTTTCCTCTCTCTCTGTGTAACTCTGGCTTTCAAATAAATAAGTAAATCTTTAAAAATAAAATAGTGTAGTCCACTTTAAAATAAAAGATAAAAGTGTGAGCTATTATATAAAAAGCTGGCTAATTGAACTACATCAAGAACATCTGTTTATCAAAAATAAGGAAAGGAAAAAACCTGGTCACTGGGGGAAAATATTAATAACAAACTTACAGTAATTGACAAAGGACTAGTACTCAGAGACCATAAATAACTCTTACCCAAAAAAAACAAACTTGTAATACAGCCAGTAGAAAGATGCACAAAAATCTAATACAGGAAACTCACAGAAGAGGCATAACAAATGCTCAATATAATGAACCTTTTTTTTTTTTTAAAGATTTATTTATTTTATTTGAAAGACTTAGAGAAGGAGAGGCAAAGAGAGAGACAGGTCTTCCATCCTCTGGTTCACTCTCCAGTTGGCTACAATGGCCCAAGCACGCCGATCTGAAGCTAGGAGCCAGGAGCTTTTTCCAGGTCTCCCATGCAGGTGCAGGGGCCCAAGCACTTGGGCCATCTTTTACTGCTTTCCCAGGCCGTAGCAGAGAGCTGGATTGGAAGTGGAGCAGCCAGGACTTGAGCCGGGATGCTGGCATTGCAGGCAACAGCTTTACCCACTGTACCACAGTGCCGGCCCCACAATGAACTTATAAAAAGACTGTGGACAATGTCTAGCGATACCAAGTCTTGTTGACATTTTGCATTGCAAAAGTAATCCTCTACTGTTGAGAGATTAGATCAGTACTTTGGCAAACCATATGGAAGATGTGCAATGCAATAACTCAAATTCCCTCTCTATGTAGATTCAAGAGATATACCCCCATCTATTCTTATAATAGGAATAATAACTTCTGTTATAGTTGCTCAAAACGTGTCAGTTTACATGTCCATCATTCATAGAATGGATAAACTAGATGTGGTATATTTGTAAGGTAGAATCCTACAGTAATGAAAATGAATAAATTCTAACTACATCCATCAATATGGATGAATCTTGGACAAAATGATACAATTTTTTTTTTTTTTTGACAGAGTGGACAGTGAGAGAGAGACAGAGAGAAAGGTCTTCCTTTGCCGTTGGTTCACCCTCCAATGGCCACTGCGGCTGGCGCACCATGCTGATCCGATGGCAGGAGCCAGGTGCTTCTCCTGGTCTCCCATGCGGGTGCAGGGCCCAAGCACTTGGGCTATCCTCCACTGTACTCCAGGGCCACAGCAGAGAGCTGGCCTGGAAGAGGGGCAACCGGGACAGAATCTGGTGCCCCGACCAGGGCTAGAACCCCATGTGCCAGCGCCACAAGGCGGAGGATTAGCCTATGGAGCCGCGGGGCCGGCTGAAATGATACAATGTTAACATATAGTATGCTTCCTTTTATGTAAGGCTTAAAATTTGCAACTCTAAGTGATATATTACTTAATGATATAATTCATTTTCAAAAATTATAAAGAAAGCAAGAGAATGATCAAGATCAAATTTCAGGGTAGTGATAACCTATGAGCCTGGTGCAGAGGAGACTTCAAAAATAACAGAAACTTTTCTTCATTAAATAATAATAAGTAGTTTGCTATTTCCACAGGTGTTCATTGTATTGTTATTCTATTTTTACTGATACCCTTACACATGTTTTCCAACAGCTTGGTGCTTAGAAACATTTGGCTGTATAAAATGTTGCTTCTAGGTCAACAAAAGTGAACCTTGAAAAAGATAATTGCCCTTGGCCAGGGGTCATTGGTGTCTGAGAAGTTTTGCCAGAGCTGTGGGAGTGGAAGCCTTTCTGAAAATAACAGAATTAATGTGAATAAATGCATATTGCCACCCCATGTCAATACGTAACTCTCAAGGCTTTAAATGAGAAAAACGAGTAAATATAAAAAACAGGAATTTTTGTAAAGTCTGAAAGTGGAGAGGAAGAAGGTAGAGCAGGAGATCTTTCTGGAGGGGGTGGGAGGAGGTTTGTGTGCTTAGGGCCGTGGAGCTGGCAAGGGCTGGTAGGCATTAAAGCTTTATAAAAGCCATCAACTGCATGGTGATGTTCTTCATTCCTTCTGTACCTGTCTTTCTTTTTTTCTTAAATGTGTTTAAAATCTCTCGATTGGGGAAAAGTGTTAAGGCTTTTCCTGCCTGTAAGACCTTGTGTTTCAGTGTCCTTAGGCTTTGTCAGACATCCCTTGGCATTGCATTTTTTGTGGGGAAAACGTGAAAAAGGATGGCAGTGTTCGTCTGAGTGGAAGGGAATTCCCCCAAATGCTCCTTGGTGTGCATTATTCTTAGATTGCCCAGACATTCGTGGCTGAAATTCGAGTGAACAGCACTCTGGGGAGGGTGTGCGGTATTTGAGTATGTTCATGAGTTGCTAGTGGTAATATCTTTCAATTGTCTGTGTTCTCTTCTTTTGGCCCTCTGCCCATTAAAAAGAAAGTCTGTAGTTTAAAATTAAGTATTTAAGATAAAGCTTAAATCCGCTGATTTTAATGTTACATTTTAATTCATTGGGAAGTAAGGGTGCATGTGTTATGTTTTTCCAGCTACGGTACATGGACAGCAGGGAAGATGAACAGATCCGCGGGATCACTATGAAATCCAGTGCCATTTCACTACATTATACGGAAGGTACATCAAATATCAAAAAAAAAAAAAAAAGCTTTGCTTCTTTCACATCTTATTGTAATGGAATGAATTGCATGCCTCAATTTCTTTGCTTTGTGTTCCACAAATTTCATTCTGGAATCTCCAAATGATCCGTTGCCACAGTAAAGCCGTCTAGGGCTTCTGGCTGGGGGGCCGTTTCCGCCTGCCACCTCCACCTGGTGGACTTCCTCACAAGGGAAATCAGGAGCCCTGGGACTTGACTGGCAAAGCCTTCATGTTCCATGGCAACAGCGGGTTGCCATGATCAGTTTCAGCTTGCTGGCCCCAGATGAGGATGTCTTTTGAAGCAGCCCTTCTAGGATTTTATCTGATAGTCATACAAATGTGGAAGAAACATGTTTAGCCTTATTCAACGAAAAGCTTGTATTAGGAAAAAAATGCCAATAATCTAAATGTCAAAAGGAGAATGGTTAAATAAACTGATAAACAAACCCATGCTGTGAAATGCTATTCAGCTGTGAAAACAAATGTTTGATCTATATGTAATTATATAGAGAGAATGTTACATTGAGAGAAAACAAAGTAAGTTGCAGAATATTTTTGTAAGATATGAATGTGTGGGTAATACAAAATATATTATGTATGCAGATTAAGGTGTCTGAAAGGATACAGACCAAGCCAATAACAAGGATTATCTTCAGGGGCTGGATTATAGTGAAACTTGTACTTTTCAAAGTATTTATTTTTGTACTGTTTTAAATTTTGCATAAAATGTATATTTTTATAATTAGGAGAATATAATAAAGGCCTTTTTCCTTTCCCTGATGGACTGATCTGTAGTTCATCTTCACAGTGGCACTGGCACCAGGGGAGAGCCTGCGTGGGGCAAGGCTGTTCTCTTTGATATCAGTCTAAAGTGTTTTGTACCAGACCAGTGCTGAAGCGCACAAATTCCTGATGTAATGCTTCGTTTCTAAAACATCACCTCTCAGTTCTAAAGGATTTTTTCTTATTCTATGATTCAGACAATGAGGTCAAAAATTTATTTCCTTAAATTTATTTATCCAAGGTTTATCTGAGGATTTGTTTATTTGTTTTTTATGCATTTCATTATTTACTTAGATGTTTAGGCTCTTAAACTGAGTTTATACAAGCTGGTAAACCCTGACCAATTACTTTTCCCATGGAACTGTAATCATACATTCACATATATAGTATAAACATATGGTTGAACTGAAATTAATATATGTCTCCATCTTATGATTTTTCACAATAAAACAGATTACCAGGTATGCAGATATTATAAAATATAAAATATTAGATGTTAGCTCAACTTGGTAGTAGAAACCCACTTTGATTTTTCCAAGAAAGGTTAGAAAGAAAAAGGAAAAAAAGAATCACACTTCAGACAAAAATGAATTGGTAAACAACTTTGGGTAAGTATAGAAAAATATTGTAAGAATTTAAGAGAATTTATGATCAAGAATTGTTTTAAGCCACATACAGTTCTACCTTTTACATATTTACATTTTCTACAAGTTCTACATAAGACAAAGGTAACAATTAAAATATACTGGTAACATTTAAAAAGGTAACAATTGAAAATACTAAGAGCTCCCTCCCGTTCTTTGTTTCAGCCTTACCTCTACCCGGTTAAACCTCAGAATGGGAACATTAAACTAAGGCTTTTCTGCTGGAAACATTAAAGACAGGTGCTTCTGTATAATACACATTTTCAAAACGAAGGTTTGCCTGAACTGTGCAAAATAAGACTTACAGAAAGGTTAAATAATCACCAGAAGACATGGCAAAGTGAAAAAAAAAGGTTAAGCAAACTTGATCTGCGTTGGTATGAATGTGGGAGATGTAAACATAAAGTGACCAGGCCGGTAACCGTGTGGCCTCTACTCTTAGTGTTTCAAGGAGTAAACCACATAAGGTCTAGAGTGTTCATAGTTCCTGGGATTTTTAATTGTTGAAAAAATTAGCATTATTTTAATTTAAAAGGCAGAGAGAGATAGAGGTCTTCCATCTGCTGATCTACTCTTCAAATGCCCACAATAGGTGGGGCTGGCCAGGCTGCAGCCAGGAGCCCACAGCTCAGTCTGGGTCTCCCACATGTGTTGCAGACACGAACCTGCTTGAGCCATCACTGGCTGCCTCACGGAGGGAACAGTAGCAAGAAGCTGGATTCAGAAGTGGCACCAGGACTTGAACCCAGGGATGCAGGCACCCCAAGTGGCATTGTAACTGCTGTGCCAAATACTTGTCCTGATTTTAGTTCTTATGATAATAAAATATACAAGTATTATAATGAGTATATTGGTACCTTAGTTTTCTAAGTTTCTTATGTGTTGACAAGTTTCTAGTAGGTGAGAAGATAAAACTTGAAGCTGCATGATTTTAGAAAGGTCACATGGTCAGATGATAAACACATTTTAAGTGGGAAATGCCAACAACCTTTTGCTGTGTATCCGGATAGTTGATCCTTACTCATTCATAGTGGTTGCAATTCTGTCACACCACTTATGGCCTGATAAAGTAATAGTAAAACTGTTTCTGATACTCCTTCACCAAGTAACATGCTGGTTAATATGTATAACAAACTAGGTCATATATCAAGTTCCGCTTCAAGATTTGACCAGTCATCAACACAGTGAGTCATTGGTGTAGCACCATCATCTAAAAGCCAGTAAGAACATGGGTGCCTTCTTTGTCCGCAGGAGCAGTCTAAGTTTCTTTCCATACTCCTGCTGTTGTGGTGAAGTCATGTCTTAATGTTCTCTCTAAGCTTAAGGTTGTTTTGGTTGGGTTGTATGTAATAAGAAATCTCATGTTCTTGTGTGTGACTTCTTCATGAGCTAAGTGGTTCATTTGAGCCATGTTAACTTAGGTAATAGAATTATGAGACTTTCAAAAATTGAGTACAGCAATTATGCAGAGAAACTGAGGTCTACCTCACTATGAAGTGAGGGATGATGGGAAATGAAATGAGCCTCCTAAAAGGAGCAGCAGTTCTTGTCCAGTAAATAATAGGAGGGAAGTGCCTGAGGCTTTCCCACCCTGGGCCACACCGAGTAAAGTGCTCCAAGGACTTCAGTTCAACACTTTGTCTGGTTGGCCATTTTTACACAGGGCTTCGTGGTGGAATAGTAATAATTTTCCCCAGTTCATTGTCTGCACAGTTGTCTTGCATTGCCTGGCAGTGATCTCCATTGCCATCACAAACTCCCTAAATGTGTGGCCAAGAACACCACGGAACTGAGGAATGAATGTGCTCACTGGAGGTTGTGGCCTAGTTGAATAGCTGGTCCCAACCCAGTGGGACGGGTGGCACTGGTCATTGTCAGTGCAGGTGGTAGCAGGGGCACCAGGCTCTACCATGCAGCCTCTTTCTTGATTGATTGATAACACAGCCTCTTTCTGTCTTTAAGATAGATGGATTGGTTTGTTTGAGAGAGGGAGAGATGGAGAGAAAGATAATCCATGTACTTCTTCATTCCCCAGGTGGCCACAATGGCCAGGGCTGGACCAGGCTGAAACCAGGAGCTTCCTCCAGGTCTCCCATGTGGGTGGCAGGGCACAGGCACTTGGCCCATCTTCTGCTGTCTTCCCCAGTCCATTTACAGGGAGCTGGATTGGAAGTAGAGCAGCCAGGACACAAACTCGCACCCATACGGAAAGCCAGCCCTGCAAGTAACGGCTTTACCCACTATGCCGCAATGCCAGCCCCTTTTTTCTTATACTTTATAGACTGTAAAGATCTATAGCCTTCTTCCATACTCATGTTTTTACTCTGTTTTTCATGAAGATTCTGGTTGTGTCCATTTTAGTCTTCTACTCCGGACCTTGTTTGTAGTTGGAGCTGTAGACATTTTGATTCTGGATCCAGGATGGCCCTAGAGATCACATACCTGTAAAAGCTTGTGGATCTTCCCTCTGAAACTCCACTGTGGGCATCTGGTTTTGTATCTAGTATTCTTTTGTATGTCTTTATCTTTGCAGCTTTAACCTATTCCTCTTGCTCTGACTTTATCCAGGTTCCTTATCTTTACTCCTCTTTTTTTCACCTTACCTCTGTTGCTTACTGCTTCACTCTCTTGTGTTTCTGGTCACACAGTCTGAGGAGCAGGATGTGGCCCAGCGCGTCTTTATGCCAGGCATCACAGAGGCCGCACCTGTCACTGGCTGCCCTTGTGTGGGATGTTACCTCCTCGTCCAGTTGGTGGTAGCTAGAGTGGAGTTGAAAAGTAGCTCATGTGTTTCCCTGAGATCAATGGCATCACTGCCTAGAAGGGACTTTGGACATTCTGACAATGCTAGTGTTGTTTTCCCACTTTGAAAAGTGGGGATAGAGGTTGGGAATGTCGATTGAGGGACCCAGGCTCTCAGAAGACCTGAGAGATGAGGTATGTCCTGTCATGAAGGTGGGGCTGTTTGGAGGAGAACCTGGAAGAGGGGAAAGAGACTTGATGGTTGAAAAAACGTCACAGATCACAGCTTAACCTTGCTTTCTTCTTCCATCCCTTGTCCAAGATGAACTCTTAAGTTCAGAATCTGTATACTAAAGGTTAATATCTTTCTCTAAATCTGACTCTCAATTTAACAGGCTTTCAAACTTGTTTCAGGTCCTGATTTGGATTGGAATATATATAGACCGAGGACATAACAGATTTGTGCAAAAACATCCACGTATTTGTAGAGTCCTTATATGGTGATGAGCAGCTGGAGAATTCACACCTCTGATAGTTTCAGCTCTGTGGTTCTCTGCTCTTAGTCCAAAGACGAGACCATGGAGAAACGGATGCACAGGGCCAGCTCATACCAGACATTTTTTCTTATGCAGAGGTGGTGGTATCCCTGGACTGTGTGAACATTAACCTGTGATCCTGATTGTCTTTCAGGAAAGGGGCTAGGAAGGAAGACTTCCACTGCCCCTTGTGTGATTAAGGGTCAGATTCTTTAATCTTATGACAGTGTCAGTTTGTGAAACATTCCATTGATGTCAAACCCAAGAAAATGGGTGCATGATAGTTTTATTCTGAGCAAGGTATCTCACGTGCCTGATTTTGCTTAATCCTCAACAACAACCCTGTGAGATGGCTATTGTCCTTATTTTACATATGTGCACAAGGAATTTAAAGAGGTTACAAAATCTCCCCATGTACAGAGAAGTTGCTAACATGTGGCAGTGGTCCTAGGAACCGAGTAATTACATTTCCAGCCTGTTCACTTGGACCCGGAGTCTCTTGGAAGGCAGTCAGTCTGGCTGTGGCTAACTCCTCCTGCAACTTAAGTCTCTGCTTTCCAACTGGGATTGCTGGGCTTCCTTATAGACATCTTCTTGCGGCCAGCGCCACATCCTTATTGTCCTTGGTCACTGCCCAAGATGTAAGCCACAGAGTCTGGCCTCTCTTACGGCCATGTTTCTCTGTGGTTCTAACACCCTCCTTAAACCATCCGTCTTCCCTTCCTTACCAACACTTACTCTAAAAATGTTCCAAGGTCAATAAATATATCCACATCCTCAATGTCTTTTTATTGACACTCCGTCTTCCTCCTGCTTGGCTTTCTCCTGACAACACTGCTCTCTTTCACTGTTTTCAAATGAGTGCTGCTCTTTTTCACATGTATCTCTGGGTTGGACATGGGGTGCCATTATTCATTTATTTTTTTGGTCCTACTTATGTTTCTAAAGCTCAGTTCTTCCCCCTTGTTTTCACACCCCTTTTGAGGCTCCTGCTATCCAATTACCCACCATTCTTTGTTGTTGTCAGCTCCTGGTTATGGTCCCTGCTCCCTGTTGAATTTGGCAGTTGCTTCCTCCAAGGTGGCTTTTACCATCTCTGAGAATGACTTCTGCAACAACTCGGCAACAGTGATGTTTATTTAGTTCTCTACTTCACCGGCCTGCTGCCACGGCAGCTTTGAGGAGTCCAGCATCCTAGCACCTGGAACTATCTGTCACTGACTTTTAAATTTAAATGCTCGCTTCTCCATTGTCTAGCTGTCCCTACCTGTCGTTGTGGGTAGCCATCCTTTGACATCGTCAGCTTCTTGAGCGTTTTGCGCCCTGATCAGTGTCCTCCCTCATTCACGCCCTGCCTCGGGACAGCCCAGATTCGTCCTTTCACTGGCAGTTGCCGTGGTCCTCAGTGTCTTTGCTTCCTTGACCTCTCACAGCTCTCCCAACAAAACCCCCATCCTTAATAAAATGAATACACTTCTTTCATTATTGGTTTGGGTTCCCAGCTGCCAGCCTTTCCACATCTCCCCTGTTCCTTCTTGCTCGTTCTCAACAGTCGTTTTCAACCCTCTCTCTCCTCTTCCAGGCTACCCCTCAGCCCCTCCCCCACGGTCACAGCTGACACCCCACCTGCTATTTCATGGAAAGTGGACGCCTTCTCCACTACTTGCTCTCGTCACTCAAGAATGGAGTGGTGTTGCCATTGTTGCTTATCTCCTGTCTCTCAGGGCAGACTCGTGCTCTGGACCTGACTCCTGGGATCAGCCTTCCTGCTGGATCTTCACTCTTGCTCTACACTGACTCCTCTCGATCAGCTCTTAAGGATGCTCAAGTCCATTTGGTCTTAAAAGTATCTATGAGTATGAGGCTATAGTCTTTCTTCAGCCCATATGCCCTGCACGGTCATCTTCCTTCCTGGTCAGAGGTGTGCCACTGTTATTGTCTCACTTGCCCTGATGTTGGGACCTGTACCTTACAGTAATGATACGCATTAGCAGTGTCAGACTGCGTGCCAGACAGTTCGTCCTGGTCTGTGACGCTGCCTCCAAGGTGATGTAAGTACAGAGAGGTTCTGAGCAGTAAGCCTCGATCTTTCCTTACACTAAGTTTGCTATTCAGATTCTTATTCT
Organism: Sylvilagus floridanus; assembly: GCA_949820135.1. NCBI lineage: Eukaryota > Metazoa > Chordata > Mammalia > Lagomorpha > Leporidae > Sylvilagus > Sylvilagus floridanus. The sequence continues at coordinate 89,843,371 of OX463239.1, read as the reverse complement.
TACATCCTTTCAAGTAAAAATGCCAATAAGTAAAGGCATCGCAGCGGCGTAGGCATGTAAATGCTAGATTTTCTGCCTGTGCAGCAGGACGTCAGGGGTGGGAGGTTCTCAGTGGTGTCAGAGTGAGGGCTGAGGCCATGTTCCTGGGTTGCTGGTTTGGACCAGCAGCATGCTAGGAGAAACCAGACATGAGTGAGGTAAACCAGAATCACTAGTGGTCCCCACACAGCCTGATGGTTGCCGTTCATGGTTATTTCTAGATCATGGTGCCTTCCCTCCTCCTCCTCTCACTTTTCCCACTTCCTCCATCAGTCAGCCACCCACAGCCCTTCTCCTTGTCACAGCCCTCTCCTGAGGATGGAGCTTGGTTTCTCCTCCCTGCTGTTCCCTGCGTCTACACAGTGGAGATTCGGTGTGGTGCACTGCGCTTTACAGTTCTGTGAAATCACAAACCATACGGGTTGACTTGCAACTTTTAACATATTGATTTAAAATAGAAAAGGATGGTAGGAGGGAGTGAGTCTTGTGTTTCTAGTTGGGATATAGTTTATGAACATCATTGTTGTTTGTTAATATGTAAGAAGTTTAGTCGGATAACAGGTTCTACTTGTCTTCCTGTTTTTTTCTTCCTGTTGTTAGATACAGTATTTCTATGAATATACTGAAATATAAAAGATACTTTAAAAATGTTCAGATCTCTGTCCACAGCTTCAGCTTGTCTGTCTGCCTTTTTTTTTTTTTTCAATTATTTATTTATTTGAAAGTCAGAGTTACACAGAGAGAAAAGGAGAGGCAGAGAGAGAGAGAGAGAGAGGTCTTCCATCCGCTGATTCACTCCCCAGCTGGCTGCAACAGCTGGAGCTGCACCGATCCGAAGGCAGGAGCCAGGAGCTTCTTCTGGGTCTCACACACAGGTTCAGGGGCCCAAGCACTTGCACCATCTTCTACTGTTTTCCCAGGCCACAGCAGAAAGCTGGATCGAAGTGGAGCAGCTGAGATTCGAACCAGCACCCTTATGGGACGCCGACGCTGCAGGCGGTGGCTTTACCCACTACGCCACAGCGCCAGCCCCTCTCTTTTCCTTTATTTCAAGGAAAGTTTTCTCTGTGGAGCTTTGTGTGTGTGCTTCAGTGAACATCTCTAGTGTTGAGGGTACTGAACACTGAATTCCTTCCATGAGGTTTTACTGTTCAGAGAGGAGACATTTTTGTGGGTGCTGGGGAGGAGTAACTGGTGTCTGTGAAACAGTGACCTATGGCACTTTAGCTGCTTGCAAGGCTCTTCGTGAACCCTCAGGAAGCAGCAGAAATGGTCTGGAAGGCATTTCTCGCCTGGAACATAAGAAAATTGAATTGTTGTTTGACTTATTGGATTAGTCCCTTGAAATGAAGAAATTTATTTTGGAATGCCTGGAAATAGGGCGGTAGAATTTTTTGTCCCTGAATGCCATAGCAGGGATTAATGCAATACATAGCTCTAGGACCATGTTACCAATCAGAAAGATCATTTGGCATACTTAAAAAATGGTTTCAGGCCGGCGCCGTGCCTCACTTGGTTAATCCTCCGCCTGCGGTGCCGGCATCCCATATAGGCGCTGGGTTCTAGTTGCCCCTCTTCCAGTCCAGCTCTCTGCTGTGGCCCGGGAAGGCAGTGGAGGATGGCCCAGGTGCTTGGGCCCTGCACCCCATGGGAGACCAGGAGAAGCACGTGGCTCCTGGCTTCAGATCAGCGCAGTGCCGGCCATAGCGGCCATTTGGGGGCTGAACCAACAGAAGGAAGACCTTTCTCTCTGTCTCTCTCTCTCACTGTCTAACTCTATCTGTCAAATTTAAAAAATAATGGTTTCTAATTTCTGCTAACAGTTAGTAATAATGTCTATTGTGATAAACCCTATAACTGTTTTTAATGTATTTTATTATTTGATCCTTATACATGCAAAGTAGTAGATGACTTTCAAGAAGACAAGTTTTTTTTGTTTTTTTTTTTTTTTTTTTTTACAGGCAGAGTGGACAGTGAGAGAGAGAGACAGAGAGAAAGGTCTTCCCTTGCCGTTGGTTCACCCTCCAATGGCTGCCGCGGTCGGCGCGCTGCGGCCGGCGCACCGCACTCATCCGATGGCAGGAGCCAGGTGCTAGGTGCTTTTTCCTGGTCTCCCATGGGGTGCAGGGCCCAAGCACTCGGGCCATCCTCCACTGCACTCCTGGGCCACAGCAGAGGGCTGGCCTGGAAGAGGGGCAACCGGGACAGAATCCGGCGCCCCGACCGGGACTAGAACCCGGTGTGCCGGCGCCGCAAGGCGGAGGATTAGCCTGTTGAGCCACGGCGCCGGCCAAGAAAACAAGTTTTAAAAAAGCATAATGTGTGGGGCTAGCGTTGTGGCTCATGGCCATCTAATGTGCCAGCTTCTCATATGGGTGCTGGTTCCATTCCCAACTGCTCCACTTCTTTTTTTCTTTAAGATTTTTTTTTTTATTTATTTGAAACTCAGAGTTACAAAGAGAGAGAGAGAGAGGTCTTCAATCCGTTGGTTCACTCCCCAGATGGCCGCAACTGCCGGAGCTGCGCCGATCTGAAGCCAGGAGCCAGGAGCTTCTTCTGGGTCTCTCACGCCAGTGCAGGGACCCAAGGACTTGGGCCATCTTCTACTGCTTTGCCAGGCCATAACAGAGAGCTGGATTGGAAGAGAAGCAGCTGGGACTAGAACTGGCGCCCATATAGGATGCCGGTGCTTCAGACCAGGGCTTTAACCCACTGTGCCACGGTGCCGGCCCCTGCTCCACTTCTGATCCAGCTCCCTGCTAGTGCGCCTAGGAAAGCAGTGCAAGATAGCCCACGTGCTTGGACCCATGCACCCACATGGGAGTCCTGGAAGAAGCTCCTGGCTCCTGTCTTTGGCCTGGCCCAGCCCCTGCCATTGCGGCTGTTGGGGAATGAATTAGCAGACAGACGATCTCTCTGTCTCTGCCTCTCCCTGTCTCTCTGTGACTCTGCCTTTCAAATGAATAAAATAAATCTATAAAAAATAGAAGGCGTAATGTGGCAGTGGGAGAGCTGTGCTTATGCACTTGTTTTCTCTGGTGGATGTGGACCTGCGTTTGCCCTACCTTTGGCTTTAGCCTGAAGAGACTCGGAAGAGTTTGAGAAGAAAAAGGTATCAGTGGAGGAGTCGGAGGCCTGGCTCAGAGCTGAACTCTGCCGATGTCCGCGGTGGGACTGGGGCACTCGCTGCTTCTTGCCATCAAGCACATCTGAGAAGCCCTAGGGTTCACAGTTGGACAGACTCTTTCAGCACAGGGCCTGCGGGGCCTCTGACAGGTCTGTGTGTGGGAGCCCCAGGCCAGCCTGTGTTTTCTTAGATTGATCTCATGCTTGTTTGTCAGGCTGCAGATTTGCAGGTGAAGCACTTGGTGTATCCCGAACTTTCTCTTCCCTTCTAGACCTGAACACGTCATCCATGCATGGATTTCGAACGATCTCGGATTGTATGCATAATTAGGGTGATAGAAATCAGAGCTGTATTTTTTTTTTTGCCCGAGTATTCTCTAAAAAGGCCATGACCCCAATCAAACATATGAACAGTGTTGTATAGAAAGCCCAAGATTTCTGTATGTGTGCACTTTCAGAATCTGTAAAGACCTGAGAGGAGACCCAGTCTCTGAAAATGCTGTGTCAGGTACAGGTGGTATCGCAAAAGATAGATTCCTGCTTATGACTCTCCCACACTGAAGTCAGCCAAATGAGCAAGCAAGTGTAGTTTCCCCATCTGCCAAGTGTAAAGGAGTTCAAGGCTCAAGAAGTGAATCAGGTCATTAGATAGACCTGGGTGAGTTTCTGGCTCACTGCTTTTGTGTCTTGGGGCCCTAATGCACTTTTATCTGTGAAAAGAATGGTTAGGCTAAGAAAATGGTGACTGATTTCAAGAATCTCCCCACTGGCCTTAGGTGATAGGACTGGGGACCATACCAGACTTTCTCATTTTCCTCTGGCTTATTTGGTTGCAACTGTGGTGCTTACCCAACAAGTGACTGGGAGAACTGGTGCTGTGAGATATGACACTTACAAGGCTTAGTGAAGGCACAGTGGGTCATTGCTCCAGAGCGTCGGTTCTTTGACTTTCTTTGGAGATGTCCGAGGTCCTTCGCTGGTTAGAGTCTTTGCTGTGGGTGCAGAGAGAGAGCCAGAGTTCCCCCGATCCTCATACAGTTCACACTCCTTAACCCTGTGTTTCAGAAATTCACCTCTAGTATAATTTTGGCACATGGGGTGAATTTACTTTTCTTCAGCTTGTAGTGCTTAAAGCTATGATCTTTGGAGTTAGAGGTGTTTGAAATTGTACTTTTACCATTTTGTGTTGTGTTGTTTTATAATCATATCACCTAAAGCACAATGCAATCATTAAAATTACATTGAGGAGGGGGCTGGTGCTGTGGCATAATGGGTAAAGCCATCGTCTGCGGTGCCAGCATCCCATATGGCTGCTGGTTCAAGACCTGGCTGCTCCACTTCTGATCCAGCTCTCTGCTGTGGCCTGGGAAAGCAGTGGAGGATGGCCCAAGTGCTTGGGCCCCTGCACCCTCATGTGAGACCTGGGGGAAGTCTTGGCTCCTGGCTTCGGATCAGCGCTGCTGATCAGATGGAAGACTTTCTCTCTCTCTCTGCCTCTCCTTCTCTCTCTGTGTAACTGTGACTTTTAAGTAAAATAAATAAAAAAAATTTTTTTTTGACAGGCAGAGTTAGACAGAGAGAGAGAGAGATAGAGAGAAAGGTCTTCCTTTACCCGTTGGTTCACCCTCCAATGGCCGCTGCAGCTGGTGCACCACGCTGATCCAAAGCCAGGAGCCAGGTGTTTCTCTTGGTCTCCCATGGGGTACAGGGCCCAAGCACTTGGGCCATCCTCCACTGCACTCCCAGGTTACAGCAGAGAGCTGGACTGGAAGAGGAGCAAGTGGGACAGATTCCGGCGCCCCGACTGGGACTAGAACCTGGTGTGCCAGCACTGCAGGCGGAGGGTTAGCCTAGTGAGCCACGGCGCCGGCCAAATAAATAAATCTTTTAAAAAAAATTACATTGGGGAAGAGTTCTTTACATGACCATAAATGGTAATATTCAGCCCTTGTAGTAATTCCTAAGAATATTAAAGTTGAGGTTAAGGAGAGCAGCAAAGGTAGAGTAGTATATGATTTGAGCTTTCTAAAATAAAATTATATCAAACTTAGGAATAGACATAGGATTCTGTAGAATGACACTTTCTACATGATTTACTAAATTCTTTTTTAAGAATAGTTATTTATTTGAAAGAGTTATAGAGAGGGAGAAGCAGAGCCAGAGCCAGGGCTGGGCCAGGCTGAAGCCAGGAGCTTCTTCCAGGACTCCCATGTGGATACAGGGACTCAAGCACTTGGGCCATCCTCCACTGCTTTCCTAGGTGCATTAGCAGGGAGCTGTATTGGAAGTAGAGCAAGTGGGAGTCAAACTGGCACCCATATGGGATGCCGGTGGCTTTACCCTCTTCACCACAGCGCCAGCCTCCTAAATTCTGTTTTAATGGTAAAGCTCTGTTAAGGGTGACCAGTTGTTCTGGTCTGCTTGGGAGATGGGATATAGAAATTTTCATGCTATTGCTGGACAGGTCCATATGATTGGTTCACCTGCTATAAACCTCATAGATGTTTTTTGTTGTGAATATTAAAGGAAGTAATAGATAGGAAAGCATATAGCAGCTGCTCCTAATGTTTTTGTAGAATTGGGTCTGAGTTTTGATGGAGTTGATCCACGCGTTGCTCGATGAGAAGTTCTAGGGAAGAACTTGGCCGGCTGCTTTGTCTCTGGCCCTTTAAACAGCTTTCACTCTTAGCCCTTGGGCACTGGTTTCTTAAAGTGTCAGTTTCCTAATCTGAAAATGAGAATAGTGACATTTGTCTCTCAGGGATGTGGTCAGGATTTACTAACCTGCGATTAGTGTTTCAAGAATATTTAGTGCCGTGCCTGACTCATGCCAAGGCCTTCGTGATTGGTGATAACTTAGAATAATAGGCTTCCAACGTTTTGTACAGATGCTGTTTGACACCCGCCGTCTCATCAGTGGGAAGAGTTGGAATGGCAGCTGTTGATTGAGCTTTGCCCCCGTCGTGTTTAGTCTTTTCTGGGGAGCTTTCGTATTCGAGAATGTCTGAGGGAGACTGCTGCGCACTTTGCACACGTTTTCACATTTTGTTTCAGGGCAGGGAGAGTACCTGATTAATCTCATAGACTCTCCCGGACACGTGGACTTCTCCTCGGAGGTGTCGACAGCCGTGCGCATCTGTGACGGGTGCATCATCGTGGTGGATGCCGTGGAGGGAGTCTGTCCACAGGTAACGGTGGCCGAAGGAGAACTGACTGCGGGTCTTCACGTCCACTGGGGCATTTCCCTGACTGCTGGAAATCTGGTTTTATGCTTCACCGTCAGCCCCGTTCCAGGCTGCGGTCGAGTTAGATCACCTAGGATCCGAAGGGATCCTAGACACGATGACTGTCGCGTTAGAGGTTTTCGGATTCAAGTGCATGATAACCTTCATTTGGATTTAGCCGAAATGGGAAAAATGTTGACCTGGGAGAGGATCCACTCTCATCTGGTGCTACCAAAGGCAGAAGAGCTCGCCCTGAGGCCTGAGGGATCATACTCCGAGAGGTCTGGTGGAGATGGAGCTGAGTGCCTCTCCAAGTTCATCTTGTTCAATGTTTTTTTAAATATATATTTTAAAAAAAAGATTTATTTATTGATTTGAAAGGCAGACTTACAGAGAGGCAGAGAAAGAGCGAAGTCTTCCATCCACTGGTTCACTCCCCAAATGGCTGCAACAGCCAGGGCTGGGCCGATCTGAAGCCAGGAACCAGAAGCTTCCTCCCGGTCTCCCATGGGGGTGCAGGGGCCCAAGCACTTGGGCCATCTTTCACTGCTTTTCAAGGCCATAACAGAGAGCTGGATCGAAAGTGGAGCAGCCGGGACTTGAACCCCAGCACTCATGGGATGCAGGCACTGCAGGTGATGGCTTTACCTGCTATGCCACAGCACTGGCCCCTAAACTTAACATCTTTTAAAATGTCAGTTTGGGGCAGGCGCCATGGCTTACTTGGTTAATCCTCCGTCTGTGGTGCTGGCATCCCATATGGGCTCCAGGTTCTAGTCCCGGTTGCTCCTCTTCCAGGCCAGCTCTCTGCTGTGGCCCGGGAGGGTAGAGGAGGATGGCCCAGGTGAGCCCCCGTACCTGCATGGGAGACCAGGAGGAAGCACCTGGCTCTTGGCTTTGGATTGATGTAGCGCCAGCCATGGTGGCCATTTGGGGAGTGAACCAACAGAAAGAAGACCTTTCTCTCTGTCTCTCTCTCACTGTCTATAACTACCTGTCAAATAAATAAAAAAATAAAATAAAATAAAAAAATTAAATGTCATCCTTATATTTTATACCTTACCTTAATATACACATGATTGTATTCATGTCTTTTTTTTAAAATAACAAATAGGCCGGCGCCGCGGCTCAATAGGCTAATCCTCCGCCTGCAGTGCTGGCACACCGGGTTCTAGTCCCAGTTGGGACGCCAGATTCTGTCCCGGTTGCTCCTCTTCCAGTCCAGCTCTCTGCTGTGGCCCAGGAGTGCAGTGGAGGATGGCTCAGGTCCTTGGGCCCTGCACCTGCATGGGAGACCAGGAGAAGCACCTGGCTCCTGGCTTCGGATCAGCGTGGCGCACCAGCCGCAGCGGCCATTGGAGGATGACCCAACGGAAAAAAAGGAAGACCTTTCTCTCTGTCTCTCTCTCTCTCTCAGTGTCCACTCTGCCTGTCGAAAAAAAAAAAAAAAGAGAGAGAAATTACTCAGGTGAAAGAAATATAATCCAAGAAGAGGCACTGTGACTATTCTGTCACCTTGCTTCTGACACCCGGAAGGCATAGGCACCCAGTGTGAGAAGCATGGCCATAGTCTGAGGTTTCCTGATGAGGTTGTGATCAGTGATGAGGGAGGTCCACATGGGGTTTCTGGGTCCTGTTTGCTTTTTTGACCTGTGTGCTAGTAGCATGAGTGTTTGTTTTACAGTTATTTAACTAAATGTGTTTTGTGTGTGTGTGTGAAAATGGAATTAAAACACGAGTTTATTTTGGTGCAAAAAGAAGTGAAGTTCATGTGTACAGAGATCTTTCAGAACATACATGGACATTACATAATGTGAAAAAACCCTGGGTCTCATATATATGCATTTTGTGACTGCCTCGTGAATGCATTGTTTGAGTTATGAAGGAGTATAAGAAATCATGTGTTTGGTTATTAATTGGTGTTTGCAAATGTACTCTAATTATTTCAAATAATGAGTTTGGCATTTTTCGTTCTGTTTTGATCAGACCCAGGCAGTTCTGCGACAAGCCTGGCTTGAAAACATCCGCCCTGTTCTGGTGATCAATAAGATAGATCGCTTGATAGTGGAGCTGAAGTTCACCCCGCTGGAGGCCTATTCTCACCTGAAGAACATTTTGGAGCAGGTATTCTGTTCTTCACTGTTTAACTGGTGCTCAGACGACTTGTAAGGGAGTCACTGAGTGGAGTCTGGGACATGGCTGCAGGAAGTTCACTGCTGAGCACTTTTGCACTTCAGATCCATGTGTTGGAGCTTTCACGCCACAAGAGAGACAACCAAGCAGCATGCTCTCAGGAGCCCTCGCCGTCTTCTGGTCGCAGCCTTCAGTATACAGTAATCTCGCTCGTTCAGAGCTCTGAAGTTGGGTTCCAGAGTGAAGCAGTATTAGGAGAGACTCTGGTCACCCTGTTACTTGTCTTCAGATGAAATTTTGCCCAATGCATTCACTCACTCATTTATTCAGCAGACATTTACATACGTGTGTGTTTAATAGGCAAGTCACTGAATATTCACTGTGTGTAGGGACTGTGCACAGAAAGATGGCCTGGTCTGAGTCCCTGTTGTCAAAGAGCCCACTGTGTGGTTAAAAGAGAAGTGTTTGGAGAACAGTGAGATAAGTCTAGGCTGTGACTTGGGAGCATTGATGAGGGCCACTTCACCCAGGCTGGGTCAGAAGGGAAGAGAGGCAGGAAGCCGTGAGGCGGAAGAAAGGTAAATATTTGCTAGATATGGAATTAAGGGAAGTGCATTCAAAAGAGAAGTAAGTCAGGGAGGAAAGATAGGACACAATGTTTCATTCAAGGAACTGCAAACTGTTATAGCTGAAGATCTAGACCATATTAAGCGTGAAAAGAGATGGGAGAGAGGAATACAGAACTTAGATTTTGGTGGATCTTGTATTCCAAACATGAGAGTTTGAAATTTCTTCTTCAAGAATATGGAAAACCATTTGATGACAACCACTTAAAAATATTTATTTGCTAAAGGAGGGTGTGGGGGATGACGTTAGAGCAGTAAAAAACAATGACCTTATGAAACAAGATGCCTACCCCTATGCCCCATACAAAAATGGATGAAGGATCTATACCTAAGACCTGAAACCATCAAATTACTAGAGGAACACAAGAGAAACACTGCAAGACGTTGGAATAGGCAAGGACTTCTTAGATAAAACCCCAAAAGCACAGGCAGTAAAAGCAAAAATAGACAAATGGGATTACGTCAAGCTAAGAAGCTTCTCTACAGCAAAGGAAACACTAAACAAAGTGAAGGGAGCAACCAACAGAATAGGAGAAAATATTTGCAAACTACACATCTGATAAAGGATTAATATTCACAATATATAAAGAGCTCAAGAAACTCAGCAATAAGAAGCAAACAGTCCATTTAAGAAATGAGCTAAATATGTGAGCAGGCAGTTATAATGGCCAACAGGCACATGAAAAAGTAAATGCCAGGTTCACTAGCCATCAGGGAATGCAGATGAAAACCACGGTGAGGTTTCACTTCACCCTGGATAGAATGGCTGTCATCCAAAAGTAAAACAAATAAAAATGCTGGTGAGGATATGGAAAAAAAGTTACACTAATACACTGTTGGTGGGAATATAAAGTAGTACAACCGTAATGGAACAGTGTGGAATGTCCTCGAAAATCTGAAAGTTGATCTTCCATATGACCCAGCCATCCCGCTCCTGGGGATTTACTCAGAGTATGAAATTAGCCTGTGAAAGACTTAGCTGTACCACCATGTTTATAGCAGCTCAGTTTACAATAACCGAGATGCGGAATCAAGTCTGATTTCCATCAACTAACAACTGGATAAAGAAAATGTGGTACATGTACATGATGGAATACTATAATGTAGAATGAAAATACCATAACATAGAATGAAATCCTGTCTTTTGCAACAAAATGGATGTAGTTGGAGACCATTATGAAATAAGCCAATTCCCAAAAGATGAATATCATATATATTCTCTGATTTTTGTAGCTAATATATACAGTACAAAAAATAATGTATATGCGTGAAATTGCTGTTTTTAGACTTGATTATTGTTAATCGCCCTTGTCTGTACTCCCAAGGAACAGTGGTCTTTCTGCTTTCTACTTGTTGAATTCTTTATTTAATGGCAGATTAAGTTTGTGATTATAAAGTACATTGAAAATATGTTATCCCCAAAATAAGAAAGGCAGGAGGAGGTGGGTAGATTGTATCATTATATTCTTAAAACTGTATATATGAAATATATGAAATCTGTTCTCTTTATATAAAGAAATAAATTTATTAGAGTGAGCTTTGGAGCTAGTATTCCCATTAAAATAGTCAGAATGGGCACAGATGAAATGCTTCTGCCCCGCAGTGCCAGAAGGTATTTGCTGATATAAATGGGCTTATGAGTTGGAGTGTCAGGAACGTGCAGGAATTGAGTAGTAGGTTTTCGTTTTTTCTCTAAAGTAGGAAATAAGATTACTGATTTGGGAGTGAAATTATTTGGAATTTAGAGGTCAGAAGTGGAACCTGCAGAGAGTGGTGGATGTTTTATTTTTAAAGTTTTATTTATTTTTATTTATTTGAAAGACACGGTGACAGAAAAAGAGAGCACCATCCACTGGTTCATTTCCCCAAAATCCTGCAACAGCCCTGGTTGGACCTCGTTGAACCCAGGAGATCTGAGATTCCATCTGAGTCTCCCACGAGGGGTTGCAAGGACTCTAGTACTGGAGCCATTTTCTGCTGCTTCCTGGGATGTGTATTAGCAGGAGCTGGATCAGAAGTGAAGATGGGACTTGATGTCAGGCACTCTGTGAAGGGACGTGGCATCCCAGGTGGTAACTTCTCCGTATGTGCCACAATGTCTGCCCCAGAGACACTTGTTAAACACTTGTTTAACAGTTGATGTAAGAAATGGGTGGAGGAGTTGACAGAAGTTACAAACTAGACTTAGGAGGGTTTAGGAACAGTGAGTTCCTAGATTACAGGCTCCAGAACTAAAAAACAAGGAAGTGACTCAACTGCGTTTACATAAAACCGATCATGTCATCGTCATCACACGGACAACCTTTCAAAAGTCTTACATAGTAGCCCCCTCCAGCCATGATAGGTTGTCCAAATTCCAGGAAATCTGAAATACTGCAAGTATTAAATGGGAAATTCCAGAAGCAGTAGATTTTAGTTGCATGTCATTCTGAGTAGAGTGGCAAGGTCTCAAGCTGTCCCACTCCATCCTGTTTAGTACGTGAGTCAGTTTTTGTCCAACATACCTAAATACCTGTTTGTCAGTCACTTAGTAGCTGTCTCAGGTATCAGAGTACTGCTGTGGTGTGTGTATGTCCAAGTAACCCTTGTTTTAATTGATAATAGCCCCAAAGAACGTGAGTAGTAGAGCTGTCAGTTTTATTATGGTGCATTGTTGCAGTTTTTCTATTTTATTATCAGTTATTGTTGTTAATCTCCTACTGTGTCTAATTCGTAAATTAAGCTTTGTGGCAGGCTTGTTTGCAAAGTAATAGACACATTGGGTTTGGTCCTGTGGGAAGTTTGGTCCTGTGGGAAGCATCCACTGGGATCTTGGAATGGATCTCCTGTAGATTTGGAGAGAAGACTGTGATTCAGTTTTGCTGTATTTTTAAAGAATAGGTTAATGATGTGTAAGTTATTCATTGACTGTAAATGTCACCTCCATCCATGTGTGCTTAATGTAAACCCAAACTGACTGACGCTTGTCGTTCTCAGAAAGGTTAGACAGTGTGTCTCCTGCCGTGAGTGTGCCACGCATCTGAATGACCCTCTGCCATTTCACCATCTCTCCTAGATTAATGCACTCACAGGAACTCTTTTTACTTCTAAAGTCCTAGAAGAAAGAGCAGAGAGAGAGACTGAATCCCAGGTGAATCCGAACTCTGAGCAAGGCGAGCAGGTGTATGACTGGAGCACTGGCTTGGAGGACACGGATGACTCTCACCTTTACTTCTCTCCAGAACAGGGAAATGTGGTGTTTACCAGCGCAATAGACGGGTGGGGCTTTGGGTAAGTCAGAGTCTAAATCTCTTTGTGGATTTTACTTATAACTGATTTTCAGTTAAGCTTTATTCTCAGATAATTGTAGATTCACCTACACTTGTAATACATTATAGAGTTCTCTTGTACTGTGTACCCAGTATCTTTGGACTCTCCCTGTGGTAACTTCTTGTAACACTGTAGTACAGCATCACAACTGGGATGTTGACATTGATAGAATGGAGCTGGAGAACAGTCGCACCACCACAGGGGCCCCTCGTGTCACCCTCTTCTAGCTGCATCTATGTGTTTCCTACCCTTAAACCTCCTTGATCCCTGACAGCCCTTTACCTGTCCTCTCCGTTTCTAAAATCTGTTAGTTCAAGAATGTTACAGAAATGGAATCAAAACCATACTGTAGAAGTGGAACCCAACAATATGTTAGCTTTTGGGAACTGGCTTTTTTCCGTTCAGTATAATTGTGTAGAAACTTAAGAAAGTTGTTGTGCATATTAACAGTTGGTTCCTCTTTATTGCTCAGTAGTACTTCTTAGTGTGAATTCACCTTGCTTTTAGAGTCAAGTTGAGAACTCTTTGCCTTCCACTGGGTCCTGAAGATTTTCTTATTCTTTTTTTGATATAATAAGATTTTACCTTTTTCTGTTCAGACTGCTTTATTTCGCAGTAATTACCATGTAAACTATGAGACTTGGGTCACGGTTCGTGGTTCCTGCCTCCGGATGTCTAAGCATTTGTTGAAAAGGCTACCACTCTCTTGCATTGAGTTACTTTTGTGCCTTTGTTAAAAGCACATTTGCATGGGTGTGTTTCTGAGTGTCTTTCTGTTCCACTGGTCTATCTGTCTTTCCAGTAGTACCAGTGTGTCTTAATTACTGTTGCCATAAATATGTCTTAAAAATAAGGCAGATTGTTTCAACCCCTATTATTTTACTTTTTAAAAAATTGCTTTAAAAAAAAAAAGCTTTTCAAGGGCCTATGTCTTTCCACATAAATTTTCTAATAACCTTCTGCAAAACATCTTGCTGGGACTTTGGTGGAACTGTATAAGCCTGTGTGTTAGTTTGGGGAGAATTGGCTTGTTTTCTCTGTTGAGTCCATGAACACTGTGTTGAGTCCAGTGTCTCTCCAGTAATTTGTTTAGCTATTTTATTTCTTTCATTATCATTTTGTAGGTTTTGGCATATACATCTAGTACATGTTGTGATAGATTCACACATCATTTTTCATCTTTTGAGCAGTTAGAGATGATATATATTCAGTTTTTGTGCCTACATATTCATTCCTAGTATGTGGAAATAATATTGATTTATGTTTAGCTCTTAAATCTGTGACTTTGCTGAATTTGCTTTTTAGTTCTAGCAGTTTTTTTGTGAATTCCTTGGGATTTGCTATAAGATAATCATGTCATCTGCAAATAGGAACTGTTTTATTTCTTCTTTTCTGAGGTGTCTGCTGTTTTACCTCAATGCATTGGCTAAAACTTCCAGCACTATTTGAATAAGAGTGGTTATGGTAAACACCCTCGCCTTGTTTCTGATCATAGAGGGAAAACATTTAATCTTTCACCATCAGAAGTAATTGAGCTGTCAGCTGTTTTTAAATGTTCTTTATCAAGTTGAGGAAGTCCTAAAATATTCCCATTTTTCTGAGTCATTATTATGAATGAATGTCAGATTTTGTTGCCTGCCTTTCCTGTGTTGATTAATATAATCATGTGGTTTTTCTTCTTTAGCTTGTTATATGGAAGATTACACTGGTTTTTGAAAATCAGGCCATTCTATACAATTGATGTTTTTAAACTTTATTCTTTGAATACATTCAGAATGTACAGAAGTGTTTAGACCACAGGAATTCTCCCACCCTGTCTCTTAGCTCCCTGCATTTTCTGCCAGTGCCTTGTGTATCTTCTGGAGATAGTCAGATATACATTTATCTCAACTTTTATACCAACCCTGGGAGACATTAGTATGGAAAGCAGCTAACCTTATTGAGGATGTACATATACTAGGTTTTGAGTTAGTCACTTTATTTAAATTATTACATTGTATTTTTTGTTAATATTTACTTTTTTTTTTCACCTACTTGAAAGGCAGATCAGAGAGAGAGAGAGAAAGAAGTCTTCCATCTGCTCTTTTTTTTTTTTTTTTTTTTTGACAGGCAGAGTGGACAGTGAGAGAGAGACAGAGAGAAAGGTCTTCCTTTTGCCATTGGTTCACCCTCCAATGGCCGCTGTGGCCAGCGCGCTGCGGCCAGCACACCGCACTGATCCGAAAGCAGGAGCCAGGTGCTTCTCCTGGTCTCCCAGGATGCAGGGCCTAAGCACTTGGGCCATCCTCCACTGCACTCCCAGGCCACAGCAGAGAGCTGGCCTGGAAGAGGGGCAACCGGGACAGAATCCGGTGCCCCGACCGGGACTAGAACCCGGTGTGCCAGCGCTGCAAGGCGGAGGATTAGCCTGTTGAGCCACGGCGCCGGCCCCATCTGCTCTTTCACTCCCCAAAGGCCCACAGTAGTCAGCACTGGGTCACATTGAAGTCAAGAGTCTGACACTCCATCCAGGTAGTCTGACACTCCATCCATCCTGGAGTAGTCAGGATTCGAACCAGGAACTCCCATTTGTGATGCAGGCATCCTAGAGGTGGCTTATCCCAGTAATCTACAATGCCCATCGCCATGTGTGACTTTAAGATACATACTGAGAAGTGCGTTAACATGATTTTGACATTGTGTGAACACCATGGAATGTACTTAGACTGCGTTTTGTTTAAGTTCTATTTGAAAAGCAGAAAAAGAGACAGATTTCCTGTCTTCTGATTCACTCCCTAAATGCCCACAACAGCCAGGACTGGGTCAGGATAAAGCCGGGAGCCAGGAACTCCACCTGGGTCTCCCACTTGAGCCATCACCTGCTGCCTCCCAGGGCACACGTTAGCAGGAAGCTAGAATTGGGACCGGAGCTGGCTGGCACTCTGAACTGGGATGCTGGGGTTCCAAGCAGTGTCTGCTACTATGCCAAGTGGCTGCTTCTTTCATTAAATTATTGTAATAGTTGTTTGAAGTAAGTATTCATATTTATTATATAAGACTCAAAAACATTGAGCAACTTGTTTAGCATACTCACATACTAAGTGGCAGAACTAAGGTTAAAAAACTTGCTTGACTCCAAAGCTTGTGCTTTTTATTATTTTTTTAAATGTTAATTTTTTTGTTTTTGAGCAGATTTTGCCTCGGGCAGTGTAATGACATATAATTTTCCTTGTTTGCGGTAAATTATGGAAGCCTGGGTGTACTTGGTACCTGAAAGGACGTACTGAGCAAACAAGTTCAGATAACAGGGATGTAAGAGAAATGGAAGCTGTGAACCTGCTGAGCCTCTGCACTTGTCATTTGTGGCTGCTGGTTTCCCGTTACCACTTTCCGAGTCTCAGCTTCCTCATCTGAAAGGCTGCAGAATCTCTTCCAGTTTAAAAAAAAAGATGTAGTGTTTCATTCAGTCATGCAGCAGAGTGAGAGCCATTGATTTCCTAATGTGAGCATTCTGCCAGTAAGCCACAAGGGGGGAGGCTTGTTCTTTTCTTCACATGCTCTCCTGACATGATTATTGTTTTATACTAATTTTACTCTAAGTCTCACAAAATGCAAAGTTTATTACAGAAGGAGAAGAAATGGCCAGAAGGCTACAGGCTAGGATAAGGCTAACTGTGTGTGCTTTTAGATCACTTTCCCCACATTAGACAAGGTGAGGTTTAGAGCTGAGCCAGAGCCTGTTTTCAACAAGTGATAAGCTGCTATTGGGGGAAGGGATAGTGGGAGACCTTTTCTTCCCACTTTTCTCCTGAAATGTGAGTGATAGGCGAAGTTGGCAGCTGCATGTGTCGTGAAAAGTGGAAAATAAGTGCATCTCCGAATTTGACAGACAACACCACGAGCTCTCCTACAGTGGGACAGGAGCAGGAAGTGTGACTCGAGGCTGAAGTGATGTCTACCACCTGAGTCTGCCCTGTTAATAGATGTTCATATCAGAGAATCTATCTACTCTGACACACTGCTGGAATCTAGGTTCATGCTTGAAATGCATGGAACTGAGGTGCTGACCCTAGACAGTAGGGACAGGGAAGAAGAGCCAATGGACAACCTCTCCTCATAGTTTGACTGTGTGCATCAGTGCTTGGAATCTGCAGTTAGCATTAAGGCACGGGGTAGCTCGGTGGACAGAACAGCATGAGCCTCAGTTATTTCCTGTCTGACCAAGTTGTCATCCAGGTTAGCAGATGGAGAGCTCCGGGCAGTCTTGGGATGTCCAGGTCTCTTCTCATGGTCTTGCTGGAAGGTACTCTAGAGGAAGTGAAGTAGACTTCAGGAATAGGGAAGTTATGCTGGAAACTGCCAGTGTTTATAGCTTACCAGTGATGGACGAATGAATACAAGTATGTGAATGGTAGACGGGAAAAGGCTTTGAGAACAGTGACTTAAGCCTGTGGGCAAATGGCTTACTGTAATTTATGATTTTGGTAGAGGTTTTAGAGTATTTATGAAAATCTTTAAGTTTTCCCTTGTAGATTTAGAAGCAAGATATTTATCTGACATGTTGTAAAAGATAAAAGAAAACGTGACACAGTTTAGATAACACAAATCAACCTTGTGTTAAAATTCCTAAAAACAGGACCAGAAACCACACTGAGAATCCAACTGATCCAAACAGTTGTGGCAGATAATAAATTATGAAATCCCCCACAAAGGAGGTAGAGTACTTAAGGAAATTTTGTTAGAAAGATATAAATCCAAAAGTTTTTACATAAAAAAAACTATAAAGCGTAATGAATAGAGGCAAAACACCAAAGCTTTGGGTCAGATATGTCACTCAAAAATAAAGTAGATTTGGCAGTATTAATGGGAAAATAGAAGTGATGGCAAATGAATTATGACATAAGGATCAATTTCATATGAATAATTATACATTTCAGAAGTGATTAACTCAGCTGTCGTAACAAAGAATACAGGACAAAAGTAGAATTGTAAGTTGAACCTATAGGCACATGGTTTGGGGGATGTTTTAACATAGGTGTCACTGGCAAACTGTTAAAAGATTAAGTAGACAAAAACTGAAGCCATACGAACATTACAAATCAAGTCAAAATTTTGAGTGTCAGTGAAGGATATGCAAAAGCTGATCCTGTAGCAGGTGGAAAAACAATTCAAGTTCAAAAAGATAAGAAGATGGTGAAAGTTTGATGTACTAGTCAGTCCGTCATTATCTTCGTAGTTTTCCCTGCCTGGGTACAGGACCAAGTTGGCAATATGGAGGGCAGAGGCTCAGCCTTCTTGTGCCACTCCTCACCATCAGGGCAGCCTGGGAAGCTGAAGGTGGAGAAAGGACTTTGAAACACAGGCCAGAGGTTGCCCCTGTCAGCTGCCTCCTTGTCTAGCCCTTGGACCTGCTCATAATCCTCGGTTAGATCTGCAGATCTGCATAGAGGACTGCAGCCTTCCTGGCAAAACTGGGTGTCATGAAAAAGTCCAGAGAGCAGGCCTCCTGCTTGTGTCTGAAGAGAGGTCTTGGGCTCTGCTCTGGGTTGCGGAGCCACGGGGAACCAGGGAGGATGCTTCGTTACTGCTCCTTGCAGTAGGCAGCAAGACAGCCTGTTTGCTTCTGGAAGCTTAGGAGCTCTACCCAGGGCATAGGCTCTTGATCTTCTCTTCACTTGAGGAGGAGCTGGTGAACTAGAGAATCAGTTCTCCTTTCTGCGCTCATCTGTTGGGAAAACTGCAGAAGTCTCAAGGCCTGTGAAGTGGGGTGAAGGTTTGTAGAGAGGATTCCCTCCTTCAGGATGGGAAGAAAAAAACAGTATATACACATAAATAATACAAATGTTATGGAAACTAAGATTTTGGAAAATTTAAAAAGAAAACACTAAAAACTAAACCTCTGCTAAATGAAGAACTATTGGATTAAATGGGAAATGAAGTTTACAATAGCAGATTGCTTAGAAAGTGATTTTTTTTTTTAATTTGAGAGGTAGAGTTACAGACAGTGAGAGAGAGATACAGAGAGAAAGGTCCTCCCTCCGTTGGTTCACTCCCCAAATGGCTGCTATGCGCGGCGCTGTGCCAATCTGAAGCCAGGAGCCAGGTGCTTCTCCCTTTGGACACAGGGGCCCAAGCACTTGGGCCATCTTCCACTGCTCCCCTGGGCCACAGCAGAGAGCTGGACTGGAAGAAGAGCAACCAGGACTAGAACCCAGTGCCCATATGGGATGCCGGCGCCACAGGCGGAGGATTAGCCAAGTGAGTCATGGCGCCAGCCCCCAAAAGTGATGGATCCTTAACAGCAGCCTCTGGATGTCAATAGCCTGTAACTGTGGCATTTGGATTTTGATTTTTGACTGGGTGTTATTCCTGTCCCTCTGTGACAGGTGTCCCTGGGTGTTTGTTTTCTGTAGTGTCTGCTTTTGATCTTCACATTTCTGATTCCCATCGTAGTTAATGACATCAACTCCTACAGCCTCATGTTCCTGCCAGGCTTCCCCTATCATAGCCTAAGTCAGCTGTGTCTGACCACTGGGTCATAGCAAGAATTGGCTGCAGCGTACTGTTTGTGTTCCTTCTGCAGTCAGGAAAATGGCAGCATTTAAAAATATGTATAGAAAACACACAAACACAAACACACATACACTTGTTTTAGAGCAGCTTTGTGTTCATAGGAAAATTAAGAGGAAGGTACAGAAATTTCACCTACCCTCACACATACATAGATTCCACCATTGTCATTATCCCTCCCCAGTGTTGTACAGTCATTGCAGTTGGTGAACTAGCACTGACAGTTACCACCCAAAGATTGCATTAGGGTTCACTCTTACTGGTGTACATTCTGTGGGTCGGCACACATGTGTAACGTTGTGGGCCCACCGTTACAGTGCCACACTGGGTATTTTCACTGCTCTAAAATCTTCTGTGTTCTGTCTCTTCATTCCTCCCACCCACCTAACCCCTGGCAACCACAGGTCATTTTACTGTGTCCCTAGTTTTGGCTTTTCCAAAATGCCTTATGGTAGGAGTCAACAGTATGTACCTGTAGAGATTGACTTTTTTCACTTTGTAATATATATCTGTGTTTTCTCCATGACTTCTCATGGCTGTGATAGCTCATTTGTTATTATTTGTGCTGAATAACAGTTCGTTGTCTGGATGTATTATACTTTATTCATTTGCCCACTTGAAGGACACCTGGCTTCCTTCCAGTTCTGGCACTTAGACATCAAACTAATATAAACATCCATATGCAGGTGTTTGTGTGGACATACGTTTTCAACTCAAGTCTTTTTGGTAAATACCAAAGACCATGATTGCTGGATTTATGGCAAGGGGATGTTGAATTTTATGAACAGTTGAAAAGCTGTTTTCCAGAGTAGCTATACCGTTTCGCATTCCCACCCACAGTGAGTGAGAGGTCCTGTGGCTCCACATCCTTGCTAGCTGGGTGTTGTCTGTTCTGGATTTCAGCCATTCTGTTAGTGTGCAGAATAGCTCACTATTGTTTGAGTCTGTGTTTCCCTGATGACATAGGAAGCAAAAACATCTTTTCATTTGCTTATTCCCCATCTGTATGTCTTTTTTATTGAGGTGACTGTTAAATCTTTGGCCTATTTTTAAATTCTTTGTTAATTTGTTTTCAAGGTGAATTTTAAGAATTTTTGTATGTTCTGGATAACGATTCTTTATCAGGTGTGTGTTTTGCAATATATTTTTCTCTCAGTCTCTTGCTCATCTTTCATTCTCCTGACAGTGCCTCATATAGCAGAAATTTTTAATTTAAAGAAGTGCAGCTTATTTTTTCTTTCATGGATTGTGCTTTTGGTATTCTGTCTAAAAAGTCATCACCATACCCAGGGCCACCTAGAATTTTTTTCCTGAATTATTTTCAAGAGTTTTTATAGTTCTGTGTTTTACATTTGAGTCTGTGATCCATTTTCAGTTAATTTTTGTGTATGATCAATGCCTAGACATTTTTATAGGTGGGTGTTTAGTTATTCCTGTACTGTTGAAAAACTGTCTTTGCTGCATTATATTGTCTTTACCCCTTTGTCAAAGGTCGGTTGACCGTGCTTATATGGATCTGTTCTTGAGCTCTCTGTTCTATTTGATCAGTCTGTTTGTCTTTTTGTTCACCACTACCACATGTTCTTGGTCATCAGCTATATAGTAAATCTTGAAGATGGGTATCGTTAGTCCCTCCAGTTCTATTCTTTTGATATTCACTGGGCTCTTGTGGATTTTTGGCCTCTCTTTATACACTTTAAAGTCAATTTGTTGATATCCACAAAATAAGTTTGAGATTTTGATTGGGATTGCATTGACTCTGTAGATCTACTTGAGAAGAAGTGCTGTCTCTACACTACGAAGTCTTTCTTACCTGTGAACATGGAATATCTGTTTAGTTCTTCTGTTTTCTTTTATCAGATAGATCTTATACATATTTTGTTCTTTTTCTACCTCAGTATTTCATTTTGGGAATTATCACTGTAAATGATACTGTTTTTAATTTCAAATTCCATTTGATCATTTAGTATGTAGGAAAGTGGTTGACATTTGTATATTTACTTTGTTTATATATATATATATATATATATATATATAGCTTTTATTTAAAAAAATAAAAATTTCCAAAGTACAGCTTATGGATTACAATGCCCCCCCCCCCCACAATTTCTCTCTCACCCACTACCTTCCCATCTCCCGCTCCCTCTCCCCTTCTGTTCACATCAAGATTCATTTTCAATTCTCTTTGTACACAGAAGATCAGTTTAGTACATATTACGTAAAGATTTCAACAGTTTGCCCTCACATAGAGACACAAAGTGAAAATACTGTTGGAGTACTAGTTATAGTATTAATTCACAATGTATAGCACATTAAGGACAGAGATCTTACATGATTTTTTTTAAAAAATTGATTAATTATCTATGCAATTTCCAATTTAACACCAAGATTTTTTAATCATTTGCAGTTATCTTTATATACAGAAGATCGATTCAGTATATACTATGTAAAGATTTCATCAGTTTGTACCCACACAGAAACACAAAGTGTAAAATACTGTTTCAGTACTAGTTATAGCATTATTTCACATTGGATAACACATTAAGGACAGATCCCTCATGAGACGTAAGTACACAGTGACTCCTGATGTTGATTTAACAATTTGACACTCTTGTATATGGCGTCAGTAATCTCCCTAGGCTCTAGTCATGAGTTCCCAGGGCTATGGAAGCCTTTAGGGTTCACCGACTTCAATCTTATTCCGACAGGGTCATAGTCAAAGTGGAAGTTCTGTCCTCCCTTCACAGAAGGTACCTCCTTCTTTGATGGCCCCGTTCTTTCCACTGGGATCTCACTCGCAGAGATCTTTCATTTAGGTCTTCTTTTTTTTTCAGAGTGTCTTGGCTTTCCATGCCTAAAATATTCTCATGGGCTCTTGAGCCAGATCCGAATGCCTTAAGGGCTGATTCTGAGGCCAGAGTGCTATTTAGGACATCTGCCATTCTATGAGTTTGCTGTGTATCTCGCTTCCCATGTTGGATCATTCTCTCACTTTTTGATTCTATCAGTTAGTATTAGCAGACACTAGTCTTGTTTGTGTGATCCCTTTGACTCTTAGACCTATCAGTGTGATCAATTGTGAACTGAAATTGATCACTTGGACTAGTGAGATGGCCTTGGTACATGCCACCTTGATGGGATTGTATTGGAATCCCCTGGCACGATTCTAGCTCCATCATTTGGGGCAGATCCACTAACTGAGCACCAAAGGGGAAACCTGTTGAAGTGAAATGGACACTATGAGAAACAGTGACTTGATCAACTCTTGTGCTGACTGTTGTTGTACAATGTAATACTTTATCCATTTTAGTATTTTTTTTATCCTAGTGCTAGTGGTTGAACTCTGTAATTAACACACAATTATTCTTAGGTGTTTAAATTTTAACTGAAAAGTGATCCCTGTGAAATATAAGAGTGGGAATAAGAGAGGGAGGAGATGTACAATTTGTATATTTACTTTGTATCTAACCTTCCTATAATATTGCTTATTTGTTCTGATAGTAATTTTGTTGATTCTTTTGGATTTTCTATATAAATGATCATGTCCTATGTGAACAGAAATATTTATTCCTTCCTTCCTAATCAGCATACATTTCCTTCTTGTGTTGTTGTATTAGCTTGGGCTTCTGGTGTGATGGTGATGTTTTATCTTGTTTTATATACTTAAAAAAGACAACTATTGCATGACTTCTAGAGTCAGATCAGTGTAGACTGTGTTGGCCAAGATCGTGGGCTTCGGAGCCAGATAGCGTGGATGAGAATCCCACTTTCACTGACTGTATAATGTCTTTGACTTCAGTGTCATTTTCTGTAAAATAGGAAAATTTGTGGGATAGTTGAAGTGATTAATTTTAGTAATGCCTGTTGAGAACTTTAAACAGGACCTGTTTCAGAAACATTCTAAGTATTAGCTATAACTCATACTTACCATGACTGGTTTCCTTCCAGAATCGAGCACTTTGCCAAAATATACAGTCAAAAAATTGGCATCAAAAAGGAGGTTCTTTTGAAAACCTTGTGGGGAAATTATTATATAAACATGAAGGCTAAGAAGATTATGAAGGTGGATCAGGTAAAGTGGCATATGTTCCTTTTGGTTTTTGGTCACATTCTTACTCTGTGAAAGCTGTTATTAAAACACCTGTCATAAATGTAATTCAGTTTTACTTCACGTGGGTGAATTCATGAGGTTTTTTTTTTTTTTTTTTTTTTTTTTAGTGTCTGTAAATGGGAAAGGCTTGCAAACCTATATCCAGGTTTTGTTCATACAGAGAGTTATTAGGCTTCTTAAATGAAATTAATAAAGAACTGTGTTTTTCTTTTTAGAGAACAAAAAAATCTCAGCTCCTGGGCACTTGAAGGTGGATATTTTGCATCATGTGCATTGTCTCCTTTACCTTAAAGGAGTGTCTTTTGTAGAGAGCGCCTGTGGTCCGTGCTGCACTTCAGCTGCCGTGGAGGCCTGGTCTGCCTGCGTGCTGTTCACTGTGCAGTGCCGGTGGGGAGCAGTGGGTGCTCCCTGCGACCCCGTCCTCTCTAGGTGGAGGAGATGTAGGACAGCTGAGACATGCAGCCTCGAGGGCTGCTCACCTTGAAGCTTTATTATTTTTTTTTCAAAGCAAAATTCAGGATTTTCTGTTCGTTCTTATTTAAAATCACGTGTTCCTTCTGGAAGGTACTCACACATATAAAGCCATAAGAAAGAAAAACGTCAGAGACCAACCCTGTTAGTGATAGGTTTTAATTTCTTTCATTCTTTTTGAGTAGGTATATACATCCTTCAATTTGGATCATACTTTATAGATAATGTAGCTCCCTTTTTGCTTAATGGCATATCATGAATGCCTTCCTCTGCCATTAGAAGCTTTTTGTAAGCAGTGTATTTAAAAGGAAGTGGGCATAGTTACGTGGGAAAGAGTGTGGCTTGAGTGAACTCTCTGTTTGAATCATCTCATAGGCAGTTACTGTCATTACGTGAAGTAACCCAAGCCAACTTCTGTGAACAGTTCCTGTCACACCGTCAGCATCCTAATATCATTTAATGTTGTGAGGGTGCCATCATTAACGTAATTCTTCTAAGATCAGATATAGCTTTTCTTTCAAGTGTTTTCATATTGTAAGTAGAGTTAGGGTTGATATCTGTGCACGGAAGTTTTTATGTCATCATGGTGACTGCTAATCCGGGCATTGAAAGCCAGACAGCAACTTTTGATTTCCTGTTACTGTTACCAGTAGCCCTTCAGAGAGGAGGTGTCGGCTATCTTCCATCTCATGTAACTACTAGAGCAGGGACCTGCAGGCATTCTTGCTGTTAGTCTGGTAGGAGAAATAGTGGTTTGTTTTTAAAGATGTATTTTGTTTATTTGAAAGGCAAAGTGACAGGGAATGAGAGACAGAGAGATCTTCCGTTCATTTGTTCACTCCCCAAATGGCTACAATGACTGGGGCTGGGCCAGGCTGAAGCCAAGAGCTAGGAATTCCATCCAGGTCTCCCACGTGGATGGTCGGGACCCAAGTACTTGGGCCTTCCTCTGCTGCTTTCCAGGCACATTAGCGGACGGCTGGATCAGAGGCAGAGCAGGTGTGAGTCGAACCAGCACTCCAGTGAGAGATGCCAGTGTCATAAGCAGTTGATTAACCCCTTGTGCCAGCCCGTTTTTTGGTTTTGTTTTTTAAACTTCCCTGTCCTTGTGGCATTTTTTCATATGTTTAACAACCATTTTATATTGCCTTTAGCATACTTTAGACCACAGTTCATGAGCAAAGCCTGCATGTGCAGAGTGCAACTACCCTTGGCTGGGTAGTTGTGGGTATTAATTAATTAATTTAAGATACATTTATTTATTTGAAGGCAGAGTTACAGAGAGGCAGAGGCAGAGAGAAAGAGGGCTTCCATCTGCTGGTTCACGCCCCAGATGGCTGCAACTGCCAGAGCTGTGCCGATCCGGAGCCAGGAGCTTCTTTTGGGTCTCTCATGCGGGTGCAGGGGCCCAAGGACTTGGACCATCTTCCACTGCTTTCCCAGGCCACAGCAGGGAGCTGGATCAGAAGTGGAGCAGCCGGACTCAAACAGGCACCCAAATGAGATGCCGGCGCCGCAGGCAGCAGCTTTACCCGCTATGTCACAGCGCTGGCCCATGGGTATTTTTTTGATGGTAGTGGTGGGAAGCCACAGGTACTCTCCCTTCCAGCGGCCTATTTTTTTCTTTTTTCTTTCGTTTGAGGAATATAACTTCATGCATTTAACATACACAGATTTAGGCACATGATGCTCTCTACCTCCCTTCTACCAATACTCCCACCTTTTTTCCTTCTGACTCTTCCTTTCCCATTCGTATTTTTTAGAGATCAATTTTCAGTTAATGTTTATGCTCATAAGATTAATCATACACTAGGTAGAGATTCTCTTCATGCTAATTCGTGAACTCTGTACTGTAGGGTCTGTTGTTTTTAAAGTCCCTGGTTCTCTAGGGAAGGGACTGGTAGGTTACTGATTGGAGAGTATCAGCTATTTAAAGCATTCTTATAACTGCTTTCATCTTCTTTATGGCTGAATAAGTGTTTCTGAGTAGAAATGAGATGTGATACTAAAGCATGTCAGGAATGAATATGCAAATTCCCATTACATCTTCAGAAACTTAAGCCCATGTATCTTTTATACAGGCCAAAGGGAAGAAACCTTTATTCGTACAGTTGATCCTGGAAAATATATGGAGCTTGTATGATGCTGTCTTGAAAAAGTAAGGCTGTTGTGCAGTTGCTTACCTCTGGGCAGTGTAATTGGTCTCACTTTCCAGGTTGAGGAGGCGCACCTAGAGTCTGAGCCAGACCGAGAAAGGAGCAGAGCCTTTTGAGATGAGCAGGTTACAGATCTTGGGTGGAGTTTAAAGTGTGTATATGTAGCTCAAGGAAAGGGGTGGAGGAGGGCCAGGATGGCGATACTTGTTGTAGATAAAGAGGTGGGAGGGTGGAAAGAGGTGGAAGGTGGGTCTTTGTTTTCACCAGCTCAGTTTTTGTTTTTCAAAGATTTATTTATTTATTTGAAAGTCAGAGTTATGCAGAGAGAGAGAGAAAGAGAGAGAGAGAGAGAGGAGGTCTTCCATCCACTGGTTCACTCCCCAGCGGCCAGAGCTGAGCCAATCGAAGTCAGGACCCAGAAGTCTTCTGGGTCTCCCATGTGGGAGCAGGGGCCCAAGGACTTGGGCCATCTTCTACTGCTCTCCCAGGCCATAGCAGAGACCTGGATTGGAAGAGGAGCAGCCGGGACTTGAACTGGCACCCATATGGGATGCCGGCACTGCAGACAGCCCCTTTACCCACTACGCCACAGCACTGGCCCCTACCAGCTCAGTCTTACAAAGTAGCAATTGTAGTAGAAACGATGTTTGATACCTAGGATCATAAATGGGGCTCTCGGGAAATAATTTTCCTTGTACACACAGGAAAGAAAGTTTGCTTTAGTACATTTCCCTCTATGTTACCCCAGGGGTAGAAGGATGACGTTTTCCCATTACTACCCCAGTCTCGTAGCTTGTTTAACGAGGTTGTTGAATGGAGCTCACGGGAAGTGTTGAAGAAGGGCTCCTTCCAAAGTGCAGGAGGACAAGTTGAGGAGTCTCCTTCAATCATTTTCAGCATTTGGGGGGAAAAAGTAATATATTAGGGAAAAGCGTGTCGATGTTCTTTTTCCCCACTGTTCATTCATGTCTGTGTATGCCTTTTTCCCCCTCCCATCTTGTATTTACTATAGAGACAAAGAAAAAATTGATAAAATAGTGACTTCTTTAGGATTAAAAATTGGAGCCCGGGAGGCACGACACTCAGACCCTAAAGTTCAGATCAATGCCATCTGCAGTCAGTGGCTCCCCATATCTCAGGCTGTCCTTGGTATCCTTTATCTTAATGGCTTTTAGTGCAGCAGTTGTGCTGAAACAAGAAGGAAAACCATGGTGCTGACCACCGGGAAACCCCTTGGAGAAGAAACATTCCCACCCCAGGTACGTCTCCTGTGCTGATTTCACTGTTCTACCATGAAACTATCTTCACTGCTTCAAAACGTGTTACACCAGCGTCGGGAAGAATTAACGCTAGTCCTAAGAATCTGCCTTTAAAACAGACATTGCTTTTGGTTTGGGCTTGATAATCTGGCAGAGTTAAAATGTGCAGAATAAGATTTCTATGTAAGGAGATGATTTAGGTGTTTGTGTTAGGCCAGTGCTTCATTTTAGGGTCGTAGGTCTCTGGACTGCTAAGCCCTCCTCTCCTCCTTTGGTCCCGGGCTGTTGAGAGTGTCTGTCTGGAGAGTCCTGCTTGATCTTCAGGGAGTCGTGGAACTCTGAATTGCCTTTTAAGTTGTGCTGCATTAAACGTGTTCCCTTAAGCCCTGGCATTTTCTGCATAGACGTACGTTGTCTATACCACAGCATTTGTATGTATTTCATTTATTTGAGAGGCAGAGGGCTCGTATCCACCAGTTCACTCCCCAAATGCCCATAATAGCTAGGGCCAGGCCAGGCCAAAGCTAGGAGCATGGGTGCCAGGGACTCACCTGCTTGAGCCATCACCTGCTGCCTCTTGGGGCGTACATTAGGAGGAAACTGGAATTAGGGACCAGGCCAGGGCTGGAACCCAGGATTTGATGAGGGATGCAGGTGTCCCAGGTGGCCTCTTGACCGCCAGGCCACATGCCTGCCCCATTACCTTGGTATTACTTCGTGCATGCACTGAATCTTTGTTCCGGTGGAGGGCCCTCGCTCAGAGTTTGAGTCCTTAACAACAGACTTCAGCTATGGTGTGTCAGAAGCTTCCTAGTCCCCTTGACATCACAGCCGAGAGAGTGGAGAAGCTGATGTGCACAGGATCGCAGACGTTCGACTCCCTTCCGTTGGAAACTCAAGCGCTAAAAGCAGGTGAGGTGCAGAACGTGCTGGGATGTACCACGCTGCGGCCTGTCCTCGGTCCCGGCTGCCCTACACCCACGCACTCACTGCCAATTTGCTAAATGGCCGATTGGCCAGAAGTTCAGCTCCACAGAGAAACAGTTTCGCAAGTGGCCATTCCACCAGTGTTGGTGTCCCCAGTGCCAGACACACAGTTTTATTTCTGCTGCAGCCGTTTTGCCCACCAGTGGGATGGAATCCCAGAGACTCCGATTGTCCTTCCTCCTCCCCTGCTCTCGTTTGATGATCATGCCATATTCCGTCCTCCTAGGTGGCCAGGAGTGTGTTCCCTGAGCCGCAGTGTCAGTGTCACGGCTACGTCCCAGGGAGTGTGGGAAAGCGTGACAGGGCTGTGCTGCTCACGGAAGCCCTGACCGCTCTCCCGCGAGAGGGGGAGCTCCCCTTTTGGCTTCTAGGCTCCATGAAACGCACCTGCTTGTTTTTATGTTCTCCCGCTTTCTATCTCCCACTCTATTGAAATCATTTGTAACGCCTGCCCCCAGAACCATTTTAGTGCCATTCTTGGGCTCCCCAAGGATTTGCCTTTGTAATTCGAGGGAGTTCTTCGTCCTTATGTGTCACGAGAGTGTGACGCAGTGGAGCCTGCCTTCCTCCTTGGAAAACACGCTCCCCTTGACTGCAGGCTGCCCGGCTTCCTCTCCTCTCCCGCTCGCCTTGCCTGCTTGTTTGTAATCCCTTCTTCTCGTTCCTCTCCGTCTCCCTGACTTTTGACTGTGGGGTACCCCCAGCAAGACTCAGCCTTTGGACCTCTCTTCTTTAATGGGCTGCCCCTCTCGGAAGGTCTTATGCCGTCTCAAGGCTTTAAGTGACAAGGGTGTGCTCCCAGTTCCCACGTCTGTCTCCAGTCCTCACCTGCTTTCTGAACTCCAGGCCTGTATCCGTTTCACATCCTCCCTCTCTCCACTCAGCTGAGAAACACCTCCAACGTCACATCTCCCCCTGAGCCTTTTATCTGCTGGTCACCCTCGTCTCCATTGGTGCTGCCTCTGTCCTTGGACTGGCTCAGTCATTTGTGTCACATCCCTACATCCAGCCCACCTGCAAGTCCTGCTTATTCTTTGAAATATGTGCAGAATCCACCTGCTTCCCAGAATGCCCACTGTTCCTCCCTGGGCTGAGCAGCCAGCATCTCCGCCTGGGTGTTGTAGCCGTGTCCCCCGGCATCCCCGCAGCTGCCCTGCCCACGTTTAGTGTCCTCCCACCGCTGCAGGTGAAGGGCGCTGATGAAAGGTGAGTCAGGGTGTCCCCTGTGCCCCTGCAGACCGGTCACAGTCCCCTGGCAAGACTTCTGGTGATTCTGTGATTCTTACTGTCTCGAGGGTTTTATTGTTTGAATTTTATTGTTGAATTATTGGTGTACACATTATTTTTACATGGAGTTGATGAAAAATTTTAGTATTACTAATCAATGATTTTATGCTTCCAATGTATTTAAGAAAAATGTCAATATGTTGATACAAAATTGTGTTAAAATGTCTATAGTTACGGAGAATTTAAATCTTTGTAGTATTGAATCTTTTTAAAATAATTTTTGATGAACATATCATATATGTTCCTTTATGTGGGATCCGATGCAGTATTTCAGCAAGTATATAAAGCTTTCATGGTTAAATGAGGCAACCAGCCTTTTCAGTTTCTTTTCCTTTTATAGTATTGAAACAATTTATTTCTGAGAACTTTTATTATTATCATGACACATTAGTTTTGACTTTTATCTGACTTTTTATTATGGGGGATTATAAAAGCTATTGATTCTTGTTTTATTAATAATTACTTGGTTTTTAAATTGTTGGCCTATGGTAACACTCCTTAGTCCCGTCTTTTCTCCACTGTATATAGTAGAAAAAAAATAATAGAGCTTTTTGTCAGTGGTTAACCCCATTCCCTAGCTTTAATTCTGATGTCAGAGCTCCTGAGCCCCTCCCGGTCAGTCTTGCTCGTCATTCCTCATCTCTGCTAACGCCGCTTGCTCTTGCCCTGCTGTTCTTCCTAACAGTTTGATAATTTTCTAATTGAAACTTGTATCATGATTTTAAAAAATTTGTAGACTGCTTATATACTTATATGATGCTGTGTTCTAAATATCTTGTTTTCCAGAAATAATTGTTGTTTTTTAATCATGGGAAAAATAGTGACATTTTTAACCCCCTGTTTGTTCAGCTTTTATGGAATGTGGACGTGAGGACACCGCCCCAGTTATTATCTTTGTTTCCAAAATGTTTGCAGTTGATGCTAAGGCCTTGCCGCAGAACAAACCAAGGTAAGGAGAGGGAAGCCGCGGGCTGGCTGGGATGGCGCGTGCGTGGTGGGGGCAGTGCTTCTCCTCAACCCAGACTTCACACTGAGCCACGCTGAGGGGTTGTGCAGCAGTGTGTGCTCTCCTGACACCTCGGTAGGAGAAAGCTGTTGAAATCTGTTCTGGAATATTGGTTTGAACTGAGGTAAATTCCAAGAAGAGTGGTAACGGTAGTCATAGCAACAGTCAGCTTTCATTGAAATATCGGGCAGGTTCTAGTCTGAGCCTGTCTGATGTTAACTCCGTCTCCCTCCACGGCAGTGATAAGTGTGTGCGTATCCTGCATCTCTCTCTGTTGAAGGTATTGGGAGGGAGGGAAAGGTCAGTCTTCAAGTTCCAGAGCCTTGGGGAAGCTGTGGACTCGTATTATCTGTTTTCCTGTGTCTTCCCTTCCTTCTCACCTCTGCTGCCGCCCCTACCTGTTTGGATTCTGACAATTTTACAGAAATTATTGAAGTAATTTCCCAGCTGGCTCCCCTGCCCAGTCTTCCGTTCTACCAGTCCGTTTGCTGTATTTCCTTCAGTGATCTTTCTAAGATTCAACTAGGAAGATATTTCCTGCCTAAAGCAGCCCCTGGGATTCTCACTGCCCTGAGCAGTTTTGCGTGAAGTGTGCTAATCGAAGTTGAGGAAGAGGTGTCGTTAGCAGTCATGTTCACTTTAGTGCGTATCTGTGTATATCCTGTCTATGCCAAGTGATCGTGCTTTTCTTTTTACAGTAAGACTTCACTTTTTAATTTAACATGTCCATTTAAATGAAATTTCAAGTAAATAATACACAGGTATACAGGAATCATGAAGGTAACATGTCAGTGACTAAAGTTTAGGGATCAGTGGCCTATGAAGCAAACTTGACCTATCATAGTAGCGTTTCAGACCCAGCATGCTGTGACCCCCAAATGATTCTTCAACTACATTTTCTTTTCTAGTAGTCCACTATTCCCTAAACAAATCCAGATCATTCCTCCTTCTCGGAAGGTCTTATTTTCTTCTGATGATTGAACATAGGAAGCTTCAATAATTTTTACCTTGAGGATCAGTGAAGAAAGGAGTAAATGAAGTGTGAATGAATGAATATGTGGATGAAGGAATGATAACTCAGTGAATTGGTGAAGGAGAGAGTAGCTGAATGAATGAATGTGTAGTTGAGTAGGCTACTCCCGGATGCTATTTCAGTGCCATATGTAGAGATTTCTTGATGTCCTAGGAGATTAGGTTGTTTTGGTCACTGGCAGTGTCTTAGACTCTAGTAGAATCCCTTAGAAAATTAGAGAATTAAAAATTTTGCTCTGGAGATCTCAAATGTATGTTTTTATATCATTAAAATTCTTGTGTGTACCTATCTTTCATTTTCTTGCTGAAGAATAATACTGAAATTATATAACTCATACTATTAATTACATTTTCTGTAACATTTTTCTTGAAAATTCATATTTTTTCCTAGTTTTCATGTATTTTCGGTAGTGCACTTAACTCTATTCCATTGGGTTGTTTTACTGTTTTATTTTTGGTCTTTTATTTAACCAGTTGCAGGTTCAGCAGTTGCTATATAATAATATAGATTTTTTTCAAGTATAATTGATTAGGGTTGCCATTATCTTAGTCTTTTGCTGATTACATTTTAATGTAAGTTACTCTTTTTTAATTTTTTAAGTTACTCATTTTTAATGTAATGTACTCTTTTTAGAATTGGGGGATATAGACCTTTGAAAGTTTGATAGCATTCTTATCTCTGCTGTTTCAGATTTACCACAGCAATATTATTTGCCTTGAGGGTAGATTAGGATCTGTTAAGTACTGACACGCACAGAAGAGAAAAGTAAAGGAAGATGGGGGATGGGACACCCATAAAACCTAGAAGACTTTTCCTTGACTTAATGTGAAGACTGTCCATTTCAGTTGTGAAGAAGTTGTGTGGGTGTCTGCAGGGTGCAGTCAGCGATGGCTGCGGGCACCTTTAAGGTCAGCGCATGCGAAATGAAAAGTTAGAAGGGTTTTAGGGCGTAGAGCAATAGGAATCCAAGGGTACGTGGCCATTTAGAGGACAGGCAGAATGGCCATCCACACGAATGCCAGAGCTTCAGGAAGTGGAAGGGAAGATGGTGTGGCGGGGTTGGGAGGTGAGGCTGTGAGGCAGAGGTTAAGTCAGAGACGGAAGAGTAAAGTGGAATCGTGGCGTCATAACAGCAAAGGGGAGGGACAACGTGGGAAGCAGGCGTAGCGTGTGCGACTCAGGCTGAGAGGGCAGCTTCCAGAACTGGGCCGTGGCAGTGGGGCCAGAGGATTAGAGTGGGCGGGTGGGTACTCTGAGTATGGGGTGAACGTTCTGAAATGCTGCCCACGTGAAGGCAGGGCTTGCTCTCACGTGAGGGCTGAGCATACAGGTGTATTCACAAGGAGCCCCACCTGGGAAGGGAGTCAAATCCTGTCTGGGCTTGGCCTCTCAGACACCTGCTATCACACGGAATGCCTATTTGTATTCAGTTTAGTGCCCCCTTGCTGTAAAAGCCTTTTAGTGTTAAGGTTCTCTGCACCCCGTCTGTGGTCTGACGTTATACGTGAGAGCAGCTCTTAAGGAAAAAGCAGCTCAGTGGGGCGGGCGTTGAGGCGGAGTGAGGAAGCCATGTAAAGTGACCGCCTGCACTGCCGTGGCCCATAGGAGCGCTGGTCAAGTCCCGGCTGCTCCACTTCTGATCTGCCTCCCTGCTATGGCCTGGGAAAGCAGTGAAAGGTGGCCCACGTGCTTTGGCCCCTGCACCCGTGCGGGAGACCTGGATGAAGCACCTGGCTCAGCCCTGGCCGTTGTGGCCAGTTGGGGAGTGAATTAGTGGATGGAAGGTCTTTCTGTCTCCCCCCCACACACACACACACTCTGTAACTCCTTCAAATAAATAAATAAAAGTTTGTTGTGGATGAAATAGCTAAAAGTTCAGCTTTATTGATCTCAAGTGATATATTTAGCTTTAAAAGTACAGCAGATAGTTCCAATTAAGTTCAGTTACACAAACTGAGTTTTTCTTCTAGATTTCCAAATACTCATTCATGGAAAGCCAACTTCCATGTATGTGACATGTATACAGCCTTGAGAGTCAGTCTCACAGAAAACATTTATGTCAGCAAAGCAGGAAGGATACTTGTTTTTTACTACGTAAGCATCACCTGAACTCAACTGATCAGTCTGCTTACTTAAGACAGTTCATCTGTGAGCAAGAGCACCATCATATGTCGGGTGCCATTCTCGTTCCAATGATATCCAAAACGCTGAGAAATAAAAGTAGAAAGTGGCCAAGTGCTAAGGCTGCCTTGCGGCTCTTGCTATATACAGATGCCAGTCTGCCTTGCATATCTAAAAACAACAGGAATTAAAGGGTTCTGCTCGACTTCAGGAGAACTTCCCAGAAGGAGGTGGAGGGCCAGGAAATCCACCTGCCTGCTTGTGGTGGGAGCCTGTGAAGGGGCAGGCCCGAGAATCTTGGGGATATTCTGTTGAACTGGCACATCACAGAGAACAGACAGGAACGTTGTGTCACCCCCCAGCAGGTGTCGATGAGGCCGTCCTTGGATGAAGGAAAAGGGGTCAGTTTTGCTGCAACTCTACCACGGATGTTCCCATTAGGGCAGGGAAACAAAAGCCCATTGCAAACATGGATTTCATTCAACTACTGATCTCTTGTTAGTCTTCAGTTTCTTTTCTTGCCTGTTTTCTTCTTTGTTGTTGTCAACCAGCCGACTCTGTCATCATTTCCTTCTTCCTCTCTCTGCTTTTCCACGTCTGCCTTCAGCCTCTTGTACTTGTCTGTCCTGTAAACCAGGACCCAGGTTAATGCCCTCAGTGAGAAGAGCCGTGCGCACGGAGGTAAAAACAACGAGTAGAGTGTCCACGAATGTGGTGCTCATCTCGCAGCTCCGTCCCTCACTTTCACTCAGTAAATAAATCTTAAAGAAAAAAATAATAAAAGCCCACTTCCTTCCCCTACCCCCTCCACTCACGCTCAAGAGTAGCTCCCAGAACACATGCACGCAACACGCTGCCTTTCCTGGGTTGGTGCCCCTGGGATCGAACACAGCCACTGATAATTTCAGTTTGACCTTTGAAAGTCCTGCTGATTTGCATGCCAGTCATGAGCCCTGTTTTCCCATGAAGATAGAATTTCATACGTGTGGAGCACACCTCAGTGTCTTCCTGAGCCTTTGTGCTCGTGTGTGGGGCGTGCACAGACACAGGTGTCTGTCCCTCATTCCCCTCCTTCTCCAGATCCTCTGCCTCTTCCATGGGCAATATGGATACCTCGGGCTCCACCTTATGGTGCTCGGCTCCACCTGGGAACGCCGGCTGTCACAAGTGCGTTCCTAAGCTTAGCGTGGCCGGGCACACAGCATTACCAGAGCCTCGCGGGCCCTTCCTACTCCTGCTGCAGGGAGGGAGAGAGCCTGGAGAACCTGCCTGGGCGGCATTTGGGACCTCTCGCCCTGTCCAGCCACATCACTATTCGCCGTTTCCCCGCACGAGCCAACAGAGATGCGTGATGTTGCCGATGACAGAACGTTGTGATGTCCTGCAGGCCCCTCACTCAAGAAGAGATTGCCCAGCGGCGCGCGCGTGCACGACAGAGGCATGCAGAGAAGGTCGCAGCAGCGCAGGGGCAGGCCCCCGTGGAGCCCACCCCAGATGGGAGTGTCCTCGAAACAAGCCCCAGGGGAGAGGAGCCAGCAGGTACAGCTTCCCGAGCAGCCTTGAAGTGGGGTGTTTGACTCTCTGCTGACCCTGAGACACGCATCCTCTACCACTTGTGCTTTTAGCTGTGTTCATAGTTTTTGTCAATAATCTTTTCATCTTCGCTGATCCAAACCTTAACCTGGGCCAAACACATCACATTGTCTGATCCCTGTGTTTCCAGGCATTTCCTGGTTTAAAGAGAGCATCCTTGGCACTCACTCTCCTTTTGTTTTTGGCAGGTGATGAGCAACAGGTGGAAAGTATGAGCCCCACACCTGGGCCCCAAGAAGAAAACAACCAAGAGTCTTTCATTGCATTTGCTCGAGTGTTCAGTGGTGTAGCTCGAAGAGGAAAGAAAATTTTTGTCCTGGGGCCCAAATACAGTCCTGTTGAGTTTTTGCAGCGGGTAAGAACTGGAAGTCAAACGTGAATACATTGTTTCAAGGGCCTGACAGCTTTGCAGCCTGGCCAGGATTGATGATTGCCTTGTTGGTAGATGGCAGGCAGGTGCACCTGACCAACCCCAACTCCTCGTGGGTCGCTTTGGTACCATTTGGCATTTGTGTCTCACTTAGCAACACTTGGGAAACCAAACCAGTACGTGAACAGACTTTTCAGCTCTGAAGGCAAGAAGATCTCGTGCGAACGGATGTTACACGGGGCATTCTAGGGAACGCAGCTGTAGAGGAATTGCCTGAGTGAGCCTGGGCGTAATAAGAGGATAGTTCAAATCATCCTTTTCTGATTTGCATCCCCAGCAGCAGCGTTTACCAGTTCCACTGGTTCCACACTTTCACCAGAATTCAGTATTGCTCGGCTTTCAGTTTTACCAGTTGGACGGCTATAATGTAGGATCTTGCAGTTGTTGTAATTTATATTTTCCTTCCTAACTCCTCCAGTATCTGTACTGATCAGTAGCAGGCCAGTGCAGATCCACAGGGAATGTGGAGCTCCAGAGCGTCGGTTGCTCCTGCCAGAGGTGTGAATCATAAGCAGGTGACAGAGAGGTGCTGGACATCTAGCCAGGAGTGTCCATGAACGGGTGCCCGAGCCAGCGTCTAAAAATGCTGGATCCTGAAAGCAAGACAGAGATCCCAGCTGCCGCTGCCTCAGAACATTTTTGGAAGTGAGTGGGCTTTAGACGTAGAGTGAGTGTCTGGTCAGCCAAAAGCAGTGTGTCGGGAACTCGTCAGTTGGCAACATGGAGCACTGAACCGAGGAGCAGGTGCCCCTGTCCGTGCAGGGGCGGCCCGTCTGCAGGTACGCGGGGCCAGCTGCGTACTCGGCTGAGGAAAGTCCCTGCCATCGGTGTTTGCTCACCTCCATCAGTTTTAGCAACTTAGCCCTCAGAGGTGGCAGTGCCCGTGGTGGTTAGGCAGTCCTCGCTGGGTTAGCAAGAAGGACCATAGCACTTGGTGTGCGCAGGGTTATATTTTATGGGAAGTTGAAATCACTGTAATAACGTGTGTGAAGGCCCAGTTAGGATTATCATAACATCTTGGCTTGGACATAATTATAGTTTGTTGTTGATCACTAATAGCTAATTTGCTGTTACTTTTTTTCCTTTACTCTGTAAACTCTTCAGATGAGTAAGAAATTATCTCATGAGACATTTATTGGGCACTCCTGTTCCTCTTCCATGCATAGTGTCTCTGCTCTTCCTGGGCTGCAGATTGACACCCCCTTCTGTGTCAGCTACCCAAAGCGGGAATGTCCAAAGTACATCAACAGCAATTAAATGCCTCCCGTCGGTGGGCCAGGCCTCCTTAAGCTAACTGCAGCCTACTGTTTGAAACATTCTGGGGCCTTTCCAACCTACCCCAGCAGTAACTCCAGCAAGAATTTTATTTATTTTTGTTTACTGCACATTGTAACAAGTTTAGCATCTTAAAATTATGTACATTTTTGTCATCTCACAGTTTTGGTGGGTTAGGAGTCCAGGCATGGCTTAACTGGATCTTCCTTAGGGCTTCACAAAGCTTCAGGCAGAGTGTTGGCCAGGACGACTGGGGAAGACTCTGCCTCCTTGTTCATGTAGGTTATGGTTAGAACTCATATCTTTGCCCTGTAGTCCCGAGGGCTCCAGTTTCCTCTCCTGTGAGCTTTGGCAACTGGGAGGCTTCCCTCACTGAGGCCTCGAGGAAACGCTAGAGTAGGCGTACTGGTAGGCCAGAGTGTTCATGTGACATGACAGAATCACAGCAGGAGCGTCCCGCCTCCCTAGAAGACAGACGCAGATGCCACTCATCCTTTGGGGCATGAGCACCAGAAAGCTGGGGCCATGAAGGAGGCCCCTTTAGTCTGTCTACACCATTCTTTTCTTTATAGTTTTACAACCTATGTGTGTATTTCTAAAGAATCATACTTTTAAATTTTGAGTAAGTGAAGTTTTACTACAGTTGCTCTACAACTTGTTTTCTTTTTAACTTAACATCTTGAGAATACTTTGTTAGTGCATAATCCTGTCATTTGTTGTTCCCTGCTACATCGTATTCCATGACATCTGGATGTATTTTACTTAACCACTTGCCTGTCACTGTAAATTTGGACTGCTTTCAGTTTTTACTAACATAAACAGTGCTACTTTGAATATTTTTGTATATCTCCTTGTGCATGTTTGTAAAAAATTCAGGGGAATAAGGTATCTGTAGTGAGTTGCCTGGATAATCTTCACCTTCATAGGATACTTCCAGATTCTTAGTGTTTCTGACTTACACCCCAACAGAAATGTTGAACAGTCAGCACTTGTTCCACATATCTACCAAAGTTTGGTATTGTTAGGCTGTTAGTTTTCTCCCATCTGATGGCTATCATATGGTATTTTCTAGCCATTTTCACTTACATATCCCCTATTAAGGTGTGCGTTGTTCAATCTTGTTTTCTCCTGTCAAGATCTGTCCAGACTTCATTGGGTCATTTCTCTCTTTTTCTAGTGTGCTTTTTTTAAAAGTTAATTTTTAGACATCCTTTGTATCTTCTGGATTCTATTTGTTTTTGTCATTTTTAAGTTTTGCAAATTTTTTTCTCGAATCTGGAGCTTGTCTTCACTTTTGGTCTAGCATCCTTTAGTGGACAAAGGTTCTTAATTTTAATTTAGGAGAATTCATCAAACTTTATGGTTTTACTTTTTTTTTTTTTTTTTTTGACAGGTAGAGTGGACAGTGAGAGAGACAGAGAGAAAGGTCTTCCTTTGCCGTTGGTTCACCCTCCAATGGCCGCCGCGGACGGCACGCTGCGGCCGGCGCACTGCGCTCATCCGATGGCAGGAGCCAGGTGACAGGTGCTTTTTCCTGGTCTCCCATGGGGTGCAGGGCCCAAGCTCTTGGGCCATCCTCCACTGCACTCCCCGGGCCACAGCAGAGAGCTGGCCTGGAAGAGGGGCAACCGGGACAGAATCCGGCGCCCCGACCGGGACTAGAACCCTGTGTGCCGGCGCCGCAAGGTGGAGGATTAGCCTGTTGAGCCACGGTGCCGGCCAATGGTTTTACTTTTTGCATCTTGTTTTAGAAAATGAAAACTGGGACTGTTCTGAATTCACAAAATTCTCCTGTGTTTCCTTCTACAATTTAATGTTTTGCCTTTCATGTTTAAATGTGTAATTCAGGATTTGTGCTACAAAGAAGAGACCCAATTTGATTTTTTTAACCCACACAAATGGCTGATTGTTCCAGCGTCCCTGACTTCTGCGTCTTTACCCACTAATCTGCTTTGTTCACTCCGTCATTAATCAGATTTCACGTGTACGGGGGTCTGTTTATGGACTATTCGATTTCATTCTTTTGTCTTTTCCTCTCTGTTCAGTGCTGTTTTGTTTCTGAATGCCTGGCATGTGACAGACCATGTTCCTGTGTCTTGTTTTTCCTCTGAGTTTCTTGTTTATGCTCTACTCTGCTCCTCTCTAGAAAGTTGACAGTCAGCCTGTCAGATTCCACAGAAGCCTAATGCCACTGCTGTTGTGATCCCCTGCAGTCAGTACATCTAGGTGGCATGAATCCATGTTTTGCAATGTAACAGCTTTCTGTCCATTGATGTTTTAGATGCCTCTATTCATATTGAGTTCATTGTTCATGTTTTTAATTAGTTTCATAGTTTTCTCCATGGAGATCTTTAGTTGCTTTTGTTAGACTTAGTTTTGGCTATCTTAGATATTTTGTTGGCACTCTAAAAGTTACTGTTTTTAAAATATTCATATGTATTCTATAGAAATACAATGAATTATTGTATATTGATCTTCCATCTTTCCCACCTTGCTAAACTATCTCGTTGATTATAATTTTTCTGTAGCTTGTTTTAAGTGAGTGGTCATATTGTCTGTGTATAATTCTCTTTCTTTCTGTCTAATCCTTGCATTTTAAATTTTTTCCCAGCCTGTCTTTTGTTACTGTGCAGAGCTATCGCTGTGTCAAGACATGGACATTCACCTGCCCCATGTGTCTAAAAGGCCATAATTTTCATGAAGTTTGAGGTGTATTCCAGCACAGGAGCTGGTTTTCCCTCTTCTGAGCCTTTATGAATTTACTCACCCCATGGCATTTTTGTCACCTGCTCTGTTTGTGATGTTAGTTATCATTATGTATGTTGTATCTTAGACATTTTTCTCCTTAGAGCACTAGTGCGGCTCTTTGGGCCTGTGAGTACCAAGGATATGCCTATCGGTTGATTGAGGTGCTTTCTTGGATACTTGAATTTATATGGAGGATATATTTCTGAAGACTTCCCGTAACTCAAAACTTGAATCATTCGAGACAATATGTCCATCAGAATAAATATGATGTAGGGTGTTGACACATCTTTTCTGTTTGTAGCGTGGTTGTGCCGTGTATGTGTCCTCTCTCCGCATTGCTGTTCCCAGTGTTTCACAGTGGGCTCTCTTGCAGATTAGTGGCATGGCATGTAATAGTTCTTTGACATGTTTTGTGGCATTTGTGTAACAGCTGACTACCCTTCCAAGGGCACTTCCATATGTTGCCTGGCATGAACACCAATCCATGGTGAATGTCTGACAGACATTGTGATTTGAATGATGATACAATAATAAATGTTAAAATAATATCACAGTAGTTACCAAAACTGGTGATGACATGAACACTAGCAAGGAGGTAAGAGGATCAGATGAAATGGTGCTACCAGATCACACAGAATTTATATTACTTAACTATAGATTATATGATTAAAGTGGGATTCTGGGTGGCTTTTTTGCTGTTTGAAAGGTTTCAGTATTTCACATTTTATTTGTTAAGTGGGACTTCATTTGTGTCATGCCATTTTAAATGTTTGCCCCTGGTTTACACACAGTGTGGTGATCCATATCTCAACTGATGAATGATGTGACTGTGGGCACCACCTAGTGCTTTCAGATGCCTCTTACCACTGTTTCTTTGCCAGGTGCCATCGGGCTTCTCGACTCCAGCAGATGACCTTCCCCCCGTCCCCCACCTGGCGTGCTGTACCCTGGAAAACCTGTACCTCCTGATGGGCAGGGAACTGGAAGACCTAGAGGAAGTACCTCCAGGAAACGTGCTAGGTAGAGTCTGCCCTGCTTTCTATCTGTACTCCACTGCCAGGATTACCTAGCATCTCGGAGGACGTGGGGAGCTTTTGAAAGGGACTGGAACTTCATGTTGGTGCCTTTTTCTGGTGTCTTAGTGCATTTGACATACCAGGTTGTGGATCAGCTACTTGCTGTGAATGACAGTTCTGTTTTAAAAATGTGCTACTTATTCTGTGAATGCTGTACCCTAAACAGGGTTTCATTTTTGGGGGAGAAAGATGGATAATTTCTGTTCACAAAAAATTACACTAGATGACACATTTCTCTTTCTACAGATTTGATTCTATTGGAAACTGTTCTATTGTAAAGATCTCTTTAAACTCATTGCTTTTTTCCCCCATTTTTTACCCTTTGCATATTGCTTTACTATCAGTAGTTAATCCTTAATTTTTATGCATATGTGTATTGTTCTTCTCCACCATAGTGTTTATTACTCACTTAACTTTTGCCCTCATGTGTATAATTCACTTTTTGAGGTCCTCAGCCTAACCCTAAATATTTATATTGAAGAATTTCTCTTGGATCATCGCAGGAATCAGTGTGCACTATAGAAAATTGTTTCCCATTATACTTTCAGATTTGGAACCTTGGAGTCATTGCCAACTGTTGTTTCAGAAAAAGCTGGTATATAAGGAAGGGCTGCCAAAGGTGGACGCTTTGAGAACAAAGAAGGAGGTGGACAAATCCAGGGTTACACAGCTTGTAATGTATCAGGGACTTACAGGCAGGCATCTGTCTTGGGTGACTGCAAAATGAGAGAATCCCTACACCTCAAAGCTAAAGACAAATAGAAGCTATGCTAGGCAGAAGCCAGCCAGAATGAATCTGAACTTTCTCAGGCATCAGGTGAGAGACATTCCGGCTGCCAGTGTCCAGCACAAAGGGCTCAGCAGGTTATCTTAACAACTTTCTTCACCCCATAAGGTTTAAGATGACTGTCAGGGTCACCTACAGGGCAAGGTGGTGGTTAGGACCATCATGACTGCAGGCAGGAGAAGCTCAGCTCAGAGCGATTTATTGGGCAATTATTAGGGAATTCTTTTTACTTTGTAGGGGAAAGATCTAACTTGTTGGTCCAGGATAGCCACTGTTTGCATATTGTGGGCTTTAATCCAAGAAATTTGTTGAAGTAGTTTTACCACTCCTCTGTAGAGAACCACTTTTTTTCTTCGTTTCTTAATTACTCTGTAACATTTTTTTGGGCATGAAAGTAGAATTTCTAGCTCCTGATGAATGTTACATATTCTTTTCTACCCTTCGGAAAATGCTATTGAACCTTAACAGTTGATGTAACTATGAGCTGCAACAGCCGACTTGGTCAAAAAGGAAATTGGAAGCAGAATGGAAAACACCTAGCTGTAGGCCGTACCTTCCTTGGGGTAATTGTAGAGCTCAGAGTCAGTCTTCTTTGTTTCCTGTGGGATAGGAAGTGGAAGATGTTCAACAGGATGCTCAAACAAAAGACAAGGTCTGCTGTTGAGTGACAGGCAGCTTTTGTGAAGTCTCTAGATAGGCCCGGTCTGCATGTTCTTTCCCTAGTAGAGGTTAGGAACACGACATGCGTTAGTGTCTGGTGTCCTGCTTTCTTTGTTTGTTTCTTTTTTTATGCTAAGGTTTTTTGGTTTTTTGTTTATAATTTTATTTAAGGTAAGCAAATTTCATGTATTTCATGTATACAGACTTAGGAACATAGTGATACTTCCCACCCTACACTCCCTCCCACCCGTGCTCCCACCCTTCCTTCTCCTTCCTCTTCCAATCTGTCCCTTAATTTTTAGTGATAAATGTTCGTTTATTTTATACTAATAATATTAGCCCTACACTAAGAGTTAAGAAATAATAAGAAGGAGAAGGAAAAAAACAGAAACACAGTTCAGGGCTATAAATAATCATCGAAGCTCAAAATGTCAAATTCACTCCTATACATTACATTTTTTGTACTTTATTAGTTGTCACAGATCAGGGAAAACATATAGTGTTTGTGTTTTGGGGACTGGCTTATTTCACTAAGTACAATTGTTTCCAGTTGCATCCATTTAATTGCAAAAGACAGGATTTCATTCTTTTTCTATAGTTTAGCAGTATTCCATTGTGTGTAGGTACTGTAATTTCCTTATCCAGTCTTCATCGGGGTTGATTCTGTATTTTAGCTATTGTGAATTGAGCTGCAATGAACATGGGGGTACAGATAACTCTTTCACGTGCTGATCTCATTTCCCTTGAATAAATTCCCAGGAGTAAGATTGCTGGGTCTTGTGGTAGATCTATTTTAGTTTTCTGAACTATCTCCCTCTGTCTTCCACAGTGGCTGTACTAGTTTACATTCCTACCAGTGGTGGATTAGGGTATGTTTTTCCCCCACATCCTCACCAGCATTTATTTTTTGATTTCTGGTTGAGAGCCATTTTGATTGGGATGAGGGTGAAACCTCATTATGGTTTTGATTTGCATTTCCCTGATGGCTAGTGTTCCTGAATATTTTTCCATGTGTCTTGACCGCTTGAATTTCCTCTTGAAAAATACCTGCTGAAGCCCTTGGCCTATTTCTTAACTGGATTGTTTGCTTTGTTGTTGAGTGTCTTGAGCTCTTGAGATTCTAGATATTAATCCTTTGTGAGTTTTGTAGTTTGCAAATATTTTCTCCTATTCTGTCGGTTTCCTTTTTGCTTTGCTTAGTGTTTCTTTTGCAGTACAGAAGCTTCTCGGTTTGATGTAATCCCATTTTTCTATTTTGGCTTTGATAACCTGTGCTTCTGGGGTCTTTTCCAAGAAGTCTTTGCCTATGTCAGTCAATGTCTTGCAGAGTTTCTCTAGTGTTCTCCTCTAGTTATTTGATGGCATTGGGTCATATATTTAGATCCTTGATCCATTTTGAGTTGATTTTTGTATAAGGTGTCAGGTGGGGGTCTTGTTTCATATTTCTGCACACGGAGATCCAATTTTCCCAGCACCATTTGTTGAAGAGACTGTTCTTTTTCCAAGGATTGATTTTAGGTCATTTGTCAAAGATTAATTGGTTGTAGCTGTGTAGATTGATTTCTGGAGTTTCTGTTCTCTTCCATTAGTCTACATTGGTTCAATTTGTTGTATAAGGTTGTTTTAACTGTTTGGGATCTCTTGTTTTGATATGAATTTTAGCATCATTTTTTTCTAGGTCTCAGAAGCATGTTGGTATTTTGATTGAGATCGCACTCAATCTATAAATTGCTTTTGGTAATATAGACATTTTGATGATATTGATTCTTCCAGTCCACAAACATGGACAATTTTTTCCATTTTTCTTTTTTGTCTTTTATTTTTTTCTTTAATGTTTTGTAATCTTCATTATAAAGAACTTTCACCTCCTTGATTAAATGTATTCCAAGGTATTTAATTTGTTTTGTAGCTATTGTCAATGGGATTGATCTTTGAAGTTCTTTCTCAGCCATGACATTGTGTATACTGAGCTGTGTTAATTTTATACCCTGCCACTTTACAAAGCTCTTTTATGAGTTCCAATAGCCTCTTAGTGGAGTCTTTTGGTTCCCCTATGTATATAGATTCATGTCATCTGCTAACAGGGATAATTTGACTTCCTCCTCTCTAATTTATATCCCTTTGATTTTTTTTCTTGCCCAATGGCTCTAGCTAACACTTGCAGGACTGTATTGATTAG
The DNA here is from genome assembly GCA_949820135.1 of Sylvilagus floridanus. Classification (NCBI taxonomy): domain Eukaryota; kingdom Metazoa; phylum Chordata; class Mammalia; order Lagomorpha; family Leporidae; genus Sylvilagus; species Sylvilagus floridanus. Next base: position 89,799,186 of record OX463239.1, on the reverse strand, counting down.
CAGTAGTTAAAGTGGGCATCCTTATCTGGTTCTAGATCTTAGTGGAAATGCTTCCAACTTTTCTACGTTCAATAGGATGCTGGCCATGTGTTTATTGTAAGTTACCTTGAAAGGATGTTGTATTTCATCCAGTGCTTTCTCTGCATCCATTGAGATAATCATATGGTTTTTATTCTTCAGTTTGTTCATGTGATTTATTGATTTTCTGGACCATCCCTGCATACCAGAGAAAAATCCCACTTGTTCCAGGTGAATGATCTTTCTGATGTGTTGTTGTATTTTATTAGCTAGTATTTTGTTTAGGGTGTCTGCATCTATGTTCACAGTGATATTGGAGACTATAGATCTCTTTCTCTGTTGTATGTTTTTTTGGTTTAGGAATTAAGGTGATGCAGGTTTCATAGAAAGAGTTTGGGAGGATTCTGTCCATTTGAATTGTTTTGAATAGCCTGAGAAGAATTGGAATTAGTTATTCTTAAAAGTCCAATAGGGGCCAGTGCCGCAGCTCAATAGGCTAATCCTCCACCTGCGGCACCGGCACCCTGGGTTCTAGTCCTGGTCGGGGTGCTGGATTCTGTCCTGGTTGCTCCTGTTCCTGTCCAGCTCTGTGCTGTGGCCTAGGAGTGCAGTGGAGGATGGCCCAAGTCCTTGGGCCCTTCACTCCATATGAGACCAGGAGAAGCACCTGGCTCCTGGCTTTGGATCAGTGCACTGGTGCGCCGGCTGCAGTGCACCAACCGCAGGAGCCATTGGGGGGTGAACCAATGGAAAAGGAAGACCTTTCTCTCTGTCTCTCTCTAACTCTGCCTGTCAAAAAGAAAAAAAAAAAAAGTCCAATAGAATTCAGCAGTGAAGCTATCTGGTCCTGGGCTTTTCTTTGTGGGTAGCATCTTCATTACTGATTCAGTCTCCAACTTGGTTATTGGTCTATTTAGGTTTTCTATGTCTTCATGACTCAATTTTAGTAGATTTTATGTATTCTGAAATTATTCATTCTTGTAGCTTTTCCAATTTTGCCATCAAGGTCTTTGTAGTAATTCCTGACGATTCTTTTTATTTATGTGGTATATGTTGCTGAATTTCCTTTTTCATATCTGATTTTATTAATTTGGGTTGGTTGGGCCAATGGTATATCAATTTTGTTTGTTTTTTCAAAAAACCAGCTCTTAATTTCACTGATCTTTTCTATTTTTTGTTGTTGTTGTTTCAGTTTTGTTAATTATTTCTCTCCTCCTACTAATTTTGGGTTTGGTTTGTTGTTGTTTTTCTAGGTCCTTGAGAGACACTGATAGCTCATTTGGTCTATAATGTTGATTAGCTCCATTGTTTTTTCTTTGTTGATTTTTTTGTTTACTTGATCTGTCCATGGATGAAAATGGGGTGTTTAAGTCCCCTGTTACTATTTTATTGGGTCCGTGTCTACCTTTAGAAACATTAGCATTTGTCTTAAATAGCTAGACACCTTGATATTGGGTGCCTACACATTTATTATCGTCACATCTTCCTTTTGAATTTATCCCTTTATCATTGCATACTGACCTTCTTTGTCTCTTTTAAGAGGTTTTGAGTTAAAGTTTATTTTGTCTCAGATTAGGATGGCTTTTATGCTTCTTTTTGCTGTCCATTAACATGGAATATCTTTTTCCATGCTTCCACTTTCAGTCTGCATGTGTCTTTGTTGGTTAGGTGTGTTTCTTGTAGGCAGCAAATAACTGCTGCTTGTTTTTTAATCTGCTAAGCCAGTCTTTATCTTCTAATTGGGGAATTTAGGCCATTTACATTCAGGGTTACTAGTAATAAGTAACGACTGGGCCCTGCCATTTTCCCTAAATATGCTTCTTGCTTTCTTTGGATTTTCTTTGTAGTTTTATTGGAAGACTCTGCCTTCAGGTTCTTTCATAATGGTGACTATCCTTCTGTGTTTCTGTGTGTAGCACATCCTTAAGCATCATTTGTAAGGCTGGGTGAGTGCTGATAAATTCTTTAAATTTCTGTTTGTTACGTAAGATCTTCATTTCACCTTCATTCATAAATGAGAGCTTTGCAGGGTATAGTATTCTGGGTTGACAGTTTTTTTCTCTTAAGACTTTTAGGATCTTTTGTTTGTGTGTTATTATTGAAAGTTTGACTACAATATAAAGCGATGAAGATCTTTTCTGGACATGTCTATTAGGAGTTCTGTGTGCCTTATGTACCTGGACATCCCTTTCTTCAAATTATGGAAGTTTTCTGTCATTATTTCGCTAATCCATTCTTTCTTTCTATACCTTCAGGAACTCCTAAGACTTGTATGTTGGGTTGTTTGATAGTATCACATAAATCTCCAACACTTTTTAATTTTTCTAGTATCTTCATCTTTGTTTTGGTCTGAGAAATTTTCACAGATTTGTCTTCTAACTTGGATATTCTTTCTTCTATCTTACCAGGTCTGTTGTTAAGGGCTTCCACTGTATTTTTTATTTGACATATTGAATTTCTCATTTCTGATACTTCAGTTTGATTTCTCTTCAAAATCTCAGTCTCATGGGAGAATTTTTCTGCCATGGCATGTATGGATTTCTTTAGCTTGTCAATATATTTTTTTAAGATTTATTTATTTACTTGAAAGGCAGAGTTACAGACAGAGAGCAGGAGAGACAGAGAAATCTTCCATCTGCTGGTATATTTCCCAAATGGCTGCAATGGTCAGAGCTGGGCCAACCGGAAGCCAGGATCCAGGATCTTCTTCCGGGTCTCCCACGTGGGTGCAGGGGCCCAAGGACTTGGACCATCTCCTACTGCTTTCCCAGGCCACAGCAGAGAGCTGGATCAGAAGTGGAGCAGCTGGGACTTGAATCGATGCCCATAGCGGATGCTAGCACTGCAGGGGGATGCTTGACCTACTACACCACGGTGCCAGCCCCTTAACTTGTGATTTGCTTCTCATTGCTTCCAAATAACTCTGGTTGATCTTTTGAATTCCTTTTCAGGCATTTCATCAATCTCTTCATCTTCTCCTTCTAATATTGAAGTATGTTGTGTGTCTTTGTGGAGTCATGCTGTCTTCCTTGTTCTTGTTTCTTGAATTCCTATGTTTATTTTTAGGTATTGTGGGAATAATTGTTGGTTTTCTCCTCTGATAGATTTTATCTTTGAACTATGCATCTGTGGCTTAGTGGAGTGTCTGCTCTTACAGTGAATACCCAAAGGCATGTGCTAGGTGTGGCCTGGAGGCTGTGGTGAGTGCTCAGAGTGGGGCGAGTATCTAGGGTGATACCCAGGTTGGGCATGGTAGATCTCCTCAGTTGTCAGAAGGGAGGAGGGTATGTCACCTCCGTCGGCATAATCATGCCCTCACCTCCTCTTCCAAGGAGGTCAGTGCCCTCGATTAGCTCATAGTGGGTGCAGCACTCACCCATGCTGCCACATGATCTGTGCAGTCCTCGTGTGAACATGGATCCCACAACAGTAACCACCTCAGGCAACCAGGGAGCCCTGAACCTTTGGCGCCACACTCAGTGATTGCCTGGAGATCCAGCTACATGCTGTGCCCTGTCATGCAGTCACAGAGTTCCCACAGCACACAGGCTTCCACTGTCTTGGGGTGCAGAGGATCCATCCTGCCCCGCTAGCCTGTCCCATCCACGGAGAGGCAGAGACATTCCCAGAGCCAGCTGCCTGTGGGTGCACTGCCTTGGCGGTTTGAGCTTTGGAACCTGTGACGTGTTGAGAGGCTGCGGGCACCTCGCAGTACACATGGGTGCCCAGGCCCCTGTCAGTCCTCCCAGCCAGACTCAGAGTCAGTGGGGTATTCGGATTTTTCCCTCGGATAAAATCCCTGGATCATACGGTGCGCAAGAGCCTCTGCAGCTGCTACTCCTTTCAAAATGGCAGCATCCAGCACCCGCTGCCAGGTGCGCTCACCTGAGCTGGCGCAGCGGCTACTGTAGTCAAGATGGCGCCTTTTCCCTCCATTTGCTGGCACAGGCGCAAGAGCAGCACAGCCTCTGCTGATGTCAGAATGGCGCTCTCCCAGGCACCGTTGTGGGGGATGGAGAGAGAGAAACGTTCTCCTTCTTTGCTGGGTTAGGCTGGTAACCTGTCCCTCTGAGAGGTCTAGGCCATGTCTCTCCCTCCGCTGTGTCTCCAGGGGCTCCGCTTGCTGCAGTCGGCTCTCACTACGCGCTCCAAAGCCGACTCCTCCTCCCACTCTTGGCTGTGGGGTTGCGTGTGTGTCCATGCTCGTTGCTGTGATCTACACCTTCCACGCTGATGCACAGCTTCCCTCTGCCTCCTGTAGAGTTTCCGCTGCCGAGTGCTCTCCAGCTCTCCCCGGGAATGCACTTCCTCCACTTTGTGCTGCTGTTTCCCTAGCCTAAAGCAGTACGTCTTTTCCCTGTTCCACCATCTTGGAATCCGCTGGTATCCTCCTTCTCTGGCTAGATTTCTTGGTGTTGCCCAGCACTGAGTGGGGTAGTATGCGGGAAATCATTCCTTTCTCATCAGCCTCCTAGAGCAACCGTGGCTCTGCCATCTGCTACATGGAAACCCTTATAAACTAACATTTTTCACTTCTTGGAGAAATTAGGTACACCTCATTCTCTTTTATTGGTCTTTTTAAAAATCATGGGGCGGGGGCCAGCGCTGTGCATAGCGGGTAAAGACACCACCTGCAGTGCTGGCATCCCATATGGGCACTGGTTCCAGTCCCAGCTGCTCCACTTCCGATCCAGCTCTCTGCTATGGCCTGGGAAAGCAATAGAAGATGGCCCAAGTGCTTGGGCCCCTGCACCCACATGGGAGACCCGGAAGAAGCTTCTGGCTCCTGGCTTCGGATTGGGGCAGCTCTGGCCTTTGTAGCTGATTGGGGAGTGAACCAATGGAAGGAAGACCTCTCTCTCTCTGCCTCTCCTTCTCTCTCTGTATAACTCTGACTTTCAAATAAATTTTTAAAAAATCTAAAAAGATTTATTTTATTTATTTGAAAGAGTTACAGAGAGAGCTAGAGACAGAGATAGATGTCTTCCATCCGCTGGTTCACTCTTCAGATGGCCACAATGGCTAGATCAGAAGAGGAGCAGCCAGGAATAGAACCGGTGCCCATATAGAATGCTGGCGCTTTAGGCCAGAGCATTAACCCCCTGCGCCACAGCGCCGGCCCCTAAATAAATCTTTAAAAAAAAAAAAAAATCATGGGATGGTAGGTAGAAGCTGGGGTGAGGGTAAATTGTGTGCCAAATATACTGTGTACCAAAATTACCTATATAAGGATAAGCCAGGGTTGGGCGTTTTACAGAACAGCTAAGATACCAGTCGAGATGACCACATCCCATATCAGAGTGTCTGGTTTCAAGTACTAGATCATATACACCCTGGGAAGCAAGTAATGGCTCAAGAATTCTACCCATGTGGGAGGCTTGGATTTGAGTCCCAGGCCTGCCTGGCTACTGTGGACATTGGGGTAGTGAACTGACAGGTTCGATTTTTCTCTGTCTCTCTTCCTCTCTCACTCTCCTCTCTGATCCTGTGCCTCTCAAATAAAAATAATAAAGTATAAAATATCGAAATATATATATTCAAAAAAAGAAAGAAGGTAAGCCAGATGGGTATACAACTTTGGGACCAAATGAATTGAGGCAAAAAAGCCAGATTTATTTCATGTAAGAGTTAGGTTATATTCAGCTTCAGATCACCAAAAATCCACAGCACAGTTGTGAGCTTCACTCGTAGTCAGTCCGGGGAGAGAGAGCTCAGGGCTGGTGTGATGGCTCCCCAGTGTCGTCAGGGAGCCAGTTCCTTCTGTCTGCCTGCTTTTTGAACCTCAGCCTCGGCCCTCATGGAGCCGCGATGGCTCCTGTGAGCCCTGAAGCACATCCGTGTTCCTCTTAAGAAGCGAGCACTAGAGTCAAGGCCTTCTGGTGGGACTCATGCTGTTATTCAGCAAGAAACTCCCCTCCCGGGACTCCTTTATATGTTCTGATTTTTGTGGTTTTATTGTAAGGCTACCCCTAGCTGCAAGGGAGGCCTGGAGTGAGCATTGTACCCTGACAGTCTCTGTAGTAGAGGCAGAGGCTGCTGACATGGTGAGTGGCTTTCAGATGGCCAGTCCACACTGTCATCTTCTCCTGCCATTGGCATGGTGATGCCAGAGGCCCGTCCATCAGTGTTCCATTTCTTTACACTGTGTAGAAAAACAGTCTACCAGATGGATTATGGGCATAATACTGAAAGAGTAGGAACCCTGTTACCACTTGGATTTACCTTTAGAATGGAGACAGATGATAATTGTTTTCCTTCTTGCTAAAATCTGTTTCAGCGCTCTGTATGACTAGAAAGCATGAGTACCAAAATGTTAGCCACCGTTTTGCCACTGATCAGTTACATGGCCTTGGGCCAGTTGTGTAGCCTTGCTGGGCTTTGGTTTTTCCAGTGATTTAGAATGGAGCAGTGAGGACTCATTCCTGTGGTGGGAACAGCCACTTGTCACTGTCTTGTAAGAAGGCGGTGGATCTCCAGGGAGTCTTCGATGTACCGTAACAGTTGTGTCTGTCATATAAACTCAAAGGACAAAACATGCAGTAGCGTTGTGTGGAGCCCACTTGTGGCTGTGGCTGCTGTGGATCTCCAGGGATTCTTTCTTCTGTTTATCCTAACCGTTGTGTCTGGCATATAGCTTAAACTCAAAGGACAAAACATGAAGTAGTGGAGTCCACTTGTGACTATGACTATAAGATACTTTAGATTCCTTACACCGTCATGGCAGGGTCACTTTCCCGTGGAGAAGGAGTGAGGTCAGACTTCTTACTGCCTATTTCATGAAAATGTTCCCTGTTTACATCCCAGTGTCAGAAAAACTCTGAAGTAGATTGCCTCCTACTTCTCAGACTTGTGTCTCTTAAAGAAACCCCTTATCTGAGTCGTTGGGTTTTAATAGGTCTCTTGGTTGGATTGATCACCCATTTACCTGACTCCATGGAAACATCTTGAAACAGTTACCAACCTCAGAGTCATAGAATTGCCTTTCCAGGCAGAAAGGAGTCGTTCGTTGATTGAAAACACAGACCATATGTTAGCAGTAGCAGCCGTTTCATAAGCCAGGTGTTTAATAAAAGCAACTTTTCAAAGCTAGGAGTAGGTTAAGACAGGACAGCAGCGGGCCCAGAGTGCCGAGTGTGTATAGAGGGGAGAAGCAGACAGCTCGGGAGAGGGCCAGCTGGCAGCCCGGGGTGCCGAACGCCCGCCGGTGACTGAGACCGGCGTTCTTTTTCTCTGGAGCCGGTTTGTCTTCTCAGGTGGGTCTGAAATGGAAGGAGTACCGTGACTGACCGAATTTGGCTGGAGTAATCTATGCATGTCCCAATGGCCTGTGTCTGCATAATAATCCACTCAAAGCCCGGTCACTTCAAATAAAGATGGCTCTAGGTGCTTTGTGCATCTCCAGTTGATGGAGACAACCCATGTGTGTTCGTGCGACGCCTAGGGCCTGGAGTCTCAGTCAAGTGTCTGGAGGTGTGCCGGCCGTGGCTGAGGCCTTGGCGGTGGTTGCCTGGCTCTTCACCGCACAGTGGCTGGGTGTCACGGGAGACACAGGTGGACGCCAGATCCTCTCTGCTGACCTAGCCTCCAAGGCCTGCAGCCTGCCTTCTGCCACGTTTGGTTTGTAAGAAGTGAATCATTAAGATGGCCCATATTCAGAGAGGGAGCTGACTCCCCCCATTGGATGAGAAGCTTGTCAAAGAGGTTTTAAAACAGCCAGGCCCCTAATCATAGCTAATTTCTTGTTTTCATTTGCATTTTGGCAGGCAGACCCTGGGCAGCGCACATTCAGAGAGAGGTGTTCAGAATGATCAGGGCAGGTCTGCAGACGCCGTAATTTTTTTTTTTTTAACTTTTGTTAGCATAGAGAAAAAGTCTTTTCTATTTAATAAGAAAGTAGTAGAACGTGACATGACTGATACACCCATATGCTCTTCATCAGAAATGATACAGGGTCAGTAACTTTATCGAGTGCAGACGAAAATCTTTTGTTGGAAAAGGAAATGAAAATATTATATGGCATTCTTGGACAATTCAGTATTGTGTTGTCAAATTCTAAAGAAAAGTTCTTTTATGGGAGCTTGAAAAATGCAGATTTCACATTTGAACCCAGCTATAACTCACTTAGAGAACTTACACATACTGATAAGTGTGGAGTAGATTTCGTGGTCTGGAAAGAGTTGATTTAAAGTTGAAAATACTTTAATTCCAACCTGATGTTTGTGAAGTTGGGATAGATGTGGCCAGAGAGCCCACACCACGTTGCATGCACAATTGTCTTTTGTTCTGTGCCCTACTGAGAGATCTCTAAAAATAAATGTTTGCTACAGGCGCCTATTAAATGTGAGAGGAAATTGAATTAGAAATCCACATCTTTAGCCTTCTCAAAGATCTCTTCCATATGTTTACATCTTTAAAAGTTCAGAGACGTGCTCTGAGAGGAAACTCGATAGTCTTCTTTTCACAGCATGAGGAAAATAATAAATATGAATTAACCTTTTTCTGAACCAGTTTTAGTTCTGCTGTGGTTGCTTTTTGGGGTGATGGGAAAGTCAGTGTTGGTAATCAGTGTGGACTGAATGCAGAGAGAGAGAGAAAATCCGTGTGTGAGGGAGGCAGAGAAGGAGAGAGGGAGAGGCAGAGGGAGAATCCGTAGTTGTGGGGTAACGTGGGAGTCAGAAACCCTGTAAGAGTTTTATTAGCAAATCTGTTTTAAGGGAAAGCTCAGCAGTACTGGCTCTTAGCCTTGATGGTGATTTTAATTCTTTTAATTTTCTTGCTAGTGAATTTCTTTTAAATGTATTTTGTTCTCAACATTTCCACTTGAAGAGAACCTGTTCTACTTCAGTAAAAGCTGGTTTGTCCTGGTTGTAATGGATTTCATTTTACAAATGCTTCTCCTCCTTCCTAGTAGTTATGTGTCTGATTTCATTCTGTTTTTGTATTGCTGATGAGAATATGGGAAGTAGTAACGGCCATTGCTGCTGTTCTGTGTTGTTCTTTCCTGACTTTAATGTAAATGCCTCTGGTGTTTTATTTTCAGATTTGTTTCTACTTTTGGATTCATGATATCACTTGCATTGCAAGGAAAATTTTTCTTTTTAATGAAAAAAAAAAAAAAAACAGGAACAGATACTGAGTTTTCCTGGTGCGTTCTCAGCACCTTGAAGACAAAGTTAAAGGGATTTTCTTCTTGCTGTAACTGACGTCATGAGTTGTGTTTAATTTGTGATTATTAAGATGCCCTTGAATTTCAAGGGGTAGGGGAGGGGGGAACAGCCCTTGACCATTGGATAATTGCATATTATTTTCAAACATTGTTAGGTCACTCATGTTCTATCCAGATTTTCCTTGCATATCAAGTAAAATTTTGCTTTTCTGGTGTCATGTTGGTACTAAAATGGGAAGCGTCCATGTTTTTCACTCTGCAGAGCCATGTTGTCTGACTGGAAGCCACTAGCTACATCCAGTTGTTTACATTCAGACTGAAATCAGAAAATGTTTAAGCATAAAGTTTACTTTATCTTTTTGGATACCAGCATTATACTAGTTGTGTGAAACAAATGAGAAAGTAAGGATGGTTTTCCTTGTTTTCTGTTCTACAGACAGTTTAAAGGGCAAGGGCATTTTATGGTCCTTGAAATCTAGATATTGACACCTGTGAAGCCAGCTACACCTGGCGTGAGCGCTGTGATTTGTTAGTATTCTTAGTTGTGATTGTGTCTTTCAGGTACTTTTTGCTGTTTTTTCTTTTTGTCGGTGATACTTCAGACTTTCATAGATAAGCCAATTGATTATTCATTTGCATGGAGACTAATATTAATATTTATTACAACAATAACATCAACTAACATCTGTTAGTGATTACTATGTGCTAGAAGCTACACTGAATATTTGAGAATGCTTTGCCTTATTTATACCCTGCTGAATGAGATGGATACTTTTTACACGTGGGAAAATTGACGTTTACAAAGATTTAAGTAACTTTCTGTGGTTCTGGGATAGTTGTCCACTCCTGTTGCCTGGGGTTATTTCACCTTTTTATTTCTATATTATTTAGGGTGTTTTCTATCCTTAAAGGACCCATTTCTCATATATTTCAGTTATTTTATTACATTAATTCACAGAGTGTTTATTAAGGCTTACTTTCTGTCTGTAGGTTGTTTTACATTTCTTACTTAGAAGAGATGCTTCATTTGTTTCTTTTCCAAAGGAAAGCATTAGTGGCGTGAATCTTAGTATACGGTGGCTGAATTTCTTTAATCTCTTGTACAGTGATCTTTTCATCGTTAGGTTTTTATGTGTGCTGTAATTCCACACTTCCTAACCAGGGGCCTGCAGTTGCACTTTGGTACAACCAATGTCAGCTCCCTTATGCTCTTGAAGCTTCTGATTGGTTTATGGGAAGACAGGAGTCCTCTTGTCTATCACCCTGTTTTGTTGTTTGTTTGTTTTTTTAAGATTTATTTATTTATTTGAAAATCAGAGTTACACAGAGAGAGAAGGAGAAGCAGATAGAGGTCTTCCATCCAATGGTTCACTCCCTAGTTGGCTGCAATGGCTGGAGCTGTGCTAATCCGAAGCCAGGAGCTTCATCCAGGTCTCCCACGCGGGTGCAGGGGCCCAAGGACTTGGGCCATCTTCTACTGCTTTCCCAGGCCATAGCAGAGAGCTGGATCAGAAGAGGAGCAGCCAGGACTCAAACTGGCATCCATATGGGATGCCGGCACTGCAGGCAGCAGCTTTGTCCGATACACCACAGCACCGGCCCCGTCTATCACCTTACATCGGATTGTTAGCGTACAGTTTGGTAAAATGCTTTTTATGTTTTTTAAGATGTGTCTGTTAAAACTCTTTTCACTGACTGAAGTGACCAGCTGTGACCACATAACTTTTTAACAACATATATTTATTTATTAATTAATAAAGTAAGAGAGCTCCCACCTACTGGTTCACTCCCCAAATGCGTGTAATGGCTAGGGGTGGGCTGGGCTGAAGCAAGAGGCTGGAACTCAATCCAGATCTCCCACAGGGGTGGCAAGAACCCAGTTACTTGAGCTAACTTTGTGCCTCTCATGTGCACATTGTCAGGAAGCTGGAGTCAGGAGCCAAAGCTGAGGATGAAGCCCAGGCTCTACCACATGGGATACAGGCATCCTAACCAGCATCCTAATTACTAGGCTTGATTAGGTGATCCAGCCTCATAATCTGAGAGCTGCTTGTCTGTTAACACATACGTCCACTCTGGGCATAATAAGAGACCGCGAGTTATGTTCTTCCCTCCCATCTCCACATAGTAGGTTTCTCTTTCATCCTAGCTCATGCTTGCAAGGCGGAGGCCAGATCGTTAGGAGAGATAAAGCAAGACTCAATTGAAACAGTTTTTGCACAAACAGGTCAGTTAAAGGAAGGAGAAAAATGGGATCATAGGTTCAAGAAATAGTTGGGTCAGGGAACAGAGAGAGAGAGAGACACTGGAGTGTAAGTATACTTACTTAAATCAGTGAAAAAACGCTGGCGCCGAGGCTTACTAGGCTAATCCTCCGCCTGCAGCGCCAGCACCCAGGGTTCTAAGTCCCGATCGGGGCGCCGGATTCTGTCCCGGTTGCCCCTCTTCCAGGCCAGCTCTCTGCTGTGGCCCGAGAGTGCAGTGGAGGATGGCCCAGGTCCTTGGGCCCTGCACCCACATGGGAGACCAGGATAAGCACCTGGCTGCTGGCTTTGGATCAGCGTGGTGCGCCAGCCGCAGCGGCCATTGGGGGTAAACCAATGGAAAAGGAAGACCTTTCTCTCTGTCTTTCTCACTGTCCACTCTGCCTGTCAAAATAAATAAATAAATCAGTGAAAAAGAAGTAGCATGGGGGAAATGAAAGACACAGTGAGAAAGAATGGGCCTCATTTATTTGAGAGACAGGTGGACGTTTATTTGAGAGAGGTGTGTTGTGGTATTGAGGGAGGAGAGAAAGCACCAGCCACTGGTTCCCTACCCAAGTGCCCACGAAGCTGGGAGCGAGGGGCTTAGTTCAGGTTTCCCACCTGGATGACAGAACCCAGCTGTGTAGGCCCTCACCCCTGCTGCCGGAATCTGCATTGTCAGAAAACTGGAATCAGGAGCCCGAGCCAGGCATCAGACCCAGTGACTTTGATATGGGACATGGGTGACCTAACCAGAGTCTTAACTGCTCAGCTAGACACTCACCTTTGCACTGAAAATTTAAATCACTAGAGACATAGGTGTGTGGCCTCTCCCACCTCAGCATTGTGAAAGCATGAACATCTATAAGAGTGAGGAAGGTTTGCAATGTGGCAATTGCATGGGAAGCTGCAGTGAGCATGTTGTAGCAAGTCATTAGTCATCAGCTTGCATCTTGACTCAACTGCGTTGCTGTGAGGCTCTGGGAAGAGGTAGAGATAGGAAGTTCAGTGAGTATTGTACAGACATGGAAATGCAAGACTAGGGGCTGGCGCTGTGGCGTAGCGGGTAAAAGCTGCCGCCTGCAGTGCCGGCATCCCATATGGATGCCAGTTCAAGTCCCAGCTGCTCCACTTCCAATCCAGCTCTCTGCTGTGGCTTGGGAAAGCAGTGGAAGATGGCCCAAGTCCTTGGGCTCCTGCACCCGCGTGGGAGACCTGGAAGAAGCTCCTGGCTTTGGATCGGAGCAGCTCGGGCCATTGTGGTCATCTGGGAAGTGAACCAGCGGATGAAAGATCTCTCTCTCTCTCTCTCTCTCTCTCTCTCTGCCTCTGCCTCTGCCTCTCTCTGTGTAACTTTCACATAAATCTTTTTAAAAAAAAAAAAGAAATGCAAGACTGACCTAAGGGAAGTACTCGTCATAGAGGGACTCCAGGCTACTCTTAGACAGTTTGAGGCTTCCCTGGGTGTAAACTTAGAGGAAATGTCACTGGGACCATCTTTTCTTCAAGTGTTGGGCCCCCGTGCTTCTGGTTGTAAGGGTATGGGCAGGCTCACCTGCTAGCAGACTCAGCTGATAGGCTTGTGTGTCTTCATTTCCATGTGTGGTTTTGGCCCAAAAACAGTAGTTGAAAAAAATGAACAACTATTTTTAGAATTTGCACCTAATATTGACTAGACTGCAGATCATATTCCATTCCAGAGATACACTGGCAAGGTACTTGTGAAATGAGTATTGAATTGTCATCACAGTTGTCATGCCAACACGGGGCAGGCCAGGGATGCCAAAGACTGGGCTGTAGCTAAACTAATAAGATGATAGACGATCAGCTGTAAGAAACTGGAAGCAAGAAAGAATGGATGGTAATAGACCAAACAGAGGTCAGGTTCCAGAAAGTAGTGATGAGCATTTGACCTGACTGTTCTTAGCACTTGACAGAACAGGAGCATAATTGGAATTTTGTCTTTGCTTTGATGAAGATCGGGAAGATATATTCTTGAAGCTTCATACAGCAGTCTTCTTGTTGACATGATCAGAACGGATTTTTTTTCCAGCAGACAACCAACTGATTGTCAAAGGAGCATTAAAAAAGGTTTAGGGGCAAGTGTTGTGTACAGTGGGTAAGCTGCCACTTGATGCCTACAGCGTCCAGTACTTGGGATCAGCATCAGGGTACTTGGGTTCAAGTCTTGGCTCTGCCTACAGTGTGCACCCTGGGTTGGGGGGCGGAAGGAGGTGGGTGGGCAGCAGGTGACGGCTCAAGTTGTTGGGTCCCTGCCATCACATGGGAGACATAGACTGAGTTCTGTGCTCTTGGCTTAAAAGCCTCGCCTGGCCCTCACTCCTATGAGTATTAGGGGGGTAAACCAGCAGATGGAGGATCTTTCTGTGTCTTTCTTTCTGTCTCTCTGCCTTCCAAATAAATAAAGAGGTGAATTAATTTGAAAAAGAAGACAGTACTTTTCTGGTGTAAGAAGTTGGTGTTTATTTATTGAAGTTTTTAAAATATAATTTAAAAATGCAAGTAGGCCACCAGAACCATTCTGGGTGAAAGCGCTCTGTCCTACTAGAGACGCCCATTGAAAGGAGTCCTCCGACAACGAATGTAAGACAGAATCAGATGCACTTGCATCTGATCCGGAAACTCAGACCCTCCCTCTTCCTAGTTATTCAGGGTGACACAGACTTAACATCTTAACAGAGCAGAGGTGATGGGAGGAGTTGGTCTTCCTAAGAATCAAGACAGAGGGTGAATCACAGAAACGCCTGAATTGTGCACAGTGGGGTTGGCGCTGAGCTGGCTGGGAGTGGGTCCCCAGGTGGGCACAGAGGAAGACTGGCTGGCTCCTGAGTCGCAGGAGGTGGGGTTCTGATGAGAAGCAGTTGCAGAAGCTGAGACACCGAGCAAAGGGGGAAGCAGGCAGAGTGACTGGTGTCCTAGCTCCTGGGAGAGCCCATGTGCGTGGTCAGCAAAGCCGTGAGCTGTGTGGGGTAGATGTTTTCTCCAGGAACTCATTAAAGCAGGTATACAATCTCTATGATATTCTGACAAAATACAGACTCACAAATCTAAAGCGGATCAGAAAGTTGAGGTATTGTTTTCTTAAGAAGAACTAGATTAATTTTCAAGCTGTCACTGACAAGGAAGATCTTCGTTGGAGCCTCTAGAATTGTGTGAAGAGCAGTATTTGTGTGAAGCCTGCAAGTGCTTCCCAGGAACCAAACAAGCCGTGGTCCTTGAAGAAGCACGTGGCCGTCTGTTTTCTAGGTGGGGGCAGCAGAGTCCTCTCCCCTGACAGGGAAGCATCCCTCTGCAGAGATGAGCACTAAGCTGACGCCTTCCTGACACCTCACGCAGCAGATGCCTTAAGGACTGGGCCCGAGGGCCTCACGCTGTCTTGGCGACCCCCGGGTGTGCAGTGTCCTCTGGTCGCAAGTCTGAATCGTGAATCATTTCATAGGACCGCTGAGCTTAGGCGGGAACACATTAGCAGCCAGATTAGCGTTCATTGTTTTATTTCCTTCAAAGTTTAACGTGTTCTCAGGTACATGAGGAAGCCAGAGGCATGGAAATACTTCTTTAGAAGGGAACAGAGTTGCTGTTCCTTATAAAAATGCTGGAATTTGGTAAATGAGAGCAAACCCCTTCTTGATGAGAACATTTCTCATCAAAGACTGTCGGTGTAGGGACGTTTTCCTGAGATTAGGTTATCCGGCCGCAGGGCCGAGAGGAGCTTTGTTTAACTCAGGTGGTGCACAGAACCAGCTGCTTCCTCCCGCTCAGTGGGGCCCCGGGTGTCCTGAGAGGCTGGCCCGGACAGGGCTGAGAAAGGCAAGGCCGTTCGATTCCTGAGAATCAGACATTCGGGCCTCCTTCAGCTCTTTTCTCGTGGCCTGATGCAGTCCACAGGAGGGCCCTGTCCCACAGGTTGCCGAGCCACAGGTGCCCTCGCCCCTGCAGCACCCTCCGTCTCCGAGCAGCACACGCTCCTGGGGCAAGGTGGAGCCAGTTGCCTCCTGGTCCGGAGGCTTGTCTGCCCCAGCTGCTGCTTTGTGCAGTGTCCTCAGAGATGGGTAGGGACCGCTCGCTCCTCTGCTGCCTGCCTTCTTTCTCACATTCTCTTCTCCACTGGATCTTTGGGAGCGGCTATGCTTGAGCGTTTTCTGTTGGGTATCTCTCCTGCGCCTGGCGTGGGCCAGGCAGCCCGAGAGCCAGGGAGTTCAGCTCCGCGATCTTCCAATGGCGCTCTGGAGCCGGCCCGCTGTCCGCTTGCCCCTGCTTCCGCCTCTGTCACTGCTGAGCCCCCGCGGACAGGTTCTGGGCTCTGCTTTGTGCCCGCTGTATTCACCCATCTGTAGTGTTAGATTTTGATGATTTTCATAATGTACGCTGGAGTCTGGTTTTGTCACCGCCAGTGCCATGACGCTGGCCCCTGGGCACTGTTATTTTTAACTTCTGTAAAGGCGGCTGCTGTCTCAGCGGCAAATGAATTCTCGCGTACCTGGGTGGCCTTCATTCTAGTTTCATTTCTCCGAGTCTCTGGTATTTGGATGAGACCTTTTCCTGTGTTGACACAGCCTTTCCCTCATTTCTGCCTTTCTTGGGACTTGGACCTGGGGATAGAGAGATTTGAGGGGAGGGAGGCCTGTTAGGTGTCTTCAATAAGCCTGCCTTTCTTAGGATCCAAAGTGTCTTGAGCGAAAAAAAAATTTTTTTTATGTTACATGCAGTGAACTGTTGCTTGCTTGAAAAGGTACACCATCGATTGCGTAATTGTATAGCCTAGTACATGCATCTATTTTGTGCTTCTGCCCACTAGGTTAGTCCTCCAGCTGGGTACTTAAATTTCATCTGCCAAATCGTATATAGGCCCTTTACAGTTCTGATCCCAAACTGGACAGTGGGGCGGCCTCTTATCTGCGCAACAGCAGTGGGTCACGGCTGTGGGACACTGGCAAGTTGGCCTCTTGTATGACTGTTTCCAGCCCTGAGTCTGTGTCCACGTACAGTAAGTTTAGGTAGACGATCCCTCATGGTCCTTCCTTCTTTCTGAGCTCATTTTCCAAATCCTTCCCCACCTTCTCCCTACCCTTGCGGTTTCCAGGACCCTCATTGCCCTCCCCTCCCCCTGTGACAGTGACTTTCATGCAGCCCCGTGGACGCAGCCCCAGGTATGGGGCCAGTTGGCACACAGCAAGCCAGCCCTGCAGAGGTCTCTTCCAGCCAGGGCTCTGTTAAAGCACCCCTCCTCCTGACCGCACAGGGCCCAGGGGTCATGACTGTGCCCCAGAGGGGACCAGGTCGGCTCCTTAGAACCCTAACACTCTGCAAGCCCAAGCAGCGGTCTCCATGTAGCCCGGCCTCATTGCAGGGCAGAGGGTGAGGAGGCTAAGCCCAGGCTCCTCAAGGCCCTCGTGGGCTGGGGAAAGCCCTCTTCCTTCTGTTCCTGCTCTGGCCGGGCCTCAGCTGCACGGGGTTGAACACAAGGGGGCAGCCTTTCCTACAGATTTTCATCAAATCAGAAAGCAGGAACAAAGACCCGTGCCTCAGAGCTCTGCCCCAGCAAACCGCGTGTACAGTGTGTGCGCTCGAACTCTGTGTGTGTCGGGAGCATGAAGCTGGTGGGAGGAGCCGGAGAGCGCTGAGTAGGTCCTGTGCTTTGCTGGGCTGAGGGGCTAACACAACCAAGGCTTCTTGTGTGTGGGTGCTGTCCACTCTGTCCTGCTGCTCAGCCCAGGGTTGTGCACATGGCCGCAGGCAGGCATTCCTTAGGGGCCTGAGAGGTAACAGCATCATTAATACAAAGAAGTTGAAATTAGTTGGCCTTTGCTGTTCGAGCCTGAGGAATGATGTCAAAGCAGTCATTTGAATTTATTTGGTCCCCTCTTTTCTTTCTCTTCCCTTCTCACCTCTCTTTCAACTACTCCAGGCATTGCTTCGGTTACATCTTCCCCCTCCCCACGCCCACCCACCGGTTTCTTCCTCTTGGTTGTTTCTAGCTGGAAAAAGCATCACTATGAAAATGTATACTGTTTCGTGGGCAATAAAGCAGAATGCAAAATATCAGAAATATCCTGATTGCCCATGACATTAGGAGCACGTTCTACTGCTTTTGTTTCGTGTTTCTCAGATGGCTGTTACTTTACTGCCATTCAGCACGTAATTGCATTGATCAACAGATTTCTAAAGATTGGGTCTCCTGATTCGAGTGCAGAGTTGAGGGGAAGGTTGTTACTCCTCCACTGTTGTATCTAAATTCATCTTACTGTTTGACTGTAACGGCTGGAAGAAATCAGATATGCTTTGAAAATCAAAAAATAAATTCCCTACCTCCTAGGGTCGGGGTGGGGTAGAAAGAGGAACATTTTCTTTAATTTCTCAACAGAAGCAGCAGTTAGTAAATTTATTGAATAATAAACCTTCAGTTTTTCTAAAATGACAATAGAAAACTCCCGTACTAAACAGTTTACAAAATTTATTTCCTTACATTGCATATCTTTTGTTAAAAGGTACTAATAGAGATGCCACTTTTGTTAATATTCTTGAAAGATCTATTAAACTAGATTTAGCCAACACTTATTTAGCACCTATTGCATGCCAGGTGTTCAGGGAGTCAATTTTGTGTATTTTCTTACTTAAGCCTCACAACAAATCTTAGTGGAAAGTTTTATTATCTTCATTTTGAAGATGAGAAAACTGAGCAAATTTTGCCCTCCCAGGCATCCCATAATAGTTAGGCTTGTTTCCTAAGTTGTGTTGCTGAGATTGGTTGAAGCACTTCTGTTACTGGTTCTCCCGTCTCCATATGCTCATTAAAAATGAAAATAGGCCGTGATGATCTCTGACAGTCTGCTCCTAGAACCCTTGGATTCCAGTTCCTGTAGGCCAGTGGCTTCTCTCCTGTAAGTAAGGAAGCGAGGCTCACAGCACAGCCAGATCCTCTCTAACCTTGGGTTCCTGGTAGTGAGAGTTGAGACTGGAATCCAGGTCTTTAAAAGGGAGAAGACCATTAAAAAGGACAGGAGAAGAAATAGCTGGGCCTCTCAGGGAAGAAGAGAGAAGTGGGCGATGGGGATTTGTCAGTTTGGTCCAGTTGGGGCAGAGGCCTGTTGCTGTGTGCCTGCCCATCCCTCCTGCAGACGTGCGCTTCGCTTCCCTGCCCTCCTGAACACACCGGTGTGGTGCGTTGCACACAGGCTGATCTCCTCCTCCAGTGGTCTTTCTCTCTCTGCTGCCTGGGGGACTCGGACTCAAGGCCCAGCTCAGACGGCACCACTTCTCTGAAGCCTTCCGCAGGTGCTCTAGACAAATAGTTCCCGCTCCTTCCTTCTTTTGAGTTCCTATACTTAGTTTGATGCATTTCTCGTAGAACACTTATTCCGTTACGTTGTTTGTTTTCGGCTGGTGTCTCAGCGCTCCTGGAGGGATACACAGGATCATCCTTCTTCAGGTATTATCCCTCATGTTGAGCCTGGGCCTGATAGACGTGGGCGTTTATCACTGGGATGCATGTTCAGGTGCAGGTGGGAGGGAATAAGCAGATGGCCCTGTGCACCTGCACAGGTGTGGGACTCCCTCTGAGCACAGAGGAAAATGGAGCTGAGTAGAAGGTCTGGGAGAGGTTCTCGTCATTGGTTTGCTGGCCTTGAACCTCTAGAAAAAATCGGAAAACAAGCCAGAAAGGGAGACTGGAGGTCCAGCTGGTTGGGAAAGTTGACTTCGTGGGATGTGGTCACCACGTGGTATCTTGTTTACTTCTTTGTTACGTCTAATGTTCATTATATTCACCAGGAATTCATTTCTCCCAAGGGCCTACGTTAATTTAGGGGCGTAGAACTGGAGTAGGTAACTATGCTGGGTGCTTGTGCACACGTGTAGGCGTTACGTCAGTCTGCCCAGACACAGGGAACCCTAGCAGTGTTCACAGCCTGAAATCTCATAGCGATCAGCATTGCTGATAAAACAACATTGGTGTTACTCAGATTTTTCAGAGTATCTTCACTCTCTGGGATAACTTTGAGTGTCTTATGGATTTCCATTAGGCCCATTAAAGTCTTATTTCTATAATAATTCTGATACATGTATGGTCGTTTTCAATAATTTGGAAAGCAGTTTTCCTTCTGAGGTTAGACAAGCTTAGAACTGACACCAGATTTGGTAAACCTATGCGAAAATACCATCTTTTTTTTTTTTTAAGTACAAACAAGTGCAAGGTGGCAATTTACTATTACAGTTGTAGATCATTTTAATGGATTGATATTGAACTCTGAATGAAATCAGATACTTTCTAAGAGCCACAAGACCGTGACCAAACTGTAAGTTTACTTTAAAATGCAGCAGATTTGCTGCTCTGTCTTTGCACACATCATGGAATATTTTTGTGTATCTTGTTTTGTTCCCCCTTTTCTTTAATATGCCTCATGGATGTATAGACTGAAGAAGCAAGGCTGCACCGCCTCACAGGAAGCGGAGCGTTTGAGCCCACTAATTCTATCCCTCTTCCTTAGCAAACTGAGCTGTTTATTTTTATATCTAGGAGGATAAGGACATCTGGTTCATGCCTCTTCTGCTGGAGACATTGAGAGTGTGTCCTTTCACTCTTGAAAATCCTAGTTTGAATAATGAATTCCTCTTGTGATATACATTTTATCCTTGATTATTTTATGCTTTGATTTTGATGCTTCCTTGAGTGCTTTTTATTTCTATTAATAGCTGCCTTTTATGTTTTTAAAGTCATTGTTTACCATAATTCAACACCAGAATGTTACCCTTTAGACTCTGTAAATTCGTTAAAATGACACCTGGTTTGTTTTTGTGTCTCTGACGGTGTCTAGTAATGTACTTTGAACAAGTAAGTGCTCAAGAAATATTGATGGAGTGGGTCTTGGGAACCAGTGTGGCCTTCTGCAAATGAAGGGTGAAATTTGGTCCAGTCTAGAACATTCTAGGCCCTGCAGGTAAAGGGACTGAGGAGCCAGGTAGCTGTGCAGTGCTGTAACCCAACTCTGCTCTGGAAGACATTCTGATCACCTGCTTGTGTTACCTAGCGACTCCCAGATGGGTTTCCAGAAACTCTTTTTCAATTAAAGTTCTTTTTCTGCAGTGATGTGTGGCTAAGTATACAGGCAGAGACAGACTGACACGTAGTGTGGTTTGGCCACCGTGACCACTAGCAGGGTTATGTTGGCATTTGCATTGTGTTCCAGAGCTGGACGAACATGGGTCCCGAGTTGGGAAGGACACACCAGATGGGGCAGTAGTTTGAGGGATTTGGCAAGAATGCTTGAAAGAGGTTGAAGATTTTTGTGAGTGAATTCAGTTGACTGAGGCATGTGTGTCTCTAAAGAACAGATCTGGTTTAGTTTGGAGCCGTCATGGTAATGGGAGGCCTGGTATAATCAGTCACAGGCCATCGCTCCTGAGCCGGAGGAGGGAAGAATGGCCTTTTTTTTTTTTTTTTTTTTTTTTTTTTAAGAATCTGCCTGATAAAGTGAGTCTTTTTGCTTTGCCAAATTTTAGCTAAGTGCCTCCAAGTTCAGGCAAAAAAGGGACAAGTTAACCATTCTTAAGTGTAATAATGCTACAGACTTTCAGGAATAAAAGCCTTTGATAATTAGAAAATAGAGTTATTTTTGAGTTTATCTTCAAAGCATAGGGGTTACTCACCTGCAGAGCTAGAGGGCTGTTAGGGAGTCTGTACTCACGTAAGGCAGGGTGTAGATAGATTGGATACAGACATTCCATGTGACCTAAATTAGTAGCTAACTAGGTAGAACACTGTCTAGTATTCAATAATGATCAACAGGCACTCATATTTCTTTCTCCAGCCTCTATAAAGTGTATTTGATCATTAAGTTCACTGTTCCATTCTCAGGCTCCGGTGGTCACAAACCGTTAGACAAAATTATATTCATTTTTCTTTTTAAAAGTACATAGTTGAAATTTTTTGTTTAAACAGTAATGCCCACTCTTTGTTGACAAGCTTAGTAAGTTGTTATTTTGAGTTCACTCATTTGAATTTCCAAAGTAGTACATGCTTATAGAAATCAAAACTATAAGAAATAAAGTAAAGTTAGTAGTCTCCTCATCTCTGCAGCCACTTCTGGGATTTAACCATTGATAGCAAGTCAGCATTTATCCTCCCATAGTCTGTCTTCATCCCACATACAGTGAGCATATTATCAGCTGGGTGCAATTAGCAGATGCGTGTGGAGCTCTTGCTCCCGCTGGGTCAGGAGGTGCTGTGCCCTGTGGCCGTGTGCCATCTCTGCCCTTGGACAGTGCGGCTCAGGCTCCTCCAGCACACTTTGCACTCCGTTACTGTAGCTAAGCCCTTTATCAGTTCAGCAGAGCTGTCCACTTCGTGCTGTTGGGAAGCCTGCACGAGGGAGTGTGTACTAAGCACTCAGCTAAGCATAAAGAATAAGATACAGCCAGGATGATTAATAATTGAATGTCTCTGGATAATTGGAAGTGTCTTGTTTCTGAAGGAAAAAGTGGCTCATCTGCTTGGATTTTTATTATCTCGGTAGATTCCTTGCATCTTTCAAAGCCCCTGGCTTTACTGCATTTCCTTTCGTGTGCTTTCTGAGGCAGCGTGCCTAACCTTCTTTGCTTCGGCAGATGTTTAAAAGAAATTCTCATTAGTTGCAGGTACCTTCAACAGTCCTGTTTTCCCATATTCTTGGTTTTTTCTGATCTGCGAGAGTGAGGTATAAATTTCATTTGGTTAACATGTGTTGTAGAGTGTACGATTTCTTCTGGTTTGTATTCCACGTCCGTGGTTGTTATGATTATTTTATCACCAACTAATTAGTTACAGCGGGAGATTTTAACTCGGCCACAGATATAAAGTCCTTCTTTGTCAGAAGGACCACACACAACTCTTGAAAAGTTACTTTCAAATTTGATCACACGATCTTCAAATGTCCTCCAAGAAAGTAAGCATGATGGCTTTGAGTGAAAAACTGTGGCGCTTGACCAAAACCTCAGTTTGTTTCTGATCATGTGTGGATAGAGTGTAATTTGATTAAAGTTGACTGGCCTGAAATGATCCCAGTAAGATGTTGGCTGGATCTGGATTACAGTCTCACTATTTTCTGCCCTCATCCAAGCATTGAGGAATCATTGAAATGAATGAGTCTGGGATTTCATGTCCAAATCTATTTTTAATACTACTACCTTATGTTTTCATAGCACTGTATGCTTTTCAAAATGCTTTTATCTATAGTATTTGATCTGTCCCGTCTGCTTTTAGCTCCTATATTTCAAAGGCCGGCAATGGTTAGGTTGGAAGTAATACCTATTAAAATAGTGACTTTGAAAACTTTTAAATCATTTCCAGGTGTTTTAGGCTACATTTGAAAGATGAAACTTTTAAGCTTTGTTTTCTGTAACAGAAAACCTTACTGCTTGAAGTAATCTTAGAAATTAGCAAGCCCAGAGATTCCAGGGGTTTTCTTCTTCTCTTCCTGTTTGTAATGAATGTGCATAGCTTACTGCAGTGTGAATAAAGTATAGAATGTGTAGGGAAAGCTATGAAGGTAGCAGAGCAGGAAAGATGGGGCAAAGAAAACTCAGTTTTTCTTAAGTCTCTGGAAATGAATTTTAAGCAGTTTCATGATAGAAAATCCCCCCCCCCTTTTTGTTTTACAGTCGACATGCCAACTAAGATGGAAAAAGAACCAAGGGAAATCAGAGATTAAAATAATACCTATGTATTAGTATATATTTGAGGGACTGTATTGAGATTTTATTTGTGATCTATCTATTTTGTATACATTCCACAGATATTAAAGAGAATTTGCATGTATACATGCATATATTATACATGCATTTTCCCATAAATATAACAATACGTATGATATGTGTATTTATGTGCACACACTTATAATATACACATTTATACATATATAGATACACACATTCATATTGTCATTATCACTCAAGATACGGAAGGGATTATTATTTGGAGCAAAAGTAAAACTCCTTGTTCTGATTCTACTTGCCAGTCTGTACTCATAACGTGCAGATATTTTCATTACCAAGATGGCAGAGAAATTGACAATAAATCTAAATTCTTCCTTGTTTTCTTGGAGTCAAGATTTGAAGAGATATATTTACTATCTGGCATAATGCTTCACCACTCACAAAACAAAGATGGTACCTCCCTCTCTTCGACTAAACACAGAAGAACCAATGAACATTTGACCAAGAGAAGCAACAGACCAGTCTAAATCAGATTTCTTGTATGAAACGGTAGAAAACTTGGGAAAATAAATTACCCACAGTAAGATTAAGAGAGTGTCACCTCGATTAAAATCAGAGCGGATGGTCGAGAAAAACAAGTGAACTGGGAAGTTGCCTGTAGGAAGCACTGCGGTGGCACGAGTCCCCTGTAGCTTCCGTCCCCTGCTGACCCTCCGTGTGCTATCGCTTAAGCACAGAACAAAAGTCACTTACGTAAGAAGCTTCTAAATCCAGTTGGCACCGCACTTTCTATTCAAGAGTGCAGGGAAATGATAAACAAGACAGCTCAAGAAATTAGCCTCAAATGGCCACAGCCTGAGCTTTTGGTGAGGGGGTACTCAAAACTCACAGGCGCCTGAGTTATTGGAATTACAGCCATGTGCCATGTGACGACATTTCGGGAGACAGAGCGCATACACTGCAGTGCCCCCTTAAGATTGTAATGGAGCTGAGACATTCCTGCCACCTTGTGACGTCATGGCTGTCACAGTGCCGTCAGGCAACACGCGACCGTCACGTTTGTGCGTGGTGATGCTGATGTCAGCAAACCCACTGCACACCAGCAGCGCAGTGTGCCACAGGCCCTGATACCCCTGCTGCCATTCTCGATGATGGTAACCTGGCTTGTGTGTTGAATGTGCTTTTTATTGTTGTCTCAGAGTCTACGCTAACGTCGACTGTAAAACAAAACATTATGCCATGTTACACTGACAACAGGCTCATCCCGCCTCGTGGTCACCGTGTCTCCAGGTGGCATAGACCTGTGCGCTCTGCTGTTGTGTGAAGGTACCCTGTGATGTTCCCATAGCGACAACATCCCCAGACAGTGCATTTCTCAGGCAGTGTCCCTGTGTGGTTCAGGGGTACAAGACCATGCTTGCACAGCATCGTGAGTTGGCAATTCCCAGGGAGAAGGGGGCGCCCAAAATTCAGAGTGAAACGAGCCTCAGTCATCCAGGAATTCCGAGCACTGTGAAGGCTGTGTAGACAAAGCGGCCCCAGGAAGAAGAGCAGAGCCAAGTCATGTGACCAGCAGCCTCCAGACAGTTGGAATAGAATGCTCGGGTCTGGAAAATCTATAACAGGCCCTGGAGGACGTGAAAAAGGGAAACTGCTCACTCACAAGGACCAATTGTTAGGTTTTAGGAATTTTGCCAACTAGTTGTTAAACTTGGCCATTAAATGACATAAAGGTTGAGTTAGTATATTAAAAATAAAGGTAATGGCCGGCGCCGTGGCTCAACAGGCTAATCCTCCGCCTTGCGGCGCCGGCACACCCGGTTCTAGTCCCGGTCGGGGCACCGGATTCTGTCCCGGTTGCCCCTCTTCCAGGCCAGCCCTCTGCTGTGGCCCAGGAGTGCAGTGGAGGATGGCCCAGGTGCTTGGGCCCTGCACCCCATGGGGAGACCAGGAAAAGCACCTGGCTCCTGGCTCCTGCCATCGGACGAGCGCGGTGCGCCGGCCGCAGCGCGCCGACCGCGGCGGCCATTGGAGGGTGAACCAACGGCAAAGGAAGACCTTTCTCTCTGT
This sequence comes from Sylvilagus floridanus, assembly GCA_949820135.1. Taxonomy (NCBI): domain Eukaryota; kingdom Metazoa; phylum Chordata; class Mammalia; order Lagomorpha; family Leporidae; genus Sylvilagus; species Sylvilagus floridanus. The sequence continues at coordinate 89,773,977 of OX463239.1, read as the reverse complement.
CTCTCTCTCTCTCACTGTCCACTCTGCCTGTCAAAAAAAAAAAAAATAAAAAAAAAAATAAAGGTAACATACTTTAAATGGGTCAGAAGTAAGTGGCTGGTGCTCCTGGTGAGAGCAAAATAGTAACACCAGAACGCCTCATTTTTGGAAATGACTCCATTCATGAAAGTGGTCAACAGCTAAGGTCCCCACTCTTTCGCCTTTCTGTGTCATTCAGGACAATGCGCGTTTAGGTTGAGTTTCCCTAGACAGCTGCACGGTGTAGTATTTCTGTTATGTTAACGACCTTTCCCCTTTGTAACCTTTTGACCTCACACGCTGCATTTTTGGGGTATTAATTAAAGGAGGTTTCCAGACGTAAGAGTTGTATATATCAAAGCCTATGGATTAGAGATGGCCTTTACTTTTTATTATGTAGTGAGACAACTATGCCACTGAGGAGATGAGAGGAAGAGCAGTACCTCCTCCTGCAAAAATGGGGCTGGAGGTGGAGAAAAGATCTTAATAAAGAAAGCCCAGCGTCTGGATTTCAGCACAGTGCACTGGAATGGATAGTAGCAGCTGTGTTTTACAGGGTCGCTGTGACGGACGGATTTCTCGCTGAGGAAGGGGAAGTGAGCATGTGAGAATGAGCGGGGCTGAAATCACACACCGGTGCCTAAGACAACCCTGCGTGCTTTTCAAGCCTGATTAATTTCTATATGCAAATATACTCCTTAATCTCCTAGAGAAAAATGAAACTGTTTCAAGAATAGTTTTTCATAGGGTCTTGATGATGGCGACGAATGGTGGTATTGGAGTTTAGCTTAAATTTGCCTTTAATTTCAGTAGGTTTCAATACCACTTTGTATACTATTAGCCACTTAGGTTTCTTTCCTTACTTTTCAAGATTGATTGATTTATTTGAAAGGCAGGAGAGATTTTCCATCCACTGGGTCACTCTCCCAAATGCCCCTAACAGCTGGGACAACGTCAGACAGAAGCCAGGAGCCGGGAACTCCACCCAGTGCTCCCACGTGGGTGGCAGTGGCCCAGGTGCTTCAGCCATCATCTGCTGCCTTCCGGGGTGTGCATCAGCAGGAAGCTGGGTTCTAAAAGGAGTAGGTAGGCCTCGAACCAGGCACTCTGGTAATGGGGTATGGGTGTTTCAAGTGGCAGCTTGATTCACTGCACCACCATGCCCACTCTGTTGTATTTTTGTTTGTCCATGCCTTTTGGCTATATTTGTTAATTGTGGCATTTTAGTTTATTGAGAAAACTTTTGTATTTGTTGAAGCTGCTTATCTTTGTTCTGATATATAATTTAAATAATTTTCAGGTTTTGACTTGCTTTCTAATTTCATTATTATCTTTGCCACAGAAAGGTTACATATAGGTAAAGATGTAGGTTTCCATTTTTCTTTAGTAATTTATTTTGGGTATTTAGAATCTCGATGTAAATTTTCTTTGGCTTTTAGCTTTTTTCTGTTTTCATTGTTTCATAATTATATTTAATAGTTGTATGTGTATTTTTTAAATTGATGTGAATTTTTATCCTGGCTTATGTGGTGGGCTATGGGTGTGATTTTAACGTAAGTGATCGAATGTTCGAACTGCACAGATGGGGGAGTGGAGACACACACGCCCACAGATATGTGTGCTTTAGTTGGCCCTAAGAATTTCATGGCTTCTGGGAGCAGGAGGTCTTCACATTTGAGTCTGTTTGTGTGCTCAGCAGAACTAAAACTGGGTTTGTCCCTGAGAGCCAGAATCTGCTGTGGCAGGGGATTTTAAGACCAATTTTCCTTTTCGGTCACTCAAGCTTTTGTTTTGTGTTAACGCAGTCGAGTGAAGTGACGACTCCTTGTTTCTCAACCCCACTCTCCGGTGTGTCCTCTGATAAGAAAACCTCGTTTCTTTGGTTTTGTGATTACCCATAGTGTGACTGTGAGGTGCATGGCTTCACCCCATTTCATCCAGTCACCTCTGTCTGTCAGCCTGTGGGAGTTAGACTCTCCCTCACCGTCTGCTTAGCTTCCACTTTGTCTCGGGTGTGGAAAGTGTTCCCAGAAGAACACGAACGTGACCGTGAGCATGAAATGCTGCAGACACAGCTTGGTGGGGCTCGAGAGAACACGGCAGAGGCTCTGTCTGTGCCAGATTGGACACTGTGTTCATCATCCCCTTTGGAATGTGGATGTAGCTTAGTTTTGTGGAAGGGTGTAGCAGGGCCCTGATTTAAGATGAAGTGTGACTTAGGGGAGGATGGGAGGAATGGGCTCCATCTCCAAGAGAAGTGTCACTGTGGTCATCAACCCCCACTTTCACCAGGAAGCTGAGCTTAGTGGCTCCCACGCCACCCTGACTGTGGAGTCTTGTCTGTTCCATTGCAGAGTAACTTTCTTGGAGCTAATGATTGCGCCTGCATCACGGTGGGGTTGCTGCAAGCATGTGCTACCTAAGCCATGGTCTGACCTTGCCTTCCTCTTACCCTGTGTGTCCACAAGGGACCGGGAGCCGTGTTCACCGTTCAGACTCCCGTGCGTCTGAGCCACAGATCTTTCGCACAGTTACGTGGCAGTCCGACCTCTCTGAGATGGGTGCTTATGGTGATGGCTAACAATTTTCAAAGGCGATGAATTATTTTGATTAAAAATAATCACTAACAGCCAATTCTAACGATAGCTGGTCAGAACAGGTCCCTTCTCTTAACCACTGCTCAAGCCTGCTTCACGTTTCACCCGCCTCTGAGGTCCCAGAATGCCACGGCCCTGAAAGGGGAGGCCTCCATTACTGATGCGCACTGCTGTGTAGTCTGCTCTTGGACTCATCTGATAGCCTGGTGCTGTTCTGGGCAGACTTCCCAGCGCGCTGCACTTTGCAGGGAATCCTGTGCTTAGTCTTGTTTCAATGTTGGCTGCAGTAACTCCCTAAGAGATGGAACCAGCTGCCAACTGACCCTGTTCGCAGAGAGCACAAGGGCCTATTGTGGACCCAGCGATAATATTCGGAATGGCTAAACTTTCAGGGCCTCAGAGCTGCAGAGTGCGTTTTATCGGACCATCCTTAGACATTTGCTGTGCTGCCATTTCTTCCAGCTCCTTCTATCAGATGTAAGGAGAGTGGACCAAGCTGTCGCCACCCCCGTTCTCCTCAGCCGGCCCCTGTTGCTGCCTGCGGCGCGTATCGTGGCATGCTCAGCACAGGCACAAGTGGGCCAGCGGCTGTTACTAATGAAAGGTGCCCTCGTGGTGATGTCATGACCCCCTCCTAATGAGTCAAGGACTGCTCCCACAATAAGGAGATTAACTTCCTGAAAGGTGAGAGCTGCCTTCTACAAAACCTAACTTCATTGCCAAGTGTATGTCTATCCCACGTACTTAGAGAATTAGGCAGACAAACCCTGCTAAAGGAAATCCTTTCTTTGAGTTACTGAAGAACACAAGATAAAATTATTATGAAATATGATTATCAGCTTTTCTTTGTCCCTGCATTTGAGCAATGGATAATTTTGCTACTTACTGTGTACAGCCAGAGGGCTCCTGTGGGGGAATTCTCTGGACAAGTCCTCCCACACAAGCCTTGACAAGGAGTGGGCCGTCACCTCCAGCTTCCCTCTCCTGCCCTGTTGTCTTTCCACCCCATAGCCTCTCAAAACGCCTGGTGCCAGAGCAGCTCGGACCCGGGCCTGGGTTGGACGCCCCGCTTTTCATGCCGCTTGCTTTTCTCATAGTGCCTTCCCTGGCTGAGCACCCTGCTTGAGTAAACCCGACTGCGTGCGTGCCGTTGACTTTGTGTCCTTCAGGCCGGGGTGTGGTTCACAGGCGGCCGATGCTCCTTTCCTGCTAGCCTTGTTCTCTCTGACAGAGTAGTGCATCAGGCGTGGGTGACCGTTTGTGGGATCTGGTCACTGTGCTCGGGAAAGACCTCCTCAGTTCGAGCAGCCGTCCACAGCAGACCTGCTGTCAGACTCCTTTCCACACGGATAGCTACCTGGAAATGGACTTGTGTGCAACTGCTTTTTTAACCTTAGTGTATTAGAATTATATGCGGATATGATGGGAATTGGAAGGTTTTTGGGGGGTGAAGGGTAACTATGAAAAGAAATGATGGGGAAGGTATGATAGCTGGCTTTCAAGTATTGAAAGGCAAGCAGAAATTCAGAAAGAAACTCCGGTGGTACAACAAGGAATGTGATAAGAATATCACACAAGAGGAGCTGGCGCTGTGATGCGCTAGGTTAATCCGCCTGCAGTGCCGGCATCCCATATGGGCGCCGATTCTAGTCTTGGCTGCTCCTCTTCCAGTCCAGCTCTCTGCTGTGGCCCGGGAGTGCAGTGGAGGATGGCCCAAGTGCTTGGGCCCTGCACCCGCATGGGAGACCGGGAGGAAGCTCCTGGCTCCTGGTTTCGGATCAGTGCAGCACCGGCCATTGTGGCCACTTGGGGAGTGAATCATAGTGACCCATAGTCACTGTCTGTGACTCTGCCTGTCAAGTAAATAAATTTTAAAAAATCTTAAAAAATAAAAAGGATATCACACAAGGAAGCCAGGAAGAACCTGAAGGGCACACACGGTGTCATGTTCATTTGCCCACCGGGGAACTCTGTCAAGCAGATGTTTGCACTGAGTGAGTGAATTGATAGGAGCGGGTAGTATCCATGCTCTTCGTCAGGGAAGTGGGCTGCATGGACCGTCTCTCGTGGGGATATTGTGTTGCGGAGAGGTTTTTTGTTTTTTTGACAGGCAGAGTGGACAGTGAGAGAGAGAGACAGAGAGAAAGGTCTTCCTTTGCCGTTGGTTCACCTCCAATGGCCGCTGCAGCTGGCGTACTACGGCCGGTGCATCACGCTGATCCAAAGCCAGGAGCCAGGTGCTTCTCCTGGTCTCCCATGGGGTGCAGGGCCCAAGCACTTGGGCCATCCTCCACTGCACTCCCGGGCCACAGTAGAGAGCTGGCCTGGAAGAGGAGCAACTGGGACAGAATCCGGCGCCCCGACCAGGACTAGAACCCAGGGTGCTGGGTGGTTTTAAGCAGAGGACTGTCAGGCTGCTTCCACTTCTAGAGCTCTGATTAACCGTGCTGTTCTGTGTTGTCACCGAGGAGAGCACATCTGATGTGTATCAGGAAACTGGAATTTTTTCTTCCTGCATGCAAATCACAAGGCTTTCTTAGATAAGAGGCTTGATAAATACTTTCTTGGAATTGTATGCAAAAAATGCAGAAATACCAGTTAACTATTGGAGACCATTTTCCCCACAGGCAGTTAAATGAAGACAAGTCTGCATATTGATGTTTTTTACAGTGTATGAGTGGAGGGAAAACTTCTAATAAAATCATAAGATCCCAGGTGTTCAGAGCTTGAAGGACTTTGGAATACCATTATATCCATTACATACAAGGATTCTATAGGAGAGACCTGCTTTATAAAAAAACTGACTGACGTTCTTGACGGTTAGACAGTCGAAATGTTGACTGGGGCGGGTGTTTGGCCTGGTGGTTAAAATGTCAGTTAAGACACGTCTTCCGTTTCAGAACACCTGAACTTGAGCTCCAACTCTGGCTGCAGATGCTGGGATACCACAGGTGACGGTTCAAGTCCCTGAGTCCCTGCCGTGCACAGGGAGACCTGGGCTGAGTTCCCAGCTTCCTGCTTTGTCTTGGCCCAGCCTGGCTGTTGGGAAGTGAACCAGCAGTTGGGAGCTCCCTTTCTCTCTCTCTCTCTCTCTGCACAAACAAAACCAAAAATTTTTTACCTACCTACCATGTATGTCTTCATACCAACTATATGAAGATATACCAAGCATATTTCCTTATATTGAAAGGGGAAAAGATCTCATTCTTACTGTTGTTTTATTCTGCCTTATTTAATTTTTTTTTTTTAATTTTAAAGGCAGAACAACAGAGAGAGAAGGAGACCCACTGGTTCATTCTCTGAATAACTGCAGTGGCAGGGCTGGGCCAGGTTCAAGCCAGCAGCCTAGGACTCCATTCAGCTGCAGCACTGGCATTCCATGGGAATTCTGGTTCAAGTCCTGGCTAGTCCACTTCCAGTTCAGCTCCCCACTAATGTGCCCGGGAAAGCAACAGGAAGGGCCCAAGTGCTTGGATCCTGACACCCAGTGGGAGACCTGGATGGTGTTCTAGGCTCCTGCCTTTGGCCTGTCCCCAGCCCTGGCCATTGCTGCCATTTGGGGAGTGAACCAGCAGATAGGAGATACCTCTCTTCCTCTGTGTCTGTCTCTGTCTCTCCCTCTCTCTCTGTAACTCCACCTTTTGAATAGCAATAAAATAAATCTTTATTAAAAATAAGTAAACATATATACCTCGGAATATCTTATTAGTACTGTGTTTCAGAATTTTTTACCACATTCAGGTTTATCATGTTCTTTCTCATGCCTGAATTCATTTTATAGATACACCACAATATTTTTAAAGCAGCCCCTTCCTAACGGAGAATTATCCTGCCACAGTCACTGTTTCTCCTGTTTCAGGCCGTGTTCCAGTGATGATCTGTGTGCGAGGTTGTGGAGGTGGTGGTGGTGGTTGTGTTTTGGTTTCTTTGTGGAATTTATTTTGCCAATTTATTCACAGTTGCTGATTCATTTTAATGAACATGTAACACCACTGGGCTTCATTCATTCAGCAAATATCCTGCTCCATGCCTAGATGCCAGGTGGAGCTGTCATGGTTATGTGAGCAGAGAGGCACCAAGTCTTCAATGAGTCCCAGTAGGGATGAGGACAAGGGGAGGGATTAGAGAACAGAGGAAAACACAGTCCCGTGGTGTTAAAACAAACACTTGAGAGGCCAGCGCTGACTCAGCAGCTTAAAGCCCCAGCCTGCGGCGCTGGCGTCCATGTGGGCACTGGTTCGAGACCCAACTGCTCTTCTTCCTATCCAGCTTCCTGCTAATGTGCCTGGGAAAGCAACAGAGGGTGGCCCAAGTGCTTGAGCCCCTGCACCCATGTGGGAGACCTAGAGGAGGCTCCTGGCTCCTGGCATCAGCCTGGCTCACTCCTGGCTGTTGCTGCCATTTGGGGAGTGAACCAGCAGCAGACGGAGGATCTCGCTCTCTCTCTCTCCTTCTCTGTCTGTAATTCTACCTTTCAAATAAAAAATAGGCGCAGCAGGTTAACACCCTGGCCTGAAGCACCGGCATCCCATATGGGTGCCAGTTCGAATTCCGGCTGCTCCACTTCCGATCCAGCTTTCTGCTATGGCCTGGGATAGCAGTAGAAGATGGCTCAAGTCCTTGGGCCCCTGCACCCATGTAGGAGACCTGGCAGAAGCTCCTGGCTTCAGATCAGCACAGCTCCAGCCATTGCGGCTATCTGGGGAGTGAACCAGTGGGTGGAAGACCTCTCTGTCTATACCTCTCTGTAACTCTTTCAAATAAATAAATAAATCTTTTTTAAAAATAAATAAAATTGGCCAGCGCCACACCTCAGTAGGCTAATCCTTCGCCTATGGCACCAGCACCCTGGGTTCTAGTCCCAGTCGGAGCGCCAGATTCTGTCCTGGTTGCTCCTCTTCCAGTCCAGCTCTCTGGTGTGGCGTGGGAGTGCAGTGGAGGATGGCCCAAGTGCTTGGGTCCTGCACCCCATGGGAGACTAGGAGAAGCACCTGGCTCCTGGCTTCGGATCAGCGTGGTACGCCGGCCGCACACACCCCCGCGGCAGCCATTGCGGGGTGAACCAGTGGAAAAGGAAGACCTTTCTCTCTGTCTCTCTTTCTCACTGTCCACTCTGCATGTCAAAAAAATAATAAATAAATAATAAATAAATTAACAGTTGAGAATCTAAGTGTTGTCAATTGAGGGGTTGAAGCTAGGATAGAACATATGAACAGTTAGTGCAGTCTCCCAGTGTCCTTGCCTGATTCTGTTTCATGGTCAAGATGCTTTGCCCCTCATTTGTCCCTTCTTCAGTTTTTTGAAAGATTTGATTTATTTGAAAGACAGCATGAAGCAGAGAGGAAAAAAGACAAAGACATCTTCCATCCTCCAGTTCTCTCCCCAAATGCCAACAAGTGAGCCAGAACTTGGCCAGGCTGAAGCCAGGAGCCAAGAACTCCATCTGGGTCCCCTATGTGGGTGGCAGGGGCCCAAGTACTTAGACCAGCATCCGCTGCCTTCCCAGGCCATTAGCAGAGCAGCCAGGACTCAAACTGGCACTCCAGTGTGGCATGCTGCCATCTCAAGTGGAGGTTTAACCCACTGTGCTGCAGCACTGGCCCCTGATATTCTTCTTTAATTTTAATTTTTAATTTGTCTTTAACAGATTCAATGTACTTTGTAGATACAAGTCTAAGAACATAATGATATTCCCTTCCTCCCCCCTCCTTTCTCTCCCTCCCACCTAGTTCCTTCTCCCTTTCTTTATTTCTAGGTTTTGAGATAACGTATTTTAAATCTACATAAACTTAATACTTCATTAAGAAGTTTAGCAAGTTAAAAAAGCAAAAAGACCCTAGTTTAGTGGGAGTATAGACAAGGGCTATAAACAATTAAATGGAAAAATGACCATTTCACCCACAAGTAGTAAATTTTAAAGGAATCATGGATGTTACAACTCCAGTCATATAACATTCTTAACCATTGGTTTCACAGAAGTACAGAGCAGAACTTTACAGAACTAGATTTCTAGCAGTCCTGATGCATACAGATGTTTCTTTGTTCTTTTTTTTTTTTTTTTTCATTTGTCTTCTAAATTTTAGCTCCCACATATAAGGGAAAACATACCATATTTGTTTTTCTGGGTCCAACTTCACTCAATATCGTGTCCTCCGGTTGCATCCATTTTGCTGCAAATGGTAGAATTTCATTCTCTTTTGTAGCTGAGTAATATTCCATGTGTCTCTCTAACACATTTTCTGTATCCGTTAGTTTGGTGGTGGACACTTTCATGGATTCCATATTTTGGCTGTTTGAACAGTGCTGCTGTGAACCTGGCGGTGCAGGCATCTCTTTGATACATTGTGTTTGAGTCTTCTGGGTATATATGCGGTAACGGGATGGCTGGATCGCATGGCAAGTCTGTTTCTAGCTTTTTTTTTTTTTTTTTTTTTGACAGGCAGAGTGGACAGTGAGAGAGAGACAGAGAGAAAGGTCTTCCTTTTGCCGTTGGTTCACCCTCCAATGGCCGCCACGGTCAGTGCGCTGCAGCCGGCACACCGTGCTGATCCAAAGGCAGGAGCCAGGTGCTTCTCCTGGTCTCCCATGGGGTGCAGGGCCCAAGCACTTGGGCCATCCTCCACTGCACTCCCGGGCCACAGCAGAGAGCTGGCCTGGAAAAGGGGCTATTTCTAGCTTTTTAAGAAATCTCCACGCTGTTTTCCACAGTGGCTGCGCTCATTTACGTTCCCACCAACAGTGTATAAGTGTTTCCCCTTTGTCCACCTCCTGGCCAGCTTTGGTTACTCCGTGTGTTGGATTTTAGCCGTTCCGACAGCGGACACTCGTATCTCATTGTGGTTTTGATTTGCATTTCCCTGATGACTGGCGATGTTGAGTATTTTTTCATATATTTGTTGGCCATTTGTATTTTGTCTTTTGAGAACCGCCTATTGAAGTCTTTTGCCTGTTTCTCAGCTGGATTGGTTGTTTTTTTGTTTTTGAGTTTTTCAAGCTGCTGATAGATTTAGGATGTTAATCCTTCATCAGCTAAGAAGTTTGCATGTATTTTTCCCATTCTGTTGGATGTCTCTTCACCTGTTAATTGTTTCCTTTGCCTTGTAAAAGCCTCTGAGTTTGACATAGCCCCATTCATTCAGTTTTGCTTTTGTCGCCTGTGCTTTGGGGGTCTTGTGCAAGAAGCTTCCCCCTACACCAATGTCTTGGAGTATTTCCCCTACATTTTATTACAGTAACTTCATAGTCTCTGGTCTTAAATTTAGGTCTCTGGTCCATCTTGTGTTGATTTTTGTATATGGCAAGAAGTATGGGTCCGATTTCATTCTTCTACATATGTAAATCCAGTCTTGCCAGCACCATGTGTTGAAGAGACTATCCTTATTCCACTGTATGGTTGGAGCTCTTTTGTCAAAAATCATTTGGCTGTATGTATGTGGATTAATTTCGGGTGATGCGATTCTGTTCTGTTGATCTGTGTATTGATTTTTTTATGCCAGTACCATGCTGTTTTAATTACTGTAGCTTTGTAGTATGCTTTGAAGTCAGGTATTGTGATGCCTCCAGCTCGATTTTTTTTGTTCAGGATTGCTTTGGCTATTTTGTGATTCCATGTGAATTTTAGGATGGCTTTTAATTTTAAGCTAGTCTCAGCCATAAGAAGATAGTTGTAGGTAGGACAGTAATACTGATTTAATTAACCACCCTTTGCCTTTTTGCAGTGTTGATTCTGGACATAGACTCTGGGGTCTCTTGGAGTTACTGCTTCGTGTCTCCCACCGCGGTGGGAGCTCCTGGGCACGCAGCAGCTCTGGAGGCAGGAGAGCGGCCCACTGCCTCATTAGCCCTGCCAGCGCGCCCCCCCCCCCCCCATCCCCGTCCCTCCTCTGCCAGCTGTGTTTGGCCGTTTCTTGATCCTCCGTGGAGGGCAGGCCTGTGAATGCGATTTCAGCGATCGTGGGAAAGAGCAGAGATGCTGTATTTCTAGCCTTCGGAGAGGCGGCCTTCTTGTCCGGGAGATGAGGAAACATGGCTTGTGGAAACATCCTGGTCTAGAAGTCAGGAAAACTGGGCTTCGTCTGGCCCCGCCGGGGCTGTCGATGTCAGGTCAGCCTCTCCACACTCCGCCCTCGGATTCCTCACCAGTGAAGAGCTGGAGCTCCGGGGAGCTGCTGGAGCGTACACTGTGTGATTCTGTCTTCAAGTCAGAGGTGTATCTCACAAGCAAACTATAAAACGTGTTTGCAGAGCGTTAAAGAAATCTCTGATGTTGACCACACAGAGGTCATTTTAGAGATCATATGTTCACCTGACGAGGCCTTGGATCTGGACGCCTGGCCCGTCCCTGTCTCCCGAAGGCTTTGCCCACTACTTGAGTGTACCTGGTGGTGCTGCTACCCCCTCCTCTTCTGTCCAGTACCGTGAGCCGTGTTCTTAACACAGAGTAGTAATGGGACTAGTTACCCACGGAGGATTGGTGTCCGCAGGCACCGCGTTATCTTCCGGGATTCTCAGGAGAGGCATTTCCAGAGAATCCTCAGAGTGGGTCCACGAAGGAAATTGAGGTACTAAAGAAGAAGAAACTGGGCAGGACAGGTGACCCGGTAGCCAGGGTTTTAGTCTTGAGAGAGGAGCAATGATGCCGCTTGATTTACTTGTTGGCCCAGTCCCGTTGCTCCCCGGACTGAGGCCTCTGGAAGGCCAGAGTGAAACCTGTAGGTGCTGACCTTGGTGAGACGTTGGTCACAGCAGCGCCTTCACACTGCTAAGAGAGGAGGCATAGGGAAGAAGCACTTCCACCACTCCAGAGATCCCCCAGAATTTGGCAACCTCACCACACTGGTGTCCGGGTGTCTGCGGCACGTGTCCGCTCATGGGCCCGTGAGGAGCACCTCTAGGATTTCCAGATGCATTGATTGGGCACATCCCAGATAAAGCCCTGCTGGGAACCTTGAGCCAGTGGGGTTTGAGGATCATCGTTAACGTAGCCGCACGCATAAGCATAGGCCGGGAAGCCTGCTGAAAACTGCGGTAGTTAGAGTGGTGAGACTTGGCAGTAGCAGAGAGCGAGAGCGGAAGGAGATACTTGGAAATCCTTGGACTTTATGAAGTATTGGACTTTCACATACACATATATAAGTATATAAAGGTAGTGATCTTTGCTGGGAATTGTTTTATTTTCCTGAAAAGTCAAAGAGGCTGAAACCACAAAGTTCTCTAAACCTTCTTTGGGTGCCTTCTGGTGGGGATTTATAAAGGTCAGACTCTGTGAACCACAGAGTGTCTGGGACCAGAGGGCAGGCAGACGTACAGGGCCCGCAGGAAGCTCACTTACTTCAGCAAGGAAGTGAGCTGGTTGGGAACAGCCGTGCTACGGAGGGTCAGCATGAGGACTTTGCAGTGGAAGACATGTTTTATCCGTCATTGCAGGATGTGGAGGAGAAAGAGGGGAGGAGACAAGCGTGCTCTTTCCGTTGGTGTCAATTCTTTAAAGGTTCCGAAATGGTTTCTCTTTATTAGAAGCAGAGGCACTTAAAATAGCCATGTGATTTGTGTCAACGTTTTTAAGTAAACTTTGTTACGTACTGTGTGCAGAGAAGAGTATGCAGATCTTCAGTGCGGTTTGATGAATTTTCATAAACCGGGCATGTGCCAGCATAACTGGCAGCCGGATCCCGAGGCGGGGCCTTACCAGCACCCCAGGAGCCAAGCTCGTTTCTCATCGTTGCTGTGTGTACCTCCACCCCAACGGCTGGCTGCTCTCCTGGCTTCTCACACCGTAGACGAGGTGCACCTGTTTTTCTGCTCGGTACAACCTCAGTCATGCAGCTGGACTCCTGTTGGACTTCTCCCATCCAGCTTTCTGCTGTGAGATTCGTCCACGTCACCGCACGTGGCTTCGTTCTCATGGCTGTGTCGTGTGACCACCCTGGTATATTTGTCTACTCTTTAGTTGCTGAGTATTTATGTAATTTCCAAGGATGGCACCCGGCCTGGCAGGTCAGCCGCCAAGTTAGGATGCCTGCGTCCCACTGGGAGGCAGCTGGGTTCAGGTCCCAGCTCTGGCTCCTCATTCTCGTTTCCTACTAATGCGCTCCCTAGGAGGCAGCAGTAGTGACCCTAGTGACTATTGATTTTTACCCATTTGTGAAATGCCTGCTTGGTCTTTACACGCTTCTTTCCCTGCCTTTTTCGTTTTGATCTGTAGACGTTCTGTACATATTCTTATCAGACTCCCTGGTTTGGTGTGTATATTGCATCCATATTTTTTCTCACTCTGTGCTGTCTCAAGATGTCTTTTAATAAACCAAAATCCTTAATTTTAATACAGCCCAATATTTTCTTTTGTGATTAGTGCTTTGTGTGTCCCGTTTGAGAATTCTTCACTTGTGCCAAAGTCATTGAAGGGCCCTGTGTTATTCTTCTATGATCTTTTTCTTTTCTTTCTTTCTTTCTCTCTCTCTCTCTTTTTTTTTTTTTTTTTTTTTTTTTGACAGGCAGAGTGGACAGTGAGAGAGAGAGACAGAGAGGACAGAGAGAAAGGTCTTCCTTTTGCTGTTGGTTCACCCATGGGGTGCAGGGCCCAAGCACTTGGGCCATCCTCCACTGCACTCCCTGGCCACAGCAGAGAGCTGGCCTGGAAGAGGGGTAACCAGGACAGAATCTGGCGCCCCGAGGGGACTAGAACCTGGTGTGCTGGCACCACAAGGCGGAGGATTAGCCTAGTGAGCCGAGGCGCCAGCCAAGATTTATTTTTAAAAGATCACTCAGGGAGCCGACATTGTGGCATTGTGGGTAAAGTTGCTGCCTGCAGTGCCGGCATCCCATGTGGGCGCTGGCTGCTCCACTTCCAGTTCTCTGCTGTGGCCTGGGCCAGCAGTGGAAGATGGCCCAAGTCCTTGGGCCCCTGCACCCATATGGTAGACCCAAAAGAAGCTCCTGACTCCTGGGTTCAGATAGGCGCAGCTCCAGCCATTGTGGCCATTTGGGGAGTGAACCAGTGGATGGAAGATTTTCTCTCTCTCTCTTTCTCTGCCTCTGCCTCTCTGTAATCCTGCCTTTCAGATAAATAAATCTTTAATTAAAAAGTAATCACTCAGAATCTCAAGAGTAGCACTGCTACATGCATTTTTACTTAGTTGTCTTCTATTTTACTTGTGTAATTCTACTTACATAGAATTTTGTATTCTACTTCTGAGTAGTCGTGAACATTCAGTTTATTAGTGCCTTTGGAGTATTTTGACAGGTGTATCATGTATAGCCAGTCTTCTATTAGGCATTGGATGGATGATCATTATAAAATTAAAACCCATAATTCTGTACATAAAGTCTCATCAGTGTTTGAAGTGATTTTAGCATAGACAATTCAGCTGAAGTCCTCATTCTTTTCTCATTGATCTATTAAGTGAGAAATGTCACTTGAACAGAACTGCTGGGAAAGTCGCTTTTTCTCCCCGGGAAGTAATTGTGGATTGGATAAGACACTGGCTTGAACTGAGATGGCCCACGTTTGCTTAGGAACGAGGTAGCGTCCTCGTGTAGTCACTTTTCGCCCTCAGGAACTACATTCTTCAGCAGGTTCTGGTGTCGGCTCTGTGCGTGAATGCAGACGCTAGGCCTGGAATAAGTAATCAGCAGCGGTGTGACCAAGTCTCCAAAGCACTCGAGAAGCACTTCAGAAACGAAGTGAGGGAAATCCACTGTGGCTGGCTGGCTTTGCTGTGTCTCCAGTGGCACGCACGACACAGATGCGTAGACACTCAGTGACCAACAGCTACTTAATAAGTCTACAGAGCACAGAGATGATGTGCGACCGCCCAAGCAGCTGCTTGGGGCTTGCCCCTAAACAGCCACGGTTAAGAGTCTCCAGGACCCTCCAAAGGAGGAGCCCTTGGAAACATGGCCATTGCGGTGGGAAAGGACACGGGGGCGGCGTCAGGTGACGCAGGTCTCGGCTGCTGCCAGGAGGGCCCACGAGTGGATCGGGCCAGATAGAGTCTGGAACCCAGCCTCCAGCCTCAGGCCACCAGACTCTCTCTCAAGGCCTTGGTTAACCTCAAGAAGTGCCCCAGCTCCCTGTCTGTAGGAAATCCAAGACTCCCTCTGTGCTCACCCAGGCACCGGCAGATCCGAGCCCAGAGATGCGGAGGTGAGCGCGTGGTTTCGTTTTCCAGGGCCTAAGGTGCTGAATGCAAACGGAATCTCTGCCTGCAGCCCAGTCCCAGGCTGTCGCTCTGTGGTAACTCCAGCACGTGAGCATTCGGGGCACAGAAGTCACAACGGCTGTTTTTACCTACTCCTGTTTCTTTTTTTTTTTTTAAGTCTTTATAAAAATGGTCCATTTGCTGAAACCATTTGTTTAAATACAGAAAAGCAAAATGAAATGACAGTCGTCTTAATCCCCCCTCCCGAGATAGCCACTATTAACATTTTGGACCTTACCCTCGAGTTCCTTTTTTCTATGCATGTGTAGATATTTTTCTTAAATATTTAGGCATGTCCTGAAAGCTACCATTTTAAAGTACCTGTTAAAAGGTAAATTTTAAACATGAACTCAGTACAAGCCAGTTATTTGCAAATTACAGAAATAAAAAGGTAAAAGTTGTGATCCCGTTATGCAGTATTCATTAGCTTTGTAAAATTTTGAAATGTTTCAATCATTAATATGATCAACACCACACACCCACCGTCGGTTTTGCTCTCATTTTAATGCTTTTCCATAACTGTATCAACTGCGAATCTAACGTAAGCGCTTTTATACTGGTTCTCTCCCTTAACTCCCGCTTCTCCAGGAGTAATCGGTTGTTTTGTTTTCCTCCTCCAGTGCTTTTGTTTGCAACCTTGGTGTATGTAAGCAGTGTGTGTGTGTGTGTGTGTGTGTGTCTGTGCAATTTTTAAACCGTGCATAATAGTAGGTACATTGTTTCACTTTGCGTAGCTCTTTTTAGACTTTCTGTATGGATCCCACTGTACGACTTTATCATAATGGATGTATCCGGTCTTCTGCTGGTGGGTGTTTGTCGCTTCCAGTTTTGTGCCGTCACGATGTTACAGAACACACTTCCTTGTGCTCACTGGTGAGGTTCCTAGGACAGTGATTCTGTGGCCTGTCAGACCCAAATCATCTTTCTGTTATGAATATTCTGACAGACTTCGGCTCCACCACCCAGAAATGATAAAGAGAAAGTTCTCTTCCTGTCTGTAATTTCAAGTGCATCGGTGTAGTACATTCTATATTGTGAAGTTATTTTTCTAGATGGTGTTTAGTAGCAGTGCAGGTACATTACCAGTAGCTAAGCTGCGTCAGCATGTGAGCATTGCGGTGGGACTCCTCCAGCAGGCGTGGTTAAGCCGTTGCTCGCAGCCAGCACGTTTGAGACAGTCATGAACGCAGTCATACAGAGGCATGGTGTGGGTTCCTCAGATGCAGTGCGTGACTCTTGATAACGTGGTAAGCAGCTCATTTTCAAAACAGATTTATTCTTCCTTTGAGTTACCACAATTCCATTCCTGAAAATTCAGTGTATGTGTGTGTTTATTTAGTTTTAATTTTTTATTCATTTTATTTGGAAGACAGAGAGAAAGGTAGATAGTAATCTCCAGTGCACTAGTTTGTTCTTGAGCCAGGTCCAAGCTAGGAGCCTGGAATTCCATCTGGGTCACCCCCATGGGTGGCACAAACCCAACAACTGAGCCCCCAGGGTGCACGTTCGCAGGAGGCTGGAACAGGGAGTGAAGCTGGGACTTGAACCCATACTCCTTAGTATGTTGAGGCTATCTTAACTGGTGGGCTAAACATCCGCCCCTTTCAGTGTATATTAAATTGCAAACAAAACTTTGCTATTGAAATGCAATCAGATTTAAACTCAGGTTGTTATCAATATACTTATCCAGCAGAGTATTCAGAAGCTGTGTACAGGAGCTAATTCCTCGGCTGGGACATTTCACACTTCACCAGGTACTGGCCTCTGCCCTCCAAGTGTCACTAGTAGGCCCCACCAGTTGCTAAGTCACCAAATGAGGAGCTATACTGGTTATTTAGGGTGCACTGCTGATACCCTGCTGTTTTATTTAAGCGCTGCTCTGAAAAATAAGACACGGGACAGGTGAGTAGCACCGTGGGGCCTTCCTTGCTGAGCAGTGCGGCGGTTTGCTGTCACACCTTCTGCTCCCCTCTAACCTGCTTTCTGTGCACAGGTTTGGCTGCTCGTGTTTTCTTCACCCATAGCAATTGTGATTGTATGAAGTAGTATCCTGTTTTAATTTGCTTTTACCTTATTGCTAATGAACTTGATTCTCGAGATTTTGTATATTTTTTGACTGCCTGGGACCTCCTTTTTTTTTTTTTTTTTTTTTTAATGGTCTTCTGGAAACAGCTTCTGTTCCTTACCTGTACTCGGGTTGGTTTGCTTGCCTCTCCCCATGGATTTTTGCTAGTTCTTTGTATGTCCTTACAGCTCTCGTAGACATGGCAAGCGTTTGTGTGGAGCTTTCCACTTTGTTTGTGGTGCCTTGTTAGGAAATCAGCGTAGGATAATGAAACCCAGGAGCCTGGGAGTCCTGTGCCTTCCATTTGCATGCTCACATCTAGGTCTCTGATCTGCTCGGAGGTTATTTTTCTAGATGGTGTTTAGTAGCAGTGCAGGTACGTCACCTTACCCTCTTCACTCACTGCTTGTTTCCGTGCTGTGTCTTGAACAGGCCCGTCTGCCTTGCCACCGTCGCCATTCACTGGCCCCGCAGTGTCCGTTCCAGACCACCGCCCCGTACTTCCGGTCCATCTTTTCCCCTGAAGTTGGCCTCTCCCTCAAGGAGGGAGTTGGAGTTGGACCTTGGTGTTTGTCTTTCACCAGGTGCACGGCTAACGGGAGGAGCTCAGGGCCAAGGCCCTTACTCTAGCTGCCTCCACTTGCTCAGCGTTTCCTTGGTTTTCTGTTTCTCTGAGCATTTCTGTCAGAATCTTCTGTGTATCTGTGCTCATGTTATTACATCTAGAAGCGACTCTGTTTTCTCTACGTAATTGGAGCTATTTAGGGTTGAAGGGTAGAAGGAACCCAGTGATGATTTCCTGGTGTGTAAAGCCATGTCTCCAGTTTGTCTTAAACAGTTTTCCAGCATTGGTTTCAATGATGCTAAGCATTTTATGCTCTAACGTGCTGAATCTTATATGTTTCCCATATTTTAAAAGATCATTTTTAGGGGCCAGCATTGTGGCCTGTGACACTGGCATCCACACGACTGTTGGTCAATTCCCAGTTGCCTCACTTCTTTTTTTTTTGACAGGCAGAGTGGACAGTGAGAGAGACAGAGAAAGAAAGGTCTTCCTTTTGCCGTTGGTTCACCCTCCAATGGCCACTGCGGCTGGCGCACCACGCTGATCCGAAGCCAGGAGCCAGGTGCTTCTCCTGGTCTCCCATGGGGTGCAGGGCCCAAGCACTTGGGCCATCCTCCACTGCACTCCCGGGCCACAGCAGAGAGCTGGCCTGGAAGAGGGGCAACCGGGACAGAATCCAGCGCCCCGACCGGGACTAGAACCCGGTGTGCCAGTGCCACAGGCAGAGGATTAGCCTAGTGAGCCGCAGCACCAGCCACAGTTGCCTCACTTCTGTCTGGCTCCCTGGTAGTACACCTGGGAAAGCAGCGGAGGATGGCCCAAATAAATCCTTGGGCTGCTGCCACCAACTTGGGAGACCTGGGTGGAGTTCTGGACTCCTGGCTTCCACCTGGCCCAGCCTCAGCCATTGCGGTCACTTGGCGAGTGAACCAGCAGGTGGAAGATCCTTCTCTGTTTCTCACTGTAACCTCTCTTTCAAGTAAACCAATCAGTCTCTCTTAAAATTTTTAAAAATTGCCCCATTTCCGTTGGAATGAAGCACATCTGACAAGAGCAGGGCTTCCAACCGGGTGTTGCTATATGACACACAAACGTAGGGCAGAGGGGTAGGGCACAGAGCTGTATCCTGTACGGGGCTGATCATGCACATGGCTGTGCGCTTCACAAAAGGTGTTACAAGGAGCTCAGGGCCAAGGCCCGCTTCTCTAGCTGCCTTTGTAGTTAGCTAATCAACCATGCGGTTCATATCAAACGCTAGAAGAAATTCCAAGTGTGATTAACAAATCTATTAATGAAACTGCCAGTATGACCTTTTTTTTAATTTATTTATTTGACAGGCAGAGTTAGACAGTGAGAGGGAGAGAGAGACAGAGAGAAAGGTCTTCCTTCTGTTGGTTCACCCCCCAAATGGCCGCTACAGCCGGTGCTGCACCAATCCGAAGCCAGGAGCCAGGTGCTTCCTCCTGGTCTCCCATGGGGTGCAGGGCCCAAGCACTTGGGCCATCCTCCACTGCACTCCCGGGCCACAGCAGAGAGCTGGCCTGGAAGAGGAGCAACCGGGACTAGAACCCGGTGCCCATTTGAGATGCCGCACTGTAGGCGGAGGATTAACCAAGTGAGCCACGGTACCAGCCCCGCCGGTATGACAGTTTTAACAACCACTGCCATTACGTCCATTCATTGCATTAGGTTACAGCTGTAATCAAGGTGAAGCCTCCCTGAGTCCGCATCAGCCTTAACACAAATGCAGACTGACCACACACACACACACACACACACACACACAAAAAGGCACAGCTACAGTTGCAGTTGCACAGTGCCCGGGAAGTGGAAATGAACAGGATGAGAATGTCTTTCCCACGCCTGTCCCTAAGGACACGGGCACCCTAGCACTAACTCCTCTCCCTCACACCCTTGTCTCCGTATTCCTGTGTGCAGTGTCTCCACAGAGGCTGCCCCCTGTAGTTTCTCTCTCTGCATGATAAAGTGCAAAAACAGTTTCAGCTCTCTGACCTTGTTCTGGACACTGAGGGGCAAGCCTCTGCCTGTTTCTCAGAGGTGAGCATACACCTGGCTTTTGAAAAGAAAGCTCCAGTCTCCATGTATTCCTTTCCCTCATTCACTGTAGTCTCCAGAGAAAAGGGCTCACTGATTATGATGCAGCTCTTTTAAGAGCTACTCTTAGCCCCAGCAGTTCCTATAAGAAGAAAAACATAATTATGACACAGTGATATCATTGTAGCAAGATTTTTTTTTCCCCTAGGGCTTCCAGTAACACAAGAAGCTAAAGGGCAGCTGCTTTAATGGACTCGTGTGGTGTGATGGACAGAACTCGACCCACCTTCTGCGATACTAGCCAAGCAGGCTTGGAAAAGGCCATTCTAGTCGGACGGCCTGTCTGCTTCCCGTCCTCCATGACAGGAATTATAAAATGTGGATTCTCTGATGCACTCTAGTTGAGAGAGAGCAGGATATGAGTTTCAGGAAAGGACACAGAACCAGAGCATACAGTGAGAGCCAAAGGACATGGGTGTCTTTGGATGTCAAAGGCAGAGGATCCTAGAGCAGAAGATTCCAGTGGAATCTCTAGGCTCCCCCCAGGGACCTGCACTTGAGGAGAAACAGCCCCTGGTTCACACCCCAGATGGCCACAACAGCCAGGTGTGGGACAGGCTGTAGCCAGGAGCTTGGAATTGAATCTAAGTCTCTCACATTGGCTCAAGCACTTGGGTCATCCTCCACTGCTTTCCCAAGTGCATTAGCAGGGAGCTGGATCAGAAGCAGAGCAGCCAGGACTGGAACCAGCTCTCAAATATAAATATGGGATGCCTGCATCTCAAGCAGTGGCTTACCTGGTGTGCCACAACGCTGCCCCACAAAGTTTCCTTGTTTGAGTCCAGTAAGCAATATGGCAAAGAGCACCTTCCAAATCCAGATTTTCCTGGACGTAGCAATGCTGCTAACTGTCCAGACAGCTCACAGGCTCCCCTGAAATGCAGCGTGTGTTAATGTTTATTCTACTGTCTTCCTCCCTGCCAGCAGAATCTATCTCACATTGAGTCAACTGTGCAACAGCGTGTTGTTAAGAAAAAAGTTCTTCAACAGAACCCCATCCATCTTGTCATGCCCCAAGCAATACTTCCACCTCCTGTCATACAAGATGCTCCCTTTAATATTGTTCATCTGTGGGTTCTTTTTAAAGGACAGAATTTGGGACAGACTGGAAAAATCTGGGGCCTGACAGTGTTACAAAATCCTGGGTTTTTTTGATTGAGAAGAATGTGAAGGGAATGACACAGTCTGGCAAGGGCCCCTGTGCCCAGGGGAAGGGCTCAGCATTGACGAGCACTTGGGTGTCTTCTGTCACCCCAGCCTGTGAGACAGTGTACAAGCTAGCTGATCCAGGTGTACGTGGATCCGAAAGGACTTGAGTCATGTACCGTCACTCAGCAGTTCCTTCCTAGTGTTTATGAAAAAATAAACTGGAATTCTTGGTGTCTAGCAAATTGCTTTAACTCCATATTCCTCAGCCTGTTCTCTTTTTCTGTCTCTCAGAATCATATGCCCTTTTTGATAAACATTAAAAAAAATTCCACCCTCTAACCCTTGAAACTGAAAATAAATTAAATATAATCACTAAAAACAAGTCAGCGCCATACTCATTTTGGATTTCCCCCCCTGAGCTATTGCTCCTCCTATCCCAGAAATTCTGAAATGATTCCCCGGAGAGAATATGCCCCTTCTCTCCCAACCCCAGTTGGAAAACACTTTAGAAAATGTACTCTGTGAAAGAATTATTCCTCCTTAATTGTTACCATTTTGACTAAAGCAATGGAACTGAATATCACATGACTTAAGCAGAAAAAAGAAGGAAATATAATTATGTGGACATTATAATAGTACCAATTATGTGTGCCAATACAGGAGAACAAGAGAGGAAATACATAAAAATAGTGACAACAATAGAATGGCTTGGTTATGGGTTTGCAATAATTTTTTCAGAATCGTACTTGGTGGCATTATTTTTAAAACAACATGGATGTTTCAAGCTGTGTTTTGTATGAATATCAAATTGTGCACTTAGTAATTATCTCATATCTAGAAATTCACAAAGTGATTTTTAAATCATTTTAATTTGACGTGCCTAGATCCCTTAGTAGTCTTTTTCCTAGGTTTTAACATTAAATTTAAAAATAAGTACAAAACAGTGGCATATAGAGCAGGTGGTAGAATTTTTACTCACTTGGTAACAGAGCTTTTCCCATGAGTTTTGAGTCTTAACTCGGAATGTTGTGGTATTGAGCTCCTCCTTTTCTGTTTCGGGGGCAGACATAACCAAGTTAACAGACTTGGGCATATCTAAATAGCAAGAGTAGATTTGGTTATTGGAGCCGCAAAATGGAAACCAGGAATTCCAAGCGACAGTCTAGAATACCCTGGCCCTCTGCATCCTGTGTCCCTGGTGACGCGAGGGGAAGGGCAGCATTGGTCTTTGCATTGAAACCACCCGCTGTGTGTGTGCAGGAAGGAAGTGCGCGCTGCTGAGAGGTCAGAAGAGGGTGGATGAGTTTCCTGAGGGAGTATTTATTGTGGATCTCCCTGTACACCAAGCCTCCCAGGAGATGTTATTTCTGAAAGACATAGACCCAGATCTGTGACATCATGGTCCCAGCGGGAGATGCAAGCAAGAAGCCATGGCCAGGCAAAGACCTCTGTGTGCTGGGCCACAAGGTGCAGTAACGGGCAGTTTAGATGTTGACCAAAGTAGTCCACTGGAAGCCTGGGGGACGCTTAACTGAATGGAAACCGGAGTCTGAAGAGAGCACGCTCAGTTGGCCGTGGAAGCGCTTGAAATCCTGTCCTGAGCTGAACAGAGACAGCACTGATGGGGCTCAAGGGTGAGGCAGGACAGGGTTCAGGGATCTGACAGAGGCTGGCAGAAGCCAGGTGCTGGTTGGGGAGAGTGGAGAAGCACATTTCCCATGACCCTTGGAGACTGACCTGAGTGGGGCAAGACAGGGTGGGGCTCTACCACCAGGTGGTGAGCAGTGAACTCTGCAGCCTCCCACACCGTGTAGTCTGACAGCGGGACTCGGCCTCCCGGGGCCTCAGCCTCCCGGGGCCTCGGCCATAGGGCCCCCGCCCGGCCGTGTGACTCCCATCCCCGCACCTTTGCCTGTTTTATCACCTGGGGGCAGTAGAGCTGTTCCCTTTGTCTCTTCTCTTCCTTGTTTCTAAGCTCAGATGCAAACGTAGATCTGACTAACTAGTTGTCACCTTCCCTAAAGCCACCTCCCCCTCGTATTTTCATCCTCACACTAACCCAGAAGCACAGAAGTGGCCCTTGTGCGTGTTTCTTAGTTTGTTCTAAAATGTTGTCTTCTCACACTCTGGATGTGATTCCATGTGTCCCGCATCTCTCTTCTAGAACGTTCTCTCTGCCACCATCAGCCAGGAGCCTGAACTTGAGAGTGGTCGTGGCTAGGATTCCCCTCTGAAATTAGGGTGGCATAAGGGCCCCTGGTCATGACCTTCACATAATCTGAGTCTGAATTCCCTTTTCCCTTATGCAGTGGAGCTGGCAGAGATTGTTTCAGTGAGAGACTCAGGTCCATGAAATGATATTTCTAAAAAATCAGAGTTAAAATTAGAAATATTCAGTTTTCAGACAGAAGTATCTAGAAATGGTCTTTTCTGTGGTCGAATTCGGTAAATATTCGCCCAATGTGATGTACTAGGACTTGTGTATCTGGAAAACAAAAAACTGGAAACAATTTTGCATTTTTGTCAGCTGCAAACAAAATAACTTCAAAAACTTCAGAGGAAAATGATACTAAAAATTAAGTTTACTTGTGTGAAAAAAATTCTTGGAACTCATGCATAGTTTTTTCTCAATGCACATTTTCCACAGAATTTCCAAAGTACCCTCCAGGACTACAGAAGACACAGTGTTCTCTGCCCCATTCCTTGTGGCGTTTTGGAAGTGTCTGTGACATGCACGCTGTGTTGATTCTGTTGGTTTCCCCGTACATCCCGAAGCTGTCATCCTGTAATGACCCTGTGCGTCTTCTCCCTGCAGGGATAGGAGGCCTCCAAGACTTTGTGCTGAAATCCGCAACGCTGTGCAGCCTGCCTTCCTGCCCACCCTTCATCCCCCTCAACTTCGAAGCCACGCCGATCGTGAGAGTTGCCGTGGAGCCGAAACACCCAAGTAAGACGATCCTGTGTTTAAGAGCGTGTAACCTCCATCCTACTTTCTAAGTCCATGCATGTGATACGTGGTTCCTCGTGATCTGTTTCAGCAACTCTCCAAAGGACACTTAACCCGTGTCTTGGGAACGGGGCGGGGTCAGGACCTGTGCCATCCCGGGACACTGTGCTCTTGTCGGTGGTAGAGACGGGGTGTTCTCTGCGTCTCCGCAGCCCTGTGACCGTGGCGCAGGAGGGTGGCTCAGCAGAGCTTACGTTTAACATGAGAACTTCTTAGCTGGAATCGTACCCCAACTGCTTGGTGAGAATCCGTCACCGGCCTCTTCCATCAGTTGTGCTGCGTTATCTGGTCTTTGGGTGTTTCCTTTCTGTTTAGAAACTGCTTCCTGCCCCTTTCCCACTGGCTGCTGAGGCATCCCCGTATTCCCGATCAGAAAATAACAAATCCCTACTCTTCAGCTAACGCCCTTTTCCTGGCCAGTCCTTATTAACGCTTCTGTTTGGCTTCCGGTGACTTTCTCTAACCCCTTTTCCTCTGTGACCTCGCTGTTCCAGTGCTTAGTGTTGGTCACTGAGGAGCCGTCAGACTGTGCTTTAAGGAAGCCGACAAGCAAAGGCATAAAGCGCTGGTTCTCTGTAAAGACACACAGCGGCCTCTCTCTCCTGCACCTGCGCATCCCACCTCTCTCCAGGTCGAGGCCTTCTAAGACTCAACCTGCCTCAGGTCCTAAGACCCACGGGGTCTACTCAGATGGGCACCCTGCGTTCTACACCCACGGGGTTCACTCAGATGGGCACCCTGCGTTCCACACCCACGGGGTCCACTCAGATGGGCACCCTGCGTTCCATACCCATGGGGTCCACTCAGATGGGCACCCTGCGTTCCACACCCACGGGGTCCACTCAGATGGGCACCCTGCGTTCCACACCCACGGGGTCTACTCAGATGGGCACCCTGCGTTCCACACCCACGGGGTCTACTCAGATGGGCACCCTGCGTTCCACACCCACGGGGTCTACTCAGATGGGCACCCTGCGTTCCACACCCACGGGGTCCACTCAGATGGGCACCCTGCGTTCCACACCCACGGGGTCCACTCAGATGGGCACCCTGCGTTCCACACCCACGGGGTCCACTCAGATGGGCACCCTGCGTTCCACACCCACGGGGTCCACTCAGATGGGCACCCTGCGTTCCACACCCACGGGGTCCACTCAGATGGGCACCCTGCGTTCCACACCCACGGGGTTCACTCAGATGGGCACCCTGCGTTCCACACCCACGGGGTCCACTCAGATGGGCACCCTGCGTTCCACACCCACGGGGTCCACTCAGATGGGCACCCTGCGTTCCACACCCACGGGGTCCACTCAGATGGGCACCCTGCGTTCCACACCCACGGGGTCCACTCAGATGGGCACCCTGCGTTCTACACCCACGGGGTTCACTCAGATGGGCACCCTGCGTTCCACACCCACGGGGTCTACTCAGATGGGCACCCTGCGTTCCACACCCACGGGGTCCACTCAGATGGGCACCCTGCGTTCCACACCCACGGGGTCCACTCAGATGGGCACCCTGCGTTCCACACCCACGGGGTCCACTCAGATGGGCACCCTGCGTTCCACACCCACGGGGTTCACTCAGATGGGCACCCTGCGTTCCACACCCACGGGGTCTACTCAGATGGGCACCCTGCGTTCCACACCCACGGGGTCTACTCAGATGGGCACCCTGCGTTCCACACCCACTGGGTCCACTCAGAACCAGTACAGAGGACTCACACAGGCCTCAGAGTCGTTGTCTGGTCGTCGTTGTCCCTTCATGGTGACACACACTGCTAAGGATTGAACGTTGATTGTCTGTTGAATCCTCTCAGCAGCCCTGTGTTCGCTTCTCGTCTCTCCCAGCAAATACCTGAAACAGCTACTGGGAAGAACGGAGGTTTCTTTTGGCTCATGGTTCCGGAGGCTTGTCATGAGTGTGGGCACACGTCCCTGGGAGATAGTCTCTCCCTAGGGAGTGGCGCACACATTGGTGTCTTCCACGCTGTCTGGTTTACTTGTCGAGCACACATACAAAAATCGATCCTAGCAAACGTGCAAAGTTAGTCAGTACTGCACCTCACTCACGTCGGGCGGGGAGCGCAGAGGCCATTGTGTGGGATGCTCCCTCCGCTGGGCAGGCGGCCGTCAGGTGTGTCGGTCGCAGTCCCCCCCGACCACCTTGCTCACAGTCACTGCCGGCAGAGCGCTGTGCGGCGGCTGCCGGTTGGCACAGGTGGACACACCTGCTGCCCTGCGGCCAGTGGTGCTGGTGCACGGTGCCAGAGTCCTTCTCCGCCTTGGTAGGCCGTGTTTGGGTGGAGTTGTTTCCCTGTCCTTAAGTCCATGAGTCTGTCTGCATTTGAGATCTCTCTTAGGCACTGAGCCCCGATTCTGTGCATGTACGATTGGTAAGACTTTCACTTATGTCATTTGGCTTCTCCAGATTTCAACGTGGAGTCACTCAGTCTTGTTCGTGCTCTGGACAGGGCTCATAGTCTGAACTCGCTGGGCCTCCTTGGTGAGGGTAGAGGATGGTGAGAGTGGAATGTCTAGTGAGCCAGGAGGCTGCGGCCTGCGTGTGTGAGCAGCCCTTTTGTGAGAGTTACTTTCTGAGGCCAGCCCAGTGACCTGAGAATCTCCCGTGAGGCCGACCTTCTAAGCCCCATTTGATGGAGTAAGTTTCTACCCTCCCAGTGCCAGCAGCACAAGACTCCGGCTTCCGAGTTGAAGCAGCTGCATGGCTGAGGGAGCCGCATCTGGTTCCAGGCAGAGCAAGCCATTGTCTTCACATAAGGGAACTGATGCACAGAGAAGTGAATTAACCTGCCCAAGACATAGTTAGTAAGGCCGCGTTCGGGATTCAGACCTCTGCCTCGGAGGTGGCTGTGGCTCTTCACCTTTAGGACTTCAGGAAACCCTGTTCACCTGAGAGCAGAGTCGCTGGTTTCCAGAACCCTTTCATCCTTTACCCATCGTATCCAGTTTGAAAAACCAAAAAAGCATTCAAACCCTGTGTTTACATAGATACATCCATTTTTTAAAAAAAATACTTATTTGAAAGATTGACAAAGAGGAAGAAACAGAGAGAGATCTTCCTTCCATCCACTGGTTCACTCTGCAAATGGCTGCAGCAGCCAGGGCTGGGCCAGGCCAAAGCTAGGAGGCAGGAGTTCTGCCCTGTTCTGCCACATGGGTGGCAGGGGCCCAAGTACATTGGCCACCTTCCTCTAGCAAGAAGCTGAATTGGAAATCTGATATGGGAGGTGGTGTCACAAGCTGTGGGCTTACCCACTGCACTACAGTGCCAGCCCCAGATACGTGACTTTTTGTGCTAATGGCTCATGTACATTATGAAGGACACAAAAACAGAAAATTTTATTTATTCATTTATTTTAACAGCAAGCTCTGCTAAGTTTTGTTTTGTTTTGTTTTTAAGATTTATTTATTTGAAAGGCAGAGTTGCAGAGAGAGAGAGAGAGAGATCTTCCACCTGCTGGTTTATTCCACAAATGGCTGCAATGGCCAGGGCTGGGCCAGGCCAAAGCCAGGAGCTGGGAGCTTCTATCCAGGTCTCCACGTGAGTGGCAAGGGTCCGAGTATTTGGGCCATCTTCCACTGCTTTCCCCAGGCACGTTAGGGGAGCTGGATCGGAAGTGCAGTGGCCTAGACGCAAGCCAGCACCCGTCTGGGATGCTGACATCGCAGGTAGCGGCTTCACCAGCTAAACCACAACGCTGGCCCCATCTGGTAGGCTTTATTAAGGAAACGTTTCACGTGGTTACTTTTCACCAGTTTGTTCTGGCATGTTCCTAATGGTATCAGGGTCACCGTGGATCGGCGTAGCCAGTGTGCACGCTCTGTCGTGTTCTCCACACACTGTGGCCAGTTTACTGTTGTCACCATTGTCATGATGGACATGTTTTGGCCAGCACGGTGTAGTTCTGGATTTTGGACTTCCTCCGTGCTGGGCAGTTTTTGGTGAGGCAGACGAGTTTCCCTGTGCCTTGTCTCATCATCGTCGGAGTGTGCTTGTACCCCAGCACGTACTCCCACTCTCCGTGACAAGCTGGACCCTCGCAGTGACTCCAGTGACTCCTGCTTTAGATGCAGAATGGCCCCCAGCCAAGAGCAGCCACGAAGATGGAAGGTCAGCAAAACAGGCAGAAACAGAAAATTTTTAAATGAGGATATAGGCATTTGAGGAGTGCCTTTCAAATAAAAAAAAAATGGAATAGCTAATTTTACTTGTATTTGATAGAGATATACAATATATATAAGGTCTGTGTCACAATATAATTGAGTTGTGATTGTGGTTTATACTTGTGTTACTTAACACATGACTACAGAATTTGGTGGAGTGAAGCTATAATGGTCATTTATTTTTTCAGACTTTCTTTGGTCAGAAGTTGGAAAGGGTTCAGCTTGTGTCTCGGGTGTCTCTGAAGCAGTTTCAGTCTTCTATCACGTTGGGCTGTGTTCCCAGGTGGTTCGCTCACATGGGCACACAAGTCATTGCTGGCTGTCCGCGCAGGGGGCCCCCGCCATGGCTACGGAGTGTCCTGCCACACAGCATGGAGAGTGGCTTCCGCTGGCGGCCAGAAGCCCATGGCAGACACTGCGATGCCGTTTGTGATTAAGCCTCAGGACTCAGATGTCAGCCTTCCACAGTGTTCTTTTGTCACCCAGGCCGGCCCTGACTCGCCTTGGAGAGTGTGACTATCAGGAGGCCGGAGTGATTGGAGCCAGGCTGGGGGCGGACGACCAGAATAGTGCCCCATTGTTGTTTCCGTCTTTGCCTTAGCGCTGTGTGATACAGCTGTCCAGAGCTGTGCTCAAGGTCCCATCCACGGCAGCTCTGACTCTGGCGGCTGTGGCCCCTGGAAACTGCATCCCATGAAGTCCCATAGTGAAAATGGCAGAAACGCATCTCCAGCTGCCTTTGCTAGGTTATGACAGCCACTTTCTAAACCCACTTACCAGTTATCCAGAGATTCTGATGAACTGCAGGGTCTTACTTTTCCTGGTGTCACCTAGTTTTTATTGTGCTACTCAGGGAATGTAGATTTTTATGTCTTTAGTGAACCATCCATTTGAAAAATTTTAAAAATCGATTAGGGAAATCACCTTCTAAATTTTAAGAGACTTTTACACACGAGATGTTTATGTTGTTTTGAGCAACAAAATGGCTGTCAGTGCAAGCGTGTTCAAACATCTAGATTCAGAATGTCTCTGTGCTTCACATTCTTATGGAAAAGTTGCTTTTCCCTTTAATCTTAAGCTGTCATCTTTATCTTGAAGAGATCGATTTTGGCACATATGTGGGTAGTCTTCAAAAAACGCTGTGGAAAATGTGTATTATGGGAAAACTATGATTGGATTTCAAAAAAAAAAATTTGCACCAAATCAACTTACATTTTTATTCCATTTTGCTTCTGCAGATTTTTGAAGTATTTTGAATTGCTGTATGTTTCAGTGTGTGACTGTATGTTTCCAGTATGTGACAGCCCTTGCTTTTGCTTTCTAATGTGACTACTGGAGAGCTGCCTTTTTTTTTTATTATTATTATTGCTCTCTTGTTGCCTGTGTTATTAATATCATCAGTGTTCTCTTTGTAGGAATCCTTTTAAGCTGGGTTTCAAATTCTGTGAAGGTTAAGTTAGTTAATGCTAGATAAGGTCTGTAAATCCGCTTCATTAGCCACTGGCAATGACCCCTCATCCAGTGAGATCCCACGGCCTGTCTTCCCCGAGAGACCCCTGCATCCCGAATGTCGCCTGGGAGGCGCTGCTGTCTCTCCGGCTGCTTGTCTTCCAGGCCAGGTTCTGCCGCCGAGTGCTCTGTGACTTGGAAAGCGCAAGTTCCTTAGCTCCTCCACATCTGTTCACTCATCTACAAAAGGAGAGCGGATTGAGATCTGCCCCCTAGTTAGTGAGTTTGTATATGCAAAGTGCTTGGCACATCGTTATCTCCATAAAGTGTCCATTATTGTTGAAACTCACTTTCAAGAATAAAAAGGTCTGAAAGTTCAGATATTCATTTCCTGGCCCCCAGGTAATCAGGTTTTTGTTTTGTTTTGTTTTGTTTTGTTTTGTTTTGTTTTGTTTTGTTTGGACAGGCAGAGTGGGCAGTGAGAGAGAGACAGAGAGAAAGGTCTTCCTTTGCCGTTGGTTCACCCTCCAATGGCTGCTATAGCCGGCGCATCGCACTGATCCGAAGCCAGGAGCCAGGTGCTTCTCCTGGTCTCCCATGGGGTGCAGGGCCCAAGCACCTGGGCCATCCTCCACTGCACTCCCGGGCCACAGCAGAGAGCTGGACAGGAAGAGGGGCAACCGGGACAGAATCTGGTGTGCCGGCGCCGCAGGCGGAAGATTAGCCTATTGAGCTGCGGTGCTGGCCTGTTAATCAGCTTTGTAGTGCATGTTTGGAAACCACTGCAGAACGCTCTCGGGGTTTCGGTGGTTTGATAGATTGAAAACCAAGCATTGGAGAATTATTACATCTTTTCTGAAAATGTAGAAGTGAAACAAGATTGCTTACAAATGCCTTAAAGTCCAAGGTCTCTGCTCAAGCAGCGGCAAGAGACTTCCTCTGGCCTACCTGAATGAAGAGTAACAGCTGATATGTGGGGAGGGGTGGAAAAGGCAGCTATACCCAAGATGCGGGTCGCCGTCTGTGATTGCCAGGAAAGAGCGACTGTCGTCCGGAAAGCACCAGCAGAATGGAGCGCGGGGGTGCCTGGGCTCCCAGGATCTCAGCGCTCTTCAGGGTCTGCTCAGTCTCACGGTGCTGTCAGGCAGCTTCACAAATAATCACTCCTAACAGAAGACTGTGGTTCAGTCTGTTCAGTATCTAGTAAGCGCTTCTTTGGCTTATTGTGGATTGTTTGGGTACTGTTTGAGGACGCATTCCGTCACATTTCCAGGGACAAAACATAAGGCATGTGTGATGGGATTGAAGTCCGTCCGCAAGGATGGTGACAGTAGTTCTGTCTGCTGACTGTTGGAGAGAGTGGAGTGGGTCAGCTGTGGGTGGGTCTCAGTGATAAACTTGTGAGTATCTCGAGTTAGCTGTCAGCACACACAAAGCACGAGAAGGTAGTGTTCTTCACGTCACTGCGTTATTGGAAGAGCAACAAACTCTCTGTGTGGTTCTCCCCTCGGTGGCCGTGCCCATGGTCTTTAGATCGTGCTTATCCTCACGTCATGCCGTAGTTAACCTGTATTTCATTTTGCTACCCTAGGTGAAATGCCGCAGCTCGTGAAGGGAATGAAGCTGTTAAACCAAGCTGATCCCTGTGTCCAGATTTTAATCCAGGAAACCGGAGAGCACGTGTTAGTCACCGCGGGGGAAGTCCACCTTCAGCGATGCCTGGATGACTTAAAAGAAAGGTTAGATGAAAATGATAGAAATGGAGAAACTGTAGTTCCACGTTGAGTGGGATGTTTTAGCGTTTCCTAAACCAGTTGAACTTAGACTATGGCTTGATCTTGGAGAAAAATGGTAGGTTTGAAATGTGATTAGTTCTTAGATTAAATTTGTAGTAACTGAAAAATATCATTCACTGCCTACACTTGGATAATTTTATATTTGTAGCTTGCATCGTAAAAAATTTTCATGTACTCATATTTTACGTCAGGCACATTACACATACAACATATCAGGGCAACAAAACAAAATGTTTTGTAAATATAGGCTATGAGTAGAACAGACATCTTTTCAAATTGATATGGTCTCTAAAATATAAACTTCTGGGAATCTTTAAATTTGTCTATAAATAGAATGTGTCATGAAATGGGAAACCCAAATCACTTTTTATAAATAACATGTTTCTTCTTTGTCCCAAAGATAATGTGTGTTTACTGCAGCAATTAGAAGGTATATAAGAATAAAAGGAATCATTTATACATGCAGAAATAACCCCCACTTCTGTTCTGTGCATGTTCAAATAGAATGCGTATTTCTATACACAGCTCTGATTATTTGGTTAAGATAAACTGCCGAAAGTGTTATTGCTGGCCCAAAACACATGCATAATTTTAAAGCTTTGGGTCCATGTTTTCCTCAGGAAAGCCTGTTCCAATTCACATTGTGACTGACAATCTCCCAGAGTGCCTCTTTTCTCCAACTTTCACAGCCTCGCTTTTTACTATTTTTGAAAAAATTTAACCAACCTGGAAAACCAAAGGTCTTCATTGTTAATATACCTTTGTACACTTACTAGTGAAAAAAATGGTGACTTGCTGCATAATGCTTCCTTTTTTTAGGTTTTCTGGGACCATGATAAAGCGATAATGATAAATGATCTGTGTCTACTAGCTACTGCATCGACAGTCACTGTGTTAAGTACTGTTGATCTCATTCAGTCCTCCCAGCAGCTCGCTGAAGCTGGTGGGGATGGTCCTGCACCAACAGCTACTGCTGCTGACGGAGCCGGAGCAGCTGCCACGGCAGCACCAGCCACGGGGGCTTTGTGAGACGCCCCCCACGCTGGGACCGTGCCCAGGCCTGTTCTTCAGTTGTATGGTCTCGTGGCTTTTTCCCATTTTCAGTGTTTTTATGGCCAATATTAGTACAAAATTGGAAGGTAGATCTTTCATCTCCATTGCTTTTGTCACCAGTTTCTTAAATTTCTGAAGGTGGTAATGATTAGGAAATAATGCGAATTGGGTCAGATAGAGTATATTTGAAAATAATAACTTAGTTCCCAGAGGATTTCTTAAGACTTTTGCTTGTATATTTGAACGAAATTATGTTCTTGCTTTTTACTTCTCCTTGTTACCAAATTAAAATCCACATTAAATAACCTTATATTTCTCAGGCCATTACTTGCTCTTTAAAAAATCATACTGTCTGGTTGTTAGACTTCTATTTCAAGTAATATTACCCCCTTTCACCTAAAACTGATTTTTAATAGAGAGCTATATAGTTAAATTTTTTTTTAAAATTTAGCAATAAAAAATTTCTTAATGACATTGGGGTGTCTTTTAGACATAAGACTATTGCACACGTGATAGGCGTGAACATGACCTTTGTGTGCACTGGGAACCCGTGAGGTCGACGTGGCTCTGTGTTGCACTGACCGGGAAGGGAGCCTGCAGTCCCTGAGGTGGCCTGGGCTGATCCTGAGTGTCTTCTCCTGTCTGTGCTCACTTGCTGCTGCTGTGTTTTCTTTGAAGTGTCTGCTCAAACCGTTTGCCTGTTTTTAAACATTGGATTCCTTTCTATTTTTAGAAAGCTTTACATTCTCTTAATTAACACTTGGACCTTTGTTAGTCTTTCTTCTATCTCTGTGGTTTTCACTGTGTGAGTCCTTTTTAATCTCAGGAAGGGAAAAAAAAAAAAAAAAACCTATGCTTTATAAATAAGAGAAATCAGTTTTCTAGAATATGCCCTTAACATGGCATCAAATTTTTTTAATTAATTAATTTATTTGAAAGGCAGAGTTACAGAGAGATGGGGAGAGACAGAGAGAGGGAGCGAGAGCCTCCTCTGCTGGTTCACTCCCCAAATGGCTGTGCCCGCCGGAAGCCAGGATCCTCATCTTCTGCACGGATGGCAGAGGCCCAGGCACTCGGTCATCTTCGGCTTCTTTCTCAGATGCGTTAGCAGGGAGCTGGATCAGGACAGGAAACCAGCGCTCACGTGGGATTCCTGCGTGGCAAGCTGTGGCTTAACCCAGTGTGCCACAGTGCCAGCCCCGTTCAATAAATACATTTTCTTTCTGAAAGCCGCTTTCTAAGTATCCCAGTCCAAATGCCTAAAAATAGTTTAAACTTAGGTTCAATGAGAATAATAAAAGCTGTTAACAGAGTTGCTTTAATAAGACATCTTATAAATTTTGAAGTGTGTAACCGCTTCTTCTAAATTCCAGTTTCTGAATGTGCCATTACCCGGCCCTCAAAAAAAAAAAAAAAAACAAAAACAAAAACAAAAACTATTGCCTTTCAACTGTGAACTGGTTCCTTGGAAAAATAACTTGAAGTTCAGGATTCTCCCTCAGACCCAGATAAGCAACCTGGAGCCCAAGTAGAAGAGTATCCCTGTTCCACCTGTAAGGGGGCTTCAAAAATGCGTGCACAGTGAAATGAGAAGGTAACCTTTGTTTTCCACGAACATTTTAAAGCTCCCTCACATATGGGCAGTCAGCTGTGAAGTCAGCTAGACCAAGCATCAAAGGAAGAGTGGACAGATCCACTGGGCCCCAGACCACGCATTAAAGGGAGGAGTGAACAGGTCCACTGGGCCCAGACCAAGCATCCAAGGGAGGAGTGGACAGGTCCACTGGGCCCAGTCAGGTGGTGCTTTACGCCTGTGTGGGCTGTAAGTGCTGTTTCCAAACTGAGCAAACCGACTCGAGTGCCGTTGAGCAGAAGCCATCGCCTCCTCAAGTTCTCCATTAGAGGAGGGGGAATACCTTACTGAATTGAGTACAAGAGAGCTTGTCTGGACCAGGAAGTATAAGAGAATGTTACAAACAGCTTCATGTGAAACCCAGAATGCTGCAGACGCGACACTTTGATAATCCCGTGTTTGGTTGTGGAGCATTTCAGATTTTCCAATTAGAGATGCTCAAACCTGTCTATCCATAATATATATTAAGAATATTTAATACAGAAGAGAAGCTGCAGCCCAGGAGAAAAAAGTGAACAGACTGGAACAGGTTACAGGTATCCTGTCACCAAAGAAGGATTCTAAAGGCCGGTAACATGAGAACGTGTTAGACTAATGGGAACTGGTTAAATGAAAATTAAAATCACAGTGAGATATCTCTGCATATTCACAAGTATATCCACCAGGAAAAAAAAAAAACTTTTTAAAAAGATATCTTTACTTATTTGAAAGGGTTACCGAGAGAGAGAGAGAGACAGACAGACAGACAGACAGGAAAAGAGAGAGATCTCCCATCCACGGTTCATTCTCTGTATGGCTACAACAGCCAGCACTGAGCCTGGCCAAAGCCAGGAGCTTCAGCCGGGTCTGGCTGGCAGGAGTCCAAGCACTCGGGCCGTCTTCTGCTGCTTTTCCCAGGCCATTAGCAGGGAGCTGGGTCGGAAGTGGAGCAGCCAGGACACAGATGCACACAGGAGATGCCAGCGTCACAGGCAGTGGCTTTACCTGCTATGCCACAACACATTTTTTTAAGTGACATTATCAAGTGTTGGCAAAGATGTAGAGCAATAGAAATTCACCTGCACGAATAGTGTGAATGTGACTTAGTCTAACTACTTTGGAATATGATTTGATATTACCTACTAAACTAAGATTGGCAGTTCTGTCGCTTAGCAAATCTCCCAACACAGAGCCAGCAAGATGCACCAGAAATGTTCACAGCAACAAAAATTGTAGCCAATGCCTGGGAACAACTCAAACAGTAAAATGGACAAATAAATTATGGTGTATTCACACAGTGGAATTCTACGAATAATCTCCGGAAACAAAACCACAGCTAGACAAAACACGGATGGACCTCAGAACATGATGTCAGGCAGAAGAACTCAATTGCAAAAAAAATCGTTTGATTCTGCTGATATAAACTTTAGAAAGTAATATGCTGTGTGATGTAGAGGCTATACATTTAAATGATAAAAACAAGAAAAGAAACGAGGCTGAAGTTACAGTCAGAGCCAGGTGTAGTGATGACCTGAGTGCGTACGACTTGGAGTGGGTGTCAGGGAGCCCTCCCAGAGCGGCAGTGTTGTTTCTTGGCTTGGGTGCAGTTTTCATGGTTGTTCATTTTGAGATATGTGATCTTAGATCGGTCGGTTTTTGTTCAGGGCCCTGCTCCATGTGAATGCCGAGTTCCATACTTATGTTAAGAACATAATTCTCAGAGGATAGAGCGGCCTTTTAGTACACTAGAAGCCTGCCTTTCAACGCCTACACTCATTTTCGGAGACAGACGATGTGCAGGAGTGGGAGACGGAGACCGCCTGTTGTCTGGAGAACAGAGAGACCAGGAGAGTTGTTAGCCTCTAGATCTCAAGGAAGTAATAATAGGGCAGGAAGCCACAAGGAATTGTCTTGACGTAGTCTGAGCCCACTGTGCTTTATTTTGAAGTAGTGACAGGCTCTACACTGCTAGGAGCGTTAAAGAACCTTCTGTCTGCCGGCGCCACGGCTCACTAGGCTAATCCTCTGCCTGCGGCGCCGGCACCCCGGGATTCTAGTCCCAGTTGGGGTGCCAGATTCTGTCCCGGTTGCTCCTCTTCCAGTCCAGCTCTCTGCTGTGGCCCAGGAGTGCAGTGGAGGATGGCCCAGGTGCTTGGACCCTGCACCCCATGGGGAGACCAGGAGAGGCACCTGGTTCCTGGCTTTGGATGGGCGCAGCGCGCCAGCCGTAGCAGCCATTTGGGGGTGAACCAATGGAAGGAAGACCTTTCTCTCTGTCTCTCTCTCACTGTCTAACTCTGCCTGTCAAAAAAAAAAAAAAAAAAAAGAACCTTCTGTCCTGGGGTGCTTTGTGGGTGTGACTACTTACAGTGTGTTCCAAGGTGTGGAGTGGCGTTAGTGGATCCCGTAAGGGATTGCTGTAGGAGACTTTTTAACACAAGGGTCAGAGGACAGCCCCGTGGATGCCTTCTCTCCCATAGCTTCAGGAACTTTGCAGTTGATTTTCTTGAATGTTCTAAATATATGAACATATTTTTGCTAGCAAATAATCATTTAAAGAAAACAATCCTTTCCTGTTCCCAAGATTTCTAAGCACTTTTCTTTTATAAAAATCAAGAATGGGTGTGGAATTTTATTGAATGCAAGTTTATCACTTTTTAATTACTTTGACTTTTTTTAAAAATAAAGATATATTTATTTATTTGAAAGAGTTACACAGAGAGAAGAGAGGCGAAGAGACAGAGAGAGAGAGAGGTCCTCCATCCGCTGGTTCACTCCCCAATTGGCCACAACAGCCAGAGCTGTGCTGATCTGAAGGCAGGAGCCAGGACCTTCTTCCCGGGTCTCCCATGTGGGTGCAGGGGCCCAAGGACCTGAGCCATCTTCCACTGCTTTCCCAGGGCATAGCAGAGAGCTGGATCAGAAGTGGAGCAGCCAGTTCTGGAACCGGCACCCATATGGGATGCTGACGCCTCAGGCCAGGGCATTCACCCGCTGTGCCACAGTGCCGGCCCCTACTTCAACATTTTTAATGTGAAATATTATTTTAGTAGATCTCCTCATGCAAACTAATTTTTATATAACCTGTGGTAAAAACTAGCCAGTGTTGTAGAAAATTATTCTCCTAATGTGTTCTGATTTTTCAGCATCATAGTGGCTGAGAGTGTGAATTCTGAATTCAAACCTCTCCTGAATCGTAGATTTTTCCACTTACTAGCCATTAGGAGAAGTTGGTTAATCTTAAAGAGTTTTCTCCTCCATAAAATGAGGATGATGCTAATATGTACTAAAGAAATTATACAGCTAAAACACTTAGCACAGAGCCTCAGACATAAGAAGTGAGCATTTTAAAAACCACACGTGGCCGGCGCCGTGGCTCAACAGGCTAATCCTCCGCCTTGCGGCGCCGGCACACCGGGTGCTAGTCCCGGTCGGGGCACCGGATTCTGTCCCGGTTGCCCCTCTTCCAGGCCAGCCCTCTACTGTGGCCCGGGAGTGCAGTGGAGGATGGCCCAGGTGCTTGGGCCCTGCACCCCATGGGGAGACCAGGAAAAGCACCTAGCACCTGGCTCCTGCCAACGGACGAACGCGGTGCGCCGGCCGCAGCGCGCCATCCGCGGCGGCCATTGGAGGGTGAACCAACGGCAAAAGGAAGACCTTTCTCTCTGTCTCTCTCTCTCACTGTCCACTCTGCCTGTCAAAAAAAAAAAAAAAAAAAAAGATAAAAAAAAAAACCACACGCACACACACATGCACACACACATGCACACGCACACGTGTCCCTCCGTTCTGCCTGTGTATGCTCCTTGCATCAGGTTTGAGTATCAAAGTAATTTTAAATTAATAAGAATTGTATATTCTGAATCAACATAAAATTATATAGCACTGAAATAAGCTAATTGT
Source organism: Sylvilagus floridanus (assembly GCA_949820135.1). NCBI lineage: Eukaryota > Metazoa > Chordata > Mammalia > Lagomorpha > Leporidae > Sylvilagus > Sylvilagus floridanus. The sequence goes on along the minus strand of OX463239.1, from coordinate 89,736,261 downwards.
TGAAAGTGAGAAAGAAACTCACTGGCAAAACCAGAGCTTTCCTTCACAACATTTTAATTTTCTTCCGTATGTTATGGTCATTCAGGTTCTATATTCTAAAATCAATTTTGTTGACATTATTTTAAAAAAAAAATCCATCTATTGAGTTTTCACATTTACAAAGAAGTATAAAATTAGATACCTGCCCTATATCCACAAAATGTAAACATTTCAAAAATTTTTGTTTATTAACTTAATTGAGAGGCAGAGAGAGAGCAAAACCAGATATCTCCCATCCTCTCGTTCATTGTATAAATGCCTACAGTCACCAGTGCTGGGCCAGGCTGATACCAGGAGCAGGAAACTTAATCCAGGTTTCCATGCGTGGCTGGGGCCCAACTGCTTGGACCATCTTGTCCTGCTTCGTAGCGTATGCATTAGTGGGAAGTAGAATTGGGAGCAGAGTTGGACCCGAACCAGGCACACCAGTATGGGATATAGGTTGTCCCAAGTGGCATCTTGACAACCAGGCCAAATACCCCTCCAAGATTTTTAATATTCAGTTTCTTTACTGTATAACTTTCCCAGGACAAATCATTGTTCTGAGATCCCAGAATTTCTTTTCTTTTTTTTTTTTGACAGGCAGAGTGGACAGTGAGAGAGAGAGACAGAGAGAAAGGTCTTCCTTTTGCCGTTGGTTCACCCTCCAATGGCTGCCGCGGACGGCGCGCTGCGGCCGGCGCACCGCACTCATCCGATGGCAGGAACCAGGTGCCAGGTGCTTCTCCTGGTCTCCCATGGGGTGCAGGGCCCAAGCACTTGGGCCATCCTCCACTGCACTCCTGGGCCACAGCAGAGGGCTGGCCTGGAAGAGGGGCAACCGGGACAGAATCCGGTGTGCCGGCGCCGCAAGGCGGAGGATTAGCCTGTTGAGCCACGGCGCCGGCCAAGATCCCAGAATTTCATATAACATGTATATGTACACATATACACATATGCACACTTTTATACATTTATTCATCCACATGCTAATAGCAGATGTAGATCGGATCAAAACTTTGATATTACCTGGGAATGAAGTGGGCAGAAAATAAGGGAAAGATTGCTTGGTTTCATCCTCGTCAGAGTCAATCCATGCCAGTTTCTAGAATCTGCCCTCTGGGAATTTAGAACTCATTTGGAAGAAAGGCCATCATGAAGGTAAACTTGACACCATGCAGGTAAAGGTGCTCTCTGAGTGTGGTGCCAGACTGGGGCAGGAGACCCATGCTGTGCAACACAGGTAACAAGTACCCATGCGCACCTGTTACAGATCAGACTAGTTACAATCAAAATCTAAAACACAGTTCCTTAATTGTCCATGTTCAGTAGCTACATGTGACTATTCAAGTTCAAATAAAATAAATTTATTTCAGTTATACCAGGCACACTTCAAGTACCCAGTCGTCACAGAGAAGAGAGAGAACAGTTCCATTATTGCAGAAAGTTCTCTTGGAAAGTGCTGCTCTAGACAAACTCACGTCAGCCCCCCTGTGAGCCTCCTCGTCAAGGCCAAATACCACGTGAGATTTGCCGAGCCGTCCTGAGGTTCTGTAATTCTCTGTTGGTGCAGCATTAGAATCATTGCATTTCTTTTCTGTAGAGTCTCTTAGATTGGCGCATATTATTTTAAGGAATTTACGTGTCAGATCCTATTAAAACATTTATTTTCCACTGAAAACATTCTTATCTAAATAGTTGGTTTATTTATCTTGAGAATGAACAAAGCAGTGAAATTCCTGTACAAGCAAAGAACTCCCTGAAGATATATTCCCATTAGAGGTACTCTTTTCACTCTGAAATGAAAGCAGTTTTTGAATTGTGATATAATGTAAATTACAGGTCTTTCATAGTAAATACCTTTTATTTTCCTGTTTCTACATAGTCTTCATTGTGTAATAGGAAGCTTTGATGCTGTTTTGATTATAACCTATCTCTTTTGAATTTGTAGGTTTGCAAAGATTCAGATCAGTGTCTCTGAACCCATTATTCCATTCAGAGAGACAATCACAAAACCCCCCAAAGTTGACATGGTCAATGAAGAAATAGGCAAACAACAAAAAGTTGCAGTCATACACCAAGCCAAAGAAGACCAGAGCAAAGTCCCGGAAGGAGTCCAAGTGGACGCGGATGGGCTGGTCACCATGACAACCCCCAACAAACTCGCCACTCTCAGTGTTCGAGCCATGCCCCTGCCGGAAGAAGTCACTCAGATTCTGGAAGAAAACTGTGATTTGATTCGTTCCATGGAGCAGCTGACATGCTCTTTGAATGAGGGCAAAAATGGTCAGGCAGTTCATCAGAAAGTCCAAGAGAGAATTCAGGAATTCAAAAGCAAACTAGAGGAGCACCTAACAGGCAGGAAATGGAGGAACACTGTTGACCAAATCTGGTCATTTGGCCCAAGAAAATGTGGGCCCAACATCCTGGTCAGTAAAAGTGAAGACTTCCAGAACTCGGTGTGGGCAGGCGCCGCCGGCAGAGCCTCAAAGGACGCCAGCAGGCACCGAGATTTGGGCAACAGCATCGTGAGCGGCTTCCAGTTGGCGACCCTCTCGGGGCCCATGTGTGAGGAGCCCCTCATGGGGGTCTGTTTCGTTCTGGAAAAATGGGACCTAAGTAAACTTGAGGAACCAGGAGCCGGTGACCAGCAGAATCAGGAACAAGGCGATCAGGTGGAAGTTGGGCCCCGTTCCGATGCAGGTGAGGACCAGGCGCCGCAAGAAGAACGCGCTGAGCTGGGCGAGAAGAGGACTGCCCAGAGAGGAGACTCTTCGCTCGTGGACTGCTACGGGCCCTTCTCAGGACAGCTGATCGCCACCATGAAGGAAGCGTGCCGCTATGCCCTGCAGGTGAAGCCCCAGCGTCTGATGGCCGCCATGTACACCTGCGACATCATGGCCACCGGGGACGTTCTTGGTAAGGAAGGAGCGAGAATGCGGTGGGGAGTCCCCAGACAGTGACGCCTCCTAACCCAGAAACGCACATCCGTGTATACTTTCACAGAAGCTGCCTTGTCTTCTGTACTAAGGAGCTCCGCTCTTTGGAAGCCAGAGGCCTTAGGTGTTGAAACCTTCCAGGGAGAAAAACATGGCTACTCAGGATTGTTCCTTTTGCAACAAATACTCTCTCTTCTGTAGTGAAAGGGCTGGTAACTGAGGCTTAACCTGCCCATGTGGGTTCCCATCCGAAACTAGGTAGCACTTTCTCTCCAGGGAGTGAGCTGGGAGCCTGGGTGACCAGAGTCATCCTGAAAAAGACCAGGGAACATGACCGTGTGGTGTTGTCCCGACACAAAGGGGCTTCTGTGAATTCTGGTCCTTCCTCCAGAAGAGAAGCTACTGGTGACTTCTCTCAAAATCGCAAATTCTCTTTTCTATATATGTGAGACTTACCTTCTTCACTGTCAAGAAAGAGGGCCATAATTCATTATAGGTCACAATGTGTGATGTGTGTGTGTGTGTGTGTGTGTGTGTGTGTATTTGAGAGGTAGAGTTACAGAGAGAGGGAGAGACAGAGACAGTGAACCATCCACTGGTTCACTCCCCAAATGGCCACAACAGCTAGAGCTGAGCCTATAGGAAGCCAGGAGCCAGGAGCTAGGAGCTTCTTCCGGGTCTCCCACATGGGTGCTGGGGCCCAAGCACATGAGTCATCTTCCACTGCTTTCCCAGGCCATAGCAGAGAGCTGGGTTGAAAGAGGAGCAGCCCAAGTACAAACTGGTGCCCATATGGGATGCTGGCACACCGGTGGAGGCTTTACCCACTGTGCCACAGCGCCAGCCCTGTGTTATATCAAATTCTGCTCCCGAGGTTTCTCTCAGAGGGAAGCAGCCTTTGGGATCCACAAGAGACGTGGAACCCTGACACTTAATGTAGCCATTTTTGACTCTTGGCTATTACTTTCCCGAGACTTACCCTCTTCACTGTCAAGAAAAAGAGGACCATAATTCATTAGAGGTCACAGTGAGAGTGTGTAGTGCCTGGGAACTTCTTCATTGGTAAGGAGGATGTCAGCCAGCGTTGAGCACCAGATGAGAGAGTAGGCCAGTTTTTAGGTTTCCTCTAGCCCTATCTTCTGGGTCATATGTGGTTAATTACATTCTTCATAGTAAGGCTCTTGGGCTGGTTAATCCTTGAAAACCAAAACCTACACTACTTTTTTTCCAAGAAGAAATTTGGACTTGCATCCCAGTAAGGTTCCTGTGAGAGGAGCTGAGTGTTCCTGACAGCCTTTTAGAAACAGCTAGGGTAAACAAAGCTACATGGATATGAGAACTGTAAGACTGCTTAAAACCCTGAGCTCGGGAGTGGACCCTCCAAAGAGGAGGTGTGATATTCTGTGTCCTTGACCCCTCTTACATAGAGCACACTTGTGAACATCTCACGGCATCTGTAAATCAGTTTGGGGAGCACCAGTCTTGGCCATTTCCAGATACTCTTCATTTTCATTGAGAACTTCCTTAATATCAGAAGGTAGAGGTAATTAAAATCAAGCGTCTTGATTCTTTCAGATCCTTGAAGAGGACTTAAGAGCTCTTCTCCAGTCTCGCAGCACCGCTGTTTGATTGCTTCTCTTGATGGACAGCTCATAGCCAGTGCCATGATGATTAGAATTTCCACTTTTTAGCAAAAAATCTGTCTCCTGCTATTCCACAGGCATTCGTACTCTCTTCTGTGCGGTTGCACTGTGCGTGTTTGAGAATAGCATTAGCGTTCCAGTTGTATATCTGGGAGAAAACTCCAGGTCTTCACCTGTGATCCTGTGGTTTTTGTACCTTTTCACCGTGCTAACTGCTCTGCTGCATACCTGCTTTTGTTTGGTATTCCTCTTAAAGAAAGCAGAGGGATCTGAACACAGGGCCTCAAATACCATCCAGCCAGAACATGCCACGGCGCACTGTGCCCTTCTGCGTGAGATACAGCACTCTTCTGTTAATGAAACTTGGGCCTTGCACTGATGTTAGCTCATGGGAAGTCGGCACCAACCCCATTTTATCTTTTTCTAGAAATAAGCTGTGTCTTCCCATTCTAGTCCCCAAAAAACAAATGCGAATTTTGTTGAATGACTAGACCATAGAAATGATGTGATCTTATGAACTCCCGTATTTACATATGAATAATCCGAGTCCATACAATTTTTCTTAATTAAATTTATTACATAGTAAACATTATAGCAATAGGAAAAGAAAAAATATCATATTACCATCTTAACATATTGATTCTTTTTTCACTTTTTTTTTTTACTTTTTTCTTACCTGGTGAGAAATGAAACTCAAGTAGTGAATCGATTTTTTTTAAAAAAGATTTATTTATTTCTTTGAAAGTCGAAGAAAGATCTTCCATCTGCTAGTTACTCCCCAAATGGCCCCAGCAGCAAGGGCTGGGCCAAGCAGAAGCCAGGAGCTTCTTCTGGGTCTCCCAGATGGGTGCAGGTGCCCAAGCACGAGGGCCATCTCCTGTTTTCCTAGGCACATCAGCAGGGAGCTGGATCAGAAGTGGAGCAGTCAGGACTTGAACTGGCACCCATATGGGATGCCAGCATTACAGGCAGCATCTAAACCCACTATGCCAGCCCCCTGAATCAGAATGCCTTGATGAGGTTAAACGCCTTTATGCGTATAGCATTCTATTACCACAAACTTATTTTGTGTTACAAACTCCATGTTGTCTGGGGCCGGTGCTGTGGCGTAGCAGGTAAAGCCACTGCCTGCCATGCCGGCATCCCATGTGGGCGCTGGTTCAAGTCCCAGCTGCTGCACTTCTGATCCAGCTCTCTGCTATGGCCTGGGAAAGCAGTGGAAGATGGCCCAAGTGCTTGGGCCCCTGCACCCACATGGGAGACCTGGAAGAAGCTCCTGGCTTCAGATCAGCACAGCTTCAGCCGTCATGGCCGTCTTGGGAGTGAACCTGCAGGTGAAGACCTCTCTCTCTCTCTCTCTCTCTCTCTGCCTCTGCCTCTGCCTTTCTGTAACTCTGCCTTTTAAATAAGTAAATCTTAAAAAAAAAAAAAAGTCCATGGTAACTCCAAAGGTTTACCTTATACTTGTAAAAATATATATAATTTTTTTTTAAATTTTACAGGAGATTAGCCTATGACTTTCAGTGTTTTTATCCCCAAGTTCAGTCATTTTTTTACCTGCATCTGGCACCTACCTTACTACCCTTGATTTCTCTCGAGGGCAGATTTCTTTAGAACTGTGAGATACAATTCTGGTCCTTGTCCACTTCTCAGCATCCTGAACGTCCGTGTCCTCTCCCGTATTGCACGTGCTGTCCTTTGGTCACCGTTCTCCTTTCTGGGGAAAATGGGGGTAGCATAGATGTTGGGAGCCCCTGACCTCCGTTAACCTTGCCCCAGCATCCCCAAGTTGTGGGCACTTCTCCTTATTGTGAACTCAGTGGAAAAGGTCCTTTGCGTTGGATCAAGTCTTGTACCGCTGAAGGCTCGGCTCACTTGAGCATCCTGGACATGCTCCTGACCCATGCAGGGCCGTGCCTATCCTTTCTCTCAAGATAATGGGAACGTGTATTTCCTCCCAAAATAATGGGAACACACATTTCCTCCCCAAATTGCCATCACTTCTGCATTATGCATTTCAAGTGGCATTGGTCCTTTGTTTTCTGAGAAAATAAATTTTGAGCACAACTCCTGAAGCCAGAATCAGCTGCTGGTGTAGATCAGACTGCATTTCCCAGCGGACGGACTAGTTGCCCTTTGAGTCACCCCGCTGTGTCCATTTTCTCATTTTTGTTAGGGAATCAGCACCTGGCCCCCGCATGTGACCAGGCCAGGCTAGGACAGTCCCTCAGAATGCCATTGGTCATCCTGTCCTCTGATCTACATGGTAACAGGCCTCTGCTGGCCCTCACACTCAGCACCTGCCACTTCCCAGGGAGCAGTGTCTCCCTGGGCCCTGGCGCGGTTTGCTGTCTTCTCTCTCTGGAGCGTCTCTTTCCCGTGCCACGTCCAGGTTCAGGTCCACTGCCAGGCCTCACTGTCCCCCGTGCAACCTTTCTCACTGACTGTCTTTGTGGCGACTGTGGCTTGGCTGGTAGTTTCTGTTTGCTTGTCCCTGCCCCTGGCTTCCCTGAGACCAACTGACTGCCACACCCAGTGCCTTACAAAGCAGCTCTGTTGAGACTTGGTCTGGATTTCTTCCCCCTGCGGAGTCGCCTTGAAGTCCTCTTGCTGAGGCCTGTGTTCTCGATGCTGTTGAGGGACTCTGGTATTGGTGGCCAGCATCTCGCTTCCAGGCTCTGTCAGTGTAGCTTATTCTTGATCAACACCATCAGCTGGGAGGGAGTGGAGAGAACTCCTCTGTCCCTGTGGGCCTTCACTTAGAGCCGCCTGGGTGTTCGGAGGTCTTGAGAAACTTCCAGACTTTGTCGACAGTTGCTTTCATTCTCTAAGAATTGGAACAAGTTGACTTCAGGTTCAAATGAGTTTCCCCCAAGTCTGTTTAAAATTGTTTTCCTACACAGATTATTAAAGTAAGAAATCTTTCTGTTGATTTGCATATAGTCAAGTAGCAAATTTTGTCAGAAAGTAATCATCTCAGTATCATTTGTTCTGGGAAAAGAGTCCCAAGAAAATGGACTTTACTTTTAAACTCCACCTTTTAGAGGTGTGGTTCTTTTATTTTTTCACCCAGGAAAAGTTTCTTTAATTAAAGGGCTTGACTGGACCTCAGCAATGCTGGGTCTTTTGTCATGCGTGTCATTTGGCGAGGGAATGATCTCTTTTCTGTATTTCTGCCTTCTAGCCTGTTCATCTCTTCCATTTTCATTTTTGTTTTTTTATCTTTGACAGTACCCTCACCTTCAACCGTACCTTTTAAACACTTCTCTTGTTCTAAACCTGTTCTTACTCTACATTCTTATTCTTCTTGTATTTCATGAATCAGCAAAGATTTATTGAGGTGCATATGCCAACACTGTGTTAAGCACAGTTCTTGTTCTGAGAGATAAGTTACAGTGATTAACGCTTGTATCAAGTTAGTGCGCAAATGTGTTTTCCAGTGAAGTGTTAGAAGAAAGTGGGATTAGCGAAATTTGAAACAGAGTGGGCCTCGTGACAGAGATAGTACTTTGAAGTGGACTTTGACAGGTAGAGTAAGTTTACCAGCTTCGTGATGAATTGGCTTTCTTCATACCACACCCACTGAAGACCATAACTGAGCTTAAAAGTAAACGGGTTCCCTGTTTTCTTTGGGATTGCTTAACCAATCATGGTTGACAGAAGAACCTTGCGTTTATCCTTGCTGGCTGTGCCTTGCTAAATGTAGGCCCTTACCTCCTTATCCTGATCCAGACAACATATTTATTGCCCTGCCAGCCTCTTGCCAGCTTTGGCTTTGATCCCCGTGCCTTCTGAATCTTTAAGGAGCTGATTGTTGTAGTAAGGACAGAGCTGTGAGCAGAGCCACTCAGGACTCCCTTATGGGAAGCGTCAGCTTGTTAGCTGAACTCACCTGTAGAGCAGCAGTGAGCCCACCTCCCCCGCTGTGTCCACAGCACACTTCATCTCCCGTTTCCTGGAAGCCTGTCCCTGTCCCTGTCCACCATGCTTGCTTGATTTAACAGTTCAGTGTCTCTGTGACAAAAGGAAAAAGAGGTTAGTGTGTTCCTCTGTGTGTGTGTGTGTGTGTGTGTGAGATTGAAGTTGTTCCACAGTGTTAGCAACTATAACAGAAATCACAAGATGGAAGGAAGATCTTCCTTGAATGATTTCCTTTCGTCTCATTTTCCATGTTCTTTTGCTATGCTTGTCCAGAGTAGTACAATTTACATAGCTATCACCTTATGGCAGAAGTAATCTAATATTTTACTTTTTATTTAATTTATTTGGTGTGTCAATGTTGCCAAATGATGCTGCATTTTTTTCTTGCTTTTAATTTTGTTTATTTATTGATGAGAGAAAGAGTTTCCATCCACTGGGTCCCTCTCTGAAATACCTGCAGTGGCCAGGAAGCCGAAGCTGGGAGATAAGAACTCAGTCCAGGTCTCCCATGCGGGTAGCAGGAAGCCAGTAGCCTGAGCCATCGGCACTGCCTCCAGGAGGAAGCTGGGCCAGGAGTTAGACCTGGGACTCAAGCCCAGGGGCTCCAGTGTGGGATCCAGGTGTCCTAACCAGTGTTGCACCTGTTGGGACACATGCCTGCCCCGATTATTTATTTTATGAGCATGCTGCCATTTGGCTTCTTTGTATTTGTGATGTTCATTTTAAACTCTGCATAATGTCCTATCATTATAGTTTACTTACCCATCATCCCTAAACTGGCAATTCACATTGTTTCCTGCTGGTTACCTGTTAGAGAAAACATTGCTGTGAACAGCTGCTTCCTTTCTTAAATTCTGAGAAAGACAATAGCATACCTATGGCTGCCTGACTTCTAGCATTCAACCACTGCGTGGTTAACGTGCTGTTTGACATACTCACATCCCATATCAGGGTGCCTGGAGTCAATTCCGGTGTCCCGCTAATGCGTACCCAGGGAGGCAGCACGTGATGTTGCGAGTCCTTGGGTTCCTGCTACCCGTGTGGGAAACGTGAATTGAGTTCCTGGCTCCTGCCGTTGGTCTGACCCATCTCAGCTGTTACAGACAGTTGAGGAGCCAACTGGTGGATGGAGAACTGTCTGTCTCTGCGCTTTTCAAATAAGGGTTTTTTTGGTTGTTTTTTTTTTTTTAATTGTAGAATCTACAAATTAATCTTGCTTACTATTATGGAAAAGAAACATCTGTAGCACCATAAAAGAACAGATGGGATTCAGTGGAGCCCAAATGGGGAAGAGCTTTTTTTTGAACTTGGGTGTTAGAGAAGACAGTATGCATCAAGATCTTTTTAATGGGCTTTAAGCGATGAAGAGGACTCGACAACAGAGTTGAGTTGCGAGTGATTGAAGAAATTGTGAGCTCGGAGTGGAAAAACCCCAGATGTGTAACTGCAGGCAGTCATGGCTTACCATGGCATGCTCTCTCTACCCTGGGGTCTGGCAGTCACAGGAGCCAACGTAGGGGTGACTGCCAGCCTCAGAGAGCCCTGTATTGTAGACATTAAGAACTGAGTTCCAGTCAGAACTATCCCATGTGACTGGCCTTTTTGTTCGGACAACGACCTCTTCCCTGGTCCCTTTCACACAGTAGGGCCCTCAGTTATCTTTTTTTTTTTTTTTTTTAAGATTTATTTATTTATCTGAAAGAGTTGCAGAGAGGCAGAGAGAGAGAGAGGTCTTCCATCCGCTGGTTCACTCCCCAAATGGCCGCAACGGCCAGAGTTGGACCAATCCAAAGCCAGGAGCCAGGAGCTTCTTCCAGGTCTTCCCACGCAGGTGCAGGGGCCCAAGGCCTTGGGCCATCTTCTACTGCTTCCCCAGGCCATAGCAGAGAGCTGGATCAGAAGTGGAGCAGCTGGGACTCGAACCGGCGCCCATATGGGATGCCAGCGCTGCAGGCGGCAGCTTTACCCGCTGTGCCACAGCGTCAGCCCCTCAGTGATCTTTAAGTGAACATATATGTAACCAAGAGCTCAGGGCTGCCTCCAAAAGTTTGTGGAAGACAAATCAAAAGGTGCATTTATTTTAGTGCAAAAATATTTGAAATCCCTGCTAAGGAGGGGGTTTTATTCATGAAAATGTGATTAATGAAAAAGCGATGCACGGCTCTCCAAGTCTGTTGAAGTGCCAGACTGTTGGAGGGACCACAGCATCTCATTGGTCTGGTGCGCTGAGCTCTCCGTGACGCCGGCAGCAGGTGTAGAGGGGTGAGGGTCTCTGAATGTACCCCAGCGTCGGCACACCTGTCGTGAGAGCCTGGGTGTGGAAGGTTTCCTTCCAGTGTTTTCCTTTGTCTGGTCACCGGTCACTGTGCCCTCGTTTTCAGATATTGTTTTAGTGGAATTAAAATTGGCTCAAAATCACATGGTTAATTACATTCATTTTTAGTTACTGTTATCGATCCAAGCCTGTTGGCGTGACCCGTGAAGGAGAGGGGTTGCCAGCCTCTGCCGCAGCAGGCAGCGGGCCTGCCCCACAGGCCCCATCTCGTCTGTGCGCCCCTAATTTCCTCATTCATTTTACTCCTCAGATTTTTCTGTTTACTTCCTTAGACCACCTTACAACTTTTCTTAGCAAAGATCACACCTGTGAGCTAGATGGTAAGATTTTTTTTTCTTGCCTGTCTTAAACAATGTATAGCCCAAAGAGGATCACACGTGAACATTAATAGTTGCTCGTCTTGTTTCAGAACATTCAAACTATGCTTGAAGTATTACTTACATTGCTGGTCACCACATACTGAGAGGGATGTAAATAAGGTGCAGTAGTTCAAGTAGAAGAGTGGGGTAGAACAGGAAATACAGTTCCTGTCCCACCAGCACTGGCCTGCAAACGCAAGGGCAAACTGCCCGTCTCTGAGTAGTTTAAATTAGGCTGATTTGTGGGAGAGGGATTAAACTTGTCCTGGACGATGAAACTAAGACTTAACAGTTAGCACCTTTAGGGGAACAGCTTTGGGGACCAAGGATTACCTGGCTATTAGTTCTATCCAAAGGTAGTGTGTGCTGACAGTGTCCACAACTAGCAGGATGGAATGTGTTGGCTGTTCAGTTCCCTTCCAAGCCACTGTGACGTTTGTAATCTGACAAGGGGGACCGGCTGGAACTGGGAGAGTGGCCTTGCCTTCTGGGGTAGGCAGTGCATTCTTATCCTACGCCATACATTTGAATAGGAAGGCCGTGGGCATTGTGGATGCGAGTTGGAGGTGAAGAGAGAGGTCTGGCTTAGAGTCTCAGGAGTCCCAGGCGTAAAATTAGCTTTAACCACAGAAATCATAAATGAATTGGTTCTCCAAGGAGAGAGTTTGTTCAAAAGAAAGCATCAAGACTCCAAGAATACCTATAGCAAGTAGTTGTGCACAGTTACTGAGGTAGACATTGGAATGGTCAGAAGGCCCGGAGGGTACAGGAGGTACTGAGTTTGGGTAGCGTTGGCAGAGGAGCTACTGATCAGTAGCTTCTAATACCGGCAGACTGGAGAGTGAGGGTTGGGAAAGGGGCATTCAGGTTAGGAATGTGAAAATCATTACCAAGTTGCAAGTAAGCATTTTCAGTAGAGCTTGGTACACCCGGGAAAGCGTCCGTCCGTGCTGAAGAAGGAGCGCACAGAGAAGAAATGCGAGCGAGGAGATGTAGGAGGGCAGCGTCGTGGAGGCGCAGTCAGGCTGCTCACAGAGCCAGCCTCCGACAGCAGAGCGCCCGTCACTTCCCATCCAGTTCCCTGCTGACGCACCTGGGACAGCAGCAGAGAATGGCTCACGTGCTTGGGCTGCATCACCCACAGGGGAGACCCGGATGGAGTTTCTGGCCCCTGCCTTTGGCCTGGCCCAGCCGTGGCTGCTGTGGACTTTTGGGGAGTGACCAGTGGATGGAAGCTCTCTCCCTCTTTGTCCTCCTCCCTTTCCCTCTTCCTCTCTTCTCTCTGTTACTGTGCCTTTCAAGTACATAGATAAATCATTTTTTGTATTTTTAATGTGGGAAGATGATACTGTGGTAGCTGGAGGGGAGCGGGGAAGGGAAGGGCACAGTGTCAGGGTGGTGGTGGAGAGTTGGGGGTCACAGTGGCACCTTGTCACTCACAGAATTGTTATCCTTTTTTTTTTTTAATTATTTGAAATGCAGAGTGAGCGATTGCCCACTTGATTGTTCACACACCAAAAGCTTGCACTGGACCAGACCAAAGCCAGGAGCCTGGAGTTCTATCCAGGTCTCTCTCCTGCATGGCAGGGACCCAGCTACTTGAGCCGTCATCTGCCTGGCAGGGTGCATATTAGCAAGAAGCTGAAACTGGGTGCAGACCAGAACCTGAGCTCACCACTCCTGGTGGGGTGCTGGCACCCAAGCAGCACCTTAACCCCTGTGCCGCACGGCTGCCCCGGCTTTGTGTTTAAGCTAAACCTAAAGATGATAAAGGCCCCTCAGTTTATGGGATTGGTTGGTTTTAATTTTTAAAAAAAAGATTATTTATTTATTTTGAAAGAGAGGAAGGGATCTTTGGACTGCGATTAATTCCTCAGATGGCCACAACAACCAGAGCTGGGCCAGGCTGAAGCCAGGAGCTTCACCTGGATCTCCTGTGTGGGTGCAGGGTCCAAACGCTTGAGCCATCTTCCCCTGCTTTCCCCAGGTCATTAGCAGGGAGCTGGATCGGAAATGGAGCAGCCAAGGCACAAACCGGCACCCATACGGGATGCTGGTGTTGCCGGCGGCAGCTCTACCTGCTACGCCAGCACGCCGACCTCTGTTTTAACTTCTTAAAGCCTTACAATACGTTGAGTTTTCCACCATTTCTTTTTTCCCTTTACCCTTTCTCATATCCACCACCAGGGGAGAAAAAGGTACAGGGACTCAGATAATTCCATCCTGTGCCTTCAGTCATTCGTTTAAAAAAGATAGAGAGTGGCATGCACACCAGAGGCTTAGGAGACAGGAGTGCAGGACACAGCCTAGTCTCAAAGGATGCTTCAGCCCTGCTCATCTGCAGTGAGGATCTCAGGCTAACACATGCCTGGGTGATTGCTGTAATTACAGTTGCCGTTCGAGTAGAAGAAAGAGGCGGCTTTAGGGAGCACCTGCTAACTGTCCCAGCTTCTTCACAGTCCATGATTCTCTTCCCTTGCTCTTCCGGTTGATTTATAGATCGATCCGTCTCTCACATTTTCTCTCCCTACTCTTAAATAGATAAATATTGTCGAAAACGTTTCCATGCTCTTGAAAACCAAAATTACCGGTAACAATTTATACAGGGTGCGATGTGGAGGCGGTCGTGTGCCCGTGTGGCTCAGGCGATGACCTGAAGCCGTTTCTGACTTCGCAGGCCGCGTCTATGCTGTCTTGTCGAAGCGAGAAGGTCGAGTGCTTCAAGAGGAGATGAAAGAAGGGACAGACATGTTCATCATCAAGGCCGTGCTGCCCGTGGCCGAGAGCTTTGGTTTCGCCGATGAAATCAGGAAGAGGACCAGCGGCCTGGCCAGCCCGCAGCTGGTGTTCAGCCACTGGGAGGTGAGTTCCCCATTCCCCAGCTCCTCCTCTGCATCTCTGGGTGTGCTCTGCCAGAGAGGCCCCGGGAGCTCAGATGGACGACAGCAGAGAGCAGGGGGCTCTGCTCATCCGGGTTCAATGGACCTTCGATTCTGCGTGGCTTTTCGTGCGCACTTGGACGCGTTTTTCACCCTCTCTTTTTATTTGGTGTAAAATTTAGATGCACAACACTTAATCCTCGTGTTCTCCCTGTAGAGTTCTATTTTAGACTTTTACAGGAGAATCACGGATCTTTCGAAAGTGAAGCGTCACTTGGGAAAAACTCCCTCCAGCGCCCAGAGGGGGAACAGTCCTGCCTCTTGTAAGGGGTGCTGTATTTAGATCTGCTGTATTTCGTATTCCTCGGGCCCCATTATGAAGATTCAGGGTGTGTGCAGCTTTCACATACTGTAGAGTGAGATGCTCATCAGAGCACTTCCGTGTCGGCGTGGATGAAGGGAGGCGAGAAGATGAGCCGTGTCTGTGCTCGGAAAGGAAAACTCAACAGGCCCACGTCGCCGGAGAGAAAACAGCTTGGAGCACAATATTCTTCAAGTCGAGGGGAGACAAGTCCTGAGAGCAGGCCGCAGTGAGGTCAGGCCACCCTTCCCGAGCAGGCCCGGGGGTGACGCGGGCCTAACGCAGGTTACATTTCAAGACAGGGCCAAGGGTCAGGGGTAGAATTTTTAAACTAAGAGCCATACGCAGAAAGGTTGTTTAAAGAAAACTTTCTAAGTAAGTTCACTGTTGTGTGTGTATGTGTGTGTGTGTGTTTTTTTTTGGCTTTCACCATGGAAGTTTGTAGTTTAGTGGAAGAAGCGTTGACTTGGAATCGGTCCTGGTTTCAGATATTAGTTCTGCCACTTATTTGGACAAATTGTGAGCCTCCCTGAGTGTTTTTGGCCCCTGGCTACGATGTGTCAAATACCTGACTGAGTGGCTGCCATCGCCTGGTGCAGGCCCTTGACTGTTTGCCATTCTGTCCACACCACATTCCTTCTGTGTGCTCTCAGCACCAGGCTTCACGCCAGGTGCAGGTTTTTTTCTTCAAGTTTTTTATTTCCACAAAACTCACAGTTCAGGTTCAGTACTAGTTGTTCTTTCTCTCTGTTTACCCTGATGGGTCCATCCCTCTAGAACACTTTAAATGGAGTTTAAATGTATTAATTTATTTAAGAAGCAAAGAGACAGACAAAGAAAGCGCCCATCTGTTGGTTCACCCCCAAATGGTCTCAACAGCCAAGGCTGCAGCCAGGAGCCCATAACACAATCCAAGTTTCCCATGTGGTGGCAGGAATCCCGCAACTCGCGCTGTCTCCCGGGAAGCTGGAGCCAGGACTCGAACCCGCACTTCAGTGTGGAATGTGGGTATCCCAACCAGGGTCTCAACTGCCTGGAAAGTGTAAATTCAGATAATTAATGGAGAATGAGAGTAGTTGAGAAAGAATCTTCATTTTAAAATTAAACTTAGAGTCGGGTCAATCAGTGAAGTAAATGACACTAGAGAAAAACTGACTTTGGCCAAGGTAAATTTGATTTTAATTCTGCAAGTTCATATCATCTAAATTGATACAAGGGAAGTTGCAAGTCCAAAGCATTGGACTTCATCTGCTTAAAAAAACTTTTTTAAAAAAAAGATTTTTATTTATTTGAAAGAGAGAGAGAGACAAAGAGAGATCTCCCATCCACTGTTTCACTCCCCAAATGGCCACAACTGCTGGAGCTGGGCCAGGCTAAAGCCAGGAGCCAAGAACTCCATCTGGGTCGGGTCTCCCACGTGGGTGCAGGGGCCCAAGGACTTGGCCATCATCTGCTGCTTTCCCAGATGCATTAGCAGGGAGCTGCGTCGGAGGTGGGACAGCCAGGACCCAACTAGTTCTTTGGTGTAGCATGCTGGTGTTGCAAACTGAGGCTTACCCCGCTGCACCACAGTGCCGGCTCTAAAAATCACATTCTTACTGCAGGATAGAACCAAGGTTAGTGTTCTGATTTATGTAACTTTTTTTCCCCTCAATATAAATTCTATATTTCTTCAGTGACTTACTGTGAAATTTTCTTGAATTTTGCATGTTTGAAACTAAATATTCCTTCAATGGTTTTATTAACTTACGTCTGAGTAGTTATCATTGTTACCTTTCATTTTGTTGAAAACAGTAGCCCCAAAGCATTTATATTTTAATCCTGAAGCTTACAGATAGTAATTTCTTATTTCATGAAAATCCTAGCTCTTCAGCTTTGCTTTCGGCACTCGGCTACCACGTACGAACATAAACAAGTAGGAAGCAGGGGAGACAGGTTATCGCAGACAACAGCTGGGAACAGGCGAGGGGTCTGTCACGTAGCTGCATTACTGACGTTCACTCTGGGGAATGTCGTACGGCGTCCTCTGCCACGGCACTAGTGACCAGACCTGCGATCCTGGGCCAGGAGGCCGGACGATACTTAGAACTGGAGAGAGAGCTGTTCCCTTCGGCGTAACGACCTAGAGCGGCAAGAACTTTCTTCATTGGCGCTGCCTTCGGTGAAAACTGCCTTCAGCACCCACAGCTCTGGCTCCTTAATACAATGACGAGTGTTCGTCCCACGAGGACGGCCTTGGTCAGCACTGCAGAACCCCGGGGTTGCAGAGGGGGTGCGTCCACCAGATAATCTCTCTGTCTACTGTCTGAAGTGCACATCCAGAACAGACTCAGAGCTGCTGTGAAGGTGGCGTCGTCACTGGCAGAATGATGCATCTGAGCTCACATGTTCTGGTTTTTGTTCAAAGGTCTCATCATTTTATAGACTTATCCTCGAAAGTGATTTTACAAAGCACATTTTTAGAAAAGTATAAAGTCCACCTCATTTCCTAATTGGCAAATGTACGAGGATACTCCAAAAATTCATGGAATGAAAAGATAAGTTTATTTTAATGCAAAACCATTTTGAAATCAGTGGGTGGTTTTCTTCATATGCATCTTCCACAAACTTTTTGAGGATCCCTGGTGTTGGTCAGGAAAGGAACCCAAAATACAGTGGCCCAAGTAAAGGGGAGACTCTGTGTCTCTGGAGGTGGTCCAGGGCTGGCGCGTGGCGCTGTACCAGGAGCCCAGCTCACTCCAGATGGCTGCGTATCTCCACCCTCGGCAGAATTCTGCTGGTGCACAGGCTGGCTGTTCCACCTCCCCGTCTCGTTGGCATTTGAGCCAATAGGCACAGGGCGGGAAGGAGTTAGGACGTGCGCCTGTACTGTGCGGACGCACACTGGATCTTGCACATCACTCCATCCCTTCCTGTTCCCCAGAACCAGTCTTGTGACCGGTCTAACGAAGCCCCACTTCACAAGGCTAGAAATGCAGCTTTTGACCGGGTCAGGGGTCAGCAAAGTAGGGTTCGTTTCCTGTTCGGGTAAAGAAATTTTTTCTAGAATATAGCCATACCCATTCATTTGTGTATTTTCCTGTGGCTGCTTTCACGCAGAGCTAAGTACAGAGATCATAGGCCCATACGGTCTGAAACACTTCCTGTCTGGCTCTTCATGGAGAACGTGTGCCCGGGCCCCTGGAGCTGAGGCGGCCGTGTGCCAGCCTGAACTCCTGCTACCAAAGAAACAGGGACGGGTGGGCATTTGGGGCAACTCGGATAAAATCAGCGAGGCTCTTCCAAATACATGAGTTTTATGACTTGAAAGCCGAGATGGTTTTCAATCTCCTTTGTCTCAGAATTGAAAGAATTTTTTTAAGTGCTGAAAACTGACCTTACGCACTTAGTGTTTTTTTTAAAATACAAGTTTCTGACTTAACTACAGCTCATTATTAAAAATCAGTCTCTTTAATAAATAATTTTAGAGGAGAAACTGCCATCCATGAAAGTTTTGGCCCAATTTTGAGCCATCCTCCCGTCATCTCTCGGACACCTGTTGTGTTCGTGTTCCCCAAAGCTGCCCATCTCACAATTAAATGCCATTGATCTGATACTTCGTGGCTGTCTCGGTTCCCCCCGCGCCCCACCCCGTGGTTAGCTTCAGAAATAACACAGTTGTTGAGCTCTGGCTTCTCACTCCAAGGCACTTTTTTTTCCATTTGTATTCTGCCACACCATGTAATTTACAATCAAGGGCTTTTCAGAGAAAGTGCTTCGAGAAACGGAGGAAATAAAATCACAGGCATTTTCCATGAGGAAACCTTTGAAGTCAGCAGTCGCATGATTTCTCTCTCAAGTTCTACCCTTCTGTGGAAAAGGAAGAAAAGCAGCTAATGACAGGCACAGAGAGAGAAACAGCGCCGACCAATGCACTGCGGGGCCCGGGAGGGGCAGCCCCTGCACAGGGGCTCGCCGGGCGGGGGCGCTGCCCGGGGGCTGCCTCAAGTTCACGCAGGGTGAGGGAGAGATGACTCCAGTGGCTCTGAAGAAGTTCATTCTGAACACAGTATTTCCACCTGCCAACCATAATCATGGTGGAAATTGAGCAAAAAATTGAATTGGGGCCTGGAGTTTTTTGGTTTTTGTTTTGTTTTGTTTTGTTTTGTTTTGTTTTGTTTTTTAAGACCCAGGACAGCAGGTTGCTCAATGCCTTTCTGTGAATTACAATATGGTGTCCTTGGGGCCTGTGCTGTGGTGTAGTGGGTAAAGCCACTGCCTACAGTGCTGGCATCCCATATGGGTACCAGACGTTCCGCTTCCGATCCAGCTCTCTGCAATGGCCTGGGAAAGCAGTGGAGGATGGCCCAAGTCCTTGGCCCCTGCACCCATGTGGGAGACCTGGAAGAAGCTCCTGGCTCCTGGGGTCGGGTGGCTCAGCTCCAGCCATTGCAGCCATTTAGAGAGTGAACCAGCAGATGGAAGACCTTTCTCCATCTCTACCCCCTTTCAAGTAAATAAAATACATCTTAAAGAAAGCAAGCCATTAACAAGGAGCTGGGTTGGAAGTGGAAGAGCTGGGATACAAACCGGTGCCCATGTGAGAGGCGGGCACTGCAGGAGCTCACAGATAGGAGCACTTGCTCACAGGGGCTTCGCTGCATTGCCCAGCTCGGGACCCAGCGTGTGTTTCCTAAGGACTCGTTCTCTGCTTCTAGAACTCGTGTTAGATACACCCTGCAATTTCTGTCTCTCTCTGGTAGACTCTGGGAAGTTTCCGAAAGTCTGCCTTTTTTCAATAATAATTTATTGGGCTGAAATTCATAGAGCATAAAGTTAACAACCGTAAGCAGTTCTGTTGCTTTTAGCACATTCACAATGTGGTGTGACCACCACCATCACTCCAGAGTAAGGCTCCTCACCATCCCGCCGTCTCACCATACCCCAGGCCCCCCTGACCACCCAGCTGAGTTCTTTCTCTGTGGGCTAATCTGTTCTGACATTACATACACAGGGAAGGTTCAATGTGTGACTGTTTGTGTCTGGGTTCGCGTCACGCAGTGTTTTGGGGGTACCTCTGTGTCGTATCAGCGCTCTGTTCCTGTTGGTGGCTGTTCAGAAGCCCGTTCCATGGATGAGCCGTATTTTGTTTATTCACTCAGCCACTGCGGACATTGGAGCCTTCTTCCCCAGCGTGAGCTGCAGGTCTCCTGTGACCCTGCGCGCACGTGTACCCGATCCAGTCCTTCTTTCCAGTTCTTGGATCAGCACCGAGCAGTGGAGTGGGGAGTCCTACATCAGTTTAACTTCTCAGGACGTGGCCAGACCTTTTGTCCCGGTTTCTGTGCCGTTCCATGTTCCCGTCCGCAGTGGGCGGAGGCTTCCCGTGTCTTCGCATCCCCCCCCCCCCCCAGTGTTTGTATCCTCTCGGTTTTCATCATTGCCTCTATCGCAGCTGCCCCAGTGGGCGGGACGCGGCCCCTCGTGGCGGTGCGGACTTGCCTCTCCCTACTGCCTCTCTCCTGCCCGTGTACCGTCTATACATCTTCATTGGAGAGATGTCTCTTCAGATCCTTGGCCAATTTTTTATTGGGTTGTTGACACTTTTATATTATCTTTTTGTTGAGTTGTAAGGGTTCTGTATGAACTCTGCATCCATGTCGGTCTTTGAATTCGCTGCTTCTCAGCAGTCCTTGGTCTGCTCGCTGGACTTCTTTTTCGCAGCTGCCTGATGTTTGGATGCTCGCTGTGCCCTGTTTCTCTGGACCCCACCTCTCTCTCTGAGGTTCCCTAGACTGCTCTGCTGCCCTTCCCGACCTGCTCATCTCTTCTGCCCTCTGTCGGTTCTGACGGCTGCTGGGCGCTGGACTCCATGCTGTGCCTTCACTCTGTAACTCAGAAGGTCATCTTCAGGAGTTTGCTTCCCGTGTGTCCCGCTCTGGAGTGGCCTCATGGGTCAGTGTTTCAGTCACCTCTTCCCCCCCCCGCCCAGTGCCGTGGCTCCAACCACGTCCCTTGCCGTGGCTTCCTTGCCCGCGTGGGTGGTACAGAACCACAGGTTAGCACGGGCTGCATCTCATCTCCACAGCTGCCTGTGTCTGCCTCATTTCTGGTCACAGCCTGGGCAGACACGGGTGTTCTGGCTGCAGAGCCGAGCGAGCAGGTCCCTTCCAGGGCATGTGGCTCTGGGCCCTTCATACGTGGCTCACACGTGCCGTGGCTGCCTGTGGGCTTGTGTGGGTTTACTACTGTGATGTCGCCCCTTTTCCCTCCAAAAACTCTCTTCCTGGCCCACAGCAATTTCCCCTTCCATGTTGAAGAATGACTGACTAACTTTTTTTTCATTTCTATATTTTTTTTTTTTTTTTTTTTTACAGGCAGAGTGGACAGTGAGAGAGAGAGACAGAGAGAAGGGTCTTCCTTTTGCCGTTGGTTCACCCTCCAATGGCCGCCGCGGTCAGCGCGCTGCGGCCGGCGCATCGCGCTCGTCCGATGGCAGGAGCCAGGAGCCAGGTGCTTTTCCTGGTCTCCCCATGGGGTGCAGGGCCCAAGCACCTGGGCCATCCTCCACTGCACTCCTGGGCCACAGCAGAGGGCTGGCCTGGAAGAGGGGCAACCGGGACAGAATCCGGCACCCCGACCGGGACTAGAACCCGGTGTGCCGGCGCCGCAAGGCGGAGGATTAGCCTGTTGAGCCACAGCGCCGGCTTCATTTCTATATTTTGAATTGAAAAGTGTTGGGGGTTTGTGGCTACCCAATAAATAACCTTCCCCCTAGTTGAGAAATAAAAGAATTACAACAAGAGCAACCCTAAGGCAAAGAAAGGCCAGGGTTTCGGCTTTATTACTGATCGAGCTGATCTTGGAGAAAGTCGTCTTTAAGGAGAGGCCAGTGGCTTCCTAACCCTGCCAAGTCCAAAGGGGCAGCGTGGGTACAGGCGTCTGTCGCACCCCGGAAGTCAGCCTCTGGGGCGTTGGACTCCACTCAGATGGGTCCATGTCCAAGGTCACCACCTCCTTGAACATCACGATGTGGCTGCTGGCCATCGCTCTACGCAGTCTGGCTTCCAGTCTAGCCGGCTCTCTCCTCCCTGTTTGCCCTTCTCCAAGCTCTGCCTCTGCCCTAACTTTCAAGGAGTGAGGTCAGCGGGGAATTGTCCAAAGCCTGCCGTCCTCTAGGTTTCTCTCTCCTCGCGCCTGCCTCTGGTCCCGCTCACCAGGCACTGCACTGAATTTGAGAGCAAAGACTCAGAATCCAGAATGTGCTTCCAGGAATGTGTCAGTCTTTGCTGGGGACAAAGGTAACATTGATGAAAAGACACTAACACCCAGATAAATCCTCGTGAAAAGGAAAGTGTTAAATTGTGTTATTGAAAAGTAATGGTTTGCCCTCTGTCTTCGTGTCCTGAAACAGCTCCGTGAGCAAAGGATAATGTAGATGGTACAAGCTGGGTGTAATCCACTGCCACTTGTTCACAGCGCCCCAGATTCTTCACATCGGTTTATTCCCATTCCGCGTAAAGCCTAACTGCCTGTCGCCCAGCTCCGTCCGTCGGCTACGACTGTGTGAGCTGGGGGGCCCCACTGATGGGGTTTGCCATCGACATGTGCGTGCCTAACCTCCCACTTTCTGTCCCCTCTCTACAAGATCATTCCCAGCGACCCCTTCTGGGTGCCGACCACCGAGGAGGAGTACCTGCACTTCGGGGAGAAGGCTGACTCCGAGAACCAGGCCCGGAAGTACATGAATGCCGTGCGGAAGCGGAAGGGCCTGCACGTGGAGGAGAAGATTGTGGAGCACGCGGAGAAGCAGAGGACGCTCAGCAAGAACAAGTAGCCCCCCCAAGCCCCCCGCCCCCAGCGCCTTCCTCGTCAGGACTTGAAGTCAGTGTCACGAGGGGTTGGCCTCGGGAAGGTGTCTCTTTCAGTAAAGTGGATCCCTATAAATATTTTAAAGAAGGTGTCACAAATCACATTTTCAGAGTGTTGTGCTTTTTGTTTGTTTGTTTTTAAGCAATCCCGATTTGAGGCAAGAAGTGACCATAATACTGCAATGGCAACTTGATGTTCCCCTGTAAACCCCCTGCCCCTGCAGGGAGCTGTGTTCCGATTTCAGGGCAACCTGCCGCGTGCCGGGAGGAGAGGTGCAGACGCCGTCCCGTGCAGTCTCCTCCACCGGGGCCCGCTCTGGCCTCACGGGCTCTGCACCTGCCAGGGCGGCGTCGCACTTCCTCCATCGCGGTGAATTTCTGAGCAGAAGCATGGCTCCTACCTAGTCACTGAGTCAGGGCGGGAAAAGTACGCACCTGAGAGAGCAGAGCTGTGGGGTCCGCTCAGCCAGGTCACTGTCGCGTGGTCCAGCGAAGCAGTGAGCGCCTATGTGTGTGTGTCTGTGCGCATCATCAGAGAATGGCCCTTTTTCTAAAAAAAAAAATCCTATAATTTTCTCTGCTGTTTCCTGCAGCCTCACGGAAGGTTGCCGTCTCATGGCCACGAGGTGGCTGCCTTCGCTGTGAACATCTCTCAGTCTCCTCGGCCGCCTCATGCAGAGTGATCCCCATTTAAGGAACAATGGCTATGTGGTCAAAAATAGACTTTGTCGTCTCTGAGGTTACATAATGATTTTTATAGCCACTTAAGGATTCCTTTTCGTAACATACGATTATCAGACGAGACTTTGCTTTGTGAATGCCTTTAATGAGCTTGCCTAATGAGCTAGGTCGTTCTCCATCCCAGTTGTCACCTTATCTGTCATCTTCAGGGCCCAGCGTGGCCGGTCATGTCTGGCTGACCCAGACTCTGGGGACAGCGTCCTAGATAATCCGCCGGGTCTGTTTAAGAGTAACAGGTCATGATATCTGAATTCATGGAGGAGAGTGATAGCGTGTGCTGCTGTATTTCCAACTTTGAAAGCCCAGGAAAAACTCGCACGCGGATGGCAGCCTTCAAACTGTGAGCTGTGCTCTAAGTGTTTTCTTGGACTGCACACTTGATCAGCAAATCACGCACGCAAGGGAGGAAAAAGGCTGTTAAATGTACGGAGCCTGGGCCACAGCAGCCCTACGCCCCAGGCTGAGGTCAGATGCAGCATTCTCAGGGTCCCCTGGCAGCTCCTGCTACAAGATGGGCAGGAGGAGTGAGGGGCAACACAGGGGAGAGCGCTCCCCGGAGGGGCCGAAACAAAAGAGCCAAGCCCCACCCCCAACTTGGATGTCCCCAAAGAGCCCTGGATTCTGCCGCCCTGGCTGGGTGACCAGGGCGAGGCATCAAGTCTCCTTAAGCCTACAGCCCTTGGTGCACGGGGTTGCGGGGACGCACACATGAGCTAATCTTTGTTAGGACACAGAACCTGGTACCTGGTGCCCAACACAGTGAGAGCAGCTGCTGTGGCTGTTTTTGTCCGTTACATGTCCTAGTGCACATGCACTGGAGAGACCTGACGTTTAGACCGGTCAAAGGGTCAGGTGGGGGCCGGTGTTGTAGCATAGTGGATAAAGCTGCTGCTCGTGACGCCCGCGTCTCATATGGACGCCGGCTCCTGTCCCGGCTGCTCCACTTCCAACCTAGCCTCCTGTTGACGCACCTGGAACGCAGTGAAAGATGGGCCAAGTATCACTTGATCCTATGACAAAAATGCAACCTGCTTATCTCCCTTTATTCTGCTCTGTGATTTCTTGCCTTCCTGCTGGTGTTGGGCCATCTGGAACCCAAGAAGAGAATGCCAGCTGGAACCCACCAGAGGCGCTTTCTGTCTCTTCCTTTCCTTGTCTTTCCTTCAGGTTGGACTTCACACAGAGACCGGCCCCCCTTGTCAGAGTGGGGGCTGCCTGTCCCCAGCATTTAGCCAGTGGGGTTGACCGTCCCCGCCCTCCCAACTTCGGGGCTCTCTAAGCAGTTGGTCTTTTTTTCAGCCACTGATGCTCATGTGGCAGAGTGACTGGTGCTGCCCAGCCTGACCCCGTCCACACACACTGGGCCCCTGGGCTGTCTTCATTCTTGACCCGGGAATCCACAACAGTCACTGGCTACAGCCAGAAGAGGACCTCCTAGAGGGTTCTTAGCCACACTGCAAGGGCCTGGCCCAGCCTAGGTGTCAGCTCTGGTCTCTCTGTTTCCGACCCTAGCAGTCTCAATTCCTGGTCCCTCCCCCCCCCAAGGTCACCTCTCTTGCCCCCATGCTACTAGGGAAGCAGCACTCATGGTTCCTATGGACACTGCCACAGCCTGGGACTGCCCCCACAGCACTGTGCCCCACTCCCACCTTCTCGCAACCCCGACAAGCTCCAGCCCCGCCACACCACTGCCAGCCTCACGCCCCCATCCCACTTTTTACCCCCTTTGCCTTGGTTTGCTTCCTTTTCCAGCCTACAGCTCAAAACCAGTGGCTCCAAAGAATCTGCACTGACCATCTGTCCCGGCCAGCCCTATCTGCCCAACACAGCCATCCCCACACACCTGCTCCCATCCTGGCCCGGGTCACCTCCCTGCCAGAGCCCAGGCTTGCTCAGTCGGCCCCCTTGCCTGCTCCAGGACCACTGCCCCTGGAAACCCCCTCCCTTCTGTTTTCAAAGAGCAAGCACACAGCCTTGGGAGGCACCTTCCCAGAAAGGTAGCAGATGCTACAGTCTCAAAGGCCAGCCTGGCTCCCCGGGAGGAGGCTGGACCCAAGAAGAAGAAGTGCACCAGCAGCAGTGACTCCTGCTCTGGTCAGTTAAGTGCACAGTGGCACCCACACGCGACAGGGAAGGACCAGAGCCTTCCAGGAAAATGACGGGTTCAAGGCTCGGGAAAATCTGCACAGTGAGTGACCAGTCCCTGCCCGGCCCTGGTGGGATGCTTGGAGACGCCAGCTCAGAGTTGACTCTCAGGGCCTGATCCGGAGGAGCTCATGCTGTACGTGTTCCTAACACTAAACAGTCCCCTGGCAGGGTTCCTCCTGCTGTGGATAGAGGGAGCACAACACAGCACAGAGGCCAGCTGGCACCAGGTCCAGAGTGGCACAGGATGGGGTGCGGGGGACACATGTTCAGCTGGGTCCCCTCTGATTTGCCTACTGAGCCCAAGTTTGGGTTCTTCGTGGCTGTAGTGGCTCTTGCCTCACTGTGTGCAGTGTCCAGCACCCTGCCTGTCTTTTACGAAACCACTTCAAATCTATGCAGCCACACTGCAAGTGTGGTCACACATGCTCCCAGGACGCAGGCGTGGACAGTCCGTGTGTGCAGGTCCCTTGGCCTCATTGGCGTGGACGTCTGACCCAGGGATGGGTCAGTGAGTGCCCACCTCAGGACTTTTGAGAAAGATGCAGGAGTTTTTATTACAGTTGCTTTGCTAGTAATAATAATAATAATAATAATAATAATAATAATAAAGCCAGGGCTTTATTTTCTTTGCCACCTGGCCAGGTCCTACCAGAGAATAAGCTTGCTCAGGAGAGCAGGGCTGAGTGAATCAGGAAAGACCAGCTCGTGGTAACGTTGTTCTGAGTGTCTGAGCCCTGTCCCTCACCCCGACTTCCCAGCTGGATGAGGCACTAAGGACTAAGGGGAGTTGCGTGTCGGTGAGCAGCAGGGCAGAGCCCTGGCCAGTATAACGCCTTTGCGCACGCCCCACTCCTGCTCAGAGATGCTCCTACTTCCCGTCGTCCCCACCCTTGGCTGCGCCCTTGCACCCAGAGGGCCCAGCAAACCATAGCAGAAGTACAGTGAGTGGCTTAAGACTGTGCATTCGGTTGGGGAGAACAACCGTGGGAAAACGGGTCTCCAGCTCCCTGGAACGCCACACGTGCCGAGGGCCATGTCCTAGAGTGGCCGTGAAATACAGCACAGGTTCTCAGTGGGGTCCTCGAACACCTAGGAGCCTGTGAGAAATACAGGCTCTCAGCCCCCACCCAAGAACCAGGTGCAGCTGGGGAGGAGGTCCAGGAAGCCGAGGCCCACAGGTGTGCAGGTTGCAACGGACACCGCTTTTTTTTTTTTTTTAAGACAGGCAGAGTGGACAGTGAGAGAGTCTTCCTTTGCCGTTGGTTCACCCCACAATGGCCGCCACGGCCGGTGCGCTGTGGCTGACACCCTGCGCTGATCCGATGGCAGGAGTCAGGTGCTTCTGGTCTCCCATGGGGTGCAGGGCCCAAGCACCTGGGCCATCCTCCACTGCACTCCTGGGCCACAGCAGAGAGCTGGCCTGGAAGAGGGGCAACCGGGACAGAATCCGGCGCCCCAACCGGGACTAGAACCCGGGGTGCCAGCGCCGCAGGCGGAGGATTAGCCTAGTGAGCCGCGGCACCGGCCGCAGCAGACACATCTTTAAAATTGCACGTTTCACCTTTGGAACTGTTTATTACTGCTGCAGGCTGTCCCTCTTCACTGTGAATAACCTCTTGCAAGACGTCCTTTGGACCATTCATTTCCTTCCATTTTACGGTAGCTGCAGAAATTCTAACGTCTTCCCAGACGTGTCTGCTGCTCCTTTAGGAGAGAACGAACCGAGAAGCTACCCACTTGGAAACAAGAGTGTCGGCTAGTGATCCTTCTAGACAGAACGCTGTGGGCAGAGGAAGGAGCTACGTGCCTGTCAAACCCAGTAAGGGCAAGAGAAGGCAGTAACGGTGTGTCTCTGCCAGGGGAGATCTGGGGCGCTCAGAGATGTACTTTTAAGGAGAAAGGTTGGATCAAGTTGGAAATGGTTATTTGAACCTCAGATGTAGAGGTTTCTTTTTTTATTTGCCCTAATCCAAAAACAAAACTGACCCGATGAGACATCTGGTTGTGAGTTTTTCCTGCTCTGTTATCATTTTTTTTTTCCTTTTTAAGAAAATGCCTAGACATGTCGGTGTTGGGAGAATTGTCTGTTCTGTGGATCCTATGAGATCATTGAAAATACACTTTTCATTGTCACACTTTTCACTTTTGTTCATAGCATCTTCACTTTAAGAATTAGACGTGGGGGCCGGTGTTATGGCGTAGTAGGATAATCCTCTGCCTGCAGTGCCGACATTCCATATGGGCGTTGGTTCGAGTCCTGGCTGTTCCTCTTCCAACCCATCTCTCTGCTGTGGCCTGGGGAAGCAGCAGAGGATGGCCCAAGTCCTTAGGCCCTTGCACCCGCATGGGAAACCTGGAAGAAGCTCCTGGCTCCAGGCTTCAGATTAGCGTAGCACTGGCCATCGCAGCCAATTGAAGAGTGAACCAGCGGATGGAAGACCTCTCTGTCTCTCCGTCTGTAACTCTACCTCTCAAGTAAATATAAATAAATAAAATCTTTTAAATAATAAGAAGAAAATGTATTTGGGGATCACTCTCGGTTCATTTACTATTTGCTATTTAGTGCCCTGAAATTTGTCCTGTTCACTGTCAATGATCAAAATATTTTCAGACCTGCATCGTGAACTGTGACAAGCAGCCTTGGTTTCCAATGCAAGAGTACAGAGAGAGCTCTGGCGCCCCATTCTAGATGCCTTTGCCTGGCTCCGAGCAACATCAGGGGTGTGGTGGAATGAGAAGGCCATGCCAAGGTGGCCACTGGCAAGGGAGTGTCAGTTACTCAGGAACGACTTTGAAACCCACCTGGCAACGGAGCCTGCCTGGCAACAGGCTGTGATTGGTTGGGGCATAGACCGCCCCTTGACCAGATTGGCTGGT
The DNA here is from genome assembly GCA_949820135.1 of Sylvilagus floridanus. NCBI lineage: Eukaryota > Metazoa > Chordata > Mammalia > Lagomorpha > Leporidae > Sylvilagus > Sylvilagus floridanus. The sequence continues at coordinate 89,708,190 of OX463239.1, read as the reverse complement.
CTTGGCTATATAAGATGTAGTTCCAACTGTAATAAACGAGTCAGCGGGCTGCTCGCCTAGAGCCTGCTTTCACCCGACTCCCGGGGTCTGTGTGGTGACTCCGCGCCTCTTGCCCCCACCACGCTGCTCCTCTCAGAAACGAATCCACTGCAACATTGTGGAGAAATCCACTGCAACACAGGGGCACTTTCTAAGGCGACCCCCCACCCCACTGCCGTTAGTTTCTGCAATGAGCTGGCGGCGTTGATTAAATTCCCGCCAAGTCCATGCGTCAGGTGCAGCAGGGTGGAAACCACTAACTGGACATGACATTGGGGGACGTCGAGGTGAGTGTGACATTCTCTGGCAACGCTGGACTCGACACAGACAAGCAGCCCTATAGACACCCAGGCACAGGTGTAGAGACACCTGACCAAGGCAGTGTGGAGGGGCCCAGAGGGAAAAACTCCAGTGTCCATCAGTGGAGACCCAAGGAAGAGGTGCTTCAGCGCACCAGTGGCCATTAGGGTGACTGTCGCAGACTTACCTAATGACACAGAGCCCCAAGATATATTGGAAAGTAAAAAGCCAAGCTACAAAACTAAATTTTGTTTGAACGCATGTTTATTATGTATTGATAATATGTACATCCATTCTTAATAAACCATTTGCTAAGTGCGTGCAGTGTTAGGGAAAGTCTGAAAACACCCACAAGCATGTTGAATTTATCGTCTCTGTGGGTCTAGTTAGGGAGCGCTTTCTCTTCCTACACTGTTTTCCCATGAAGTTGACTTGTGCACATCCAACAAGTGTCATCATCGAGAAGACAGTGGTGCAAGATAAAATGACAGTGGCCCTGTGCCGTCACTTACGGAGGCTGCCACCCCATGGCTGAGGGATCGCGAGCATTGGTGTCCACGCGTGAGAAAGTGCTTACGCCGCGATGGGCTGGGACAGTGTAGGGAGGCAGAAGGCTTTGAGAGCCTGGCAAGTGGATATTCAGATGTCCTAGGGCAGTCATGATGCCTGGAAACCCTCATAGGCAGGGCAGCCCACTCATCCGTGCCACCCACTGCCCTTCTGGGGAAATCTGTGGCCCCTTAGCCCTTACTGGGTGTGTGTGTGTGTGTGTGTGTGTCACAGTCCCAGGATGCTCTTGGTCTGGGAGTGGCCATGTCCAAGCATCATGACTGTGTCACGGGTAGGAAGACCATGAAAACTCACGGCTGGCAATAGCTCTCAGCACCTGGATGGGGAAGCCCGGAGGCAGTTAGCCAGGGGATGAGGAAAAGGTGGGGACAGGAGAGGAGCCCCAGGGGGCAGAGGCGGAGGGAGGTATCACTGGAGCCTCCACCCTCCTCTGACCCTCCACCTCCCAGGCCCCTGTCCTGATGCCAGGTGGCTCCTCCCTCCCCTGGCTGCACTGCTGATGTCCTGTCCTCCTTGTGTCCCCATGTGAATGTGAGCCACTCCCACCAGCCCCCCCCCCCCCGGAAAGTGAGTGGCTTCTGCACATTGTGAAATGGGCGCACATGGAGCCCACCTGACCCCGAGGTTCTCTCTCTGGCTCTGAGCCTCACACGGAAGTTGCAAGGCACACGAGCGAGTCTGCCCGCTTCGGGGCAGGAGTGGATGGTTACTGCGGGGCAGAGGAGGAGACCGGTGCTTCTGCGGCTGCTCCACGGAGCCCCTGGGGTGCGGAGCCCGTCTGGGAAGGGGCAGCTGTGGCTCCTGCTCAGATGCTGCCCCCATCTCCCCCAGCACTCGCTCAGGTCCCAGACAGACAGACCGTGTCTGATTCCACTACTATACAGCGGACGGTGTGGCCACCCAGTTCAGGTTGCTCTGAATGCCTCAGGGCCCTCTGCACCTGCGAGGTTGAGATCATCCGGGTGCCTTATGGGACAAGCCCCAGGTCTAGACCGAGGACCAGCGCAGACCCTGATTCAGTGAACATCAGCCAGAGCAGGGAGCTGGCAGAAGGTACCTTCGCAGCCTCACCACAGTCCTCCTACCTCGGAGATGGGGTGGTCTCCCGCCACCCGCCCCCCCACCCCGCTCTCTTGCTGACCTGTGTGCTGGGATCCATTGCCTTGGCCATGGAAAGCAGGGGAAGATCAATTCTGAGTTCATGTGCACTCTGCCCTGTGCCCTGGCCTGAGCTCCCTCACGCCTCCTTGGGAGCTGGGAGGAAATCCGGAGAAAGCCACCTTGTGAGATCTCTGGGCCCCTGGGAACTGAACCATGGCCACCAGCATGGAGCAGAGGCTCCGGCCCCATGCCTGCCCGGGACCCAGCTGGGTCTCAACACCTCTGAGACACTTCCAGGCTGAGACCAAGCCGGGGCCCCCTCTCCGGGAGCTAAGGGTCCCCCAGTTGCACGTGGGCAGGAGCCAGCAGCCTGTCACTAGGCATTTCCCCCAGAGAGCTGTGTCCTGGCAGAGTCCTGCTACACAGTGGCCTCTCCCAGATCTGAGGGCTCTTGGGGAACACACGCGCGCGCATACACACACACACACACCTCCACCTCTGTCTCTCCTTAGAGGTGGGGGCCCTGGGCACGGTCCCTCCCCCATACGTTAATGTTAGGGACAGGAAGTCTAGAGCTTAAAGAACAAAGGCCCCCATGAGCACCAACAGAGGCAAAGAGCATACACCTGGTGGCTCCCTAACATGGCTGAGACCCCTTCTGCCTTAGGTCCCTGTTCTCACACGCAGTGTGCTCACGCCCCCGCAGCATGAGTCAGCGCTGTTATGCCAGGAATATGGACCATAAATATTACTTGTGGAGCTCCTGCCATGTGCCAGACACCGTTCTAAGCTCTTTAAAAAGATTTATTTATGTTTATATTTGTTTGAAAGGCAGAATGATAGCGGGGGTGGGGTGATGGGGAGAGAGAGAGAGAAACTTCCATCAGCTGGTTCAGCTCTCAAATGGCTGCAACAGCCAGGGCTGGGCCAGGCTGAAACCATTAGCCGTGAACTCCATCTGGGTCTCCCACGTGGATGGCAGGGACTCAAGGACTTATTGGGTCACCCTCTGCTGCTTCCCCAGGCACATTAGCAGGGAGCTGGATCAGAAGCAGAGCAGCTGGGATGCAAACCTGCACTCAATACGGGATGCTGGCATCGCAAGCTGCCGCTTGACCCACTGTGCCACAACGCCTCCAACCTCTAAGCACTTGCTATGGATTCCCTCCATGAAGCCAGACGTCCCTTGGGGGTGGACAAGAAGACTGAAGCACAGACTAGGTAGAGAACTTTCTCAGCATCACAGGCCAGTGTCCCAGAGGACTACAGGCGCCTGCCTGGTCCCAACTCTTGTCGGATGGTCCATATAAGGAGCCTGGTAAGAGACAGCAGGTGGCAGGAATGCTAGGGTCCAGCCAAGGCCTTAGCTGTGCCCAGCCAGAGCTCCCAACTTTGCCTCCTGGGCTCTCCCAACTTCAGGCCACCATCTTTCACCAGAGAGGAACAGGTTGGGACAAATCTGCCTATCGAGGCAACAATGTATCCTCCACCGGAAAATGCACCCGGGGTTTGACCACGTTCGTGTTTCTCTGCTCGTCTGCATCTGTCAAGGTGAACCTTAAACACTGGGGTAGAAAGCAATTGGTCCTCTGCTTTCAACTCCTTAAATTTCCGCCTTAAATTTAAATAAGCCACCTTAAATTTTGGCTGCACCTGTGGTTGAGATGGTTGGATGGAGGGGTTGAGGAGAGCGGGCTAAATGGGACGGGAGAACGCAGAGTCACAGCCCAGGACATGTGTGATTCTTGGTTCTTAGGGTGGTCTCTCCAGTATGCTGCGTCCACAACAAGCCGAGCCCTGGGGTTGAGCACGGTGCTCAGCATTTTGCAGTTAGTACTCTGGAACAATCACTAATGTACGTCCTGCCAATCATCCTAACGCCTCATGAGAGTCATCTAGGGCACAGGCAGAGAGGCTGAGACGCCACAGCTGGCAAGCAGCGGGGCAGGGGTTTGAAGCCAGGGGACAGAGCTCACACACCCAAACACCGTCCCAGCTGAACAAGGACGCATCCTAGTTACAGCCCCACTGGCAGGTGCTGATCTGAGGTCCAGTGAGTTCAGATAAATTTCTTCAGGGCACACAGGTAATAGAGAAACAGAGACTCAAACCCAGGCAGTCTGACCCCAGCCTTGCTCTTAGCCCCACCCCGCAGGGCGATGAAAACAAGAGCCAGAGAATACAGGAAAACATCACCAGCCAGGTACGTTCAGGGAGAAACGTTCAACATCATCTTATTGGAAGAAGCACATTGAGAAATACAAGGCGAAGTGCATTGTTTCCAAGAAATTAATCCTATTGCGTTTTCCCGGGCAAGGTGTGCAGCTGTCAACAGCTGTGGCGTCTGCTCGCTGAGTTCTCATGGTCTAGCCTCGGGGTGTGGGGGGAGGTGCACATGCCCATTTCTGATGCTAGAGTGCAGCTCGGGGGAGGCGCAAGCGGACAGAGGTGGAAAGCGTTCGCCTATACGTGGCCCCCCGGGGTGGAGGGCTGTGTGGGTAGGAGGGAGAGACGCAGGTCAGGATCCGGGGTGAAACGCTTTCACCCAGTCCAGGCTCGTGTGCCGGGCACTGAGGCAGGCACTGGGGGGATACTGGTGACCTACACTGGAGGCCGAGAGAGTGTGCAGAAAGGGACCCTTGACCTTTGACCCTAGGCCAGGAAGGGTGAGGAAGTGACCTTCCAGGAAGGAAGAACTACACATTCTCCTTGAGACTTAACCCCTGAGCAACCGTGCTAAGAGGTAATAAATCCTGAGTAGCATCAGCTGCCCTTGAAAGAGGACTTGATGGGGGCTGGCTGTGTGGTGCAGTGGGCTAAGCCTCCGCCTGCAGTGCTGGCATCCCACATGGGTGCCGGTTCAAGTCCCGGCTGCTCCACTTCCGATCCAGCTCTCTGCTAATGCACCTGGGAAAGCAGCGGTGGAGGATGGCCTAAGTCCTTGGGCCCCTGCACCCACATGGGAGACCCAGAAGAAGCTCCTGGCTCCTGGCTTGGGATTGGCACAGCTCCAGCCATTGTAGCCATCTGGGGAGTGAACCGGAGGATGGAAGACCTCTCTCTTTCTCTGCCTCTCTGTAATTCTGCCTTTCAAATAAATAAATATTTAAAAAGAAAGAAAGAAAAAAGACCCTGGAAATCTTCAGGTTCCTGATCTGGGAAAGAGAACGCTGCTCTGACTTTGACCGTGAGGGTAGCAGCCTGCACCCATCCTGTCCGCGGTTTCACCAGCCTTCGGGGCTGGACCCAGTGCGCTTCCAGCTTCCTCCTTCTGCAAATGGAGAAATTGGTGCCCAATTCCTGCCCCATCGCGGGCAGAGTTTGTGGTGCGTCGGTGAGGCTGCTGAGTGCTGTGGGGGTGTGTGTGTGCGTGCGTGCACTTGGGGGCACACTTGCACCTGCGTGTGGGTGTAGCCTGAGCAGAGATGCTGTTAAGAGCGAGGTCAGAGCTAGAGAGACACTGACGGATGGTCCACAGATTCCTGTATTCAGTTTCCCATCGATCCAGTCATTCAGCAAACCCGGATGGAGGAGCTATCTGCATGGGGTGCTGGGCACAGCTTCTGTCCTGCAGAGCTCGTAATTTTATCGGGGGGGAGGGGGGCAGGTATTAATCCAAGAGCTGCAAAGAGGAGCGTAGAACTCCAGACAGATAAAATGGCTTGCACTGGAGCCGGTTGTGGTGTAGCGGGTAAAGCTGCCGCCTGCAGTGCCGGCATCCCGTATGGGCACAGGTTCGAGTCCCAGCTGCTCCACTTCCTATTCTGCTCTCTGCTGTGGCCTGGGAAAGCAGTAGAACATGGCCCAAGTCCTTGGCCCCTGCACCCACGTGGGAAACCCAGGAAGAAGCTCCTGGCTCCTGGCTTCGGATTGGCGCGCTCCAGCCGTAGCAGCCAACTGGGGAGTGAACCAGTGGATGGAAGACTCTCTCTCTGCCTCTCCTCTCTCTGTGTAACTCTTTCAAGTAAAAATAAATAAATCTTTTTTTTAAAAAAAATGACTTGCATTATAAAAGAGAGCACAGGAGGGGGGGATCAAGCCAAGAGGACCCAGGAAGCTGAGTTTGAAGGCACGAGAAAAGAAAGCAAAGGCCCTGTGGCTGAAGGTAGCGCAGGAGAACAGGTAGCGGCTGGACCTGGAGAGGAGGATGTAGATGAACTTGCAGTTTGTTTGCTGGGTTGGCTGGGGGGCTGGTTGCTCTGACTTGCCCACTGTGCTGCTCACTCTTCTGAGTCACAGGCACAACGCCACTGCACCCCTGCTAGGTCGTGTGTCTGTGGCCTTCATTGTGGAGCCCCTCACGCCTGGCCACGGGAGGTGCCTGGGTCTCAGCCCAGGGCTGCCATCCATCGGCCAAGAGAGGGCTGTGGAATTCAAGCCAGGCCTTCTGTCTGCCTCCCTCCCTCCCTCCCATCCCCCAGCCCTGCCCCTGGGTCTCCAGATTCACCTGTGTGGCCGCTCCCCGAAACGGAAGTGGTCCCTACAAGGAAGTCACTGCACAGATTCCAGACCCAGACGGGTACACAACCCCCCCACCCCCCCGTCATCCCGTGCTGGGACTTGGGTCAGGGGAGCCAGGCTGCAGGGGCCTAGCCCATTCTTCTCCTCCCTCCTCTGTCTCTCTGCCTTCCACGGTGCGTCAGGAGGAGATGGCAGGATTCCCGTTTCCTCTTCCTGTCCAGAAGTCTCTTCTTCCACAAGCCCCGCCCCTCCTCAGCTGTCATCCCCAGGACTGCTAGCGGGCACCTTCTCCATGTTCTAGAAGAAACGCCATGGGCTGAGTCTACTGCGGTTGGCCACAGGCTGCCCTGGGTAAATACACAGTGACTGGCAGGCTCCACCAGCCTCCTGTAACCCCACTGTCTCTTCTCCCAGCTAGCTCTGGTGCAGGCTGGGCCCCCCCCCCCCCGCCCCTGGTTCCCGGCTCTCTGCTCCCCTCTGGTGGAGCCCTGATGTACCTGTAGCTCCTTGCCCTGCCCCGTTGACTTCCCGAACAGCTGCCAGTCACAGCCAAGCAGGTGAGTATTCCCATAGGAAATGGGGGGGGGTGTTGACCCCCGTATCTGTCGTAGGGATAAAAACAAGGAAATGGGGACCCAGGGGAAGCAGTGTTTATCCAGCCCCTGGGAGCATCAGGCACTGATCGGCTGCTTCACTGTGATGGTTCATGACTGAGGCCGGAGAATTTGAGTGGCTTGCCTGAGAGTGAAGAGGCGGGATCCGAACACAGGGCCTCGGTGAGCCGCTTCCTCTGAATACAGAGGCGACCCGGCAGAGAGGTTACAGGAGTTCTGGGCACAGCAGGATTGGTCGCCCCCCAACTCACGCAGCTGGGTACACTCTGATGTCTTCCTGTTAATGGCAGGAGGATGAAAGGTGGAGGCCTAATCTAATGGTGGCTGTTGTCTAAGGGGTGGGGCTGGGGGGCGGTCTTTGGGTCCTCAGGGGCATGTCCTCTGAGGGTGGGAAGGAGGGTGTGCACTCAACTCCTATAGAGCTGCCTGAATCCAAGGGGAGGGATGTCAGAGTTCCTAGAATGTCCAGCAGGGGGGCAGGGCTCAACTCCTCCAACCAGCAAGGTGGCTCCTCCCCTCCCCCTTGTCACCTGCTCAACTCCCCCCCCCCCCCGGGAAGCAACATCTGTCACCTCTAGTTCCAGCCACTGCTGGGTCAGGGAAAGCCTGGTTTGGAAGCAGGGGAGGGGAGGCTTCTGGGAAGGAAGACAGCTCTGGGTCCTCGTCTCCCCATCCCACCCACCCAAGAGTTCAGGATGAGTGCGTCCTGTTCCTGATCCCTGCTGCAAATCTCTGGGGGGGAGGCTGCTCCTGGCTGGGGTCTGGGTCATGGATAGGGAAGCACAGTTTATCCTCTAGCTGGAAAACCTGTCACCCTCCTGGCCCCAAAGAGCTCAGAGGTGATGCCGAGACCTTGTCCCTCAAGCTGAGAACTTTCACATGGGTGCAGTGAGCCAGGCTGCTGGCCATGGGAGGAGGACCCTCAGCCGTCACAGCAACTGTGTCCCTGTGGAGCTGCTATGGTGCGTTCCCCAAAGACTGCATTCGCTCACCAGGCACAGTGCCAGCTGTGTGTGGACATCTGGTCACCGAGGCCCCCGAGGCCCTGGACGTGGCCACCAGTGCTTTTAAGAAGCGCCTTGCACAGCGCGGTGCTGCGAAGCGGCACTGGTGCAGTCAGTGGGTTTGCACTTGCGCAGTATCTGGTGCTCAACTTTTAACTCTCTCTGCATTTTCCAGTGAGATTTGGGCTTGACTAGGCAGACCTGGATTTCAGTTCAGAATCTGGGAAATTTGCATAACTCCCCAGTACTTCAGTTTGACATCTGTAAAAAGGAACAAAACATTGATTTCCTGCTCAAATGCTCATGGAAAGGATTAAAGCAGATTAAATATATGGGGGCTTCAAAATGCTCATGGGGGCTGGCGCTGTAGCTCAGCGGGTAAAGCCACTGCCCGCAGTGCTGACATCCCATATGGGTGCCGGTTCGAGTCCCAGCTGCTCCTCTTCCCATCCACAGCTGCTCCTCTGCTGTGTCCTGGGAAAGCAGTAGAAGATGACCTGAGAAGAAGCTCCTGGCTCCTGGCTGTTTGGGGAGTGAACCAGCGGACGGAAGACTTCTCTCCCCTCCCTCTCTCTTTCTTTCTCCCCTCCCCCCACCTCTGCCTCTCTGTAACTCTCTGCCTTCCAAATAAATAAATAAATCTAAAAAAAAAAAAAAAGCTCATGAGAAAGGAAAGTCAAAGGTAAGCTCATCTTGGTGCAAAAAAATCAGAAATCCACAGCTTCAGTTTTCACGATGTGCGTTTTTCATGAACATTTCAAGACATCGCCACGTAAACCTCTTAGCCCAGCTCCTGGCGTGTAGCAGGTGCTCAGCAAACGCAGCCGGACTCCAGCTGAGTTTCACAGTCCATTTTCTCCTTTTCATTTGGGTTTGGTTTTATTGCACTTACAAGAGATTGATTTCTCTGCTGTGGCTCATTCTCTTTCTAGTTGCTGGCAGTACGTGAAACTGACTGCTCCTCTCAGGTCTCACACGGCCTTACTGTTGAGGGTTCCTTCCTTCCTTCCTTCCTTCCTTCCTTCCTTCCTTCCTTCCTTCCTTCCTTCCTTCCTTCCTTCCTTCCTTCCTTCCTTCCTTCCTTCCTTTCTTTCTTTCTTTCTTTTCTTTCTTTCTTTCTTTCTTTCTTTCTTTCTTTCTTTCTTTCTTTCTTTCTTTCTTTCTTTAGCTTTATTTATTTATGAGAGAGGGAGAGAGAGCAAGACCTTCCATCTGCTGATTCACTACCCCCAGGTGGCCGCAACAGCTGGGGCTGGGCCAGGCTGAAGCCAGGAGCCAGAAGCTTCTTCCAGATCTCCCACCTGGGTGGCAGGGGCCCACGGACTTGGGTCATCTTTCGCTGCTTTGCCCAGGCTGTTAGCAGGGAGCTGGGTGGGAAGTGGAGCAGCGGGGACATGAACCGGCGCCCGTAAGTCATGCGGGTATCAGAGGTGGTGGCTTTCCCTGTTACACCACAACCTTGGCCCCCACTTCAGAGTTGTGTTTTGGAGGATGATTTGATGGAGTTGGGAAGCAGACAAACCGGTTTTCCCAGCCGTGTCACTGCGCCTTGGCTGCCAGCTTTGCCGGAGGTGGTGCCATGAACATTCCTGGATGGTTCTGAGTGACCCAGTTCCATAAAATGTCTGAAAACTGATCACCGGATCAGCTGGTGAAAGGTTCATTCGCCAAATATGTATGTATGACCTACAATTGAGCAAGGCCCGGGGCTTGTGGGCCCAGCGGCCAGTCTGACGCGGATTCTAGTTTCTGGGGTTTCAGGGTAGGGGCGGGGCCCGCGGGAACCCCTCTGCGTGCCCTCCTGGATCCACTCTGGACCCTTCTTCCCGCATTCTGAGCCCAGGGGTCGCCGACCTTGACGGGCCACGTGTCCTCTAGTGGGAGGCACCAGCAGGAGCAGGGGAGGTCGGGACACCAGGCACAAGGTTCATGGACTTCTTGCAATGGCGATTGACAAGGGGCCAACACAGAACCTGCACAAGATTTATCGGGAACTTATACCCGTGCATAAAGATGACAGCAGCAGAGCAGAAAGAGATTAAGGGGTCTTCAGGGGGCTGGGGGTGTGTGGCCGGGTCCCCTCAGTCTCTGGGCCCTCCCACTCTGCACACGGCACTCCAGTGTGCACCTGGCTCCGTGTCCTGCGCAGGTGTGTTTGCTTATTTTGCACACGACACACCCAGCCACCCAGGTCCCGTTTATTTACTTTTGAAATATTTATTTGAAAGGCGGAATGATAGAGAGGGAAAGGGAGAGACAAAGATCTTCTTTCCGCTGGTTCACTCCCCAAATGGCCACAACAGCCAGGCAGGGCTGTGTCAGGCTGACTCCAAGAGCCAGCAACTCCATCCAGTCTCCCACATGGGTGGCAGGGGTTCAAGGAGCCATCCTGTGCCACCTCCCAGGTGCATTAGGGAAATGAGGAGGGACTGGACTCAGACGGCGCTCTGATAGGGGATGCAGGTGCCCCCAGCAGCAGCTTAACCTGCTGAGCCACAGCACCTGCCCGCACCCTCCCCCAGCCTGGGGGAGGGGCTTGCTGGGAGCTCCACCTTAGAACCATGGGGGTAGGAAGAGCAGGTGAGAGGGCAGGGAAACAGGGAAGCAAAGCTGGAAGGCACGGGGGACCAGGCTCTGCAGGTCTTACACAGTGGGCAGGGCTTGTCCTGTGTTAGTGTGGGTGCTCGCTGCTGGGAAGGCGTGTGTGTGTGACTGTGTAAGTCTGTGCATGTGTCTGTGTGTGTATATTTGTGTAGGTGCACGTGTATACACATGCATGTGTGTATGCATATGTATACGTGTATTTATGTATGTATGTATATGTACGTGTATATACGTATTTGTGTATATGTGTGTTGTGTGTATATGTACATGTATATGTGCAATGCTTGTGTGTATATGCATATATATGCATATGTGTGTATATTTATGTATTTTTGTATATGTGTGTTATATGTGTGTATATAAGTATTTGTGTATTTGTGTGTATGTATATATGTTTTGTGTGTATGTATTTGCATGTTGTATGCATGTATATGTGCATGTATGTGTGTAGATGTGTGTATGTGCATGCTTATATGTGTATATATGCATGTGTGTATGTATATAGGTATCTGTATATACACATGTACATATGTACTTGTATATATATGTGCTGTATGTATGTATATATGTATGTATACGGGTGTATGAATATATGTATTTGTGTGGGTGTGTGTATATGTATGTATATACATATTTGTGTATATGTGTGCTGCATGTATGTAGATATGTGATGTGTATATGTATGTATTTGCATGTATGCATGTATTTATATATGTTGTATGTGTTTATATGTGTGTGCATGTGTGTATGTGTGTATGTGTGTATGTGTGTATGTGTGTGGGCACTGTGTGTATGTGTGTCCCTGGGCGTGTCTGTGGGCTGAGCAGGGGATGCTTTAAGAGTGCGGCTAGAGGCAGAGACATCAGCGGGGACCTCCGTGCTGAGGAGAGGACGGCCTAAGCCCTCCTCGGCACGGTGGACCCCTGGGCCGGGCAGCTCTGCTGTGGGAGCCGCCCGGTGCCCGCTGCAGCCCTGGCCTCTGCCCGATGCCAGCAGCTCCCTCAGCTGTGTCCAGAGTCTGTCAAATGCCCCCTGCGGGGCCAGCTCACCGGGGTCGAGAACCCTGCCCTTCGGCCTCCGATCTGGCCGTGACCGTGGGCTGGAACCCGGCTGCCCGGCTGTGAAGTGCGCCGCGCTGGTTCCAGCCAGCAGGCGTCTCGAGGCTCGGACTGAAAACCGCTCATTGGCGATTCAGTATCGATCGGTCTGGGCGGGCTGCTTTTGGGCATTTTTCCCTGGTGGCCAATTTGTCCAGGTGACACTGTCCCGAGGATGGCAGCTTCCGGAGCTCCAAATAACGGGGTGTGAACAGGGGTGGGGGAGGCCTGGCTGGGCAGGAAGTGAGTACTTCCAGCAGGTGCTGCCCTCACCCTCGGGGTCCGTGGCTTCCTGGAACATCCTTCTGTGCTGGGCTCACAATCGGTCCTTTACCTTAAAGAGCAGCCACTGGGTAGATGCCCGAATTGGAGACGGAGCCCCCTGCCCCCTGCTCCCCTGCCCCCCTGCCCCCCTGCCCCCAGCTAGGCCACTCCCTGTGAGTGCCCCGAGACCACAGCCCGCTTAGTGCGTTCAGGTTAGAACAAAACACCATGGACCGGGCGGCTTGTAAGCAACAGAAACTGCCCCCACACAGTTCCGGGGACCAGGAAGGCCAAGATCAAGGCCCTGGTGGGTCCGGTGCCTGCTGAGGCTCTGGTACACGGCCATCTTCCCACACGGGGAGGGGCGGGGGCTCTCCAGGGCTCCAGTCCTCTGGTCGATCACCTCTCAGAGGGCCTGACTCTTAGCCCCAACGCCTTGCAGGCTGGACTTTCAACACAGGAACTTGATGGAGGGGACACAAATGCTCAGACCACAGCAGAGCGCTGTGGGACACGGGGAGGAGTGGACACACAGTGCTGCTGTTGCATCTGGAAAATCCATGGTGATTCTTTTTTAAAGATTTACTTATTTATTTGAAAGTCAGAGTTACACAGAGAGAGGAGAGGCAGAGAGAGAGAGAGAGTCTTCCATCCGCTGGTTCACTCCCCAATTGGCTGCAACATCTGGAGCTGGGCTGATCTGAAGCCAGGAGCCAGGAGCTTCTTCCTGGGTCTCCCATGTGGGTGCAGGGGCCCAAGGACCTGAGCCATCTTCCACTGCTTTCCCAGGCCACAGCAGAGAGCTGGATGGGAAATGGAGCAGCCGGGTCTCGAACCAGTGCCCATATGGGATGCCGGCACTGCAGGTGGCGGCTTTATCCGCTACACCACAGTGCCAGCCCTGAGTGGTGATTCTTAAACTTGGCCCTCACCAGAATCGGCTGTAAGGCTTATTAAAACACAGTGCTTCTGATGCAGTGGGTCTGGGGCGGAAGCTCCCTGGTGATGTGCTGGTGTAGGCACCACACTTTAGAAGCACAGCCTTAGACACATCGTAGAGCTAAAAGCCATCTAAGTGGGGGACAGAGCATGGGCCTAGTGGTTAGGACACCGCATCCCACAGCAGGGTACCTGGGCTTGATACCCGGCTCCAGCTCCGGACTCCAGCTTCCTGCTCCTGTGCACCCGGGGAGGCGGGGCTGATGGCTCGTGCATGTGAGTCCCTGCCACTCACCTTGATCGAGTTCCCGGTTCCAAGCTTTTGGCTTCAGCCTAACCCCTGGCCACTGCGGCATTTGGGGAACCAGTTGGATGGAAATTCTCTCTGTGCATGGATCTGTCTCTCAAAATAAAAAAAAAAAAAAAGAAACAAAACAAAAAACCGATAATCCATGTGGTATGATAAGCAACGCGGAGGATTGGTGCCACCTTGGAAGGCTGTAAGGTTTCGGGGTCCCCATGTGTTAAAGGATGGTTTGTACCTGAAAACGCCCTCCAGCCCTGACCATCGTCGGCCTGGTGTCCTGACTCCTCAGCTAGCTGAAGCCTCGTCCTCCATCCTGGACAGAGGCCCTGGGGCTGCTGCCAGCCCAAGCCCAGGGGATGGGGGGTGACAGATGATCCTGGCTTGCCTGGGACCGGGAGGTTTCCAGGAACGCGGGACTCCTAGTGCTAGGAAAGTCCAGGACAAACCCAGAGGAGCTGGGACGAATTGCTCCCTCCCCACTGCTGCGCCCAGCCCCGGGAGTCCTGCTCCATAGCCCCGCCTCCTGCCCTGCCCATCCAACCAGCAACTAGAAGATCTCTCTCTATCTCCCCCCACTCCCCATTGCTCTGCCTTTCAAATCCATAAATCTTAAAAAAAAAAAAAAAAGGTCCCTTCCTTGTCTTCTGTCTGCCTGCCAGCTATGGACTGAAAGTTTGTTATCTTCCCCGTGTGTTGCAATCCCGACCCCCAATGGAAGGGAGGGTGGAGGGTGAAAGAGGCCCAAGGGAGCTGCCTTGCCTTTCCCCTGTCTGCCACATGAGGGCGCTGCTAGAAGCCATCCTCAATGAGCCAGAGTCTCCTGGGGGCTTGATGGGGGGGGGGGGGTCACACAACCCTCTCCCTTTGTAACCTTTCTATTACAGCAGCTGAATGCACACGCCTTTCCCTCTTCTGCCATCGCTCGTGTCCCCTGTCCTGTTTCCTGGGCCTGCTGACCCTTCCCAGGCTTCTGGTCCCCCGTGAGAGTGGACGGGATGGGACGAGGTCATCGATGGCCATGGGTAATGCCAATGGGATTATGAGTCCCTGGACCGTTCGGAGGATAGGAGAGCTGTCGCCTGGATCCTGGGACGGAAGAGGCTTTTGGATGTTCTAAGGTCAAGCACCACAGGCCATTTGCACCGCTCTGGGTGATCTCCCCCAAGGCCTGTTCCTCTTCCCGGAGCATCCTGGACCTGCTCCCGAGAGAGCCACATCATGGGGATTCTGGAGAGACCTGGGGCTTCTGGAATTTTCCTTCTGAGATTCAACTTCCTGTGAGTGGCTGCTGGGCAGGAAGCAGAGGCGGATCCAGGTTTTGGTGGGGCCTGAGAGATCCTCTTTCATAGAACAGACCCAAATGTACAGATGGAAAATGCACGCAGGGCCTTGGGGGGGCCTGGGGTCGGGGGCCCTGGAGTTTAGCTGCATGAGCTTACTGGTCAACCCAGCTGTCCTGGTCAGAGGCGAAAATCAAGACAGCAGCCTCCTCATGTTTCCCGTCCTCAGGTGACCCTGGGGTCCCGTGCAGTGCGGGAGGGTGGAGACAGGCAGGCGTGGGACCCAGTCCTGGCTTTGTCCCTGGCCAACTGCAGCACCGAGTCACGCTGTGGGCCTGGGGTTCCTCTTCTGCAATCAGCTGGGGCTGCTCCTGGCGTAATTACTCCGAAAGCTTTCCCGAGCCGCCTCCTGCAGCCTCAGAACTGAATTCAAACGACTCGGGAGCCCCTTGCACCTGCCAGGACAAAAGCAAGTGCTTAAAGTGATGGCCGAAAAAAAAAAAAAAAGGAAAGCTTTTTGTAACTTAAGGATCCACTTCATAACGTGTCATTTGACAGACCCGCCACACTTGAGAAAAGTGCACTTGACCACGGGCCAGGGAATTCCTCCACTTGTCTCAAGAGAGTCTCGCCTCTGCCATGGTGGTGTCAGTGCCTGGTCCCTGATGGGGGGGGGGAGGCTGCCCCTGCCACCCAGGAGCACCCCCGCCCCCCAGAAAGACATGGGGGAGGCAGGGAGGACAAGGAAAGGAAAGAGAGCCGGGGGGGGGGGGGGGTTCCTCTTCCTGTGCTGGGTTCAAGGTTCCCCACAGAGGGGAATCTGGTTTAAGCGGAGTTAAGTTTGGGCATCTCTTTGCTCCTCTTTCTTTGAGGGGGTCCTTTCCTCTATTCCAGATGCTTCCCGTGATCCCAGTCCCACCCTGCCTCAGCACGCACGCCTTCCCTCTCTGTAGGGTCACCCTTGACCTCCAGCCTCCATCCCAGCCCACCTCCATCAGTCCCCAGGCCCAGGTGACAGGCAGTGGGGGTGGGAAGTAGAGGGAGCTGACTGAGCTCTGAACGTCGTCCTTCCTGGTACCTTCACTCTCTGGAAAGCGGTTGTATCTAAAAGAACTTCTGTGGCCACCTGCACGGGTTCTCGGGGCAAGGAAGCCATTCTGAAACCCAGCAGCTGAGGGTCACACCCAGAGACCACTGCTCTTGGGGATCCTTGAATTCCCTGAGTGTGGAAATCTAGGCCAAGAAGGAGGGGCACGGTGGGGGAGTATGGGGAGGGGGAGGGGAGAGGCTGTTTGCAGGTGCATCTGTTAAGGGGCTGATGCCTGCTGGTTGGGAGGCAAGTCTTGGGGACTGCGGCAGGAGGACTGGCAGGGGTTAGGGAAGTCAGGGGGAGCCGGGCGATGAATGGTGGGGGGCGGGGGAGGGACTTGGACGCGTCCTCATTTGGTGGGAACTGGGGGATTCCCAAGGCTTTTGGGCCTAAGAGTGCTGCTTTCAGGAACAATGGATCTGCCAGGGATGTGCCTGCCGGGTGGGGCAAGGGAGCTCGGTTCCCCAGGAACGCAGGGCTGGGTGGGGCACAGTGATGGTGTTCCAGTGCAATGCTGCTTGGGGTCCCAACAGAGCAGCTGGAGAAGACAGTCAAAACCCTCACGGTAATCTAAGGATCCCACAGGACGCCGGGGCGGGCTGCTGCACAGCGATGGGTGACAAGACGAGTTGGGGTAGCCGAAGGGATTCGGCCACTGGTCTATTGCACGTGTCTTTGTGCATACATCCTTGTAAACTTGTGTGAATATTTCCTTAGGGTACTTTTTCCAAAACAGAATTAGCATATCAAAGCGTATATGCGTGTAAGCTTTTGATAGACTCTGACATCTGTTCTTTATTTTACTTATTGAAAACTTTTTTGTTTTTATAGATTTTTGATCTTTGCGTTTCAATACATTGTGTATTGATCAGCACATCCATTACCTTAGACATTTATCATTTCTTTGTGTTGGGAACATTTAAATCCCCCTCTACCAGCTACTTGAAATATACAATTAATTGCTGTCAACCGTGGCTACCCTGCTGTGCTAGGGAACAGCAGAGGGGCTGGTGCTGTGACTCTACCTTTCAAATAAATAATTTTTTTTTAAAAAAAGGAACACCCAAAGTTACTCCTCCCCACCTGTACCCCTGGGTTACACTCTGTTTCCCTTCCCCCACAGCCTCCCCAAGATCTGGTAATCACTATTCTTTTTTTTTTTTAATTATTTATTTGAAAGGCGGAGTTACAGAAAGAAAGGGGGAGAGAGAGAGGAGAGAGAGATCGCGCTTCCATCCATTGGTTCACTCCCCAAATGGCTGCAGTGGCCAGGGTTGGGCCAGGCCAAAGCCAGGAGTCAGAACTTCTTCCAGGTCTCCCCCTGGGTAGCAGGGTCCACGCACTTGGGCCATCTTCTGCTGCTTTTCCCAGGCCATCAGCAGGAAGCTGGATCAGAAGTGGAGCAGTGGGGACATGAACTGGCGCCCACATGGGATGCTTGCGTCACGGGGGGTGGGTTTACCCGCTGTGCCCCAGCGCCGGCCCAGGTAACCACTGGTCTACGCTCTACGTCCGTGAGACCGACGTTGCAGCTTCCACATGTGAGTGAGAACACGTGGTATTTGCCTTTTGCCTCTCGTATCTCCCTTAACGCCACGTCCTGCACCCCCACCCGTGTTGCTGCAAGTGATGGGATTCCATCCCCTTGGGGCTGTCCTATTCCTTCCCGCCTTTTCTCTCTCCATCTGTCTGTGGATGGACAGCTGGACTGATTCCAGATCTTGCTATTGTGGATGCTGCTGCAACAAACACGCAGGAGCAGCCGCTGCTGCAACGTGCTGGCTTCGTCTCCTTTGCATAGAAACCCAGGAGTGGGGTTGCTGGATCGTGTGGCAAATGCATTTCCAGTTCTTGGAGGAAATTCTAGACTGTTTCCACAATGGCTCTACTAGCTTGTGTCCCACGACCGCAGTAGGAGAGCTCCCCTTTCCCTCTCTCCTCGCCAGGATTTGTGATTGTTCGTAGTTTGGACAATGGCCGTGACCGCTGGGATGAGATGACGTTTCCTCGGCTTATCTGTGGTTGTCTCCTTGACTTAGCGTTCCCTGATGCTAAGTGACGTGGTGCGTTTTTGCATATATTGCTGGTTATTTGAGAAATGTCTATCCCATTTTAGATTGGATTACGGTTATTATTCTTTGCTGTTGATTTCCTTGGATTTCTGATACGTTCAGGACACCACGCCCTTGTCAGTTTGCAGCTCTTCTCTCCCGTTCCGCAGGCTGTCTCTTCACTCTGTTGCTCGGTTCTCTCCCTGTGCAGGTCGCTTCAGTCTGATGTGCAGGGAACACCTGGTTAGTCTTTGCTTTCTGTTCCCTGTGCTTTTGGATGCATATAAAAAAAAATAGTCTAGACCAATGTTCTGAAGCATTTCTCCTATATTTTATTTTAATAGTTTTATATTTGGGATCTTTTTAAAAATATTTATTTATTTGAGAGGCAGAATGACAGAAAGAGGCAGAGACAGAGAGAGAAGTCTTGTATCCGCTGATTCACTCCCCAAATGGCTGCAATGGCTGGAGCTGGGCCAGGCTGAAGCCAGCAGCCTGGAGTTTCTTCCAGGTTTCCCACATGGGACAGAGGCCCAAGTACTTCTCAGGTGCATTAGCAGGGAGCTGGATCAGAAGTGGAGCAGCTGGGACTCCAATCGGTGCCCACGTGGGATGCTGACATCATAGGTGGCGACTGTACCCACTAGGCCACAATGCCAGCCCTGGAACTTCAGAACTCTTAATGGATAAAGTGGATGGCAATAGATCTTCCTTGTTTTGGAGAAACATTTTTATTGCAAAGATGAGTGGTATAACACATTCGATTTCATTACACTCATAATTAATTAAAAGCAACAATTGAGCATTCCTAATGTGAGAATCTGAACTCCAAAATGCTCTGAAATCTGAAACTGGACCCTCAAATATTTTCACATTTCAGATCTTGAGCTTAGGAATGTTCAACTGGTAAATTCTACCAAATATTCCAAAATTCCAAAAAAAAAATTTCCAAAATCTGAAACACTTCTCAACACTTTGGATAAGGAATACTCAACTTGAACTTGTTACTGCTTGTTGAGAGCTTAGCACATGTCAGGGCCTGGGATGCATGCTCACACATGTTCTCTTGCATAACATATGCTATGCAGTCATGTTGTGCATTATATATTACATGCTATTTGCCGTGTTTTACATTACTACTTGTCACATGTTATAGATTACATATTGTAGACAGGAGGAAACTGGCAGCTGTATCTCTTTTTATCTTATTATTTCTTTATTCAAAAGGCAGAGAAACATAGAAGCGGGCTGCTTAGAGAGAGAAAAAGAGAGATCTTCCACCTGCTGGTTCACTCCCCAAATGCCCACAACAGCCAGCGTTAGGCCAGGCCAAGCCAGCAGCCAGGAACCCCACCCAGGTCTCCCACATGGGTGTCAGGGACCCAAGCACTTGGGCCATCTTCTGCTGCCTTCCAGGATGCGCATTAGCAGAAGGCTGAATTGGAAGCACAGAGTAGCTGGGACTTGAACCAGGTACCCCAGTGTAGGATGTGGGTGTGCCAAACAGAGGCTTAATCTGCTGAGCCACACTATCTGCTCCTGTATCTCTTTATCTCCCCCTTCTTTAAAAAATGTTTTATTTTTAGGAGCTTGCCCGTGTATGTGCATGTGTGCATGTATGTGTGTATGTGTGTGCGTGTGCGCATGTGTGTGGATGTACAGTGTATCGTGATCGGGCTGATGGGCACATACAGCACCTTGGACTCTGCATTGTGGACCTTGGACACCTTGGACACGTTGCGTTGTACTGGGAACATTCAACAACATTGAATGTTTTGAAGTAGTCAATCAATCGTTAGCAGCTGTTTCTGTTTTTTTTTTTTTTTTTTTAATTTTTGACAGGCAGAGTGGACAGTAAGAGAGAGAGAGACAGAGAGAAAGGTCTTCCTTTTGCCGTTGGTTCACCCTCCAATAGCTGCCGCGCTGATCTGATGGCAGGAGCCAGGTGCTTCTCCTGGTCTCCCATGCAGGTGCAGGGCCCAAGCACCTGGGCCATCCTCCACTGCATTCCCTGGCCACAGCAGAGAGCTGGACTGGAAGAGGGGCAACCGGGACAGAATCTGGCGCCCCGACCGGGACTAGAACCCGATGTGCCAGCGCCGCAAGGCAGAGGATTAGCCTGTTGAGCCTCGGAGCCGGCCAGCAGCTGTTTCTGATGCTTGGGTTTCCTAACTGACAGCTGGACCGTTAAAGGGTCAGAGGGTTGCATTTATTCCAGGTGACTTGCTAGGGCTCTGCCTGCTCAGGGTGGAGAAGGGAAGGAAGTGACCCGTGGTCTGGGAAGAGTGGTGAGGCTGTGTGGTTGTTGGCTCGGTGGACATCACTCAGATGCAGCCCTTCCGGCCCTGGGTGGGGTCACCTTGCATCCCTGTGGTGGGCAGGAGTGGAATGCTGGGAGCCATCTTCCACCACCTTCCTAAGCGCAGTCTTGGGGAGCCGCACGGGAAGTGGCGCCGCCTGGTCTTGAACCAGCGCTCTGATATAGGATACTGTCATTGCAGGTGGCGACTAAATGTGCCATAGTGCCTGCTCTCAATTCACCCACCTTGAGGGCTCATCTCCACCAGGTGTTCCCTGCACCCTCCTTGGCTCTCTTCTGGCCTCGGATGAGCCCCTCCAAGCTTGCCTGTGATGCTGAGTCCCCTCCAGTCCCAGAATCCTCTGCCCTCCTTCTCGCTGCCACCAGACAGATCCTGCGATGAAGAAGCATCCTTGGCCGACCCCTGCCATCTCCCATCCCAGCCCTTCAGTGGCTCCCGACAACCACCGATGGATCAAAAGCCAAACCGAGCTGGTTATTACGTGCGGGGAGCATGGAGCAGGTGGAGAGGGGAAGCAGCGCTGCTCCTGGCTGCCTCCTCCCCGCACACATGCCTGATGGGTTTCATCATTTCCATTTTCAAATACGACTAGAAGGAAGCAAAGCAGATGTTTGCCGGGGGTGCTAGTTAGCGAACTGTATGCTTGGCGTTTCCCACGAGGGATGACTGTCAACCCCAGAGAACACACAGCCAGATGCGAGGGTCACAGGACACTGGGTTCTTCTGGCCCAGCCAGAGTGGCACAATCTATTTATTTATTTATTTATTTGAAATGCAGAGGGGGGAGAGAGAGAGAGACAGAGAGAGACAGAGAGAGATCTTCCATCTACTGTTTTACTCCCCTAATGGCTACAACAACCAAGGCTGGGCAAGGCTGAAGACACAAGTACAGAACTCCAGGTCTCCCACGTAGATGCAGGGGCCCTAAAACTTGGGTCATCTTCTGATACTTTCCCAGGCGCATCAGCAGGTGGTGGGATCGGAAGTGGAGCAGCCGGGACTTGAACCGGCCTCCGCAGGCGATGCTGGTGTTGCAGGCGGTGGAGGCTTAACGCCCTGGCCACAACACCGGCCTCGAGTGATAACTTTCTTGCGTGGTGCCCTACGGGACGCTCTCTTCTCTTCCTTTCGCCCCTACTGTCGGCTACCCTTGGCCGTGATCATGACCTCAAATCTGTTGTCATAAACTCCTTGACGACCAGAGGGCCAAGCACATGGAGCCCCTCCTGCAGGTGACCCAGGGCCAGCCCACGTTTATTCTCTGCTGCGCCCGCAGGTTTCCGCGTGGTCATCGCACCCCAGGGAGCGGGAGACACCACGACTCTCGTTTCAGAGAGACTCAGAGATGATACGAAACTAGGTCAGAACCTCACAGGGTCCTCGGAGGGAGCAGGACTGGCACCCAGGCCTCCCCAAGGGGCGATGCTTGTTGAGCTCCACCCACACCTGTCTCCAGGGAGGATCCAGGCCTCTGGGTCTTTCCCAGGACCCCCTCATTTGAATCCCGCCCCGTGCACGCCTCAGTGCCAAATGCGAGGGGCTTGGAAGCGCACCTGCCCGCTAGACAGTGGGGAACTGGTAACTGAATGATTTTTGAAGCAACAAGTCCTGCTTTGTAATCCACTCCCGTGTTAACACTTGCGTGCTGCAGGAGGGGAGAGGTGTGACTGTGAGGGTTCACGCTCCCCGCCACTGGCTAGCTTTGGAGGATTTTCTATGACATTCAAAAAATGAAGGGGGAAAAAAAAACCATAACCCCAAACCGCTTTACTTTTATGAGCGAGTAAGCATATTTCTGTATCAGTCTCCTCTTCAAATGTTCCAGTTTGGGCTATGGGTTTTAAAAAAGGCACTTTTTTTTTTTTGGCCTTTTTTAGAGAAACAAAATGGGCTTTGAATGGTGGTGTCATTCTGTCATTCTTTGTCTTGTAAAGGAAAGGCTGCACCTGGACTTCAGAGCTCAGAGTGGCCCATTGCATCCACGTGACCAGGGCTGCAAGAGCCCCTCCAGGGCCGTCCCAGAAAGCAGCAGAGGGCAGCTCATGGGGAGAGCGCTGCCGTCACCGGGGCCTGCGGTGCAGCCCACAGACATGTGACCAGGGACCCAGATGAAGCCGGGCTGAGTCAGGCTTTCTGCGGGCCGCGGAGGCACTGGCTAAGCAGAAAGCAGAGCCCCAGGAAGTGCTTCCCCGGCTGGGCCCCCTCCTCCCTGCTCCTGGGCACACCCCAGCCCGAGGCCGGGCTCAGATCTGCGGCCAAGGCTGCCCCAGTCCTGGGCCTGCCTCCGTGAAGTCTGACCGTGGTGGAGGGAAGACGGTGCTGGAAGGGAGGAGGGGGAGAGGACCCCGGGACTGGTTGTGCATCCACGGCGTGGCTCTGTCCCGGGTGCCTCAAGCTGCCACAAGCCCGTCGGGGAGATGGGTTTCACATTTTCTCCCAAACCCCAGCGGTGGACCCTGCATTGGGCTTCGGAGGGCGGGTGTGCTCCGCTTTTTCCAGGTCAGCAGTCAGAGAAATGAGGCAGTCTGAGATCCACGCTCCAGGCGGGTGCTCGGCCTGCGCGGTCAAGGTGCCGGGTAAGGTGCCGCAGCCCACAGGGAGGTGCCTGGGTTCAAGTCTTGCCTCTGACTCCAGCTTCCTGGGAATGCAGACCGTGGGAGGCAGTGGGGACAGCTTAAGTGGTTGGGTTCCTGCCACCCACGTGAGACGCTGCCTCCGAATTTGGCCTGGCCCAGTTGTGGCTGTGGGAGATCTGTCTGCCTCTCTCATCTGTAGATGTACAGAATATAGATAGATATACAGATATGTACAGAATATAGATAGATATACAGATATGTATAGAATGTAGATAGATCTCTATCTCTCTCTATATGCACACTTATTATATAGCATGTAAATATAATTATCTAATATATAAATGCATTATGATATATACCATTTACTATACGTATACTATATGGATGGTAGACATATATATACTATATAGAATACATAAATATAACAATACATTATATCATTATGTAACAAATATATTATGCAATATTTACATATTATACAGTATACATAATCTACATAATATAATATGCAAATATGTCTATAATAGATGATACATAAGTATTTATGTTATACGTGTAAATGTCTATATACGGTGTAATCTGTAATTTAATATTGATGAATCCTCACCACACAGGGTGTAGACACTTCTCTCTATACAGCACATAAGCAATCTCCAAGTCCGTGCGCCCTGGCCTGGGGGTCCCTCTAGCTCCTGGGTCAGCCGTCTCGTCTGAGGCTGCGCAGGGCCCCCGCCAGGCACGTCATGACGTCACAACCACAACTGGAAGTTGCCCCCGGCAGGTGTCACGGCTCAACGTCCACGTTCTACCTGTGGGTCAAATCCCTCCCGGGGTCTCACCCAGGGCCTGGTTCCTTCTTGGTCGCCCCTCGGCTGGGTCATCTTGGGTACGCCCCTTTCCCTCTCTGACCTGATTTGCGAGTCTGATGGAGTGAATTCTAGAACTTTCCTGTCCGGGAACGTGTTTTCCTGCTGCTGCATAGCTCGTCTCTCTTTCTCGCGGCCGGGGAAGCGTTTTTTCCCACAGGGGCGGCCACAGTGCTTCTTCCTCGGGTTTCTAGGGTGTGGCAGAAGAGGTAGAGGATTTGGGGTATTTTCCCAGCTCGGCTTCTCACTCCCAGATCCACCTCTGCGCAGCGGCTGGAGGGCGGGACTCCTGGCACAGCCCACCAGCCCCTGATCTGCCCACCTGCACCTGAGCAGCCAGTGGAGGGAGGAGGGTGGAGACTGAGTCACGGAGCCCCGAGCCAGGCTGGCCCCTCAGTGGTCCCTCGCTCCTCCACCACAGCTGTCACTCACTCTCTGTGGGTGTTTCCTCTTTAGCAGCCTGCGCGCCTGCCCCGGCCTGTAACAGACACACGGTTCAGGCCCCCTGCCCTGCGCAGGTGCCTCTTGCCCGGCTGCTGTCTCCTTCAGCCTCGCACATCCACGGCTGTTCTTGCCTACGCCCGTGGGGGCACGAGTATCCCTCCCTTTCCAGGTCATCCCATTCTACTGGCCACATAGCCCGGCTGACCAATCCCACCCAGCCTCCCTGGCTGCTCCTGCTGCGGGCAGGCCAAGTCCAGGGGCCCCTGCCTGAGCCTGGCTCCCACCTCTGCGCCCCTGAATTCCCCTCCAGGACCCGATCTGGAGGAAGCTCTTTCCCAGAAGCCTCCTCTGCCCATGGCCCAAGTCGAGAGAATGGGCATCTCCTTGAGTGCCCACCCAAGCCCTCCTCCGTCCCCTTCTTGGTCCTCTCAGGAGAAATGCTGGGGATGTCTGCGATGGGTAAAAGACCTCTCCGGTTTCCTGCCCTGCAGGTAGGAGGAAGTCGTATGCTGGTGGAAGGAGAGGGGCCTGGGCGGTTTTTGCAGACAGAAATTGAATTCTTGTGGCATGAAACACACAAACCAAGCGCGGCAAAAGTCGGCAGTCGAGAACCCTCTGGCAGAGCGTGGCCACGAACTGCTGAGTCTCTTTGTTGACGTGAGTTCTGCTCCAGGGTGTTGCTGGCGTGGTAGCCGTTTGGGAAGGAAATGATTGCCCAGAGGAAAGACAGAGCGATGTCTTACTTACCTCTGTGTCCCGACCTCTCCCACGCTGTTGTTACCGATGGTGCTCTGCAGTTCTGGGGTTTGCAGTTAAAGCCCACACGTCCGCTCTTGCCCCTGGAGATGGCCGCTGAGAAGTGAGCAGAGTAGGTAAAGCTTCCATGAGCGCTGTCTCTAAGGCGTTGGTCCCTTTCTGCCTTTCCCCTCTCTGCTGCCTGAGGTTGAGTTTCCTGGCTTCCCGGGTGCCAGCCGCGCCTACGTTGGGTCTTCCCCTTCCACGCTGGCCTTCGGTTCTCTGTGCTTCCCGGGGAACTGTGGCCAGGGAGAGGGTTTGCCGGGCTGCCCCGCGCCCAAGGAGCAGAATTGCTGTTGGCTGTCTCTGAACGAGGGGAGCTCTGGCTGCCACCCAGGAGCACAGTGCAGGTGGGGAGCAGCGTTGGTGGAGCCGGTTTCTGGGGTGCACGCAAGGAGTTCATCAGTCGAGTGCCCATGGCTAAGGTGACTTTGGAGCGAGAGCTGAATCCTGGCAGCGCTGGGTGACTGACATCCCTGAGGGTTTGAGCAGCCCCCTGGCTGCTTAAAAAGGTATGAGTGGGGAGGGGGCCGTGTCGTGTGCAGCGGGTTCAGCCGGCATCCCATATGGGCACCAGTGTGTGTCCCAGCTGCTCTGCTTCCGATCCAGCTCCCTGCTATGTGCCTGGGGAAGCAACAGAGGATGGCTTAAGTCCTTGGGCCCCTGCACCCACGTGGGAGACCCGGATGCAGTTTCTGGCTCCTGGCTTTGGTCTGGCCCAAATCTGGCTGTTGTGGCCATTTGGAGAATGAAACAGCGGATAGAAGATCTCTCTCTCTCTCTCTCTGTCTCTCTCTCTCTGTCTCTTTCTCTTTCCATTGTTCTGCCTTTCAAGCAAATAAACAGATGAATAAGTCTTGTAAAAAGAAGAATATGCTGGGCCGGCGCCATGGCTCACTTGTTAATCCTCCGCCTACAGCACCAGCATCCCATATGGGCGCTGGTTCTAGTCCCGGATGCCCCTCTTCCAGGCCAGCTCTCTATTGTGGCCTAGGAGGGCAGTGGAGGATGATCCAGGTCCTTGGGCCCCTGCACCTGCATGGGAGACCAGGAGGGGGCGCCTGGCTCCTGGCTTCGGATCGGCCCAGCATCGGCCAGGTGGCGGCCATTTGGGGAGTGAAACAACGGAGGGAAGACCTTTCTTTCTGTCTGTCTCTCTCTCTCTCTCTCTCTCTCTCACTGTCTATAACTCTGCCTGTGAAATAAAAAAGAAAATTAAAAAAGAATATGCTTTGAAAAACATAATGAAAAGTACAACTGCATCAGTCTTCAGAAAAAGAAAGGAAGAAGTGCAGGGGCCTAGAGAGCGCCCACGGAGTGGAAGAAGTCAGATGGAGTGGGGTGAATGATGCAGAGACAAAAGCTAGCGTGGGTGAGCCCTACCAAGAAGGGCACACGCACGGCCATATTTTTGCACCTGCGGCCTCTCATTTCAAATTTAGCTGCAAAGGGTCAAGCAAGAAAGACCTGGACTTGGGTGTGGGAGCTGTAGGACCACACACACAGCAGGGCTACACACAGTGGGACTACACACAGCAGGGATGCACACAGGGGGACTGCACATGGGGAGGCTACACACAGTAAGGTTGCATACAGTGAGACTGGCACAGTGGGACTGCACATGGCAGGGCTGCACACAGGGGGACTGCACATGGGGAGGCTGCACACAGTGAGACTACACACAGCAAGGCTGCATACAGTGAGACTGTGCACAGTGAGACTGCACATGGCAGGGCTGTACACAGTGGGACTGCACAAAGTGGGACTGCATACAGTGGGACTATTCACAGCAATGCCACACACAGTGGGGCTGCGCCTGGTGAGGCTGCACATAGTAGGACTACACACAGCAGGGATGCACACAGTGGGACTGTACTGACAGGACTGCATACAGTGGGGCTGCACATGGGGGGCTGTACACAGTGGGGTGCACACAGCAGGACTATACACAGTGGAACTACACACAGCAGGGCTGCATACAGTGGGAATGCACACAATGGGACCACACACGGCGGGGCTGCATACAGTGGGACTGCACACAGTGGGACCATGCACGGCGGGGCTGCACACAGTGGGACTGCACACAGTGGGACCACGCACGGCGGGGCTGCACACAGTGGGCCTGCACACAGTGGGATCACGCACGGCGGGGCTGCACACAGTGGGACTGCACACAGTGGGACTGTACATGGCAGGACTGCACACAGTGGGACCACACACAGCAGGGCTGCAGAGTGGGACTGCACGCAGTGGGACTGTACATGGCAGGACTGCACACAGTGGGACCACGCATGGCGGGGCTGCACAGAGTGGGACTGCACTCAGCAGGCTCTCCCGCACAGACTGGGTGGAGGAGTCCCCAAGCCAAGGCTGGGAGGCACTGCTGTGCCCGTGGGCAGAAGCTGCCTTGAGACACTGCGGAGTGAAGCTGCAGCTTTGGGTGTGCACCTACTTGTGGGCAGGAGCGTGGAGGCACCCCTACCAGCTGCAGGGAACTCCGTCCACCCCTGCCGGCTGCAGGGAACTCCGTCCACCACTGCCGGCTGCAGGGAACTCCGTCCACCCCTACCACCTGCAGGGAACTCCGTCCACCCCTGCCGGCTGCCTTCTCCTCGCCTGGCTCCTCCCGGCAGGGGCTGCAAACCTGGGCTCTGCCCCCGGAGTGCAGCACCTGCTGCAGTCCAGGCTCTCAGGGTGGGAGACCCCTGCGAGCAGGCACCTGATCTGATTGCACTTTATTTAACTTCAGGGCAATGCCCTCTCTGTGTTTTTGTTCCATTTCAGATTATTTTAAGTTAGGAACGTTGTGTGTGTTTCTGGTCAAAGCGTGCAACAAGCCCGGAGCATGCGCTGTGCGAGGCAGAGACCTCCTCCTTTCTCACCACTTCCGTTCCCCAGGTGTAAGTCGGCCACCGCTTGTGGTTTGAGACGGAGACGCGCCCTTTGAGATCTGTGTCTGGGTGAGCACAGTGACATTTGACTATACACATTTCCACCTGCAGCTGTTTGTTTGTTTTAATATCTACCTCCTTTTTTTTTTTTTTTTGACAGGCAGAGTGGACAGTGAGAGAGAGAGAGACAGAGAAAAAGGTCTTCCTTTTGCCGTTGGTTCACCCTCCAATGGCCGCCGCAGATGGCGCGCTGCGGCCGGCGCACCGCGCTCGTCTGATGGCAGGAGCCAGGAGCCAGGTGCTTTTCCTGGTCTCCCGTGGGGTGCAGGGCCCAAGCACTTGGGCCATCCTCCACTGCACTCCCGGGCCACAGCAGAGGGCTGGCCTGGAAGAGGGGCAACCGGGACAGAATCTGGTGCCCCAACCGGGACTAGAACCCGGTGTGCCGGCGCCGCAAGGCGGAGGATTAGCCTGTTGAGCCACGGCGCCGGCCAATATCTACCTCCTAATCTTTCCACGTTGATACATAGTTCACTCATGCCTGGTCATCAGCTCCATCATGTTCCTTTGTTGGGATGCATGTGGCTTTGCCGAATAAGTCTTGGCCCGAAGTATTTCCAGCATTCCACTGTTGCAGATAAATACGCTGGAGTGAGAAACGGGCAGTTTCTTTAACAGAGACTCCTAGGAGTGGAATACACATCTACGACTGATACAGTAGGCAATGCCAGAATTTGCCAAATTGCCAAAACCTATATGCCCTTTTTGATGTATTTATTTTATTTATCTGAGAGTCAGAGCCAGGAGAGTAAGAGAGAGAGAGAGAGAGAGCGAGCGAGCAAGCGAGCTGCCATTCACTGGTTCATTCCCTTAAATGCCAGCAGCAGCCAGGGCTGGACACCAGAGCCAGGAATCTGAATCTGAATTCAGGTCTCCTGTATGGGTGGCAGGAACTCAACTACTTGAGCCATCATCTAGACTGTGCATTAGCAGGAGGCTGGAATTAGAACAAAGCGGGGCTCGAACCCAGACACTTTGATATGGGCCGTGGGCATCGTAACCAGCGTCTTAGGCTGCTAGGCCAAATGCCCCTCTTCGTATTCATCTTCTAACAGCAAGTTCGGCAGGTACCAAGCATGAGCGGCTGCGTCCTGTGCCACACGTTCACTGCCTTTTCCTCGCTGCTGCTGGGTGTCCGCTGACAACTTGACTTTCAGAAGTAGCACCAGGCAGCCCCACAGGTGTGGACCTTGCTGACGGGGGCAGGCCGCACCTGCAGAGTGCTGCCTTCGCCTGGGGTGCCTGCTCCACGTTGTCTGCCCTCCGGGTCCCCCCCATCCCTGTCCCTGACGCCTCTGCAGATTCTCTCCTGCCCCCCAGCGCCCCACTGCCTCACTCCACAACACTGGAGATCACCTGAGTGTGAACCGGTGACAAAGCCTGCTACACTAGGGCGACACATGTGGGGATGGAGGTTGGCAAGTGGCCAGCGAGGGAGAGAGGTGGTACTGGAATCTTGTGAGTGTGTGGGTCCCCCGAGGGGAGAACGGGAGGAGGCCGGCACCGCGGCTCACTAGGCTAATCCTCCGCCTGCGGCACCAGCACCCCAGGTTCTAGTCCCGGTTGGGGCACAGGATTCTGTCCCGGTTGCTCCTCTTCCAGTCCAGCTCTCTGCTGTGGAGGATGGCCCAAGTGCTTGGGCCCTGCACCTGCATGGGAGACCAGGAGAAGCACCTGGCTCCTGGCTTCGGATCGGCGCAGCGCTGGCCGTAGCAGCCATTAGGGGAGTGAGCCAACGGAAGGAAGACCTTTCTCTCTGTCTCTCTCTCTCACTGTCTAACTCTGCCTGTCAAAAACAAACAAACAAACAAACAAACAAACAAAAACAACTTGGTGGAATGGGTGGAGAGAGGAGGACAGAGGGAAGGAGTAGTCCGGGAGGAAAGGTGTCACTTGGGAAGAGGTTAAGGCCCAGCCGGAGGGAGACTTCCTGGGGAGGAAGGGGTCTCAGGTGTCAGGTGGGCGCAGGTTGGAATCCCAGTTCTGCCGCTGACAAGTGGTGTGATCTTGAACTTGGTATTTAACACACAGTTTTCTCATGTATAAAATGAGGATAGCATTCTCACCTGCCGGGGTCATCCTGAAGACGGTGAAATAAATTTTCGCACATCCCTGGCAGGGTGTCTGGCGTCTCTTAACTCTGCTCAGCTCCCAGTTAAGAACAAGTGTTTGTGTGGGTCAAATGACCCACCTGCTCTCTCCCTCAGAAGGCAACTTCAAAAAGCTCTGCTCAGCTTTCCCCAGGCCCTGAGCCCCTTTCTTAGGCTGATGCTGGGAGCGGGCACTGGTCTTGACTGGGGTTGATAGATGCAGGGAAGCGGGCCCTGGTAGCCACCCGCACCTCACCCCCTGCTGCTGGTGGGCATTTAACATTTTACCCTTCATATCCTAATTGGGCTGGGGCCCTATATGATGAGCTTACGGCCACCAAAAACTCTCAGGCTTCTGTTGGCAAAAACCCATTTTTTTGTAGAACAGCAGAACTTTGAGTTGGAAGCTGCAAGCTTGCATCCAATTGGTTGAGACCCACCTAATCTCCATTTCAGTCTGGTGAAATGCTCTTGAGTCCTTATCCCACCCACAGCAGTCTCAGCTGATTTCTTTGTCCAGACGCAGAGGGGTTGGCGTGGGCCTCTGGCCTAGTGGTCTAGCTTCACACAAAACAGCTCGTTCAGGTCACTGCTTTCTTAGTTTTCACTTCTTGGCTTATTGGGGGCCTCTGCAACATTATTAAAGACTGACAGCCCAAGACAAGACAAGGTTTTCATGTGTTCTCATGTTGAAATCTGTTCTCTTCCATGAGAGAACTTCAGCCCAAACATATCTTTCAGGCATCACTCTTGCAGATATTACTCTCTTAGTTTTTTAAAAAATACTTATTTGAAAAGCAGAGTTATAGAGAGAGCGAAGCGAGAGAGACAGAGACAGAGAGGTCTTGCTTTCTCTGGTTCACTCCCCAACTGGCCACATTGACCAGGAGTGGGCCAAGCCAAAGCCAGGAGCCAGGAACTCCACTTGGTTCTCCCACAAGGGTGGCAGAGGCCCAAGTATTAAGCCATATTCCACTATTTCCCAGGTGCATTAGCAAGGAACTAGAATGGAGCAGTCAGGCCTAGAACTGGTGCCCAGATGGGATCCAGTGTCTCAGGCAGTGTCTTAACCCTTTGTGCCTAATGTCAGCCCTGGTTTAGTTTTAAGTATGGAGTGCCTCGGTTCCAGTATTTTTTAAAAGATGTTATTTATTTATTTAAAAGGTAGAGTTACAGACAGAGAGAGGAGAGACAGAGAGGTCTTCCATCTGCTGGTTCACTCCCCCAAATAGCTGCAATGGGTGGAGCTGGGGCGATCCAAAGCCAGGAGCCAGGAGCTTACTCTGGGTCTCCCATGCAGGAGCAGGGGCCCAAGCACTTGGGCCATCCTCTACTGCTTTCCCAGGCCACAGCAGAGAGTTGGATGGGAAGTGGAGCAGCCGGGACTAGAACCAGTGCCCATATAGGATGCGGGCGCCGCAGGCGGGAGCTTAGCCTACTTCACCACAGTGCCTGAGTTCCAATCTTGACTTCTGGCTCCAAGATCCTGTTAATGCAAAACCTGGAAGGCAGTGGTGATCGGTCAACTACTTGGCTTCATGCTACCCAAGTGGGAGAGCTGGATGGATTTCCTGGCTCCTGGCTTTGGCCTGGCACATTCCTGGCAATTGTGAACATTTAGGGAAAGAACCTATAGATGTGAGAATCTCTTTCTCTCCATTCTGAATTTTTAAACAAAGTAAAATGAAACAAAGATAATGGTTTCTGATGCTCTCTGCCACTTTCCCCGTCAAGTGTCCCCGTCAGAGCCCTGGCTGTTGTCCCCAGGCTGGCGCTGGTGTGTCCTGTCCTGCACCAAGTTTGTGAAACAGGGACTCTCTGTGAGTGTTCCCTTCTCCCGGTCAGCCTGAAATCCGGCCCTTCTTGGCTCCTGGGGCGTTTGTTGTTGAGTGAAATTCTGAGATCTTTCTCATGCAAAACCTTCCATTCATAAAAAGCTGCCGCCTGGAAGACCCTGGGCCCTCTTGCAAGTTGAGGAAGAACCCGCCGACTGTTGTAGAGATTTTCTGCTCCCCCACACCCTGTGGATGCTAACCGCTGCTTAGTGCTCCTGGAAGGGAACGAGCGAGCGGGAGGGTTTGGTCAGGTCTGAGCACAGCTGGCTACGGGGGAGCAGTCTGGCAGCCTCCCCCGTGGGAGACCTTCAGTGGGTGATGGATGAGCAGAGCTGAAGACCAAGCCCCAGGGACTGCAAGTCGTCTGGGCAAACAGCGCCCGACAGTGAGTGTTTTGGACCCAGCAGGGGACGCGTGCGCTCCACGAGGCCTCTCCAGGCAGCCATCTGCGGTTAGCACGCGCGGCTGGCTGCTGGCCTTCCCAGTCTTAAATAAACAAAGATGATTTAGCATGTGAGACGAGGGAGTTTCCCTTTGCAAACCGAAAGTTCAGAGCAGCGGGAATACAAGGAGAAGCGCCCAGGCTGGGAAAGGAATGAGGCCCCGCCCAGCACCGGGGCGGGGCGCGAGAGCCTCTGCTCGCCTTTTGTTCTCTAAGAGGGTTAGAGTTAGGGAGTGGGAGGTGTCAGGAACAAAGGGGTCCCCTTTAGCTTCCTCTAGACCCTTTTCCTTCCCTTGCCCGGAGCACGCTGCCCCGCGCATCTGGCAATGACTCAGCAAGATCAGTCCTCATCAGGGCCGGTGCCGCTGACTGACTGTGTTGTGTGTACACGTGTGCACGCGTATGATGCAGGCGAAGACTTCCTCTGGCCAGTGCTGTCCCGGACTCTTGGGGCCACCATGCAAATGTTCAGCAGCCCGTGCTGTATGTCAGCGTGTGAGGCTACTGAGCCCTTGAGAAGTGACTGTGGCTAGGGAGAAAACTGACTTTTTAATTGCATTTAAATTCAATGGATTGGGGCTGGCGCTGTGGCATACCAGGTAGAGCCACCACCTGCAGTGCTGGCATCCCATATGGGCGCTGGTTCGAGTCCTGGCTGCTCCACTTCCTATCCAGCTCTTTGCTGTGGCCTGGAAAGCAGCAGAAGATGGCCCAAGTCCTTGGGCCCCTGCACCCACGTGGGAAACCTGGAGGAAGCTCCTAGCTCCTGGCTTTGGATTAGTGCAGCTCTGGCCATTGTGGTCATTTGGGTTGATGCTGGGAGCTGTAAACTCAATCTGATCTTCCACCTGAGTGGCAGGACCCCAATCACTTGAGCCTGCTGCCCCCCAGAGTCTGCATTAACAGGAAGTTGGAGTCTGGAGCCAGAGCTTGGTCCTGAATTCATGCACTCTGATGTGTGTCCCAACTGGTGTCTAAACTTCTAGACCAAACACCCGCCCTCTGTATTCAATGAATTTTAATGGAAATGGCACAGGCCACTGTCCAGGACTCAGAACAACTCGCCCACTCCCTATCTCCTGTGTTCGACACGAGTACTCTAGGATGGCCTCTGTGCCAGCACAAGGCTCAGCCTTACCGAGGTCCCAGCCACACCGCATGGAGCTCCAGTCCCATGGAGGCGAGGGGAACGGAAAGAGAGGGTGCTGGGACCTGAAGGATCCAAGTTGTCTACAGAGCAGCATTCGGGAAGGAAGGCGAGGATCCCTGTTCCAAGCCCATTCAAAATGAGTTAATTTTTAAAGATTTTGCACCAAAATAAACATTTGACTTCCCATTTGGTCATACGCTGTTTGAGACATTCTTATATAAGGAAGTTACAAAGAAAAATAATTAAGGGGACACTCAGGGCCAAGACACTCAGTACAAGAAATGTGGAATCTACAGGAAGAAAGTAATAAATATATATATGTAAATATATATATATATATTTGACAGGCAGAGTTAGACAGTGAGAGAGAGAGAGAGAGAGAGAGAGAGAAAGGTCTTCCTTCCATTGGTTCACCCCCCAAATGGCCACTAAGGCTGGTGCGCTGTACCGATCCAAAGCCAGGAGCCAGGTGCTTCCTCCTGGTCTCCCATGCGGGTGTTGGGGCCCAAGGACTTGGGCCATCCTCCACTGCACTCCCGGGCCACAGCAGAGAGCTGGCCTGGAAGAGGAGCAACCGGGACTAGAACCCGGTGCCCATTTGAGATGCCGCACTGTAGGCGGAGTATTAACCAAGTGAGCCACGGCGCCGGCACAGAAAGTAATATATAAAAGGAAGATTGTTGTATGCTATCCATATTTGAATAAATAAACAGCATATTTCATGTGAGAGGGCTAAATGTTATACTGAAAGATGACTAGGCTATATAACCACACACACAAAGAAAGCTGAGGGCTTTTATTGGAAATATATAAAATGAGAATTTATTTTAAAATACAAAGAGAAAACCATGACGCAATTAGAAATGCAATATTTAAAATACGTTCACGAGGGATGGGTGCTGTGGTGCAGGGGGTTAAGCTCTGTCTGGGGCACCCACCGCCCGTATTGGAGCTCAGGTTCAAGTCCCAGCTCCCTGCTGATGCATCTTGGGAGGCAGCAGAAGACTGTCCAAGTGCTTGGGCCCCTGCACCCATGGGAGAGACCCAGATTGAGTTCTGGGCTCCTGGCTTCAGCCTGAACATCCTTAATTGTTGTAGGCATTTTGGGAGTGAACCAGAAAATGAAAGAGATAAATCTCTCTCTCTGTCTCTCCCCCTGCCCCCAACCACAGCTCTCTCTCCCTTTCAAGTAGATAAAAATAAATAAATAGGGGCCGGCTGTGGCGCAGTGGGTTAAAGCCCTGGCCTGAAGTGCCGGCATCCCATGTGGGCGCTGGTTCTAGTCCCGGCTGCTCCACTTCCGATCCAGCTCTCTGCCATGGCCTGGGAAAGCAGTAGAAGATGGCCCAAGTCCTTGGGCCCCTGCACCCACATGGGAGACCTAGAAGAAGCTCCTGGCTCCTGCCTTCGGATCGGCACAGCTCTGGCTGTTGCGACCATCTGGGGAGTGAACCAGCGGATGGAAGACCTCTCTCTCTGTCTCTTCCTTTCTCTGTAATTCTGTCTTTCAAATAAATAAATCTTTTAAAAAATAAATAAATAAATAAACTTAAAATTATGTATTTATGAAAATTCAAAGCAAATAAATATAGGTCAGTGGAACAGACTGAAGGACCCAGAACTGAACTCTGCTAATGTAAGACTGTGATGTTGAGTATTTTACAGCAAGAAGACAATGCAGGGCTATTCGATCAGAGTTGCTGGCATTGGGGAATAGCCGGTTCAGACAACACACTGAGTGCTTCCTGGTGCTGCGTGTGCAGCACTCTTACCTCCACCACTCACACAGGCAAAACGTGCACAACACAACAAAAATCACAATTTCACAGTTGGACTTGCCTGGTTTCCAGTCCAGGCCACACTGATTGTTGGTTGCAACATCGGGCAAGTTCTTTTAGTCCTGCAGGCTCAGGGCTGTGCCCTCTAGAACAGGGATTCTGATCATACAGCCTTCCACGGGGCCCTGGGAGAGTAAATGAGAACCTAGAGGCCAGGGGTTGGGTCCCAGTGCCTGGTGTGTAGCAAGAGCTCTATGCACGTGGCTCCTATGGCAATTCCTTCAGGCGATCAAAGATATGCAGAGTAATGTCAACACCACGTCACACCCACTGAACAGCAGCCACTGTGGGCCAGACAGAGAGTGATGAAACTGGTACATCCGTAAACTGTCAACCAGCGTGGCTGTTTGGGACAGCAGTGTGACAACAGAGACATGGCTAGAGTCTATAGAACTGCACACAACCTATCACCCAGCCCTCCAAAACAAGGGTATGAATGGAGCCTTTGCATACCATGTGTCTGAAGGGTTTGCGTTTATCATCGAGATTACAAACTGTACTACGAGAGTACAGTGGGGGCATTTGGGCGGGTGGTTAAGACATGGGTTAGGATGCCCGTGTCCCATATCTGGGGACCTGGATTCAATTGCGGGCTCTGCTAAAGCAGACCCCAGAGGCAGCAAGTGAGGGCTCAAGTAATTAGTCTCCTGCCCCCACGGGGGGGCCCTGGCTTGGATTCCCAGCCCCCAGCTACAGCCTGGCCCGGCCCCGATCGTTGCGGGCCTTTGGAGAGTGAACCAACAGTTGGGAGCTTTCTCTCTCTTCCTTCCTTCTTCCCTCTCTTCTCTTCTTTTCTTTCCTTCTCCTCTTCCCTCCTTCCTCTCTCTCCCTGTCAAATAAATAAATAATAATTGTTATGTTAAATTTCATGGAAGGCAGAATTAAAAACAAATGTAGTTGGGTGCAAAGAAGTTTGAAATTCCCGTCTAGTTTTTTCCTAATGCACATTTTCCATGAACTTTTTGAAGTTCCTGTGTATACCGTCTCAAGAAGCTGCACCTGCTAGACCAGGCTCTAGTTTAGAATTTTCTGTACCACATTGGGATGCACCAGCATTGGGAGAGCCAGTTGCCGGCCCCCGACTCATTCTCTTCCCAACTTTTAGGTGTGACCAGCACTGGGAGGAGCTTCAGGAATGTGTATGGATACCTCAGCTCACATGTCCACATACTGTCCATTACCCCGCACCCGGTGGCCACTCCTTGGGGCCAGTTCTGGATTCTTGGCTGGTGCGGTTGAACCTCAGGGGGAGAGACTCTGGAAGGAGACTATGCAGGCCCTGGGATAGGAGCATGGTGCCAGTGGGGCAGGGGCTCCCGGGGGGGTCCTAGGGACCTGGAGGGTGATCTGAAAGGGGGATTGTGCATTTGGGGTGGGCTTGTTTCTTTGGCTTGAGGCTTCCTCACCAGGAGGTAGGGACACAGCCAGAGGACAGGCAGGGAGACACCTGTGACCTGATTCTAGTGCAATGCTGCTTAGAACGCTTAGAATCTATCCAAGGAAAGTAGGAAGAACCCATTCAGCAGACAAAAGCGCTCTCTGCTCATGTCGGCGGCTCTCTGCATTGCATCCTACACCGAGACACCAGCCTAGTGTTCCCCAGCCAGGAAATGCTGAGACAGAGGTGGTCAAGCCGTTCAGAGAAACAGCGTGCCACCATTAGCACCGGGAAACGTGGTGCGCATGCAGCAACACAGATCCCGTCTGTGTGCATAATGCTACACCAACACTGCCCACTGGGGGGCATCTGTCCCTCCTGGGGCAGACTTGGATGCAGCTTGCTGAGAGGACAAGAGCTGCCCAAACGAGGATCAGCTCCTCCCCTGTCGCTGGAGGGAGGCGAGGACTTCAGGGGGACTGGGGAAGGAGAAGAGCTGGCTGGTTGGCTGGGTGGGCTTGGGTCACATCCTGGGGAGTTGGAGGTCGGAACCTGCTCCCCGCCACACTGAAGCAGAAAAAGCTCTTATAGGATGATGCTCCTGTCTGCTTGGGTTGACCGTGACCTTGAGCTCAGAGCCCTTTTCCAAAGCATCCCGCCTGCAGGTGACAGCGCACACTCAAAAACCAGGCTCGCAGTGTTTGCTTTGGTTTCTTAGAGTGATCTTCGCCGCACTCACTGAGCATCTCTTGTGTCCTGGGTGCAGTGGGTGCTCTGTTTCTCTGGATCCTGGCTGCCACTGGTGACGTGTGCGCCTCGGCTTGGCCCAACAGCCGGAAGCAGAGAAGCCAGACTCGGGACCTCTGTGCCTCTATTTGAGCCAGTGTTCCCCTCTTGGCTACAGACTGCTGATCCAGGGTCCCCAGGATCTAGGGGGGCTCTATCACGGTGGGGTTTCCACAGATGTGGGACAGTGGTGGTGCTGAGAAATCAACAATGGCCTCTCTGGGGCCCCAGGGCCATCTCTGTGGTTCTAACAATGAAGACATGCTGATACTTCATTTCCATTTTTGAGAGTGAAAAGAAATTTGATGATGGTCTTAGGTAAGCAAGAACCAGGTACAGCACGGAGCAGGGGGTGGCAAACCAGGCCAGGAGTCGACTCTGGCCCCCTGCTTGTTCCTGAACAGTCCGTGATGGGAGACTGGATTTTGCAGTTCTCAAGCGTTGTGGGGGGGCGGGTGAAAATGATATGAAATTCAAATTTCTGTCACTGTCAATGAAGTTTTACTAAAACACAACCACACCCATTTGTCCCTGTACAAACAAGGGTACTTAACACATTTCATAGAAAATGCACAAGGCCTTTTTTTTTTTTTTTCTTCAAGAGGTAGAGAGACAGAGAACTCCCCAGCCACTGCTCTGTTCCCCAAATTTCCGTGATGGCCAGGGTTGAGCCAGCGTTGGGAGGCCAGAACTCATTCTGCCTCCTGGGGTATGCATTAGCAGGAAGCTGGAGTCGGGAGCTGGGGCTGGGACGCAAACGCAGCACTCCAGTGTGAACTACGAGGCTGCATGCCCACCTGTGTGTTATCTTGCAGTTCCATTTTTTCAAGGCCTGTTTGCAGTACCTACCACCTTGTGTTGTCTACAGTGGCTTTTGTGCCACACCAGCAGAGTTGAGTAGTTGCAACAGACAGAGCATGTGGCCTGCAGAGCCCAAAATATTTACAACGAGTCCTTTGCAGAAAGACTTTGCTGACCGCGAGTGGACAAGGCTGTAACACCAGCTGTTTAGCAGTAATTGGGCATAGGGCACTCATGTGTGGAGCACCTGCTGAGCCAGTTAAGCTCTGCTTCTCTAGATGATTTCAAATCCTGCAAGAACATCTTATTGATTCCCCGGGCAGAGCTGGGAAATTAGCCAAAGCCTTCAGTTCAAATTCTACACCTCTTCAGGATCATGCTCTCATGTTGTGGTGGCGCTGTGGCACAGTGGGCTACCACTTCCAGTCCCGGCTGCTCCACTTCCCATCCAGCTCCCTGCTAGTGCACCTGGGAAAGCAGCAGAAGATGGCCCAAGCCCTTGGGTCCCTACCATCCACGTGGGAGTCTGGAATGGATTTCCTGGCTCTGACTTCAGCCTGGCCCAGCCCTGACTGTTGGGCCATTTGGGGAATGAACCTGTGGCTGGAAGACATCTCTGTTTCATCATCTTCTCCCGGGTCTCTCTACCTCTCAAATAAAGCAAATATGTCTGTTTCTTTCTTCTTCTTTCTTTCTTTCTTTCTTTCTTTCTTTCTTTCTTTCTTTCTTTCTTTCTTTCTTTCTTTCTTTCCTTCCTTCCTTCCTTCCTTCCTTCCTTCCTTCCTTCCTTCCTTCCTTCCTTCCTTCCTTCCTTCTTTCTTTCTTTCTTTCTTTCTTTCTTTCTTTCTTTCTTTCTTTCTTTCTTTCTTTCTTTCTTTCTTTCTTTCTCTTTTATTTTTTTAGAAAAAGGAATCCTACCTAAGACAGGAAGAATACAGTCGGGGCCCTGAATCCTGGAGACAGCCTAGTGTGCTCTCGTAACCAACCACCCTAGTACGTAGTTCAACCTGCAAGGCGTCAGCAAACTCGCAAAGAAGTGGAAGCAAGTCCCACGCAGTCCCAGGTTCCTCATGGTAACTACACGCTTTTTCTCAAACAGCAACCATCGAATTATGTCATAAGAAGTTTCAGTGCCCCGGCTCTGCCGCAGCCTAGGAGTGTGCGTGTACTTGCTCTGTCTACTGAGTGAGAAAGCCCGATCTGTCTGGCTCTGCCGCAGCCTAGCTGTGTGCGTGTACTTGCTCTGTCTACTGAGTGAGAAAGCCCGATCTGTCTGGCTCTGCCGCAGCCTAGCTGTGTGCGTGTACTTGCTCTGTCTACTGAGTGAGAAAGCCCGATTTGTCTGACACTGCCTGGCCTTGGATGACTGAGGTCAGGGGACAGAGGAGGGGTCTCAGTATGACGATGGCTGGACGGGGTGGAGCTGTGTTCATTTTCCGAGGAAAGAAGCCATCCACGGAGAAGTTCCTTTTGACTCCAGGCAGTAGAACACATGAGGCTGTTACGAAAGGTTCATGGAGAATGGGCTTAAAAGATGCGAGGATTTTGGTGCAAACACTTCACAATCCATGCGTACAAAGGGGCTGCAAAAACATCACAGAAAATGCATATCGTGAAAAAACTAGGCATGGGTTTCAATTCCTTTTTTGCACCCCCAAAGACCTATGTTTTAATTCCGTTTTCCAAAGTCCCACAAACTTTTTGAAGTACTGTTGCATTTACTCAGAAAATCATGAGGGCCCCTGAGCCAAGCACGGGCCAGACCCTCTCCCTGGCCAGGGGGCGGGGTCTCCCGGAGACCCCGCAGTGACCAGAGAGGACCCCACTCCCCAGCTGGGAGGCTCTGGACCCCACCTCCCTACTAATGCACACCTTTGGAAGCAGTGGTGATGGCTCAAGTCCTCTGGTTCCTGCCTCTCACTGAGAGATCTGGATTGAGCTTCCAGCCACCAGCATCGGCCTGGTCCGCTTCCAGCTGTTGCAAACATCTGGGGAGAAGGGGAGTGGCACTGTGGCTCAGCGAGTGAAGCCATCGCTTTCAATATCAGTATCTCATATGGGAGCAGCCAGGTCAAGTCCTGGCTGCTCGGCTTCCGACCCAGCTGCCTGCTCATGTGGCTGGAAAAGCAGCAGACAGACGATCTCAATCCCCCTCACCCCCAACTCCCATAACTCTGCCTGCCTTCCTTCCTTCCTTTCTTTCTCTTTAAGTATTTTTATTTATTTATTTGACAGGTAGAGTTACAGAGAGAGAGAGAGAGAGAGAGAGAGAGAGAGAGAGGTCTTCCTTTCATTGGTTCACTCCCCAAATGGCTGCAATGGCCAGAGCTGTGCTGATCCGAAGCCAGGAGCCAGGTGCTTCTCCTGGTCTCCCATGGGGTGCAGGGCCCAAGCACTTGGGCCATCCTCCACTGCACTCCGGGGCCACAACAGAGAGCTGGACTGGAAGAGGAACAGTTGGACTAGAATTGGCGCCCATATGGGATGCTGGCACTGCAGGCAGAGGATTAACCTACTATGCCACAGTCTACCCCCTCACCTTTGTTTGTTTTTAAAATTTGTTTATTTATTTGAAAGGCAGAGTTACAGAGAGAGAAGGATAGAGAGATAGAAAGAGGTCTTCCATCCTCCGGTTCACTCCCCAACTGGCTGCAAAGGCTGGGGCCGCGCTGATCCGAAGCCAGGAGCCAGGAGCTTCTTCCGGGCCTCCCACGTGGGTGCAGGGGCCCAAGCACTCTATCTTCTGTTGTTTTCCCAGGCTGGTTATCAGGGAGCAGCTGGGACTCAAACTGGCGGCCACGTGGGATTCCAGGACTGCAGGCTTAGGTTTAACCTTCTACACCACAACACCAGCCCTTATACTTTTTTTTTAAATTCTCATGGTTAAGCCAGTTTGGAACGGATAGGGAAAATAGAATGCAAGGAGACTGTGAAGCCATGACACCTGAGGCTTACCAAGATAGCACGATGCTACGAGAGAAGGCTCAGGACAGGAGAAGCCCCAGGAATGCCCAGCAGAACAACAGGGCGCAAAAGCCTGAGAGGTGCTCTGTGAGTACTCACGGAGCACCTCCTAGGAGTCAAGTGGCCAAACAGATGGCGCCCGTCCCCAGGGAGCTCAGAGTCCAGTGGGAAGACAGACAAAGTAGGGGGAAAACTCCAAAGAGAAAAACCAGTGCAGACTTCCCAACTGCGGGGCAGCTATTCACGGATGGGGATGTCTCCAGTGTCGGGCCTCCTATAGGGAGTAGGTGGTAGCGCCTCTGTCATAGCCTCAGACACAAGTGGGTGTTGGAGGACGCGCACCTGGTGCAGATTCCATGAAAACATCTGGAACGCGAGCAGGAGGAGCCACTGAAGGCCTGGGGCAGGTGCTGACTTCTGCATAGTGAGGCACACAGAGAGCTCCAGTCTGCGAGTTCACTCCCCATTTGGGTCAGGCCAAAGCAGAGGGGGAGCCAGCAGCTCCATCCAGGTCTCCCATGTGGGTGCAGGGACCCAAGTACTTGGACCATCACCTGCTGCCTCCCAAGGTGCATAGTAAGAGAAGCCGGGTTCGGGAGCAGAGCCAGGTGCTCTGATATGGTGTGTGGGCACCTTTAACCGCGTCACTAAATGCCTGTTTCAGAACCTGTTTTCTTTAAGGTCCCCTTGAGCATCTGCAGACAGAGGTGCCAAAAACCTGCCAGCAGCCCTGGCCTGGAGGGACCATGTGTATCTCTAAAAGCCATACCACAGGTCAGAGGTCAGGGCATCCACCCTCAATCCAGGACAAGTACCAGTCTGGGACCAGGACACGGATCCGGGGTGGGGACAGAGGATCATGTGACTTGGGCTGTCATTCAGAAAGAGCATTAGGTCTGAAGTGAAGCCAAAGGAGATGTTAAACACTGTTACCGAGAGCCACTGGGGGATTCAAACCACAAAGCTGATCCCACGCTTTTATGCTCAACTGGCTCGACATGATTGTGTGTTCTTTGCTGCGTGTGTATCTTTTTAAAATAAATCATTTACTTACTTGGGAACCAGCACAATTACATTGCACAATCATTGGTTGATGCGAGTATTTAATATATATACGATAATGATTGTGATTCTACACTGGCATTTCTTTTTCGCATCAACGCATACACTGGAATCCTCCAACACCGGAAATGCTTTAAGCCTCTCTTTGCTCCAGAATGCTGGACTTGGGGGGGAGGGGGCTCATTTCCTTAAGGATATTTCTGGGGCCGGAGTTGTGGCGCAGCGAGCTAAGCTTCCACCTCCGACATAGGCAGCTCATATCAGAACGCTGCTTCCGGTCCCAGCTGCTCTGCTTCCCAGCTAGCTCCCTGCTAATGTGCCCAGGAGGCAGTGGAGGATGGCCCAGGTGCTTGGGCCCCTGCCACCCATGTGGGAGGCCCAGATGGAGTTCCAAGCTCTTGGCTTCTCCCTGGCCCAGCCTGGCCTATTGTTGTTGAGGGTAAACCAGAGGATGGAAGATCTCCGGTCTCTCTCCTTCAATAATTTTTAAAATGTTATTTCTGTATAGTTGGTCTTAATTGTTAATTTTATTCCTTCAGCTTCCCAGTTAAACAGTGGTTAGGGCTGAGTAAGGAGAGAGGTCACAAAGTGAGGGAGAGCCACTGGGACCCCTTTCCTGGAACCCCACCGGGGAGCCGCTCTGTGGGAACGGATCCAGGAAGTCCCAGAGAAGGGACCCCAGGGAGCAGCAGCCTTGGCCTGAGTTGTCCTCCTCCTGGTCACTGCCCAACGGAGTTTTCGCAACAAAGCCTTGTTGGAGTGGGAAAGGAGCTGAAGACCCTGAGCCCTGCTGGCCCTGACCTTGACCCTGGGCCTCCCGTGCCTACACCAGGGAAGATGCCCCAGGTGGTGCTAAGGGCGTTGCAGCCTGGAACACTGCCCACTGATAAGACACAGAGAACCCATTCACTCCTTGCCAAAAAACCCACTCCTGCAACCCAGACCTTCCCAGGTCGGATTCCATAGGCTCATCAAGAGAGGCTCATCTTTCTTCCTGACTGCGATGTTCCCCCTCCCCCCACCCCCAGAACCATAGCTCTAACAACCTTGAACCACGAGCCTCCACGGCGGCAAACGCCAAAACCCTCCCAGCAGGGCCAGTGCAGGCGACTTGGCAGCTGTACGGGCACCATTCACCATCCTGCAAACTCTTCGGCTCTCAAGACCGTCTCCTGGTGGGTGCCCTGTGCCCGTCAGCCCCTTTCCTAGTAAATGAACATTTAATGCTTGTATGTCTCAGCGGAGGGGACCACAGACTCTCTTGTAGGAAGGGACACAACCCCGAGTGCCATGCAAACATCTCTGACAGATTAAATTCCTTGAAACTCAGCGGTCTCCTGCGTGATCAAACAGCAAGCCATATCCTAATGCTGTATATGGCTCTAGACTATGAAACTCCAGTCAAACAAAATAACCAATAATGGGAGAGCAAGCAGGACATGGGTGTGCAAACTAAGTTTTTGTCACCTGTGTGTGGCCGCAGCCTACAAGTGCCCTTCGATCAGGACAAGAGGGGTCCTACCTGGCCCCCTTCCCTTGGTCTCCTGCAGGTGTGACCCCCCTCTCGGAGGAGTCTGTGGGGCCAGGAAATGTGTTCTCCCCCACTGCACATCGCTCCCTGGGTGTTCAGGGTGCTTGGATTCTCTGCCCGGATGCCCTGGGCCCGTTCTAAGCCCTGTTCAGGTTTCTCTGCCAGAGCCGGCCGTCCTGGGAGCACACAGCACGCTGAAGGCTCAAGGGTGAGGAAGGGGCTATTTTCTACAGGTGAGAGGGTTGCAGGTGCATGGGCCCAGATGCACGCACACGATGCTTCTCGAGAGTGAGACGGAGCTGGAGGGGACCGGGCAGGAAGGGAGGTGGGGCAGGTGCTCACGGCTGCCTCCCTCCAGGCCAGTGGGCTCTGGCATAAAATTCCAAGCAGCCTGGAAAATTTAAATTTGGATCTGGCCTTCTAGGGATATTTTCTTTAAAACTTTTTTTTAGGGGGCTGGCGCTGTGCCACAGTGGGTTAAAGCCCTGGCCTGAAGCGCCAGCATCCCATATGGGTGCCGGTTCGAGTCCTGGCTGCTCCACTTCTGATACAGCTTTCTGCTATGGTCTGGGAAAGCAGTAGAAGATGACTCAAGTCCTTGGGCCCTGCACCCGTGTGGGAGACCCGGAAGAAGCTCCTGGCTCCTGGCTTCAGATTGGCACAGCTTCAGCTATTGCGGCCATCTGGGGAGTGAACCAGCGGATGGAAGACCTTTCTCTCTGCTTCTACCTCTCTCTGTAACTCTGTCTTTAAAATAAATAAAATAAATCTTTAAAAAATGTTTTTAAAATGTATATATTTTTTAAGATTTATTTATTTATTTGTAAGTCAAGAGTTACACACACACACACACACACACACACAGAGAGAGAGAGAAAGAGAAAGAAAGAGATCTTCCACCTGCTCCCCAGATGGCCATAAAGGCCAGGGCTGGGCCAGGCCAAAGCCAGGAGCCAGGATCTCCATCTGGGTCTCCCATGCGGGTGGCAGGGACCCCAGTCCTTGAGCAATACCTGCTGTCTCCCAGAATGCACATTCTCAGGAAGTTGGAGTCAGGGGCAAAGCAGGACTCAAACACGCAGTCCGCTAGGGGATACGGCCATCCCAAGCTGAGGCTTAGCCACAAAGGCCTA
The DNA here is from genome assembly GCA_949820135.1 of Sylvilagus floridanus. Lineage (NCBI taxonomy): Eukaryota > Metazoa > Chordata > Mammalia > Lagomorpha > Leporidae > Sylvilagus > Sylvilagus floridanus. The sequence goes on along the minus strand of OX463239.1, from coordinate 89,663,506 downwards.
CTCCCGCGGGTGACGTTTAAGCATTAGGGGAGGGCTTGTGGTGCATCAGAGAGCCGGTTGGAGTCCCGGTTTCCCGCTAATGCATCCTGGGAGGCAGTGGGTGATGGCTGATATGTTTGGGCCCCTGCCTCCCACAAGGGAGCCCCGGATGGAACCTCAGTCTCCCAGCTTTGGCCTGGACCAGCTATGGCTGTTGTGTGTGTTTAGGAAGTGAACCCAGTGGATGGAAGATCTCTCTCTCTCTCTCTCTGGCACTTTGTTTTTCAAGCAGAGGAAAATAAATAAATGAACACTTAGCCACACAGTCTGTGGCCTCCACTGTGTTGTTGCCTGGAGTGGCAAACGTTAGGAGCTAGCCTGCCTCTGGAGCTGCACCAGAGGCCTAGGGCTCCTGGACAGTGCTGGTTGGCCCGGCCTTTCGTTCCCTGAGCGCAGGCCAGTGGGGCTGAGCCTGAGAGAGAAGAATGCAGGTAATTTCTTTCCACAGATGTTTTAGGTGGGATTCTCTTAGATATGAGCATCCAACTCAAGAGGCTGTGGCTTGAAGCCCCAGCCTCCCACCTCAGAGTGCCTGTTCCAGTCCCGGCTGCTCCACTTCAGATCCAGCTCCCTGCTAATGCACCTGGGAATGCAGCAGAAGATGGCCCAAGGGCTTGGACCCCTGCTACCCATGTGGGAGATGCGGATGGAATTCCAGGCTCCTGGCTTTGGCCTAGACATGCGGAGTGAACTGGTGGATGGGAGATCTCTCAATCTCTCTCTCTCTCTGCCACTCTGCCTTTCAAATAAAGAAAATAAATCTTTAAAAAAGTAATTCTTTTTGTGCCCTTGCTTCAAATATGTGCATATTTAGTTTCTCAAACAGTGTTGTCCATCATTTGTTTCTGTTTCTTAGATGTGCTTTTCCCAGTGTTGGCTTCATTCTGAAGCAAGCCAAGATGGCTACCAGCAGCTCCAGCAGCAAGAGAGCAAGCTCTTTCCTGATAGGTCCAGCCAAAGTCCTAGGTCACACTCTCATTGGCCCGGCTTGGTCACATGCTCACTCTCAGAACCAATCACCCAGACACATTGACCAGGCAGGTGCAGAGAGTGGAGGATGGCAGTCCCATCTGAGCCATATGGATAGGCTTGGTCTAACAGGGCTTGTGATCCTGGAAGGAGAGGCAGTGGGGGCCAGACAGGCAAAACTAATCAATGTTGCTCCAGCAATGCCTACCACAGGGCCCGTGAGAACAAAGGAATCAGAATGGTACAGATGTTTATGGCAGAGAGAGCCAGGCATAGGATGATGGCATGGTGGAGAGGTATGCTGGAGAAGCCAAGCCCCCCACCACAGTGGGCCCTGGGCTGGGGTCCTCTCCTCTTGGCTGCTGCTCAGTGACCCAAGTCAAACCATCCATTTGTCCATGCGATAGGCTCAGGCTCTGTGACTCAGAAGCTCTGGAAAGTTCTGTTAGGGATCTGGATTGAGGCTTTCCTAGGAGAGTAAGACAAGTGGTTTGAGAAGAGCAAAAATGTAAAGAACATGGGAGGCCAGGCAGCCCCAGGGAGACCAAGAGTGTGAGTGCCTCGCCCCAGCCGGGGGCTCCAGCCGTGTGGATTCCCTGCCCTGGAGGGAGACTCCTGGGGCCCCCAACACGTTTCCCTGGTGTGTGTGCACGTGTGGACATGAGCCTGTGTGTGTGTGTGCACGTAGGTGCATGAGCCCGCATGTGTGTGTGTGTATGGTTTTGACCCCTGTCTTGATTGTCTGCGAGCACCCGGGGAAGGGGCAGGAGGTGCAGTCACGGAACAGCGAGGCCAGCAGCTCAGGTCACTGTGGCTGTGTGGGGGCCGGGGCTGCTGCCCCAGCTCTGCTCACACCAAAAGGTGGGCTGGGCTGTGGGCGGATGGCTGCAGGGAGTTCAGCCTGCCCAGGCCATGGCTGTGGCAGCTGTGGCTCTTTTGAGGTGTAAGCTGCACTCTCAGACCTTTGCATGCAAAACCAGTGGTTGTAGGCGAACTCTGATTGCCAGGGCTCCCAGGGACTTACTCTCTTCCATTATGAGGCTCTTGCATCCCCTTAGGAAGTGAGACAATCACTGAATGGTTGCATAAAGTAATATTTTTAAAAAATCAGAAAAATAGGAGCAGCCATTTGGCTTAGCTACGAGGAAGACTGTTATAGGAGCCCGTGGCTGCAGTGCCAGCATCCCATATGGGTGTCAGTTCAAGTCCAGGCTGCTCCACTTCCAATCCAGCTCTCTGCTATGGCCTGGGAAAGCAGTCGAAGATGGCCCAAGGGGCCGGCGCTGTGGCTCAGTGGGTTAAAGTTCTGGCGTGAAGCACCAGCCTCCCATATGGGTGCCGGTTCTAGTCCTGGCTGCTCCTCTTCCCATCCAGCTCTCTGCTATGACCTTGGATAGCAGTAGAGGATGGCCCAAGTCCTTGGGCCCCTGCATCCGCGTGGGAGACCTGGGCTTTAGCCTAGCCCCAGGCACTGCAAGCATTGGAGGGAGTGAGCTGGCAGATAGGAGTTCTCTGTCTGTCTGTCTCTCCAACTCTTTCTCTCCAGTAAATACATTTTAAAGCCAGGAAGACAAGAGCGTTAAAAGCAAGAAAAAGCACAGTAGGTCGGCTGGACAGGCACCTGGGTAGAGCGCCACGGGCAGGCTCTGCTGCCTTCGCCCACGGCGCTCAGAGCCAGGCTGGGGCCCCACCTGCAGAGCTGCGCTTCTGCAGCCTTCGAATCTCTGTGCCTAGAAGAGACCTCGCGTTTTGAGAGCAAAGTGCGTTTTAAAAGCGCCAGGGGACCCGTCTGTCTCAAAGAGCAATGGGTGAGTGGAGCTCTAATGAGGGGACTCCAGCTTGGGGCTTCGGCTTTGCCGATTTCCTCTGGGTCCCTCGGGCTGGCGGTGCAGGGAATTAACCAGTGCTCTCTGCTGGGGGGTTCTTAACCTGGGTGTGGAGCCGCAGCCCAGGCCACACGCCCAGGCCCCCTCCCTTCTGTGGTTACTGAAGAAGGGGGAGGGGATGTTGTGAGCTGGAAAAGCCCCCAGGCCTTTGAGCTGTGGCTTCCTGTGACCAGGTCTTGTTAAAAAAAAAAATGCCAGATTGAGGGTGGGCATTTGCTACAGTGGTTAAGATCTCACTTGAGGGGCCGGCGCTGCGGCGCAGCAGGTAAAGCTGCCGCCTGCAGTGTTGGCATCCCATAGGGGCACGGTTCGAGTCCCGGCTGCTCCACTTCTGATCCAGCTCTCTGCTATGGCCTGGGCAAAGCAGTAGAAGATGGCCCAAGTGCTTGGGCCCCTGCACTCAGACCTGGCTGAAGCTCCTGGCTTTAGCCTGGCTCAGCCCTGGCCATCTGGGGAGTGAACCAGCAGATGGACAACCTCTCTCTCTCTCTCTCTCTCTGCCTTTCAAAAATAAAAACCAACAAAAGGCCTGGCTTCACCTACAGAACAATCCATGGCTATAAAAATGAGCCACCTTTGGGAAAGCCAGCGGGCACCGACCGCAGGAAGACTTTCCTGGCCACAGGGTGCCCCCGACAAGCGGGGCACAGGGACAACTGGCCGGCGGTGGCTTGGCCTCAGCGGCTGGCAGGGAGCTGGGGTGATTCCGGCCAGCCGGCCTTTGGATGAACCCGGCCTGCTATTTCCAAGGGAGAGGTTTGAGAAGCATGGCTAATGCGCATCACGAAGGCTACAAAGTTCTCTGAAAAGGCGGGTGGCCGGCCTGAGCGCGTGGGCCAGCTCTAGGCCTCCGGGTCTGGCGGGTCCAGCCAGGCGATGCCCCAGCCACAGGAGGCCGCCTCGCTCTCCTGACCACCACGTCCAGCCCCAGCCCGACGGTCCGTGCCCTGTGCATGCAGTTCCCGGGTGCAGCGGTAGGGGGTGCCCGCCCACCTGCCCTGCCCTTCCTCTGGCACCCACCGCTGGGCCTGTCGCCTCCCGTGTTGCCCTAACCCCTTGAGCCCCTGGGATCCCCCGGGGAGGCACTGCGGACTGCTGTGAGAACGCTGCCCAGCCTGGGTGCAGGGGTGCGCTTCTGCGCCTCGCTCAGACTTGGTTCAGAGAACAGCCGGGGGCCTGGTGCCAGGCTCATTTGATCGACAGCGGGGTGGGGTGGGGGCACTGCGCTCGACGGGTCGGGTGGATTCCGTGTCTTTCCCACTCTGGGTGGTTTCAGGTGGTGCTGACCCCCCCCCACACACACACACTGTAGGTCCTGGAGCATCTGTGCGCCCATTGCCCAGCTGAGTAAACCAAGGCTCCAACTGCCTCATTGTCCCGACTCTTAGGACCAATGGGCTTGTGCCGCTTCTCAGTGTGGCCCTGAACTGGCAGCACGTTCGGGCCAGAGAGGGGCTTTCCACAGCTGTTCCCCCAGGGCTCCTCCCAGGAGAGGTGCCCCATGGATGACTGCGGGACGGATGAGGCCCACGCCAGGTGAGTCACTCCCAAGGCATCAATTCCACTGGGGCACCTGGCTGAGAACACACGTGAGCCTGACACATGTGACTGTTACACGTGTGAGCTCCACGCACATGACCCTTACACACGTGAGCCTGACACACATGACCCTTGCACAAGTGAGCTCCACACACATGACCCTTACACACGTGAGCCTGACACACGTGACCCTTGCACAAGTGAGCTCCACACACGTGACCCTTACACACGTGAGCCTGACACACGTGACCATTACACGTGTGAGCTCCACACACATGACCCTTACACATGTGAGCCTGACACATGTGACTGTTACACGTGTGAGCTCCACACTCATAACTCTTACACATGAAAGCCTGACATATATGACCCTTGCACATGTGAGCTCCACACACATGACCCTTACACATGCAAGCCTGACACACATGACCCTTGCACAAGTGAGCTCCACACACATGACCCTTACACATGTGAGCCTTATACATGCAAGCCTGACAATGTGACTGTTACACATGTGAGCTCCACACATATGACCCTTACACACGTGAGCCTGACACATGTGACACTTGCACATGTGACCTTCACACACATGACCCTTACACGCATGGGCCTGACACGTGAGCCCAGCTTATCCGCAGACCCAGGACTGAGGCAGCTTTTGACAGTGATGTTAGAAACACAAAAGGATGAGAGACAAACCCAGATGGGCCGTGTAGAGTTCCCTCTCCTGTGTGTCTTTTCATTGGCTGAGAGGGTTTTTTTTTTTTTTAAAGGTTTGTTTATTTGAAAGTCAGAGCTAGAGAGAGAGAGAGAGAGAGAGAGAGACCTTCAATCCACTGGTTCACTCTCCAAATGGCGGTGACAGCCAAGGCTGGGCCAGACCGAAGCAAGAACCTGGAGCTCCGTCCGGGTCTCCCCCGTGGCCGACAGGGCCCAGATATTTGGAGCCATCACCGCTGCCTCCAGGGTGTACAGTAGCAGGTGTCCTGGTGACCGGGCTGCGGTGTCCCGGGCGGCGTCCCAATCACTCCCCCAGGAGAGTCCATTTGACAGCCGATTTGTGTCACTGTTGAATGTGAAGTGTTTTTTTTTTTTTGACAGGCAGAGTGGACAGTGAGAGAGAGAGAGAGAGAGAGAGAGAGAGGTCTTCCTTTTGCCGTTGGTTCACCCTCCAATGGCCGCTGCGGCCGGTGCACCGCGCTCATCCGAAGGCAGGAGCCAGGTGCTTCTCCTGGTCTCCCATGGGGTGCAGGGCCCAAGCACCTGGGCCATCCTCCACTGCACTCCTGGGCCACAGCAGAGGGCTGGCCTGGAAGAGGGGCAACCGGGACAGAATCCGGCACCCGACCAGGACTAGAACCCGGTGTGCCGGCTCTGCAGGCAGAGGATTAGCCTAGTGAGCCGCGGCGCCTGCCTGAAGTTATTCTCTGCAGTACGGTTTTGTGAGAGAGCATTCCCAGTGTCAGGAAACAGACACCATACCTCTCAGCTGCTTCAGAAAGAGAGAGAGAGAGTGTGTGTGTGTGTGTGTGTGTGTGTGAGTGCGCCTCAGGGGTCTTCAGAATGCCTGCAACATGGCAGGTAGCAGGTAAAGCCGCCTGTGACGCCAGCATTTACAGGGGTGCCGGTTCAAGTCCCAGCTGCTCCACTTCCCATCCAGCCCCCTGCTATGGCCTGGGAAAGCAGCAGAAGACGGCCAAGTGCTTGGGCCCCTGCATCCACACGGGAGACCCGGATGAAGCTCCTGGCTCCTGACTTCAGCCTGGCCCAGCTGTGGACGTTGTGGCCATCTGGGGAGTGAGCTGGCAGATGAAGACCTCTCTCTCTCTCTCTCTCCATAAATCTGCCTTTCAAATAAATCAATCCTTTTCTTAAAAAGGGAAGTGGCATTAAAAGCTAAGTTTATTTTAGTGCACAAAAATTTTTGCAACCCATGCACAGTTTTCTCCTAACGTGCATTTTCCATGAACTCCTGTGCACACGTGTGTGTGTGTGTGGGGGTTAGTGATAAAGCAAACACAGCATAAATGAAAACAGAAGAATCTGTGAAGGGGGGGGTGCTTTCGTATCGTTCTTCTGTTGCCACTTGTCTGTAATTTAAAAATGATGTCCGAATGACCAGTAGGAAAAGTCCCCGCCCCTGAAGATGAGGGAGGGGTTGTGTACACAAAGCGAGTAGGGCCCGAGAGGCTGGCTCGTGGCCGCTGGCTGCCCAAGGTCCCGTCAGCCTCCCCCACCCAGGGCTGGGTTTCGGTACCCATTGATGGGCCCTGAATATGCCCAGCGTCCAGCTGGCCCCGCGCCCTTCCAGGCGCCTGGGAGTCCCCGCAGATGTGCCTCTAGGAGGACAGTGGGGCCTGTGCCTCGGGAGCCCCCGCCACGTGCTGGACCAGGGCGCACGCACGCTGGCCTGAGACCAGCCGCAGATGCGACTCCCTCCTGGCCGGCCAGCGGAACTGCAGATGGATAAGTGCCCCCCTCCGGGTCGCGGGGCCGTGGGCACAGTGGTGTCAGTGTGAGCGCCAGGCAGTCGCCCACTAGCTCTGTGCCCTTGCACCTGCCAGACCTCCTCACCTAGTGCCTGCCACTCAGCACGGCGACGCCAGCCTCACAGCCACCCCCACCCCCATACATCCCGTGCGGCTTCGGCTAGCTGGCCTCCCTGATGCTAGGGGCAGTGTCCCAGCGGCATGTACAGCATTTTATTTCATTCTCATTCTAACTGTAGGGTGCAATGAATGCGGTTAATGTCCCTTCATTTCCCCAAAGTGGCCACTGACACCCAGAGGTGACGTGGTTGCTGTGACGACACAGGATGCGCACCTGCAGCCTGGCAGGGCTGGTCAGAAGCCCGCGGGGCACACTGCACCAGCTTGGAGGAGTGAGACCCTCCCCAATTCGAGATGCAAAGGGTCAGCCCAAGCTTGTCTGATTCTGGGGCAGGCCTAGCTGGCTTCGGTGCAGGGGACTTAGTGGGTGTCGAGCGTTACAAAAGGAAAACTGTGCAAAAGAGAGGAGCATTCGACACTCCTGGGCCAGGAGAGATGATGGTGAGCTGGGCGGGTGGGAAAATCAGGCAGTCACTGAGCCCGAAGAGGATGCTCAGCCCAGGGCGTGCAGGTCTCACCAGCACCTGCTGGCCTGGGACACCTGGGCCAGACCCGAACAGGAAGTGTGTGTGTGTGTGTGTGTGTGTACGCACATGCTAGAATGTTCCATATGGGAGGAGGGTGGGGAAAGCAGACTCAGGGAGTGTTTGCCTAATTGGTCCTTTCCCAAGAAAATTCCATGAGGATTTACTCTGAACAATGGAAACCCGTAGTGGGAAGCCACCAGATCAACAGGCAATCGGAGAATCCATGTGCAACCCGGCCCTCCTAGGGTTCTCTTGAAAAATCCAATGCTCTGGGCCTTGTCTGTCTGAATCCATGTGGACAATATTAATAGCCACGTCAGGGTTCCGTTAAACTGGCTCTGGTTGCTTCCAGGAACTACAGCCAAACCCCCCTGCTCTGTGCTGATCCAAGTATCTGCCTGGGCTGGCGCCCCTCCCCCGCCCCGTGCGCGTTAATTTGCTAGAAATACTCAGCTCAGAGTAATTGGAAGGGAAGTAATGGGAGACCAGGCAGCATCCAGGACATTCCCGCCCCTTCTATTTTGTGGCTTAGGGAGGTTGGGGGGGGCGACTTCTGGAGTCTTGGAGACCGCCCCCTCGGGTACATTTCCATAAGAATCTGGCCTGGGGTCCTGGGCTGGAGGGGGGGCAGTTTCCATAATTGGAGGGACTGGCTTTGTTAACACCGCAGGAATTTGTGCCTCTGAAGTTTTTAGCAAAGTTTTACTGCAGCCATAAAAGTAGTAGGGGTTGATTTAATAAGACGAGCTGCCGGGCTCGTGTAGGAAGCATCCGGGATTCTGCCTTGCTGTATGAAACGCATGCATGTTGGAGGTTTGTGAAAATATGTAGGGCCCCTGGCTGCAAGAGCCAGCCAGATTTACATTCCTCCCCGTCTCAGCAGGAAACACTCACTAAATCAGGGGCAACCAACAAATCAACACTGCTTATCCGCGGTGCCTCCTTCGTCCTGCTGTGTAATTACGCATTTATTTGTGTGTAATCAATGCTGGGCTCCTGGCTGGCTCTTAAACGCAGGAGAGAGAGAGAGTACGAGCTTGCTGTTTCTGTCCTGATGACCCCGCACCCCTGCACCTGGGCAGTACCTGGCACGCAGGGCCCTCTCTGAACATCTGTGGGGAGAAGGGAGGGACGGAGGAAGGGAGGGAGAGGGAAGCAAACAGGAAGGAAAACAGGAAATAAGCAGCCAGCGAGGCGTATGGCAGGAGGGAGTTTTCTCCACGGTCCCTACCAATGGCTGTAAGTCGACCTGTCTTTTCTCACCCGTAGCGGGTTAAGCTGCCACCTGCAGTGCAGCTGTCTTGTATGGGTGCTGGTTCGAGTCCCAGCTGTTCCACTTCCGATCCAGCTCTCTGCTGTGGCCTCGGAAAGCAGTGGAAGATGGCCCAAGTCCTTGGGCCCCTGCACCCACGTGGGAGACCTGGTGCAGCTCCAGCCATTGCGGCCAATTGGGGAGTGAATCATTGGATGGAAGACCTCTCTCTCTCTCTCTCTCTCTCTCTTTCTCTCTCTCTGCCTCGCCTTCTCTTTCTGTGTGTAACTCTTTCAAATAAATAAGTAAATCTTTCAAAAGCAAAAGTTCATAAGAAAAGGCAATACAGAATAAGTGTATTTTGCAGCCAAGAAATACAGCACTCACATAGGTTTTTCATAATCCACAATTTCTCTGAACTTTTTGGAAGATTCCTGGTATGCATGCATTTCAATATTTTTTGCACCCAATAAGCTGGTCTTATAATTTCACCCTCCATGTGCTTCTACAAAAAGATTTATTTATTTTTTTAAAAAAATGTCAGAGAAGGAAAACAGAGAGTGAGAGAGAGAGAGATTTTCACTGGTTCACTCCCCAGATGCCTGCAATGGGGCTGGGGCTGGGCCAGGCTGAAGGCAGGAGGCAGGAGCTGTGTCTGGTCTCATGTGCATGGCAGGGGCTAAGCACTTGAGCCCTCTTCTGCTGCTTTCCCAGGTGCATTAGTGGGAAGCTGGATTGGAAGCCGAGGAGCCAGGATTCCGATGTGGGATGTGGTATCCCAAGCGGCGGCTCAACCCGCTGTGCCACTGTGCATGCCTCTCCAAAAACTTTTAAAAGTACTTTCATGTGTAAAACAGAGGTAATAGTAGTACTCACCTCAATAGTCATTTTTTGTAGTTTTATAATTCAAATTGCTGTTTTCTAACTTACTTGGCAAGCATCAGACAAGAAGAGGCCTTTGACCCAGGCCTCATTCTTTAGAGGGGGGTCTTTGTTTTTTAAGATATATTTATTATTTGAAAGTTACACACAGATAGAGGGAGAGGCAGAGAGAGAGAGAGAGAGAGAGAGAGAGAGAGAGAGAGATGTCTTCCATCTTCTGGTTCACTCCCCAGTTGGCCACAATGGCCAGAGCTGTGCCGATCCAAAGCCAGGAGCCAGGAGCTTCTTCCAGGTCTCCCACATGGGTGCAGGGGCCCAAGGACTTGGGCCATCTTCCACTGCTTTCCCAGGCCATAGCAGAGAGCTGGATCAGAAGTGGAGCAGCTGGGACTCGAACCGGTGCCCATATGGGATGCTGGTAGTTGGCCTTCCGGGTATAGATGAAGATCTGTTTGTCAAGGTCAAGGGTTGGGATGACCATGGTCCTATCCGACAGTCCACAGTTTGACTTAGCAGTTTGGAATATTTAGACACGTGGTCTGTGGACAGATGTTCAGAATATGCATATGTGTGTACGTGTGTATAGGAGTGTGTGTGTGTGTGTGTGTGTGTGTGTGGCTGTCCCTCGCTATCCAAGGGAAATTGCTTTCAGGACCCTTAAAGATACCCAAATCCACTGATGTTCAAGTCCCATTTGCATAGAGCCTTGTCTAATTCAGTCATCTCGAACTACCTGATTCAATGTACGTACTAGGTCCATAGTGCTTAAGGGAATAGTGACACGAATGGATCCTGGCCATGCTCAGTAGCGTGGCAATCTCTTAAAAGACAATTGTCGGCCAGTGCCTCGGCTCAATAGGCTGATCCTCCACCTTGCGGCGCTGGTACACAAGGGTTCTAGTCCCGGTCGGGGTGCCAGATTCTGTCCCGGTTGCCCCTCTTCCAGGCCAGCCCTCTGCTGTGGCCCGGGAGTGCAGTGGAGGATGGCCCAGGTCCTTGGGCCCTGCATCCCATGGGAGACCAGGAGAAGCACCTGGCTCCTGCCTTCGGATGAGCGCGGTGTGCCGGTCGCAGCGCGCCGGCCGTGGCAGCCATTGGAGGGTGAACCAACGGCAAAGGAACACCTTTCTCTCTCTCTCTCTCACTGTCCACTCTGCCTGTCAAAAAAAACAAAAAAAGACAATTGTCCATCCGTGGGTGGTTGACTCCATGGGTGCAGGTCCCAAGAACATGGAGAGAGCCGAGTGCAATTCTAGACTGTCCCTATGGTGGAGCCTTCATGGCTGTGAGTGGAGGGGGATCCTGGGTCTGCTGGCCGCCTACCAGCCATATTCATTTTCCACTGGGCAGCAGTAGGGGTCAGGGAGCACCTGTCTGGCTGGGTGACCCACCAGCTTATTGAATCTGAGCAGCTAGCAGAGTGCTCCTTACATATTACAAACTTACCTGTGTCTCCACCTTTGTCGCACTAAGTATTGACTTCAAGGCCAGACATTAGAAGCCAGATCTCCCCATCATAAACTCTCTCTGCACCATGGCCCTCTCCTATGCAGCTCTGGTCACAGACACTAGTGATGTCACTGGGGCTACCTTCCCCCTCTAGACTTCGAGCAACCCCCCAGGGGCAGCCCGTGTGTCATTCCCAGCCCCCAGCCCAGTGCCCGCAGACCAGGTACGCTCATCTTCGTTGAAAGGATTGACTGTTCCACAGCCTCGCATGATCTTGAATTTACTTCTGTTTACTTTTTAATTTATTTAATTTATTTGAAGGGCAGAGAGGCAGACAGACAGAGATCTCCCATCAGGGGGTTTACTTCCCAAATGTCTGCAACAGATATATATATATCTCCCACTCTGACAACCAACTACAATTTGTTCAGCTGATTTTTACGTCAAGTTGACTTCCTATAAAGCATACATACCACTTTTCAGTTCCTCCTAGCATAGATGCCAATGGTTGCCCAAGTTGGAGATGCTATTGATTCTTTATAATACAATTAAATATATGTATATATAATTGAACTAAAGTGGGACTGCCTGTTTGCTTCCCGCGGTCACCTCTGCCTCTCCGGGGTTATGTGCGATGCACTTGGGGAGCCCTGCTATATGTTCTTATGTCCCCCTCTGTGTACTTTTTAAGTTTCTTTCTACAGGTCTTGCTCCAAATGGTTTCCTTTCTCCTACTCCAAAATTACAGAAACAGCCACCCATGTCTCTGTGCAGTTCTTTTATGACTTCATCTCTCAAATGTACCTCCTTAACTCAGCTGGAGTTTACTTCTGTGTATACTATGAAGTTCAAGTGCATCTGGAGCATGGTGGAGCATAGCTGGGCGTAGTGGTTACTGTGCTGCTGGGGGCTCTCGTACCCATGTTGGACTTGGCTCAGCTCCAGATTCCGGCTTCCTGGGAGGTAACAGGGATGGCTCAAGTAGTAGGGTCCCTGGGACTAGTGTGAGAGACCTGGATTAAGTACCGGATCCTGGCTTTGGGCCAGCCCAGTCCTGCCCATTGAGGGCATTTGGAGAGTGAACCTGTAGATGGGAGCTCTCTCTTGTCTCGCTCTGTTATTCTATCATATATATATATATATATATATATATATATATATATTTAAATATTTATCTGAAAGGCAGAGTTACAGATAGGGAGAAGCAGAAGCAGAGAGTGAGAGATCTTCCATCCACTGGTTCAATCTTCAAATGGCTGCAATGGCCAGGGTTGGGCCAGGCTGAAACCAGTAGCCAGAAGCTTTATCCAGGTCTCCCACGTGGGTGCAGCAGCCCAAACACTTGGGCCATCTTCTACTGCCTTCCCAGGTGCATTAGCAGGGAGCTGGATTAGAAATGGAGCAGCCAGGACTTGAATTGGTGCTCATATGGGATGCTGGCACTGCAGGCAGTGGCTTTACTCACCATACCACAGCACGGGCCCCCTCAAATAAATATTTTTTTTAAATATTGAAAACCAACCAAATGTATTGTTTCTAAAAAGCCAGTTACTTCGGCATCATTTTTGAAATTATCTTTTCCCTCATTTATTTGAATTTCTTCTTGGCCATAGGGTAAACACTTCTTAACTTGGGTTTGCTTCTAAATCTTTAAGTACATCTTTATGATCTGGCTTTCTTTGGAAGCCAGTATATGTTTGTTAATTTTTGCAGCCGCATAGCAGAGTTAAATACCACAAAGTGCAAGGGCCATGCCTTTTTTTCCTCTTTGTCAAAATTCTTATCTGTTACATGCACATTACTATGCAAATCGACCACATCAGCCCTGAGACAGGTTCTCCAAGTACGCATAACTTACAGACGAGGAAAAGAGGCACTGGCCGAGAAGACCTTGGTCAAGGTCACGGAACCAGGCAGGCTTGGGAACTGTCAAAGGCAGATGGCCTAGTTCCAAAGGCCATGGTGGTGACCTCTGCCAGGGGGACTGAACCCCACCTGAGAACCACTCTCTATGCAAGACGCAGTGTGCGCTCCTCATCACCGTCACCACGACCTTGCTGGGACTTGTTTTATGTGGTCATTGTGTGATTTTGCATGCTTTATTGTGTCTTATTATTTCTATTGATAATGCTTCTCAACATTTTCTGGCTAGAGACTGTGCTTTTTTTCTTGTGTGCATTGTAGAACTTAGATATTGGCCTATATTTTAATTCTTTAGTTAGGGTTATTAGTGATTGTGTGAATTCAAAAGCATTCTTTAACTGCTATTTTTTTTTTTTTTGCTTGTCCAGATCAGTGAATCTTTATATGGGCACATAAACCTTTTAGTTTATGAATTTTTATTTATTTGAAAGGCAGAAAATAGTGAAAAAGAGGGAGAGAGGGAAAGAGGGAGAGAGGGAGAGAGGGAGAGAGAGAGAAATATCTTCCATCTACTGGTTCACTCTCGAATGGCTGTAACAGTCAGGGCTGGGCCGGGTTGAAGCCAGGAGCAGGGAGCTGCATCTGGGTCTCCCATGTGAGTAGCCGCCACTGCTGCATCCCAGGAAGGAGGAATCAGAAGCCAAGCCAGAAGGCGAGCCTAGGCTGTAGGGTATGTGATGTGGGCATTCCGAATGGTGTCTTCACTGCCATACCAAATACTGGCCCCAATGATAATGCAGTGATAACCGTGGAGCTTTAATAAATAAATAGATAAAAATAAATATAAATAAATTTGTAGGAGATCTTCTTTATTAACATAACAGAATGATTCTGTTAATAGCTCCAATTCAATAGCACTCGACATAATGTTTGCTGTTTTAACTGAATTGCCTGGATAAAAGATGATCTTATCATGAAGATAAACTGGATGACAGTTCAGTTATTGATGAGACTCTCACGCCTGCATTTTGAAAACACTGGCATTTCAGAGTTAGCACCTTGACTTTTTTTTTTTTTTAAATAACAGTATTTATTTTCTATTTGAAAGGCAGAGCAACAGAAAGAGAGGGAAGAGAACTTTCATTCTCTGATTTATTCCCCAAAAGGCCATAACAGCTAGGTCTGGGTCGGAAATGGAGCAGCCAGGACTTGTACTGGTGCTCTGATACGGGATGCTGGTGTCACAAGTGGTGGCTTAATCTGCTGGGCCACCATGCCAGCCCCCGGACCTTGACTTCTGATGTTTCACATGGACACAAAAATTCTTTAGATTATGGAAGTATTTCTTGCTTTAAGTTAGGCACACAGAGAAGGCGTGAACATAGAAAGTTTTTAAAAAGATCAGTGTTTTTCATATTTTTCCACTCCATAGTCTATCTCAGACAAGCCTTATCCTATGAGATCATGTCTGTCTCCTCTTAGAATGTTCCACAGTGGTTACTTGCAAGGATCCTTCTTCCCATTTTATAGATGAAAAAAACAAGACTTTAGACAAAGTGGCTAACTGATCATCGACAGACCACTTGGAAGAAAACTCAAAATGTCACCACTGAGCAAACTCACCTGTGTAGCCTGCTGGTGCACCAAGCCTTTGTAGGTGCTCCTGATTGAGTGTGTGTGTGTGTGTGTGTGTGTGTGCGCATGCTGTGAGGTGGGCCCCCCCACCGGCAGGCAGCTCTAAACTCAAGCAAGTCCCTACCTTTTCCCACACTGCTTCCCTTTTCCTTGCTCCGTGTGCTTCCTCACACCTGTCATCGAGTAATTCTTAAAGTATTGAAAAATGCACAGTGTGTCCATTCTCTTCTGTTTCCGTGTGATGGAACTCCTCTGGGTGCACAGGGCACCTCCGTGGTGGCTTCTGCCAATGCCTCATCTGTCACCCCCAGGTGGGGCCATGACATCTCTTGAGACGTTTTCTTCACCAAGAGGCACAGTGTTTAGCTCAGGGCCAAGAAAGCGGGAAGGAAGGAGAGAGACGCCACCTCCCTCACATCCTCTGAACTACTGCCCCCTTCCCCACTGCAGGCCTAGATTCGGTGAGTAATGCCCTTAGCAAGATCTTAGGTCGGTACCAGCAATCCTGACTGTGAGACCACTCTGGACAAACCATCAACAGGCGTACAGTAGAGGGAAGAGAGGATTTCCTTCAATCATAAAGCAACAGAGCACATCCCAGACCTGGGAGTCCAGACCCTGGCGTCCGAGCCCAGCTCCATATCAGCGGGTATCTGACATTGGCCTGGCCATGGCCTGTGCCAATCCCCGGCTTGCTCATAACGAATGTCAGACCACATACGCTCCACCCTCCCACGGTTCTAACCTTCTACACACGGGGGCTCCGCCCAAGACTCTGAGAAAGAGAAGGTTCAACTGTAAAGAAACAGATGAATTCTGGGGCCAGCATTGTAAGGCAGCTAGTTAAGCCACCACCTGTGATGTTGTATCCCATACGAGCTCCGATTTGAGCCCCAGCTGCTCCACTTCGGATCCAGCTCCCTTCCAGTGTTCCTGGGAAAGCAGTGGAGGACAGCCCAAGTATGTTGGGACCCTGCACCCACTTGGGAGATCCAGACAGAGTTCCAGGCTCCTGGCATTGTTCTGTCCCAGTCCTGGCCATTGAGGCCATTTGGGGAATGAACCAGCAGATAGAAGATTTTTCTCTCTCTGTCCCTGTTTCTCTGTTTTTCAAATAAATAAGCACATCTTTAAACAAATGTTTGAATCCCACTGATGTATTTTATTTCTGTTCAGAAAGAAGAAACAGTGTCTTTCTGATAATTCTCTCGTGTATCCAAGAGATCTTTTTTCTTAGTTCCTGATATTGCAGAGGGGTTCACCCTGATTATTAACTTAGTGCTGTTTAAATTTTAGAAGTCAAGCTGCTTTTAAAGGCTGGTTTAGTACAATTTATGAAGCTTTTGCCCACTTGACTCTCATAACTCCAAAGCTTTAATAACTATAAATGAATGGGACCAGCGCCACGGCGCAGTAGGTTAATCCTCTCCCTGGCAGTGTTGGCATCCCATATGGGCACTGGTTCGAGTCCCAGCTGCCCCTCTTCCAATGCAGCTCTCTGCTGTGGCCTGGGAAAGCAGTAGAAGATGGTCCAAGTCCTTGGTCCCCTGCACCCTTGTGGGAGACCTGGAAGAAGCTCCTGGCTTTGAATCAGAGCAGCTTCGGCTGTTGCGGCCATTTGGGGAGTGAATCAGCGAAGGAAGACCTTTCTCTCTGTCTCTCTCTCTCTCACTGTCTGTAACTCTACCTCTCAAATAAATAAATAAAATCTTTAAATATATATATACACATATATATATATATATGAGTGATAGGGTAGGATTAGCTGTAGTGTTTTCCCTTTTTCTTATTTCTATTTACAACAGGTATAGAATGGGAAACGCTTTCCATTTTATTAAGCCTTTTAGCACTATTTAATTTTAAAAACTAAGCATGTGTTACCTTTAAAAATTAATTGGATAAAGATATATGTTTAGAACACACAGAAAAGTAAAATGAAAATAAATTTGTGATTCTACTACTTAAATACTAAGCATGGTGAAAATGATGCTTCTCTCCTAGTTGTTCAGTTTCCTAGTGCTGACTGGGTGACTGGTGTTTTCTAACACACAGGGGAGCACCCTTACACACACAGAGTTTCTTTTTTTGTTCATTCGACATCAGAAGTGGGAAAAACACGGAAACAAAACAACATATGGAAACATTTCCGTGTTATTCAAATATGTTACAAATAGATGCGTACCTGTGTGTGTCCCTACATGCTCTGACAATACAGAGTGCTTCCATGTCCGCCCATATGTGTGATTCTTGCAATCCGCTGTGAGAAGCGGGGTGGGGTGGCGTGGGTGTGGGGGCACATTTCCAGCGTCCAGCTGAGGCTGTGCAGCCCAGACACAGGAAAGAACAGAGGGCTGGTTAGGACGCGGGCTCTGGTACCTCTTACCCCTCACCCGTGGATCGGAGACTTGCTGGGGCTGACTCTACATCATCTTAGGGGTTCTCCTTAAGGAAAAGAATAGGAGCTACCCTCTGAGAATTTTACTAAAACAGGAAATTCTGTTAAAAAATGGCTAAGAGCTCTCTCAGGGCCTTGGAAGGGCCCAGGAAGAATGAGGAATCTGGTAGCTTAAGCTTTATCTGCGTAAAGTAAGTCTGCCTCTGCTTGGGTGGCTTACCTTATTTTCATCTGTAAAATGGGAATTTTATTAAAATACTTGTCTTGGGGTAGGTATCAGGATGAAACAAGATGTTGGACTGTAAAGCATTTAGTTAGTTGCCTGCCATGAGCAAAATGGAATTAAAAGGTAAGTTTTTTTGGGAGCACGATTAGAAGATTGAAATCCATGCATATAAGAGGTCTTCAAAAACTTCATGCATATTATATTAAAAAAACCCTGCACAATGTCACAAATGCTTTGCAGCAAAATAAGCTTACTTTTATTTCCAATTCCCACAAACTTTTGAAAGTCCCCTCCTATTACCTGCGATGACTAATTCTACACAAAATCAGGCAGTTGTGGCTGGAGTCATTTGAGCTGCTCCCTAGAGACTGAGTTATTCATGTACACACTTAAGAAAATTACCCCTTTAAGGCTTTTCAACCTGGCTTGCTCAGTCACTGTGGACGCCACGCTCTCTGCCAGGCACCGGGTTCAAGTAATTCGCACCCCTCTTCATGCCTAGAAGCAAAACTCAGAGGCCCCCCTCCTTTGGGACGTCTCCCCAGGAACCCTGGAAGATTGGCTACTTACTACCTGAGAGGCTGGATTTGAACACAATTCTAGTTCAAGGGCATCCTTCCCCCTCAGCCCCCACCACCTTGCTCATTTCTATATCACTAACGCTTTTCCCTGCGTCTGTAATAAAGTGCATAGGTGCTCAGTAACACCAGCTGAGTCGGCTCCAAGTGTGTCTGTTCTCAGGTGAGGATCTTCATTTCTTTGGCCAGCTATATATTCTGCAAAAGCAAGCAGGATGAGGAGCTGGTGTCATGGTGCAGTGGGTTAAGCCACTGCTTGGCGACGCTGGTATGCCATATGAGCACTGCTTCAAGTCCTGGCTGCTCCACTTCCCACCCAGCTCCCTGCTAACAGCCTGGGAAAGCAGTGGAAGAGGGTCCAAGAGGTTGGGCCTCTGGACCTACGTGGGAGACCTGGAAGAAGCTCCTGGCTCCTGGCTGCTCCAGTCCAGGCTGTTGTGGCCATCTGGGGGAGTGAATCAGTGGATGGAAGCTCTCTCTCTCCCCCTCCCCCATATTTATCTTCCTCTCTCTGTCGCTCTGCCTTTCAAATAAATGAACACAAATTACAAAAATAGTCTGATAGCTCTGAAAACCCTGCTTTTGTGCGATGTGATAACTACTTTTTTTTTTTAATTGTATGACAGCTGAAATCCTCTATTTTATTACCAGACCCACTGAGAAGGCTGCTCTCTGGCGCTCATCAAAAAATCCCATGGCCCTTGGGGAAAGAGGTCTCTATCAGGAAAAGTCGTTAAACTCCGGGGTCCTCCAGGAGCCTGGGAAAGTCCAACAGGAACCCTGGGGTTAGGGTGCCTCATCTATTTAAAACCAGAACTGGACTCAGCAGGTGTCTTATGAGGCCCTGGTTTATTAAAGCCATTAATTGAGAATTTAAGTGTTTAGACGGCAGGGCCAGTGGTGTAGGCCAGTGGTTAAGCTGCTGCTGGTGTCACCGGCCCTGGTTAAAGTTGGGACTACTCCACTTCCAATTCCTCTCTAAGCTAATGGGCCTGGGAAAGCGGCAGCACAGACTGGACCAAGCACTTGGGCCCGTGCCACCCACGTGGGAGGCCCAGACGGAATTCCAGGCTCCTGGCTTCAGCCTGGCCAACCCCTTGCTGTTGCAGCCATTGAGGGGAGTGAACCAGCAGATGATGATCTGTCTCTCCCTGTCCCTCTGCCACTCAAATAAGTGTTTTGAAAGCCTTCCTGTATTCCCCTGAGAAACACCGTGACTAGTCAGTGAACTGGATGCTAGCAAGCAGCTACAGGTAGATCCGCAGGGACCTATGCTTCCCAGTTTACAATGAGTTAACCTTTCTCTCTCTCTCTTTTTTTAAGATTTATTTTTATTTTTTTGAAAGAGTTACACAGAGAGAGGAGAGGCAAAGAGTCTTCCATCCGCTGGGTCACTCCCTAATCGGCCACAACAGCCAGAGCTGCGCCAATCTGAAGCCAGGAGCCAGGAGCTTCCTCCGGGTCTCCCACACGGGCACAGGGGCCCAAGGACCTGGGCCATCTTGTTCTGCTTTCCCAGGCCATAGCAGAGAGCTGGATCGGAAGAGGATCAGCGGGGACTCGAGCCGGCGTCCATATGGGATGCTGGCACTGCAGGCAGTGGCTTTACCTGCTACACCACAGCGCCGGCCCCCTGTTCTTTCTCAACAAAACAGAAGCACAGGGGTTACCGGGGACCCAGCGGTCGGGCGTCTTCAGAGAGCTGTGCTGACCTCTCTGCAGTGTGCGGAGGGCCACCTGGGCCACCGAAGTGCCTCACCCTCCTCACCCTCTCTGGCTTCCTCCCGGCTGCCTCCCCTTCACCCAGTCTCCACCTGCGCTTTCAATGCACATTTGAAGCAACAGTGAGCACAGGAAACATCTTGGCCGAGGGGTGCAGCCACCTTCCCGGGAATGACCCAGGAACCCCAGGGGCCTCCAAGTCCACGCCAATTTCAGAGTGAACCCCTCTTCCAGGGGAAGGAGTCTGCGCGGGTCTGAAAATACTCGTGGGCTAAGCCCCGCAAGGCACGCTGCTGGGAGGGGCCGGCCCCTGGCCACCTGTGGCCACGTCCTCAGGGGCTGTGGATCAACTTCACCTCCAGTGTGTCTGTTATTCAGAAACACAAGTCTCGGTTGGCCAAATCTGGAGGTTATTACGTTTCTTTAAAAAAAACAAAAAAACTCAAAAGCAAGCAAAAAGCAGAGAGGCCAACAGCCAGCCTGCTGTGCTGTCCAGATGCGAAAGCTCAGAGCTTCCCAGGGTTTTTTTTTTTTTTTTTTTTTCTTGTCTGCTTTCCCATCACAGGCCCTGCCTGGACCCTGCAGTCGGAGCCCCCCCCCCCCCCCCGTTCCGGAAGCAATCCTCCAGCGCAGCCCTCCTCGAACCCAAACCAAGGAGTCCATAAAACAGGTGGAAACAAAAACACAACTCGGGGGCTCCCCAGGGGGCGGCGGCTTTCCCCGGGGCCTCGGACACCCCTCCCGCCCCCCCCACCTCCCCGCCCCGGACCGCTCCCTTTCTGGAAAAACACGTGCCAGGCTCGAAGAAGCGGACACATCCTGGGTAAATAACCACTCGCAGCGGCTTCCCCCAGAATCAGCACCTCCTCCCCGAGACAGCGCCAGGTGAGCCGGTCCCCAGGGATCACCCTCCTGCTCGCCCCAGGGGAAGGCGTCCACCGGAGCGCGCGCCCAGCTATTGTCACACCGCCTCCTCGGAGCCACCACGCGGCGGCTGGCTAGGGCAGGTCCCGGGGCACCCCACTTTGCGCGTGAGAAGCCGAAGCTTGGGGTGCGCGCCCACGGAGAGCGACACCGCCCCCCGCGCGCCCCAGGATCGTTCCCCACACGAGGTCTCCCGAGCAAGCAAGTCCACGGTCGCGGCCCCAGGGACTCCCGGTCCCCGGTAGCCGTGCGTCCCAAGGAGGCGCGACCCGCGGCGGGGCGCACGGGGCGCGGCGAGCCAGCCGGCTCCGGAACAAAGAAGAGACGCGCGCGCGCGCGAGCGCACGAGCGCGCGGGGCGCACAGGGGCGTCCGCTCCGTGGCCGGTGGAGGGGGCGCTGCGCGCGGAGCGGCCCCGCGGGCCCCACCCCGGCCCGCCCCTCAAAGCCGCCTTTCTTCTCGGGCGCGCTCGGAGGCGGGCCCCGCGACGGCCGGGAGGGGGCGCAGCTCGCCGTCCCCGCCGGCCGGTCCCGTCGCGCCCTCCCTCCGCCGCCACCCCCACTCCGAGGAGCGCACAAAGAGCGGCCGGGCGGCGAGCGCACACCTCCCGGCGGCCGGGGCGGGGCCGGCGCGCGCGCCGCGGCGTCCGCCTTAAAGGGCCTCCGGCTGCTGGCGCGCACTGCGCAGGCCCCGGCCGTGGGCAGGGGCGGGGCGGCCAGAGGCGAGAGGGGAGGGACCCGGGCGCGCACGGCCGCGCTGCCCGCTGGCGCTATGGCCGGCGCGCCCGCGGGGGTCTAGGCCGGGCGCGTGCGGGACCCGGGTGCCCAGCACTCCCGAGGTCGCCGCTGGCGGGCGGGTGGGGCTGGCGCTGCGGCCGGCCTGTGGCTCTCGGCTCCGCAGTTGCGAGGCGCCGTGGCACAGAGCGCTGCCCAAAGCGGGCAGACATGTGGGCGCGGGCGCGCGCGGGGGACCGCGTGGGCGGGCGTGAGCCTTTGTGTGGCGTGCGCTCCCGCGCAGGTGGGCAGCCCGCGCCGGGGCTCGCTCTGCCCGCGCACCCCGGGCGATCGCGAGTCCCGTCTTCCGCGCCTAGGGTCTCGGGCCGTGCCTTGGCGCAGGCGACAGCCCCTTCGCCTGGTGGCAGCTCTGGCTGCGCTGATGGTCTTTTTTTTTTTTTGGAAGGGGGTGGCACTAACGGGACTTCCTAAGGACCGCTCTGCTAGAGCCCTGCCCTGCGCGTCCGAGTTGGGGACGCGTCTCCTCCTCGCTCCCCGGCGAGGGCGGAGACTGGGGACGGCGCTGTCCTCGGCTGATAGGTGCGCGCAAGTGTCCCGGGCTGCCAGTCCCGCATTAGACAACAAAGAGAGGCGTTCGCGGCGGCGGGGGAGGGGCGCGGCGCGCGCGCGGCGTGGGGGAGGCGCTCGCTCCCCGCTCGCTCTGCCCGCGGCCTCCGCCCGCCCCCGGCCCGGCGCGCGCCAATCGCCTCCCCCAGCGATAGTGTCAGTGGCATTGTAGTGTCAGCTCCCGCCGGTGACGTTGCGCCTCCCGCGTCCCCCTCCGGAGCCGTCTGGCTGCAGAGGCTCCGTGGAGAGGCGGGGAGGAAGAGGAGGAAAAAGCGCTGAGTGAGGGCGGGCGGGCGGGCGGGCGGGGAGGGCGGGAGGGAGTGGAGGAGCCGGGGAGGAGCTCCTTAAAGAAACGCCGCTGTCGCTCGCCGGCTCGCTTTTTCGCTCGGCTTTGTGGCCAGCCAGCCGGGCGCTCGGGGGGCACGCGCGGCCGCCGCTCGAGCTCTGCCCCCACCCCGCCCGCCCGCCCGCCCGCAGACCCGGGGTGGGGACCCAGGCGGGGGCTCCTGCAGCAGCTGCCCGGTGCCGACGGCGCGCGGCCACCCGGTCCTCCCCGGCGCCGAGGAAGGAGCGACACGGAGCCCTGTGCAGCCGGCCGGCCTCCCCGCCCCTGACCACCCGCTTCCCGGCTGCCTTTGTGGCCGCAGCTGCCGGCCGCCGAGCCACCAGGGCCGGCGGGGGCGCGGCGCGCACGGCCGCGCGATGCCCAGCTCGCTGTTTGCCGACCTGGAGCGCAACGGCAGCGGCGGCGGAGGGGGAGGCGGCGGAGGGGGAGGCGGCGGCGGCGGCGGCGGGGAGACCCTGGACGACCAGCGAGCCCTGCAGCTCGCGCTGGACCAGCTCTCCCTGCTGGGGCTGGACAGTGACGAGGGCGCGCCTCTGTACGACAGCGAGCCGCGCAAGAAGAGCGTGAACATGACCGAGTGCGTGCCGGTGCCCAGTTCCGAGCACGTCGCCGAGATCGTGGGGCGGCAAGGTGGGTCGGGCGGGCGGGGACGGGGCGCGGGGGGCCCCGGGGCCACCAGCCTGGCGGGGTTGGGGGGAGCGGGAGCGCGATCGGGAGCCGCGGCGCTGGGGGCGCCTCGGGGAGCAGGGGAGTGCCGCGCCGCGGGGCCGGCGCCCAGACAAAGAAAGTGCGGGCAGGCTGCCGCCCGGAGCCGCGCCGCTGCCCCAGCGGGACGCACTTTCTGCTGCTGAAATCGCGGCCTTCTCCCCGAACGCCCCCCACCCAGCCCGCCCCGGGAAAGAGGATTTAAATACAAGATGCTGGGGGGGGGGAGGGGGCCTTGGATCGGTCCTTGGGGATGGGGGAGGAGGAGGAGGAGTGAGCACCGGCTGGGAGGAGGATTCTGGGTTTGTGCAAAACGGAATGGAGAGCAGAGGAGGAACAATGGGTCCCGGGACTGCTCCCCCGCCCCGCACTCTCCCCCGAAGTCCCCCCGCGCCGCCGAGAAAGCGCGGCTGCAGCCGCCTCTCCCGAACCGCTCGGCGTACGGCGCGCCCAGCTGGATCCCGGCGGCATCTCCCCAGATGACTTTTTCTGGGATTCTTGGGTTTGGCTTGGGACGACTGCAGTCCCCGGGTGGGGAGGGGGGACGGGAGGGCCAGGCAGCCAATGGGCTGTTCCTCGAGCGCCTCGCGGGTGGAACCCGCAAGCCCGGGGTCAGGGAGGGAGACGCCCCCTGGCCTCGCGGCGCGCGTCCTGCGGTCCCGCTGCCCTGGACGCCAGTGGTCCCCGGCCCCCGCGGTAACCTCGGGGGTAATGGGCGTGTCTCTCTCTCTCCTCTCTCTCTCTCCCCCTTCCCCACCCCCGTCCCCTTCTTCCACTCCCCCCCTGCACCCCGGCTCCCAGGTTGTAAAATCAAAGCGCTGCGGGCCAAGACCAACACTTACATCAAGACCCCAGTGCGCGGGGAGGAGCCTGTCTTTGTTGTGACGGGCAGGAAGGAGGATGTGGCCATGGCCCGCAGAGAGATCATCTCCGCGGCCGAGCACTTCTCCATGATCCGCGCCTCGCGCAACAAGAACACGGCACTCAACGGCACGGTGCCCGGGCCGCCCAACCTGCCGGGCCAGACCACCATCCAGGTGCGGGTGCCCTACCGCGTGGTGGGGCTGGTGGTGGGGCCCAAGGGCGCCACGATCAAGCGCATCCAGCAGCAGACGCACACGTACATCGTGACGCCCAGCCGCGACAAGGAGCCGGTGTTCGAGGTGACCGGCATGCCGGAGAACGTGGACCGCGCCCGCGAGGAGATCGAGGCGCACATCGCGCTGCGCACCGGCGGCATCATCGAGCTCACGGACGAGAACGACTTCCACGCCAACGGCACGGACGTGGGCTTCGACCTCCACCACGGGTCCGGCGGGTCCGGCCCGGGCAGCCTATGGAGCAAGCCCACGCCCAGCATCACGCCCACGCCCGGCCGCAAGCCCTTCTCCAGCTACCGCAACGACAGCTCCAGCTCGCTGGGCAGCGCCTCCACGGACTCCTACTTCGGCGGCGGCGGGACCGGAGGCGGCAGCGCGGGCGCCACCCCGCGCCTGGCTGACTACAGCCCCCCCAGCCCCGCGCTCAGCTTCGCGCACAACGGCAACAACAACAACAATGGCAACGGGTACACCTACGCGGCCGGGGAGGCCTCCGTGCCGTCGCCCGACGGCTGTCCCGCCGAGCTGCAGCCCGCCTTCGACCCGGCGCCCGCGCCCCCGCCCGGGGCGCCCCTCCTCTGGGCCCAGTTCGAGCGCTCCCCGGGCGGCGGCCCCGCGGCGGCGGCGGCGCCCGTGTCCTCCTCTTGCTCGTCCTCGGCCTCCTCGTCGTCCGCTTCCTCGTCGTCCGTGGTCTTCCCCGGGGCGGGCGCCGGCGCCGGCGCGCCCTCCAACGCCAACCTGGGGCTGCTGGTGCACCGCCGGCTGCACCCGGGCGCCAGCTGCCCGCGCCTGTCTCCGCCCCTGCACATGGCGCCGGGGGCCGGCGAGCACCACCTGGCCCGCCGGGTGCGCAGCGACCCGGGCGGGGGCGGCCTGACCTACGCCGCCTACGCCAACGGGCTGGGGGCGCCGCTGCCCGGCCTGCAGCCGGCGGACACGTCGGGCTCGTCGTCGTCGTCCAGCTCCTCGTCCAGCTCGTCGTCGTCGTCCTCTGGGGGGCTGCGGCGCAAGGGCAGCCGCGACTGCTCCGTGTGCTTCGAGAGCGAGGTGATCGCCGCGCTGGTGCCCTGCGGCCACAACCTCTTTTGCATGGAGTGCGCCAACCGCATCTGCGAGAAGAGCCAGCCCGAGTGCCCGGTCTGCCACGCCGCGGTCACTCAGGCCATCCGCATCTTCTCCTGAAAGCGGCGCGCCCCCTTCCCCCGGCCCGGCCCTGCGCGCCCGCCGCGGCGCGCACCGCAGGGCAGCCGCAGCCCCCAGCGCCCTGCCCGGTCCCCGCACACTCTGCGATCCGAGAGAGACAGGAGCTGGGAAAGCTGTGGCGTCTGCTCTCTCTCTCTCTCGCTCTCTTTTTAAAATTGGATTTAAAAAAAAAAAAAAAAACCACAGAGGAACTTGCCAGGATGATGCGCGTCGGGAGTGCTGTCCCCTGGGAAACTCGCGAACCACCTGCCATGCATGCTCTATAAATAATAGGAACAGCGACAAGCTAGTGATGATAGTTGTTACACTGTACCCGAGGGGGAGCTTCCGACCGAAGGAAACCCCGCAAGTTCTCCGCTTGCCTAGAGTAGGAAAAAGGACTACTGCGGCGCACGGCCTTGCTGGCAACGGCGACCCCCGGCGCCCCGTGCGCGCGGACCAGGGAGCGCGCGCCCCCCGCGGCCGGGCTCCCACGGCGCTAACTGCAGAACACGGCGGATCCTCTCTGAGTGGCCGTGGACGGGCCAAGAGTCCCTGTGAAACCAGGATACTGCAGCTTTATTAAAGTTAAAAAGAAACTGTAACATATCTCTTATATATTAAAAAAAAAAACCTTTAAAAGTTTTAAAGAGAAATTGCATTAATTAATACAGATTGAAGTATTTTATTCTTTTTTGACTTGAAAAATTATATTTCATATTGCAAAGATGTTTACAAGTATTTTAATTTAAGTTCAGTGAACTTTTTTGTAGCTGGGTTAAATCTTTTTATTTTAGTATGGCCTTATGGCAAAGAGCACTGTATTATTTTAATAATCACACAATTGTGACGGAATTACAAAACCATACAATGTGTAATGTTTTGAACAGTATTTTGTTGGGATGGAGATTTTATAGGTTCAGACAAATCTAGGTCTGCTTCACCCAGCATATTTTCTATTCAGTGATATAAAGCATATTTTATTCTATATTATTACAAAAAAGTAAATGTATAAACATTGTCAAAAAGAACCCGTTGATGCTTTCTAACATTTGTATAAATGGAATTCAGTGCAAGTTACAAAAATTCTGTTGCACCACTATAGTTTTAGTATTTCTATTTTAATACATTTGTTTACCACTTGTTTATGTATATGTAGGTGATGTTACTTGAGCTTAAATGTACTTACTGAGCAAAGTTTAAAAAAAAACAAAGTATATTTTATTTTATGATAAAGGGCCTTTAACCTCATGGTCAAATACTAATATTATATTTGCTGAGACAAGATTTGAAATTGTATCAAGAGTTTTATTTTTCTGACATTTAAAGTTCTACATAATAAAGGTAAAACTTAAGTAATGGTGCTACTTCATTTTTTAAGTATTTCTATATAAATAAAATATTGAAGAAAATCTATGTTGTGTGCTGAGTTGATTTTTTAAAAAAAGCTTCTTGGACGTATAACTGTGCAGGGAGGGACACGTTGAAATATACCAGGGGCCTTCAGAAAATTCTTGGGAGATGCACCTTGCAAAATCACCCTGTGTGACTCCCAGGCATGGATTTCCAAGCTTTTTGTACCAAAGTAAACTTTACCTTTTAATTCCGTTTTTCCCTGAAGCGTTTGAAGTCCCCTGGTATAACTGCCAGGTGTATCCTATTTGGAGTCTTCCGTCAGTAGAGGCACTTGGAAAAGAGGCCAGAAAGATGTTTCGCTGGACGAATGGTGCTTTTTAAGAATTGCCAGTATCTGTTGGATCGGGGATTAGCCACAGAAAGCACAGTACATAGGCCCCAAGAGAATGTTTGATTCCCTTTAAAATTAGAAAGACAAAAGAAAAGGGGGGGGTGGAATATTCAAAGGGAAGATTTTACTCTCCAGCATGCCCCAAACCTATTAAATGTGACCTAACATGAAGATAATACTATTAAGGTAGTTAAGGTTATACCAAAAATGAATTTTAAGGCAGATATTATAGGGGCCCAGGAAAATCCTATTACGGAGCGGTGTGGACCCTGATCCCAGAGTAAGGCCCAGTGCCTACTCTGTGGATTGGTGAAGCTGGCCTGGGCTGGGTGGTGAGTTTCTCCGACTGTGGCCTCCTTGGGAAAGCCCGGTGGCCATGGGAATGATGGCTTCTGCCTTAGAGGACCTTGCTAGACCTGAGCACTGGCCCTAATAGGCTTCTGCCAGTCGGGCCGGCTAATTGGTGTTGACAGGCTGCGGGTGTTAACTGTTTGTTGTTGCTCCAGGGGAGTTTTTGTTTGCTTTTGGCAGGCTGCACCTGCTCCTTGGCTGTGGGGCTTTCTCTCGCCCTGAACTCTGTCTCCTACGGAGTATTTAGGAATGACCAGACCCGGCTACTGGGATTCCCAGCCAACTCTTGCCGGCTGAGCTCATGCTGGAAGCTGCTGTCCGTGGGAATATGTTCTCTGAACATCTATTTATTCATTGCCTATGTAGGTTCTGTTTTATGTGATGCTGCTAAAGGCAGTGGATGGGCCTTCGGGTGGGATGGGAGGAAGGGGTGGCCTTGCTTGGACAATTTCTGGCATTGTCTTCAGTTCTGGAAAGTTCCCAGGCAGCATTCACACCCCTCGCCGCTCCATCAGGGACCAGAGGTAAGCTGAGGCTTGGCGAGGACAGGTCTCACCAATCCAATCCCTGCTTTCTCTCACTTGCCTGGAAACATCTAGAATGTATCCCAGATTCTTTGTACACTCACTTTCTTTAGCCATGTAGCGTTGCTTTTCTGCTTTAAGTGAATGGTTAGAGGCAATGCAAGTAAAACCGGAAGCTTGGACGAGTTGTTTCTCATGGGCCCTTACCCATTCATTGGGATTTAAGTATTTCTTTGAGAGCCAGATAAAGGGAGAACCCCCAACTACTGGTTCATTTGCGAAATGCCCTCACTGAAGCCAGGAGCTAGGCACTCAGTTCAGGTCCTATGTAGGTGACAGGGACCCAAGGATTTGAGCCATCTCAGCTGCCTCCAAGGCTCTGCATGGGTAAGAAGCCGGAGTCAGGAGCAGGAGCCGGGTTTCAACCCCAAGCATCTGCCCTGGGCCCCAGGGATCCTGATGGGCAACCTCACTCCTGGGCCGGACGCCCGCCACTCACGTGGGGTTGTTTTGTGATCCATAAGTTGCTTTGGAAAACGACAGAAGGTCAGACTTCGCAGCTGACAGCTCCCTGGATGGCCTGTGTTTCCTTACAGCGAGAGCACGCCTGGGTGGACGTGCAGTTCCGGGACACATTCTTACACAATTAAGCTTCTTGAGAGTAAAGGTTGCTGGCCAACACACACCCTGTGCTGAACTCAGGCCCTCTCATCAGCAAGGGATATAGTGACAGTAGGTGGCTCTAGCTCATCCGTGTCCCACTCCCCTGCCTCCCCAAGTGCCTACCATGCAGGTGACTCCCAGCTGTGGACATGACAGTCCTCCGGCTAGAATGACAACAGGGGCCACACCTGTGCCCGCTGAACTGCCACAGCCCTCTGAGTTCTTTCTGCAGTAACCAAGCACCATCCACAGTTGCCTCTTCCCCTACCGCCGGTTCCATGCTTGATTTCCCTGTGTGTACAATAGCGGTTCTCAAGGGGGGGGGGGTATGGTTCTGCATCCCTCCCCCTAGTCTGGCAAATTTTGGGTATTGTAAGGGCAGGTAGAGGCCAGAGAGGCAATGCACAGCTCCTGGCATTGGATCAGCACAGCTCCGGCCGTTTCAGCCATCTGGGGAGTGAACCAGCGGACGGAAGACTCTCTCTCTCTCTCTCTCTCTCTCTCTCTCTCCCCCTGGATGTTCAAAGTACTTTCCATTCTTTCCAATAAACTTTTCTAAGCCGTGAAGCTGGCGGCCTTGAGAGCTGACTGTGGCTTTCAAGCCCAGAGGACTTGTGCTCTTTCTGTCTTGGCAGGTGTCCTGCAGCTCTGAGAGGAAAGTGATGAGAAACAAACACGATTCTTCAAACAGTGGCTCTCGCCCTTCCCCTCCTTCAGGGCCCTCCCCATATCCTACCAAGATGGGCTCTTGGGCAAGGGGCGGTGACCTTGGTGAATTGCAGCCACTCCTTATCTCTGAGATCTCTTCCCAAGGGATCTGACTGGATCTGTGCTCTCCCAGGGGTGCCCTGAGCCTGTTAGCCAACATCTTCCAGTCTTCGGGGGGCTGAGGTACCTTGGGAGAGATGGGATTTGTATTGGCTACACCCGCCCTTTCGCACCTTAAGCAAGAAGGTTGCTCCCTCTCTGGCCGCAGAACAAGATTCTTTCTTTATTTTTAAAGATTTATTTATTTATTTGAAAGGCAGAGTTAAACAAAGAGGCAGAGGCAGAGAGAGAGAGAGAGAGAGAGAGGTCTTCCATCCACTGGTTCACTCCCCAGATGGCCACAACGGCTGGAGCTGAGCCAACCCGAAGCCAGGAGCCAGGAGCATCCTCCTGGTCTCCCACACGTGTGCAGGGGCCCAAGGACTTGGGCCATCTTCTACTGCTTCCTCAGGCTGTAGCAGAGAGCTGGATCAGAAGTGGAATAGCTGGGACTCGAACTGGTACCCACAGGGGATGCCAGCGTTGCAGGCCAGGGCTTTAACCCACTGCGCCACGGTGCTAGCCCCAAGATTCTTTCTAATAGTGGATTCTGCCTCCCTTAGCCTTCCTCCCCTCTCTGACACACCCAGAACCTCACCTTGCTGCCCAGTGATGCCTGAAATGGTCAAGACTCTGTGCCTCCCCTGGGAAGGCCCCGCTGCTTCCTGGGTAAGAGAGCCAGCAGCCCAGTGAGCTCAGTGGTGACGCCTATGGCCTGACAAGTTCCCACTCCGACCCAGGCCCTGTGTGAGGGGTTTTCCATGTGCACTTAGCCCAGTGGGTTAGACACAAGCAAACTCACTTCAAATCTAAGGACTGAACATGCTGAAGTGGACAGCAGTGAAATGCCATACAAAGGGGCCACACGGTCAGGAAGAGTGTTGGCCCTAGAAATACAGCCTTAGTCTATCAATTACTGTTTCATAAAAAAAGATTTATTGGAAAGGCAGAGTGACAGAGAAAGGAGGAGAGACCGAGAGGGAGAGAGCTTCCATCTGCTGGTTCACTCCCCAGATGACCACAATGGGCAGAGTGGGCCAAGCCGAAGCCAAAGGCACAGAACACCATTTGGGTCTCCCACATGGGTGGCAGGGCTCCAAGTGGTTGGGCCACCTTCCACTGCCTTCCCAGGCACATTGGCAGGGAACCGGGTGGAAGTGGAGGAGCTGGGACTTGAACCCAGGGCTCTGATAGGGGGTGCTAGTATTGCAGGAGGCAGATTAACCCATTGCACCTCGATGCTGATGTGACTCTTAATAGGAGATATTTTCAGCAAAATGAACATTCATTTGTCACAAAATAGTCAGTCCCGGGGATGTGTTCCTTTGCAGATAAATGTAACCTATTTGAGAAAAAACGCTGGGCCCAGTTGAAGCAACTCCAGGCCTTGGGAGAAGCCAGCCACACATGTAGATAGCACGTTAGGGCCACGGGGCCATTTCCATGCCATTAACCCCAAACTTGCCAACTCCCTTTCTATTGTGCGACCAACGGAACAATCCACGCGTTAACCTCATTCTGCAATGTTTCCTTTTTAGGAAGACAAAAATAAGTGAAGCATTTGATGAGAACCAAATGAATACAGACTTTTCTCCCTTTAAAAAAAATGCTCTATAAAAATGTCACATGAGCTAATTTAGGCAGTGAGTAAAAGCTGCCAAAGCCCTGGGAAGTGAAATGTGCTCAATTGTTTGGCTTCTGCAGTGCCAAGCTCTTTGTTTGCCTTTTTCTGATTGTTATGATCGTCTCCGATTGACTTCATCTTCTAGGGCATGTGATGGAATTGTAGCATCTGGGCATGGCCTGGAAATGGCAGGTCGGGCGCTGCCCAATGCATGCGTCTAGTGCTGGTTCCAACCACGGGGCGTGTTTCTAGGCAAGACGCAGGCGTGGGGGACACATGGCACTGTGTGGCTGTTTGCTCATCCGTGGACAGGGGGAAGGCATCCTTGCTTTCCGAGTTACAACAGGCTCAACTCCTCTTGGGGGCTTGCCTGTGTGGCACGTTCTAGCCCGTCCCATCATGGCACCTGCCCAGGGGCTGGGTCAGTTGTCTCCTCTCCTCCCAGGCTGCGAGAGCTTTGAGTGCCTGAGTCTTAGCCTTCTTTCTCCTGGGGCCCCCGGCAACCGTTGAGTCAGATCCTGACCTTCCGTGATGATGCATAGTACACACTTGGAAAGCCAAGGAAAAAGACGTTTGCTTGAAGCAACCTAAGAGCCCATCCGTGGGGAGCTTGCTTGTGGGCTTGTGTAACTTCTGCACGGTGGAATTCCAGCTGCTACCATGAACGACACCTCCTCTCACGCAACACCCTAGGCAGGCTATTTATGAAGAAAGGAGGTTTACTGGGCGCATGGTTTTGGAGGCTGGAGGACCAGATCAGGTATGGACCTTGCTTCGTTCCCTAGTGAAGGCAGAACCATGTAACAGAGGGAGAGATGGCGTTCCCAGACTGGAAGCCAAAAAAACAAAACAAAACATCAAAAAGACTCCAGGGTCAGGCTTTACCTCAACGCTCTCCTCCCAGAACTCCCTCTGGGAGACCAGCATTCCCAGCAGAGGTGAGCAGCCCCAGTGACCCAGGGATCTCCCATGCACCTGCCCTGGAGGAGTCATCCTTCATCTCTCAACATTGCCCCACATGCAACCAAGCTTGCAGTGCGCGGGCCTTTGTGGGACAAGCCACCCCTGAACCACAGTTTGCAGGTCAGTGAGGGTGAAATGCCAAGGACGTGACCTTGGGAGGCATCTCCACTCCCCGCGCCTGCTGGTGTGAGCCCCTCCCCGACCCTTGGCCCCCACTGAGCATCCATTGCACTTGCTGACTTGCTCATCACGAACAAAATAAGGCAGAAGTGAGGAGGCGCCACTTCTGAAATGCGGCTTCGGAAGTGCTATGGCTTATGTCCGGGACTGGGCGCTCTGGATGCGGCCGGGCACCGTGCTCCAGGAAGCCCTGGGGAGAGGGCAGCCTCTGCCTTGGTCATGAGGCCTTGAGGCTGGCAGGCCACCCATCTGTGAGGAGCTGTTGTCTGCCCACAATTGCATGAGTGAGCTGCAGGTGGAGCCTGCCCAAGGCGCGCCTTCCAAGGACGCCACAGCTCTCACTGACACCTCCTCGGCCGCCTCTTGAGGGACCCGGCTAAGCCACGCCCCGATTCTGCGCCCTTAGGTGCTGTGAGGTAATAAACACACTTTGTTTTAAGCCTTTAAGCGGCTGGTGCTGTGGTGTAGCGGGTAAAGCTGCCGCCTGTGGTGCTGGCATCCCATATGGGCGCCAGTTCAAGTCCCAGCTGCTCCACTTCCAGTCCAGCTCTCTGCTATGGCCTGGGAAAGCAGAAGATGGCCCAAGTCCTTGGGCCCCTGCATGGGTAGAGCTGGAGGAGGCTCCTGGCTTCGGATGGGCCTAGCTCTGGCCATTGCGGCCAACTGGGTAGTGAACCAGCGGATGGAAGACCTTTCTGTGTGTCTCTGTCTCTCTCTCTCTGTCTCTCCTTCTCTCTCTGTGTAACTCTTCCTTTCAAATAAATAAATATTAAAAAAAACCCGGCCAGCGCCGTGGCTCAACAGGCTAATCCTCTGCCTTGCGGCGTCGGCACACCGGGTTCTAGTCCCGGTCGGGGCGCCGGATTCTGTCCCGGTTGCCCCTCTTCCAGGCCAGCTCTCTGCTGTGGCCTGGGAGTGCAGTGGAGGATGGCCCAAGTGCTTGGGCCCTGCACCCCATGGGAGACCAGGAAAAGCACCTGGCACCTGGCTCCTGCCATCGGATGAGCGCGGTGCGCCAGCCGTGGTGCACCGGCCGCGGCGGCCATTGGAGGGTGAACCAACGGCAAAGGAAGACCTTTCTCTCTGTCTCTCTCTCTCACTGTCCACTCTGCCTGTCAAAAAAAAAAAAAAAACAAAAAAACCCTTTAAGTTTACTCCATCCTGTCTCCCATGTGGATGGCAGGGGCCCAATCACTTAGGTCATCTGCTGATTTCCCAAGTTCATTAGCAGGGAGCTGGATAGGAAGTGGGGCGCTCATATGGGATGTTGGCATGGCAGGCAGTGGCTTACCCATGATGCTGGTCCTTGCAGTCAACTTGTAAACAGTGGCCCTCCCTGGAGAATAAGAGTAGCATTTGGGGATGATGACAGAAAACCAGCTCCATCACATAGTAATGTGGGAAACTGACTGAACTCAGTCTTGTCATCTATGAAATGGGGACAGGGACAGTTCTTCTGAGGAGTATTTAGCGCACTGCGTGGCATATGCTAACAGCCGCCTGCCTCCATCAGTCCATGTGTACTTGAACATGACTGCTGTTTCATTGTGCATCCTCATGACCTTTGGATGTTTTTCTTTCACTTTCTCAGGCCAAAAAATAATTTAAAAACCTAATGCACAGGGCTGGCACTGTGGCATAGCAGGCTAAGCTTCTGCCTGTGGCGCCAGCATCCCCCATGGGCACTGGTGTGAGGCCTGGCTGCTCCTCTTCTGATCCAGCTCTCTGTTGTGGCCTGGGAAAGCAGTAGAAGATGGCCCAAGTGCTTGGGCTCCTGCACCCATGTGGGCTTCAGATTGGTTCAGCCCCAGCTGTTGCAAACATTTAGAGGGTGAACCAGTGATGGAAGACCTTTCTCTCTGTCTCTCCCTGTCTCTGTAACTGTACATCTCAAATAAATAAATAAAACCTTAAAAACATTAATTCAGGATGCGTGAATAGTGTTAGTCCATTTGACCAGAGTCAAATCTACATCAGAGCAGTCCGATGGACAACATCTGTCTACGAGTGTGAGCAGTGCACTTATTACTTTGTTTTATATAGGAGACATCATCCTTTTCAAAATGTTAGCACATAAATTATCCCACAACAGCTTCCCAAGGGACTGGGTAGTACAGGTATCACCATCATCTACCTCTGACAGCCCAAGAAACTGAGCTTCAGTGCTTTGCCGGGCAGGAAATCTTTGCTAAAGGAGAGACTGGCAATTTCTGGAAACCAAGATCTTTCCAGACCTTGTCCTGTAAAGAGAGATACAAGAAAAAATCTTTTACAGAGCAACCAGAAGTGACTCCAGTGAGTTACGAGGGATTCATACACTGCTCAATGAAAACAGCCAAGCCTATCACCCATCGCTTTGGCATCCAGTAGAACACACTGCTCATTAAAGCTTTGATGGTGTTTTCTTAATATTGCTGCAATGACTCAGAGGGAACATTGGTGACCGGAGCACAAAAGAATGATCACTTTGCACATCGTGGCAAACAGACTTTCGATCCTTGGGGTTCGTTATGGCGCTCACATTTCCCCAGTGTGCATCTTGGATGGATTCATTCATCCACACTTCCCATTCAGGGAACCCCATGGTACAATCCCCTCTGCCTCCAGCCTCTTCACAGGGAGGCTGTGGGAAATCGCTTGGCATTCTGCACTCCCAGTCTTCTCAGCTGGAAATCTGGATGGATGGACTAGCGTGTTGCTTTGTCAGCTGGCTCCTTGGGATGCTTAAGTGACAGTGATGGATGGGGAGAGGATGTAGAAAATACACATCTCTGGGTCCACCCCTTGAAATTTGAATTCAATAATTTTTGGAAGAGACCTGGAATTCTGTGATTGAAAAAGTTTCCTATATTCATCGATAGGGAATAATTAAGTATATAAATATATACTTTAGATGACTCCGTGGAATGCTGTTAACAAGAGTGAAGCAGCTTAATTTGTATTGCTAGCTAGCAATATGTAATATTTATTAAGAGGAGAAAATTAAAGTTTCTTGCAGTGTATATTGTGTGCTACATTTTTATTAAAAGTATATGAAGACACAATCTTATATAGGGGCACAGCGTCTAAGGGTCAGGGGTCAGGGGCTGGAAAGTGACTTAGTTCTCCTCATACAGCCTTTTGGATTGTTTGGATCTTAAACCTTTTTTTCCCCATTGGGGCTGGTGCTGTGGCATAGCAGGTAAAGCTGCCCCTTGGGTGCTGGCATCCCCATATGGGCACATGAGTCCTGGCTGCTCCCCTTCTGATGCAGCTCCCTGTTAACACTCCTGGAAAGCAGCGGAGGATGGTTCAAGTCCCTGCACCCACGTGGGAGACCCGGATGAAGCTCCTGGTTCCTGGCTTTGTCCTGGCCCAGCCCATGACGTTGCAGCCCTTTGGGGAGTGAACTAGCAGATGGAAGATCTCTCTCCCTCTCTCCAATTCTGCCTTTCAAATAAATAATACAAATCTTAAATGTATATATATTTTTAAAATTTATATTTAAGAGAGAGAGAGAGACAGAATCTCAATCACTGTTTCACTCCCCAAATGCCTACAACAGTTGGGGGTGGGGAAGGCTGAATCCAGGAGCTAGGAACTCACCAATGTACCACGGTGATGCTGGATGTTAATGGTCAGGGAGGCTGTGTGTGTGTGTGTGTGTGTGTCCATGGGGAGGGAAGGCATGCGGGGACCCTGTACCTTATGCTCAGTTTTGCTGTGAACCCAAGACTACTTTACACAGTGCAGTCTATTGATGAAAGGCGTCAGACATGATAAATTCATACATGAGTTTCTATGTGGCTAGATAGGAGGATGGATGAGACTCAAGCTTCCCGTGAGGTTCTGATGCTTTGTAATCTGGCTTTGGGAACCTCAGGACGAGGTGAGCCCTGGGTTTCTTTTGAGGCTGCTTTCTGATACACTGCAGGAAAGCAGAGCAGGTGTAGCTGGTGGGGAGCCGGGGAGCCTTGCCCCAAAGTTTGCTGTGCATCTTGCCGGCACTGGGGGACACTGACTTTATGTCTTCTGATCCCCACGAGCAGGACAGGCTGGGAAGGTGCCAGGATGAGCTGAGGTGGGGATGCAGAGGCCCATGGGGACCTGTGGCCCATGATTGTGGTCATGATCCAGAAGGCTGGAGAGCTGAGAGGCAGAGGGGTGTCTGGGATGATGAGAAGAGAAGACCAGAATTGTGAGAGCCTCGAAAAAGTATTATGTTGGGGCCGGCGCTGTGGCATACGGAGTAAAGCCGCCACCTGCAGTGCCAACATCCCATATGAGCGCCAGTTCGAGTCCCGGTTACTCCACTTCCAATCCAGCTCTCTGCTATAGCCTGGGAAAGCAGTAGAAGATGGCCCCAGATCTTCGGCCCCTGCACCCATGTGGGAGACCCGGAAGAATTTACTGGCTCCTGGCTTCAGGTCGGTGCAGCTCCGGCCATTGCAGCCATTTGGGGAGTGAGGCAGCTGATGGAAGATCTCTCTCTCTCTTTCTCTCTCTCTGCCTCTCCTTCTTCTCTTCTGTGTAACTCTGACTTTCAAATAATCTTTTTTTAAAAAAAAAAAAAAAGAAAAAGTATTGGCTGGCGCCGTGGCTCAATAGACTAATCCTCCGCCTTGCGGCGCTGGCACACCGGGTTCTAGTCCCGGTTGGGGCTCCAGATTCTGTCCCGGTTGCCCCTCTTCCAGGCCAGCTCTCTGCTGTGGCCCGGGAAGGCAGTGGAGGATGGCCCAAGTGCTTGGGCCCTGCACCCCATGGGAGACCATGAGAAGCACCTGGCTCCTGCCATCGGATGAGCAAGGTGCGCCGGCCGCAGCGTGCCGGCCGTGGTGGCCATTGGAAGGTGAACCAACGGCAAAGGAAGACCTTTCTCTCTGTCTCTCTCTCTCACTGTCCACTCTGCCTGTCAAAAAAAAAAAAAAAAAGAAAAGAAAAGAAAAGAAAAAAGAAAAATATTATATTGGATCACTGGACATGGCCAATACTGGGCCATTTTGAACCACAGTAATGGTGATTTTATGGGGTTCAACATAATAACATGGATCATGTGGGATGGGGAAGAGGGGCTGTGGGCAGTGAAGTTGAGCAGGGGGATCTGGGGTTTCAAGTCTTGGTGGCTAGGACACCGTTAGTAAAGACAGAGGCATGAGGATGTTGGAGCTGCTGGCTGATGACTAAATGTGGTGTCATGGAGTCTCAGAGGGGAGTCACGGACAAGTGCTTTGGCTGGCTCTTTGCTGACTGTGCGTTCGTTTTTACTCGCCTGGGCCTTGGCTGGAAATGTTCCTTCTGCCCAGGACATGTGTTGGGTTTTTCACAGATGAACACCCCCATAGAGGCCTGCTAGGATGGGGAGAGACAGGTCTACTGGGAGCTGAGTGTGTGAACTCATGGGGCAGGGGGGCCTTGTCCAGGACTGAAAGTGCGGGTAGAAATGTTTGCATCTGCTGTGGCTGGGACTGAGCCTTCCAACAGAACAGCAACTTTAGCAAAGTTTTGATTTGGGAGGGGGAAGTTGCAAGTGGAGGTCAGACTGACTTCTCACAGAGACTAGTGGTTGGGGTTGGTGCTGTGGTGTGGCGGGTTAAGCCAACACTGGCATCCCATATGGGCACCAGTTCAAGTCCCAGCTGCTCCACTTCTGATCCAGCTCCCTGCTATGTACCTGGGAAAGCAGTAGAAATGGCCCAAGTGCTTGGGCCCCTGCACCTACATGGGAGACCTGGAAGAAGTTCCTGGATTCAGCCATTGGGGTCATCTAAGGAGTGAACCACTGGATGGAAGATCTCTTTCTCTCTCTCTGCCTCTCTCCCTTTCTCGGTGATTCTGCCTTTCAATGGACCAAATCTTAACAACAATCAAGGAGGCCAGTGGCCCAAGACTGAGACAGGGCAGACCCACGTCAGAGAGGCAGCAGGTCTTGGGAAGGAAGGACATGAAGTGAGATGCTCCATGGCTTCTCAGGATCTTGGGGCAAGAAGCGAGCTTCGGGGTCACCTGGTTCCAGCAGTGGCTTTACGGATGCTGGGGTCGCTTCCTCCATCAACCAGGTTCTTAAAGAGTTTTGGGAAGCTTCCCTCTAGGGCCTGTGAGTGGTTCTGACAAGGAGAAGGCTCATCTGAAGCTGAAACTTGGTTCAGCATCGCCCATGGAATAGATTGAGCCAAGTTTCTTTTCTGTCTGTCAAGCCCAAACGATCTGAAGACATTGACCACCGCGCTACCCACTCCAGGCCTTAGCTTTCCCTGGCGATGGCTTTGGGCCGTTCCCCTCCCTGGAGATGTCCATCTAGATGCGCTCCGTTGGCCCACAGTGGCCAGTCACGCTTTAGCCCGGCTACAGAGGGCTGGCACCCTTGTTCCACACACCTGGCCTCAGGAAGCCCTCACTGGTGAGCCAGGTGCACAGCCTGGCTTGGTGAGTGATCAGATGGGAGGATGGTGTGGCCTTAGAACCACTCTCCAAGTATGGCATTCTTGGGCCAGCTGGGAAGATGTCCCTAGGGTCCCTGTTAGCTGTCCAAGC
Source organism: Sylvilagus floridanus (assembly GCA_949820135.1). NCBI lineage: Eukaryota > Metazoa > Chordata > Mammalia > Lagomorpha > Leporidae > Sylvilagus > Sylvilagus floridanus. Next base: position 89,624,970 of record OX463239.1, on the reverse strand, counting down.
ACCCAAGGCCTTAGCTGAGAGGAGTGGGGAATGGATTGGAAGCCATAATAGACACAAAGCCCAGTAAAGGGTGCAAAACACTTCTTTTCTCTTTGAGTCTTCTCAACTCCTGCAGAGGGACCTCTGATAGGCAAGCAGATTGACTCCCACGTGCTGATGTCTTCCCTCACCCTTTATCTTTAAAAGTTTATTTATTTGATGTCCTACATGGAGGATCTCTGTGAGACTTCGGTGGAAAGAAGGGGCCATCAAAGAAGGATGTACTTGTCTCTGACGGGAGGAGAGAACACTCTCTTTGCTTATGGCCGTGTCCAAATACCCATGGAGTCTAGGGTCACAGAAGGCTTCCATAGCCTTGGCAGCCCACAGCAAGAGCCTTGGGTGATCACTGACGTCATAAATAAGAGTGTGAATTGTTAAAGGAACACCGGAAGTCACTGTGCACTTGACTGCAAATTTTGTTTCCAAATTGTACTCTATATGTTGTGTGTGTGTGTGTGTGTGTGTGTGTGTGTGCAAACTGTTGAAGTCTATGCTTAGCATGAAGTCGGTCCTCTGTATATAAAGTCAAACTAAAAATGAACCATAATGAAGGAGGAGATGGGAGAGGGAGAGGGAGATGGGATGGGAGTTGGTGGGGGGAGAGTGGGTTGGGGGAAAGAGCCACTATATTCCTAAAGTTCTAGCTATGAAAAAATGCATTCGTTAAATAAAAACTTTTAAAAAGTTTATTTATTTCGATGGAAGGGGGGGGGAGAGAGAGAGAGAGAGAGAGAGAGAGCGAGTGACAGCACAAACTTCCCTCAGCTGGTTTGCTCTCCAAATGCCCACAGTGGCCATGGCGGGGCCACACTGAAGCTGGGAGCCAGAAACTCAGTCCAGGTCTCCCCGATGAATGGCAGGAAGCCGACTGAGCCACCATCTGCTGCCTCCCAGGGTGTGCATTAGCAGGGAGCTGGAGTCGGGAGACAACGCTTGGAATCCAACTCAGGTACTCAGATATGGGATGTGGTCAAATGCCCCACGTTTGTTCTCTATGCTGTTGTCCTCCTGCGAGGGACCGCATTCCACCCTGGAGAATGATGGAATGTCCCGGAGGTTCTAAGTTCTAACACCATCCTCCTAGCAGTAGACAGCTTTGTGTTGCGTCCGGGGTAGAAGAAGGCATCAATTCTCCTGAGTGTACAGCCTGGAGCCCCTACAAGACAACCAGGGCTTTTCTACGTGGATGGCTTCTCACAGCACAACTTGAGATGCTATTGTACTAACACATCCCTCCTTTTTTCATGTTTCACTTTTCAAAAAGCTATGGTAAAATACAGTATTGAGATTTTCCAAAGAAACAGCACGGACAGAGGTACCTAAGAAGGGAAGTACTGTGGGAATTAGTGCACCTGACCGTGCAGGCTGAGAAGTCCCACTGATACACCTTGGGAAAGCCAAGGACCTGAGGAACCATGAGCCACTCAGCCCGAGGCTGAGGCCTGGGAGCCAGGGGAGCCAATGGTGAAGCTCTCAGTGCACGGCCAGGGTTCCAGAGTGCCCAGGGTTCTGATGTCCGGGGGCAGGAGACGAACGTCCCAGCTCCATCCAATGGTTCATTCACCCTTCATCTGCTTCTCTGTCTTACCTGGGCTCTCTACGGAAGGGATGAACCCCGGGCCAACCTTCCTCCTGCGGTCTGCTGATCAGATGCTCTTTCCCGAGACGCCCTCCCAGACATGCCCAGTGATAGTGTTTTCTGAGCTGCCTGGGTGTCCCTTAACCAGTCAAGGTGATATACCACACAGGGCCAGCGCCGCAGCTCACTAGGCTACTCCTCCGCCTGCAGCGCCGGCACCCCAGGTTCTAGTCCAGGTTGGGGCCCTGGATTCTGTCCCAGTTGCCCCTCTTCCAGGCCAGCTCTCTGCTGTGGCCCGGGAGTGCAGTGGAGGATGGCCCAAGTGCTTAGGCCTTGCATGGGAGACCAGGGGGAAGCACCTGGATCCTGGCTTCGGATTCGGATCAGCACGGTGCGCCAGCCGTAGTGGCCATTTGGAGGGGGAACCAACGGAAGGAATACCTTTCTCTCAGTCTCTCTCACTGTCTAACTCTGCCTGTCAAAAATAAATAAATAAATAAATAAATAAATTTAAAACAAATACACACCACACAAACAATGCCACCGTACCCTTTTCTAAGTGGCGCTGAGAGCACTCATCTGGAGCAACCATCACCCTTGTTCTTTCCCCGAACTTTTACACCAACCCTAACTGAAATTCTGTGCTCAGCCAGTGACCACCCCCCAGTTCCTCCCTTCCCGAGCCCCTATTTCCACCTCTAAGAATTTGACTGCTCCAAGTCACGCCCCTCTTTCTAACTTTCTTACTGCTGAAGGTGGATAGGAAAAGCTGGTCTGGGAAAAGAGACATTCACTTAGGATTCTGACAGTGCTAAGGCATCTAATCTTGTTTCCCCTCTACCCACAGGCTCACCTGAGACCCTCCCTCCCCGCTGAGCCTCAAGGGTGCACCCTGCGCCATGGCCAGACCTACTGAGGGTGAATCCACCTGGGCAGAACTGTTCTTCAATGGGATTACAGTTGTTCTCAGCATCTGGAAACATTTTTTTTTTAAGATTTTTTTTTTAAGATTTTATTTTATTTATTTATTATTTATTTATTTGACAGACAGTGAGAGAGAGAGAGAGACAGAGATAAAGGTCTTTCTTCCGTTGGTTCACCCTCCAAATGGCCGCCACGGCTGGAGCTGCTTTAATCCAAAGCCAGGAGCCAGGTGATTCTCCTGGTCTCCCGTGCGGGTGCAGGGCCCAAGCACTTGGTCCATCCTCCACTGCCCTCCTGGGCCACAGCAGAGAGCTGGACTGGAAGAGGAGCAACCGAGACTAGAACCCGGCGCCCATATGGGATGCCGGCACTGCAAGGAGGAGGATTAACCAAGTGAGCCACGGCGCCGGCCCCAAATGGAAATATTTGCTGTGAGTTTATCCTGGCCACGTATATTAAAGGGTCTATTTCCATGTCCTTAGGCAAACGATGCATTTAGCGGCAGAGACAAAACCGAAGGAGAATTGGATCTCATGTAAGAGCCTTGGCCGTCTGTTTATTCCCAAGTGGCCTGAGTGTAGATTGAAAAAAAATGCTTGCCGGTCCTCCCCCGAGCTTCTCCTTGATCATTACAGAGGAGGAGACCTCAAGAAGCTCTCTGGAAATACACACTAGTGTTAGCATCTCTTTGCTACCAACGTTTTGAAGTAGCCTCTTAGCACAATGAGAGAGATTATCTGGAAATTTCCACTGTCTATTTATCCATTTATTACTGGAAAGTGTGTGTGTGTGTGTGTGAGAGAGAGAGAGAGAGAGAGAGAGAGAGAGAGAGAGAGAGAATCTTCCATCTTCTGTCTCACTCCTCAAATGCCTGCAACAGGTGGGGCTGGACCAGGCTGAAGCCAGGAGCCTGGCCCTTCATCCAGGTCTTCCACGTGGGTGGCAGGGGCTGGATGGCTTGAGTTATCACCTGCTGCCTATCAGAGTCACTTTAGCAGGAAGCTGCCTTGGGAGTAGGGTAGCTGGGACTTGAACCTGGCATGCGCTCCGACATGGGATGTGGGTGTCCCCGGCTGAACCCCAGCTCAGTCTTTCCCTCAGTGCGGTTTAATCTGCTGTGCCAACTGCCTGTCCTTGATTTATCTACATGTTGACACCAACCGGTGACAGTTACCTAATTTCTCTTTCTAGAAATGAATGCATTCTGAGAGTTTATCTATCTAATCTTTTAAAATTAAGTTTAGAAATACCACAACAATATAGAAGGTTAAACATTTGTCACTTCCTTTGAATTTACTAGGCCAATAAAAAGGCTTTTCTTTTAAAATCTAATATTTCTGAGGGTTTGTTTATGTTATCAAAAGTTGAAGAGTTTTTTTTTTTTTCCTATTTTTTATTTCTATCTAAGAGATAGAGAGAGAGAGACAGATTTTCCTATCTGATAATTTACTCCCCAAATGCCTGAAATAGTCAAGGGTGGCCCAGGCTGAAGCTGGGATCTGGGAGCTCCATTCTGGGTCCCCCATATGGGTGGCAGGGCCCCAGTCCTTGAGCCATCACTGCCTCCCAGGGTGCATGTTAGCAGGAAGCTGGAGTCGGGGTGGAGCCGGGACTCAAACACTCCAACATGGGGTGTGGCCAGCGTCCTCACCACCACCTGAATGTTTGCAAGAATTATACCAGTGTGGCTTCTGACAACCAACTTCGAGGGTTTATGTTTTTTTTTTGTTTTGTTTTGTTTTTTGTTTTGTTTTTGTTTTGACAGGCAGAGTGGACAGTGAGAGAGAGAGAGAAAGGTCTTCCTTTTCCGTTGGTTCACCTCTCAAATGGCCTCGAAGGCCGGCGCACCATGCTGATCCAAAGCCAGGAGCCAGGTGCCTCTCCTGGTCTCCCATGGGGTGCAGGGCCCAAGGACTTGGGCCATCCTCCACTGCACTCCCGGGCCACAGCAGAGAGCTGGACAGGAAGAGGAGCAACCGGGACAGAATCCGGTGCCCCAACCGGGACTAGAACCCGGGGTGCCAGCGCCACAGGCGGAAGATTAGCCTATTGAGCTGCGGCGCTGACTCTAAGGGTTTATGAAGTATAGTGAAACTGTGGAGGCCAGGGCAGAAGCAACCATAGCCCTTCGGAAGACAGTTCAAATGGAACAGCAAAGATGGACAAAGGGTACTGACTCACTGGGAACAGGAAGACAGATCAAACAGAGAGAGGCACAAGGTGCAACCCACCAACAAATAGTAATTAAGAGGAGGAGACATGTGCTTCGGCTGTGAGCCCCCCAAATCCAAGCTGTTGGGCCCAGGGCTTGGAACCTGGTGCTTTGAGAGTTGGTGAAGCCTTGTGGAGCCATCTGCCGAGTCACTTTCCCAGTGAGAAGAACCTCTCACAGGGTTTGCCCGCAAGTTTACCAAAACTAGCACCGTACAGACGAGGCAACTTCAGAAGCATCGAGGAAGGCTGGAATTGAAAGATAACATGGGCTGGCGCCGTGGCTCAACAGGCTAATCCTCTGCCTTGCGGCGCCGGCACACCGGGTTCTAGTCCCAGTCGGGGCGCCGGATTCTGTCCCGGTTGCCCCTCTTCCAGGCCAGCTCTCTGCTGTGGCCCGGGAGTGCAGTGGAGGATGGCCCAAGTGCTTGGGCCCTGCACCCCATGGGAGACCAGGAAAAAGCACCTAGCACCTGGCTCCCGCCATCGGATGAGCGCGGTGCGCCGGCCGCAGCGCGCCGTCCGCGGTGGCCATTGGAGGGTGAACCAACAGCAAAGGAAGACCTTTCTCTCTGTTTCTCTCTCTCACTGTCCACTCTGCCCTGTCAAAAAAAAAAAAAAGATAACGTGAACTCTCCACAAATGTCCTGAAGCCCTCTCCTACATACTGTCCGGGGAACCGGAAGTTCAAGTTCTTGTCTCCAACACAGGCAAGACTTCAAGGTCATGTTGTAGCTAAAGGCTATGTCAGAGGAGTAAGATTTGTTAGCAAAGGGAAAGTACCCACTCCAGAGAGAGTGCAGGCGTGTTCTCTTAGAGGGAGCTGCAACCCACGAGTTTTGGGGCCACCCCCTTATATGATCTGGTGATTTGGGCAGAAGCTGAAAGGGTGGATATTTCTAGGAATTTGGTGACTCTGCCAATTTTCTGGCTTTTTAGGGTGTCTCGGAAGCATTGTGGTGTCAGGTATAGGATGGGGGCAGTAATGATGATTTTCTTATAATGATATTACAATAGGCTTCAATTCATGTCAGGGATGTGGTCAGCAGCCGTGTTGGATAGTTCCAGCCAGTGGTCTTGGGTAGCCCTGCTACAGTAGCAATTTCAGGTGGGAGGCCATGGTGAGAGTGTCCAGAGTCAGCCCTGGTGAGGAGGGTGGTGGCAGCGTGGTGACACAATTCTTCTGGCTCTTTCTCTGATCCTTGTCTCCTTACCGATAACATAATACCACAGTAAGAATAGCTGTACACTGATTGGAAACAGATTTGACACTTGGACTCACTGAGTATTACATACAAAAAGAAAAAAAGTTATTGATATTTATTTATATATATTTAAAGATTTATTTATTTATTTGAAAGTCAGAGTTACAGAGGCAGAGAGAGAGAGAGAGATCTTCCATCCATTGGTTCACTTTCCAAATATCCCCAATGGCCAGGGCTGCACCAGGCTGAAGCCAGGAACCAGGAGCTTCTTATGGGTCTCCCACGTGGGTACAGGGGCCCATGCAATTGAGCCATCTTCCACTGCTTTCCCAGGTGCATTAGCAGGGAGCTGGATCGGAAGAGGAGCAGCCGGGACTCGAACCAGCACCCATATGGGATGCTGGCTCTGCAGGTGGTGGTTTTACCCACTATGCCACAGTGCCGGCCGCAAAAGATAATTATATTCAAATGACAAATAGGAATAAATAAGTGCATTATTGTTTTGTTAATAACTATGAGGGGATTTAAAAATTCTCCTGGAAAACTGAAATAAAGGGTAAGAATATTTTGGTGCAAAAAAGTGAAATGTGTGTGTAGTTTTTTCACAATATACATTTTCCACGAACTTCATAAAGATCCCCTATATGCATGGTTTTCAAAATTTTTGCACCAACATAAAATTCATCTCTTTTTAAAAAGTATGTATTTGGGGCCGGCACTGTGTCGTAGCGGGTGAAGCCGCTGTCTGCAGTGCCGGCATCCCATCAAACCGGATGCTGGTTCAAGTCCCGGCTGCTCCACTTCTGATCCAGCTCTCTGCTGTGGCCTGGGAAAACAGTAGAAAATGGCTCAAGTCCTTGAGCCCCTGCACCCATGTGGGAGACCTGGAAGAAGCTCCTGGCTCCTGGCTTCAGATCGAAGCAGCTCCAGCCATTGCGGCCAACTGGGGAGTGAACCTATGGATAGAAGACCAATCTCTGTCTCTCTCTGCCTCTCCTCTCTCTGTGTAATTCTGGCTTTCAAATAAAGAAATAAATCTCAAACAAAAGTATTTATTTGGGAAGCAGAAAGATATTCACCTTTGAGTCGCAGTTTCCAGGCGCTTTCTGAAGCCCCATTGTGGTATAATGGGGTGTAATGTGGTCTAATGCTACAGCAAAGCAGTAGTGTGAACATGCCGAGAACAGAGTCGGCCCCGAGACGCCCCACATGTTATATGTGACCTCTCTTCAGAAATTTCACGACTGTTTCTCCCCTGGCCTCCGTAGTTTAGCTACACGTCATACGCATTGTAAGCTCATTTTCAGAAGCCACACTTCTACGCTTCTTAAATGCAAGCGCAGATTGTATTTAAACGACATATAGGAGGAGAACATAGACGGGTTCCGGTTTCATGAATAATGATCGGGACTTGCTCCACTGCAAATCTTCCCTTGCATCCAGCCAGTGGTAAGTAAATATCACAGACCAACAGTTGTTAGAATGCGTTGCGGATCCATTTATTAGAAGCATTCTTTTCAATCTCTTTGTAGGAGCACACGCATCGATGTGTTATTGTCATCAAAATTTCATTTCCGTGGTTCAGAACCCATTAAGGCACCTTGAGGGCTAAGAGCCAGTCGGATTGCAGCAATTCGACTCCAAAGGCGAGATCAGAATGACTCAAAACCCTCCAATCTATAGTTCCCATTTAAGGTGAAAAAGGCTCTCAAATTTCGCTTGAAAATGTATGAGAAGCCTGGGACTGAATCAGTGGTGGAAGGGGTGGGATTTAGAATTTACTGCCTGAGTGCCTTGTCCTCAGCTCCGTAAATCTCACGATGAGAGAGTGACTAACCCAGCCTTCCAGGTTCTGGGTGGAACGAGGCCATATATTAAATTTGGAAACCAGAACGGAGTCCCTTCCAAGGCAACCCAATTAATCCTTCCTGAATCAGTAGAACATGGACTTTGCTGACCCATCTCCAGAGCTCATCCATCAACCCCAAGACGTGTCTCACTGGAGTGGAGTGCATAGGATTCAGAACCCCGGACAGGACACATGGTGAAACGCCTCTCTGTGCACGAGCTACCGCATTCAATGCAATCTAGCTAGGACCTCACGGCCCCAGGAAGTCCGCACACAGACGTGGGCTGCGAAGAAACGGCTGGGCTCCCAGCACACCGGGGAGGAATCTCAACTCCTGTCCCTTGCTAAGCACCCGGAAGGCCGAGTGCAGAAAATCCGCCCGCTTGCTCCGCGTTCTTAATGGCTCATTAAGTTCAAATACGATTTACTGGCTCTCGCTCTAGGAGCTTCCTGGGCGGTCATCAGAAGGCACTGAGCTTTTTCCCAAACGTTGCATCACGTCTGCTGACGGCTGAGGTCACATTTGCGGTGGGTGGGGGGCAGGCAGCTAGGCGGGGCCTGCCCCCACGGCCGGCCTGGTGTTAAGATCGCATCCAGTTGCAGGGCTGCTCCCTGAAGGCATTGCCTGTGCACCACAAACTGAGTGGCTTACATAATGGAGATTTATCATCGTCTCTCCACCAGGCAGGCGACTTCGTTCCCTCCGAGGTTGCATGGGAGGATCTGTTCCGGGGCCTTCTCCTTGGCTGGCACGTGGCTGTCGACTCTGTGTATGGACCCGTCCATCTCTCCTCTTCCCACAAGGACCCCAGCTGTACTGAATTGGGACCACCTCTACTGAGACCCTATTTCCAGCAAAACTCATGTTCTGAGACACTGGGGAGAAGGTGGGGGCTGGGAGGGTGTCAGGACTCCATCATAGCTGTTTTTTTTTTTTTTTTTCAGTTGAGCCCATAACACCTACAACGGCTTACCTAGGGTTTGACGGGCTTCACCCCAGCGCAGGTGCATCAGTGCTGGTCTCGTGACTCAGAGACGCAGCCAGGGAGCACAGATCTTGGCCTCTTTCTGTTCTGTCGCCTGTTCTGTGCTTGGTGTCCCCAGGATCCAAACATGGCTGCTGCAGCCCCAGGCCTCACGTCTGCATCCCGATGTGAAGAAGGGGTGGAAGTCCATTGAGAAGGCAAGGGTAGTCTGTCTTGGTGGGCCTCTGCTTTGTCACTGGCCACAGCTGTTCCTGCGGGCGGGAAATGGAACACTTTCAGCTGGGCACAGCATTCTTCTGAGTAAAACCTGTGTTATTTCAGGAAAGATACAGGCAAATAACTCTTCATACTATGGAGGTTAAGAGTGGAAGACTTGGAATTGGCCAGAGTCAGGGTCAAGGCCGAAGCCACCATCCAGGTAGTTTGGTGAGATCCGTGGGAGTGGGACAATGGCGGATCCAGGACAGGTCTCTCTGCAGCCCAGAGAGACCACGAACAACTGCTCCTTAGGGGACGGAGGGGCCCGGACACTGTGGCCTGGCGACCCCCACTAACAGCAGCCATCACCTTCATCACGAGCCTCACCTTGACCCCTACGAGGACAAGAGGAGGCGGCAGTGGGAGGGCCCATGTGTAGCTTCCATCTCTCCATTCGTGCGCCCATCATGCTGGGTCTGGGGTGGCCAACGACGGAGGCAGCTCATGCCAGTTGGCAGAATATTTCTCCGGACTTGGCTGTGCATCGTCTTCTCGCTGTCCGTTGCCTAGGGGTAGGCAGTGCTGTGTGACCCAACTATCATCCACCCACTGTGTGCACTCCCCTACCCCCCTGCAGCTTCTACCACAGACTTCCTCGTCTCCAGCCCTCCGCTCCCCTGGCTTCTCGGTTAGCAGCCACTTCCCTTCCGCACAAAGTGGACTGCTGGGAACACAGCAATTTGGGGGGGGGGGGTCTGTTTCCCCTCCTACCATGCTGAGCTAATCCAGCACCAAGCAAGCTCAGGATTTTTTCTCCTTCTCCCGCACAGGGGACCCACACAGCCAAGGTGAGCTTGGAGCACTGTGGTGGGCTAATGGCTCGTGGCACTGACCTGTGTGGCCCCTGCTCCTGGCTGGACCGAGCCTCAGCGGCACCATGGCGGCTGGGCTCCCATGACCGAAAGGCTGGGAGAAGCCAGCCCGTGCTGGGCGCTCGTGGAGGCTTGGTCGTTGGGTGCTCTCTGTCTCTGCTGGGACCCAACCGCTTACACACCAGGAGCTGTTTCTTGAAAGTCGTGGAAACCTCTGCTGGAGGTGGGGAGGTGTTGATCCAGATAAGAGATCTGCTTATGATTTTTCCCAGGGAACTTGCAGTAGAGTGCACGCTGTGTCCACCACACGGAGGGTCTTCCAGATTGCCTGGCCCATGTGGCTGTGGCACACTGGGCTCTTTCCTGCTCTGAGCCCCACTTCTTTGGGGTACAGGATACTAGCTGAAGCCTTTTTTTCATATTGTAGGGAATGTTCCTGACCTCTTGACCCCGAAAAAATTTATCACAGTAAAAAATCCATGAACATGGCCGGAGCCGCAGCTCACTAGACTAATCCTCCACCTGCGGGGCTGGCACCCTGGGTTCTAAGTCCTGGTTGGGGTGCTGGATTCTGTCCCAGTTGCCCCTCTTCCAGGCAAGCTCTCTGCTGTGGCCCGGGAGTGCAGTGGAGGATGGCCCAGGTGCTTGGGCCCTGCACCCTATGGGAGACCAGGAGGAAGCACCTGGCTCCTGCCTTCGGATCAGCATGGTGCGCTGGCTGTAGCAGCCATTTAGGGGGTGAACCAACGGAAGGAAGACCTTTCACTCTGTCTCTCTTTCTCACTGTCTAACTCTGCCTGTCCAAAAAAAATGCTTGAATCTTTGAAGGGTCTGTCTCCCACCCCTGGATCGCAAGGGTCTTACCCAGGTGTCGGGAGCACTGGCCAGTTCTTGCTGGTCCTGTCTGGTCGGCGTGACGTCATCAGTGTAACGGATCAGGGCGGTGCTTGGCAGGTTGTTGAGTGCCTTAGGTGTCTTCAGAATTTGTTATGATTGAGAGTGGGGGAGTTAACCTAGCCCGGCCACATGGCTGCAGATGGGTACTGCTGTCTGATCCATGGGCATGGCCAACTGAGTCTCAGCCCCAGTTCTGCTATAAATAGAAAATCATGCATTTGCCAGATCAGTGGGAGCATGCCTGTACCCCGGGTTTTCCTGATTCGTTCTGGGAATTACACCTCCTGCAGAGCACCTGCAGCTGAGTTCAGTCTACACGCCTGCTGCAGAACCCAGCTGGCTTCTGTAGGATCCGTGCTGGGGAATTAAACTGAGGTGTGTCACTGCCCATCACTCTTGTCTCCCTGAGACCCTTAAAGATGACACAAATCTCTGGTATCTCCCTGGATGTCGTTTTTTAAAAAAATAAGCTTCTTTTCTTTCTTAGGATTTATTTATTTCTTTGAAGGGCAGAGTTATGGAGAGGCAGAAGCAGAGAGAGAGAGAGAGAGAGAGAGAGAGAGGTGTTTTATCCACTTGTTCACTCCCCAGATGTCTGCATCAGCCAGAGCTGCGCCTAGCCAGGAGCTAGGAGATTCTTCCAGGTCTCCCACGTGGGTGCAGGGGCCCAAGGACTTGGGCCATCTTCTACTGCTTTCCCAGGCCACAGCAGAGAGCTGTATCGGAAGTGGAGCAGCTGGGCCTCGAACTGACACCCATATGGGATGCCGGCACTGCAGGAGGCAGCTTTACCTGCTACGCCATAGTGGTAGCCCTCTTTTTCCTCTCCTCTCCTCTCCTCTCCTCTCCTCTCCTCTCCTCTCCTCTCCTCTCCTCTCCTCTCCTCTCCTCTCCTCTCCTCTCCTTTCTTGGATGTCATGTTTTAAAAAAATCTTTCTGTGCTAGTGTAATGGAGCAATAGTTTAAACTGCTGCCTGCAGTGCCGGCATCCCATATGGACACTGATTTGAGTCCTGGCTGCTCCACTTCTGATTCAGCTCCCTGCTCATGTGCCTGGGACCCCTGCACCCAAGTACTTGGACCCCTGCACCCAAGTAGGAGACCTAGAAGAAGCTCCTGACTCCTGGCTGCGGCCTGGCACAGTCCTGAACCCATCCCCACGGCCTCCAGGGGTCCATAGTACCAGGAAGCTGGACTCAGGAGCAGAGCCAGGCACAGAGCCCAGCAGTCTCACTTGCAATGTCGGCGTCTTCACCAGGGGGCCACAGTGTTTTTGATGGTCTATTGGGCCAAGGCTAGCGGCTGGGGTGCGACCGTCCAGGGTTGCATTTCCCTGCTCCACTGTGACAGCTCTTACATCACGAGTCAAGGACCCCATGCAGCTGTGTGACAGCCAGAATGATGACACCCCGGAGGTGCACCTGTCCTAGTCCTTAGAACCTGTGGCTACCTCTCCTTACCCGGCACAGGGGATGTTGCACGTGTGCGTTTTAGGAGCTTGTGGAGGGGAGATTATTATCCTGGGCTACCTGGGTGGACCAATAGCATCACAGAGGTCCATGAGAAGGAGACGAGAAAGCAGGAGAGAAGGAGCTATGACACAATTGCTGGCTCTGAACATGAAAACAGAGCCAACAGGAGACAGCTCTATCTATAGCTATATGTCTTTATCTATTTATATGTAGATCTATTTATATCTCTGCACATGACTCATCAGAAGGAACTGGCTCACGTGATGACGCCCCACAGCCTGATGTCTGTGGGCTGGGGACCCGGGGAAGCAGGTGGCATGGTTCTGAGGACTGGCGGGGCCCGTGATGTCAGCCCCCAGCAAGGGCAGAAGGCGGATGTGCGGGTGAAAACGTGGGACCGAGGTGTGGCGTCCCACTTCCTCTGCTTCTCAGATCCTCAGGGAGTTGAACGAAGCCTGTCTTGGTGCAGTTGTGCACCACAAGCAACACAAAGTCGTCTTTTACTGGTCTGGGCACCGGGACGCCCACCACGTAGGTGCCAGCCAATCCGGAGTCTGCTTTGAAGACAGCCACATTCCTGCTGTGTCTCACGTGGAAGAAGGGAGGAGGGGCTGCTGCCAGGCTCCCCTGAGTCTCAAGTCCAAGGGCACTAATCCACTCTCCAAAGACCCCACCTTTGCATACCAATGATCCAGGGATTTTGGAAGAGAGTGACCCCTGTAGACAGAGGAAGGGAGGGAGAGAGAAAGGGAGGGAAGGGAAGAGAGAGAGAGAGAAAGAGAGAGATCTTCCATTTGTTAGTCCAGTCCCCCAATGCCAGCAATAGCCAGGGCTGGGCCAGGCCAGAGCTGAGTCCAGACTTCTATCCAAGTCTCCCACTTGAGAAAGCAGCGGAAAACGATTCAAGTGCTGCCACCCACATGGGGGACCCAGATGGAGATCCAAGCTTGTGGCTTCCCAGACGGCTCTCAGTCCCTGCTCTTGCTAACACCCATGTTCGAACTTGAGCCCAGCTGGCTCCCAAACCTTCTTCTTTTTGAGTTCCCTGGGTCTACTTTTGGATGAGGACATTGGCCTCCAACTTCGAAGTTGGCACATGCCATGCATGTCCATTATTTGACTTCCCTCCCGAGGTTGGTCTGAACGCAAGAGAGAAAAATGCTTCGAGAAAAGTTACTTCTCTACTTTGCAGTCTCTGGATAATCTGTGGCACCTTAGGCCATCTTGTAGAAGTCTCTATGGAAGGATAAGACCACGCTGTTTACATTTGTCTGCAGGTGTAGAATATCTCACCTTTATAGAGGTCAGCATTCCCTCTACTCACACCACACAATTACCCCAAATCACACATGCCTCCGATTAGACACAGCTGCATTGTAAAGGTTTAGTCAAACAATGGCGAAGTCTTGGTGGACAGCTCCGTCCAACGTCCAACCTATGAAAGCTGAAATAGAGAGAAAATTGACCGACAGGTACTCTACGCGCATAAAACATACAGGGTAAGCTAAACTATATATAAAAGAGGTACGTTTTATTTAGGGTGAGTACAATTTTGCCGCTAGGAATTACTATGAGGATTACAGGTCTCTCAGAGTTGCACACTGCAGTTGGAGATTTTTCCCCCGAGGGACTTGGGACCTAGACCTTGAGATCAGAGAAGGGCAGGGCTGTGGGACGCCGGCAGGGGTGCGGTAGGGAAGAGACGCTGGGACCTCCAGGGCAGCAGACTGGACCAGCTCATGGAGGCCTCGAGACACATCTCTTGGGGTAAGGTTTCCAAACCTCGCCACGACTGAAATTTGGGGGCAGGTGAGTCTTTTCTTCGGGGATCGGGTGAGGGTATGGGTGGGGCAGTTCTGTGCAGGTGGGAAGTCCAGCATTTGGCCTCGGCTTCCAGGGGCATCCTTTCTCCCTCACATGTGGACCAAGTATGTCTCCAGATGTTGCCAAAGGTCGACTGGCTGGGCACGTGCCCCTTGTTCAGATTTTGCCTTAGGTCACGAATGAGAGTGGAGCTGCTGATGCTTCCTTGGTCTGTCCTTGAGTGGAGGAAGAAGGATGTTTTTGGCTCGATCCTCCCAACAGAGGATCCCATCAGGCTCAGGAAAGCCCAGCGCAGCTGAGGAGGGGTCAGCTGGCTGCCCCTGATAAGGGGGGTGCTGTTGAATGGAAGCAGAGGCCACGCTTGTGCCCCAGGAGGAAGCCCCTTCTCCATCCCCAATCCTCAAGCGTACAGGAGACAGCAGCGTTTGTTCTCCAATGGGCAGAGCTATCACAAGACCCCCGCCCCCAGGAGCAGGTGTTCTGGGAGGAGGTCGAGAAGAGCTGACCCCACAGGGACACTTGTGCCCAGGAGACCAGCCGGCGGGACCAGGGCCCATCCTGGAGAGTCAGTCCTGAGCCTCACTGTTGCATGGGTGGATGGGAGAAGTCCTGTGAATGGAGTGTATGTGTGTGTGTGTGTGTGTGTGTGTGTAAGAGGCTGACTTGTGACCTGATTCTCTGTACCTTGAAGACCCAGCGCAATCACCAGGCCTTGAGGAAATCTTATCGCGAAGGAGAAATGGGTCTGTACAACTTCTTCTAGTCACTGCCATGTTGGCTTCACTCCCCAGTAACCCCAGGGAGGGAGGAGGGGCTGTGCCCTGAGTTGAGGAGAGCCCGAGATTTGGGAAGAAATTTCAGTTCCCCGAATTCCAGGCTATTGGCTTAAAGAGGATGGCTTTTTTTTTTTTTTTAAAGATTTATTTATTTATTTGAAAGTCAGAGTTACAGAGGCAGAGAGAGAGAGAGAGAGAGAGAGAGAGAGAGAGAAAGATCTTTCATCCGATGGTTCGCTCCCCAATTGGCCACGACGGCTGGAGCTGCGCCGATCCGAAGCCAGGAGCCAGGAGCTTCTTCTGGGTCTCCCACGTGGGTGCAGGGGCCCAAGGACTTGGGCCATCTTCTACTGCTTTCCCAGGCCATAGCAGAGAGCTGGATTGGAAGTGGTGCAGCCGGGACTCAAACCAGCACCCATATGGGATGTCAGCGCTGCAGGCCAGGGTGTTAACTCGCCACAGCGCTGGCCCCAAGGATGGCTCTCTTTGAGGTCCCTCACTGCTAGCTCCGAGGGCAACGAATCCATCTCTGACCCATCATCCTCTCTGACTGATGCTTCAAGGCCAGCAAGGGGGCCTGCAGACCGTGTGTTAGACGCTGGGTTATGCCAGAACAGACCGGGGACTCCTGGCAGTCACGCCCCCGGGGATGAGGGCTTGGAGGAGAGAATGAGTCATCCCATCTTCATCACCCAGCACAAGGGCTGGCAGCCTAAGTTTGTGGATTGATCTGAGCAACGAGTTAATTAAGTGGCGGGCAAATGCCTCCGCGCACAGCCGCGCCGCTGTCTTCTCATCACGGAGGCAAAGGTGGCCCTGGGAGGGGTGAGACCGAGGCCGATCCCAGAGGTGCGGGAGCCGCTCAGCCAGGCACCGAGTCAGCGGGAGCCTGCACCAAGGCCTGTAGCAAAGGGGGCGTGTCCGCACGTGGATTTTGCCTTTGTGATGTCATCCGGGCCCCTGGGCTCTGCCTGGAACCGGAAGGGATGTTGATTATTTAGAACATTCCATGGGTGTGACTGACTTTGAACAAACCATTGATCGTACTGACATTTTCTTTTTCACTGGGGTTGGCTGGTCAGATCTGAGACCCGCTGCCTAGAATGAAACCAGCGGAGGAAGGAGCAGGAGCAAGGGGAGGTTGGGTGTTGGGACAAGACGACCCTCTGGACCTTAGAGGAAGGGAGGGGCTGTGAATTCCTTTGCGTGGGCCAGTATTCTTTTTTTTTTTTTAAATATATTTTTCCATAATTTTTTAATTTTTGTAAATATATTTTTAATTTTTATGTATTTTAGAGACACAGAGAGAAAAACTCCCTTTCTACTGGTTTACTCCCTGTATGCTTGCACCAGCTAGAGTTAGGCTGGGGCTGAGGCCAGGAGCCAGGAACCAGGAGCCAGGAGCAGGGATCCAGGAGCCAGGAGCCAGGAGCCAGGAGCCAGGAGCCAGGAATTCAATAGAGGTCTCCCCCATGAGGGATAGGAACTCAGTATTTTAAGCCAGCAGTGTTGCCTCCTTGGGTCTGTGTTAGCAGAAAGCTGGAGTTAGAAGCCAGAGGCAGGCATCAAACCCAGGCACGCTGACATGGGATGCAGACGTCTTAGCTACCAGGCTGAACGCCCACCCAGGCCTGTGTGCTTCTGTGGAATAAGTCTCAGTAAGATTTATCAGACAGACACCATGCCTTAAACTGTGGCAAAGGCCACAGGGACAGAGTGGCCTCCTTACCTATGGTTGGAGACGGCCTCAAGTTTGCCACATTTGGTGCAAAGAGGGAATGGAAGTGAAGAGACAATGGAAATATCGGGTTTGAAGATTATGTCGAAGAAAGAATTTGGGGTATGATGACAGACATGGGGAACTAACTGGAAGGAAACGTGTCACAAAGTCTTGAAAGTTGGATGGCTAAGGAAAGCGGGGGCCTGTATTGAAAAAGGGTTTTGACTGATGCTCAGAACAGCCCCCTTGCTCCCCAAACCTTGTTCAAGAGGAGTTGGAAAGAGCTACCCACAGCACCCCCTCCACCAGCTACCAGGGAGGGGCATGGGCAAGCCAAACCCCCCCAAGGGCTGTGCTCTGGGCCATGAGAACGGGGCACAGCGTGTCCCTCAGGAAGTTCTAGTAAAGGAAGTCTCCCCAGGGCCAGGGCAAAGGGTCCAGGCACAGTTCTGTTCTTGCTCCGCCCCAGTGGTGCTGTGGTCCGCCATTCTCCCAAGGTCACTGTTGTTTTCCTGCCACGGCTCCACCCGGGGTCTGATTGGCATGTGTGTGTGGGGGGGGGGCGGAGAACCTGTGCCTTCAGCTGATTGGTTGCTGCATCACAAGGATCCACATCTGGATCTGTGCATCCCCCAGGGGTTTGGGACTGTGAGCCAATGTAAAGGGGTCTTCAGATGCTTGCTATGAAA
The DNA here is from genome assembly GCA_949820135.1 of Sylvilagus floridanus. Taxonomy (NCBI): domain Eukaryota; kingdom Metazoa; phylum Chordata; class Mammalia; order Lagomorpha; family Leporidae; genus Sylvilagus; species Sylvilagus floridanus. Next base: position 89,607,726 of record OX463239.1, on the reverse strand, counting down.
ACAACAAGGCATGGATTCCAACCTCTTTTTACACCAAAATACACCTTATGACAATGCCTATAATGAAAGAATGTGCTTGGATTTCAAATTATTTGTGCACCGAAATAAACACTTTTTTAAACTCCATTTTCCAAGAAATTTTGTATGTTTTCGCCATTTCCTAGCGGTTCTCTGCTCCTTGCAGAATCGCCCTTCATGTCACCTCTTGGCTGTTGACTTGGAGAAGTGTGGACAAGCACTTTTCAGGGAATTGGGATACTTGGCTCGAGTCACCATGTTTTCTTCTGGCTGCGTGGTTTGTACCCCAATTCATTCATTTGTCTCATTACAGCATTAATATGTGGCCTGACTATTTTATTAGGCAAGTGCATAGAGCAAGCAAGACTTGTCAATTTGCTTTTTTTTTTTTTTTTTTAAAGATTTATGTATTTGGAAGGCAGAGTTACAGAGGCAGAGGTAGAGAGAGAGAGAGAGGTCTTCCATGCGCTGGTTCACTCCCAAGATGGCTGCAATGACTGGAGCTGTGCTGATCCAAAGCCAGGAGCCAGGAGCTTCTTCTAGGTCTCTCAGATGGGTGCAGGGGCCCAAGGACATGGGCCATCTTCCACTGCTCTCCAAGGCCATAGCAGAGAGCTGGATTGGAAGAGGAGCAGCTGAGATGCCCGGTGATGAACCGGTGCCCATATGGGATGCCGGCACTGCAGGCAGTGGCTTTCCCTACTATGCCACAGCGCCGGCCCCTTGATTGCTGTCTTAACAGCTGGGTCAAGGGCCCTCCCCAAAAACAGCTTTTTAAATGACAACTTTTTAGAAGAGCCTCACCAAAAGGATTATTGCCAGTGTTTAAATATTAATCCTGCTGTATAAAGCTGCCTCTAACAAAGAGGTACCTGTTCTTTTTGTTCAGCTATGACTTATCTTGAAAAGATCTTTTTTATTAAAGTAAAATCTCATTTTGTTCATTTTCCAAGGCTGTCACTCCTAGGTTCTGCTACACACGATAATTAGACAACACCATCACCAGCATCAACTGCAGCTCACAGGAGCCGGAAGACAGAGGTGAAGAGACAGCGCCTGTCCTCGGCTGCTCGCAGTCTGTGTGAGACAGCTGGCTCCAGTGCGTTTATTAACCACAGCCTCTTAACATCACCCTTCATTGTGCAGAGGGAGAGCGCTAAGCTGTGTCCCGTTTATCCTGAGAGTCGGGGAGGAGAATGGCTGAGAAGTAAAGCGAGCAGCGATGGGTTCCTAGGTCCTGATTCTGCTACTCAGTAGCAGTGAACTCATAGCTTGCCTTTTCTCTTTGTTTTATTTATTTGTCTTGTTTTTGTTTGAAAGAAATAGAGATAACTAGACACACACACACACACACACACACAGAGAGAGAGAGAGAGAGAGAGAGAGAGAGAGAGAGAAACTTCCATCCACTGGCTCTCTCTCCAAATACAGCCAGGGCTGAGCCAGACCGAAGCCAGAGCCCAGAACTCCGTCCAAATCTCCCTCGTGGGTGCCAGGGACTGAACTGCTTGAGCCATCAGCTGCTGCCTCCCAGGGTGCACGTTAGCAGGAACCTGGCACCGGAAGCGGAGGCGACACTGAAACTCAGACACTCGGGTCTGGGACACGGGTGTCCTGCACCCACGTCTGTCCTGTTCATCTCGGGACTCATCTTCATTCCGGGATAAATGGTCACTTTCTGGAATGTGCTGAATTCCTTTCTCCACTTGACTATGCCCCAATTCCATTTTGATTGAAAATGAAAAATTCAAAAGGACACGATGTGGGGAAAGCCCGCCTGGGAAGCGGTCATCGCCAAGGCAGACTTGGGCGGAATTTCTGCCCAGTGCAGTGCAGAGCTGGGGAGGGACTAACGACTCCCTGGCGACTTCCCTTCCCAGGGCACTGGGCACCTCTTGGCTCGGCCATGGGACCCGAGGGGATGCTGGTGCTGGAATCCGTCCCTGCTGCCTCGCCAGGCTGTGAAAACAGCACAGTCTCATGTGGCATCATCAGGCTGACAAAGGGCGGCCGTGCTGCGGCCAGGGGAGAGGGGCTGGGACCAGCTGTAGCGGTGTGCACAGAGCAGGCGCAGCAGCCTGTCTCAGCGCCTAGCCACTGAGGCTTGCCTGCAGGAGATGCGCGTGGCTGGGATGAGCAATCCCTGAATGTGCTGGCTGTGATCCGCCCTGCTCTGTCTGGGGGCCCACTGTATTCATGTCACAATGGGGCATCCTCTGCTAGGTTGGAGTGACTGTTTTCTGGGTCTCCTTTAAATTTTTTTTTTCTTGCAATACAGTATACATACCAAGAAACGCACATGAGTGTACTGCAGATAACCATGTTTTTTGTCCTCTGATCACACTCACAGCCAGCACCCATTTAAGAACCAAACATAACTAGTATCCCAAGAGGCCTCTCCATTCTCCTCTCCCCTTCCATTTTGTTTTAACATGGGAAAGAAGAGTACGTTGTGTTCTCCCTGGGGGTGATTCAGCCAAGCACTATTTATACCTGTATACCAAATAATATGATAGCCACACAATTTTATGCTTTCTCTGTATATTAACTACCACAAATCAGAGAAAATGTGGTGTTTATCTTTTGGGGTCTGGCTTGTTTCACTTAGCATAGGTCTGGGTCTCCTCTCTTTTGAACAATCAGTTATCTAAGCTTCTGAACGACACTGCTCCACCTGGAGAATGGTGTGCTATTGTCGGGTGTCAGTGTCACTGGTGAGAAACTTATAATTTCATTCTTATTTCTCTCTAAGCAATGTGTTTTTCTATCTCTAGAGTCTAGAATGGATGCCGTCATTGCCTTTTTTTTTTCTTTTAAATATTTTATTTATTTATTCGAGAGGTAGAGTTACAGACAGTGAGAGGGAGAGACAGAGAGAAAGGTCTTCCTTCTGTTGGTTCACCACCTAAATGGCCACAACAGCTGGAGCTGTGCCGATCCGAAGCCAGGAGCCAGGTGTTTCTTCCTGGTCTCCCATGCGGGTGCAGGGGCCCAAGCACTTGGGCCATTTTCTACTGCTTTCCCAGCAGAGAGCTGGACTGGAAGAGGAGCAGCTAGGACTAGAACCGGTGCCCATCTGGGATGCCGGCGCTGTAGGCAGAGGATTAACCTACTGTGCTACAGCGCCAGCCCCCACCATCATTGGCTTCATTTTGGAGGCTGTGAAATGTGAGAACGGTGTGGCTTATTCCTCAGTCATGCTGGCCCAGAGCCTTTGAATTTGAAGATCAGTATCACTCTTTAGCAGAGAGAAGTGGTATTTCATGTTTCAATGGGTTTCTCTCTATTGTCGTACATCCATCTGGAAACTTCTATTTTAATTTTTGCTCCTCTAGAGTTGAGGCGTAATACAACTGCTGTGTGAGACTCACTTTTCTCTCCCATCCTCCTATTAAAATTTTATGACAAATTCTGGCAGTCATAGAAGAGAGTCCTTCAAAATGTTTGTAGAAATGGAATTAGAAGAGTTTATCTTAGGGAATTTTTTTTTTTTTGAGATCAATGCATAGAAGAAGGCTTCAAAAAGTTCATGGAAATGCATATTATGGAAAAAGTGTGTGCATGGATTTAGAAACTTTTTGGACCCAAATTGGCTTATCTTTTGATGCCATTAAAAAAGGGATTTATTTACTTATTTGAAAGGCAGAGATACAGAGAGAAGAGGGAGAGAGACAGAGACAGAGAGAGACCTTTTATCTGCTGGTTCACTGCCCGAATGACTCCAACAACTAGTTCTGGGCCAGGCCAAAGCCAGGAGCCTGGCGTTCCATCTGGATCTTCCATATGGATGCAGGGGCCTAGGCGCTTGGGCCAGCTTCCACTGCTTTCCCCAAGTGCATTAGCAGGAAACCAGATTGGAAGTGGGGCAGCTGGGACTCTAACCAAGATCTCATGTGGGATGCTGCTGTTACAGATGGTGCCTTAACCCACTGCACCACAGCACTGGCACCTCCACAGATTTTTTAAAGTACCCTCTTATGAATTGGTTGCTATTTTTGTCAATCCCATCAGGCCTTTCAAGGGAAAGATAGTGGCTGAAATGTGAGCTCACCCCTAAGGTTCTGCAAGCAGGGCTTGGAGTTGAGATTCCCTGTCTGAGAACCTCAGATCCCAAATGGAAAAATAATATTGGAGATGTGGTAGCATCAAGCATCAACCAAGCTGAGAGACCCACAGGGCAAAAGCTGTGCGGGGCCAGCTGGGACCCCAGTGAGTGACTGCTGGGAGAGTGGATCCCTGGAAGATCTGGACTCTGGTTACTTGGAAAATCCACACTCCAGGTCTCGTATGTTTTTTATCTGTACACCATGGATCGTGACGCTGCTTTTCCCGGGATGGAACGCACAGGGAAACTTCTCATAAATCATGGCAGATTCTGTACATGTTAGTGATGTGCTGTCCAGGGATTTCCCTGGACAAGATCTTGAACCTGTGCACATTCTCAGTCTAGGTAAATATCCTCTCCGGTTCAGCTGCCTCTCCCGAGCTATGAGGACGGCTTCCCAAGTCCTACGCTTGCAGCCTTTCGTAAAAAGATGTGAAGAATCCAAGAACTCTAAAGAAAGGCAGAATTCGCTAAAAGGCAGAGTTTCTGAACTTTATGTTACGGCTGTGTTATATTAGTGTGGTTGTGCTCGCTAGAATGGTCTTTATCATCAGGATTCCTATGATAGCTGCCAATTTGGATGGTATTTCGGGTAAGGTTCAAATGTAAGACTTCAAGACTCCTAACTTTCAATTGGACATTGCTGTTTGGAGTTCCCATGTTAACTTTAAATTAAATGCATCAAGGACCTTTTGATGTTCATTTTGGCTTACTGTTCTCTCATTAGTGGTAACAACACTTTGCCAAGCCGTCATCCTTTTCCCCCTGCTCTTCTTTGTGTGATGATTAATTAAGTATCTACTATATGCCAGACAATGAAAGCACAAAAGGACCCCCTAATAGTTTAGTGTTCTAGATACACCCATGAATGCGTTTTCCATGAAGCTGTTGCCTGGGCTGCCTGCGCTCCACGTCAGAGCTCCTGGTTTGAGTCCTGGCTCGTCTGCTTACGATCTAGCTTCCTGCTAGTGTCCACCCTGGAAAGCAGCAGCGGGATGGCTCCAGTATCTGGTGCCCTGCTACCCGTGTGCGGGAGATCCGGATTGGGTTCTGGGCTGCTGGCTGTTGTGGAAATTTGGTGAATGAGCCAGGAGTTGGGAGATCTCTCTGTCTCTATGTTTCTCTCTCTCTGCCTTTCAAATAAAATGAAAATAAATAAAATTTTAAAAGTCTTCACAGTGTCTCCTACACTCTCTTTAAAAAAAAAAACATTTAAATGCTAATTTTACCAGAAAGTAGGAAAAATCTTTAGGAACCAAAACTAAGAAAATGCTGGAATTTAAAGTGGTCAGGGCTAAAAAAATGAATGATTTAATGAAATTAACAACTAATTTAAAGAAAGACAAGTTAAAGCTAAATTACTGGACACAGAGAGTATTAGTTGGGGTGGGATTCATTTAAGTTAAAGTCTGCTAAAACCCTTGATTGCTCAAAAGGTAGGTATTGAGGAAGGTAAGATTTTACATCTCATGTGTATGTTACAGCTTCAGAGTAAACACCAAAACAGTAGGAACTTAACATATTAGTAAAGAAAAAGAAAGAACAAAACTCAGTTAATCCACAAGCGTATAAAAAGGAATAATAATAATGACAATAAAACAAAAGAAAGCAAACATAGAAAATGCAAAATAAAATCAGTATTAACTTACTATTGATCCCAATAACTGTGAATGGAGTATATGACACATTTAAAAAGACAAGTCCTGAGATTTAAAAATAGTCCAGCCACTTTTGCTTGCAAGAGACGCACTTAAAATAAAGCCGACTTCACCTGTGAGAGAGAGCACGCAGTGTTCGGCTTATTTCATGCAACCTGACGTCTTCCAGTTCCGGCTGCATGGCAGCTGTGTAGGGGAGTGGAAGAGAGGAGCCGATGAGCTCCAGGCACAAGAAACGACAAGGAAATCGACATGCTCATTGCTCGGTTTGGTCAGTGTATGCTGAACACCTGTGTTGAGATAGTGCCTGGTGCCCCATCAAAATGTACAGGTATTAGATGCTAAGAAAAACCTTTAGAAAATTAACAAGCTTGAAAGAAAATAGAGTTGAAAGTAAAAGAACGTGGACAGCTATTCTAGGTAAACATTCACCATCTGTAGAGGTAGCTATCTCAGACACAATAGGTTTTCAGGCAAAAGCATTAATGAAGACAAAAAAGATGACAACATAACGGTAGAAAGTTCAAATTATAAGGACAATGGTGAAATTCAAACCTTGGAAGCCCACCATAAAATAACCTCATAATATATGAAAAAAAAGTGAACAGAAGGACATGGAAGAATAAATGAATTGATCATGATGGTGGGAGATTTTTTTTTTTTTTTGACAGCAGAGTGGACAGTGAGAGAGAGACACAGAGAGAAAGGTCTTCCTTTTGCCGTTGTTCACCCTCCAATGGCCGCTGCAGCCGGCGCACTGCGCTGATCTGAAGGCAGGTGCCAGGTGCTTCTCCTGGTTTCCCATTGGGTGCAGGGCCTAAGCACTTGGGCCATCCTCCACTGCACTCCCGGGCCACAGCAGAGAGCTGGACTAGAAGAGGGGCAACCAGGACAGAATCCGGCGCCCTGACGGGGACTAGAACCCTGGGTGCCGGCGCTGCAAGGCAGAGGATTAGCCTAGTGAGCCACGGCGCCAGCCGATGGTGGGAGATTTTAACACACTTCTCTCAATAACAGGGAAAGCAAGTTTGCAGCTGAGCAAGGATGTGAAAGCCGTGAACAACACAGTTAGCAAGCTGCCTGTAACCCAGGCATATAGAGCCCTGTATCCAACTGCAGGAGTGCATTATGGGAGAACTGACTCATACTAGGTCAGCACGGCTCCCTCAAGCTTTGGGCAGCAGTGGAACTGTTCTTCAGTTGGAATCTAATATGGAAGGCACCGACACATAGCCAGTGAGCAACGGAAATACGCCAGTCGATGGAGAAGCTGAGTTTTGCATTTATTTAATATTCATTAATTTACAAACATTAATTTAAATAGCCATTGTGTCTAGTAGTTAACGTATTGAACAGGGCAATATTGAGCCACAAGAACAGCTTCCAGCACATTTTTGTTTATTTTTAAAAATATTTATTTATCTGAAAGTCAGGGTTACACAGAGAAAGAAGGAGAGGCAGAGAGAGAGAGAGAGAGAGGTCTTCCATCCGCCAGTTCACTCCCTGAATGGCCCAATCCGAAGCCAGGATCTTCCGGGTCTCCCATGTGGGTGCAGTGGCCCAAGGACTTGGGCCATCTTCTACTGCTTTCCCAGGCCACAGCAGAGAGCTGGATTGTAAGTTGAGCAGCTGGGACTCGAACCGGCGTCCATTTGGGATACTGGCCTGCAGGCAGCTACAACACAGTGCTGGCTGCAGGATTTTTTTAAAGCTAAGATCATGTTCTCTGACTTATAATAAAATTGAAGTACGGCCGGCGCCGTGGCTCAACAGGCTAATCCTCCGCCTTGCGGCGCTGGCACACCGGGTTCTAGTCCCGGTCGGGGCGCCGGATTCTGTCCCGGTTGCCCCTCTTCCAGGCCAGCCCTCTGCTGTGGCCCGGGAGTGCAGTGGAGGATGGCCCAAGTGCTTGGGCCCTGCACCCCATGGGAGACCAGGAAAAAGCACCTAGTACCTGGCTCCTGCCAGCGGATGAGTGCGGTGCGCCGGCCACAGCGCGCTGTCCGCGGCAGCCATTGGAGGGTGAACCAACGGCAAAGGAAGACCTTTCTCTCTGTCTCTCTCTCTCACTGTCCACTCTGCCTGTCAAAAAAAAAAAAAAAAAATTGAAGTTCGGAATCAGCATGAAAAGGTCGCTACATATCTCATCCGTTTGGAAATTAAGATCACCCTGAAAAGAGGAAAACAGATTGGAAACTCGAATGTATATGGAATTGATCAATAAGAAAAGTGCTGCCTGTGAGAACTTGGTTACAGATAAATACGCTGGTGGGAAATGTGAGGACTCAGGTACTCATTCACGGGGGGACGTGTAGCCGAGTGTTCGAGCTGTTGGCTGCGGTGCCTGAGTTTGAGCTGTGGCTTTGCTCCGGGTTTCAGCTTCCTGCTAGTGAGTGAAGGTGAAGGTGCAGGTGGTTGTGTCCAGGCCGCCTGCCTGGGAGACCTGCATTGAGGTCCGGGCTCCCAGCTTCAGCCCGGTCCAGCCCTGGCTGACGTAGGCACTCGGGGGGTGAACCGGCGCATGGAAGCTCTTCCTGTCTCTTGTGTGTGTGTCTCTCTCTGCTTCTCAAACACATCTTTAAAAACAAAATACATATACAAGAAAAAAACAAAAGACTACAAATTAATGGCCCAAGTCATAACCTAAGTAATTCTAGGTAAATTAGATGAAACCAATTAAATGAAAACAAACTAAATCCCAAAAGGAAAATATTAAAAGATAAAAATAATTTAAATAGGAGATGAAAATATAACAGAGAATGAGCAAAATGAACATTTTTTTATTTGAATGGATTAATAATATTAATAAATTTATGGTAATTTGATCAAAAGATGGTTCAGCTTAACCATGATAAAGGACAGCACAACTGCATATCCATTCATGGTTAAAATCTCTGTCATGAGGCCGGTGCTGTGGCGTAGTGGGCTAAGCCTCTGCCTGCAATGCCAGCGTCCCACATGGGCACCAATTGTAGTCCCGGCTGCTTCACTTCTGATCCAGCTCTCTGATATGGCCTGGGAGGGCAGTAGAAGATGCCCCAAGTGCTTAGGTCCCTGCTCCCACATGGGAGACCCGGAAGAAGCTCCTTGCTCCTGGCTTTGGATAGGCCCAGCTCTGGCCTATTGGATGGGGAATGAACCAGTGGGTGGAAGACCTCTCTCTCCGTCTCTCCCTCTCTTTGTCTGTAACTCTACCTCTCACATAAAATAAAATAAAATAAAATAAAGTCTTTAAAAAACTCTGTCATGACATTTTGAGATTCAATAATTGCTTACAGCCCTTGTCTCTAGTGTAGAGGAGCAGTGTTTTTTTCTTTATACTATTTGTTGAATCCTTACTTAGTGTAGGGTTAATCTTATGAGTATAAAATAAACTGGAAATAGATCTTTGTAAATATTAAGAGTGGGCATAGGAGAGGGAGAAGGAGGAAGGTGGGAACGTGGGCAGGAGGGAGAGTAGGGTGGGAAGTATCACTGTGTTCCTAAATCTGTATGTATGAAATATATCAAAGTTTCATATGTAATAATAACAATAAATTTCATATATAAATTTGTATATATGAAATTCATGAAATTTACATACCTTAAATTAAAAAAATCTCTGTCATGAGATACAGGTATCAATTACTGTGCACTGCTTTTAAAAACTTGGGAAAATGGGCAAATTACTAGAAACATCTAATTTGTAGAAATTGACTTAAGAAAAATGGAAAACATAAATTATTCTATGACCACTAAAGATGGGAATTAGTACTTTAAAAAATTTTCCCCTTTCTAGGTGGGTTCTCACATGTGATGGATGGTTTGGTCTCACACAACATATCCCATCACACACACACACATACACATACACACGAATGTTCTCCCACTCATTCAATGAAGCATGTATAACGTAGATACCACAACCAGACGAGAACAGTTCATAAGAGGAAAACGTCAATCAAATTAGTGTAACTCAGAAATAATGAACAAAAAGTCAGGCATGCTGGATCCGGTAATGTAACAGTAGTAGCAATGCATCCAGGCCCAATTAGCTTTATCCCAGGAAATAGCTCAATATTAGACAATCTATTCATGCAATCTGCTACACTCACTGATTAGAGCAGAGAAACATAGGATAACTTCAAGAGATGTAGGAAAACCATGTGAAGATCAGGCATTCATGCATGGCAACTTTATAGCTAGAAATAAGGGGACGCTTGCTCACTCTGTTAGAGTCTGCGCAGAAGCTATTACAGGGACAAGGGTTTGGTCAAACGGTGGAGACACCAGTGTCCCACATGGGAGTGCCTGGGTTTGATATCTGGCTTGGGCTCCTGACTCTGGTTTCCTGGTAACATGGACACTAGCAGGCACCAGTGAGGTCTCTAGGGGTTGGGTTCCTGTCCCACATGACATGTGGGACACTAGGTTTGCCTGCCTGGCTCCTGGCTTTGGCTCAGGCCCAGTCCTGGCCATTGCAGGCATTTGGGGAGTGAACCCAGGGGATGGGGCCTGCCCCTTGCCCCTCAAAGTCTCTGGCAAAGATGAATAAAACATTAGTTCTGTCTTCATAAAACTCTCCATCAAGGGCCGATTGAAGCAGAAGTTGAAACAGCTGTGAATCACAAAATTATTTTTAAAGTTCTTCTAACCAAGGGAAAAAATAAAGGTAACACCAACAAGTTGGACCATCATATTGTAGCTTCTTGTTCTACAACAATACTGCTCAATAACAGTTCAACCTTCCCACTCATATTGCACCATTTTGTCTGTACTTATCTCCTACAGGAGGGTTTTTGGATCTTCCACTACAATCAAGCTGTACTGTGGGAATGCCAGTCACTTTGTCTACAACACATTTTGGTCCAGTTTTTCTGTTTTTCATTCTGGGGCAGATTTGGACTTGACTTTAGAACATTAGCGTGCATGTTCTTTGTATTGCTAACTAGTGCAGGTGCAGGCACTCCATCTGAGCACATTGTGGCTTCAACCACTCCTGTGCTTCAGGGAGTAAGGAGGCATGTGAATGGGGGAGAGAAATGGGATAAAGATTAAGAATGGGGTAGAAGGGAATTCAAGAGCAGAGGAGTCGGGGGTTTATTGTGACCTGTATTCAGCAGTAACAAACTTGGTAGTGGCATGTTCTTTTGTTTAATTGATAAATACGAATGCCAAACTCTCTACTCCGATGGCTCAGTTTCAGTTCATTCTTGGGTACACCATCCTCAGAAATAAGCCTTAGAATTGAGTCTTTTGAGCACACTAGTTGATAATCAGATTCTTAAGCTTTTTGGAATAGCTTTTAAAAACATCATATTAAGTCACTTAACTGTTTTTCCCCCCCAAAGTGTCAGTCTTTAATTGATTTGGGCACACACACATGAAGTTCTTCATCATGGAGAGTTTGAGAAACTCTTCAAAAGGTGCCGAGAAATGCTATTCATAAAAAGACACTCTAACAAGTGAAGAGAGAAGCAACGCAATGGAAAAAGATGTTTCCAGCACGTGTCGCTGACAAAGATCTAGCATCCAAAATCAAGAACTCATCCACAACTATCAGAAAAATGGGGGGAAAAAGGCCTTGAAGAGACACTTCATATAAAAAGAAAATCAAAAGTGCTATCCACGTGCATGCCCTTCCACCCTGTTACTCATCAGGGAGGTGAAAATTAAAAGCGCACATACAGTCACCAGATTGGCAAGACGCTTAAGAGCGTCACAAGTCCAAATGTTGATAGGGATCCTGACCTCTCAAGCATTTCTCACTCATTGGAGTGAACGTCGGTTCAACGACTTGGGAAAACTTGTTGGCAGAATCCGCCAAAGCTGAAGATGTATGTATTGTACAATCGGCCATTCCTAAGGATCCAACAGAACTGCGTTTCCTATGTGGGCCATAGGATATGTCCACGGATGTCCGTGGAACCATTACTGATAACAGCCTCCAAATGAAAACAACCCGGATGTCTAGAACGGTCTCACACAATGGAAGACTCTCTAGATGTCATTCTCAAAGCATAGACCGTGGGCCATCAGCTCCAGCATCATCGGGGAACTTGAGTGACAAGCGGATGCTTCAGCCCCAGGGAATCAGAAAATCTGGGGGTGGGGGTGTGGGAGGCTCAGCACTTACAAATGCATTCAGATGACTGATGTGCGTTAACCGCTGAGAATAGAATTTCTTTCTACAGGGATTAAAAAAATGAATGAGCGATAGCTTTGGCCACCAACGTGAATGAGTCTCACACACACACACTGTGGTCCTAGGGTTTTTCATGGTTCTCTTAAGGGATCAGGAGAACAATTCAGGGGACTAACTCTTTGGGAAATCCAAAAACGTCCCCATATGGGATAATCCTTATTTGGAGAGTCAGCCTCACCTTGGGACCAAAGTTATCATGGCAGGGAGCCAAGACTGGGATGTAGGGGAATTGGTTTCAGAGAAATGTTCATGAAGTCCATAGTCAAGGCTCGGGCTGAAATCACAGCGTTGTTGGGGGTCTTTGACCTAGGGCCCCCCAGGCCTGCGGGTGGTTCATGAGAGTAAGCGTTGCTGCTGGAACATCCTGCCTGAATGCACAGATGAGGTTTATGGGGGCCAGAGACTGGCGGAGGTGCAGGGGTGGCAGGGTGGGCTCGGCTTACCCTCGGCTCCGGGTCTCTGCTGCTTCCAGTCATTGCTCCGGTTGCCACTGCTAAGAGGACTTGGCCCAGATCGGAGCTGTTGGAAAATCTCTTCATGGTTGGTTGCTGTTCTTGGCTTGTGTACCCTGGTGTCGCCTCCGCCGAGGCCATGGAGTTCTCAAGGTTCTCGCTCCCTTCACTTGCATCACACTTTCTCCAAGCGTTTCTTGAAATTTAGCAGTATTCCTTTTTTAAAATAAAGGATTTATGTAATTATTTTGAAAGAGTTACAGAGCTGAGGGAGGGAGGGAAAAAGGGAAGGAGGGAAGGAGGGAGAGATAGAGAGGGGGGGGATCTTCCATCTGCTGCTTCACTCCCCAGATGGTTGCAAAGGCCAGCAATGGGCCAGGCTGAAGCCAGGAGTCAGGAGATTCATCTGGGTCTCCAACAGGCAGGGGCCCAAGCCCTTGGGCCATCTTCCACTGCTTTTCCCAGGATATTAGCAGGGAGCTGGAGGGGAAATGGAACACAAACCAGCACCCTTCTGGGATGCTGGCATTGCAAGTGGCGGTTTTACCTGCTACACACAACGCCGGCCCCTATACCAGTATTTCTTAAAGCACATCTAGTCTCTGTAAAAGTCAAAGTACTCCAGGATGTAAAAACAGCCCCATCAAAGCATTGTGCACCTGAGTGACTCCAGGCCACAGGGCAGACCACGATGAGTGACACATGCTCCATTGAGCGCAGCCATTCCTATGGATTGCCATACTTTCAGTCTCCTGCTGGCTCCCAGGTTCATAGTCCCAGCCTTCTCTAAGCTCCAGGCACCGACCAGCTATTGGCCACTATTTGCTACTTCTCCCTTTTCTAAATTGGGACATTCTCCCTCCACTGGCTTCTCACCCCATCCACGTTGTAAAAATACACCTGTCCTCTCGTCTCCTCCATCCCTTAGTTAAAATTATGCTACAGCCTCCCATTAGACTTTAATAAGATCCAAGTTTCTTAATGGGGTATGGGATGGGACCTAGACCCTGCTCACCGCCTCAGCCTTCTCTGCTGCTTCCTCTCCCCCAGTCACAGCCACGCTGACCCTTCTGTCCTTTCTCAAGTTAGAACACACTCATTCTCACTCCACGGCCTTTACCTTGGGTCATGTTTTCCATTGGAATTTCTCCCTCCACGCCCCGGATGAACACATGCTCCTGTCCTTCATTTGTGTCTCTGCTCAGATGTCACCTCCTATGTTATCTAAAATAGCACCTCCTCCCACCTCTTGCCTCCAGCTCCTTATACTGCAGTATTTTCTTTCTAGCATCTACTATCCAAACGTCATTCATTCTCAAGTTCTCCTTGCAAGATGATGAAGGTGTTGGCAGGAATATAAGGCCAGGGAAGCAACGTGTATCAGAAACGTTGGCTGGGTCATATTCCTTCAACAAAACATTTGCAAGTCCAGCTCCCTACCAGGGGCCAGAGTTAGACATGGTCCTTACTTCATGAAGCTCAAGGTCTAGTGCAATGAGAGGTATTTTCTAGAAAGCTTGGGACCACAGGAAGTGGTGTGTATTGTGGGTATGGGAGACCATAGAGGAAGTTTCATCATCTGGTGAGTGATTATATGTGGGGAAGAGGGATATGGAAATTCGGGAATCAACATGTAGGTTCTGAGCTGGCAGGACTGTGGAACCATCCCTCCAGGACCAGAGGAGGCCTGGCTCACCCACAACAACCCCCGGTGTTTTCAAAACTCCTCGGCCAGAATCCAAGGAGGTCGTGGGTGTGCTCAGGACACAAATGATGACCAGTCAACAGGAGGAAGGCACAAGGAAAACCTGTGCTTGGGATGAGCTCTGAAGAGGGAGAGAGGCAGGCTGTCTCCTGGGACGGGCGGGATTGCTGAACCCCGGGGGCTCTCGGGTTTCCTGACCACCTGTGTTCCTTCTTCTGTGCTTGTCAGCCCTGGCCTCCCAGCACCCAGCAGCTGAGACCCCTCTCCAGGAAGTCCCGGAGCTGAGCTAGGAGTTAACCACGAGGACGTAGCATGGCCGATGCTCTCGAGCGCGGCTTTCCTAGTTTTCAAGCTGCAGGTGCTTTATTCTGCTGATGCTTCTGCATTGTATCAGTTAGTTTCTGGAAGCTGAAGGCTTCGTGTAACATAGGGCTCTTGTCATGGGAGAAGGGTGCACCCTACTCGGTACTGGGCGTGCACACATAACTGAGCTCTACCCAGAACCTGGAGTGCTGTTTGCTGAGGCTGTGGTCCACAACAGCCTTGTAGGTGCATTGTGGGTAAACAGGGCAACATGCAAATCCCACCTCCCCCTCACCCCTGCATTTCACCCATTTTTTCACAAAGTCAGGCAAACTGGAGCAGGCATTTCAACACACAATTCAGGCTCAGTGTCTGGTTCTTTCTAAACACAATGACCATTTCTGGGGATGGCTTGAGTCAAAAGTTTGGTTTCCTGATGAATGGCTAAGAAACTTTACATCCTAACCAAGACGATAGTCTCAGGAAATATTAGCATGCAGTATGCTCCTCAATTAAGCATAAAATCCAAGAGAGACAGATGCTCACAAAACAGTTTCATTTTATCCACATCAGCCATTTATAGCCTAGCTTCATAAAGAACAAAATATGTTTCCTGCCTGCTAAGAAGGTGTGCAGCCTGGCTTCTCAGTACTAGCTTGCTTAGGAGTGTGCTGGATGACCCAGTGCTCGCAGGCTCACTTTTTCAGATTGCAATGTGCCATAGAGTTTATATTTTAGCCTATGTGTGTGTTCTAGATTTTTGCTTCAGTTTAATTTTTGTTCAGTTTAACTACTTTACTTACCCATTCACAATGAGTGGCTAATGACCTTAAAGCAGAGTCAGTTTTAGTTTCAGACATACATGGAATCTTCAAAAAGTGTACAGCAAATGTGTATCAGGAAAAAATATGCACAGATTTAAAAAAATTTTTGCACCAAAAATAAACTTAACCTCCTAAGTCCACGTTCCACCAGCTTTTTGAGGTTTGCTTATATGTTAGTTATGATACATGCTTCATATAGCTTTCTTTTTTTAAAAAATTTATTTATTTTAAAGTCAGAGTTACACAGAGAGAGGAGAGGCAGAAAGAGAGAGAGAGAGAGAGAGAGTGAGAGAGAGGGAGTCTTCCACCTGCTGGTTCACTCCCCAATTGGCTGCAATGGCCGGAGCTATGCTGATCCAAAGCTAGGAGCCAGGAGCTTCTTCCTGGTCTCCCATGTGGATGCAGGGGCCCAAGCACTTGGGCCATCTTCTACTGCTTTCCCAGGCCACAGCAGAGAGCTGGATTGGAAGTGGAGCAGCTGGGATTCGAACGTCACCCATATTTGATGCCGGCACTGCAGGCAGTGGCTCTACCCGCTACGCCATAGTGCCAGCCCCTGTTTTCTGAATACACACGTGTTTACTAGGGCACAATCTGCAAAATGAAGTTCCATTAGGACAGTAAATATTGGTTTGAAAGCTAAATATTGGTTCACTTGAGTTTATAAGAGGACACAAAAGCTACAGAGGGCAGTAACCCCCTGTTTATTTAGTTTCAAAAGTACCTGCTTTGATGGAGAGGCAACTTGGCAGTTTTCCAGGAATGAATAAGTTGGAACATGTGAGAAGGAGGAAGTAGTAATATGGTCATAGTTTTTTAAAGTGTTTATTCTTTTTTTATTTATTTGAGAGGCAGAGAGTGAGAGCGAGCGAGATAGATCTTTCTTCTGCTAGTTCATTCCTCAAATGCCCATAACATCCAGGACTGGGCCAGACCGAAGCTCACCTGGGAGGGTCCCTACTTTAGCTTGCATTCCACGGACACTCACCCTGCCCAGCGTCAACAGTGGCTTCACTGTGATCTCAGCACCAAGTTTCTGCTCCTTAGAGCACTGATCCCCCAGGACGTGGTCCCAACCTTGTGTTTCACCCTTGTCCTCCCATCTCACAATTTCCTGAACGTAATAGGCTTCGCTCCCAAGCTCTGCTCTTACCTCCTTCAACCTTGGGCCACTCTTTCTTCTTAGCACCCTTCTCCCTGCTCAACTTGTTAAAGTCTCACTCGTTTGCGGGGTGAGAGTCCTGGCTCAGAGGGCTAAGGTCCGGCTTGGGGTGCCGGTGTCCCATGTGGGAGTGCCTGTTTGAGCCCTGGCGACTCCGCTTCTGATCCAGCTTTTTGCTAATGCATCTGGGAGGCAGCAGATCATGGTCCAAGTACTTGGATTTCTACCACCCACAGGGGGCATCTGAATGGAGTTTCTGGCTCAGCCCTGACATTTTTTTTTTTAATTATTTATTTATTTGAAAGTCAGAGTTACACAGAGAGAGAAGGAGAGGCAGAGAGAGAGAGAGGTCTTCCATTCGCTGGTTCACTCCCCAATTGGCTGCAATGGCCGGAGCTGTGCCGGTCCAAAGCCAGGACCCAGGAGCTTCCTCCAGGTCTCCCATGCGGGTGCAGGGGCCCAAGGACTTGGACCATCTTCTACTGCTTTTCCAGGCCACAGCAGAGAGCTGGATTGGAAGTGGAGCAGCCGGGACTCGAACTGGTGCCCATATGGGATGTTGGCACTGCAGGCGGCGGCTTTACTCCATATGCCACAGCACTGGCCCCAGCCCAGCCCTGACAGTTTTAAGAATGTAATGATTCTTCCTACCCTACCCTCTCACCTCCCTCACTTCCACCCTCCATCCTCCTTCCTTCCTTATTTTTCTTCTAATTTTTTACAATGACCTACTTCCAGTTTTCTTTATACTCCCAAGATTAACCCACCAGTAAACAAAGAATTCAGTATGTGGTAAAGTAAACAAACCACTGTTCTTCAAGTATAGACAATAAATAATCATCAAATCTTAAATGCCAATTTCACTCATACGCATTACATTTTTTATACTCTATTAGTTCTCTGTTTCTCATTCTCTATCCCTCTGTCACGCTGCCTTCCAAGCAAACAAATAAATAAACACTAAGGTCTTCATCATCCCTCAAGGTTTGATGTGAAATAATCAGGTTTCCTTAGCCTCCGTGCTCCATCCTCTACCCCAAGAAGCTTTGCCTCGTCTGTGCCTCCATGGTTCTTTTTCGCTCTTAGTGACTTGATCTTTGTTGAGTTCTTCCTGCCTTTATCTTAGCCGCTTGGGGGAAAGGATGAACTGTGAGTCATCTTGGTGTCCCCACAGATCCTGGCCACCCTGTCCTACCCACAGTGGGGGGCTCAGTTACTGGTGTTGCAAAATGAGGAGCCGACAAGTCTGTGTTTTCAAGGCACGGTCCTACTCTGGATATTTTTCCCTCAGCAGTACTATCGCCCGGTGTGTCAGTACAAGGACACATTTCAATGCAGCGGTCTTAATTTTAAAAGTGGGTTTTGTGGGGGGTCCAGCGTTGTGGTGCGCCAGGGTGAAGCTGCTACTTACAATACCAGCATCCTGTGTCAGACTGCCAGTTCACGTCCTGGTTACTCCATTCCCGATCCAGCTCCCTGCTGATGCACGTGGGAGGCAACAGATGGTGGCTCAAATGCTTGGGCCTCTGCCACCCACGTGGGAGACCAGCCCCAGTTGTTGTGGTCATTTAGGGAGTGAATGGGCTAATGGAAGATCTCTCTCTCTCTCTCTTTCTCTGTCGGTCTGCCTTTCAATTAAATATATCTTAAAAAAAGTGAGTTTTTTTGAAAACAGGAAAGGGTAAAGTCTGGGCAACATGACCCAATAAAGTATTGTATGTTGCTGCTAGCCTAGTTTTTATTTTCCATTTTAATTTATTTGTTTTCTCAGAGGGGAAAATGTGAGTTTGAGGCCAGTTTCCCTCCTTTGAAATGTGCCAGAAATGACCAATTTGGGATTATGTTACAGTTCTCTTGAATCTATGCAATAAATTCTCTCTGGAAAGTCCTAAAATCCAGACTTTAATATGATCCATGGACTGTTGTTCATTACAATAAAAATACTGAAGTCATTATTGTATGACTATATATCTCCAGTTACTATATAATTATATATTATAATGGAAAAGTGTCACTCCCAGTTTTTTTTCCAATGCATCTTGAATTAGAACAGTGTGAGATATAATTTCTATGTAAGTAAAAATAGATTTTAAAGTCCATTTGACAAAAGCTAAAAATGATTCTTCTCCATCCTGGCAATGGGAAAACTGTAATTGAAGACAGATCAGCAGATGGGAGCCGCGTGTCCAGCATGTGGGATCCTGAGTATGTTTTTAGCATGTGATCCGAGGCCATGGTTCCAGACTTCAGAGAACAATACATAATTCATTACCATCCTCATTTTCCCAGAAACCATGTTTTTGAAGCTTTTCCTTGGGCCTGGGGCTGTCTTAGCTGTTTCAGAATTTGGGTGCGCAGATTGAGTGATAATTTTAGGCTTCTAAAATCAGTCTATGTCCCCTCAGTCACATGATGTCATAGGCAGCTGGTGTTGCCTTGGCAACTTGACAGAAGAAAAGTGCTGCTTTTGGTAAAACTTCGGGTCACATGACCCAGCTCTGTAGCTAGGGAAGACGACACAAAATTAATACTTGACTTTGCCACCAAAACAAACCCAGATTCGCATAAGAGAAAAACAAACCCCGAACTCAAAGTCCCCTGTGAATTAATCACCCGTCTTGCCGTCATCTGAAAGCCAAGCTGGTTTGACTTTGTCATTTCCACATGCGCCTCTCCCTGGCGTACTCTCAGACTTGCTCTTTCTGTCCCCTGCTGTTCCCCGCCCCGCCCCACGAAAGTGCGTGTGTTTCCAAGAAGGTAGCAAGCCCAGGAGACATGACATAGCCAATGAACATAGAGGACTTTGCACTATCCAATCTCCATCCCCGGCTTCTAGTGCCCGTTGCGGTGTGGGGCTCACCATGGCCACCACGTGGCTCTGACACTCTGGGAGAGCCAGCCAGATCCTCCTCCTGGGTAAGACCCCACTCCTCCCAGGCAGAGAGCACAACCCTCAGGAAATCGTGGTGTCCTTCAACACGTGAGTAAATTCGTCATCTCAAGAGTGCAAGTATCCAACAATCATTGCTTAGACGTGCACTTTACATAGCCATTTGAAAAGCAAATTAATTTAGTTTTTAAAAACTGACTGTAAGTAGCAAATTTTAAGAGACTATTTGAAAACAGAAAGTAATATGAAGAACCAGGGTGGGCGTTCTGGCACAGTGGGTTAAGTGGCTGCTTGGGACACGTGGGTTTTATATTGGAGTGCCTGAACTTGAGTCCTGCCCCTACATCCAGTCCAACTTCCTGCTAATGGGCATCCTGGGAGGCCATTGAAAATGGCCAAGTACTTTGGTCCCTGACATTTCTATAGGACACTTGGATGGTATTCTTGGCTTCTGACTCCAGCTTGGCCCAACCTCGGCCATTGCAGGAATTTGAGGAGTGAGTCAACAGATGGAAGACCTCTCTCTTTGTCTCTCTCTATATATTCCATTGTCACTCTGCTTTCCAAAAAACAATTACATAAAAAAATTTAAAAATATAAAGCAACAGATGTAGCATAATTCTATCATTCAGGGGCTATCACTGTACATTTTAGATAATTTTCTCTCTTTTTTTAAAAAAAAGATTTATTTATTTATTTGAGAGATAGAGTTACAGACAGAGGGAGAGACAAGAGAGAAAGGTCTTCCATCTGCTGGTTCACTCCTCAGATGGCCGCAGCTGCGCTGATCTGAAGCCAGGAGCCAGGATCCTCTTCTGGGTCTCCCATGTGATGCAGGGGTCCAAGGACTTGGGTCGTCTTCTACTGCTTTCCCAGGTCACAGCAGAGAGCTGGACAGAAGAGCAGCCAGGACACAAACCAGCGTCCATATGGGATGCTGGCGCCACAGGCAGAGGCTTAGCCACAACACCGGACCCTCCTCTCATTCTTAAACATGGCTCCACTTAAACAAATTATAACATATATTTCTTTTCTTTTCTTTTTTTTTTTTTTGACAGGCAGAGTTAGACAATGAGAAAGAGAGACAGAGAGAAAGGTCTTCTGTTGGTTCACCCCCAAATGGCTGCCACGGCCAGCGCGCTGCGCTGATCCGAAGCCAGGAGCCAGGGGCTTCCTCCTGGTCTCCCATGCGGGTGCAGGGTCCAAGCACTTGGGCCATCCTCCACTGCCTTCCCTGGGCCACAGCAGAGAGTTGGACTGGAAGAGGAGCAACTGGGACAGAACCGGCGTCCCAACCGGGACTAGAACTGGGGGTGCCAGCACCACAGGCGGAGGATTAGCCTAGTGAGCCATGGCACCGGCCATAACATATATTTCAATATAACAAGTGGTATGAGGGGAAATAAATACAAGAGAACTTCCAAAAGTTATTTTGGTGCAAAATTTTTGAAATCCTTGTGTGAGGTTTGTCAAAATGTGCATTTTTCACGAATTAAAAAAAAAACCTTTATATATATATATATGAATATATTTTTTGCACCAAAACAAAATTATTAATTTTCTTTTATTATTATTTTTAATGATGATTTATTTGAAAGAGTTACACAGAGAGAGAGGATGGGAGAGAAAAAGAGGGAGAGAGACAGACAGAATCTTCCATCCAGTGGGTCAGTCTCCAAATAGCTGTAAAGGCCAGGGCTGGGCCAGGTCAGAGCCAGGAGCCAGGAACTCCTCCAGTTCTGTATGGGTGGAAGGGGTACAGGCACTTGGGCCATCCTCTGCTGCTTTCCCAGGCTCATTAGCAGGGAGCTGGATTGGAAACAAAATAGCCTGGGCTTGAAGCAATGCTTCCATACGGTATGCTGGCTAAATGTACTGGTCACAATGCTGGCCCCCAAACAAAAGAATTTCTGATTTTATTTTCCAAGAATTCTTCAAAGCACCATCACATCTATATCATCTACAAATAGCTAGATAATTACTGTTCCTCATTCACAGACAACCATTTCTCCAGGGCACCCACAAATGTGCTTATCTTTTTCCCCACCTTATACAACAAATAATTTAAAATGCTTTAAATGGACCTTTTCATGATTATTTTTAAAAATTTAGCCATTTCCATATTGCTTGGCTTTTCTAATATTGTGCTATTACAAGAACATGGGAAAAACTTTTCATTGACAGTAGAGTGTCAGATATGTGAATACATCATCAAAATTTATAAAAAAAAATTAAGACCCCAAAGGTATTTAAAAATTGCTTTCTCAGAAAAATTGTATCATTTGCTCCTTCACTGGTAATAGGTAAAAGTGCCAATTAAAAACCTGCAAAGTACAGAGTATGTTACTTTTATTATTGCTATTCATTTGTTTGAAGAGGCAGAAAGAGAGAGAAAGAGAGTGAGAAAGTTCCCATTCTCTGGTTCATTCTCCAAAATGCTTGCAAAAACCAGGGCTGGGCTAGGGCCAGAGCCAGGAGCTAAAACTCTCACCGTAGGTCTCTCACACGGGTGGCAGGAGTTCGACGGCTCAGAGCATCATTTCCGTCTCCCAGGTGTCCACTGGCAGGAAACTGGATTCAGGAGCTGGAGCCGGGAATCAAACCAAGGTACTCCAGCTGGAACCTGGGCATCTTAACTGCAGGACTGAATACTCACTCATGAAAACTCTGATTTAAACCTGTTCTTATCAGTCTTGAAACATGAGATGTTTTAAAGTTACTTTAGCACCTAGTGCCCACATCTTGGTGTGTAGTACTGTTTTCCAACTGAATGAACCAGGGCTCCTTAGAGAAAGGGCTGATTCTAGATGGAGGCAGGAAATAGGAGCATATTTGGGGACTTCCCAAAGCCCAGGGAAAATGCAATTACAAGATTTGCTTAGGAGCAGAGGTTTAGACTGACCATTAAGCTGCCTGCATCCCATTTCAGAGTAACTGGGCTCAATTCCTGCCTCCGGCTCCTGACTCCAGTTCCCTGCAATTGCAAATCCCAGGAGGCAGTGCCGATAACTCAGGTTGCTGTGTTGCCTCCCATCTTGGAAACCCTGACTGTATTCCTAGCTGCTGGCTTTGGCCCTGGCCCAGGGTTGTCCACAGTGGGCATTTGGGGCGTGAACAAGTGGGCTGCAGCTCTGTCTTTCCATCTGTTCCTCTCGTTCTGATCTTAACATGTAAAAATTTAATGCAAGGTAAGTTTCTTCTGGTAGAAAAAATTTTGGAACCCTTGCACTTTTTTCACAGTAGGCTCAAAAAGTAAGGGGGTGCTCAAAAAAACCCCAAATTCCAAAAGTAATGGATTGTGTCAGAGTCACTGGAATCAAATAAGAGTTCCCATTGGCCAAAGTGGGGACAATTTGATCAGCTCAATACATATAATAGTATTGGTTAATAACCCGAAGTATGAAATCAATATTGATGTGCCATACAGATATAAATAATGCCCAGATAAACAAATAAATGGGAGAGAATAGGCAAGTCCCCCATGCAGAAGAATTCCAAATAATTCACGTAAACACTTTGGGCTCCCCTTAAGCAGGGGGAGAGTGACCTCCTGCCCCTTCCACATGAGCTGCACGTGGTGACTTCCTTCCAAAGAGTAAGGTAAGGAAATGGGGAATAAACAGTAGATTTAGGAGTCGACCCATCAGCATCTCCCATAAAGGCATCTCATTGTGGAGCGCTGGTTCAAGTCCCAGCTACTCCGCTTCTGATCCAATTTCCTGTTTATGTTCCTGGGAAGACAGCAGATGATGGCCCAAGTGTTTGGGCCCTTGCCACTCATGTGGGAGACCATGATGGAGTTCCTGGCTTCTGGCTTCAGCCTGGCGAGATCTGGTTGTTGAGACTATTTGGGGAGTGAACCAATGAATGGATCATCTCTCTCTCTCTCTCTCTCTTAGTTTCTCTGCCTTCTAAATAAATATATATATATTTTATTCTTTTATTTTAGTTTATTTCTTTAAAGATTTATTTTTATTTATTTGAAAGGCACAATTACAGAAAGAGGGATAGAGACAGAGACAGACAGAGAGAGAGAGAGATCTTCTATCCACTGGTTCACTCCCCAAATGGCCCCAATGGCCGGGGTGGGCCAGGCTGAAGCCAGGATCCAGGAGCTTCATCTGGGTCTCCTAATGGGTGCAGAGGCCCAAGGAGTTGGGAGCTGGCTTGGAAGTGGAGCAGCTGGGACACGAACTTGTACCCATGTGGGATGTCAGCATTGTAGGTGGTGGCTTAAGTTGTTATGCCACAATGCCAGCACCATGAATATATATTCTTAAAAAAAGAAATTTGACAATGGAGCAACCCAGTTAAGATCAACAGTGATAAGTTGGTTTTATGTCCAACTTGGCCTGATGTGATAAGGATGGCACTTGACATCTGTGATCTTCCCCAAAATATAGCTCCCTTTTAATTCTGAGAATGATATCAGACAAATCCAAAAGGAAGAACTTTCTATAAAATACTTTTTTAAAACATTTACTTATTTTTAAAGATTTATTACTTTATTTGAAACATTTACTTATTTTTAAAGATTTATTACTTTATTTGAAAGTCAGAATTATACAGAGAAAGGAGAGGCAGAGAGAGAGAGAGAGAGAGAGAGAGAGAGAGAGAGAGGTCTTTCATCCGCTGGTTCACTCCCCAATTGGCTGCAATGGCCGGAGCTGCACCTATCCAAAGCCAGGAGCTCAGAGCTTCCTCTGGGTCTCCCATGTGGGTGCGGGAGACCAAGGACTTGGGCCATCTTCTACTGCTTTCCCAGGCCATAGCAGAGAGCTGGATCGGAAGAGGAGCAGCCGGGTCTCGAACCGGCGCCCATATGGGATGCTGGTGCTGCAGGCCAGGACGTCAACCTGCTGGGCCATAGTGCCAGCCCCTTTATTTTATTTATTTGAAAGACAGAGTCATGGAGAGAAGTAGAGCCGGCCAGAGCTGTGCCCATCCAAAGCCAGGAGCCAGGAGCTTCTTCCGGGTCTCCCACGTGGGTGCAGGGGCTGAAGGACTTGGGCCATCCTCTACTGTTTCCCAGGCCATAGCAGAGAGCTGGATCAGAAGTGGAGCAGCCGGGACAAGAACCAGCGCCCATATGGGATGCCGACACCGCAGGCGGCAGCTTTACCTGCCACGCCTCAGCGCCGTCCCCTTTCAAGGAACTACATTCGATGGGGAAAGAAGGGAAAGAAGCCACTAAGTTGGTAAAACAAAAATTTCAGATAAAGAGTTAGATGACAGAGAATGCCTGCTACAGAGACGGAGTTTGGGGAAGATGTCTGGAGACTTCGGTGACACAAAGGAGCTGGTGGTCGGGCACTGGGGTCAGAGGGCCCAGGCACAGCTCATGGTGCTGAAGCAGTGCTCGCCACGGGGAAGGACTGGGGCGGTGGCTCTGCGGACGAGGGCAGGGAATGACAGAGGCGGCACGGAGGCAGAGCTACAGGGAACACGAAGACCAGGAGCATCTCCGGAGTTTTGGCTACACTTGCTGGGTTGAGGAATGTACCATTCACTGTGAGGTTGAGTAGATTTTGGGGGCCACATCAAATGTGAGCTGCCAACGGCATGTTTGGATGTGTGCTGTGGTTATTGACCTTTAGACAACGTCAAAATAAGAGAACTGGATGGGGGCTGGCGCTGTGATGTAGTGGGCTAAGCCTCCGCCTGCAGCTCTCGCATCCCATATGGGCGCTGGTACGAGTCCCAGCTGCTCCTCTTCTGATCCAGTTCTCTGCTCATGTGCCCAGGAAAGCTGTGAAAGATGGCCCAAGTGCTTGGACCCCTACACTCGTGTGAGAGAGCGGGATGAAGCTCCTGGCTTTGGATCGGCCCAGCCCTGGCCGTTGGGAACATGTTGGGGGTGAACCAGCAGATGTAAGATTCCTCTCTCTACCTCTGCCTCTCCCTCTCTGTAACTGTGTCTTCCAGAACTGGATGAAATTGCTGAGGGAGGTTTCATAGATAGAGAAGAAAAAGAGGAGCAGAATCAAGTCTCTTTTAAGAGTTTTACAGTTTCAGGTTTTTGAACAGAATTTTCTGTGTGATAGGGAATATAATATAGAGTAAACAATATATAGTATTATATATTGTATAATATAATTATAATATATAGTATATATAATATATAAAGTAAACAATATATAATATAATTATATAATATAATTATAATATATATTGTATAATATATAATATACATATTATATAATTATAAATATAACATATAATATATACTATGCTGTATATCTATTATATGGTATATATTATACTATGCACAATATATAGTATACTATATAATTAATATTATATTATATAGCATATTATATATTATACATATCACATATTTATATTGCAAATATATTTATATATTCATATTATGTATTATAATATATAACATATATATGAAATATACAATATAATATGCATTATATATTATCAATACTATATTATTAATATTATATATTATATAACTATAATATATGAATATAAATATATCATATGCATATAGCATATTATACATCACATATTTATATTACATACAAATATATTCATATATTTATATTATGTGTTATTATAATATACAATATCATATAATATATTATATAATATACAATATCACATTACATATAAATGCATATATTATATGTACTATAGTATGTTATAATATACTATATAGTATATTATATATTATATATTACATTATACATATTTATATGCATTTAAATAGTATACAATATATTATATATCTGTTATATAGTATATGTCATAATGCATTATATAGTATATTATATATTATAAATATTATATTATATATCATATATTTGTATTATATACAAATAATATTTTAATATTTTATATATTAAATATATTTAATATATTTTATGCATTAAATATGCATTATATTATATATTAATATAAAATAAATATTATATATTAAAATCAGATATATTATATATAACATATAATAAACAGACATATATTAATCATTCAATATACATTAAATATGAATTTTATATATTAAATATATGTTTTATATATTTAATATTTATAAATAATATTCTAATGTTTTATTATAAATATAATATTTATAATATATAAATATTATATTAATCTATAATATAAATTATATTATATTGCAGATAATATCATACACTATATTATATTATGTTATTATATATATTATAATTATACATTAATATATTATTTATATATGTTATATAATAAATAATAAATATATATAATATAACATATTATATGCTATATATAATATAGATATGCATTATATTTATATGATAATATATTGTATATCATATTATATATTATAATAGTTATATTATATATGATTATAGATCTTATGTTTGCTGGTTCACTACCCAAATGTCTGTAAGAGCCAAGGCCTGTCAAGGCTGGATGCTATGAGCCTACAGTCTCATCTGGGTCTACCGCATGGGTGACAGAGGTCCAGGGACCTGGGCTGCTTCCTTGCTTTCCCAGGCACAGCAGCAGGAAGCTGGATTGGAAGCAGAACACCTAGGTCTTGAACCAGTGCCCTGATCTGGGATGCTGGCGCCACTAATGATGGCTTGATTCACTGTGTTACAATGTTGGTGTCCCCTTGTTATTTTCTTACACTAATGTCCTAAGAATCAGATTCCTGGATTAGAGTTTGAGAACAATTTTAGAGGTTTTTAGGTATACTCTAATAATCAAAGTGCTCTTTAGACAGGTTGTGTCAGCTGACACTCCACTGGCTGTGTGTGAGAGCCTCCGTTTCCTCACAGCGTCATCAGCAATGGATGTTATCACTCTTTTTCATTTCTGCTAAGCTAATAAGGAACTATTAACTCACATTTATTTTAGTTTACATTGATCACTAGTAAAGTTTATGAATAATAAATGGGTTTGATATTATAAATTATCCTTTGATCATACTTCTTTTAGGTATTCATTTAAATTATTTTCATATACATTGCAAATATTTTCTGTTTTCTTTTTTTATAATTATGACAGCACATTGTTTTTCTTAATGTGAAAAAAAATCTTAAAATTTCTGTGTTTAAATCTCTCCTTTAGGTGTCAGGCTTTCAAAGAGTTTTTCTGCTCTAAGATTACATAAATACCTATAGTTGATTCTGATTTTCATTTAAAACATGTACATGATTTTTAAATGATCTGTATTATAAAGAAAGGATTTATTAAATTATAATATAATATTTCAGTTTACATGAAGTTGTTTTTACCTCTGTTTTAAATTTTTTTGCCATTCCGTATTTTTATTTTGGTTCTTCTTGTTCTATTGTCTGACCCCTTTTCTACTGTGATTTTCTGAATTTAAAATATTGGAAAGCATTTTAAAGAGCTTAAGATTCAGATAATACATTTGTTCTCCATAAGCAATTACAAACTCTTACTTTTTTTTTTGCTCTGTGTTTTGTTTCTTTATTAAGTAGTTTCATTGTTGGATCTTTTATATCATTTGAAATATATAAAATTCTATTTCTATTGATTATATTTAAACATATAAAAATCTTTATATTTCACAAATTATCACATGTGAGGGAAGTAGTTTCACTTGATTTCAGAGAGAAATTTATAAACTTTTTTGTCAATTAGTCATAATTTCCTTCAATTGAATGGAACCAATGACAATGTAATATCTAAATATTTCCTTTGTGGTTACAAGATAATAATTACATTCACTTAGACTTTAAGCCATTTCCTCTCAACAGTTTAATGCACAGGAATAATTTTATGCATACTGCAATGCAAATAATTATACATTACACATTACCACAGATCAGGAAAAACATATTGTATTTGCCTTTTTGGGACTGGTTTATTTCACTAAGAATGATTTCCAGTTGCATCCATTTTGTTGTGAAAAATGGAGTTTCATTCTTTTTACATCAGAGTAGTATTCCCTCGTGTGTATATACCACGTTCTTTTTTCCGTCAAGGTTGATGTGCATCTGGGTTGATTCCCTATCTCAGCTACTGTGAACTGAGCTGCAATCAACACGGAGGGACACAGGACTCTTTCATACGCTGATTTCCTTTAGGTTGGGTAAAGTTCCAGGAGTGGGATGGATGGGCCGTATGCTAGATGTATTTTTAGCTTTCTGAGGAATCTCTATTTTGTCTTCCATAGTAGCTGCACCAGTTTACTTTCCCAACAACCATGGATTTGGGAACCTTGCCCCCCCCCTCCCCCCATCAATGTGGTGGAATGAGAAGGTGAGAAGATCATGAGAAGGTGAGAAGGTCACGCCAAGATGGCTGCAGACAACAGAAACTGCCTGGCAACATGCTGTGATTGGTTAGGGCATAGACCGCCCCTTGACCTGATTGGCTGCCTTGGCTATATAAGCAGCTGTAGCAACTGAAATAAAGGAGTCTGCGGGCTGCTTGCCTTAGGCCTGCTTTCACCCGACTCCCGGGGTCTGTGTGGTGACTCCCTGCCTCTTGCCCCCACCATGCTCTTCCTCTCAGAAACAAATCCACAGCAACACCAGCGTTTATTGTTTTTTGATTTCTGTATGAGAGTCATTCTAACTGGGGTGAGGTGATACTTTTGATGATATTATTTCTTCCAACCCATGAACATGGAAGATTTTTCCATTTTTTGTCTCTTCTATTTCTTTTTAAAACATTTTATAATTTTCATCATAGAGATTTTTTACCTCCTAGGTTAAATTTATTCCAAGGCATTTAAAATTTTTTGTAGCTATTGTGAATGAGGTTGATCTTACAAGTTCTTTCTCAGCCATTGCATTGTCTGTGTATACAAAGGCTTTGATTTTTGTTTGTTGATTTAGAAATTTAAAAACATTGACTTTACTGCATTCTATTCCCACTTCTTAATCTTTTTTTAAAAATATCTGAAATTTCTCACATTTTTAAAAAAAGATTTGTTTTCATTTATTTGAAAGTAGAGTTACAGAGAGAAGGTGAGACACAGAGACACAGAGAGAGAGAGACAGAGAGATCTTCTCTCTGCTGGTTCACCCCTCAAAATAGCTGCAAAAGTGTGGGCTCCCCCAAGCAGAAGCCAGGAGCCAGAAATTCCTTCTGGGTCTCCCACATGGGTGACAGGGTTCAAGCACTTGGGCCATTCTGCTGCTTTCTCAGATGCGTAGGCAGGGATCTGGATTTCAAGTGAAGTGGCCAGGACTTGAACTGGTGTCAACACAGGGTGCCAGTATTGAGGGCTGTGGCTTAATCTGCTGTGCCACAATGCTGGCCCCTGAAATGTCTCTTTTGAAAATGATTTATTTAGATATTAGGATTGGAGAAAGAAAGAGAGAGGGGAGAGGAGAGAGAGAGAGATGGAGGGAGGGAAAAGAGAAAGAGAGAGCGAGAGCACACACTTCCATCCTCAAAAGCCTGCAACAGCCAGGGTGGGGCCAGACTGAATCCAGGAATCAGGAACTCCATCCAGGTCTCCCCTGGGAGTGGCAGGGGACCAAGTCCTTGGCCATCATCAGCTGCTTCCCAAGAGCATTTGCAGGGAGCTGGAATGGAAGCAGAGTAGCCGGGGCTGGAACTGACACCCTGACAAGGGATGTGGGTGTCCCAAGTGGTGACTTAACCCACTGTGCCACAACACCCATCTCGCCATGCCCTGATTATTATTATCCAGCTGCTATTTGTGTACAATATTTTTCCCCCAGAATTTTTTTTGTTCTTTACCTTTTAATTTAGATTCATGACAAGTGTTTAGTCTTTCTTCGGTCTGTGTGATTTTGGGGTTCACTGCCATTTCTTTTTTTTAAATTTTTGACAGAGTGGACAGTGAGAGAGAGAGACAGAGAGAAAGGTCTTCCTTTGCCGTTGGTTCACCCTCCAATGGCCGCTATGGCTGGCGCACCGCGCTGATCCAAAGGCAGGAGCCAGGTGCTTCTCCTGGTCTCCCATGGGGTGCAGGGCCCAAGCACTTGGGCCATCCTCCACTGCACTCCTGGGCCACAGCAGAGAGCTGGACTGGAAGAGGGGCAACCAGGACAGAATCTGGCGCCCCAACGGGGACTAGAACCCAGGGTGCTGGTGCTGCAAGGCAGAGGATTAGCCTGTTGAGCCGCGGCACCGGCCGCCATTTTGTTTTTATAGCAGGGCTTTCCTGAACCTCAGCTTTTCACGTTCATTTCTCAGTCAGTAGGAAAACACTGGAGAGGCTGTATTCACAGTGGCCCTGCTGGAGCCCTTAACTGTCTCAGGCAGTTTTCTATCCCTTTGACAGCTGACAAACGTAATCCTTGGGTCACATCTCTTACCCTTAGAGCTCTGTGGCTGTTCCTCATTGTCTTTGGCATTTAAAGATGCAAAGAAGACAGAAGAACCGTTGACTTTTCTGTTTCTGTTCCTTGTAAGAAAACTTTCCTCCTTTTGCCTGTCTTCTTGGATTATTTTTTCCTGGCATCAATTTTTTTTTTTCCTGATTATATCTGGTGTTGGTTCCCAAGTAACTTTAGACTAAAATGTGGTAGGATGGACCTCTCCCATCCACCCGTATTTGGTGCCCTTTTATGCGAAGTCCAGTCGCTCTTGTGACTTTCTTGTCCAATGACAGGAGTAAGGCAGATGGGTGGAAGTTGGGGGCGGACACTTTAGCTGTGCTCTCTCTGCCACCGTGGCTGCAAATTTCCCAAGCAGGTGCACTTTTATCTTTCCTTGCTGTAGGCCATGGTGATTTGGAGGCATTCGTCACCACCATGTGACCAGGCTGATTGTGAGGCACAGGTGTGACGGACTTGCAGATCCAACTGACACTCAGAGCAGTTCTTCTTGGACTCACACTTAGCCATGCCTGGGGACCTTCCTCTCCAAACTTTGGTTGGTATGGGAATGAGCTTAACAAAATTTGCCACATTCAGAATAAAAACTGAGAATTTACAGGCACTGATTAATCCACTCAATATAATAATATACCCATTATATCTTAACAGAAACAGCAGACTTTTATGAAAATAGCTAATTAGCCCCCCTAAAAAATTGAGCGAGAAGAACACTTCGTATGTTTGCAATCTCTTTAAGAAAGATTAGGTAAACAAACTGAAATTCTCTCGTCAGCTTCTTCCACTTTGTGGCATTGTCTTGTTTTGATGAACATAGATGAAGAAAATCGTTAGCAGCTACAGAGTTTTAAGGGTAAATTCAGCACCAGACAGCTATATAATTAGAGGCAGAGGGTTGTCTTTTAAAAGTCTGTCTGGATAATGAGGACACTTTTCTTCCCTATTGCATCAAAACTTGGCAAGCGGTGAGTTGCTATGTGGTTATGAAGTCATATTCATGGTCTGTTTGTTCCATGCTGCAGTACGATCCCTTGGCCTTGGGGCAGGTAAGTCTATAGCACAGTGGTTAGGATGCAGCTTGGGGCCTCCGTGTTCCACACTGGAGTGTCCGAGCTGGCATCCCAGCTCCACTCCTGATTCTAGCTTCCTGCTAGTTCTGGAGTCGCCTGGAAGACAGCAGGTGTTGGCCCGAGTGATTAGGTCCCTGCTGGCCGTGTGGGAGGACTGCACTGAATTCCCATCTCTCTGCTTCAGTTTGGCTCAGGTCCAGCTGTTACTGGCATTCAAGGAGTGAACCAATGGATGGGAGATCTCTGTCTCTCTATGCCCTTCCAGTCAATGATAGAAATAAATAAAATAAATTTATAAAACTAAATCAATTGGCTGTCTTGCCACTTGAGTGGCTCCTTTGTGACATCATGTATTAATCATTTGGAAAACATTGATTGGCTGAGTTTTGTAAGTCTTCCACATGCCAGCACATCTCATTGTACTATGTGAAAGAAATCACATTAGTTAATACGGCCAATGTTTTTTTTTCATTCGAAAAATACTTTATGTATTGGAAAACTGTCAGATTCTCGGTGCTAAATACACATTTTCCAAAATTTTGCTTTCCATTTAGTAGCCCAATGTTATCCTCGACAGCAAATGCTACCACTTATCCTTAAAGTGACAGGTTCCTGTTGCTCATATTTGAGAAAAATTTCTGCCTCATCCTCATGACCACAGTTTATCAGTTACTCATTCAGTAAAAATGCTGATTCATGTAAAATGTGGCTAGCTCCCCTAGCGCTATCTTGGTGTAACCCCTAAATTTTGCTGTCATAGGGTTTTATGCTTATCTGTTTAATAGTTATTCCCAGATTTAACAATTTTACCCAAAAATAGATATTATCTTGTAGCGCTTCTGCTATAGGGTCAGTAGCAGGGGTATCCTGCCGGGTATCCAGGGTCAGTTTAGCTGGGTAGATCTGGCGTAGAACTTATCATAAAACTGTGGTCAGGATGTTGGATGGGGCTGCCGCCATCCGAAGGTGTGACTGAGGCCAGAAGACTCACTTCCAAGATGGCTGAGCCACAGGGCTGGCAAGGTGGTGCAAGGAACTGGGAGTGGGTTTTAGCTCCTCTCCACAGGCCTGCTGCACAGGGCTTTCCGAGTGTCTCTGTGACACGGTACTTGGCTTCCCCAAGACAAAGTGATCTAGAGGGGCATGAGATTTTTTTAAAAGATTTATTTATTTATTTGAGAGTCAGAGTTACACATAGAGAGGAGAGGCAGAGAGAGAGAGAGAGAGAGAGAGAGAGAGAGTGAACCATCCAATGGTTCACTCCCCAGATGGCCACAATGGTCAGAGCTGCACTGATCCGAAGCCAGGAGCTTCCTTTGGGTCTCCCACATGAGTGCAGGGGCCCAAGCACTTGGGCCATCTTCTACTGTTTTCCCAGGCCACAGCAGAGAGCTGGATCGGAAGTGGAGCAGCCAGGTCTCAAACAGGTGCCCATATAGGATGCTGGCGTTTCAGGCCAGGGCGTTAACCCGCTGTGCCACAGCGCTGGCCCAAAGAGATTTTTTTTTTTATGATGTAGCCATGCAAGTCACACAGCATTATTTCCGTGATATCCCGTTGGTTCCACAAGTGATGGCTGGTTAGGCAGCAGTAAGACTACCCGAGAGTGTGAATTCTAGGAGAGGCTCTTGGAGGTTGACTACACGGTGAATTTATCACACTGAAGATGAACGTACAAGTGAAGAGAGATTTTAAATTCATGCATAGTTTTTTCATATTATACTTTTTCCACATATTGTGAAAAAGATTTTTGGGACCAACATATTTTTTGCAACAAAAACTTTAAAAATTCTTTATTTGAGAGGTAGAGAGATGGAGTGAGACGAGAGACAGAGAGAGAGAGGGAGAGAGAGAGAGAGCTCCCCATATGCTGGCTCATGCCTACAATGGCCAGAGCCTGGGCCCAGCTGAAATCAGGAGTCAGACACAAGTCATCCAGGTCTTCTGTGTGGGAGACAGAAACCCGACCCCACCAGCCATGACTGCTGCCTCCCAGGATCTACTTTGGCCAGAAACTGGAGTCAGAAGCCAGAGCCAGAAATCAAACCCAGGTACTTGATGTGGGATGCAGGTGTCTTAACTGC
This sequence comes from Sylvilagus floridanus, assembly GCA_949820135.1. NCBI lineage: Eukaryota > Metazoa > Chordata > Mammalia > Lagomorpha > Leporidae > Sylvilagus > Sylvilagus floridanus. The sequence goes on along the minus strand of OX463239.1, from coordinate 89,573,986 downwards.
GAGGCTAAACACCTGACCCCAGCTCACACTTTCCATTCCATTTTCCTGGAACTTTCTGAAGTACTCTTGCACATTTTTTAAAGATGCTGTAAAATTAATCCACTTGGTATTTCAGCAAGTCAAATTAATATTTTAAGAAACAAAATGCTTGGGGATGACAAATATAATGACCATGGCCACAGTTTGGTACCGCTCCCTTGATCTGAGCTACGGTGCTAAGGTATTTACCAGTCATTGCCCCTGGGTGATCAGCGCAGATACCAACACGAGGACAGCACAGAACGATGCCGTTGTATTGGTAGGAAAGTGGCTGTGAGTCTGTGGACTCACGGCAGGTGTCTGAGATCCCCGAACTTTCACAGAACACACGCAGAGCATCCCTGATGGGTCCCCGAGGGTACGTTTCCTGTTTCCTGTGGTATGTTAGCCGGAGACTCCATGCAAATTCAGACATTTCTATGGGTATGTCTCAGCATATCATTTTTTATATATCATTTCCCCTTTTATCATTTTCATTTACTCATCAGTTTCCTTTAAACCTGAGAGTGATTATCTAGTTGTTTTCCACGTTACTGACTGCATTTTCTGCACCATCAACTTTGGCATTTACCATCTGCAAGGAGAATCGTCACTCCTTTCAGGTGATTTTTCCTCCGGCCTTCTGTTAATCCTTACTCTATCTCTTGTCGTTTTTTCTCCTCCTTCAGCTCTGCTTTGCTGAAACAGGGTCCTCGCTGGTCCCTGTGAAGCTGAACCAACTGGGTCTACACGAAACTCAATACCTGGCCATGCAATTTCGGGGTTATTCCTCTCTCCCTAGCAAGCTCTACTTAGGGCACTGCTCCAGATCGGGGGTGCTATGGCGGTCACTTTGTTATGGCTGCCTTAAAAATGTATCTGCCTTGCTGCCCAGTCTTTTTTTTTTTTTTTTTAATCTAATTTGTTTTGATGTATCTGAGAGGTAGAGATAGAGACAGAGATAGAGTTAGAGAGATATAGATAGATAATAGATAGATAGATAGATAGATAGGTGAATAGATAGATAGATGGCTAGTTAGATGGCTAGATAGGATATGAATGAGTTCTCATCTGCTGGATCACTCCCCAACTATCTGCAATGGGCAGAACTAAAGCTGGCAGCTAGGAGCACATTCCAGGTCTCCCTCGTGAGTGGCAGGAACCCAATCTCTTGGGCCATCACCTCCCTAAGTCTGCATTAGCAGGAAGCTGGAGTCAGGAGTCGGGGCTGGGTAAAAAACCCAGAGACCTCATTTGGGACATGGATGTAGTAACCAGTGTGTTAGCTGCTAGGCCAAATGCTTGCCCCTTGCTGCTCAGTCTTGAGTTTTGGAGAGACACTGTGTCTTTGCATCAGGCAATAGGAGACGTAATACTCACTTGCATTTTTTCCAAGTTGAGCCACTTCATGAGGGATGGCCAGGGTTTTTGATGAAGTAGAGCGTGGAGCTGCTTTTCCCAGTTCACCTTCCTCTGCCTTGCAGTTAGCAGAAATCTCTTCTGTATTTTGGCACTAGTGTGTCTGCTAGACCTTGGTTTTTGGTGGAATTTGATACATTGATTTAGAAAAGTTATAGCAGGGATGAAAACTACAGGGCTAACATTTTGTTTCCAAGATTTTTGCTCCTGAAGGCACTCGAAAGATTATGAGGATTTATTTGGGTTATAAAAGCAGCATAAAACAATCACCGCATATTTTAAATAGATTGGAGGTTAATCTCTTCTAACTCTTCAGGGTATTCCATTTCTATTGTTTTCTTTGGTGCCAGCTTTTAAAATGGAATTGTAATTATTGCGCACATGTAATGTTGATTTTTAATAGAAGTGTAACTTCTAGGGGTACAACCCTGCTCACAGCTTTCAAACCTTTGAACAAGTCTTGATAACTCATGATAAAATCTATAGAATGTTGGAATAAAATTTGTTCATTTGTTCAAATACTAATTGCGGGAATGGGCAGTATGGTTACTAGTTAATTTTCTTCTTTATGCATTTTTATAGTGTTTGAAATTTTCACAAAATTAAAAAAAACTGCTTATTTGAAATATATATATACACATATATATTATATAATATATAATATATGTAATATATATTATATTATATAATATATAATAATATTATATATATAATATAATATACATAATATATATATTATAAAAACTGCTTATTTGAAATATATATATACATATCTATATCTATCTATATATACATATCTATATCTATCTATCTATATCTATATATATACATATCTATCTCTCTCTCTCTATATATAGATATATATATATAGAGAGAGAGAGAGATAGATATGTATATATATATATATATATATATATATATAGAGAGAGAGAGAGAGAGAGAGAGAGAGAGAGAGAGATTTAGAGAGAGAGAGAGAAACACAGCTCCTATCTGCTGGTTCACTTCCTAAATTCCAGCAATGGTGCACGGGGCTGGGCCAGGCTGACGCTAGGCACCAGGAACCCAATGGTGCACGGGGCTGGGCCAGGCTGACGCTAGGCACCAGGAACCCAGTGGTGCACGGGGCTGGGCCAGGCTGACGCTAGGCACCAGGAACCCAGTGGTGCACGAGGCTGGGCCAGGCTGACGCTAGGCACCAGGAACTCAATCCATGTCTCCCAGGTGAGTGACAGAGACCCAACTCCCTGAGCCGTTACCTGCTGCCTCCAGGGTTGCATGGGCAGGAAGCTGGAATGAGCCAGGGCTCCAGTCCAGGCTCTCTGATACGAGATGACGGGGACCCGAGCAGTGTCTTTTCCACTGGATCAGATGCCTGCTTCCCAATTACTTTGTTAGAATTACACAAGGAACACACAGAAACATGTTAGTTGTAAAGAAATCCAACCGATATGAGCATAGAAAGAAAAAATCGACGGCTTCACTTCCAATCCTCTTTTTAGTCTTCTTGCCTGTGACAGCCATGGTTGAGCTGGTATGAATCCTTGCAAGTAATTTTCTACTGCAGTGATACTCTTAGGGGAGAGTGGTGTGTCTATTTAAACACCATACTGGGCTGCCCCTTAATGTATGTTCCTTTGTTGACACATCTTGGGAAGCTTTCGTGTGAGTACCTGTGCACCCAGTCCGCCTCATCCTCCCTCAGCGTTACGTCATCGTTCGTAACAGGGCCACAGCATAACTTGTCAACGATTCCCTCGGCGATGACATTTGATTTTCTCCATGGTGGCGCTATTACCGATGCTGCTGCTGTGGACATCATCTTTGACCATGAATCATTTTGCGTGGGTATAAATATTTTTCTGCGCTCAGTCTCTTGAGTAGAAAAGGTGGTTCAAAGGGCAGGTGCATTTTAACAGCTGGAAATTGTACAGTCTTGCTATTGGGGTTGCAAGAATGGGTCCCCGGGCTGTCATTGCAGCCCTTGGCAGAAAGCCGTGCTGCTCCCCAGTGTGGTAGCCTGTGTAATGAGACAGTACTAGGAGCCGTAGATCACACTTTCGGTACCCGCTGAAGGAGGGAAGAAGCTGCCTTGAGGACACAGTGGTGTCCCTTGGCCTCAGCCCCCTGAGGACGCCGCTAAGGCCCTGAGCACAGCTTAGGCTCTGATGGACGCCGCCGGCGGGGCCGAACTCTGACACGTCTCCAAACACATCGGCGTGAGAGAGACGGGTTCTTCCTCTTTATGTTTGCAGAGCTGCTCAGACAGAGCAAGAGCATGGCAGGCAATCAGGGCGCAGAAGAAAGCGGCAGGGGCCGTCTGTGCTGTCGTATTCGCGGCTCTTCTCCGAGCTGATGTGTGATAGAGAGCTGTCACTTTGTGATCGCTACAGTCGGCTTGTCCGCTACGAGGCAATGCTTGGCACAGGGCTTGGCCTTAATCTTTTGCTTCTTTTAAGCAAGTGATAGAGGCTGAAGCACTTTTGAGTAGTGAAGAGTGAGAGTCTTAACAGTTGAGGAAGGCTTGTCCCCGCTCCAGCTCGCCACAAACCCAGCTGGGGGTCTCCGTTGCTTTCCGCTTTGATTCCGTCCTGGGCTGTCATCAAGAAGGGACAGCACGGGGAAGGTACTGGGAGGGCTGAGACACTTGGGACACCCACATTCTGCCCAATGCCCATTTGAGTTACAGCTCTTCTACTTCCCTTCCACCTGCACGCTGATCGTGAATCCTGGGAGACAACAGATGATGGCTCAAGACTGGGGTCCCTGCCATACACAGAGGAGATATGAATTGTTTCCCAGCTCCTGGATCTGACACTGGACCCAGAGTCGGTGGTTTGGAGTTAGTGTTTCTCCTGTATCTGTATCTGTATCTGTATCTGTATCTGTATCTGTATCTGTATCTGTATCTATATCTATATCTGTATCTGTATCTATATATCTATATATCTATATATCTATATCTATATTTATAGATAGATAGATCTATCTATAGATAGGCATGACACTGTCCAAATAGCTCTTATGAATAATGCTATTATGAATATGCAGGTGCAGGTTGCCAGTAAGATACATATTTTTCTTTTGAATACTGCTTCTGGTCTGAGCATTTATTTATTTATTTTTCTCTCTTCCTAAAACTCGTAGTTAAGGCTGGTAGTCAGTGATAGCTTTCGGAGGTGAGGCCTTGGAGAAGATAGATAGATAGATAGATAGATCTATAGATATAGATATAGATCTCTACATATATAGATCTGTATATATCCATATATATGGATCTCTATCTCTCTCTCTCTCTCTATCTATCTATCTATTAGCAGAGAGCTGGATCAGAAGTGGAGCAGCTGGGGCTTGAATGGGCATTCAGATATGGGATGCTGCCATTGCAAGGGGTGGATTAACCAGACTGCTCCACAATCTGGCCCCTCTTTCATGCTTTCTGCTGTTTGTCCTATGCACAGGTAGGTGTATCTTGTAAAATAAGAATTTGAAAACTTGCTCTAAGGTCACGGTCACTGGCATATTAGGAGGCACAGCACTGTCCAAAGAACGATGAACTCCCGTGCAGCAGGTAGAAGACAGATGGATTCAAGGTGAAAGGGACAGTCTGTGTAGGACGAGAAATACCTGCTGACCTCTACTGAATCAATTATCTATTTAGTGATCTTCATTTTCTTTGAACGTCTCTCTCTCTCTCTCTCTCTCTCACACACACACACACACACACACACACACACACTCACAGTCTTTCATTCACTGATTTCTTTCCCAAACATCCACGACAGCTAAGGTTCGTCAGGTTAAAGCCATGAGCCCCAACCTCAACCCCTCTCCCCCATGGTGGCGTTGTCACTTCAGCCATTCTCGCTGCCTCGCTGTGTCTGCTCTGGCAGGAGTCTGGAGTAGGGAGATGGAACGAGGAATGGAACCCAGGCACTCTGATTTGGGACGTGGGCATTTTAATGGGCCTCTTAACCATTAGGCCAAAACCTGTCTCTCTCTTTAAATAACTTTGTTGAGAGGTAACTCACACGCCATGAAATTCACCCTTTAAATATGTTCAGTTCAGTGGTTTACAAAAAGTGTATATAATGAGCTCTGCAAATACCATCAGTACCTAATTCTCGGACATTTTCATCACCCTAAGAAAAAGCTTTGCATGATAAACCGTTAGTCCTCATTCAAACCTCTTCATCCTTCCTCCAGTCCCTGACAGCTGTCAATCTGCCTTCTACCTTGATGGATTTCCTATTCCGGACAATTCATTTACATGCAATCATCCCATAGGTCATGTGGCCTTTCCTGTCTCGCTTCCTTAAGACATTTGTACAATGTGTAGCATGTATTAGCATCTCATTTTGTTTCTTTTTATGCTTGAATAGTATTCCATTGCATGGATATACTCATTTTTACCAGTTCGGCAGTGGGGTGCAGATTTGGATGGTTCCACTCTTTTAGCTCTTATGAATAATGATATTATGAATATGTAGGTGCAGGTTGCCAGTAAGGTACATATTTTTCTTTTGAATACTGCTTCTGGTCTGAGCATTTATTTACTTATTCTTTTGCTCTTCCCAAAACTCGTAGTTGAAAGCTGGTAGCCCTTGATGGTTTTCGGAGGTGAGGCCTTGGAGAAGAAATGGGTTCATGAGCGCACAGCCTTTGTGAATGGGATTATTTCCCTTGTAGGGAGGTCCCAGAGGGGCAGGCAGTGTGACACAGCAGGTGAAGCCACCCAGCCCGTATTGCAGTGCAGGTTGGAGTCATGGTCTCTCTGCTTCCGATCCTGTTCCATGCTAATGCACCTGAGAGGCAGCAGAAGACGACTCAAGCGCATAGGCCCCTGCCACTCCCGTGGGAGATCCCGATGGGGTTCTGGCTTCTGGCTTTGGTCTGGTCCAGCCCCAGCTGTTGTGGGCATTTGGGGAATGAATCTGCAGATGGAGGATTTCTCTCTCTCTCTCTCTCTCTCTCTCTCTCAAGCAGAATAAAATAAATAGGCACTAAGAAAAAAGAGGTCCCAGAGAGCTGGCTCATCCCTTTTGTCTTGTGAGGCCACAGCACAGAGACTCATCTATGAACCTGGAAATGGGCCCTCACCAGAGACTGCTTTTTGACAGTGCTTTGATTTTGGACTTTCCCACCTTCAGAACTGCGCGAAGGTGAATTCCCGTTATTTATAAGCTAACCAGTTTATGATATTTTGTTGTGGCAGCCTAAAGGGACTAAGAGAGATAGATATCCCTTCAGTGGAACTGTTGGTCAAATGGTGACTCTACGTAGCTGGTTTTCAAGGGGCTACATCATTTTTCTTTGTCTCCAGCAATGTGTGGGGATTCTAACTTCTCTCCCTCCTCACCAACAGCTGTTGTTGTCCGTCTTTTTGATTGTTGTCATTCTAGTGGGTGTGAAGTATTTCTTATGTGGCCTTGAGCTGCACGTTCCTCTTGACTGATGATGTATGCTTATGGGCCATTTTATATTTCTGGTGAAGAAATATCTCAGTATTCAAATCTCTAATCATTGGCTTATATTAAAAATGGATCTCGTTATCTTTTTATTGTTCAATTGAAAGGGTTCATTATATGTTCCTGGTCATAGTCATTTTGTAGTTATTTTCGAATATTTTCTCCGATTCTGTGGGTTATTTTTTTCACTATATTAATTATGTCCCATGTAGCACAAAATTTTTAAATTTTGTTGAAGACAAATTTATCTGTTTTTTTTCCTCCCTTTTGGTCTCTTGTGCTTTGCATGTCTTATCCAAGGATCCTTTGTCTAATCCAAGATTAGGAAGGTTTGTTCCTATGTTCTTCTAAGAGTTCTATAGTTTTAGCCCTTACAGTCAATCCCAAGATCAACTTAGATTTAATTTTTGTATATGGTGTGAGGTAGGGATCCTTCTTAATTTACTTGCATCTGGATATCAAATTTTCCCTGGAGCATCTGTTGAAAACACTATTTTTTCCCCATGAATTGGCTCAGCACCTATGTCAAAAACCAGTAGACCTAAGTTAGGAGGTTGTTTCTAGACTCTGTTTTATTCCACTGTCTTATATTTCTGTCTTTCAGCCAGCATTGCTTGGTCTTGATTGCTTTGCAGTAAATATCGACATGAGGAGCTGGGAGCCCTCTAACTTTTTTCCCTTGGAAAACTGATTTGACTTTTCTGAATTCCTCACATTTGCATATGAATGTCAGGGATAGTTTTTCAATTTCTGAAAAAAGGCAGCTGGGCTTTCCACAGCGCTGTATTCTCTTTCAAGAAGACGTGGTGCTGCATTGTTTGGATCTTTTTTTTCTAACAAACATGTTTCACCAAATCGCTGTTGCTTTGACAAAGTGTGGCTTTGTTGTCGCATTTTATGTTAATTCTGTTTTAGTGATTTTTGAAAAGAAAAAGGATTTTATTGTACATTCTTTGTGAGTAAAAATTTTTTTGTTATTGCATTGTATTTGTATTTTTCCCTCACAATTCTGAAGATTTATATTTGTGTTCTGGTGATTATTTTGCAATGATAACATTGAATTCTTATTTCTATAGTAAAATTTTTAAAAAATATTTATTTATTTATTTGAAAGTCAGAGTTACACAGAGAGAGGAGAGGCAGAGAGAGAGAGAGAGAGAGAGAGAGGTCTTCCATCAGCTGGTTCACTCCTCAACTGGCCGCAATGGCTGGAGCTGCACCGATCCAAAGTCAGGAGCCAGGAGCTTCTTCCAGGTCTCCCACGCAGGTGCAAGGGCCCAAGGACTTGGGCCATCTTCTACTGCTTTCCCAGGCCATAGCAGAGAGCTGGATTGGAAGTGGAGCAGCCAAGTCTTGAACTGGTTCCCATATGGGATGCAGGCGCTTCATGCCAGGGCATTAACCCACTGTGCCACAACACCGGCCCCCTATAGTAATATTAAAATTTGTGTTTCACTCTGTATTTTCCATCCACTCCTCCATTTAGTTTCTTTGAATATATATATATATATATATATATTTAGTGTTTACTTTTGTAGCTTTTCATATCTATTAGCACTATTCATTTTCAAGTTTATAGATGATGAGAAAACATATTATATAATCTTCTATATTTTTCTCTCCTTCCACTCTTGTTGAATTATTATTCTTTTCTCATAGAGAGAGAGAAAGAAAGAGACTTAGAGAGAGGGCTCCGTGATTGGTTCACTCCACAAATGTGCAGTGGCTGAACTGGACTGGGCCAAACCTGGGAAAAATCCAGGTCTTCCCTGTCGGTAGCAGGGAATCAGTCTCGTGAGACGCTCAGAGTCTGCGGTAGCTTGAAGCTAGAGGGGAGCCACAGCCTGGTTGAGAACCAGACGCTCTGATATGGGGTGGGGGACTCCCACTGGCTGAAGGCAGATGCTCACCCTTGACTTGTATTTCGTACTTTCAGGGTGTGCACCACACACCACTCACATTTATCTATGTAGCTTTGATCTCCGTATTTTCTTTACTTGTAGTCCAACAGTTAAATGGATAAAATGCCCAATGCCTGTTGTTTCAGTTTGGCTCCTCTCTTTATCACTAATTTTGTAAGTTTGCTCTGCAGTGGTTTCTCAGGAGGGCCTCCTGGGAAATGTCTGTCTATAGCTTTCGCACGTGACAGTTTGGCTGAGGTCAGAATTCTCCAGTCACACATCATTCCTTGAGAGCCTGCACAGGCTGTCCTACTGCTTTCTTCTTGGGTTGAATCTCCCTGCAGAGAGATCTCAAGTCATTTGATTTTTTTTAGAAGATGTTGAACATCTTTCTTTCACCCCTTTTTTTTCTTTTAAAGATTTATTTATTTATTTGAAACTCAGAGTTACAGAGACACAGGGAGAGATCTTTCATCTCCTGGGTCACTCCCTATTGGCCAGAGCTGGAGCTGGGCCAGGCCAAAGCCAGGAGCCAGGAGCTTCTTCCCGGTTTCCCACATGTGCCATGGGGGCCCAGGTACTTGGACCATCTCCTTATGCTTTTCCCAGGCCATCTGCAGGGAGCTGGATTGGAAGTGGAGCAGCCGGGACTGGAACAAACACCCATATGGGATGCAGATACTGCAGGTAGTGTCCTTACCTGCTATGCCACTATGGCGGCCCCAAGGTTCTTGATTTTTTAAATCTCTTCCTAGTGTGACTTCTAAAAGCGTGTGGGGAAAATGGAATTAAAAGAGAAATGCATTTTGTGTAAGTATTTTTGAAATTCAGGCCTAGTTTTTTCACAATGTATATTTTCTTTTTTTAAAAAAAAATATTTTATTTCCTTCAAAGAGAGTTACAGAGAGAGGTAGAGGCAGAGAGAGGTCTTCCATCTGCTGGTTCATTCCCCAATTGGCCAGAACAGCCAGAATTGAGCTGATCTGAAGCCAGGAGCCAGGAGCTTCTTCTGGGTCTCCCACATGGGTGCAGGGGCCCAAGGACTTGGGCCATCTTCTACTGCTTTCCCAGGCAATAGCAGAGAGCTGGATTGGAAGAGGAGCAGCTGGGTCTCGAACAGGTGCCCATATGGGATGCCGGCACTGTAGGCTGGGGCTTTAATCCACTGTGCCACAGCGCTGGCCCCAATGATGTGCATTTTTAAAAAAGATTTATGTATTTTATTTGAAAGTCAGAGTTACACAAAGAGAAGAGAGGCAGAGAGAGAGACGAGAGAGAGAGAAAGAGAGAGATAAAGAGAGAGAGGTCTTCCATCTGATGGTTCAATCCCTAGATGGCCGCAACAGCCAGAGCTGTGCTGATCTGAAGCCAGGAGCCAGGAGCTTCTTCTGGGTCTCCCACATGGATGCAGGGGCCCAAGGACTTGGGTCATCGTCTCCTTTTTTCCCAGGCCATAGCAGGGAGCTGGATGGGAAGTGGAGCAGCTGGGTCTCGAACTGGCACCCATAGGGGGTGCTGGCACTTCAGGTCAGGGCATTAATCCGTTGTGCCACAGCTCCGGCCTCTGATGTATATTTTCAGTGAGTTTTTTCAAGTCCCTTTGTATGCGCGGGCTCCAAATACTTTTATACCAAAATCAACTTATCTTTTAATTCCATTTTCTGTGGACTTTTGGTAGGATACTCCTATAGGTAACCTGATCTTTTTATCAAAACAACAAAAATGATCATTTGTCTATGAAAGGAGGGAATTTTACTACAAAAAGTATTGACATTGATTTTTTTACTAGCTCACACCTTCCTATTGACGAACAGGAAAGAATGTGCCTTTCCAACTCGTGGATTCAAAGTTTCTCCTATTCTTGGATAATTCTCTAGAAGTGTATTGAAAAATACATCATTTTAAATCCACTTCAGCCCTCCTCCCTGTGCCAATTATTATTATGTTGTACATGCTGTGTCTATTTCTCAGTTAAAATGTTAACAAATCTGTTTTCTAAACACTTGGATTGTTTTTATTTCCCCAAATGAATTCTTTTTCTCCATCTTGTGTTTTGCACCCATTACTATGTTTCCATCAGTCCCCCTTCTCCCTTGTATGGCTTTCAGTGTAGACTTTGGGTAATGGTTTATCTGTTTTACCTCGTTCTAAGCTGTCCCAGTTAACAGATCACACCCTTAGATGATTTTTTCCCCAGAGGTTCTCTAGCTCTTTGTTTCTGCTTTGTGCTCCTGTTTGAAAATGTGATTGTTTAAAGTTTTGGAAAGTGTGTGACCCTATCTTTGATTCTAATTTTGATTAGCTTGTGCCAACACTTTTTCTAAACTGAATATTCTTTCTCAGTTGTCTTTCCAGTTTCTTTGTCCATTTTTTTTCTTGTGGTGTTTTTGTAGAAATTTAAGAAAGTTTTCTACTAAATGTTGAATATAGTGAGTTTTCCCTGCACCAGCTGATTTTAGGAAACTTAAGTGGGGAAGGATCAGGATGGTGTTTCAGGCTAGCAAGATTTCTCTCAGTCCTAATTGCTCAGGATGAATTTTTAAAAAGTTTTGTAAAGTGTACTTGAAAGGCAGGATTACAGAGGGAGAAGGAGAGAAGAGAGAGAGAGAGAGAGAGAGAGAGAGAGAGAGAGAGAGAGAGAGAGAGAGAGATCTTCCATCTGCTGGTGCGTTCTCCAAATGGCCACAATGGCTGGGGCTGAGCCAGGCTGATGCCAGAGCTTGGAGCTCCATCTGGGTCTCCCACATGGGTGGCAGGTCCCAGACACTTGGACCATCTTCTGCGGCCCTCCCAAGCCCATTAGCAGGAAAATGGATTCTAAGTGGAGCAGCCAGGACTCTAACTGACACCCTAATACAGGATGTCATTGTTGCTGGCACCACGATGCTAGTCCCTGGGTGAATTATTTTATGACTCAAGCCGTTACCTGGTCAACTGAACTTGGCAGAAATAGGGCTGCTTGTAATACAGATTTTTATTCCTCAACAATAAATTATTTTCTTCAAATATGGGGAGTGTGTGTGTGTGTGTGTGTGTGTCCAAACTTTGGACATCACATGCATGCTTATACTTTCTTTGTTGTTTTGGGTAATTTCAAAGAGATCAAAGGTGTAAGGCTATTGTTGCTCTGGTATTTAAAATTTAGATGTATGGAACATGCATTTATGTCAGTAGCTTTTCTCTCTTGAACGTGCACACTGGACGGTAAGGATTTTACCTAGTGTCCTATGAATCCTTTGCTTTGTACATCGTATCCAAACTGCTAAATGTTTGTTTTGCACTCATATAAATACAGAGGACATATGGAGCTATGTGAGTACGCTTTTGCTTTAGCTGACTCGTCCAGTACTACTTGAACGCTCAGTCATCTTTAAGTAAGTTCTTCTCTGCTGTCACTTGCCAGTGTCATGCCGCACAGAGCTCCTCATTGAGAAACGGCCTCTTTGCAAATCAGTTTCTGCTATTTGGAGCTAACGCTTCCACTGCCTATTTGTTTTCTGTTTCACTGCCTCCTGACGCATTTATTTCTTAATTGGCAGGTACCAGGACTCCCGTTGAGCCTTTGTCTTAGTGCCTTAGGGAGGGTCCCCTTTTTCTCAGTTCACTCCTAGGCCACTCAAAGCAAATGTCAGGTGCACCATGTCCTGTGTAACATGCAGTTGAGGATTTCGAATAATGTCTTTCAATTTGATGTGAGTCTTTTCAGTTTGGTATCATAGCAAAGACATCAACAGGTGGAAATTTCATTTTACTTACAGGCGTGTAGGTTGATAATGGAAAATTGATTATGGTAGAAGACACTGAGATCAGCTGGAATCAGAGTCCCTCCCTGGGACCCAGTTCAGAGGGCAGTGTCCGTTTGGGGGTTTGGTGTTTAGTCTCCCTGTTGCGGATGGAAACAAGGCCAGGACACTAGGCAAGTCTTTGCTACGTTAATGATTGGATGTCATCAAGGAGCCATCAACACCGCACGGCATGACTTTGAGCAGCCAGACAACCTGCTCCTAGGCAAATCAGAGACAGTCGCCGCTTGTGAAAACTTAAAGGCGGAACAAATTTGAACTCTTGCTTCCATGGAATCACCAAGATGATCTTAAAGCAGCTTAGAATATTATAGCTCAAGGGACTTTGGAAGACTTCGATTTATGTATTTATTTTTATTCAAGAGATACAAAGACACACAGAGAGAGAGAGAGAGAGAGCGAGCGAGAGAGCTCTGCTGGTTCATCGCCACGTGCTTGCAACTTTCTAGCTAGACCAGGCCAAAGCTGGGAGTTGGGGTCGCCAACCCGAATTACCACCTGGGTGGCAGAGACTCAACACTTGAGCTGTCACCTGCTGCCCCAGGGTCTGTATTTGGTAAGAAGCTGCATTAGGAGACTGTGCCTGGTAACAAACTCAGGTGCTACCATGGGGCACACCGCATCTGAAGAGCTAGGACAAAAGCCTGCCTTCAACTTTCATTCTCAAAATGAAGTGCAGAGCTTGGAAAAGTCAACACGATCGTGGGGAAAGGACTTGCCCAGGGCCTCCCAGCGGAGGCACAGACACCTTTGTCCCAAGGTGCAAGTTAGTCTGAATGCAAACAAAATATGGTTACCATTTGCATCGCTCTCTTCCTTCTCCTTGAATACAACCCCTTGTTTGCTTTCTGGATGTGAATGCCTTCAGGTGGGTTTTAAAAATAGCACTTTGATAGTTAACCCTAAAACATAAAGAGGACTGTACTTCTTTAAATCTCCAGTTTGGCTTCCTTTCCAAACCATGGTCACCCCCCAACCCCCGCCAAGCAATGTCCAGTGTACCATTCAAGAGCATTGCTTCCCTTCTGCACTGAAAATGCCAAATTTAAAATAAACCCCAAAGGCTTGGTTGAGAATGAGTTTATGGAATGCGCATATTATTGTGAACCCTACAGGTCCTTCCCCTCACTGCTGGGAATTTACACGGGGTCCAGGTCTGCCTCTCTTAACTGGGGCATTTGGTGATTATGTATTCATAACTTCATCTTTATTGGTGTCAGCCCATCTTTTTATTGCCCTGCCATGGTTTTTATTAACAGCAAAGTGGATGTGTTTATTTACACGTAGGCAGGAAATAAGCTGAAGCTTCCTGGTGGTCAGGGTCTCGCCCCAACTCCTCCACTCTGCTTATCTTCATTAGACTCAACACAGATCTGAAGCTTGCACCTCTTCCGTTTCAAAAAGAGGAATTTCTGGAAAGTGCACAAGTAGAATCCTGCGATCATAAAATGAAGACAAAACTCAATTTGTGATGCTTCTAGTTCATGAACTTTTTTTCCGAACAAAAAATTGTGTTTTGATGATTGACACATGGACAATATGCAGCAGCCATGAACTGCTATGCATGAAATAAATTTGTTCAGCAGCATTTTAAAATAAGAGGAGTTAGTACTTCTCATGTAATTAAATAACATGGCTTCTTCCATATTAAAGTCTATAGAGAAGCAAAAAGGTAGCCACCGTCAATTAAAACAGGGGAACAATGCAATTACTATTTTAAAATGCAACAAAACACCAGTGCCTGGTATGGAGACAATGCTAACTTCAATAGCCATGTTTGCTTCTTGTAAGCATTTTCTCATTTTTATCCTCCCTTTTGTAACCTATGTGGGTCTCTCTATGTGAAGTTCAAACACTGCACTTGAAGTAAGCTGAGACTCATTAATAAGCCAGCAGGAGTTCTGAGAGATGCAGACAGTGTGATCTATCCTTTTTTAAAAATGCCCTTTTGAGAGACTAAGGAAGCGACGAGATTTCTCTCAGATCATGAGACTAGTGAGTGGCCAACCTGGGACTGGATGCACACTGCAGACATCAGGCTAGAGCTCTTTGTGTTGTCTCTGTGCTGGCGGGCGCTCGGTTTTCTCCTCGAGCTTTGCTCATTGCTATTGTGAATTTGGCAGCCAGCTTCTTCTCAGGTTTATGGGCTTCATCACTTGACTTGTGGTGTTAAACACCCACACAACATGCTGAAGACATGGCTGGGTATGCAAAAAGAAAATAGATCATCTTTCAGATGACTGTAAAGGAGAGAATCAGGACAATTGGTTGGGATTCTGAGTGTTCCAATTCATTAAATATCCATCCATTTATCTAACCATTCTTCCATTCATCCACCTACACATCTACTGAAATATCCATCCATCCATCAGTCCATTCACCCATACTCCCACTCAGTGATATATCCATCTACCCATCTATCCATTCATCCATCCACCCCATCCATCCATTCACCCCCCAACCACCCACCCTATGATACTATTCATTTATCCACTCAACCATCCCTTGAAACAGCCATCCATCAACTTGTCTATCCATCATCCATCCATCCATCCATCCATCCAACCAGCCAGCCACCCCATCCATCTACTCACCCATCAACCTGTCCCATCCTTCCATTCATCTACCCATCCATCCCATGAAACATGCAACCATCCAGCAACCCATTCATTCATCCATCCATCCAGTCAGCCAGCCACCCCATCCATCCACTCACCCACCCACCCTCCTTGAAATATCTATCAATCCAGCTACCCATCCATCCATTAATCCATCCATCTGAGACATCATTTTCAGGCCTGATGCTAGTTAAAGGGTGATAGAAGAGTGAACAGAAAGTCAAGGTTGTGGCCTTCAAGGTTGAGCCACTTAAGGAAGGACATAGACATTCATCAGACAGCGCATAAATGCCTGTGACATTATGGAAGGGCTTAGCGGTGTGAAGAAAGGAAGACACCATTCTGCAGCATGGAGTTTTCCTTGGAAAAAAACTTGATACGAGTCTGAAGAATGAATGGGTGTGAACTTGGTAAGGTCGGGGTTGGGGGGGCTCAGCTGCATTCTCGGCAGAGGGAAGAGCACAAGGAGGATGAGGAAGGAAGTTGAGCTGAATGAACAGTGTGACCGGAGCCCAAGGACAGGAAAGGAGGGTGAGTTGTGTACCTGTCATACTGGAGAGAGGAAGGGGAGTGGCCCCTGAGAAGCTGTGTAGCCTGTCATCTGGAATTTGACTTTTGTTTTAAAAGCAACGGAAAGATTTTCAACCCTTTAAAGGAGGGTTTAGGTGATCAGATTCACATTTGGAAAGGGTCATTTTGGCTGCCACGTGGAAAAGGCATTGGCAGTAAGCAGGGAGGGAAATAAGAATATGGGTAAGGCATTGTAAGCATTTCGACAAAAAATAAAAGAAGCTGAAATAGGGAGTGAAAACGCAGATCCAGAAAGTGGAGAGAACCAGCTTCTACTGAGATGCAAACGGGACCAGAACTTGATGATGAGTTGATTAGGAGGTCGCAAGGGGACATGCCAGTGACCCCTCCCTCGCTCTGGCTCTACAACCGTGTAGACTGTGAATCCACCACTTGCTAGGAGGAGAACGAACCTAACTTCTCAGTGCCCTCATGTCTTTATTTGTAATAAAGAGCCAATAAAGCACCAGTCCCCTGAATTGTTGTGCAAAGCAAGAGATTTAGGGAAATCGCTTGTAATATACGTAGCACAGTACTTTCAATATGGCAAATAGAAAGTGTATGTTTGCTATCATCATTATTATTTTTGAAATTCGCCGAGGGAGGGAAAATTGGCAGAGAACCAAGTTTGAAGGGTTGATATTATGTTCAGTTTTAGACTCGCTGGACGCAGATTCTCTGAGATACCCACGTGGAGACTGAACGTGTTTAATTAGCACACTCCCGAGCTCTGAGTGGTGCTCTGACATTCTGGAGGGTCAGGATACCGTGTGCATTGAGACCGCTCAGGGATGGAGACCCAGGGTCAGAGAGCCAGAGCCTGGAACGGAAACTTTGAGGGAAAATAAAATAAAATAAGCATGAATAGGAACAGGAGAGAGCAAAGAAGTAGGAAAGGCAGAGCTGTGGGCTTTGGAAGATTAGGACAGCTATTGATGGCAGTGGGGCAGGTGACTGTACCACAAGGAAGAGTCACCAGCACTGCAGGCCACTGGGGAACTTTGCTAGATCGTGAACTCCATGGTGTCCCTGGATTGTTGGAACGGTAGGCTCATAACCGACTCTAGGGGGTTGGAGAGTGAAGGGAAGATGGGAAAACGGGGAAACCTTGTTGTGTTGGAGAGGAGACATCACTCATCTAATCCTCCCTGAGTGATGGAGGAATCTATGGCCCCCGGTTCGGTTCTTCTCAGTTATTTTTAAATTCATAGTGTGCTCTTGTGCGTTACGAGTGACATTGGCTTACAGGAGGAGTCATCTCCCCCTAGCCTGGGAGTCTAGAAGATTTAAAAAGATGGTAACCAAAGAAAACCGACTGGTTCTGGATGTGCCTGGGCTTTACTGGAACCCAACCACTTCCTGACGAGTGTAGGAGTCCCCTGGAGATTCTCGCATGTCCTGTTCTTCTTCTACCCTGCACAATCTCTCTCTTGTGCTATCCCTGCTGTTGGTCACAGGGCCCCTCAAGCTGAGAAGGCATACTTTTTCTTACAGGGCTTGGCCCGAATGCTCCCGCCCTGGTAATATTTGCCTGGATAGCGTGTTCTTAGAACTACAGCATCCCAGGGTTGAGCCTCTATTGAAGCTGGTGTAACTAGGGTCACACATGGCCCCCATCTTTCCATAGTAGAGGTGGAAAGAATTAAATCCCCCCTAGAATAATACAACTGAAAACACTGCCGTTGTTTTCTTAGTCTCTTGCAAAACCTCAAAAGATTGGGCTTGGTGAAAGGAGGGGGTTATTCTTAATGCATAGCAACATTTCTTCAAAGTTCTCTCTCTCCTGTCTCCTGCATTAAGTGTCCTCCACATGGATACAGCTGTTCCCCTAAGACAAGGCTCGGCCCCGAATTCTCACGGACATCCTATCTCTTCTGTTGCTCTCCCATTATTTCCCCAAGCCACACCCTATCCCATGCCGGCTTCCTGACCCTCCAGCTGCCAGAGGTCCTTGGACAAGTGTAGCTTATCCTCCATTGGAACCGCCTTTCTCTCCAGCATCCGCTCCTGTCGCTCCACTTCCGATCAAGGGAATATTCAATATTTTTTTCAATAAGTTCATGGGGAAATATGTATGATGAATGAAATGCATGGATTTCAGAACATGTTTGCATCAAAACCAACTTATAATTCGATTTTTCCTATGAGCTGTTGGAGGTGTCCTTGTTTATCAAGTCGGCTCTTCCATATGGGGCTTTTTAACTGATTCTCTTAAAGACCCCATTTGCTGCTCGCAACGGCCTTGACAATGTGTATGGCAGCATCTGTCTCAGGTGTCGGGAAGAATACTCGAGCTGAAGAAGGGATGGAGAACAGATTTTAGTCACACGCTGCTGTTGTTTGTTTGGGGGTCAACGTGGGCCCATAGCAAAAGTTGGATTTAGGCTCCCGGGATTTGATTGCTGATGTACCAAGTGGCAGTAGAGATTACAGAGAAAACAGAGGGAGAGCTTGTGACTGAACCTAATTGGCACCACCAGTCTGGAATTCTGCATGGGATCCCATGACTCCTGCCCACTGTTAAGGTGGCTCTTGTTGCAAGGTTAGCCTTCAAGTACAGATCAGCAGGCAGTGCCACCCGGGGTTCGCCTTGCCCTCCCAGTGTCCTGGCCAATGCAGACAGCCCTAAGGCCCTTCTCCCCTTCTGAATGCAACACAGGAGCCATTCAGCAAAGCTCCCTGCTCTCTCCCCTCTGACCAATCAACATCTAATTCTTCCATCTACTTCTTCTGTGAATCCAAGATCGCACTGAATTTATTACTATCTGGCCACCCTTGCTGGGCATCAAGTGTGTTGCAAGTACTGAAGCTCATTAAATTCATTTTAACAAGCTTAGGAAGTAGCCACCATGATGACCCAAATCCTACTGAGGAAAAATGGAGGCACGGGGAGGGTACGTAGTTGGTTCAGCATCACTTGTGGGAATCAAGACGCAGGAGACACGTGAAATGGACACATGAGGACTATCTCAAAGGGATGAAGTGAGGATCAAGGATTCTGGTTGATAGGAAGCACTTTGCAAGGTTCTGGGCACATGTGTTTTGCTCCAAAGCAATTACAGACTAGGGAAAAAAAAAACCCTCAGGCTCACAGGGCTTCCTTGACTCGTTCAAGGTCACAGGAGGAGTTGGGGATCACCTGGGCTAAACTAGTGGCCGGGATTAGCTTCGTGGGCCCCTCTGCTCTAGGTAGCCCTTGCTCTACAGAATGTTTAAATGAAACCATTCAGCCAAATGCCACAAAAGCTCGGAGCTTGTTTCTCAAGTTGTAAGGACAAATTGCAGCGGGCCCCACAGCGCCTGTAATTACTGTGGTCACCAACCGTAAACACGCCGTTAGGTTTTGTCAGTGCACACAGGCAGCCCCGCTCAGACACACTTGGATTCTTTTCATATGTAAAGAGTGTTCTGGGACTTCGTGCCGCCAGAATGTCAGAAGAGTTAATGGCAGATGTGGTTGTAGAAATGTTCTGTATTTTTAGACAACCTTTAATTAAAACACTTTGTATGTCTCAAAGACCAAATCATATGTTGCCACTTGCAGGCTGTCAGAAGGGGGGAAAAAAGTAGACAAAGCTTCTAAAAGCAGCTTTGCTTATTTTTATCTGAGATGGAGTGAGGGATCTTTTGCAGGGACAAAGCGATCTCTTGCGACAAAATTATATGAATTTCATACATGGGGCAGATATGCCAATCGTGGGAGGCATTCCGATAACTTCCAGAGTCAGTGCAACCTGGGAGGTCAGTCTGAGGACAGTGAGCCCAGCCTGCCTGTCCTACAGACCTTGTGACCTGTGTGATGTGACGGATACATGTCACAGCTGATACAATTGCTGATGGGTGCTCCCAGCACCAAAACACAAAACGTGCTTTGCAAGCCTGCACGGGTGCAGATAACGGGTTTAGCTGCTTGGGAGCTGCTGTGTTAGCATGCAAAGATCGTGTCTTGATGGCCCAGGAATATGCACGATAGAATTCCTTGTCGCCACTGCCTTCCCGATCCCCGGCTCCTTTTGCGGTGGCTGCAAACGATGCTCCTCCATCCTTAAGAGGTGGAGTCTGGCTCCCCTCCCTGCCGTGTGGGCTGCGCTCAGTGACTCACACTGAATGAACCCGCCGGAGCGGAAGCCACGGTGTGCAGTTCCGGAGACGAGGTCGAAACAGGCGTGGGCTCTTCCGGCCTGCTGCTGCCTTCGGATCACCTGCTCTGGGAGAAGCCAGTGAAGAAGCCAGTCATGAAGACACCTGCAGAGCCCTTGGGAGAGGCCAAGTCCTCCTGCTAACAACACTTGAGCGAGTTCAAGAACCCAGTCAAGGGGCCGGCGCTGTGGCATAGTGGGCAAACCCTCCACCTGTGGCGCCAGCATCCCATTTAGCTAGCGCTATGGCGCAGCGGGTTAAAGTCCTGGCCTGAAGCATCGGCATCCAATATGGGTGCCAGTTCGAGTCCCAGCTGCTCCACTTCCTATCCAGCTCTCTGCTATGGCCTGGGAAAGCAGTAGAAGATGCCTAAGTCCTTGGGTCCCTGCACCCAGTGGGAGACCTAGAGAAAGCTCCTGGCCCCTGGCTTCGGATTGGCCCAGCTCCAGCTGTTGTGAGCATCTGTGGAGTGAACCAGCGGATGGAAGACCTCTCTCCCTGTCTCTGTCTGTGACTCTACCTGTCAAATAAATAAATAAAATATTAAAAAAAAAAAAGAAAACAGTCAAGTCTTCAGATCAGTGCCTATCCCTGAGCCTGACTCCTGGAACTTGTGAGACCATGAATGTTTGTGAGTTTCAATTGCTTAGCTTTGGAGTGATTTGGACTTCACCCCAACTTGTCTCCTACCCTCACTCTAGCTTCGCCTCCTAACCTTACGCCCTACCTGTCATGGTGCCTTCAGTCAAACAGGGCTGCTGACGGGTGGGTGGGGGTGCAAGGTTGTAGTCCCAGCCTTCGGTAGGAATCATTTATTTAAAACTGTGACTTGGGGTTTATTTTTAGGAATTTCTGCCATATACCTCTGGCAGCCTCTGGGCCCCCACCTTCTGTCTTCATGCTGCTCGTTGGATCAGAGAGATGAATGCTGTGATGTGCACCAGCACATCACAGGTGCACAAAACGTCCCGGTCCTCGATTTTTCCCTAGCCGTCTTTACAATTCAGGTCGGCTGGTGTATTGCGGGGCCATGATGCTTGTCCTTGGTTTCCTGGTTTCATGTGGTCCTTCTCCACCTGAGCTGCAGGCTTCCCAAGGTCCCTGGGAAGCATCCTTCTGAGTCAGACCCCAACCCTCAAAACGTGATGTTCTGTTCCCCAAGATAAACTGGAGATAAACACCCTCAGGCTGTGGCCTCCGGGTGTCCCAGAGAGACGGCCGCTGGGCGCCTTGCCAACACAGCACAGGTATGGTGAGGCTTGGTCACTCACGCGTGAGTGATTCACCTGTTCTTTGTGAATGTGTAACTGAAAGTCCACTCAGCTGCTCCTATATCCAAACAAGCCTCAAAGACTAAATTGGAAGTCATGGTTCCTAATTAGCTAGCTTTCCATTTAAGACCTACAAGTATTAATACTAAAATGAGCAGCCGATTGGCTCATTGGAGCCTTAGCAAGCTCAAAGAAGCCTTGTTATAGGTGGTATTTGCTTGCAAGGCATTCGGGCTGAGGGAGCAGACCTGCCCCAGGGATGCTGCATCAAGACCGGAAGAGGCCGGTGGCTCAATAGGCTAATCCTCCGCCTGTGGCGCCGGCACACCAGGTTCTAGTCCCAGTCGGGGTGCCGGATTCTGTCCCGGTTGCTCCTCTTCCAGGCCAGCTCTCTGCTGTGGCCCAGGAGTGCAGTGGAGGATGGCCCAAGTGCTTGGGCCCCGCACCCGCATGGGAGACCAGGAGAAGCACCTGGTTCCTAGCTTTGGATCAGCACGGTGCCGGCCTCAGCGGCCATTGGAGGGTGAACCAATGGCAAAGGAAGACCTTTCTCTCTCTCTCTCTCTCACTGTCCACTCTGCCTGTCAAAAAAAAAAAAAAAAAAAGACTGGGAGAAATCTCGGTGAAAATACAAAAGCAGGAAGCCAGGCAACAAGGGAGGGGGTGGAGTGTGGCAAACAGTGGGACTTTGATCAAGGGAGTGGGGAGAAAGATGGAAGAACAGAGAAGCTGGGATACGGTGGTGAAGGGTTGTAAGAGCTACGCTAAGGGGGTCTGATGCAATTGTAGAGGTATTTGGAAACTATGAAGGGCCTTGGCACGGGGGAGTCAAGCTACCTCTACAATAGTAGGCAGAGAGGGGGGGTGGAAGGCTTTGGGAGTGGCCCTGAGAAGCGGGGGAAGGCACTACCAAATACTCGTAAGTTGTAATAGAAGACTCGCAAGCTACCGGCTGGGTGACTGGGCCCCTGGCAGGTGTCATTAATAGAAACAGAGGAAATAGGAACCAAAGAGACTCTGGGGTCAGGGAGGGTTCAGCCTTGAAGTCAGCAAGTTTGTGACACCAGCGAGGCACTGGGGTGGAGACCGCCTAGCGGGCTCTTGGAAAATCAGGATCAGGCCAAAGACAGCCAGGGAATGGGGATGCAGGAGTTATTCATGGGGGCGGGTGTTGCAGCGTGGTGGCTGAACGTCACAGCCTGTGACACTGACATCCCTTATGGGCACCAGTTCGAGTCCCAGCTGCTCCACTTCCGATCCAGCTCTCTGCTGTGGCCTGGGAAAGCAGTAGAAGATGGACCAAGTGCTTGGGAGACCTGGAAGAAGCTCCTGGCTCCTAGCTTTGGATCAGCACAGCTCCGGCCATTGCGGCCAATTGGGGAGTGAACCAGCAGATGGAAGACCTTTCTCTATGTCTCTCTTTCTCTCTCTGTGTAACTCTGCCTTTCAAATAAATAGATAGATGTCATCATGTCCTTTTACAGATCAGCAGGGAGAGCTCAGAGCGACTCAGTAACACAGGCAGAGGACAATGGAGCTGCCACTCAAGTTTTGGTCCGCAGGAGGCCAACAGTTCTCATTCTCTACCCCCAGCATTCTCTAAACTAAAAATAGGTTTGAAACCACAAAAAAGGAAAGAGAAAAACTCAGAATAAACAGCCTGTTGAATTGCATATTTGCAGCAGCATAGGTTTTATATTTGTGTTTGTCGTGATCACGGGCTAGGCCAAGGCACTGTCACCTGGGAAAAGACTAATGTTGTCTAAAGGCCTGTGGCCAGCACTGTGGTGCAGCAGGCTAAGCCTCCGCCTGTGACACCAGCATCCCCTATGGGCAGGCACTGTTTAAAGTCCCAGTTGTTCCATTTCTGATCCAACTCTGTGCTAAAGTTCCCTGGGAAAGCAGCAGATGATGGCCCAAGTGCTTGGGTCCCTGCACCCATGTGGGAGACCTGGAGGAAAATCCTGGCTCCTGGATCCGACCTGGCATAGCCTAGGCCGTTGAGGCCATGTGGGAAGTGAACCAGCAGATGGAAGATTCTCTAATTCTGCTTTTCAAATATAAAAAAAACTTTTTTTTCAACTTTCATTTAATAAATATAAATTTCAAAAGTACAACTTTTGAATTATAGTGGCTTTTCCTTCCATAACCTCCCTCCCACCCAGAACCATCCCATTTCCCACTCCTTCTCCCACCCCATTCTTCATCAAGATTCATTTTCAACTATCTATATACAGAAGATCAACTTAGTATATACTAAGTAAAGATTTCAACAGACTGCACCCACAAACACACACAAAGTATAGAGTACTGTTTGAGTAGTAGTTTTACCATAATTCGCATAGTACAACACATTAAGGCCAGAGGTCCTACATGGGGAGCAGGGGCACAGTGACTCCAGTTGTTATTTAACAATTGACACTCTTGTTTATGGCGTCAGTAATCACCCAAGGCTCTTGTCCTAAGATGCCAAGGCTATGGAAGCCTCTTGAGTTCACCAACTCCGATTTTATTTAGACAAGGGCATAGTCAAAAGTAGATAGATACTTCCTTCTTTGATGGCCCATTCTTTCCACTGGGATCTCACAGAGATCTTTCATTTAGGTCATTTTTGTTTTTTGCCAGAGTGTCTTGGATTTCCATGCCTAAAATACTCTCATGGGCTTTTTACCTGGATCCAAATGCCTTAAGGCCTGATTCTGAGGCCAGAGTGCTGTTTAGGACATCTGCCATTCTATGAGTCTGCTATGTATCCCGCTTCCCATGTTGGATCATTCTCTCCTCTTTAATTCTATAAGTTAGTATTAGCAGACACTAGTCTTGTTTAAATGATCCCTTTGACTCTTAATCCTATCATTATGATTAATTATGAACTGAAACTGATCACTTTGACTAGTGAGATGGCATTGGTACATGCCACCTTGATGGGATTGGATTGGAATCCCCTGGCACGTTTCTAACTCTACCATTTGGGGCATGTCTGAGTGAGTATGTGCCCAACTGTACATCTCCTCCCTCTCTTATTCCCATTCTCATATTTAACAGAGATCACTTTTCAGTTAAATTTGAACACCTAAGAGCACTTGTGTGTTAATTAAAAAGTTCAACCAATGGTATTAAGTAGAACAAAAAAATACTAAAAGGAATAAAATAGTAGTTGTTCCTCGACAGTCAGGACAAAGGCTGATCAAGTCACTGTTTCTCATAGTGTCCATTTCACTTCAACAGGTTTCCTTTTAGGTGCTCAGTTAGTTGTCACCGATCAGGGAGAACATATGATATTTGTCCCTTTGGGACTGGCTTTTTTCACTCAGCATGATGTTTTCCAGATTCCTCCAATTTTGTTGCAAATGACCAGATTTCTTTTTTTTTAATTGCTGTATAGTATTCTATAGAGTACATAGCCCATAATTTCTTTATTCAGTCTACTGTTGATGGGCATTTAGGTTGATTCCAGGTCTAAGCTATTGTGAATTGAGCTGCAATAAACATGGAGGTGCAGACAGCTCTTTTATTTGCCAATTTAATTTCCTTTGGGTAAATTCCATGGAGTGGGATGGCTGGGTTGAATGGTAGGGCTGTATTCAGGTTTCTGAGGAATCTCCAGACTGACTTCCATAGTGGCTTTACCAGTTTGCATTCTCACCAACAGTGGGTTAGTGTCCCTTTTCCCCCACATCTTTGCCAGCATCTGTTGTTGGCTCACATCTGTCTGTATGTGAGCCATTCTAACGGGGGTGAGGTGAAACCTCATTGTGGTTTTGATTTGCATATTTCCCTGATAGCTAGTGATCCTGAACATTTTTTCATGTGTCTGTTTCCATTTGGATTTCCTCTTTTGAAAAATGTCTATTGAGGTCCTTGGCCCATCTCTTAAGTGGGTTGTTTGTTTTGTTCTTGTGGAGTTTCTTGATCTCTTTGCAGATTCCGGTTATTAATCCTTTATCAGTTGCATAATTTGCAAATATTTTTTCCCATTATGTCAGTTACATCTTCACTTTCCTGACTGTTTCTTTTGCAGTACAGAAATTTCTCAATTGATGTAATCCTAAATGTTAATTTTGACTTTGACTGCCTGTGTCTCTGTGGTCTTTTCCAAGAAGTCTCTGCCTGTGCCTGTATCTTGCAGGGTTTCTCCTATGTTTTCAAATAATTTTATGGTGTCGGGTCATAGATTTAGATCTTTTTTTTTTTAAAAAGATTTTTATTTGTTTATTTGACAGGTAGAATTACAGACAGTGTGAGAGAGAGACACACACAGAGAGAAAGATCTTCCTTCTGTTAGTTCACTCGCCAAATGGCTGCCATGGCCGGAGCTACGCCCATCTGAAGCCAGGAGTCAGGAGCTTCTTTCCTGGTCTCCCATGTGGGTGCAGGGCCCAAGCACTTGGGCCATCCTCCACTGCCCTCCCGGGCCACAGCAGAGACTGGACTGGAAGAGGAGCAGCCGGGACTAGAACCCAGCGCCCATGTGGGATGCTGGTGCCGCAGGTGAAGGATTACCCTAATGTGCCACTGCACCAGTCCCATAGATTTAAATCTTTAATCCATGTTGAGTGGATTTTGTGTAAGGTGTAAGGTAGGGGTCTTGCTTCATGCTTCTGCATGTGGAAATCCAGTTTTCCCAGCACCATTTGTTGAATAGAGTCCTTGCTTCAGGAATTGGTTTTGGATCCTTGATCAAATATAAGTTGGCTGTAGATGTTTGAATTGATTTCTGGTGTTTTTATTCTGTTCCATTGGTCTATTCATCTGTTTCTGTACCAGTACCATGCTGTTTTGAGTACAACTGCCCTGTAGTATGTCTTGAGATCTGGTATTGTGATGCCTCCGGCTTTGTTTTTGTTGTACAAGATTGCTTTAGTTATTCGAGGTCTCCAGTGCCTCCATATGAATTTCAGAATCATCCCTTCCAGATCTGAGAAGAATATCTTTGGTATTTTGATAGGTATCACATTAAGTCTGTAAATTGTTTTTGGGATAATGGACATTTTGATGATATTGATTCTTCCAATCCATGAGCATGGAAGATTTTTCCATTTTTTGCTATCTTCTTCTATTTCTTTCTTTAAGATTTTGTAATTCTCATTGTAGAGATCTTTGACATCATTTGGTTAAGTTTATTCCAAGGTACTTGATTTTTTTTGTAGCTGTTGTGAATGGGATTGATCTTAGCAGTTCTTTCTCAGCTGTGGCATTGCCTGTGTATACAAAGGCTGTTGATTTTTGTGCATTGATTTTTATATCCTGCTACTTTGCCAAACTCTGTGAGTTCCAATAGAAGACCATAGACTCTGTAGTGTTCAGATGTGAATGATTTTGAATCCTGACTTTACCACTTACTAACTATGTTTGTGAAACTACGCGCATCATAGCTTTCTTGTGTGAGATGGAGACCCCAATCCATCTTGCAAGATTCTGCGCTAGCAGATAGCTTCTGTGAATGCAGCATGTAGTGCAGTAGCTGGCATGTATTAGTTGCTCAGTGAAACATTCTCTATCCTTTTCCCCCTTCCCAATATCAGATTGTTCAGAAGTCAAAGTGTTTCCTCCTTATTTAGGTGGCTCCTCAGCAAGGTTCAGGGTAGACACCAGCAGTGAAAATGGATGGAGAAAGAATTATTTTAAGAAAAGATTTACTTATTTATCTGAGAGGCAGAGTTACAGACAGAGAGAAGGAGAGAGATAGAGAGAGAGGCCTTCCATCTGCTAGTTCACTCCCTAGATGGTTGCAGCAGCCAGCGCTGGGCCAGGCCATGGCCAGGAGCTTCATCGGGATCTCCTGGGTGGCAAGGGCCCAAACACGTGGGCCATTCGTCAGCTTAACTGGCACTCATATGGGATGCCGGCCTCACAGGCGGTGGCTATACCCATTACTCATGGCAGCGACCCCTGTATGTGAGTTTTAAAACCCGTCTTTTTATCTGGATAACTCACATCTTATTTCATTTAGCAGCTAATGTTTGCCACTGTATTTTGTTGCAAACATGCTACCTCTAGATCTGTGATCTGTGCTGGCTTGAAAATTTAAGGGTCTAGGGGTGATTTTCTGTCCTTTAAGCAGTGCTCTGCAACATATGAGGGTCTTTCAAAAAGTTTGGGAAATATGCAGGTAAAAGATAATTTTAGGAGTACATGTTTAACCTAAGGGGCAAGACACCTGTGTCCCACTTTGGAGTACCTGGGTTTCATTCCCAGCTCTGGCTTCTGACTCCAGTTGCCTCTCTCTGCAGAGCCTGGGAGGCAGCAGTAATGGCTCAAGTAGTCCAGCTCCTGCCAGTCATGTAGGAGATCCTGGATGGGATTCCTGGCTCCTGACTCTGGTCCTGGGCCAGGCTTGGCTATTGTGGGCTTTGGGAATGCAAACCAGCAGGGAAGGAAGGATCTCTCTCTCTCTCTCTCTCTCTCTCTCTTTCTCTCCCCATGTCTTCACTCAAGTGAAGTGAAGATAACAAAAATTTCCAAAAAGAAAAGTTTAATTTAGTGCAAAAAAAGTTTGCAATGTCTGCATAGTTTATTTATAATACCCATTTTTTAAATGAACTTTGCAAAGACTCCTGGTAGGCATGAATTTCAAAGATTTCTGGCACCCAAATAAACTTAGCTTTTAATTCCATTTGCCACGAGTTTTCTAAAGCCCCCTCATATGTGCCCTGGCTTGTCCCCCAACACGTTGTCCCTTCCGCAGGGCACATGGCCCTCGGCTTCCACCTGCAGCAGCTGTTAGGAAGGGATCCTCAGCTGGAGAGCGAGGTGGACTTGACCATGGTCGGGATCCAAGAGTTAGACAACACTATTGTTTCCATCACATCCCTAGCTCCAGCTCCTACCTGGGCTTCTGTGACGGCACAGGCAGCTCCCACACCACCACCCGTGTCCCACAAGGGGACGCGTTTGCTTCCCCTGAAGGCTGAGTTCCAGGCACCTCTGAGGTTTGAAAAGGGCTCATTGTGTTTGCAAAGGGCTCATTGTGTTTGCCGGCTGTTCTTCGTCTCAGCACCTGCCTTCCAGCAAAGAGGTGGGCGGTGTAGCACCAGCAGGTGGGGGATGGTGGGAGAGGGGAGGGGTGGGGAGGCAGGGGGCTTCCAGTTTGCTGAAGCCAGGCATGCAATACTTGGTGGCAGCACTCATTGCCTGGGACTTGTTCTGCTGGTGACATCAGGAAGACGTTGGGACTTCTCAATGTTTTCACAACCACTGGATTCCAAGCAATAAAATGTTCTCCAAGAATCTCATAATATCTCCTGCCAAAAAAAGCCCAAATAGGAAAAAAGCACAGACATCAAGAGTAGAAGGAAGTGAAGTAATTTAATCAGATGTCAGAGGAATGAGGAATTTTCATTATATATGGTTTTAATAAAAAAAAAAAAGATATCCTGTTGGAATGTGAATTTTAAGTGTCAAGCCAACAAAACCTAAAGAATTTTCCACTCATTCTCCTTTCTTAGAAAAAAAGTTAGGCAGTTGTATCAATATATATGGTTTTGATTTAAATGGTGTTTGGTTCTAAATTTGCTGCATAAGGGTACTTCAAAGAGTTCAGGGAAAATGGAATTAAAAGATAAGTTTATTTCAGTGTAGAAAAGTTTTTTGAAATCCATACTTCTTTTTTTAACAAAATGCATCGTCCAGTAACTTTTTTGAATGGGTTTCACTTATTTTTTTTTTCTTTTTCTGCACTAAAACAAACTTCTCTTTCAATTCTACGTTCCCTGACTGTTGGAAGGGACCTCTGTCGACTTCTTCCATAAATCTTTTCATTTTTCTTCCTGCTTCCGTCTCTGTCTTGGTTGCATGGGCACTTTGGGGGCCGGCTGTAGAGCTGTAGAGCTCAGCATAAGACAAAGAGAAGGTGGGAGAAGAATCCGGACGACCCCAGGGAAGAGACTTTCTGCGGAGAGGCTGATGGGGGTCCATCCCACCCCAGAAATGGGCTTTATCCCTGTTTGCTTCTCTTCCTTATTTTTTCTGCTGAGCACCAAAGCAATCGTCCCCGCGGGGCGGTGTGGTGGGGCAGGGAGCCCAGTCCGCCTCTGGCTCACTCTTACCGCAGGGCTGTAGACTTTACATCAGTGTGGCTAGCGGCCGGCGACCTTGGGCAAGTGGCCAGCGGGGCCCGACTACCTCCCTGGGTCTTGGTCTTCTCAGCTGTGGCTTGCTGATTCGGAGCCTGGAGTCGGCTGCCTCTGTAAGTGAAAAGCAGGCGGGCGTGGACATAATAATGTTGTCAGGGGTTGCTTTCCTGTCTTCCAGAAGGCGTGGAGCCCCTAACCACCAGCGCACATGATTACATGAGGATGAGGTCATCTGGGTGGGCTCTGATCCAACATGCCCAGTATTCTGAAGAAAAGGAAAGAAAATTTGGACTCACACAGATAGGACAAGAGAGATTGGCACTGTGAATGCACAGAGAGAAGCAATGGGTGAGGCCAGCAGAGGCTGGGAGAGGGGCTCCCCGTACAGTGCTCAGACTTGTAGCCTCCAGCAGTGAATGACTGCCAGTGTGGCGCTTTGTTACAGTTGCTCGCAGGAAACTAACACAATGGCTCCATTGAGTGAGTGAGACTGAGGGATGAGTAGGAGTCCCCAGGTGAATCAGGTGGAAAAGCACCTGAGAGAGCCCAGTGTTGAGTGGCGCAGAGGCAGAGAGAGCATCCCTTCTCCAGCACCGGGGTAGAGTTGGTGGGGTCAGAGCTGCAGAAGGCCTTGGGGTGGGGTGGGGGCAAGCAGCAGGTGCAGCAGGCTTGAGCCAGGTAATAGAAGGAGTTTCCTCCTGCGCTTTATTCTGAGGACGATTGGAGGCAACTCGGGAGCTTCTGTGGAGGGAGGAGGGAAGTGGGATGCAGGACCCACGTTACGGTATTTTAGAAAGAGCACATTTGAAGCAGTTCTGAGGTTGGACTAGAAAGAGGGTGGGAAAGAGAGACTCGAGACGGGTGCTGTTGTTTGGAGGTGGTTTGCTATCCAGGAGGGAGATGACAGGGGCCTAGAGAAGGCGCTGGCAGAGGTCCTGGAGGGAGGGAAGGTGAATGGGACCCGGGGATTCACAGAATTGGGGAACTGAGATTGGGGGTCAGGTTTCTAGCTTGGGATCTGGAGGGAAGCTCTGCCATTCTTTAAAGAAAAAGCGAACGCGTTGTGGGAGAACAGGGAACACGCTGAGTGTCTTCTATGCGGGTGGAGGTCCTGGCGCCTTTGGGACCCTGGGAGAGAGAGAGTTGTCACCCAGAGGTCTGGAATTCAGAGGGAAGGTTCACATTGGGGATTTACACATAGAGGTGGCAATTAATGCCAGAAATGTGGATACCTCAACCAGAGAAAATACAGAGAGTGAAAGCAGGAGGGAGCCGAGGACAGATCCCTGAGGAATAACAATTTCGAAGAGGTGGGTGGAGCCAGGGAGCGGGCTAAGACCCTGGACCAGGCAGAGACCAGAGAGGAAGTTACGTGGAAATGTCATGAGTAGGAGGGCACCTCAAAAATTCATGGCCAATGGAACTAACAGATCAGTTTGTTTTGCTACCAAAAAATGGGAAATCCACGAATATAAGGAGACTTCAAATAATTTGTGGAACATGCGTATGAAGAAAAAAACTACACACAGATTTGGAAAGTTTTCGCACCAAAAAGAGCTTCATTTTAAATTCCATTTTCATAAATTTTTTTTGAGTATCCCTCACATATATATGTATATATAAATTATTATATTATATAATATATATACAATAATTCAAGTAAAATTTTCTATGCCAGAAATATTTATTTTAGAAAACTTAAAAATATGAAAATGAATAATGATAATATGGGGAAGGGAGGGAGAGAGAGAGAGAGAAAGAGAGAGGGAAAGAGACAGAGAGAGATAGTGGGAGAGAGCAAATACAACCAGAAATCCCCGAAGGTGAAAGACTGGCAGGTGCGGCTGAATTGGATACGCAGGAGGGTGCTGGTGGTTGGAATGAGGGCGATTCCAGAATGAAGTGAGGACAGACATGAACTGGGAGAGCTGAGGGAGAGAGAAAGGAGAACTCGGAGCTGGGTTGTGCAGGTTACAGTCTCTGGAGATGTGACTGCACGGGAAAAAGAAGAAAGAAGGCAATCCCAGGAAAGGGAGTCCCGGGGGAAGGGCATGTGCAGAACAGTCCAGAAGCTCAGAGGACGTGCGTAGGTCCCCGCCACCTTGGCTTGCCCAGTTATGTCAAGGACATCAACTCCCTCTCCCTACTTTTGACCGTGACATTGCTTCAGCAAGTTTCCATTTCTGTCTCCTGGGACATCAAGGGGTGCAGAAGGCACCACATGGCATGGATTGTCTTTTGACTTTTGGGACCCCCACCCCCCAAACTTACTGCATCGTATGGAGTGACTGCTCGTATCAGAAGCAGCCTGAACGCCCAGGGCCAGGAGGCCGTCTGTCCTGGGAAAGGATGAAGCCCCTGGTGACCGGCAGGCACTTTGTAGATAATTATAGAGCTACAATGTAGCTGCCAGATTCGTGCTTTCTAAGAGAGCTGCATTGTTTTTGCTGAGTCCTTGACTGTGCGGGGTGGGTGGTGGCGCGTGGGTACCGCCTGTACCGTGCACCAGCACCTGGATGACAGGGTTTCTATAGCACGAGGACTGACCTTGCAAAACAGAGACTCCAAATGCAAAGTTTCGACTTTTTCAGTCACCCTCCCCCCCGATGAATTATAACAATAGCAGACAATTCGTTTCAGAGTTTGATAGCATTAGCCCTAGGAGGGGAGCTGCATTGTCTCATCCCCATATCCTTCCTCTTGCTTCCTCAACTTTCCACGGAAGAGTGAAATCAATCACTAATTGAGAGCCTACAATTCGTTGAATGCCATACTAAGTGCATTTGCATGCGCTGTCTCCTTTGTCGTACCACGTTTGCTTTTGATGTCTCTTCCTCATTATATATATTTTTTCTGATGAAGTGGTGTCTCAGAGACACTGAAGACTTGGAAGTGAGAGAGCTGGGGTTCCAGCCCAGCTCAGACTCTGTGCTTTCTCCTTCCTGGTGCTTGCTCAGCAGCCTGTGTGTCTAGTTCAGTGGGAGGTTTAGGAAAGGGCAAAGCACGTGTGCCTCATGTTGCAGAGCCACAAGAGCGAGCTCTTGCAAACCGTCTGCTTTTGTTTGAAGCACTCCAAGGAGATCCCCGGCTTTGTGCATTTCAGGGACACATTGGGTGGCACCCATTGCAAATCCTGCAGAAATTCTGATAAAGGGAGGATTTGGGTGAGCTGTGATGACTTCTTGCAAGAGGTGGAACTCAAACTGGCCTTTGGAGGCTGGAGAGAGGGAGAAGGCAAGCAGACCATCTCACAGCAGAGGAACGTAATTGGCAAATCCAAAGTGAGGCGCAGCAAACGTTTTCTGCAAGATGTGGAGGAGACTGGCTCGGCCACGGTGAAATGCAACTGTGACTGGAGCTGGGCTACAGTTAGGTCAGCAATTACTGGCTTTAATGCCAAACGGTAGGCAATGGGGGGCTCGTGTAGAACTTAAGCAAGCAGGCAGCATTTTCCCAGCATCCATCTGTGTATCCCCCAAGCACTGAACAGGGCCTGTTTATAGGTCAGTGTGTGTGGAGCGTGGGGATGAAACACAAGCCCAAGAGACAGCAATTCTCAGAAGACTGACAGCAAGGAAACCGAAGGGGAAAATTTCAAAGACAAGACCAAGCATTTTTTTTTTAAAAAAGATTTATTTATTTATTTGAGAGTCAGAGTTATAGAGAGGCAGAGGCAGGGAAAGAGAGAGAGAGAGTGAGAGAGAGAGAGAGAGGTCTTCCATCTGCTGGTTCACTCCCCAGTTGGTTGCAACAGCCACAGTTGCACCAATCAGAAGCCAGGAGCCAGGAGCTTCTTCCAGGTCTCCCACACCGGTGCAGGGGTCCAAGGTCTTGGCCATCTTCTACTGCTTCCCCAGGCCATAGCAGAGAGCTGGATTGGAAGAGGAGCAGCAGGGACTAGAACTGGTGCCCATATGGATGCCGGCATTGTAGGCGGTGGCTTTACCCGCTCTGCCGCCACAGCGCTGGCCCCATGATGAAGCATTTTTTTGTCTGTCTATTGTACTTTGACCTCCACTTCTGGGTCTGCCTCCAATGCCACCTCCCCCCGCAGGCCCTCGCCCCACCCTGATGGCTGTGGTTTCTTCATCCTTCAAGGACAGCTACTTCGGAACACTCTCCAGCTCCCAGCTGTTCAGCTGGGCTTTGAGCTCAGAGAAGACGGAAGACGTGGACAATTCACGCATCTGTGTTTCCAGGAAATGATTTTTGGAGTGTTGGTCAGGCACTGTGCTAGCTGCCAGAGGTATGCATAGATTTTTGTTGGACTGAATTGATGGAGAGAGAGAGCTGGAGGGATGGAAATCTACCCTTCCTCAGCGTCCCAGGGATTTGTGATCACTGCTAGACAAAAGAGAGAGAGGGGCCTTTTAGGGTTAGGGCACCAAGGAGGCCCAGGAGCACTGGGGAGCGAGATGGTACTTGGAGCAGGTGCTGGCTCTTGCACTCCTGTGAACAGCAGCAGTAAGGATAATGTGATCAGGAGAACATTCTATGGAGGAGCCCTCGGGCCACACTTGGAGGCAACAATGCTTGGCTCTTTGGGAGGCATGTATATTTCTGGTCTTCACTCCCCTTTCCTGTGCACAGGTACCCAAGGGCCCCTTGCCTGCTGTGAGCCGGCTCGTTGGAGCGTGGTGCCTGCAAAGTGGAGATGAGCCGGTTGCTTTAGTCCTGTCAAGTTTACGGTGCAGCCCTTGGCTCCTCGCAATGCTCTACTGGTTTTGAAAGCATCTGTGAGCGGCCTTGCCTTCGATGGTCTCTGCATTTACTCTTAGCTGACACACTGATCAATTCTTGTTTAATGCCTCAAAAATACTAGACTTGCCTCTGCAGAGGAGGTGCAATGGGACACAATGTCATCTCTCAGGGGGCGTCTTGCTCATCGTGAAGTGTTTTGCCTCAGTTACTTTAGCCATTTACCAGTGTCTGTTGAAATAATCAAGGAAAGAAGCGAACTGCTCAGTCACCAACATCTGTCCAAGCTGTGGATTCCGAGAGGCAGCACGGGATTGGAATTTGCTGCCATGCATGGGCCGAATGCCTGCAGACATTACCATGACCCCATGCTCCGTCCTGTGTTTGCATGGACCAACATGCATGTTGAACTGCAGGGCGCAAACCTCGCTGTTCGAATGCCAGACCGTGTGCATGCGCGCTTCTGAAAAGTGGCTAAGCCTGCAGATCTCACGTTAGCAGGGACATAGGCGCTCCCTTGTTAACTCAGGGCGCATTATAAAGCCCCTTTATCTGACCATGGCACCTGTCACCAGGTGTCCTCCATTTGCTTAATTGAAGATTTTTTTGAGGTCATTTGTTTTCCTTTCGAGGGTTAAAGCCTGCACACAATTTTCTTTTCTTGTTCACATCTGCAGAGGTGCTTGGGACGCCTGCACATGAACACCGCACGCTCTGTTTTCAAGTCGCAGGTGATGTTCCCCCTGGGGCATCTACATTTACTTCTTAAGGTCTTGCAGCTCACTGGAAAATGCACATGGACTCCCGCTAATAAAATTTTCTTCCAGCTATATATTTTCCTAAATGACATCATCTCATTAAGCACTAGAATCCCTCAAGCTTGGATTCCCCCCAAAGATTGCGGGAAGTTTGTGCCTGGTTCCATGAAATGAGCTCTTATTCTGTGATGGTCTAAAAATAGTTGCTGCACACACAGAAGCCTATCGCACGTGACTTACATGAATGCCTTTCTCCTGTGTTCAGCAGCTATTAGGGGACGAGGTGGGAAAGAGCTTTGCAATCAGCTGGGCACAAAATCGAGTCCCTGACAGACAAAGCGATTTGCTCCCAGCTCCCAGATCTGACTAGGCTGGGCTGGACTCCCTGCCATGGAGGACGAAATGTCCAGCTCGGTTGCTAGGCAGATAGGGAGGAGGAAGTCTGTGGACCTGGATTAAAATTTTAGCTGTGTTGACCTCGGGGAATCTCAACGTGTTCTTGTTATGCTCTGTACTAGTTGTAGACTCCAGAACAAGTAAGTGACATAACCTATGCAAAGCCATTAATGGAATATCTGGTATATTGTCAGTGATTGGGAGGTATCATTGTTATGATTTTATAAAGCATTTGTTTATTTGAAAGGCAGAGCGAGGAGAAAGAAAGAGAGAGGAGGATGGGGAGAGAGATTTTTTCCATCCGCTGGTTCATTCCCAAAATGTCTGCAACAGCCTGGGCTGGGCCAGGTCAAGGCTTTGGGAGAGTAGAACTCCATCCAGGTCTCACATGTCGGGGGCAGGGGTCCACATACTTGAGCCATCACCTGCTGCCCCTCAGGGTGCGCATCAGCACAAAGCTGTGTCTGAGGCATTGCAGGTAGGACTCCGTTGCACTCTGATATGGGGTGTGGGTTTCCCGAGTGCCCAGCTTAACCTGTTGTGCTACACCACCTAGTCCTTTCTTCCCGTTTCTGTTCATAAAAGCCATCAGTGTAGAATATTTGTATTACTAGGATGAAGTGATCTGGGGATCATAAATAACAACCTGGGAATTGGACAGAAAGAGCTCCCATGCACTGGTTCATTCCGCAAATGGCTGCAACTGCCCGGTGGAGGAGGTAGGAGCCCCATCTCTGGTGCCTTCCGGGTCTACAATGCAGGAAGTTGCAGCCGAGAGCTGTAGCCAACTGTCTACATTCAGGCTATCAGGCATCCTAAGTGGCACGGGAAGTGCTGGGCCAAAGACCCGCCCCAATCCTGCTATTTTGAATTGTCAGAACAGGCTGACTTGAAGGTGCCTCACACTCAAAACATCTGATCCTGCAATTAGGGCAAGGTGCCACTAGGTGGCAGTGGTTTCATAGTCATGGTTCTATGGTAACAGCTACCAAATGTGGGATCAAAGGAGAGGGATCTGGAGCAACTTCCCGTCCGCATCCGTGTTAAAGTAAACCTCTTCAGCACCCGCCTCATACCCACATTTGCTAATTGACAGGATTTCGACGTCAGATACGCTTGGGTTGGAAATCCTTCCGCTTCCCGCATCAACACAGGGGTGCACGTTCTTGTGCAGTCAAGTCCCAGATCAATCAATCCAATATTGCCAGCATTCCAGGTGCCTTCTGTGCCTCGGCTGACACGTCACCCCTCCTCACCTGCACACAAGATAACATTCTTCTAACGTCTTTCATCACGGATTTCTGTTTCCGTATTTTTTATTTATTACGCATGAAATCATACAGTGGGCGCTTTGGGTGTTTATCTTCTTTTGCTTCATATTGTGCTTTTGAGACTCATCCGGGTTGCTATGTGGGTCAGCAGTTGGTTCACTTTCCCCTGGAGTGTAGTATCCTATTGCATAATGATATCACTATTTATTTATCCAGTCTGATACTGATGGCCATTTGGCTTATTTCTCATTTTGGGTCATTAAAATAATGATACTCAAAATAGTCTCGTAACATGTTTTGGTGCACATATGTCTGTGCTTCTTTTGTGTGCATACGAAGGAATAGAACCTACGGGTAGGCATTCAAACAACGTCAGCACATACTAGCGGTTTTCTGAAGTAATTGTACCTCTCAGTCTATCCTTCCACGAGGTGTCTATGAGAATTTCAGTGCTCAACCTCTTTGCCAATAAGTACGGTTGTTACCTAACATTTTTTTATGTCCTAAGTGGCATGGCAAGCGCTAGGACAAAGACTAGAGTGGTATCTCATTGTAGAGTGATATCTCATTGTGTTGTTTTAAGATATTGATTTGAAAGGCAGAGTATAGAGAGGCAGAGAGAGAGAGAGAGAGAGAGAGAGAGAGAGAGAGGTGTCTTCCATCCACTGGTTCACTCCCCAAATGGCTGCGATGGCTGGACTGAGCTGATCCACAGCCAGGAGCCAGGAGCTTCTTTTGGGTGTGGAGGCCCAAGGACTGGAGCCATCTTCTACTGCCTTCCCAGGCCACAGCAGAGAGCTGGATCAGAAGTGGAGCAGCCGGGACTCGAACTGGCGCCCACATGGGATGCCGGCGCTGAAGGCAGAGGATTTATAGACTGTGCCACGTGCCAGCCCCTCATTGCATTTTTAATGATCATGTCTCCCTGATGACTAGTAATGTGGAGAACATTTTTGCATATTTATTGGCCATTTGGATATGCTCTTTTGTGAAGTCCTTGTTCACGGCTGTTGCCTAGAGTTGAACAGGTTCCTGTTGTCTCTCTTTTAACAGCTGGTAGTTAGAGCTACTTTACACACTGGATGACAATGCTCTTCTCACTTAATGGCTTGCCTTTCACTGTCTTAACGGTATCTTTTGATAAGTCAGGAAATCAATAGAATTAAGTTCAATCTGTCAATCTTTTCCTTTGTGTTTGTATGTTTGTGTGCCTTATAATAAATATTAGCTTATCTTTCTTTTCACATTAGGTTATGAAGACTGTGTTCTTCCCTGTTATTGACTTGAGGCTTCATTAGTTTTACCTGTTACATTTGACTGTACTGTCCATGTGGAACTAACTTTTTCCTGGTTAACAATGAACGTTCACATATCTTTATTTTTCTGAGTAGCAAATTGTCCCAGGAGCATTATTGAAAAGATCAACATTTCCCCACTGTGCTATAATATTGACTTTGTTGTAATTCATGGGAACATAAATATTCACGTATTTCTAGACTCTTCATTCGGTTTCCTGAATTCCTTTTCTCGTCTTGTGCCAGGACTACATAGTCTGGATTTCTGAAGCTTTATGATAAGTCGTAATATCTAAATATCTAAAGGGTGAGTCATTTAAATTTGTTCTTTGTTATCCAATTTGTTTTTGATTGTGTTTGACTTTTTGCATTTCCATATAAATTTTAGGTTCAATTTGTCAATTGCTACACAAAGATATGCTTTAGTTTCATTAAGATTTATACAGAATCTATAGATTAATTTGTGTGAACTGACACTTTGAGACATGGAGTGTTCAAATCCATGGATATAGTATATTCTTCCAATGTGGTCCATCTGAAATTCCTCTCAGTAACCCTTGTTGTCTTCTATGTGCAGGTCATTCATTCATTCTTTTTTTAAAGATTTATTAATTTATTTGAAAGGCAGATTATAGAAAAAGAAGGATGGAGAGACTGAGAGGAAGAGAGAGAGAGAGAGAGAGAGAGACCTGCCATCCACTGTTTCACTTCCAAATGGCCACAACAGCTGGAGCTGGACTGGTCAGAAGCCAGGATCCAGGAGCTTCTTCCTGGTCTCCAATGCGGATGCAGGGGCCCAAGCACTTTGGCCATCTTTCACTGCCTTCCCAGGCCACAGCAGAGAGCTGGATTGGAAGTGGAGCATCTGGGACACACACTGGTGCCCATATGGGATCCTGGTGTCTCAGGCCACGGCTTTACCTGCTATGCCACAGCGCTTGCCCCATATACAGGTCTTTCATTTCTTATCTATAGATTGTTTAAGTGTGGTGTCATGTATGCACGTTGATAATTATTTCCAATACTTTTCTCAATTCTTTGAACATTTCTTATGGCTTTGTTTTATTTACTAGAATCTCCAGTACAGTGTTGAGCAGAAATGTTGTTAGTAGTTCCTGTCTCATTTCCAAATTCAGGTGATGCGTTTCAATATTTCACCATTAAGTATGCTTAGTGTATATTTATTTTATAGATTCCCTTTATCAGATTAAATGCACTTCTTCTTATTCCCAATTTGCTAAAAGTTGTAAAAAATCATGAATGCGTGACAGATTTCTCGATTTTATTGGAAAAATGGTTTTCTCCACTTTTATGCTAATCTGAGAATCAATCTAGATAAGTATTTAAACATTAAATACTTGGGTAGACCCAACTCGATTAGTTCTCATGAATTTTCCTTTTAACTGGATTCAATTTGCTAGCATTTTGACTTTGATTTTTGCATCTGTTCGTGAAGGAGATCGACATGCACCTTTCGTTTTGTGTGATTTGGGTTTTCAATTTTGGAATCAAGGACATGCTGGATAAAGAGCGAAAGAGTCAGAAAATTTCCCACATTTTTCTCATGCATTTTTTGGAAAAATTTGTGTAAGTTTCTGGAGGAAACTGTCTAAATATTGGGAAGGATTTACTCTTGGGGCTATCTGAGATCAGAGGGCTGCTTTGGGGGATGTTTTAAAAGAACTGTTTCAATTTCTTCCCTAGACATAAGAATATCCTAACTTTCTATGCTTCCTAATGGCAGTTGCGATACGGGTTTTTTTTTTTCTGGAAGAATCTGAAATTTTCATGGACAGCTGTGGCTTCCCGTGCACCAGCACCCTCTACCACCAAGAGCACAGTGAGGCCGCGTTTTTACAAAGCACACTCTGCCACTTTCTCTGATTTTTTTTAAAAAAATTTTTGACATGCAGAGTGGACAGTGAGAGAGAGAGACAGAGAGAAAGGTCTTCCTTTTGCCGTTGGTTCACCTCCCAATGGCCGCCGCAGAAGGTGCGCTGTGCCAATCCGAAGGCAGGAGCCAGGTGCTTCTCCTGGTCTCCCATGGGGTGCAGGGCCCAAGCACTTGGGCCATCCTCCACTGCACTCTTGGGCCACAGCAGAGAGCTGGCCTGGAAGAGGGGCAACCGGGACAGAATCTGGCGCCCCGATGGGGACTAGAACCCAGGGTGCCAGCGCCGCAGGCGGAAGATTAGCCTAGTGAGCCGCGGCGCCTGCCTAACGTTCTCTGATTTTCTTCCAAGCTTCCTCCAAGAACATTTCATGCTGACACTTTTCTATTTGTTTTCGCTTGATGCTTATAATTTTCTTTGACGGAGACACCTACCCCAACGTGAAGCAGATTCCACTCTGCAAGAGGTGTCCAGAGTTCGGCACGTCCGTGAGGTTCGGCTCAAAAGTGTTCCCTGGTTGTGCCAGCCTCACCTTGCCTGGCAACTTTTTCTGTCTGGTCACACCAAGTAGCAGCCCGAACAACGAACAGACTCAGTGGAAGTAATGATAATGCCAACAGCCACGTCCAAGTTCAGGCAGGTGGAGGTGACGACAACTGTGTCCACAGTACTGCATGTCTGAGAATGATTTCACGATGTCATTAATTGCAGTGTTAGAGCTGTTATGTCGTTAAAAAATACCATGGACGAGACGAGAAATGGGGTGACACCAATCAGTCTTGTTTCTCTTGTGAAATTTTTATCTCTTCTTATGTTTGGGAAGCATTTCTTTACTGGCTTGATTTCGTTTTGACACATATTTTATACTGCTTGAGTGTAGTGCAAAGCTGTCATTTATTTTGAACGATCATCTGATGTGTTTTCTTACGTAGAGAACAAGGGTTCTTCAAAAAGCTCATTGGAAAATGGGATTGAAAGGTAAGTTTGTTTTGATGCAAAAATTATGAAATCCGTGCCTACAAAGGGGCTTCAAAAAGTTCATGTTTTTGATCAAAATGTATTTTTGTAAAAAAAAAAAAGAAAAAAGTTCATGGAGAAGGCATAGAATGAAAAACTATGCATGGATTTCTACTTTTTATTGGCCCAGAATAACTTTAGTTTTATTCCTTGTGAATTAAAAAGTATTTAGAAATTTATGTGAGAGGTCAGACAGAGAGTGGTAGAGAGAGGGAGAGAACTCCCATTTGCTGGTTCACTCCCCAAATGCCTGCAACGGAATGGGGACAGGGACTCAACCCAGGCAGGAACACAGCTACTTGGGGGCACCAGTGCTGCCTTCCAGAGCCTGCAAATGCAGGAAGCAGGGATCAGTACCTGGGAACTGGACCCAGGGACTCTGATGTGGGACACGGATCTCTTATCTGGAGCTTGACCAGGAGGCCCAGCGACTGTGCCACCTTGAACTTTCTGAAGAACTCTTGTGTATCATGAACTGAAAGATGGCTGTCTCTTTCATATTCTTAAGATAACCATCCTT
Source organism: Sylvilagus floridanus (assembly GCA_949820135.1). Classification (NCBI taxonomy): domain Eukaryota; kingdom Metazoa; phylum Chordata; class Mammalia; order Lagomorpha; family Leporidae; genus Sylvilagus; species Sylvilagus floridanus. The sequence goes on along the minus strand of OX463239.1, from coordinate 89,532,859 downwards.
TTTTAAAAAAAGATTTTATTTATTTTATTTGAGAGAGTTACAGACAGTGAGAGAGAAAGAGAGAGAGAGAGAGAGAGAGAGAGAGAGAGAGAGGTCTTCCATATGATGGTTCACTCCCCAAATGGCTGCAATGGCCAGAGCTGCGCGGATCCGAACCCAGGAGCCAGACGCTTCTTCCTGGTCTCCCACGTGGGTGCCGGGGCCCAAGGACTTGGGCCATCTTCTGCTGCTTTCCCAAGGCCACAGCAGAGAGCTGGATCAGAAGAGAAGCAGCACTGCAGGCAGAGGATTAACCTACTGCACCATGGTGCCGCCCCCAAGATACCCACCCTTTAAATCTATCTTCCAGGAACCTGAATGAGCCAAGAGCTATTTGCTCACATTTCTCCATTGCTGTCGGCTGTGCTCAGAATTTCCTCGAGGGCCTGAGGTGCCTTTCCTGGCCCCAGAGCCTGGAGCAGAATCTAACCTGCATTGTTTCCTCACCTCCTTGACCCCACAAGAATTGTTGCCATCCACAATCACATGGCCATGAATGGAAAGACCAAGATGTCTCCTGCAGTCCACTGCTAGTGGCTCCTCATCAGCATTGGTTCTTTCTAACTGGGTTGTTCATTTATTGTTCCTTTTTTTTTCTTTTCTCATCACACCTGTGCAAGAAAGCCTCCATGCTGGGGGCAATTCATTCAATCCACCTTGATTCAGTAACTTTGAACACCAAAAGAAAAATACTTTTCTAGCAAGTGATTTTCCAAGAGGCCATATTTCCTGCGCCATCGCTCGCACAACACCAGTCTGTGAATCAGGCGCTCTGCCTAGTGCTGGGGATGCAGAGATGGATCACTTAGGTGGCCCCCAATGGACCAGCCAGGGGAAGTTGTCAGTCACAGGATTGGTTGCCTCCTTTTCCATGAAAGGGCCTGGTATCCCCTGCCCTCCCCCCCACCCCCACATGCCAAGGCTCTTCTGGAGGAAACTGTCAAAGGTAAAACATGTAATTCTGCTTCCTGGGGGACTATGGGTTGAACACTAGGATCTCAGCTAATGAAGCCATTGTGCCAAGAAGACAGATGAGCAAACAAAAATACAGCGTCATTGACCAGGAGGCTGTGATGAGCTGGGGAGCTGGCAAGGTTCAGCCCCCAACAGTGATGGCTCATAGCTTGGTACTGGTTCCACCTCTGGGCTCTCTGAGCCAGCTGGGCTTCTGTCTCTTCCTTCAAAGGGTGAGGTGGCTAATGTCATGTTTAACAAGGAGACATGGAGTTGAACCTGACCCCTGGGTGTGTTGGGATTCTTTTCCGTGGAGGTAGCATAAAATCCAACTCATAGGGTCTCAATGTCACACAAGCACACTGTTTATTTATTTGTAAGATTTATTTATTTGAAAGGCAGAAGAACAGAGAGACAGAGGCAGAGAGAGAGAGTGAAGTCTTCTATCCACTGGTTCACTCCCCAGACGGCAGCAACTGCCAGAGCTGTGCTGACCCGAAGCCAGGAGCCAGGAGCTTCTTCCAGGTGACCGATATGGGATGCTGGCTTTGCCGGCAGTGGCTTTTACCTGCTACGCCACAGCACTGGCCCCTGTTCGTGGTTCTTGAAACTGGAAGTTTCCAAGTAGGATCAGCCTCCGTGTGGGATTGCCCAAGTCACTCAACAGTTTCTCAAGGATTCAGCCACTGCCTTCATTTCTGCTCAACGCTGCAGGTCAACTTTAGCTCCAGGATGCCCTCCCTCTTGTGACAAAGTTTCTGTCACAATTTTAGGCGTAGGTGTGTCATGGCACTGAAGAGACAGCATCTCCGTCCGTATCTTTCTCTTCCTCCCCAGAGCTCTTCAGCAACCCTTCCCTCACATCTCACTGGGTCACCTGCTTCTTTGCAATCCATCCAGGGGCTGGGACGCTTTCTCCAGGCACCGATTAGCCGAGGTCGACTTCCTGATTAACCCCTGTGTCCAGGGGGTTGACTGGTCCTGACTGGATCAGATCAGTGGAGATCCACCCAGGGAACATGGCCTTCTGCGGGGGTGTTACTGCATTCGCACAAAAACCGAGAACTCTCAGGATGGGAACGGAGGGAGTGTGGACGCTGAGGATCTCCCAAGAGCCTCTTGCAGTCCCACCCACCAAGGAGAATGGAGTCCTGAGAGGAGATGAAACTGATGACCTTTAAGTGCTGCCCTGGAACATTCCAGAAGCCAATATATACACTCTCTGATGTTAACTTTTATTAAATTTCTTATGTGTTCATCCCTTGAGTCTTTTGCCGCCCCCACATTGTGCACACAAACACACATGCATATGCACTAACACGCAAGCCCTCTACTGTCGTCGGCATGCCCGGGGGGCCGAATTTCCTTCTCAGTACTACCAGTTGTTCCTAATGACTTCAGGGAAGGTTGTAGGTTTGACTGGTGGCCTGACATGTGAAAATCACCACGCGAGGTTGTGGAAACTAGAGACTTCTACTTTACCCTCCCCCACCTTCCCATAGGGGGGATTATGAGAACATAGCAGGGAATTCAAATTTCCAATAGACTTCGAAACCAGAAATATTACTTAATAACATACTAGCAGCCAGAAGGAACTTCTGCTCCAAGGAACTTAGAAAGCCCCAAGGAACAAAGGAAGGGCCCATGGGGGCAGGGGGAGGGGGAGAGGTCATAGGAATTATTTCTTTATATATATATATATAATATATATATATTCTTTTATATATATATATAATATATATATATTCTTTTCCTCTGCCTCCCCCTCGACCCCAGATTCTGAGCTATGAGTCCCAAGGATGCTTACCAAAAGTTGAGAATTGGAGAAAATGAGGGATGCATACAACAGGAGACTGTGTTTCTCATTCACTGTTTTTTGACAAGGAAATAAATACACACTGCTTCTAATTAAAGAAGGGTTAGGGTGCGTTAGGCACTGCGATCATGGGGAAGCTGGCTGGGAACGCAGAGGTGGGTAGTCCAGCAGGAGGTGGACAGGCAGGGACGAGGACCAAAGCAAAACCACAGACACTTTTATGAGCAAATATCAAGTCTGAGATCTCCCCTTGATCAAAGGACTGAACGTGGAAGACAAAAAATACAAGGCCCAAGAGGTAGAAGGATACCACTCTTTAGTGGAAAAAAAAATATTAGAGCAAACAGCAGCAACTTGGAGAAACTGTCTCACTTGAACTCAATAAACTTCCGGAAGCTAAGGAAGAGATGAAGACACAACGGACTTTGATGAAAAGGGAGGTTGTTATGATAAGGCAAGCTTTTAAGTGAACTGAAATTTAATGACCTTTTAAATGGTTGATAACAGATCTAGACACAAAGGCTTACACAGATCCACGGCGGGCGGTGGGCCTACTGCATTCCTTTTCCATGTATGTGGTTGCCAGAGTTATTTCACATCCTGCATTTCTCCCACCTTTGGACAGATGTTTTCGGTAGTTCAAAATTTATTTTGAAAAATGTACATTTAGCTTCTTTAAGTGAAAAGAAAATTATAAGTTAGCTGCTTTTTTTTTCTTTCCTATTTTGGGTTTTCCAAGAGACCTGTACCATTCATGAATACTGAATGTGCTATCAGAATTGATTCAAATGTTTATAAATTTGACTTCTTTTCAAAGACTTGGCTTGTGTTGCCAATTCAATGTAGGATTTACTCTTTTTAAAGCTACAGGTGTATACCTGGAGTAGGCATTCAGTTTTAGGAAGTGTGGGATGATCAGATAAACAAAATATGAGGGTTCCTGAAAGCAAAAGTAAGTTTATTTTGGTGGAAAAGTTTTTGGAAATCCAGCCCAGCTTTTTTTTTTCCATGAAACACATTTTCCAGAAACTTTATCAAAACTTATTGTACTTTGTATTAAAATGGATCCTAGGGGCTGGCACTGTGGCACAGCAGATTAAGCCACCATTGGCCATGATGTTGGTGTCCCGTAGCTGAGTGTCGGTTTGAGTCCCGGCTGCTCCACTTCCCATCCAGCTTCCTGCTAATGCACTTGGGAAGGCACCGGAACACAGCCCAAGCATTTGGGTCCCTGCCACCCATGTGGGAGACGAGGATGGACTTCCTGGTTCCTGATTTTGGCCTGGTCCAGCCTGGGCTGTTGTGGCCATTTGGGGGCACTCCAAGGGATGGAAGATCTCTCCCTCTCTCTATCTCGCCCCCTCTCTCCGTTGCTCTGCCTTTAACATCAATCAATCTGTGTTTTAAAGGAAACTGTCCTTGTGAAAATAACAGCTTTGGCTTGATTTTGAGGAATAAAGGGAAACAACTGGATGGTGAGCAGAGGAGTGACGTGATCGCCTTGTGCCACGAAGGAATCACTCTTGGCTAAGGATCAGGAATAGAGGCTGTAGTTTCTTAAATAATAGAAGGAAGGAAATGAAAAGAAACAGAGAAGGGGCCGGCACCGTGGCTCAACAGGCTAATCCTCCGCCTTGCGGCGCCGGCACACCGGGTTCTAGTCCCAGTCGGGGCGCCGGATTCTGTCCCGGTTGCCCCTCTTCCAGGCCAGCCGTCTGCTGTGGCCCAGGAGTGCAGTGGAGGATGGCCCAAGTGCTTGGGCCCTGCACCCCATGGGAGACCAGGAAAAGCACCTGGCTCCTGGCTCCTGCCATCGGATGAGCGCGGTGCGCCGGCCGCAGTGCGCTGACCGCGGCAGCCATTGGAGGGTGAACCAACGGCAAAAGGAAGACCTTTCTCTCTGTCTCTCTCTCTCACTGTCCACTCTGCCTGTCAAAAAAAAAAAAAAAAAAAAAAAAACAGAGAAGGAGGAGACGCACAGTAGATTAACAGATTAAATGAGTACACATACACACAAGCACTTGACACCACAACAAACACAAATGGACTAAATTTTATAGTTGGAAGACAAACATTGCCGGGAAGGATTAAAAAATCCATCTGCATCTTCTTTTTTTTTTAAAAAGTTTTTATTTAATGAACACATTGTTCATAGGTACAACTTTAAGAATAGAGTGGCTCTTGCCCCTATACCCACCCTCCTACCTCAATTCCCATCCCACCTCCCTCTCCCTCTCCCATCCCCTTCTTCATTATGGTTCGTTTTTAGTTTGACTTTATATACAGAGGACCAACTCCATGTTAAGCATGGATTTCAACAGTTTACACACATGCCCACACACAACATATAGAGTACAGTTTGGGAACAAAATTTGCAGTTGGTTCTCATAGTATAACTCATTCAGGACAGAGGTTCTACTGGGGAGTATGTACACAATGACTTCTGTTGTTCCTTTAACAATTACACTCTGGTTTATGATGTCAGTGATCACCAAGGCTCTTGCCATGGGCTGCCAAGGCTGTGGAATCCTTCTGTGACCATAGACTCCATCGGTATTTGGATACGACCATAAGTAAAGTGAATGTTCTCTCCTCCGTTCAGAGACAAGTACATCCTTTTTTGATGACCCTTTCTTTCCTCTGAGGACTCACAGAGATCCTTCATGTAGCATATATTTTTGCCACAGTCTTGGCTTTCCATGCCTGAAATGCTCTCACAGGCCTTTCAGCCAGACCAGGAAGCCTTAAGGGTTGATTCCGAGGTCAGAGTGTTACTTACAGCGAATGTCATTCTAGGAGTCTGCTGTGTGGACTGCTTCCCATATTGGACATTCCTTCCTTTTTAATTCTGTCTGTTATAATTACCAGGCACTTGACGTTATTTATATGATCACTTTTACACTTAAACCTAGCTATATGTTGACTTTAACATTTAACATGATCATTTTAACCATTAAGATGGCATTTATATCACCAATTTTAATGAGTTTGGGGTCCCATGACAAGTTTTTAGGCTGTACCCTGAGAAGTAAGTCTGTAGGACTGTACATCTGCATCCCCTTCATAAGACACACGCTTTAAACAGAAGGGTGAAGAGAATCAAAGGAAGACACCGATAGCTAACAGAAGATGACAAGATAGACTCTGAAACAGAACTATCAGTAAAGGTAAGGAAAGTCATGGAGAGTAAGGCTACCTGCTCAAGCAAGAGACAACCTTTCTGGTGGCCTCATAGCTTTGCAGATGGTTCAGGCACATCCATGTGAGGCCTCGAGGAACCCCACAAACGCTCTCAAGGGGTATGGCCAAGCCTTGTGACCTCTGCATCCAGTCCCTGCCCCACACCTTTTCATGAATGAATGCCTTAGAGACCGTTGTAATCCTAATGGAAAAAATGAAAGTGAGGCGGCCATCATTCCACATCAGAGATCAGTCCCAAGGGAACTGAAGACCGAAAAGATTTGTGAACTTTCGAAGAACAACGTACACCAATATCTGTGTCCTTTGGGAATAAAGTAGGGCTTCTGTGAACTTAAAAATCACAAGCCAAAAACGTGCTCCATTGAAAGGAAGCACTTTCATTTCTGCATGTGACTGAAATTTTCTAAAGCAAGATATTGAAATGAACGACTTTCTGTTATAAGTCAATAAAGAATAAAAATAGGTCATAAGTTGAATGTTTTATTTAGCAAATTAAATGCTAAAGGATTGATATACAAAATACCTAATAAAGAAAATCAAGAAAAAGGATAAAAATTCTAAGAGAAAATAAGTAAAAAACATAGAGTAATAATATCAGCAGAAAACACAAATGGACCATAAGCCTACACTTAATTTCATTAGTAATCAATGAAGAACTATTAAAACCACAATCAGAAAAGCTTGTTACATCCACATCATTGGCAAATTTGGAAAATTGGACAAGTCTGTTGCCAGGAAGCGATACAACCGTGGCTCTACACTTCCTGCTGGTGGAAAATAATTGGCATTATTTATTGAAGTCAAACATGTGCAAATCTTATGGTTTAGACTGTTCTCTCCAAAGCCTGTATCCTGAGTAACTTTTTTAAGGATTTATTTATTTGAAAGTCAGAGTTACACAGAGAGAGGAGAGAGGCAGAAAGAGAGAGTTCTTCCATCTTTTGGTTCACTCCCCAGTTGGCCACAATGGTCGGAGCTGTGCTGATCCAAAGCCAGGAGCCAGGAGCTTCTTCTGGGTCTTCCAAAGCAGGTGCAGGGGCCTAAGGACTTGGGCCATCTTCTACTGCTTTCCCAGGCCATAGCAGAGAGCTGGATCGGAAGTAGAGCATCCGGGACCAGAACTGGAGCCCATATGGGATGCAGGCGTTTCAGGCCAGGGCGTTAACCCGCTGTGCCACAGCACTGGCCCCCTGAGTAACTCTTGCACCCGTGCACGAGAAAATGGGTTCAAGATTGTTTATAGCAGGTGCTCCACAAACTTTTTCTGTAGAGGGGCGAATGGTGACTGTTCTTTGTGTATTGTCCAACACCTACTCAGTTCTGCCACTGCAGCCGGGAGCAGCCACTGGACAAGACACAAAGGAACATGGCTGCATTCCAATCAAAGCACTGTTGCTAACACTGGCATTTGAATTTCCTGTATTCACATCCCATAAAATAGTATACTTTTTATTTTCCCCCCATACTATTTAAAAAATGCAAAACCATTCCTGTGTGGGACCACGCAGAATCAGGTGAATTTGGCCTGCAAGTCATTGTTTCTCAACCTCTGGTTTATAATAATAAAAAAAAGTGACAAAGGAAAAGAAAAAAGCAGTACTATAGTATACTATAGTCCATCAACAAAGAACTAAATAAAATATGACATAAATGATAGATAGTTTACAGGTGCAAAAAAAATGAATGAAATTCCCACATTAACACGAATGAGACACAAAAAGGAAATGATCTACTAGAAAAATAATCCTACATCAGTTCAAGTCCTCTAAGAAGTGGGCACCAAGGAAGAATAGAATGTGTAGGGTTTTCTTTAGGGAAAATGTCTGTGTGGAAGAAGAAGGAGTGGGACCTGGAGGGACTCAGGAGAAGCCATCAGACCGTGGTGGAAGTCTCAAGTCAGATGACAGACAGGGATAGAGCTTGGGGGGAAGCAGCCCACGCGCTCCTGCAGCCTGAGACAGGTGGTTCAAGGAGTCCTTGAGACAAGGTTGGCCCACAAAGGGTCTGTCTCCCGGGGACAAGGCTGCCTTAGCATCCTCAGCACCACAAGGCAATGCCAGTGAGCAACATGCAGGAGACAAGTCTTGGCACTAATGCTGTGCATGTCAGAGCGGAGCGGCTCAGCTCTTGGCCATGGAAGGAAGTCTGCTAGGCCCACTTTGACCACCACCGTCATCACGCATGTTCTCCATTCCACTCCCACGAGGTCCTAAAACAGAAGCAAAAGAAGTCTTTGTTTTTGGATTTACACACAGCTACTAAAGCACAACAATTGGTAAAATGATGGTCAGCTTGAACCCCGGCTCGTGGTTTATGTTGTGGAGAAGAGTGAGGATGGGAGGGAGGATTTTGTATACCATGGCTTGGCATAGGCAGTGACAATGTATCTTCTAAAAGCCAGGTAGAGGGTGTATGTATGTGTATTCCACTTGTATTCATGAAGCTGCACATAGATTTTTTTGCATACGTTTTTATATGTGTGATGTAGTGTCCAGTAATTCTTACTGAGAAATATCACTTGTGTAGCTATCTGGTGTGTGTAAATATTCAATATTCAAATATGTTACAAGTGTGATGGCCCTGGACTTGGCTGTTGTGAACCGTAGGAATTAGGTATGGAAAGCAGCCTACTGGAAGCTCAATAAATCGTAGCTCTTTTTGCTCTTTCAGAACAAGTCTTAAGCGTTTGTCTTTATTTCTTCAAATTCTTCCAGGAAACGGATCCTCTGTTTTTATAGAGAAAGTCAGTTGGTGGAATCCATTGCCCCCTCGAAGAACAGCTTCCCCATCTCTCTGCTCCCTGAAATCATCGTGGGTGTGGCCAGCCTGGGGTGATTCTGCCATCAGGAATCCCAGGAGTAATGGAACCTGGCAAGGATGCGTCAGCCTCACTTGGTAAAACACTCAGAGATGTGTGAATCAGACCTGCTCCAAGATCCTCGGCGATTCAGAAGCCTACTTCGCATTCTCACAGCTTCTCGTCTTCAACCAGTTTAACTCTGGATTTGCACAGAGTAGCTGTGCACCTGGTCTATCAGTTCCGACTCAGCTGGAGAGAAAAATCAGGTAGAAACTTGATTATGTAGAGGCAGGAATTCCCATTCTTACTGCATTCTTTTCCATCGGTAATTGATTTGAATTTTAACAAGTGGCATTTTTGCTACTTTTTCTTGAGACTTATGGGTATATATGGCTGCACGATGCTTCTAACATCAAATCATCACTGCATTCTTGCAACGTGGTTAACTTGGTTAGGAATTTGTCTTCCTTTAATAGAATTGCTAGTGTTGTATTCCGGACTTTTTCCTTATTTTCATAACCCAAATTGGACTATAATTTTTGTGTGTGTAAAGGGAGGATATCTGTGTAATGATTATTTATAAACAAGAAAGGACACTTTCCGTATATTTCCTCACTCTTGTTTCTGGTATGTTTGAAGGACCTAACCAATAAAACCATCCATTCAGGCTCTCATGTCTTCTTATAAATGTAACTTTGATGTCTCTGGGACTAGTTCCTTAGCTTTTCTGTCTTTCAAGATTTTTCATATATAATGTAAATTACTAAAGATGTATTTTTCTCCAAGTCCATCTTTTCATGTTATTTTCTTAGTTGTAACAAAAAATTTAAAAATTTTATTTCTCCTCTCATCAAAAAATTGGAGAATTAGATTGATTTAATAATTTCCATAGCTTATTATCTTGTACTTGTTGCTGTTTAGCTTAGAAATAGTCTTTCCTTCTGTTTTCTTTATAAACAAGACGGCTTTTCTATAGCAATCTACTGTTTTTTCTTCTTAAAGTTTTTTTTGTTTTGACAGGCAGAGTGGACAGTGAGAGAGAGAGACAGAGAGAAAGGTCTTCCTTTGCTGTTGGTTCACCCTCCAATGCCCGCTGTGGCCGGTGCACCATGCTGATCCGAAGCCAGGAGCCAGATGCTTCTCCTGGTCTCCCATGGGGTGCAGGGCCCAAGCACCTGGGCCATCCTCCACTGCACTCCCAGGCCACAGCAGAGAGCTGGCCTGGAAGAGGAACAACCGAGACAGAATCCGGTGCCCTTACTGGGACTAGGACCTGGTGTGCCGGCACCACAGGTGGAAGATTAGCCTAGTGAGCAGGTAGAGTCACAGAGAGACAGAGAGAGAGAGAGAGACAGAGACAGAGAGAATGGTCTTCCATCTGCTGGTTCACACTCCAAATGGTTACAATGGCCAGAGCTGAACCACTCCGGAGCCAGGAGCCGGGAGCTTCTTCTGGGTCTCCCATGTGAATGCAGGGGCCCAAGTACTCAGGGCATCTTCCATTGCTTTCTCAGGCCATAGCAGAGAGATGGATTGGAAGAGGATCAGCCAGGACAAGAACTGGTGCCCATGTGGGATGCTGGTGCTGCAGGCAGAGGCTTAGCCCACTACTCCACAGCGCTGACCCCCAATAGTCTCCTAGTGGAGTCTTTGGGTTCCCCTATATATAGGATCACATCATCTGCAAACAAGGATACTTGGACTTCCCCCTTGCCAATTTATATCCAGTTGGTTCCTTTTTCTTGCCTAATGGCTCTGGCTAAACCTTCCAGAACTGAATTGAACAGCGGTGGTCAAAGTGGACATCCTTGTCTGGTTCTGGGTCTCAGTGGAAATGCTTCCGGCTTGTGTCTATGCAGTATGATGTGGCTGTGGGTTTGTCACATGTTGCTCTGATTGTTAAGGAATGCTCCTTTTATACCTAATTTGTTCAAGGTTTTTTTTTTTTTTTTAATCATGAAAGGGTGTTGTATTTTAACAAATGCTTTCTCTGCATCTATCGAGATAATTATACGGTTTTTATTTTTCAATTTGTTAATGTGATGTATCATATTTATTGATTTGTGTATGTTGAACCATCCCTACATAACCAGGATCAATTTTTAAAAAAATATTTATTTATTGTATTTGAAAGGCAGAGTTACTGAGAGAGAGAGAGAGAGAGAGAGAGAGAGAGAGAGAGAGAGAGAGAGAGACAGACAGAAAGAGAAAGAGAAGTCTTCTATCCACTGGTTCACTCCCCAAATAGCTGCAACATCTGGAGCTGGGGCGGACTGAAGCCAGAAGCCAGGAGCTTCTTCCGTGTCTCCCACATGGATGCAGGGGCCCAAGGACTTGGGCCAACTTCTGCTGCTTTCCCATGGGCATTAGCAGGGAGCTGGATCAGAAGTGGAGCAGCTGGGACTTGAACTGGCACCTTTACGGGATGCCAGCATCGCAGACTGAGGCTTAACCTGCTATGCCACAACGCCGACCCCAGGTATACATTTTTAAATAAAATATTTTTAAAAATGCATAATGTCATTATCCAAATTCTCTCTATTCTAATGTAGTTTTTGTTGTTTAATCTTTCAGGTAGGCAGGAAACTGCTGAAGTCATGCTTTCCCTCTGAGCCTTAAAATCTTTTCTTCTTGTGTCTCATATGGAAATCTCTTACTGCACATGTCAATCACATGTTATTCATTGCACAAATATTTCTGACCACTGTGTATGTCTTGAGCTTGACCTCCCATCACTTGTAATGCTTCTATACTTTAACTTTTAATCACATAATATTATTCTTCATATAGGAGTCTCTTTTATTTGCTTCCACTTATTAGCCCAACATTTGACTTTAATCTCCCCATTTTTTGTTTCCTGCTTTTTTCCTTTCTTAGAATGATGTTTCCTTTATAAACATCTATAAGATGATGATTCTATAAGATGATCTATAAGATGATTCTATAAGATGATCTATAAGATGAGATTTTAAAGCTTTTAGCCAGTGCACTACATATACAAGGCACTATGCGATATATTGATATGTGTATACATCGTATAATATTCAAATTGAGATACACATATCTCTCTCCTCAAACACATGCAATTTCCTTATGGTGAAAACATTCAAAATCCTATATCCTAAGTTTTAAAAAATATACAGTATCTTGTTATCGATGGTCACTATACTTTGTAATATACAGCAAGATTTCTTTCTCCTAATTGTAACTTAGTGCCCATTCACCAACATTTGGCATACAAGATTTTGATTATTTCAACCCTATTCGGAGATCAGTTTTCATTTGATTTGAATACCTTAGCTACCTAATCTTATGTCTTATGGTTTCACACAATGTTGTGTTTATTGTGTCTTCTGTGTGATATGAACATTTGTCATTTTTGGAGGGAACATTTGGGGTAGCAGTTTAGATGTGCACATCTTACATAGGAGTATCCGGGTTGGATTCCAGCTCTGGTTCTAGACTCCTGATTCCTGCTAATGCAGACCCTGCGGGGCCTTGGTGAGGGATCAAGCAATTGCATTGTTGCCACTCACACGGGAGACCTGGGTTGAGCACCCAGCTGCACCCTTGGTCCAGGCCTGGCCATTGTGAGCCTTTGGCAAGTGAATTAATGGATAGGAGGGCTCTCCTCTCTCTCTCCCTCAAATAAATAAATAAGAAAAAAAATTGCCAATTTTTATGAATTTGTGCTTATGATCACCCCTGAATATTATACTTAAAACTTGAAAAGCCTTATCCTTAAGTCTCATACTTAAAGACTTGTTAATCATATTTCGAATATATTTTGCTAATGTTAAACTCAAAAGTAAAATGTTGTTTTCCACCCTTTTGTAAGATGATATCGTGAACTCACTTAGCACTCTGTGACTCTTGTGTACCTTCTTCTCAACTCTGCTAATAATATTTGAGATTTGAAAAAAAATGATGTAACAGAGAGAGCACCAGATGGCGGGGGCCCTGGAATGGGAGCTGCAGCGGCTCCCGCGGGGGCTTCTGCAGGTGCACCCATGGGGGTCGTGGGCAGAGACCTCGGAGCTCGAGGAGGCGAGGCCGAGGAAGAGAAGTGGCTCCCTGTCACCAAGCTGGGCCGCCTGGTCAAGCACATGAAGATCAAGGCCCTGGAGGAGGTCTACCTGCTCTCCCTGCCCATCAAGGAGTCTGAGATAGTTGCCTTTTTCCTGGGGGCGTGTTTCAGGCCAGTGCAGAGACAGATGCGAGCGCGGGCTGGCCATAGGACCAGGTTCAAGGATCTATTCCCAAGGGGACTACAAAGACCAAGTGGGCCTGGGCATGAAGTACTCCAGGGAGGAGGCCACCGCCATCCGAGGGACCATCCTCCTGGCCAAGCTGTCCACTGTGTCTGTGCAGAGAGGCTACCCCGGGAACACAATGGACAACCCCCTCACCGTGCCTTGCAAGGTGGCCGGATGCTGGGGCTCTGTGCTGGTGCGCCTGGTTCCTGCTCCCAGGGCGCTGGCGTCATCTCTGACCCCTGTCCCCAAGAAGCCCCCATCCCCTTGCTGCCGAGTGCTACGGCTCAGCCCAGGGCTGCACTGCAACCCTGGGCAACCTCGCCAAGGCCTCCTTCAATGCTGTCTCCAAGACCTACAGCTCTCCGACCCCAAGCTCTGGAGAGAGGCCTGCGTTCTCCAAGTCTCCCTCGCAGGAGTTTGGGGACCCTCTCCTGAAGACTCACAATAGAGCGTCTATGCAGAGAACCCCGGCTCCAGCTGTGGCTACAACATAGGCTTTCACATAAGAAGCATTAAGGGAATTAAGCCTGTGTACAAAAATGAAATAATGAAATTATAATCATTGTACTATATTTGTTCTGTTGGCAGAGAATCCATAAAACAACTCCATTTAGCTATCTTTATCTTCCTAGTTAAAACTCTCTGCGACATTTTCATTTCTATGTATTTTGATGGATTTCTTGGCCGGTTTGAATGTTTTGTGGGATATTTCTGAGAGGGTCCGCAAGTATCACCCATCATGAGACCCTTCCGCCTCCCCTACCTTCTCTCAAAAAAGACAAAAAAGAAAGAGCAGCATGTCTACCTTCACTTATGACTAGTTTTGTTCATAGAAAATTTGGGAGATAAAACATTTTTCAGTCAAAATGCTAAGTTGGCAAAGTTTAGTGCTAACTTGATTGTAAATAAAACAGGTGCTATGGTTGTTTTCTGTCTCTCTATGGATAACTAGAGATACAGAGTTAGACGTAGAAGTAGCTACGTCTAACAGGTGGAGTTATAGACAGTGAGAGAGATACAGAGAGAAAGGTCTTCCTTCTGTTGGTTCACTCCCCAAATGGCTGCTATAGCCAGCGCTGTGCTGATCCAAAGCCAGGAGCTGGGCACTTCCTCCTGGTCTCCCATGTGTGTATAGGGCCCAAGCACTTGGGCCATCCTCCACTGCCTTTCTGGGCCACAGCAGAGAGCTGGACTGGAAGAGGAGCAACCAGGACTAGTACCTGGCACCCCAACTGGGACTAGAACCTGGGGTGCCAATGCCGCAGGCGGAGGATTAGCCAAATGAGCCACGGTGCCAGCCAAGGTAGCTGTATTTCTTCATACAAAGGTATCTCAACACAAGATGGGTTTGGTCTCCTTTTGGCTTTTGTGTGACTGATCGCCCTTGGAAGGTATTTCCAACCTTCATGGAAGTTTTCTTCTATGTCTTCGCAAGTATTGCTTCTCTTCCCGGGGTCAGTACCTGAGTCAGAAATTCTAACTACCTACCATTCGCTTCAGCACACCCAGGGCTTCTTGTCTTCTTTTCTGTTTTTATTTCTTTATCCTTTTCTTCTGAATTTTGAAAGCCTGTCTCAATGTGATTCCACATTGGGAGTTTTCTAATGGTTTGAATCCTAGAAACAATTTCACGCAAAACCCCAGATGCCTAAATTATAAAGAATTATTTTAAAATAGGCAGGAAAGCTGCTGTGTGTTGAAATGGTGACATGGAGACCTTGGCCTCTCTCTTTAAATCCCATTTTACACCTGCTACAGCCTCCAGGACAGCCTCACGTGGCTCTCCTGTGCTCATTTTGAAAACCCTGAATTTCTGATTAGGTCGTTTGTAGCTGTTTCTTTGCTACTTCTAGTGTTGATTTTGATTCTATGATTTCATCTCTTTAAAGATTTATTTATTTGGCTGGTGCCGCGGCTCACTTAGGCTAATCCTCCACCTTGCAGCGCCAGCACACTGGGTTCTAGTCCCAGTCGGGGCACCAGATGCTGTCCCGGTTGCCCCTCTTCCAGGCCAGCTCTCTGCTATGGCCCAGGAGTGCAGTGGAGGATGGCCCAAGTGCTTGGGCCCTGCACCCCATGGGAGACCAGGAAAAGCACCTGTCACCTGGCTCCTGCCATTGGATCGGCGCGGTGCGCCGGCCGCAGTGCGCCGACCGCGGCAGCCATTGGAGGGTGAACCAACAGCAAAGGAGACCTTTCTCTCTGTCTCTCTCTCTCACTGTCCACTCTGCCTGTCAAAAAAATAAATAAAATTAAAAATAAAAAAAAAGATTTATTTATTTGACAGGCAGAACAATAGAGAGATAGGGAAAGAGAAAGAGAGATATTTTATCCATTTCCTCCATTGGTGCACCCCTCAAATGGTCACAGCAGCCTGGTCTGGGCAGGACAAAAAGTCAGGAACTCCACTCTAGTCTCCCACAGGAGTGGCAGGGGCCCAAATACTTAGACCATCTTCTGCTGGCTTCCCAGGATCACCAGCAGGAAGCTGGGTGGGAAGTGGAGCAGCTGGGACTTGAACCTGCACTCTGATATGGGATTGGCTCACTGTGCCCCAGTGTAGGCCCCCGAAGCCAAAGCTCCCATGCCAGCACATTGAGTGTGCATGACTGGGCCGGTTTGTCTTCTTCGACACCCTCTCCCTTGCTAGGTCCGTTCTATGTGCCCTCACCCCCTCGACCCCACTCTCCCTTGCTAGGTCCGTTCTATGTGCCCTCACCCCCTCGACCCCACTCTCCCTTGCTAGGTCCGTTCTATGTGCCCTCACCCCCTCGACCCCACTCTCCCTTGCTAGGTCCGTTCTACGTGCCCTCACCCCCTTGGTTTTCCCCAACACCCAGAACCTGTATCCTTGCATTTCAGTCATGTTCTCAGCTCTCTGCTCATCTGTCCCTCCGTTTTGAGCTTTCCTTGTGGTCCCACATAAAACAGCAGCCACTTGCGCTCTTCAACCCCTCCTGTCACCTGTCATCTTTTCATTTATTCTTCACGTGTGTGTCTTATCTACCAGGAAGTGCAGAGTCTATGCTTTTGTAGTCCATTCCTGTATCCCTAGTGTCTCCAGTACTGTCTTGCATATATGGTAGGGACTTAGCCTTAGCATTTGTAGAGCGAATGAATGAATCACTTTTGGACACGTGGTGCTTGTCTGTAAATGAATTGAGCCTACCGTGAGGGATTCACAGACTTAATGGCCCTGGGGATGTGAGAAGCAGCTCAGATCTGCGCGAGTGTAGACCTTAAGCTGTCTTTGGTGTCTTTATGGATTTCCCTGTCTGGTGGCTGGTGTGGTCATACACCTGCATCTTTGCCCAGAGTCCACTCAGGTGCGACTGAGTCATGTGGTAGGTTGGGGACTTGCATGAGAACCCAAGGCTGAAGACAAAGATCTGAGTCATTTTGCTGAAGCCTCTTTGTCCCCCCGGTAGCCTCCTACTATCTAATGCCCTTCCAACCTGTCCACCCAGGGGCCTTCTCTGGGGCACACAAGCTTTCGGATTCCTTTCATAGTTGGAGAAATCGAAGACCGGACAACTCTTCTGCTCTGTGTTTCTTTTCGTTTCCATACCACGTTAGCTGTTTTGGGGCTAAATGGGGGACTTTTCCTAGATCTGTGGCCTTTCTCAAGCTACATCCGGGGAGACAGATTAGCCATAGTGTTGTTCTACACGTGGCCAAAGACTTTGGAAATCTACCCCAGTTTTCAATTCAAGGAAAGTGATCAAAGCTCTGCTGTCCTGGACTCACCTCCATCTGTCTTTCCCAATTTCTAGTGGGATAGAAGGGGTGGGCTACCCCCTTTTCCTTGTGGCAAAAATTTGCTTGACTTCATATTGGCACTCCCACATCCATAGTTCATAGTAAAACCCTGTTGTGTACATGTTGGCCAGGTTTGCTTCTGATATGTGAGCAAAAGGTGTTATATTTATCCTCCTTCTCTCCCCAATCACACCTCCCACTGTTTTTTTTTTTTTTTAAAGATTTATTTGAAAGGCAGGGTTAGAAGAGAGAGAGAGAGAGAGAGAGAGAGAGAGAGAGAGAGCGAGAGCTCTTCAATCCATCAGTTCACTCCCTCAATGGCTTCCACAGCTGGGACTGGGCCAGGCTGAAGTTGGGAGCCTGGATTCCATCCAGGTCTCTGACATGAGTGGCAGGGGCCCAAGCACTTGGCCGTCTTCTTCTGCTTTTCTAGGTGCATTAGCAGGGAGCTGGATTGGAAGTGGAGCAGCCAGGACTTGAACCGGTGCCTGTATGGGATGTGGGCTTCACGGGGGGCAGCTTCATCTGCTGTGCCGCAGTGCTGGCCAGTTTTATTAATTTTTTTAAAGTTGGCCTTCAAAATCACTGTTCTGCCATAGAATCAAAGATTATGCAATTTTTTTGCCTTCCTTCTTATCAATAAGTACGAATTGACACAGACACATGAGGAGAAAATGGGTGTAGTAACCCAGGACTGCATGGTCTAACTTCATGGCATGAAATAGCAGCGTTTGATTTCTATCTGCTCCAACTGCTGTTTTGATTAATTAGTGGGGCCTAAAATTGGCATATTGGCTTTAGCATGATTGACATGTCCCTGAACTGTGATAGGCGGGCTCGGCAGATACTGGTTGCTCTTTTGATGTTTCTGAAAATCTCCCCAAATGATGCCACATTTTGAAGGGAAGGTGGTATCTGCATCCAACTTGAGCTATTTAGCTGCACAGTGGTTGTACTACTGCTGAACAATTGGCTGGTATTATTCTCTGTTGTTCCACTTTAACTCATTGAGAGAAGACACCAGAACTCATATCTCCTTGTGTCCATTGGTGTCCAGGCCAATTCATTCCATGTTGCTTATCTGTTATCTGCCAGAGACCTGCTAGGGACCAGGAGCATGAGCTGGAATAAGCATCGCCTCCTTCTGGATGGAGACAGGTACTGCACCTAAGTCCAACGGTGAGCCAACGCAAAGGCAGCCAGAGACACATCGTGGAAATGTGACTGTTAGGCTGTGCTTTAAAAAAGTTAGCAATAGCCGGCGCCGTGGCTCAACAGGCTAATCCTCCGCCTTGCGGCGCCGGCACACCGGGTTCTAGTCCCGGTCGGGGCGCCGGATTCTGTCCCGGTTGCCCCTCTTCCAGGCCAGCCCTCTGCTGTGGCCCAGGAGTGCAGTGGAGGATGGCCCAGGTGCTTGGGCCCTGCACCCCATGGGGAGACCAGGAAAAGCACCTGGCTCCTGGCTCCTGCCATCGGACGAGCGCGGTGCGCCGGCCACAGCGCGCCATCCGCGGCGGCCATTGGAGGGTGAACCAACGGCAAAAGGAAGACCTTTCTCTCTGTCTCTCTCTCTCACTGTCCACTCTGCCTGTCAAAAATTAAAAACAAAAAGTTAGCAATAATTATATATATTTATAGGGTACGGTGTGACATTTCGGCACAGAGATACGATGAACAGTAATTGAATCAGGGTCATTAACATTTATCCCTCTTTGTCATTAATTTAGAAAAGGAGCCTTAGCGCCTCTCTCTGCCATTTGCTCAGAAAATATGTAATAGGTTACGGTGAACTGTAGCCATCCCACTCTGCTGCCTACACTGGGAACTGGTCCCCTCTGTCTAACTCTAAGTTGGTACCCATGATCCGACTCTTTCTATCCTCCCCTTCCCTACCAGCCTCTATTCTTATTCCTATCTTTTTGTTTTTTGTTAGTTTTCACATATGACGGAGAACGTGCCTCATTTGTCTTTGGATGTCTGGCTTGTTTCAGTTAACGTAATGTCCCTTTGGAGGAGGAGAGGTGTTTACCAGGTGGACTTTCCAAGGAGAGGAAGCTGTGTGGACAAAGCCCTGGGTGTGAAAGAGACACACACTCGGGGAATGGCAGGCAGCTCAGTGTAGTCGGGGTGTGGGTGAAGGCCTGGAGAAACGCGGCAGGACGCAGGGCACTGATGGGCCAGATAGCAGCAGTAGTCCTAGCTCCATCTTAGGCAGGGGAGGTTTAGGATCAGCTTTGCCTTCCAGAAAGGTCTTCATAGCCTGGAGGTTGGAAGGGATCAAGATTGGAGGGAGGAAGACCACTTGAAAGGTTATGAAAGATGAGGTGAGTGCAGCAGAGAACTAAAGGGTGTGGAATCCGTGATGCAGGTGCCTGGGATTCCATGGAAAATGCTTGATTGATGGGAAGGATGGAGCAGGAATAACCGAGCACCCAGTGGGGCGGGGGATTCTGATCAGCTCTGAGTATGCAGCTTCACGTCTGCTCTTAAAACCATCGCTATTCCACTTGACAAAGAGGAAAACGGAGGGCCCAGAGAAGTTGAGGTGTTCACCCAGCATCACCCAACTATTGAGTTGTCCAGGTGGGAGTCAAACAGCTCAACAGTGAATCTCTTTAGCTCCTGAACCAATGAACCCTCAGAGAATGAACACTGGCAGAATGGGGGAAGTGGCCTCTAGTTACAACACTTCCAGTTAATGAAATCCAGGTTCAGAGTGGCAAAGATATGAAGAAACAGCACTGTGAGAGGATATGGGTTAGGCGTTCACAGAGTTGAGTCTAATAGCAGAAAATCTTCTGTTCCCTACAGATATAATGTAAAAAGCACCAGCTGAAGGATTTTAAGGTGTACAGTTGAGTAGAATTCACTACGTTCACATAGTTTTAAATCATCACCACCATCCACGTCCACAGTTCACCTTGCAGAACCCATTAGACAACAACTCCCCGTTGTGCCTGCCCCCAGCCACCACCGCTGGTGTCTGTCTTGGTCAGTTGCACTCTCCTTGGTAAGTGAAATCTTACAGTTGTTGTCTTTTTGTTGCTGACTGATTTCATTTAGTATAATGTTCGTTCAAGCTGTATTCCTGTTGTAGCCTAGGTCAGATTTTTATTTCTTTTTCAGGCTGAGTAATAGTCCCCTTTGTGTACACAGCACATTGGGATTACCTATTCATTGTTGATGGACACTTGGGTGGCTGCCACCTTTTGGGTATTGTCAACAGTGCAGCTGGGAACCCGATGCACAGGTTCTCTCTCCAAGATCCGCATTTCAATTCTTTTGGGTGCATACCCAGAAGTGGACTTGCAAGATCATCTAGCGACGGTATTTTGAAGTTCCTGAGGTTTCTAGTCTCCCTTGTGATTTCTTCTTCGAGTTGTTGAAGAGTATGGTGATTAATTTACACAACATTTTCAATGTCCTTAATATTATGAGCTTTTAACTTCATCTTCTTGTGGCCAGGGAAGACATTTTGAACAGTATCTATCTTTATAAGTCTGTTGAGATTTAATCTGTGGCCATCTTGGAGAGTGTCCCACATGCCCCTGAGAAGACCATGTATTCATTCTATTGTTGGTGGGTCGTTTTCTGTGTGTATCAGTTAAAGCTAGTTGCTTCATTGTCTTGTATAATCCTTACTCCATACTTATTTTCTATTCTAGCCATTCTATTGAAACCTGTAATTATTATCGGAGAATTGTTTATTTCTCTCTTTAATGTTGCCAGCTTTTCTTCAGATATTTTTATGGTATGCTGTTAGACATTTAAATGTTTACAATTGTTATACTGTGTTGTACTGAAATTTTGGTAATATATAATGCCCGTCTTTGTCTCTTATAATCTTTTAAAATATTTTAAAATTTGAGAGGGAGAGATAGAGATAGAGATAGAGATAGAGATAGAGATAGAGATAGAGATAGATAGAAAGAAAGAGAGAGACAAGGAGAGAGATTGAGATTCCACCTACTGGTTCACTCCACCAAACAGCCAGGGCTGCCAAAGCTTGGAGCTGGGAACTTGATCCAGGTCTCCTACAGGAGTGGCAGGAACTCAGTTATGTGGCCCATCTCTGCTACCTCCCCAGGTCTACACTAGCAGGAAGCTGGAATCAGGAGCTGAGGCAGATACTGAACACAAGCATGTCAGCGTGGGATGTGGGCATCTTAACTGTTAGGCCAAATGACTGCCCTTCTTGAGGTCTTTTTTGATTCAAAGTCCGTTTTGTTATAAATATGTCTATCCCTGGTATTATTATGTCCACCCCTTTTTGGGTATCATCTTCAGGGAATATCTTTTTTCTGACCTTTTGCTTTCCAGTTATTTGTGTCTTTGAATGGAAAGTGAGTCTTTTGTAGATAGCAGTTAATTGGATCATGTTTTTTAAAATTCATTCTACCATCCTTTGTGTCATAGCAAAGGAATTGTTTAAAAAATCAACTGTAATAAAGTAATTTCATCACAAAAATTCATTCTGCCATTCTCTGTCAGTTGGCTGGAAAATCTAATCAATTTACTTTTAAAATAAATACAGATAAGGAGGGGCCTAACTACCATTTTGCTATTTGCTTTCTATACGCCATAAGCATTTATTTGAACTTCATTACCTTTATTATTTTCTTTTGTATTTTATTGACTTTTTATAGCAAAATGTTTGAATTCACTTAGTATTTTCTTTTATCTGTATTCTATAATATTTTCTTTGTGATTACCATGGCTTACATTTAAAATTCTAAAATTGTGGCAATAATTTGAATTTGTACCAACTTAACTTCATAGTGTACAAAAAATTTGGTCCCGTATATAGATTCACCCCTAACTCTTCCAGTTACTGGAAGTTACTCTCTGAAACTGTAAACTAGTAATTGTTCTTTAAATTCATCAGTTTCTTATATTATTTAGGAAATAAAATGTAGAATTAAAAATCAAACCTACAGTAATCCTAGCTTTTAGACTAATATTTTTTACTGTTTTAGTCTCTTATATCACGTTGAAATAAAAAGCAGTTACAAACTGTTATAATAATTGATTTTATAGTTGCTTATATGTCCTTACCTTTACTGAAATCATTGTTTTCTTCATATGACTACAAGTTCATTTTTGGTGTTCTTTTTAACTGCCTTGAGCGTGAGTTCCAGTGTAGAACTAGTGGCGTTGAACCCCCTCAGATACTGTATATCTGGGAATGTCTTTATTTTCCTTTTTTTTTTTTTTTTCAGATGTAGTATTCTTGGTGGACAGTTATTTTTTTCTTCTAGTAACTTTAATATAGTGGTGCACAGCCTTTCAACCTTCAAAGTTTCTGCTAGGAAATCTGCAGATGACCCCTTTTCTGATAATTTCTTCTCTCTTACTGCTTTCAAGATTCTCTTTTTGGCTTTGGCTTTTGACAGTTTGATTATAATATGTCTTGATGTGGTCCTGTTTGAATTTATCCTAGTTAGAGCTTGTTGATATTCTTTTTTTTTTTTTTTTTGACAGGCAGAGTGGACAGTGAGAGAGAGAGAGAGACTGAGAGAAAGGTCTTCCTTTTCCGTTGGTTCACCCTCCAACGGCCGCCGCGGTCGGCGCACCGCGCTCATCCGATGGCAGGAGCCAGGTGCTAGGTGCTTCTCCTGGTCTCCCATGGGGTGCAGGGCCCAAGCACTTGGGCCATCCTCCACTGCACTCCCGGGCCACAGCAGAGGGCTGGCCTGGAAGAGGGGCAACCAGGACAGAATCCAGTGCCCCGACCGGGACTAGAACCCGGTGTGCTGGCGCCGCAAGGCGGAGGATTAGCCTATTGAGCCATGGCGCTGGCCTGTTGATATTCTTAATACTTATGTTCCTGTCTTTCATCAAACTTGGGAAGTTTTCAGTCATTATGTCCCCCAATCTCTGTGTCCTCCAACCCCCTTTCTCTTTCTTACAGTTGCCAAGGGTCGTCTGCTTTATGATGCCCCACAGATCATTTCATCTCTGCTCACTTTTCTTCAGTCTTTTTTGGAGTTTTGTTCAGATTCAATAATTTGTCCTGTCTTCAAGTTCACTGATTCTTTCTTCTGCTTGCTCCAATCTGCCTTTGAATCCCTCTAGTGAGCTTTCCAGTTCAGTTCTTGGACTCTTCAGCTCTAGAATTTGTTTTTAAGTATTAATCTTTTCATTACATTGTTTTATTGACTGTCCACCTGTCTTACTTTAGTTCTTTGATCGTCCTTAGCCCAGTTGTTGAGAAGTCTTTGCTAGGAAGTCTTCCATCTGAGGTTTTCCATCTGGCCTTTATCTGGGACAATTTCTATTGGTTTATTTTATTTATTTGTTTTTTGAATAGGCCACACTTTCCTCTTTCTCTCTGTGCCTTGTGACTTTTATTGGGGGTTGAGAAGTAACTTTTTAAAAAAATAATTCCATAATGCATTTTTTATTTCATTTATTTTTAACTTATTTTTTATGGAATATGGATTTCACAAGTACAACTTTAGGAATATAGTTATTCCTCCCACCATACCCACCCTCCCACTCACACTCCCACCCCTTCTCCTCTTCCCTCTCCCCTTCCCAGTCCCATTCTCCATTAATATTCATTTTCAATTAATTTTATACACAGAAGACCAACTCTATACTAAGTAAAGATTTCAACAATTTGTATACACACACACACAAACCTGAGAACTAGTTTTACAGTTAACTCTCATAATACAACTCATTGAGGATAGAGTTTCTGCATGGGGAGTTAGTGCACAGTATCTCCTGTTGTTAATTTAACAATTAACACTCTTATGTATGATGTCAGTGACTACTTGAGGCTCTTGACATGAGCTGCCTAGGCTATGGAAGCCTTTTGAGTCCACAAACTCTGTCAGTATTTGGACAAGGCCATAAGTAAGGTGGAAGTCCTCTCCTCCCTTTAGAGAAAAGTATATGCTTCTTTCCGTTGGGATCTCACTCACAGAGATCCTTCATGTAGAATATTCATTGCCACAGTGTCTTGGCTTTCTATGCCTGAAATGCTCTCATGGGCTTTTCATCCAGACCAGGAAGACTTAAGGGCTGATTTTGAAGTCAGAATGCTACTTAAAACGATTGTCATTCTATGAGTCTGCTGTGTGAACTGCTTCCCATGTTGGAAT
Source organism: Sylvilagus floridanus (assembly GCA_949820135.1). Taxonomy (NCBI): domain Eukaryota; kingdom Metazoa; phylum Chordata; class Mammalia; order Lagomorpha; family Leporidae; genus Sylvilagus; species Sylvilagus floridanus. The sequence goes on along the minus strand of OX463239.1, from coordinate 89,508,925 downwards.
AGAGAATGAACATTTTTTTTTTTTTAATAATGTGGCAACTCTGGCACATTCTTACCTCCTTTGGAGTTGGTTGGTTTTGTTTTGTTTTTCATTTTCCTTTTTAAAATTTCTATAGGCTGCCTGTGTGATAAGGATCAGCATGAGATAGAAATTTAAGATCCTCCCATGTTTTTTTTTTCCTGAGCCTGTACCTTTCCCTAGTTATGAATTGTAACTTTCTAATTTCTATTAAATATGCAGTAGCTTTTGAATGTCTTATTCTTTCGTGTCTGGCTCTCCAAAGGCAAGAAAGAGTAAAATGAGTGGGGGAAAAGGACACTAGCCCTTTAAAACCTCTGGAAGTTACTTCAGTTACAGGAGGAGGAACTTTTAACAGTGGGGGTACAGCAATGGCTGCCATCCTCCATCTTTGCACCTCTGTGATAGGAAGCGATAATCAGCAAGAAGAACAGAGATCCCTGATTTTTGAGCACAGGATCCTTGTTACTCATCCTGACTCCTGATAGCTGAGTGTTACCTTCTCTTAGAATACATGACCTATGGACCTTGTGTCCGAGTGACGGTAGCACTGCCGAGCTGAGAACTGAAATGAAGGAAGCTGACTACAGTTTGCCATGCAAGCTTTGCGCTGCAAGTTGCAAGCTTCAGTGACCTCCAGCAGCCCAAAATCATCACAGCAGTCACATTCTTCCAGTGCAATTGTTGTCTGGGTGGGAGACAGATTCTTGGACCTTCCTACCCTGTCATGTTCTTAGAATCTGAAAAAATCTATTTTGATGTAATTTCGTTCAACTTTTGATTCCCATGTGGAAGGAAATGGTGTGGCCATGAGCAGAGAGCTGGGAAGCGTAACACATTTCAGAAGAGGATGCCTGAAGGGTTAATGATATTTAACTTATTCTATGGGCATAACTGACGTTTCCCTCTAGCTTGTCTGAAGCTGTGCACAGATAATTAAAGAAATTTTTGATTCGTAGCCATAAAAGCAACTAAGATGAAAGACATTATGGTTGATTTCAATGGCTATTGTGAAAATATCCCTTTTCAAAACCTATGATAGTTTCCAACAGAATTTTACACATTTCCGAATGCATGTTTTCCCCTCCTCTTCTTTACAGTCATTATGTTTAAAATCTAACTCTGAATTCTTAAAAAAGTCAGTGTGCCAATTCCCTCAGATCACACGTATATATATTTTTTGAAGTTTCTAATCAGAGCAGAGCTGCTAACACAGCTTTTGTATTTTTGGTTGTGGAAATCAGCCACACCTCTGTGCATGGTTCCGCTCTCCATCGACAGAGATGCAGTGTGGACTCTCTGCTGCCAGGGCAGTGTCTGCGTCTGCCAGTGCTTTTGTGCCTTGAGCTCAGCCAACTTGGCTCATTAGCCACAGAAAGAAGGCTTTGAGACTCAAGGTGGCTTTAAAACCTTTGTACCTTATAAAATCCAATTACTACTTAGAGTGAATGGTGGTGTTAAATATAGTTGTTCCTCTATAAAAGGTATAAAAGCATCCCTTAATTGGAATTGAATGCAGACTCAAAAAAAATGCATCTTGAGTAGAGGGAAAAAAAAGAAGCTCATGAAATTAGCTTCCTGAGTTTCTTCAGTCTGTTGAAGTTTGTTTATATTTATAGCAACTGTTGCATATGTATACGAAAGCACATGAAAAAATTCATGGAAAATAGAGTAAAAAATAAGTTTATTTTAGTGCAAAAATTTGAAATCCGCGTGTGTGAGGGGTGTTCAAAATTTGTGGAAAATGCAAAATTTGAAAAAATTATGGATTTCAAAAATGTTTTGCACCAAAACCCATTTATCTTTTCATTTCATTTTCTACAATTGCCTGACAGGACCTCCAGTTTTTGCAAACATGCCTATATATATATTGTTTATGTGGCTCAGAGAAGGGATGTTTCTTATGGGGTTGCGATGTTCTGCGTTCTGGAAGTTTCCAATCAGAGCAGAGCTGCTAACACAGTTCTAGATTTTGTATTTTGTGCCTCTGTGAATGTTTATGGGTCTAACTTAGAATCTGAGTGTGACTTGGGCTCTCTGTGGAGCTGGTGGGGAGCTTCCGTGTGACAAAGGCCCAGGTGCCCTCTTGGGGAAGGGTGGTTATACCAAACCACTTACATGGTCTGTTTTCCTGCGTGATCTTACTTCTCCTCTCCTCCTGGCTTTCCTGCCCGTTGGATGCTGTTTCTAAGAATGCTGGCTTGAGCGTCCCTGCTTGTGTTGCTAGGTGGATGGTGTTTACTGGGATGCACATCTTCCTGGTGATGTCATCTCATTTTAGGCTGCGGGAGCTGGAAATGAGGCACCAGACTCTCGGGTGGGGAGCAGGTGTCAGCGAATCTGCTGGCTCAAATTCTGAAATGCAGCTCACAGCCGTGCTGAGAGGGACTTTGCGGTGGCCAGGAAAGCTCAGAGAGGCACAAACCCCAACACAGGCAGCACCTGGAACTTAGCAGAACGGGGCTGAGACTCCAGATCTGAAACCAGGTGATTCTGAAGCACAGGAAGAGGGCGTGGTTGGCTTCTTTTGAATGCATTTTTTAAAGATTTATTTATTTATTTGAAAGTCAGAGTTACACAGAGAGAGGAGAGGCAGAGAGGGAGAGAGAGAGGTCTTCCATCCGCTGGTTCACTCCCCAATTGGCTGCAATGGCTGGAGCTGTGCCGATCCGAAGCCAGGAGCCAGGAGCATCTTCCGGGTCTCCCAGGCAGGTGCAGGGGCCCAAGGACTTGGGCCATCTTCTACTGCTTTCCCAGGTCATGGCAGAGAGCTGGATCGGAAGTGGACCAGCCTGGTCTCCAACCGGTGCCCATATGGGATGCTGGCGCTTCAGGCCAAGGCATTAACCCACTGTGTCACAGCGCTGGCCTTGCATTTTTTTTTCTTACCATGAGTTGACACACCACGTGCAGTTAGTTGGTCACCCGTTTTGACAAGTGTATTAGTGGGGGTTCCCTCTCCCTCCCAAGAGTCACCTAGCACCCCCCCCCACTCCTGTGATTCCTCCTGAGTGTTATCATTTTTTAAAATAACGTGAATGTTAAAGGAAACAAAAGAGAAAACAGAATCGCTTATGAGCTTCGGTTTTCCATTCTTCTTTCTTTGTAGGACATACCGTTAAAAAGAAGAAAACTCACGGAATCCTTTCATCTCCCTGCAAAATGATGCAAGTTCATCCGAGAGCATTTTCAACGATGATGCGGAGGGAGGCAATGGCGTTTGCCAGTCACTCACGTCGTGATGACGGGGGAAGCCGGCCTGGCTCTGACTCTCAGACCGCTCCGCTCCTGAGACTTTGCACGGAATCAGTGTCCCTGCATCAGGGGTTGGGGCCGCGGCGGCCCCCGGAGCAGCAGGCCGTGTGCCACTCAACTTCCTTTGCTTTCATTTTTTTCCCAGTATGTGATTTATCTTAACTTTATTAGCTCCCCCCCCCCTTTTTATAAGGTTAATTTATTTACTTGAGAGGCAGAGTTACAGATAGAGAGGGAAAGAGAGAGAGAGATGTCTTCCATCGTTACTTCACTCCCTAGATGGCCACAATGGCTAGAGCTGGGGCAAACTGAAGTCAGGAGCCAGGAGCTTCTTCCAGGTCTCCCACGCAGGTGCAGGTGCCCAAGGCCATGGGCCATCTTCTACTGCATTCCCAAAATCAGCAGGGATCTGGACACAGGTTGGAGTCCCAGCTGCTCCACTTCCGATCCAGCTCCCTGCTAATGCCCATGGGAAAGCAGCAGAAGATGGCGCAAGTCCTTGGGCCCCTGCACCTGCATGGGAGACCCGGAAGAAGCTCCTGGCTCCTGGCTTCACTCTGCCTCAGCTCCAGCTGTTGTGGCCATTTGGGGAGTGAACCAGTGAATGGAAGATTCTCTCTCTCTCTCTCTCTCTCTGCTTTTCTCTCTGTAACTCCATCTTTCCAATACATAAAGAAATCATAAAAAATAAGAATCGGACAGAGGCTGAAATGAAGGCTCTGTCGAGGGGTGTGGCATCACAACAGTGTTTGAACTGCTGCACCAAATGTACACAGCATTGTACTGAATCCTGTCGCTACTGGCTGTCTTGGACCATTTGTGCTGCCGTAACAGAATCCCACAGACTGGCACAATGACAGCAGAGATTGATTAATTGGTTCAGTTCTGGGAGCTGGGGAGTTGGAAACCAAGGTGCTAGCATTGGGTGAGGTCCTTCTTGCTGCACCACCAGTGCATAAAGCCGGAGAAGGACGCCTCTTTCCAAAGTCCGTTATATTAAGACATTCAACTCGCCAAAGGGTGGGGCTCTCCCGGCTTAATCATCTCTTAAAGGACCCCCTCCCAACACTGTGCACTAGCAATTAAATTTCGACATCCGGGTCATAACAGTAGCTTTTCGGTGGCTGGTTTTGGACTTAGAATAGCAATCCTATGCTATGGAAATAGTCACTGTTCTGGCCCTTCCTTTCTCCTAGGAATATCCTTCCCACCTTATTTCCTTTATGTTTCCCTGGAAGTTGGAGAGAGTGGTGACGGTGCATCTACTGGGAAGCGCCTGCGCTAACGTGATGGGAGGTAAGGAAAGGCTGGACTTGATGACTGTGGATGTAGAAATGGAAGCAGCCAATGCTGGGGTAAAGCTGCCGCCTGCAGTGCCGGCATCCCATATGGGCACCGGTTTGAGTCCCAGCTGTTCCACTTCCGATCCAGCTCTCTGCTATGTTCTAGGAAAGCAGTGGAAGATGGCCCAGGTGCTTGGGCCCCTGCACCTGCGTGGGAGACCTGGAAGAAGCTCCTGGCTCCTGGCTTCAGAACAGCTCAGTTCTAGCTGTTGCAGCCATTTGGGGAATGAACTGGTGGATGGAAAACTTTCTCTCTCTCTCTTTCTGACTCTCTGTAATTCTGCCTTTCAAATGAATAAATAAATCTTTAAAAAAAAATGGAAGCAGCCAAATGACTCGCCCAGCTTGGAGGTCAGTCCAGTGGATATGGGGATCCAGAGAGGGAGGCAAGGAAAGCGATGCTCATGGTCTAAGTAGGAACCTGGGGGTGGAGTGGAGCTGTCGGGAGGAGAGAATGAGTTCCTTCCTCATTTTTAGAGAGGCGGAGTTGACGGCCACGGGGACACCCAGCTGCAGAGGTGATTACAGATATCTGGGTAACCACAGATGAGGGCGAATCCGTATTCTTGATAAACAGCTGCTCCCTCTGAAACCAGAGTGTTGCCACGTCTGGGCTGGTAGTGGGCAGGGCAGGAATCTAGGAGCAGAGGAGACGTGCAGGCAACATCTTGGCTGTGGAGAAGAGAGGGGGGTTCTTTGAGCTCGCTTGGAGCTGGGGTCTCTCAGCCAATGAGCAGATGGTGGATGTGTGCGCTGGCCAAATCCCCACCTTGTCAGCCCAGGGAGTGATTTCCAGGCTTTAGATTCCGGACACGAGCTGGTTGGTGAGGATGATGGTAAGATTTGCTGTGTATGAGCTGGTATTTCTTATGTGCAAATATCCATGCTTCTTACATTGTAAGAAGTAAGGGTCTTTATGTCAGGTGCAGGGAAGGATAATAAGTCATAGCAGCGGGGGTGTGGGGGGTAGAAACAATTGATTAAGCCCCCAGTGTATTTGGAGAGGGAAGGAAACAGAACTTAAATACTGTAGAAAACTGGCCCCATCCCTCAGACGCCAGCGACTGATTTGTCTGCCCGGCTGTGTGTGGATCCTCAGGCTGTCATCACCCCTGATACTGCTCCTGTAGATCAAAGGGCCATGTTCAGCCATGTCACAGCCCTCCGCGCTGACTTCCAGGGTCCCCGGCTGGGGTTCTGCACCTCATTACCCAGATTAATGAGGACAGATGGGCTTCTGTGTCATCAGCCCAGCATTGCTGCCGGTCTGATTTGGTCGCCAGGTGGAATAGCTCCGTAATGAATAATTACAAATATAGCAACCAATTCTGGCTTCGAGAGATCAACAGCCGTGTGGAAATCAGAAGGGGCTGTGTTATGGGGCATGAGGTTTGCCTGGGGCTGGGAGGCCGGTTCTAGGAGAGGAGGCTGCAGTTCCGGTTACCTCCCTGACAGGTGTCAAGAGGGAACACTGTAAGGCATCAGCCTCTCTTGCTCTTAGCATCTCCCCCGTCCTTCTCCGCTCAGCAATCCAAGTGCACCCACGGCATGCTCACCCTCGAAGGTGGAAGCTAAAAAATAACTTAGGTAAAGGCACCCAACCAGAGTTTCCTAGAAGGAGTCATTTCCCATGTTCCACTGCTCCGTGGGGCGACTTCAGTTCAGCATGATGCATTGTCAGCTGGGTGACGAACTGAGAGAGAACCTGGAAGTCTCCAGAGAGGGCTCAGTGGTAAAGAGATGGACGCACCGATGGCCCTGGTTGGAGCTGCACCTGCCACCTAGGCAGACGGGAATTCCACGCAGTAGCCTGTCACTATGGACAATGGCTGCTTGTCATCAACACTTGCCAGGGTAACTGCCCCTGCACTGGCTCATAAAGACAAGAGCAGCTCTCCAAGAAGCAGGTACCTGCATGGGTTCACTGCCCATCCGTGGAGCCCAGGGGAGGCCTGCAAGACTGGGCTGGGGGAGGAGATAAAAGGGTGCTGGGTGGACCGGGGCTACCGGCCCGTCTGCACAGGCTCACAGGAGCCCACAATGGTAGAACTTTCCTTTCAGAACTGAGGTCTCTGGGGCTGGCCTTGTGTGCAGTGGGGTAGCCGCTCCCTGCAGCACTGGCATCCCATGTTGGAGCACTGATTCAAGTCCCAGCTGCTCTGCTTCTGATTCAGCTCCCTGCTAATGCATCTACCTGATGACTCAAGTGCATGGACCACGGGAACCCATGTGAGAGATCTGGATGAAGCACCTGGCCCAGCCTTGGCTGTTGTGGTCGTCTGGAGAGTAGACCAGTGGACAGAAGATTCTCTCTCTTCCTCTTTCTCTCTCCCTCTCCCTTTCTAATAAAAAAAACTTTAAGAAATAAAATAGAGCTGAATAGAATGGAATGTCCAGAAGTTATTGTATCCACCAAAGATCTAACCCTGGTTGTACCTTTCCTGCTGGCCTGCCAGTAATCTCGTCAGATGTTTCCTTTTTTTGCTGTAAATTTCTCTTTAAACTTAAGATGGTTGCAAGGTGGCTGCCGAAGCTCCAGCATCAAATCTCCACAGGACAGCATCCCAAGCAGAAAAAAAGTGGAAGAAGGGCCAGGAGGAAACTATTTTTCTTTTTTGGAAGATCTCACCGTTGATTACGGATGAACACTTTCCCAAGAAGGCTCCAGCAGACTTCCCCTTTGTAGAATCGCAACATATATGCCTTTCACCCCAGTCGTTTCTGACCAGGGGAATGTGAGTGTTTTTGACCAACTGCGACCTGTGTTTTGCAGCTGGGCACAAATCTGATGTTCTGTTGGGAGGGAGAGGCGGTGGGAGTGTCTCCTCATCTCCACTTCGTCATGTTGGGTAGGATTGTTGACTCCAATTTGTAGATGAGTGAACTGGTGAGAGGGTAAATTGCCCAAGTTCATGGGTTTCAACTTGACTGGGCTGTGGGATGCCCAGATATCCGTTCCTGGGTGTGTCCGTGAGGGTGTTTTCTCGAAGACACTAGCGTTTGGATTGGTGGGCCAGCAGGGCAGACGGCCCTTCCCAGTGCGTGTGGGCATCACTCAGGCAGCAGAAGGCCTACCTGGAACAGCTTGGGCCTGGGTGCTTGAGCTAGGAGGCCAATGCCCACCTGCCCCCAGCACTCCTGGGCCTCAGGACTTCTGGCCCAGGTTTGCCAGGGCTTCAGCTCACAAAAGATCCACTGGTCAACACCACACGCGGGGTGGCAGAGAAGCCATGGTTTGCAAGGCTGCAAAGTCCAAGATGCACACTTCAGAAGTTTCAGTGTCAGCCGGGGGCCTGCACCCTACCTCTTCTCATGTGGGGAAACCCACGCAAGCAAGACCCCACATAGACTAAAAAAGTCCTCCCATGAGGCACCAATCCTTCCCATGAGGCTCTGCCCTTGGGCCCTGGTCACCTCCCGGAGCCCCGCCTCCTCCTGCCCTTAGCTTGGGGGTTAGGATTTCAGTGGGTGGATTTGGGGAGGACTTCTTAGCCTCCATGACAACATGAGCCAATGTCGTGTCTCAGGAGAACCGTCAGCGAGACAGCTCGTGGCTCTCCAAGCAGCTGGGACGCAGCTACCCGCCGCCTAACTCCAGTTGTCAGCTCTGAAATTAGGGTGTTTTCCTGGAAAACCCACACGATCAAGAGCCCACATAGACTAAAAACAGAGAGTTCTAAGAGCTCATAACATTAACACTACAGGGGCCGGCACTGTGGTGCAGTGGGTAAAGCCACCGTCTGCAGTGCTGGCATCCCATATGGGCACAAGTTCGAGTCCCGGCTGCTCCAGTTCCAATCCAGCTCTCTGCTGTGGCCTGGGAAAGCAGTGGAAGATGGCCCAAGTCCTTGGAACCCTGCAGCTGCGTGGGAGACCTGGAAGACGCTCCTGGTTCCTGGCTTCAGATGGGCCCAGCTCTAGCTGTTGTGGCCATTTAAGGAGTGAACCAGCCGATAGAAGACCTCTCTCTCTCTCTGTCCCTCTCTCTGTAACTCTGCTTCTCAGATAAATAAATAAAATAAAATAAAAAAGATATCCACATGCAGTATTGGAAAGCCTGGGGTCCATTCCCAGCTCCAGCTTCTGACTCCAGTTTCCTGCCAATGCAGTCCCTGGGAGGCAGCCATAGTGATTCAAGTAATTGGGCTCCTGCCTCCCATGTGGGAGACACTGGGCCTCGCAGCTCCTCCATCTCTGCCTTCCCAGGCCTCCAAAGGGTTGAGAAATAAACGTGGTTGTTTAAAAGCCACCCCGTGCATGGGTAATTGGGTCTCAGCCAGATAAAACACACATGCATCTCGTGTGCAAACCAGTACTGTTTGCAGGCGCTGTGTTACTCTGTGCAATGACCTACTCGGGGCCCAGGCAACCCAGGGAGGCAGGCGAAACTGCCTCCACTTTGCACACGAGGGAACTCAAGCTCACGGGCTAAGATGCAGATGCTCAGAGCAGGTCTGACCGAGGCCACTGAAGCCTTGCTTTCCCCCGACACAGGAAAGGGGCTGCTGGCAGGGGCTCCTGTCCTCACCCAGGCTTCCAGCCTGAATCCTGCAGACCACGGGCAGGGCTTCTGGTCCTGGTACGAGGCTGCCCACAGCTGCAGCTGGGAGCTGGCTGCCGGCTCCCTGGAAAGCCTCCGGCTAGTTCTGTCCTCCCCAGCTTCTCCGAGGCTCTGTGGACGGCCTGACGGTGGACAGCAGAGGGTGAGGCATCAGGGCTGTGGGCTTGTAGCCAGCGTCTGGCCAGCTGTGGTCCATCAGCCGGAATGTCACCCGAGCCTCCGCCTGCCTGGTGCCTGGGGTGTCCAGGAGCAGAGGCTGTGCCAGCTGCTGGCTGGGGGCCAGAGGGAGGCTGATGTGGGCCAGGCTGCTCCAGCAGGGCCCCCACACCTGGCGCCCGGAGTCACGGCCTGCCGGGAGTTGTCACAGAGTGATAAGAGGCCACAGCTGGGGGGATTTGAGAGCCTGCATGGCCCAGGGGTTTGTAAACCCAGTAACAGGAGGAGCTCTCTTCCAGGGAGATTCATCTCCCTGATCTGGCTGCCTGGGAGAGCAGAAACATTGAGGACCGAGGGTGATGGGAGGCAGGGCCCAGAGCCCAGGCACTCTGACTCTCAGTGTGGCCCGGAGCCCAATGGGGGGCGGTGTGGAGCCCACTGGGGCCAGGAGAGCTCCGTGTCCATCCAGAGACGCCTCGGGGAAGCTCTGCCCAGTCACTTTGAGATGATTTCTGCAGCAGGTGGTGTTGCCAGAGGTTTGAGCCCACACCTGAGAATTCCCACCCATGAGCTAAGAGGCTGGATTTCAGTGGGGTCGGCTGCACGCCTCCCTGCACAGGCTGGGAACCGGGGGTGTCCGGGTAGGAGCTTCTTCCAGGCACACCATGGAAGAGCACAGAACCAGCTTCTTTTGGCTCTGGTTGCAAGGTTTTGGGACTTGAGAAAAACATGATAGGCGGTCCCCAATGCGTGGACTGGGCTCCCTCATAATTGAGAGTTTGTTCCTGCCTCTAATGGACAGGGGGATTTAGCATAAGGGACAGCCCCTGCTGGGCTAGGCGAGAGGGACAGCGGAGACTCCGGCTGGGTGGGGGTCACATCCTCCTAGGAATGTTTTCCCGCTGTGCCTCCCAGAAGAGAGACTGGACTCCATCAACGCCCTGAACTGTGGCAGGCTTCAGGACCATGCTGGTGTTGTGTGGAGCCCCATTTTCCCAGCCCTCTTGAAGGAGTTATTCCAATTCCCAGTGCGTGCTCACGTGGTGGATTCACCAGGCCACCACTAGGCTGTTTGGGGTGCTGTGGACTGCAGGCAGCTGGAAGGCTGGCTTGTCCTCACGCTCAAGACTCTCAACTGGGTAAACTCAGACAGGTCAACCTTGGCGATCCTCGAATGCCTTCATGAAGCAGGTGTCTGTCTGAGCGTGTTACCTGCCTGGTCTTTGAGGCCACACAGTGAAAACTTCATGCACAAGGTAGGCTTTTCACACTACCTTCTCCTTTTAGCCATTTGAATCGATTACGGTGCAATGCACGGTGCACCTGCTTCTGCATCTCCCCAGCTGCCTCTAATGAACTAGAAGAGGGTGGTGCCAACAAACATGGACCCCTCCAAGTCCCCCTCAGCTTGCTCCTGCTGTGTGACCTTGGGCAAGGAACAACCTCACGCTCACGTTTACCCGTGAGATAATGAGAACAGGCGCCCGAAATGCTTCGCACAGTGCCCGGCACACAGCAAACAGACAGTCACCTACCTGTGCTAGTGTAAGGCATGCAATGAGTTGACCGGAGAAGCAGAGTCCATGGGCAGAAGCCAGGCAGCCAGTACAGGGAAAAGCAAGAAGTTGGCTCACCCTTAAAAACAGGGCAAACGAGAAATAGCCATGCTTCTCTGAGCTTAAGCATGGGTTTCTATACTTACACGAATCCTCCTTAGGAGCCAAACCTGGTGAGGATGGTAACTCAGATACCCAGTGATGCTGGGCAGGAGGAGGTGGAGGCAGAGGGGGGAGGCTGGCAGAGAGGCCAGCAGCATGTCTCTTCCCCCCAGGGCTCACTTTGAGAAAGTCACCTGCTGTGTCTGCAGGGACCTGGAGCAGACTCACTCCCCAGGGGCTGGGCCAGCACATGGATGTCTGGGCAGAAGTCATAGGGGGCTGTTGTAGTTGGATAGAAGATGGGAGAGTGGGCTTTGGGCAGCGATAGCAGGAGGGGACAGCGGTGCAGAACGTGTATGAGGCATTTTCAATGTGCGTGTGAGACAGCGAGAGGGTGGGAGCCCAGTCACTAACCGGGATGTATCCTCGCCACTCCGGTCCTCCCTCACTGTCCATGGGGAGTGCCATCGGTGCCTTGGGGCAAGTCTCTGCTGCACCAGCCCTCTGCAATACCCAGTGCTGGCGACCTGTGACAACGCCGGTGAGGATGTCGAGATGACACCAATAACAACGGCAACCTCTGAGTGCATTCTCTTTCTGGACCTGCTACCTCGGCACTCTTGTCTGATTCTCACCACCACCTGACAGGCAGGTAATGTGATTGTTCCCAGATGAGAAAGGTGTGGCTCATCGCCCAAGGTCACCCAGGTCCCTGCTCTCCTCTTGGCTGTGTCCTGCCCCCTTAGCCCCTCAAGCATGGAGGTTGCCAGCCCATGCCCACTCCCTTCAGCAGGTGGTTCTTAGGCTCCTCGTTGGTATCAGATGGAGACCGAGTGCCCAGTTCATCCTGGGACTCTGCTTGGCAGAGGATGGGCAGCCCTTCCTTTGTCCTTTAGTCTTGCTGTGTTTCCCTTTTTCTTTTGATCTTCCGTGGTCACTTCTTGGTTCTTCAGTGGGAGCCTCTTGCAGCCTGTACTCACTTTATGTGTTGGATGCAAGTTATTTACAAAGCCCAGGTCTCCTCCCTTGCTGGGCTGGCCCCAGGCTCACCATCACAGCAAGGTCCCAGTTGGACTTAATTACCCTCGCCAAGACCTTGTGCAAAAATCACCCAAGAACGATCTTGGTAATTTCTTCCAAACGATGAGTTATCTATTTGCCTGCTTTTTAATTTTTTCTCTCCCTGATGGTGAAGGGATTGGGAGGGGAAGGGGAGGCAGAGTTCATTCATGCAAATTTATTTACCACGTCTCAGATCCTTTTCTCCCAGGGGGCCTTCGAAATTCCGACAGAACATGTGTAGCTCCCCATCACCCTTCTTGGAGGACACTGGCGCCATGCTGGGGGGTCAGAGACGGGACAAGCCGCTCCCAGAAGGAGCTGAGCGAGCAGCGATCAGGAGCAGAACAGGTGTGGGTTCAGGGCCGACATCCCCACGGAGCCAGCAGGCTCAGGGCCCAGGGCCCACCCTGCGTGTGGGAGCCTGTGGGGATGTCTTCATTTCCTTTAAAATCTGGAGAAAGTAGATACAATCAAAGCTGGATCACACTGGTCTTTGTATGAACAGGGCTGTAAAATACAGTGATTGATATTGTTTTATGGCAGAAGGAGCCCAGTGAAGTCAGAAGTGCTGGGGGCCCAGGGAGCCCCAGGTCCACCCACCTGCCTCTGTCCTTGCCAAGGCCACGGCCCCTTCCCCCCTTCAGGTCCCTCAGCCTGTCTTTCTAACTCCCCTCATCTCTCCTTCTGTCTTAGGAATCCATGGTGAACCCCCAAACAGGAAGTGTCCATCTTTCTAAGGAGCAGCCTGGCTGACTCCACACAGGGCTCTGAACTGCGTGGCTGTCTTCGCTTCTCTCTATTGTCTTAGGAGCTGCTCAGCCTTACTGTGAACCACCTCGCTGCTTCTATACCAATAAAAAGGCAAAAACAAAAAAAATCCTCACCAAATGATAGAAAAGGGAGGGGATGTTGCAAAAACTCAAAGGTCATAGCCTCCAAACCAGTCTTCAGCTGCAGAATATTTATTTAAAAAAATACAGGAAAGCATTTGCAAAGAGAGAGGTTGAGAAAGAGAGCGAGAGATTGGCTCTCGGAGATCCTGGAAGGTTTTGGCATATGGGGGCTCCCTGTAGCTGCTGATCCAACTCAGGTGTGCTCAAAACTGGGGTCTTCCCTGTAGCCACGGGGGCTTGTGTGTGGCAGAGCCCATCTTGTCCCCTGAGGTTCCTGGTGTTTTTTTTTTTTGTAAAGATTTATTTTATTAATCTGAAAGGCAGAGTGACACACACACACACACACACACACAGACACAGGTGAGAGCGATCTTCCATCTGCTGGTTCACTCCCCAAGTGGCTGCAAAGGTCAGAGCTGAGCCAGGCTGAAACCAGGAGGCCAGAATTCCATCCAGGTCTCCCAGGTGGGCCATCTGCTGCTGCTTTCCCGGGCCCCACCAGCCAGGAGCTGGATAGGAAGTGGAGCAGCTGGGACTTGAGTGTCACGGCTGTGGGGCCCCACGACGGTACCTTTTCCACATGCATTTTCCTAGACCATACTTGAGAAACGTCGCGTGTCTTGGTTGCAAGAATTTGTGGCTGCCTCTTAGCAGCCACAGGTTGTAGCCTAGCGAAATGAGTTTTAAGGGCAGGGCAAATGCAGAGATCTCACTCACCATGCATTGTGAATCTGGAGCCGCGTATTTTGCTTCTGCTTTAGAGAAAACTTGCAGGAAAGTAACTGGCCCTTCCCTCCCCCTCCTCTCCCTTGGCCCCTCCCCTTGCTTATCTCCTTCCTGCCCTGGACTCCTGGGTCCCCCAGTTCCAACAGGAAGCCTGCACCCTGCACTGTCTTGGGCAGGCTGGCGCTCAGCATGAAAGGAGGAGGAGCCAACAATCCTTTTAAAGCCCCAGAAGAATGTTTTCAATTACACTTCCCTTGTGTCTTCCAGGGTCTGGCTTAGCAGGCTGATGGCAGCTGCTGAGGGCTACAGCAGAGACAGAGGCTAGGAGCCGGTGACAGCAGAGGCGAACTTGGTCATGAACATAAAAGATGCTTTCATAAAAATGTCATTATGCAGATACCCACAGAAAGGAACAAAAACATGTACAATTCCACCACACATGGCAGCAGTCTGCAGTGTGTCCTTGCTGAGCATTAATGCTTGGGTCCAGGATCATTAAAAAGTTTGTGGGAAAATGAAACTAAAAGATAAGTTAGGGGTTGTCCTTGTGGTGCAGCTGGTTCGAGTTCTGGCTGCTTCTGGGACTTCCGATCCTGTTCCCTGCCTGGGAAAGCAGTGGATGATGGCCCAAGTGCTCTGGCCCCTGCACCCACGTGGGAGACCTGGAAGAAATTCCTGGCTCCTGGCTTCAGCCTGGTCCAGTCCGACACTGCAGTCATTTGGGGAGTGAACTAGTGGATGGAAAATCTCTCTCTCCTCTCTGTCTCTCCCTCTCTCTCTCTCTTTGTAACTCTGCCTCTCAATAAACAGTTTTTTTTTTTTTACATGATAAGTTAATTTTTGTGCAACCAGACTTGCAAAGCAGGCATTGTTTTTTCATTAAGAACTTCATGGAAAATGTGTGTTACAAATATCTACACATGGATTCTGAAAAATTTTTTGCACTAAAATTAACCGATCTTTTCATTCTATTTCCATGCACTTTGTGAATCACCCTCACATAAGCACATGTACACACGTATTTATCTAGATACTCACCTATCTTTCCTCCTGTAAACTTTGAATGTATAGAAGTGAAAGCGTATTTAATATGAAATTCTCATCTGTTTTTCATCATTCTTTCCTTTCTCTCTTTTTTCATGTTGCTGTCAAGGTTTTTCTGTTATGAAATCCTCTATATCATGTTGTCATCCCTACAAGTTATTCCTGCCATTGGATATACAGTAATGAATTTAATATCCTCACACTGCACACCGTTTGGGCTTGGTTTATTTCCCACTGCCTCGCTATCATCAAGGTGCAGAAGCATTTGCATATGTAGTCCAGGGGTGGGATTTGTGTGTAGGCGAGAAGGATGGGAAAGGGTGAGAGCTCTCTGTGTTCAGCTCCTGCTTGTCGCTCTCCCTCCTGTTCAGGAGGGAGCCAAGAGCCTCTGCTGCGCCTTTGTGCCTGGGGCCTCAAGGGGTTCTTTCTTCCTGTCTTTTGTTGGAGTCAATCTCAGTTTATTGCGGGGATTATGCAAAGAACAAGGGCGAAGAGGCTTTGTGTGAGGCGTGAGTGTGGAGTCATAAAAGGAAGTGGAGAGAGAGTGTGGAAGGATGCCAGTTTGCCCCTGACGATGCCTCCTGGGGTGGCAGGACCTGCTGGGGTTGTGGCGAGCTGACCCTGGGCACCCGGCTCTCAGCCTTGACATATAGTCCCGACTTGAAGCCAGACACGGAAGCAGGGGGCACTGTCTCCAAGAGGCCATGCCGGCTTGATGAAGGGAGCCCTCGGTGCCCACTGCGAAGCTGGGAATTAAGCTTCCTGGATTCCTCCCCGGGGGTGGGGGGCTAGGACAGAGAGAGGAGGCTCCTAAAAGGACCAAGACTATTCCCCTCACCCTCTTCTGAGTAGGATAGGGTGGGGATGCTGTTGTGGGGTGTCTAGGTAGGTAGCTTAGGTCTGTAAACCCATAGTGTGATGCTATCCCCCCTCTACCTGTCAATCAAAACACCCTTCCTGGGGTGCACCTTCTTTATCCGGGACCGAAGTGGGGACTCCATGAAAATACAGGTATTACGCTTCTTATGGTACTTGTGGAGGCATCATGAGATTCCCAGGGGGCTTCACGCCAGTGGAGGGACCACCCTCTCCCTCATAAAAGAGGCCAAAAACCAGGGTGAGCCCTCTCTTTAGCCACTACATCGGTGCACACTCTCTCTCTCCTGTCTCCCACCCCTTCTCCCTTTGGGCAAACCTCTGGCCACTGCGCACTCATAATGGGTATTTCTCTGTGCAGATGAACCCATGTGCATGCAGATACGTGCATTCATTATTTATTTATTTATTTTTATTTTATTTTATTTTTTATTTTTTATTTTGATTTAAAGGTTATGACGTATGTTGATATTTCTTGCATATTCACATCTATACGGTAAGAAACTTGTCCCATGATTGGCATTCCAGTACACATCTTAGCACATGCTTGGAAATATTTCATTGAGTTGCCTTCCTAAGAAGTGGGATTGCTTTGTTAAAGGACATATATACACCTGTGTGTGTGTGTGTGTGTGTGTGTGTGTATAAAGAGATTTCAAAGAGTTCATGGAAAAGGGAATTCAGAGATGATAATTCTACTTTGGCACAAAAAATCTTGAAATCCATGCACAGTTTAATGTTTCCATGAACTTCCTTGAACTTCTTGTAAGCATGGATTTCAAAATGTGTTTGCACCAAATTAAACTTATCTTTGAATTCCATTTTTCATAAACTTAAAAAATTGTTTGAGAGGGAGAGAAAGAGAGAGCGAGAGCGAGAGAGAGAGCGAGAGAGCGAGAGAGCGAGTTCCCATTGCTTGCTTTACTTTCCAAATGCCAGTAATGGTTGGGGCTGGGTGGGAGCTGGAGCTGGAGCTGGAGCTGGAGCTGGAGCCAGAGCCAGGAGTACAATCCCTAAATCCCAGTTACGTGAGCCATCACCCCTGCTTTCAAGGTCTGCATCAGCGGGAAGCTGGAGTCAGGAGTCAGCATCAGGAATTAAACTCAGGCACGCTGATGTGGGACGTGGGTGTTGTAACCTTTAAGCTAAATGATGGCTTCCCCCACAGATGTTTGAAGTATCTTCATGTGTGTGTGTCTCTGTGTGTGTGTGTGTGTTCCAATTCTTATATGTTTTCATTTGAAAAGCAGAGAGACAAAGAGCCAGACAAAGAAGATCATTGATCTTCTGCTTCACTCCCAAATGCCTACAAAACTGGGATGGGGCCAGGCCAAAGCCAGGAGCCCGGAACTCAGTGTGGACCTCCTCCATGGGTGGCAGGGATCCCAGTACTAGAGTGATCACCTGCATTAAGAGGAAGGAGGGATCAGGAACAGAGCCAACACTCAAACACAGGCTCTCTGATGTGGGATGCCAGTGTCTACAGCAGCGTCTTCATTGCTGTGCCAGTTATTCATCATCATAAGCACATATACACATTTTAAAGACATAAATTGTGTTGTGTATATTTAACGCATACTTGGTGCCAGAGACGTATCTAGTATAACGGTTACTGTAGGGGAACAAATGAACCTGTCCATCATCTCACACCGTTTTTCCTTCTCCTGTGGCAAGAGAGGCGCTTGTCTACTCACCTAGCAGAAATATTGACTACACTACACTGTCGTTAACTACAAGGCTCATGTGGTCTGAGAGGCCCTTTGACTTGTTCATCCTATGTACTGGCTACATTCTCTGTTCTAGACAGGTCCTCTTAACAAAAGGCCTTTTAAATTATCCTCAAGAAAGGCTGACTTCATTTTCAGACTTATCGGTAGAATCCAGGAGAGCTTGTTCCCAACACAGCAGTTGCTGGTCCATGTCGGTGTGGGGATCTGGATGAATTGCTGTCTCCGAAGGGGGTGGTTTCCTGATCACATACTGGTTTGCGTTCTGCAAGGAACTCCTTGGGATCCTTTCTCAACCAGGGTTCCATGGGAGAGTAAGCCCCGTGACTGTTTCCAATCACCGTGAGGTCGGTACGTCCCAGCAACCAACCTAGGTATATGGGGAAGATGTTAGTGTGACTCTTACAAGGTTTGCCTTGAGCCAGACTTGTTCCCGGAAGGGATCCTGGCCTGGAATGGGTACTACAGCCTGGCTCTTAGGCCCAGTTCATTGACTGCAGAAGTTGTGGACGTGCAGGGGGCCACGGTCTGCTTTGGGAGCTGTCCAGCTTCAGCCGCCATCTTGGTCCTGCAACTTGAAGCCCATGGTTTGTGATCTTGGACTGTTTGCTTGTTCTTTTCATTCCGGTATCTACATTAGTTCATAACTCCCTTTACAATGTGGAAGAATTTTGGTTTCTTTAATTCAGCACCAGGTGCAAAGCAACCGCATCTGATTTATGTCCTGGTTTCTTTGTTGCCCCATCCTGCACTCCTCCCTTCACACAGGCAGCTACGTGAGTCCACCTCTGGGGTATATGCGCATGCTTCCTGTTAATCATTGCCTGGAGTCACTCTCAAGTCTCCTGAGAAGTTTAGCTGTGCTTTTGCTACTCAAGGAGTTTCTGAATCCCGTCTTGCACCATTAGGGGGTCTAGATACACTTGGCTTTTCACCTCCTCTTATTGCAAATACCTGAGATCTTTCTGTGCTCTGTGATTTCTGCGTGTAAGCCAGCCACCTCTTTCCAGAAGGGAACTCTTTCTTATCGTATCTTGCCAAATTCAGAAATGCCAACCAACACATAGCTAATGCTTTTCTGTCTGACCCCATCCCTGTCCCCACGGGTCAGTAGGCACACGGTCTGTCTTTCAACTCACTTGAGATTACAGACTTTGCCAATGTGTTATCTCCATAACACACAGGCTTCCAGTCAGCCCCATTGTCTCATTGCTGCTGCTACTGCCTGCTAAGCCAGTTCTGCTTCCAGTAATCAGCTTTCTACCATGAGGAAGGGCAAGTGCTGAACAAATGGCCTCAGATCCCCATGGCTTAAGGTAATCACAGTTTCTTTGCTCAGGCAAAGACAGCCTGCTCTGTAGGAAAATCTAAAAGAACCGTAGTAGTGAAAATGTTGTGATACTGAGGGGCTAGACAAAACACACGAAGACCAGAATCAGAAGGGCAAATGCAGAAGCATGGGTTTTCATGCGCTCTGGATCAGCTCTTTCTCCAAGCGACCATGCTAGGATCAAGGTTTCCTCCATGATGTATAACACCACCTACATGCGGCCACCAAGGTTGCAGCAAATGGGAAAGAAAGACAAAGGTTGTGTTATTGTCATTGTTTTTAAGTAGGGCCAGACCTGGGGGTGTCTTACATCCCTTCCCTCCCCTCCTCGTCAAATGACTCCATCCAGATGTGAAGCAGCTGGGAGGTATAGGCCACTTAGGAGAGTGCAAACTGGGTGAGGTTAGGATTTAGTCCAACGTTTACACACAGCAGACATTCAACAGATGTTTGATACCTTATGCTTTGAATTTTCCATCTACATCTACTTATCGTTTTCTTTATTCTTTTTGCTTTTGATGTTCTACTTAAAATCATTTAAATTTGAAGTTTATATAAATCTATTTTAATTTTTATACTAAAATATTATAATGGTCCAAAATTATTTTTAAAGGATGGAGAGGTAGAAGGATTTATCTTTTTTATTTTTCAAATAATTAATCAATTTTGCCCCAAGACTATATTGAACGGATTATTTTTTGCTGTGCTGTATATGGTTGTATTAAATTCTAAAATATAGTTGGGCTTGTATCTGTGTTTGCTGTCTGTTTCTGGTTTTTGTCTAGGCCAACACTGCTGTTTCAACATTTTCACTACTACAGTTATATTAGATTTTTTGAGATTTATTTATTTATTTGAAAGGCGGAGCTATAGACAGAGAAACATAGGCAGAGAGAGAGAGAGAGAAAGAGAGAGAGAGAGCAAAAGTGCAAAAGGTCCTCCATCATCCGGTTCATTCCCCAAAAGGCCACGACAGGTTGGAGCTGAGCTGATCTGAAGCCGGAAGCCAAGAGCTTCTTCCAGGTCTCCCATGTGGGTGCAGAGGCCCAAGGACTTGGGGCATCTTCTGCTACTTTCTTGGGCCAGAATCCGAAGTAGAACAGCTGGGACTCAAACCGGTGCCCCATATAGGATGCTGGTGCCACAGGCGGAACCTTAACCCCCCTATGCCACAGCGCCAGCCCCATGTGAGATTTCATTTATTTATTTTTTAAAAGATTTATTTATTTGAAAGTCAGAGTTACACAGTGAGAGGAGAGAGAGAGAGAGAGAGAGAGAGAGAGAGAGACAGAGAGACAGAGAGGGAGAGAGGGAGAGAGGTCTTCCATCCGCTTGTTCACTCCACAGATGACCACAACGGCCGGAGCTGCGCTGGTCTTAAACCAGGAGCCAGGAGCTTCTGGGTCTCCCATATGGGTGCCAGGGCCCAAGGACTTGGGCCATTTTCTACCGCTTTCCCAGGCCATAGCAGAGAGCTGGATTGTAAGTGGAGCAGCTGGGTCTCGAACCGGCTCCCATATGGGATGCCGGCTTTACCCACATACTACAGCACCAGCCCCCCATGTGAAATTTTAATATCTAGCACAGTATCTCCTTTATTTATTTAATTAAAAACCTCTTGATTTTTTAAAGATTTTTTTGTTATTTATTTGAAAGTCAGAGTCACAGAGAAAGGATGAGAGAGAGTGGGGGAGGGCAGAGAGAGAGAGAGAGAGACAGAGAGAGAGATATCTTTCAACCATTCGCTGGTCACTCCCTAGATGGCCACAATGGTTGGGGTGGGAGCAGAGGCTCGAGCACTTGGGCCCATCTCCACTGCTTTTCTCAGATGCATCATCAAGGAGCTGGATGGGATGTGGAGCAGCCGGGACTCAAACCGGCGTCCTTAAGGGAAGCCAGTGCCACAAGCAGCGGCTTAACCCGCTACGCCACAACACTTCCCCCCACTTATTCGTTATTGTTCAAGATGAATATTAAAGTACTTTTGGACAAATGAAAAAATGCCTTAGAAATTTGGGTTGAAATATTTGAATATTCATGACTTACTTTGAGGTCAACTGTCATCTCTACATTTTGATTCTTCCTAAAGTGGAATCTGCCACATCTTCTAATCGTTTTCAAGTCTGTAATGCTTGTCTTTAGCCAAGACTTTCAGCTATGTTTTTGCATATCAGTTAATTTTTGTTATGACTATTCATAGGTACTAATATATAGATTTTTCTTGCCATTACAGTGTTACCACTTGTAATGCTATTACCTGATACTGCTGGCCTACAGCAGTACTCCATTGTTTATAGTGCATTTATTCCCCCATTGGCCATCTTGCTGAACACTCTCATTAATTCTAATTACCCTCCCAAGTTCATTCTGTGGGTTTCCCTGATAGGCCACCACATCACTTTCCAATAGCAACACCTTGTCTCTTAATTTACAGTATTTTTCTATGACTTTTTCTTGTTTTATATAGAAATGGATAAATAACAGGGCATTGTACCTGTTTGCTCTCTGTTTGACCCTACGTCATTCTGCATGTGATTTCACAACACATGTGTCATGGCAGTTCATTGTTGAGGACATTAATGATAAAAACTTTCAGAGTCAGATCATTCAGGGTTAAAGCCTTAAAATTTTGTTTTCTGAGGTCATTTTCAAAGCTTTTAATGTCTATTATTCTAAATAGGTTACAGTACTCAAAGTTAAGGATGTAAGATGCATTTTTCTAAATTATTTTTATCTTGAAATTCTTTTTTAAAAATAAAAATATAAGCAATTTTTAAAAAGCATTTACTTATTTATTTATGTGAAAGACGGAGACACAGAGGGAGAAGGTATCATTCTATCCCTGCTAACCAAGACCTCTCATCAATTATGGACGCTCCTTCATATTGAATCAACTCTATCAAGATAATCGTGTGATTTTTCTCCTTTGAACTGCTCATATAACAGATTCATTTCCTAAAAGCAAATCATCCTTTCATTTTTAGAAAAGAACTTATCTTGGTTGTGTATTGTAATTTTGATTTCTGGATACAGTTAGCTTTCTTTCATGCATTTGTATTTGTTAGAGATACTGTCCTGTGGCTGATTAGACAGACTTACCTCTCCAGTCACAGGCACAGGGAATTGAAAATAATACAGGTCTCAAAATCCTATTTTCTTTTTTTAAAGATTTATTTATTTATTTGAAAGTCAGAGTTACAGAGAGAGAGAGAAAGAGAGAAAGAGACAGAGAGAGAGAGAGAGAGAGAGAGAGAGAGAGAGGTCTTCCATCCACTGGTCCACTCCCCAATTGGCTGCAATGGCTGGAGCTGGGCTGATCTGAACCCAGGAGCCAGGAGCTTCCTCTAGGTCTCCCATGCAGGTGCAGGGGCCCAAGGACTTGGGCCATCTTCTACTGTTTTCCCAGGCCATAGCAGAGAACTGGATTGGAAGTGGAGCAGCCAGGACTTGAACTGGTACCTGTATGGGATACCGGCACCACAGGCGGCAACTTTACCTGCTACGCGACAGCACTGGCCGCATTTACCTTGGATTTTAACCCAACACACACAGAGGAACTTCAGACCGATTCTCCCAGTCTATTGACTTTACCACCCCTTTAATGGCATCACAGCCCCAGAGATTTGCTGCATTTGCTGAAGAAAAATTGTGCTTCTGTCTGATCCCTGCTGCTTGAGGGTCAGTTCCTGGCTGGCAGAGCCTGGCGCTCAGGGTAAAGGTGTGTTCTTCCTGCACCGTGATGGACAGCCTGGGAACATCATTGTCCAAGGGCTGGGAGGAGGAGCCAGACGTCAGGGACCCTGGCTTTCCTTAGCTTCTCATTATTCTGTTGGAACATTCTAGACTTTCTCCACATACTTATGTAGGGGACACAAAATTTCCTTCTATTCTCCTAGGGTTTAGGTTTGGGTCTAAAAATTAGCTGGAAGTAAGACAGATTAATGGCGAAAAGAAAACATGTAAATACGAGTTTCTATTTTTATGTGTTCACGGAAGTCAGAAAGAAGGTGTTAGTGTTAGCTATTTTGTTGGTCCCAAAAGCTTATATACCTTTTTACCCAAAGATGGATAAAATATGGGGAGCTGACAGGACAAAGGGGTTTGGACTAGATGCAGTGATTTGTGGGACAGTGACTAGGAAATTTACGGGGGAACTGGCGGTTGATAAGGGTAATTTCAGTAGGTTTGTTTGTACAGGTCCCAGTGGCTGGTGATAAGAATGGCTTTCTCTTCCTGGTAGGCGAAAGGCACCTTTCACGTGGGAAATTTTGTGACCTGCTGTTCAGTACAAAGGGGAGGCCCAGAGCTTGCGTGCTGTCTCCCATGTGCCTTCAGTTAGAAGGAATCACTACGCCAAAGCATCAGGCTTAGGGGTGGCACTCACCGACAGGCCTGTTCCACCAAGTCCGTGCTCCCGGGAGATACCTAATGTGGTCCTAACCTAGGGGCTAAGGTTGTAGGGCAGTCGTGGAAGTGTCTAGGGCACCCTTCAGGGGCCATGAGGCTGCCATCTCTCTGGGACACCCAGGCAATGGCAGTACCCTTGGCACCTGGGGGGATTGACCGGGGTTTTCTGTAGGATTTGAGAAGTCGGTGGGGACATGGAGGCTGGAGGAATGCAGAGACCACATACACACAAATGGCAACCCCTGCCTTCTTTTTTTTTAAAGATTTATTTATGTATTTGAAAGTCAGAGTTACACAGAGAAGGAGAGGCAGAGAGAGAGAGAGAGAGAGAGAGAGAGAGAGAGAGAGGTCTTCCATCCGCTGGTTCACTTCCCAGATGGCCACAATGGTCAGAGCTGCACTGATCCAAAGCAAGGAGCTTCCTTTGGGTCTCCCACATGGGTGCAGGGGCCCAAGGACCTGGACCATCTTCTACTGCTTTCCCAGGCCACAGCAGAGAGCTGGACAGGAACTGGAGCAGCCGGGTCTTGAACCGGCGCCCATATGCAATGCCAGCACTGTAGGCGGCGGCTTTACCTGCTATGCCACAGCGGCAGCCCCGCTCCTGCCTTCTTGCTCATGCACCTCCAAGGTCTATTCAGAGAAGGAAGCTATCCTTGAACAACACTTGAAAAAGTCTCTACCTGCATAAATAAAACAGTGTCTAGCTGTTCCAGGGTCAGTAGCGTCTGAGTCGGAGACTTTACTCTGCCTTTTCTAACTGGCTATGTGAACGTGGACCTGTCACTTCCTCTTTTGGAATCTTAGTGGCCTCATCTGTAAAATGGCGGTTGGGGAATTGCTGTGGGAATTTAAATGGGTTTAAAGCACTTTGATCAATGTGTGGAACAGTGAAGACCATGCATTATGGTCCTCGTTAAGCACAAGAGCAAATATGTGTGTCCAGGATTCACAGGCACTAAGAGTTCCTGATATATGTCCAGTGCTTTGTACCTTGCAAAATGTTCTCACTGTAATGGCTCCTGTTGAACCTCACAGAAGCCCTGGCATAGGTTTAAAGAGCTTGTGTGGCTCACGTGGAATTACCTAACGAGTAGGGCTGCCACAGGATGCAGAACCAGATGCAGAACCAGAAGATTCGCTGGTGACTTCTCTGCCTCCCCAGTCCCTGGAAGTCAGGATGTCCAGACTGTAAGGATAATTTAATTTCAGCCTGTGTTATTCAGCTGGATGTTTGAAAAAATCCATTTCTCAAGATGATGACAGAAGCCTGTAAAAGCCAGCTGGCCAAATTAGAAAATTATATTTATGTTTCACTTCCAATAGTTCTCAGTTTGGGGAGTTCCTCATTCTATAGGATTTGTGCATTTGATTTATTCCATCCAATTGACCTTTAGATGCGTCCCTGTGGTAACTTGTAGAATTTGTGTGATTTCTGTTCCCTAAATTCGTTAGCTAGGAGGTGGAGAACCTCCAGGCTTAGTCTGGTCCGGTTATAAACAAGCTTTAAAAACCCAGGTTTTCAGATTCATACTTCATCATAATTATCCCCTGCAAATATGATTACATCTTCTTCTGACAGCAAATCCTCTGGTTCACAAGGGCACAAGAGCATTCGGGTGGCTGGTACTAGAAGAACTAGACAGGCTGTCTATCTCATGAGTTCATTCTCCAGTTGGGGACAACGTGACTTAGCAGAGGACTGACTCATGTCTAAGAATTCAGGGTTCGCGACTCCCATTTCTTTCTTGTTTCTGCCACAACGTGGAGCCCTCTAAGACCTGAGGCGAGAGTTGGGTATAAAAAGTAGGCAAAGGAATCCGAGGAACCCTGGAGAGATGCTGGAGGGTTGGGGATGGGCAAGAAAAGAGGGTAGAGAAGGAGGGATGGGAAGCCCTTTGGCACTTGAAATGTTGACCTCAGGGGTCCGGACAAAGATGAGGGCTACTTGGGGTGACGGGTGTCCAAAGTCTTGCCAAGGCATGGGCGGGAAGATATATTTTTATCTCTTTCTACCAATAGTTAATGAATCTTTTAAAAACAAACCAGAAATCTCCCTCCTGTTCACTGCGTGTTTCTTCAGGGTTAATGTCTTGTGTTCCTGGTGCAGGGAAGGCCCTAGCGCATTACAAATACTCGGCAATCCTCATGGATCGAACACAGTGTTTTTCCATTTCTAATTCACAATGACCTCTGGTGTGCCTCCCAAGAGAGTGACAGTTCATATAAATGGGACTGAATAAGCCAAAATGCTTTGTAGCCATATGTGTTTACTTGGCTACTGTACAACTGATGGCTTCTATGTTGATTGTTTGAATGTCCTGGAGTAACTGCCCCAGCCAAGATGGTTCTCAACAGTTTTAAGACTCATAATTTTAAAGAAACTCAATTTTGAGGCTGATGCCGTGGCTCACTTGGCTAATCCTCCTCCTACAGCGCTGGCACCCCAGGTTCTAGTCCCAGTTGGCGCGCTGGGTACTAGTCCCAGTTGCTCCTCTTCCAGTCCAGCTCTCTGCTGTGGTCCAGGAGTGCAGTGGAGGATGGCCCAAGTGCTTGGGCCCTGCACCCCATGGGAGACCAGGAAGAAGCACCTGGCTCCTGGCTTCGGATTGGCACAGCACGCTGGCCCTAGCAGCCATTTAGGGGGTAAACCAACGGAAGGAAGACCTTTCTCTCTGTCTCTCTTTCTCACTGTCTATAACTCTACCTGTCAAATAAAAAAAAAATAAAAGAAATTCAATTTTGAAATAAAACCATAGTGATTTTTATCTTAATATCTAAACAACCCTGGGAATGCCACGCAAGCTATGTTCCTTGTGCACCTGCACATGTAGACCCCTGTCTCGAATTTCTTCCTCACTGGTCATCCTCTCTGGCTCCCTTACTGAGCAAGTTGCCCTGTGTATTCCTGAGATGTTCGCTTCCTCTCTTACAAGATGTAACCACTGTGCAATATACACCTTTCTTAAAGACTTACATCGTAGTATTGTAATTGTTCATTTTAGTTCTGTCTCTGCCATTGATCAAAAGCCCTTTGAGGGCACGATGCTTAGCTACATGTTAACTCAGCGACATTATCAGAGCCTAGCACAGATCCTAATGTTTAGTGGACATATAATTATGTCAAAGATTTAATGAAGGCAGAGGAAAAGGGACTGGTTTTTCCTTTCCATTCTGAGATGTTGTGAAATGAAAACTAAGATGGGAGTCATAAACCTGGTTTAATCTTTGACAGTTTATCTCTAAGGTTTAGGGACTGTGGCCTATGCCTTCTTGGCACTGTCTTCTTGGTTGCACACAACAGAATCCTCTCCACTTACTCTAAGAAACTGAAGAACTTAAGACATATCCATCACTCCCAGTGTAGTTGAGAGAGTGGAAGAAACATAGTGTAGCTTGAGCTTCTGGGAACCATGCCAAAAACCACACCGCTGAGCTGAGCCGATGAAGGAATGTCGGTCTCTCTGTGTCAGGAAGTCTCCATCACACTCGCCAGCTGCAGAATCACACTCTTCTGCACAAGTCAGCCCCTGTAAAGGGAGTGCTTAGAGCCTGGCTCTGCTCCATCTGGGTGGTTCCGGACTCTTCTAGTGCAGCTGGGGCGTGTTTTTAGCTTCAGGTAGGCATCCTGGGAGCAGGTTGGTCTGGGAATTGCATGAAGCAATCCACAACATCCACTTCTTAGACCCTCAGAGGGGCAGACATTTGGTGGGTTAGAGGGTCAGTTGGGACAGCCACACCCCATGGTATGGTGCACGTTCAATTCCTGGCTCAGGCTGCTGATTCTAGTTTGCTGCTAATGCACACCCTAGGGGGCAGCAGGTGATGGCTCAAGTAATTGGGTCCCCGCAACCCACGTGAGAGACCTCGGTTGAGTTTCCAGCTCCCAGTTCCTACCCTGGCCCAGCCGTGGATGGTGCAAACGTTTTGGGAGTGAACCAGCAGATGGGAGTTCTGTTTCTCTCTTTTAACATAAATAAATGAAAAATATTAGAAGTTCATTGAAAATGCCTATCATAACCTATGTATTTCCAATTTTTTTGCACCAAAAAGTTATCTTTGAATTCCATTTCCCATGAACCTTTTGCAGTGTTCTTACATAGCATCTCAATGTTTAGCTCTCCTTCACGTCATACTCTTTTTTAAATGAGCTATAAAATGTGTAGCTTTTCTGCTAGAACAGAGACCAGAGAGCTGCTTTATTTCTTAAAGAAGGGAACTGCGGCCTGGAAAGGCGAGCCATGGATCTCTGGGTCTCCAGGCCTCCGTTGCGGTGCCTGTACTGTGTCTCATGTTAAGAAACGATCACAGCAACTTGAGGAACAAAATGCAGGAGTCACAGACACATTGCTCCCAACCCCTTGCCTCCAAGGCTTTGTGTGGGCTCCTCCAGGTCACAGCCGGGAGAGTCTTTTCTTGGCTTACCTTGGACTCAGAAATAGTAACTCTGAAAGCCGAATTGTTTAGAAAAAGCAGGGGAGATGCGGGCATGCATTTCAGCTTTTGAAGATCAATGGTACTATGAAACCCACATAAAAGAATCGCAGTTTGTAGAAATATTAACAAAAGCTTTCAGGCACAAATTATACCCTATGCAATAATATAGTAGAGATTTTAAAATTGAATACTGTCATTGTTATGAGACTACAGTGCCCATACACAAAATCAGATAGAGTGGGATATTTCCAATTAATACGAGGACTAAAGAATATAGCTTGGGTGCACTGAGTTGAGAAAAAGTGCCAAATAAATAACACTTCATACCAATAATTGATAAAAGAAATAAAACATTAAATATATCGTTTAAAGCATCAAGATGACACGTAATAATTTTAAGCCTTTTGATTAAAATGCTTTTAATTTTGACTCTGTCTTTAAAAGCTTCAACTTTAAACTGTATAATATATTACTGTGTTTAGGACTGAAAACTGAAATATGCTCAATGACTCATATATTGTAACAACCGCCAAATTGTAAGGAATTAACATGGAAATTTAACCAATTATGGATTTCCTTCGCCCTGTCATTGTGGCGTAAAACACCTCCAGAAATCATTTTCTGTTCCTGGGCTTCATGTCAGAGAAACGCTTCTGCCTATACAGCTCAGCAGGACATGTTAGAATCCTTAGGAGTTGCCGATCATCTCAGCATAGGCTGATTCTAGAAGTTTCTATACCATTTACCTAGACCAGAGCTTTGTAAACATGGGAGTGCCGAGTGTGTCTTTAAGCAGAACCAGCTTTGGTGTGCAAGGAGAGGTTTCACGAGAACTTGAGTGGTTCAGAGCCAAGAGAGCCAAGAGGGGCTTGTAGGTGAGGCTACACTTGGATCTGTGCCCTTGCTCAGCTACTTTTCTCTGTGTCCCTTAGCAAGGGAATCAGCCCATTGGGTGTGCTCTTAGGAAAAGCCCTCCATTGCTTTGGGACTATTAGTGAAGACCCACAAAGTTCAGAGCATAGCGCCTGGCACCTGTCCCAACAATAAGGCCATTAGGCCACCTGTCTTCCTCCAACACGCCATCTTGCCTGCTTCCTCTAATCCTCATTGTAAAAACAAATTTTGCTTGGATTTATTTTAAAGGAGTGGGGAGAGAGAGAGAGAGAGTGAGCGAGCGCTTCATCTGCTGGCTCACTCCCCAAATGGACACAACAGACAGAGCTGGGCCAGGATGGAGACTGGAACTCCATCAGGGGCTCCCACGTGGGTGGCAGGGGCCCAAAAACTTGGGCCGTCTTCCGCTGCCTTCCTAGGCACATTCGCAGGGAGCTGGACGGGGAAGGGAGCCAAGACTCAAACCAGTGCTCTGATATGGGGTGGCAGCACCACCGGTGATGGCTTAACCCACTGCACCACAACACCAGCCCCTTCAATCTCGTTTTAACCCCATCGACTGAACATAACAGCCAATTTGGTTTAAAATTCCGGCTCTGATTTTCCTTGCCTATAATTTGCTCACTCCTCCAAGAAGACGTCCCTATTAGTGCATTGCAGCCTACTGTGGGTTTTGTCTGTCTGGCACGGGTACCCTATCTTCGGCTGCCTCTGCCTAGGTCTTTCTTTGTCTTCATGGGCTGTCAATACCCAGAACCCTTAGTCCCTAGCTGGGCACATCAGGCTCCCAGGAGGTCGACCAGTTGATTTCTCCTATATGTTTCAATCTTGGAGCTGATGTATTCAGCCGAGGGCCCTTCCACTAAATTCGTGCTACAGCTTCAGTAGTGGGAGGCTGTCTCTGTAACTGGCGCTCAGAGTGGCGCAGCCTGAATCCAGCCTCCCGCTCTCGCTGGCTCTGAATGTCTCCATCCAGGGGAAAACACCTTTCCCCCTGGCTCTGGCCTTTCTACCTGCCTGGCGGGGACAGCACTCCAGGATACCTGTGGGAGTGGCTACTGCCCCTGGGGTTCTGAGCAGGACCACTCATCCTGAGGCTGCTATTGTTGCTTCCAGAAAAATCCCTCTGCACCCGCCTGTCTTTCTGGCTTTTCCCCACTGTGTTTATCGACTTCTCTCTCAGTCACCTGCCACCTGGATTGCAAGCAACATATTTGAGAGGACTTCACAAAACTCATGCAAAAAAAAAAAAAAAACAGAATTAAAAGATAGGCTTATTTTGTTACAAAAATTTTTTGAAATCCATTTTTTTGCAATAAGCATTTTTCATAAAACTTTTGAAGACTTCTCTATTAAAAATATGTATTTTTAGGTAAAACTTTTGAAGACACATTGACATAAACCTAACGAGATCTGTAATTAGAACAATATTTTCCACCATGTCTTTTATCATAAAAAGGTTTTTCATAAAAATTTTTTCATAAAAATTTTATCACAAAAATTTCCTTGTACTAAAGCCCACAACTTGTAGCCAGGTTTTTTTTTTTTTAAGATTTATTTCATTTATATGAAAGATAGAGTTACAGAGAGAGGTAGAGACAGAGAGAGAGGTCTTCCATCCACTGGTTCACTCCCCAGATGGCCGCAATGGCTGGAGCTGTGCTGATCTGAAGCCAGGAACCAGGAGCGGGGAGCTTCTTCCAGGTCTCCCACACGGGTGCAGGGACCCAAGGACTTGGGCCATTTTCTAGTGCTTTCCCAGGCCATAGCAGAGAGCTGGATCAGAAGTGGAGCAGCTGGGACTAGAACCGGCACCCATATGGGATGCCGGTGCTTCAGGCCAGGGCTTTAACCCTCTGTGCCACAGCGCTGGACCCTTGTAGCCAGGGTTTTGCTACAGAACCTCAGGACTCCTTTGTTCTTAGAAATTTCCAGCTATGGTGCTAGCATTGTGGAGCAGCTGGTAAAGCCATACCTGTAATGTTGGCATCTCATATAACTGCTGGTTCGAGTCCTGGCTGCTCCATCTGTGATCCAGCTCTCTGCTAATGTGCCTGGGAAGGCAGTGGAGGATGGCACAAGTCCTTGGGTTCCTATCACCCATGTGGGTGACCCAGAAGAAGCTCTTGGCTCCTGGCTTTAGACCTCCTCAGCTCCAGTCATTGTGGCCATTGTGGAGTGAACCAGAAGATGGAAGCCCTCTCTCTATATATATCTCTCTCTTCATATCTTCCTCTCTCTCTGCAACTCTGACTTCCAAATAAATAAATAAATATTTATAATGGTGAGTGCCATACTCACCAGCCAGCCTCTAGCTCCACTTCATGGTTTGTTATTTGTTTTGTGGATCAACTTGTAGTTTTGAGTTTTAATCTTTTAAAAATTATTTCACTTTATTTGAGGAGAGGGACAGAGAGACAGAGAAAGAAAGATTTCTCTGTTTTTTTTTTTTTTGACAGATAGAGATAGTGAGAGAGAGAGAGACAGAGAGAAAGGTTTTCTTTCTGTTGGTTCATCCCCCAAATGGCTGCTATGGCTGGCACTGCGCTGATCCAAAGCCAGGAGCCAGGAGCTTCTCCTGGTCTCCCATGTGGGTGCAGGGCCCAAGCACTTGGGCCATCCTCCACTGCCCTCCCGGGCCACAGCAGAGAGCTGGAGAGGAATAGGAGCAACTGGGACTAGAACTGGCGCCCATATGGGATGCCAGCGCTGCAGGCAGATGATTAGCCAAGTGAGCCATGGCACCGGCCCCAAGAAAGAAAGATTTCTATTCACTAATCCAATCCTCTAGTGCCCACAACAGCCTGTGTTGGACCAGGCCAAAGCTGAGAGCCTGGAACTCAATCTGGGTCTCCCACTTGATCCAGGTATTCAATTCACCATCTGATGTTTCCCGGAGTGTGCATTACCAGGAAAATGGAATTAAAGGGGAGCCAAGACTTGAACCAGGCTCTCTGACACTCTAGGCTCAAGTGATGTTTTAGCTGTCATATCAAATGCCTGCCTGTTCTGGCTTTTTAAAATGAAGGACCATTGTTCATAGCTTCCAAAGTGGGATACCTCTGTCCCTGACCTCCACCCATGCCATCCCCTCTCTTTCTATCTAGACGGACTTGGGATGTCATGCTTGGCAAAAGGACTCCATGGAGGGAGCATTCATTTGCTGGACTGGATGTGTGTCAAAGTCATTTGGAAAGAGTATGCTATGGCTTTGCTGTCACAGAAAACACACTACCTGTGGTGGAGCAGCTTCAAAAGACATCCGCATCATTCCCCTGAAATAGTGACTTTGTATTGCTTAAAATCAATAGCTAAGATATCCACATACAAGTGAAAGGAGTCCAGTGTTTATTATCTTTCCCTGGAGAGACCGTTTATCAATACCTGTCCATCATCACTCAGTTGCAAATTCATTTTCTTATTGTTTATTTTCACAACGAATCAGAGGCTGAAGGCCCAAGCTTATACAACAGGTGCCAGAGGACAGATGAGAAGAAAAGCTAACTTTAGTGAATTACAATAAAATAGCTGGGTCAGCTATTGAGCCCAACAGCTAAGATACTGGTTAAGACATCCGTGTCCCATTTTAGAGTTTCTAGATTTGTTTTCAGCCTGACTCCAGCCTCTTACCAACGCAGACCCTGGGAGGCAACAGTGATGTCTTGAGTAGTTGGGTCCCTGCTTCCTCTGTGGGAAACCTGGATGGAGTTTCTGGTTCTTGGCTTCAGCCCTAGCCCACCCCAGCCGCAGCCACAGAATCTGGGAGTGAGACCGTAGATGCGAGTATCCTCTCTGTTTTTATTCTCTCTCTCTGCCTCTCAAATAAAAATAAATATAAATAAAGCAGCAGTTTGCAAAAATGTTTGCAAGTAGGTTTGTAGGAGATTGTGTGGATTGGTTATTCACAAATCTTGCTCTTCCTCGTCTTTCTCTATTGAAGATACTTCAATGCCTGAACTTTTTGCCGCTCCCTTGCCATTAGGGAGAGTGTGCTGCTCAGGTCTGGCTAATGAGATAGATCCCAAGACTCCGTGACTCCACTGGGGCTTTCTATTTTTTCATTTGTTTTTTTTTTGTTTGTTTCTTCTTCTTTTTTTGACAGGCAGAGTGGACAGTGAGAGAGAGAGAAAGAGAGAAAGGTCTTCCTTTTCTGTTGGTTCACCCCCCAATGGCCGCTGCGGCAGGCGCACTGCACTGATCCAAGGCCAGGAGCCAGGTGCTTCTCCTGGTCTCCCATGGGGTGCAGGGCCCAAGCACTTGGGCCATCCTCCACTGCACTCCCGGGCCACAGCAGAGAGCTGGCCTGGAAGAGGAGCGACCAGGACAGAATCCAGTGCCCCGACCAGGACTAGAACCCGGTGTGCTGGCGCCGCAGGCGGAGGATTAGCCTGTTGAGCCGTGGCGCCGGCCTTATTTTTTCATTTGTTTCAAGCATGTTCGTAACTGGTTGTTATTGCATCCTTCCTCATGCTTTCAAATCTTTGTTGGCTCAAATCACTTCCATTTTGGTGTTGGCATCTATTGGTGATTTCTCATTCATTTTGAGATATCCTTGGCTCTTAGTATGATAGGTCACTTTTTGTTTGCATTCTGGATATTTTTGTAAAGTAAAACCTTAGATTTCATATAAACTTGTGGTTTTTTTGAAAAATATTTATTTGTGAGGCACATGTACACACACACACACACACACACTGGGTGGGAGGAGCCAACTGCTGCCCACTGGCTTACTCTTCCAATGCTCACAATGGCCTCAGACTGAAAACTCAATTTGGGTCTCCCATGTGGGTGCCAGGAACCCACTTACGTGAGTACTTCTGCCACCCAGGGCACTAGCAGGAAGCTGGTGGCAGGGGCCAGAGCCTGGCATGGAACTCAGGCACTCTAATAAGAAACACAGGCATCATGGGGCTGGTTCATGGCACAGTAGGTGAAGGTGCTGTTTGCAATGCTGAGATCCCACATCAGAGCCCCTGTGTGAGTCCTAGCTACCCTGCTCTGGTCCAGTTCCCTACCAATGCTCCTGAGAAAGCAGTAGAAGATGTCCCAAAGGCCTGGGCCCCTGCACCCATGTGGGAGACCCAGAGGAAGCTCCTGGCTCCTGGCTTTGACCTGGTCCAGCTCCGGTTGTTGCTGCCATTGGGGAGTGAACCAGAGGATGGAAGGCCTCTCTGTGTCTCCTTCTTCCTCTGTAATTCTGCCTTTCTAGTAAACATATAAATCTTTAAAAAATAAGATTAGAAAAGGGAAAGACTTAGCTGCTAGAACCCCTTGGCCCTTTGCACTTCTCCTTTCCTGGTTCATCTGAACTTGAAGCCACTGCTTAGAAACGGCAGGGCCAGCCCTCTTGGGACCAGGAGGGTGAAAGCCAGAGGCAGCAGGTGACAGAGTGGAAGCATCCAAGACGCCCAGGGAGCCACCTCCTGGGTAGCTTGTCAAGTCTTCTTACACACATGTCTGCACACCCACATGTTTGCTGCTGTTCACAGCCTGGCTGATCTCTAGATACGAAGTTGAGGAATCCATTGTCTCCTTTTACGTCTCTTGATGCCTCCCCCTATCATAAATTTCTTTGGTTTGTCCATAGGCTCAAGACCAGAGGGACATCTTTGACTTTCGCAAAAATATTCCTGCATTTGCTTCCTGTGCCTTGTTTCTGTTCAAGAGACTGTAAGTCGTGGTGGATGGTATGGAACTAAATATCAACACGCTTCATATCACGTAAAAACAAAATTCAGCTCCAATACCATAAGTAAAAATATTGCTTACCTGTATAGGACTTTAGGATTATAAGATATATTTTATAAATATATGTGTATATATAACGTGTGTGTGTGTGTATGACTTCCAGTGGTGCAGTGGGAAGAAGCCTAGGACTGATGTTGTGGGGGGGGGGGTGCTGAGTTAAGCTGCCACTTGTGATGTTGGTCTTCCATATCAGGAACGCTGGTTTGAGTCCTGGCTCCTCTACTTCCGATATAGCTCCCCTTTAAGACATCCTGGGAATGCAGCTGGAGATGGCCCAAGTGCTTGGGTCTCTGCCACCCACATGGGAGACCCAGATGGAGTTCAGGGCTCCTGGCTTTGGCCTGGGCCAGCTTTTGCCACTGTGGCCCATTGGGGACTGAACTAGTACGTGGAAGATTACTTGTCAATCTACCTTTCAAATAAATAAATAACTCTTTAAAAAAATAAACAAATGGTGGAAAACTTGGGTTGCAAACTCTGGCTCTGTATGTGACGGAAAGCAGTGCCCCTAACCACTGGGTGTATTGTCTCCAGGTTTCTGTGGTCCTTGGGAGGAGGCATTTGGCCAGACGGAGGAGAATTTTAGATCTAAAGATCGAGTCCTCGCCCTGAAAATATGCTTGATCCGTCAGCATTGAGTTGTCATTCGAAACAGGAACATTCAACTTTCTCTGTGAAGGACCTGAGAGTAAATATTTTGGGCTTATGCAGGCCATATGCTCTCTGCTGCACAGTCTCCTATTTTATTTTCCCCCCAATCCTTCAAGAATGTAGAAATAAGTCTTAGCTCACAGGCTACATGCAAAGAGGTGTCCAGCTGGATGTGGCTGGGAGCCTGCCAGACCGCTGAGCTCTCAGAGGGACTGACCAGCTTTGGGGATGGAGGGCAGGGACCAGCACTGAGCAGGGGCGTGTGCTCCATTGGGTACCAGGCCTTGCCTGTCCATCTCTGTGCTGCATGGGCTGCCCGCTGTGTAACGTGCAGTGGGGAAGGGGGTATCTCAAGGTGGTGGTGCCAAGAGTGGACTTGGGCGTCCTCACCCATAGCTGTGCCTGCCCCCTACTGGTAAAACCAGATTTTTATGATTCCAGCATGTCGACATGTTGACTAATGGTCTCCTACGGTTCCTTGTTAGGGTACCTTTCTCAGTTCCCACCAGGATGTGTCCTCTGGGTAGATACCAGTCACAAGAACTAGGCCATCTCCAGGATATTTACGATTTCTTGCCGATACAGATGTTGTGCCCTGGACACAGGGGTGAGAACATTTTTCATGCCAATGGCCATTTGGATATTTATAATACCACCTGCCGGCCATACACAATTATCAACTTAAAAATCATCCTGCTGTAGATTTATTGAATTCTAAGTCCTGTCTGTGATTGACTTGGCACGGCCAGAGAAAATGATTTTCGTGGGCCTTAAATGGCCCATGGCTGGACGTTCCCCACCCCTGTTGTAGAGGAAGGCCGTGTGGGCTTGTGTTGCCTGTGGGTGGTCCTTGTCTGTCACTGACTAGCTGGGTAACTGCACAAACCCTGAACTTCCCTTGGCCTCAGCTTACTCATAAAAAGGTCGGGGTGGATCGTCTGTAAACGCTGTTCCATTGCGATGCTCTCAGACGAATGATCACACGGAAAGCACCGTTTCCCCTGCAATTGTCAAGATCATTATCTGGACACCCAGGTTCTCCCTGGCGAGTCCTAAAGATTTGGTGGGACGTTGGATGCCTTAATTCTAAGTCTTTTTTACTTTAGAAGAGCATTTGGATCTAAGAATGAATAACTAACAGTCCATGTTACTGAGAGTATGTCTGGACATGCAATGCAGAGAATTAAGAAAATATTCAAACAGTTTGCTTTTAATTTTCTGGACAATTCTTGTGCTAGCTGTGTAGTTACTACTATTTTCCATTTCTCTTATTATGTAAAAGGGGATATGAACTTTATGTCCAGGCATGAATTTTTCAAAAAAGAAGCTGAATTTGGGATATTTCCATTTCTGAGGGCTGATAAAAGATGGGTAGAATAATCGTAAAATATAAGAAGCTTCTTGGAAAATAATTTAGTAGTATATATTGAATCTTAAAAATGTTTCTATCTCTTGATCCTAACGTATTGATCTGTTAACATATTTTAAGGACATAATCATTATTTCTGATAAGATTATGAGCAAATATGCATGTCTTAGCATTATTTACATAGATAACAGAGACATGTTGAATGTTTAGCCACAGGAAATGGCTAACAAACCATGATACCTCTGTTCTGCAGAATATTATGATGCAATGAAAAAACATTAAGCTGTATAAAATCCAGAGATAAAATTTAATGCAACTGATGACAACAGGCAAACATTAACCAGTGAGTGGGTTTGTTTACAACCGTGCAAAAACAGCTAATGCATTGCCAGTTGGTGCACACTCAGGTAACAGGTGTGCCAAAACATCCCATTTTGCGTGTGAAATATTCACAGCAACCCTCAGGCAAGTACCATTCTTCTCATTTTTTGTAGCTTCCCATTTTGTAGGACCCGGAAGCTTAAAAAAATTCAGTTGCTCAAGTTCACAGGACGAGGAAGTAGCAGAGCTGGGATTGGAACCGTGGTCTCTCTTTGGTTGTACGGTTTCCTACGAATCACTCTAGCACAGTGTGAACATTCGTAACTGCAGACTATAAGGGGGTGTGCGTGAGATCCCTTATCCTGCTGAAATGGCCATGGAGTTGCCAGGCTGGGGATTGCTGGGCGTTGGAGCTCAAGCCCAGAGCTCCAGATCCTCCACACGGAGGAGAAAGAACCTTCCCCGGCTCCTCTGCAAAGAGCAATCGCGTTCTTTTCCCAGGCACAGCTCAGGTGACTCTCTCCGCGGCTGCAGCAGGAACAAATTGCAATTCTTTGGAAAGCTCTTGGTCTTCAAGGATCAGTTGGGAAGGGAGTGGGTCCAGCTTTAGCACTTCAGCCAGAACGCCTCCCCGTCCTTCTTCGTGCCTTTCTTCTTTTTTTAACATCTGCATGTGGATGTAATAAAAGTGCGTTGTGGCGCGGGGCGGAGGGCGGGAGCCCGAATGATGTAATTGGGCTGTTAGTGCCTGCTTCTCCCACGCACATTAGCTGAATAAAACATGTAGTCAATAAAACACAACAAAACAATAAAACCAAGCCCTTTTGGTCCCCTCTTATTGGGTGTGATGCAGCCCAGAAAAAGCCATTAAGTAGAGAATAAGGGAAACTTTACACTCCGGAGAACAAAGACGCTCAGGAACCAGCGCAAAAGCTGTTGTAGCTGCAGATCCCCCGGGCACCTGGAAGCAGTTAGCTTTGAAAGCTGCACAGACGTTAGCTGCTGCCACATTCCCGCGCGCTCCCTGAGGTCCTGCTAGGAACACGCCTGGGAACGTGGTTTGCATTAGGGAAGTCACTGACCCTGCTCGCCAAGATCCATTTCTTTTCAATGATAAACTTATTAGCCACGGGCAGAAAGACCATTCGCAGACTCCTTGTTTTTGGGGGTGGACAAAAATTCCGATTTCGGAAGTGCCAGAGGTGTCAATGTTTCTAGGCGTTGATTCAAGAAAGTGGTCGCTTTTGGCTAGTGGAAAATTGCAAACCAAACCTCAACACTTTCCTACTTCCAAAAGCAAACTTGAAGTTTTTATTGTCAGCGCCTTGTTAGCAGTGATTATAAAGTGGGCCAGTGGGACTTGTCTCATTTAGGTTCT
This sequence comes from Sylvilagus floridanus, assembly GCA_949820135.1. NCBI lineage: Eukaryota > Metazoa > Chordata > Mammalia > Lagomorpha > Leporidae > Sylvilagus > Sylvilagus floridanus. The sequence continues at coordinate 89,471,071 of OX463239.1, read as the reverse complement.
AGAAATGTTTGCCCCTCCCACATGTCAGTTACCTTCAGGATGGGGATTGCAACCACGGTGGATTCATGAAAACCACGTTCTGTCTTAATTTTAAATAAAGGTGGGAGTTGTTGCCGATGATGATGATGAGGAGGTAGCAGGAAATCCCCCTCTGGAGCCCAACTGTGATCATTGCAGGGTTTGGACCTGCAGCAGAGTGAGCGTGAGGGTTTGAGGAGCCCTCCAAGGATGCGACTCACCCCACAGGGAGAGAATCAGATTTGAGAAGGAGATGGTCCTGCACGTGTTGGGTCAAGCCTGCTCCATCTTTTCTTGGATTTGTCAGCCAGCCCAGCCTCAGCTGGGCCCATGTCTCAGTGCTATGGTGGGCTGTGAAAGGCCAAATATAAAATCCGCAAATCCTAGATCAGTGGAAAGTCAGCAAGATATGCAGGGCCGTGGACAGGCCACAGGGTGTAGAATAAACATTGAGAAGTTCTAGATGCATCCGGGTAGGCTTAGTGGGCAGGAGTCTAATTGCAGAGGGCACCTGGGATAGGTGGGGTGGTTTGAAAGTACTCTTGGGGCCAGCACCGCAGCTCACTAGGCTAATCCTCGGCTTCCGGCGCTGGCACACCAGTTGCCCACCTTCCAGGCCAGCTCTGTTGTGGCCCGGGAGTGCAGTGGAGTAAGGCCCAAGTGCTTGGGCCCTGCACCCCATGGGAGACCAGGAGAAGCACCTGGCTCCTGGCTTTGGATCAGCGCAGTGCGCCGGCTGTGGTGGCCATTGGAGGGTGAACCAATGGCAAAGGAAGACCTTTCTCTCTGTCTCTCTCTCACTGTCCACTATGCCTGTCAAAAAAAAAAGAAAGAAAGAAAGCACTCTTGGGGACTTTCCTGGGATCTTCCATGACGCATGGGGCACGTGGTGGTGTCCAAGTGCATTTCTGATCTTGTTGGAGTGAGGAAGATGTTGCTATCAACTCAAGACCTACAGGATGGGGTGGGGGGTGAGGATGGGAAGGGGAAAGAGCCTTGAGCTATGTTTTTTTTTCTTTTAGCATCACTCTTGGTAAGAATTATAAACACTTTGAGAAGAGCCTCTTTGAATATTTCACAAAGATGTCAAAATAGTTTGAACCTGGGAAGATGAATAGGCTGGGGGCGTTGTTGAACCTGTTCTGATGGGTTTGGTCCATCGGCAAACTTCATGCTCGAAAGCCCTCCTGCACACAGCACCGGATCACAGGCTGAACCCTCTGTCCCCAAACCATTTTTGAGGAGTTTCTTCTGCAGTGTGTGCAGCAAATGTGCCTGCTACCTGAAAGGCATCCAAATATTCACTCAATTCCATCATTTAGAGCAATACTTGGTGCCACCGACTGAATTCCACCTCTCTCTCTCTCTCTCTCTCCCACACACACACACACATACACACACACAGGTCATGCATCAGGCTTCCTACATGTTACCCGATCTCTTGGTTTTCCCCTTTGTAATATTAGCTAAAGTCATTTCCTCTGATTTTTTTTTCCTGGTCCACTTTGAATAAAGGAGAACACAGTTGCCTTCCTGGGAGAGAAGCGTTCCTGGAGGTCATTTCCCCTGAGTGTTTGGAGAACATTATGGAATCAACAAACTACAGTAAAAATAAGTTTGCTGCCCAGGTGCGCAAGAAGAGAGAATTTATTGACCAAATCTTTTATTGTTAAGATGTTAGACTCTGGGGGGCCAGCGCCATGGCTCACTTGGTTAAACCTCCACCTGTGGCACCGGCATCCCATATGGGTGTCAGGTTCTAGTCTCAGTTGCTCCTCTTCCAGTCCAGCTCTCTGCTGTGGCTCGGGAAGGCAGTGGAGGATGGCCCAGGTGCTTGGGTGACTGCACCCCATGGGAGACCAGGAGAAGCACCTGGCTCTTGGCTTTGGATCGGCTCAGTGCACCGGCCGTAGCAGCCACCTGGGGGATGAACCAACAGAAGGAAGACCTTTCTCTCTGTCTCTCTCTCTCTCACTGTCCACTCTGCCTGTCAAAAAAAAAAAAAAAAAGATGCTAGACTCCTGAAACCCATTCTGTATTACATGTCTTGCGAACCTTCCCTTTATATGGTGCCAACTGCATTATTTTTCCCGTGTAAAAATGTTTTTTCTATAAATCTTTTCACTCACCCATCTATTCCACCTATTAGTTCACCAATCCATAGTATTTTCTACATTTCTTCTTTAATTAATGACCTCCCCTGAGCTAATTGTATAAGATTATATTTCCCTTCTCTATTATTTTTTTCTAAAATACAATGTTTCTGAGTGAGATAAGCAAAATGAAATACAAGGACATTTCAAGGAGCTTGTGGGAAAATGGAATTAAAACATGCGTTTATTTTGGCACAAAAATTTTTGGAATCTATGCCTATTTTTTTTTTCACATTCTGCTCACCATTATTTCACACACTGAGGCATCATGCAATGGCCCCAGATGGTAGGAAGATTGCATTTTGTCATACTCCACTGTAGTCAAGAGGAATAAGTTTTTGGGGGCCAGTACGGTGACTTAACAGGTTAAATTTCCATTTGCCACATTGGCATCCCATATGGGTGCATGTCCAAGTCCCAGCTGCTCCATATCTGATCCAGCTCCCTGCTAGTGCACCTGGGAAAGTAGCAGAAGATGGCCCAAGTGCTTGGGTCCTTGCTAGCCATGTGAGAGACCTGCATGAGGCTCTTAGCTCCTGGCTTTGACCTGGACCAGCCCTGGCTATTATAGCCTTATGGGGAGTGCACCAGCAGATGGAAGACCTCTATCTCTCTCTGTCTCTCCTTCTCTCTGTAACTCTGACTTTCAAATAAATATCTAAATTTTTTTTAAAGTAGTAATAGCAAATATTGGTATTTAAAAAGCAGGAATCAATTTTCAAAAATTATAATCCCCAAAGGAGCTTATGAGATCCCTTTATACCTAATGTTGGGGACAGTAGTGAGAACCAAGACTCAGAATATGTCATTGGAGACTGCTGGAGCAGAAAAGCAGGCATTCACTTGGCATCTTGCTAAGCATTGCGATGGACGCCATGCAGAGCTGCGCGAGATGGTCATGATCCCTTCTAAGCACTTGACCCGCATTATTTCATGGAGTCCTCGGAAGCCAAGGTGCAATTATTTCATTTCATAGTGGAGGAATTCAGACCTTAGAAAGGTGAAGCAATTTGCTCAAACATACATGGGATTTCTAACCTGGTCTGATTCTAATAACCCTGTGTTGATTATAATATAAAGCAGCCTTCACTATTGGAACTCTGATGCTTTGAATGTCAAAAGACCCTTCTCAACTCGTGGACAACTCAGGGTGTGTGAGATGATTCACATAGGAAAGGGGTGTGCAGGGAGAAGGTTGGTAATCTGGTTCTGTCTTGGCTAAATTAGGCTGATCTCCCAACGGATCATGGAGGACGGTCAGTCCCAGCACCCCCTTCCCCATTTCTGGCATCACCGGACTTGGTGGGATAACTAACGCTTCATCCAGGGAGGGAGGGCTGAGCTAGGAGCATTGAGCTCCTGGTAGCAGCTCTGTGTAGATACTGCCTATTTCCGATTTTCCAGGTTAGGTTCATGCAAGAGGCCAGTTATGTTCAACCTGTACCACTGGGAATCACTTGACACATGCAGATACATTTACATTGTGTTTAATGTGTTTAATTATGCATTCTTTGTCTAATAAGTGCCTTTCATGCTAGATTTCTTAAAGGCAGAGATCACATTTTTGCCCTAATTGCTGATTGCTGTTAGGCACAGAGACCAGTGGATAAAACTCACATGACCTTCAGCGCAGATAAAACTTAACAATGGAAAACACAGAAATGAATTCAACAATTGCAGTAGGAAGATAAGACTTTAATGGTGACCAGAACTGTGGAGGGGGCTTCTGCTTCTGGCAGGGCAGAAATTACACTTTTTGAATGATCCTATTGTTAAAACAGAACCAAAGATAGCTTGGAATTTGGGTTGTTTGAAAAAAAAATTCTGTTGAATTTATTGGTCAAGTTTCTTAGTCTTAATTTCTTTGATTTTCCGAAATTATTGTGGTTATAGTTAATTTTTGCTTCATTTGAATTTCAGTTATCTTTCTGGTAGATTGAACATTTTCTTGTCATTTCTCCTTTAGCTCACCATATTTCCTGCCTTAAGGTCTACTTCATCTGATATTAGTATAGCTAATGTCTATATATATAAACTAGATATATAATATATATTATATATTTGTCTGACATTTGTAGAGGTATGCCAATCTATTTTCGCAACCTTTTGACATGTTTACTTTAAAAAATTTTTTTTGATAGGTAGAGTTATAGACAGTGAGAGAGAGAGAGACAGAGAGAAAGGTCTTCCTTCCGTTGGTTTACCCCCTAAATGGCTGCTAGGGCCAGTGCGCTGTGCCGATCTGAAGCCAGGAGCCAGGTGCTTTTCCTGGTCTCCCATGCAGGTGCAGGGCCCAAGCACTTGGGCCATCCTCCACTGCCTTCCCGGGCCACAGCAGAGAGCTGGCCTTGAAGAGGAGCAACTGGGACTAGAACCTGGCACCCATATGGGATGCTGTCGTGACAAGGTGGAGGATTAACCAAGTGAGCCATGACACTGGCCCCAACATGTTTACTTGTAAGATGTGTTTCTTGTAAGTAGCATATAATTAGAGTTAAAATATCTAGACTGAAGCTCTTTGCTTTTTGATTGAAATATTTAGTCATTTACTAGACTTTTTGTGTTTAGGAAATAAGCGTGGACTCCTGGCCTATTAAAGCATAATAGAAATTACTGCTGTAGCCACTTTTTTGACACAAGGTCATAAGAACACAATCAGTCCTGTTAGGGCTTTTTTCAAGGTAGTAGATCTTGAATTATGGATGCTTTTAAGATTTACTATTTGTTTTTGGTCTCTAATAGTTTTGTTACCATGTGCCTAGGTTTTTCTTCTGTTTTGTTTTTTAATTACTCTCTATAATTTCAACATCTACTCTTAGATTTTTATTCTCTGTACTTAAAGAGAAGTTATTCTAACAGCACCTTCCTTCTGAACATAACAGGTTCATCTTAAAAAATTCAATTCAAAATTTCAATTCAAATCCAACATCACAGGGCTCCTTCTCGTTCCCTCTCTTTTTCTCATATTTATAGCTTCCTTCTTTGGCAGTGAGATAACTGGCTCCCACTTCCTCCATCTACTTCCTTGATTATTCCCCCGTACATAACTCTTCTCCTACTCTGTTCCCTACACAGGTACGACTTTTGCTGTCTGTTCCATGTGAAGCTCCCCTCATCCTGCCCATGTTGCAACACACAGTGCTTGGCGGACCCTCCTCCACGTGGGCACCTGCGCAGCCTTGCTCAGCCTCCAAAATTTTGCTCCCATGTGGAAACTACTTGACCCTTAAGTTTTTTTTAAACATGTATTTATGTATTTGAGAGGCAGAGTTACAGATAGAGAGGGAGAGACAGAGAGAGAGAGAGAGAGAGAGAGAGAGAATCTTTCATCCTCTGGTTCACTCCCCAGATGGCTGCAATGGACATCTGAAGCCAGAAGCCAGGAGCTTCTTCTAAGTCTTCCGGAAACGTGGGTGCAGGGGCCCAAGTACTTGGGCCATCTTCCGTTGCTTTCCCAGGCCATTAGCAGGGAGAGCTGGATCGGAGGAGGAGCAGCTGGGACATGAACCGGTGCCCATATGGGATGCTGGCACTGCAAACAGTGACTTTACCCGCTATGCCACAGTGCCGGCCCCAAAGTTAACTTATAAAATTTGGCTGTAGCAAGATTGTTGGACAAGATTAGATGTGCAAATGGGGGTCCTTGTGGTCTCAGCATGACAAGTTAAAAATACAGATTTTAACATCTGTCTTAGGTCCCCTGCTGCCTTAGAGGCGAGGCCAGGGAGCCTGTGGCTTGTCTGACAAAAATGACAGTTGAATGAGACCCTGTCTTGTCTTGTGCCTCTTGTAGCTTCCTTCCAGTCTTCACAGCTTCTGAATTTATTCTGTCTCAAAGCCTGGGGGCTGTTGGATTGTCGCTCAGCAATGTTTACACTGTCCTTCTGCCTCTTCCCTACCTCCCCACACCATTTCCACGGCTGGAGGCTCCTTGTACCCTTTGATGTTGACCTTGATCATCATTTTCTTCAACCGGTGTTGGTGGCCGGCTATACCAACAGTTTAAAATGCATCTCTGCAGTTGGACTTGCTTTTTTTTTTTTGCCATTTCTTCTCTCATTGTAAGAACATGCCTGGGATAGCCCAAGAGTACAGGAAGAAGGATAAAAGATACTTAGAGCAAAGCAACAGTCGTTGGGTACTCCAGCCATGCTGAGCCTTAAGTCGAACCCAAGACACACTGCAGGGGTGTGAGGGAGCTCACCAAGCCTGGACAGCTTCCCAGCTGACCTCAACTGGTGCACAGACATGTGAGCTAAATAAATGCTTGCTTCTGATATTTTGTAGCTGTTTGTTACACAAAAATAACTGAGATATCTCAGGCCAATTGCACTCCCTTCTTCACTGGCTCTTTATCCCACCAGATCCTGATGCTGCATTTTGAAGCTCCAGTCTTGTCTTCTCCTTGTCTCCCAAATCCCTTTGTTTTCATTATGTTCTGTTTGCTGCCACGTCGTCTTGTGCTTCCTGTGCAGGGCACTTGTCTTGTGTGCTCATGTCTGATTAGAATTGGGGTCTCACCTTATGCCTTTCGTTCTTCCTTCCAAGGGAGAGAGCGGTGTGTCCTGAGTCGAGCCCATTGGCAGGGGTCTATGATCTGCTGAGGCTTGATTTTGCATTGACCTGAGTGTTTATCGGGAGACCTCACTGCTGGGTTCGGCCCACCTGCCATCATCGTGGTGGGCAGATTATGATGGAGTGGGTGAGTGGGGGTTATAGAGGGATGCCTTTGGGAAATCAAAGTCACCAACTCTTCACAGAGAAGAAAAAGAGATGAGAATGGGCCATCGGGTTGCCCCAGTGGGAACTCAGAGGTGCATCGCTTTGTTGGATCCATCCATTGGTCTACTGACCTGGGGGGAGGAGTTGTGCTCTTGGGCCAATCTTTCCCTTTTGCTCTCTGTGCCCCTTTTCAAACCCTGGTGCTGTCTGTCCCCCGCGTCGTGTTCACGTGGTATTTCTCCAGGGTGGGGGTGGGCACAGCGCTAGCCTCCTTCGATATTAATCCTAGCTCTACCACCTTGACGTGCCCCTCCATGGGCACTGAATAGAACTGGGTTTTGCAGGCCAGCGCCATGGCTCACTTGGTTAATCCTCCGCCTGCGTTGTCAGCATCCCATATGGGCACTGGTTCTAGTTCCAGCTGCTCCTCTTCCAGTCCAGCTCTCTGCTGTGGCCTGGGGAGGGCAGTGGAGGATGGCCCAAGTGCTTGTGCACCTGCACCCGCATGGGAGACCAGGAGGAAGCTCTTGGCTCCTGGCTTCGGATGGGCACAGCTCCGGCAGTAGCAGCCATTTGTGGGGGTGAACCAATGGAAGGAAGACCTTCTCTCTCTCTCTCTCTCTCTCTCTCTCTCTCTCTCTCTCTCTGTCTAGCTCTATCTGTCAAATAAAAAAAAGAACTGGGTTTTCCTAGGTGTTGTCCACTGCACCTGCTGGACTTCCTTTTGGGCTGCATTGCTTCTGTGGGAGGCCAGTAGCAAACAAGAGTCATTCCCTACAGCTTTGAGAGTCAGAGGTCACTTTTTTTCCCCCAAGATCCGTGATGTCTCTGTAGTCCACTGCTTGGCTACAAAATCCCAACTTGACTGATGCATTCCCTTTCTCTCACGGGCATCTCTCCCTTTCGCTGACTGGGCATTTGACTTTGCAGACACTGGGAGGGGGGCTCTTTGCAGATCGTGATAAACACCATTCCCTCAATGGAAAACATAAGTGGGTGACGGATTCCTCGATGCTTCTTGCTTCCTTTCAATGGGAACAGTCTATGGAACTCCCCCCAACTGCAGAATTCCTATAAATAAACAAGGCTTCACGGATTTTATGACTGTGGGCTCATTGCTTGCTTAGTCTGCAGGGTGACCATCCAACAAAATGGGACAGAAGAAGCAAGTGAGAGGGGAACTGATCGAGAGACGATTGAGCTATTTCCTCGAGAGCTCTCAGGCTGGCGGTGAGTGTGAAGAGTGTGCCATGCGTCTAAGTGTTCAAAAGAGTTCTCTGTGAGCAGGGAGCTAGCCGGCCAGCGGCTACTGAAGCTCCTAAGGTAGTGAGTGAGTGAAAGCTCTGGGCCCCCGCCCGGCTGCAGTTGGATGATGTCCCTCACCATCTCCCTGCACCACGGAAGACCAACACCTTTCCGTTTTGAAGATCCATGTGTGAAGTCGACTGTCCCCTAATCTGTACCCACTGCTGGGACGCTTCCAAGGGTTTGGATTAAATCCTTCAGCAGAAATCTCTTTCAACCTTTCCTAAATCAGAAATTATGCAAGGCTCTCTAGCACAAAGCGTCTCTCTCCTAGGGAATTAAAACCCTGGGCTCCGTTGGCTCTGCTGAGAACAAAGTGACTCGGGAGCCAGCTCCCTAATTGGCTAATGTCCTTTGGGCTGGCTCAGAAGCTGCCCTACCCTCTCCGGAGAGCCTCTTGCTTGGCCACATGTCAGTCAGGCCCCAGGGGTTATTATTTCTGTTTTTTTTTTTTTTGCTTCCATTATTCATCTGGGAGAGGAGAGTTGTACTAAAATTACTGTGAGCAAGAAAAATAGAATTATTGGACTCTGTGCCACTGTGCTATGGCGACTGTCGCTCATAGAATTAGACATGTTTTTGCTGCTTGGATAGCAGCAGATATTCTCCCTGGGTTTTGGATTTGTTCCTCACTTTCTTTCACAGACCTGGGGAAAATGGACTGATGTATGTTGTGCTTGTATGTGGTCTAGGATGCAAAATCAAACTCGGAGCCTGAGACTGTGGTGTAGGGGGTTGAGATTCTGCCTGCGACACTGGCTTCCCATATTGGAGCATCAGAGCCCCACTTCCCATCCAGCTCCCTGCTAATGCCCCTGGGGAACAGGGAAGATGGCCCAAGTACCTGGGTCACTGCCACCCAAGTGGGAGACCCGGATGGAGTTGCAGGTTCCTGGCTTTGTCTTGGCTCAGTCCAGGCTGTTGAAGCCATTTGGAGAATGAACCAGTGGATGGAAGATCTCTCTCTCTCCCTCTCCCTCTCCCTCTCCCTCTCCCTCTCCCTCTCCCTCTCCCTCTCCCTCTCTCTATGTGTGTGTGTGTGTGTGTGTGTGTCTCCCTCTCTCTTATTGTCATTCTGCCAGCAAAATCAATAAATGAATCTTTTCCAAAAAATCAGATTTGCCTGGGTCTTACTGTGTAAAAACAAAAATAAAAGCATGAAATAACTCCTTATGGTATCAAGATTTTTTCCTTTTATTTAATAAATATAAATTTCCAAAGTACAACTTTTGAGTTATAGCAGGTTTTCCCCCCATAACCACTCTCCGACCCACAAGCCATCCCATCTCCTACTCCCTCTCCCATCTCATTCTTCATTAAGATTCATTTTAATTATCTTTATATACAGAAGATCAACTTAGTATATACTAAGATTTCAACAGTTTGCACCCACAAAAAAAACAAAATATAAAGTACTGTTTGAAGACTAGTTTTACCATTAATTCACATAGTACAACACATTAAGGACAGAGCTCCTACATGGGGAGTAAGTGCACAGTGACTACCGTTGTTGATTTAATAATCACCCAAGGCTCTTGCCATGAGCTGCCAAGGCTATGGAAGCCTCTTGAATTCACAAACTCCAACCTTATATAGACAAGGCCATAGTCAAAGTGGAAGTTCTCTCCTCCATTCAGAGAAAGGTACCTCCTTCTTGGATGACCCATTCTTTTCGCTTAGGTCATTTTTTGCCACTGTGCCTTGGATTTCCATGCCTGAGAAACTCTCATTGGCTTTTTAGCCAGATTCAAATGCCTTAAGGGCTGATTCTGAGGCCAGAGTGCTGTTTAGGACATCTGCCATTCTATGAGTCTGCTGTGTATCCTGCTTCCCATGTTGGATCATTCTCTCCTTTTTAATTCCATCAGTTATTATTAGCAGACACGGGTCTTGTTTATGTGATCCCTTTGTCATTTAATCCTATCTTTATTATCAGTTATGAACTTAAACTGATCACTTTAACTAGTAAGATCGCATTGGTACATGCCAACTTAATGGAATTTGGTGTCCCATGGCTCATTTCTAGCTCTACCATTAGGGGTAAGTCAGTGAGCATTTACCAAACTGTACATCTCCTCCCTCTCTTATTCCCATTCTTATATTTAACAGGGATCAATTTTTAGTTAAATTTAAACACCTAAGAATAATTGTGTGTTAATTAAGGAGTTTAACCAATGATATTAAGTGGAACAAGAAAATACTAAAAAGAATAAATAGTGAGCTATTCCTTGATAGTCAGGACAAGGGCTGATCAAGTCATTGTTTCTCATAGTGTCTGTTTCACTTCAACAGGTTTCCTTTTATGTGCTCAGTTAGTTGTCACCGATCAGGGAGAACATGATATTTGTCCCTTTGGGACTGGCTTATTTCACTCATCATGATGTTTTCCAGATTCCTCCATTTTGTTGCAAATGACCGGATTTCATTTTTTTACTGCTTTATAGTATTCTATAGAGTACATATCCCATGATTCTTTATCCAGTCTTCTGTTGATGGGCATTTAGGTTGATTCCATGTCTTAGCTATTGTGAATTGAGCTGCAATAAACACTGAGATGCAGACAGCTCTTTTACTTGCCAATTTATTTTCCTTAAATTCCTAGGAGTGGGATGGCTGGGTCATGTGGTAGGGCTATATTCAGGTTTCTGAGGAATTTCCAAACCGTCAAGAGATTTTAGTGAGACATAATTGCAAATACGTAAGCCTCAGTTTGTACAAGGGGCTTCAGAAAAGTTTGCAAACAATGGGATGAGCAGAAAGGCTTATTTTGATGCAACATTTTTGAAATCCAAGCGTATGAGGGCTCTTCAAGCAACTCCTGAGAAAACTGTGCATAGATTTCAAAAAGAACTCATATATTAACTAATTCCATTTCCTGCTACTGTTTTGAAATGCCTTTGTGTGCAGGTCAGGTAAACATATGGCTGGAGATACAGTAAGTGCCACTGGGGTCATTTGGTCGTTGGTTTCACAGAGACTTGCATCTGCCTGAACCATTGCAGAAACTCTACCTTCTTTCTTAATTCCCCCGAGCACACAGATATCTCAAGAAAGGGTTGAAAACGGTCAGATGGTCCTGCTGGAGCGATGATGGTGCTGACGGGCGTGTGGACATCTGTGATCTCAGCTCAGAGATGGCAGGGCTTCCGGTGGGGAGGTGTTGCTGAGGGGAAATGGGTGCATCACCCTGGCTGTAAGAAGTGAGGAGGAGGGGTTGACGCTGTGGTGTAGCAGGTAAAGCTGCTGCCTGCAGTGTTGGCATCCCATGTGGGCGCCGGTTCAAGTCCCGGCTGCTCCTCTTCCAAACCAGCTCTCTGCTATGGCCTGGGAAAGCAGTAGAAGATGGTCCAAGTCCTTGGGCCCCTGCTCCTGCGTGGGAGACCTGGAAGAAGCTCCTGGTTCCTGGCTTTGGATCGGCCCAGCTCTGGCTGTTGTGGCTATTTGGGGAGTGAACCAGTGGATGGAAGATCTCCCTCTCCCTCTCCCTCTCCCTCTCCCTCTCCCTCTCCCTCTCCCTCTCCCTCTCCCTCTCCCTCTCCCTCTCTCTGTGCCTCTGACTCTGTAACTTTGCTTTTCATGTAAATAAATAAATCTGGAAAAAAAAAAAGCAAAGGGGAGAACTCTGGTGTCTGCCTTGGTCTCTCACTTCGGAGTGTAATGAAGCAACTCCGGCAAGTGAGGACAGCAAAGGGGCTGAGCAGTCATCATTCTGATCTAGGGACACCACGCTCCGACCGAGAACCGTGTGGAGCGACACAGGTGTTGGAAAAGACAGTGCCCCACCCTGGGGCCAGCACGAGGGACTGTGAACTCCTTACCTGGAGGGAGCATTACTGGAACTCAGGGGGAGCTATGCTGCGAGGGCTGCCTCATGGCAGCCACTGTGCTCAATGGAGGGACACAGACACTGGACACGGCCAGCCTGCACTGCCACAGCGGAAGGCACTGGGACGCAATGTCTTTACCTCCTCTCTTCTCTCTTTCCAAGTTTCTGCCAGGATCCACCACTGGCCAAACACAGTTGGAATCCAGAGGCTCAGGAGCCCATCAATACAGAGCACACCAGGGAGGCTCAGGTTGGGGGAAGGTCACCAGTGGCCCTGCAGGGGTGTCATGGCTTGGGAGTGACCCCCCAGAGGTTCATTTCCAGGAGCTTGGCCCTTGATGTGGTGATGTTGAGGGGTGGTGAATCTTCAGGAGGGGTCCTAGTGAGGGTTGGCCAGGTGGGGGTACTGCCCTGGAAGGGTTCACTGTTGGGCTCATGGAGTGAGTGAGGTCTTGAGATAGTGGGTTGTTATGAAGCAAGACCAGGCCCTGGGTGCAGCCCCTTCTGCCTGCGGCTGGTTCTCTTTCCTCCCATGGTGAGGCAGCCAGGAGACTGGCCATAGTCGAGAGCTTGGACAGTGATACTGAGTTTGATTTGGAGCTTGGGGAGCATCAGCCAAAAATACATAGGAAGCACTAAACGCAGTGATTAGTACAGACCCATCTGGATGTTTATACACTTATTATTAATTTTGTTATTATTATTATTATTAATTTTATGTGTTCGGAAGGCAGGCACACTCACTCACCTACAGATCTCCTATCTGCTGATTCACTCCCCAAATGCTGACAACCATCACTGTTGGATCAGACCAAAGCCGGGAGCCCAGAACTTCCTCTGGGTCTCCCATGGGGGTGGCAAGAGTTCATGTACTCGAGTGTCATTAGCAGAGAGCCAGAATGAAGAGTGGAACTGGGCCTCAAGCCCAGAGACTCCGACAGGGGATGTGGCATCCCAAGTGCCAGGGCCTGTCCCTGTCATTATTAATATTATTGATAAATGTTGCAGAGAGATGAGGTAAGTTACGGTTAGACATGGCAATCGGAAATAGCAGGGCTGGTATTTCAAAGGTTACTAGAACCTTTGGGGCGGAGGACACTCTTACTTATATATGTGTGTTTTAAAGATTTATTCATTTATGTATTTGAAAGGTAGGATGTCAGGGAGAGAGAGAGGGAGAGAGGAAGGGGGGGGAGAGAGAGAAGAGCAGAGGAAGAGAGGGAGAGAGGGAGAGAGGGAGAGAAGGAGAGAGGGAGTGAGGGAGAGAGGGAGAGAGGGAGAGAGGGAGAGAGGGAGAGATCTTCCATCTGCTAATTCACTCCCCCAAATTGACTACAATAGCCAGGTCTGGACCAGGCAGAAGTCAAGACCAAGAATTCCATCCTAGTCTCCCACATGAGCATCAAGGGCCTAAGTACTTGAGCCATCATCTGCTGTCTCCCTGGGGCATTAGCCGGAAGCTGGATTGGAAATGGAGGAGCCAGGACTCAAACCGGCACTCTGATATGGGATACTGGTCTTGGGAGCAGAGGCTTAACCCACTGTGCCACAACACCAGCCCCTCGTGTCTTTATACTACTGAACACCAAACACTCCAGTTTCTGGGTGTATCACAGTTGATCCATCCACCAGTAATGGCATCTTGGTCGCTACCAAGTTTTGGTAATTATGAATCGAGCTGCTAAAAACATCCATGTGTGGACAAACGCTTTGAACTCCTTTGGCTAAATACCAAAGAGTGTGAAGCCCGATTGTAGAGTAGGTAAATAAAAGAATACTGCTTTCCCTCCAGCCACGCATGAGGCCTCCTGCCTGTTACGGACTGAATATTTGTATCCTCCTAAAATGCAAACGTGGAAACCCAAAGCCCCAGTGTGCTGGCATTAGGAGGTGGGGCCCTTCAGGGGTGATTCATGAGAATCCGTGGGATTGGTGCTCCTAGGAAAACACACAGGAAATTCGCTTTCTCTCTGTGTTTTCCACCCCGTGAGGATGCAGTGAGAAGAGGGGCACCAGGAATTAGTGGGCGCCCCTCGCCATATGCTGTATCTGCTGGTCCCTTGACCTTGGCCTTGTTACTTGACTTCCAGTCCGTGGCAATTTGTCTAAACTAACTATGGGCAGTTCCACACCCTGGCCAGGGTTTGGGTTCCCCTGCTCTTTTTGCACCGATTTGTTGGGAGGTCCTTGAAGGCAGGGTCCATGACCAAGTCACCATTTCAACATCTGGAACACACAGAGGTCATGGGTAACTACGTGGGCGGCGGTAAGAAGGCATGACTCAGCAGAAATCAGCCTGCCAGACTTCTGGCTGCGTGGACAAGACAGGCCCTGGAGGGCATGGTGGGCGGAGTCTGGCCAATAGTTTAGTCCTAGCTCCATCAGCCCTGGGCAGAGCAGCTTCTGCTCTGAACTTGGGGTTTCCTGCGTTGACAATGAGGGTGTCTGTGTCCAGAAAATCTCTATGCTGTCAACCTTCCGGAAGAGTCTCTTGTTTTGACGTTCCCGTGCCTGCAACCCTCCTCCCTTTCTCGCTGCTTAGCGTGGTGGACGGAACTACTCTCCTTTCCCATTTCCATCAAAGGGTCGCTTCCACCAGGGACTCTTCCCCCCCTTTTCTCCTGTTCCCCTGGATTCGATGAATGCCTCTTATTCACATATTGCATGGATGAGAGGCCTTAGAAAGTTGACGAAAATACACGTTATGCAGAAACATACTTGCACCAAAGTAAAGAATTGTTTTTGTAAAAAATTCAATTTCGCATAAACTTTTTGAAGTCCCCTTGTATGCATTTCTAGGGTACCACGTGCCATGGTGATACAGGTGCACATTGTGTATGAGCGTCCAAATCAAGAGAACTTTCCATCCGTCTGCTTTTCTGTCTCGGTGCAGGTTTTCTGCAGGTTTCTATGAAGAGCATCCCTCATATCCCCTGTCCCCAGCCCAGTGTCTGGCCCAGAGCAAGGCTTAATAAATATTCTTAAATGATTAATAAAGACATGGCTGAGTGACAAAATGAATGGGTTAAGAATGATTGATTTTCTACTTACTAGAACCTATCTTCCCAGGACCACTTATTTGTTTTCATAGATCCTGGGCCTGAGCTGCAGCTTATTTATAATTTCGTGGGGGCAATTTGCATAGCCATGAAAAAATATACAATATATGCAAAGCGCAGTTTGGGACTCTTTTTCTGGCTGCGTTTGCAGTATCTAGTGGGCTGGTTTAGCCTTATGAAGAGTTATAATAATACACCATGCGACTCTAAGCAGCAGACAAGAGCGCTAATACAAACTAATAATCATTAGAATTCTGCAAAGGCTATTTAGACTTATTCCTAAATGCATGCTTCAGGGATTCGCAAAGGGAGTAAATGAGAAACTTTGTGGATTTCTCAAATCCCATCCCAAGAGAATTAACTCTCTAGACCTTAAATCAGGCCGTTGGAGTCCACTTTTAATTTAGCTCCAGTCGTGGTCCGGATGAGCCGAGTTACTAAGTGGGGACGGGAAGTTTGGACTCAAATCCACATCGCTGCAAATGTCCCCTACATTTAGAATCGCTGCCCTTTCTTTTCCAAAGTAGGTTGCTTGAGCTAAATTGCATTTGTGAAGATTCTTTGGAGAAGTAAGAGCCAGAATACCTTTAGAAGATATCAGCAGCTCACGATGGGCGTGCAGCTCCATCCCCCAGCAGCAGGCTGCAGCTAGAATTCATTGTATCCAGCAAGCCATACGCTGTGGACAAAACACCTGCTGAACCCAGAGACAAACCTTGTCTAACCCTCTCTTTCTTCCCACCCGGAAGCTGCGCCCACTGTGGACTTCCGGCTCAGTTAGAATCTACGTCTCCTGCCTGTCCTTTTCCGCTTGTGTTGGGGAGAGAAGCAAGGTAGCCCTTGCATAGAATAGGTCTTGACATTTAAAAAAAAAATAATAAAAAAGATCAGCTCATAAAAGTCTCTGGCTGTGGCTCTCAGCTGGAGGTGATTTTTGCCCCTGCTTGCCAATGTCTAGGGACTGTTTTGGTGTCACTAGGGGAGGGCTGCCACCTGGGGTGGGGAGAGTCAGGCCCTTCTACCATGCACAGGGCTGCCCCACCCCCAACTAAGCGGTGCTGAGCTGAAATAGCAACGAAAAATCAAAGCTAAAGCGCTGGGCACCCTGCACCCTGTTGGCTTCACTGGTGCAGACCACAGACCCACTGTCCTGTCGGGTGGCTTCAGGCTTGGGCGCTGCGGGCCCTGAGCAGAGTAGACGGCTGAAAGCAGGCGAAAGCCTGCCTGGTCTAGGGGGAACTGCCTGAGACACAGCTGCTGCCTATGGTGGCAAGAGTCCTCGTTGCATATCGTAGGATACGGCGTGTCCTAAGGGGTCTGGTTGGTTCTGGAAGACCTTGTGGGTTGGAAGGTTGACTTCAGCAGGTCTGTGTGGCAAAAAGAATCTCGATTTCAGAGCCAGATACAACTGGATTTGTACCCAAGGCTCACACTAGCTGTGTGACCTCGAGCAGACTGCCTAACCTCTCTGAGCCTTCCACCCCTCTCCCGTCCCCATGATGAACACACACTATTTTATCATTTCTAAGTCATTTTCCCCACAGCTTAACATTTCTTAAATTGGAATGTCTTTTGCAATTCATGATTGGTCATAGTTTACTTGGAAGAGATTTTTTTCTTACATTGACACATAAATAATATTTATTGCAAGTTGTGGTATCTTATGTTCAAGAAAATATGGTTGCACAGGGTCAGCATTGTGGCACAGTGGGTTAAGCGGCTGCTACTGGTGTTGGCATCCCCTATCAGGGCACTGCTTCGAATCCCAGGTGCTCTGCTTCCGATCCAGCTCTCTGCTAATGCACCTGGAAAGTCAGTGGAAGATGACCCAAGGACTGCCACCCAGGTGGAGACCTGGATGGAGTTCCAGGCTCCTGGCTTCAGCCTGGCCCCTGCTGGCTGTTGTGGCCATCTGGAGAGTGAACCAGCAAATAGGAGAGTGATCCATCTCTTCCGAGAGGAATTAGAGGAGAGAACAGCCCTGCCCAAGAACCTTTGAATGGCCTCACTCCTCCTATTTCAGGCTCATTGCAGGGGAGGAAACAGGTGTCATTTCTGTGTCTAGGTCTTCATCCTCCCAGAGGTCCCTCTCCTTCTAGTGTGTGTGTGTGTGCATGTGTGTGTGTGTGTGCATTCAGTTTTGCATGCCTCCATGCACTGATCAGTGCAACAGATCCATGCAACAACTGTGCAAACTCTACCTGGGACTCCCAGACACACCCTGGCCAAGACGGACTCAGGAGCTGGGCTCTGCTGAAGCCATGGGGAGCAGAGGCTCCTCCCACCTGCAGTGCAGCCGGGCAGGGGAAGGCAGCCAGCGCCACTGGAGACTGGAGCTGGGACCATGTCCCTGCCACACACAGGTCTTGTCCTGGAAGACTGTTTTCTAGTTCAGTATGAGAGGAGGCCAGGATGGGCTGGTGACGCGGCTCACTAGGCTAATCCTCCGCCTGCGGCGCCGGCACCCCGGGTTCTAGTCCCAGTTGGGGCGCTGGATTCTGTCCCGAGATAGGAGGTCAGGGACAGGCTGATTGCTGGTTTCAAAAATCCCTACAGAGGTGGCTAAGCGACATGTTGCATCATTTCTCTTCTGCTCCATTTCTGCACACGGTTACTAGCAGCCGCACGCTGCTCTTAGAGTTGTTTGCAGTTAACCTGAATGGACTGTTGTGCTGCATAAAACCTATGTCCAGAAGCTGCCCACTACCAGGGGGTTGTGTGTGTGTGCATATGTGCGCACATGTATATGTTTGCAAGTATACATGTGTGCATGTGTGTGTTTGCAAGTATGTGTGTGTGCAAGTGTGTCTGTGTGTGCATGTGTGTGTGTGTGTTGTCTTCATCCTTCAGCAGCTACTCTGCCCTGGCCCCTCTCACACTGCAGGCGGCGTGATGGGAAACCAGAAGGAGCTCTTCTGATGGAATCGCCACCTAAAGCCAGGCCCCAAGTCCTTTTCTCTCTGTAGCAGGGCACTTGGAGATCATCTTTGAGACCACCAGGACTGAGCCCCGTGTGGCAGTCACATACCCACAAAGTGAATCTGCCTGGCGTCGTCTGATCCAGTCTGATCTTGTCCCGCTTTGGACTCTGTTGCCCGCAGCGTGGTCCTGGGCAGTTTCATCCAAGTCCCAGAGCTTCTGATGTGTGCGAAGGCACAGCCACCTCTAGGAGGCGTCTTCAACAAGGTCTTGGAAAACATGCGTGATAAAAAGAAGGGTGCACGTATTGCAGAATGGTTTTGCACCAAGGTAAACTTCCCTTTTAATTTCATTTTATGTGAGCTTTTAAGTATCATTTGAGAGAGAGAGAGGGAGGGAAGAAAGAAAGAGAGAGAGATTTTCTATCCACTGGTTCACTCCCTAAGTGCCCACAAAGGCTAGGGCTGGGCCAGGCTAAAGCTGGGAGCTGGGAACTCAGTCCAGGTCTCCTATGTGGGTGGCAGGGACCCAACTACCTGAGCCATCACCTGCTTTCTCCCACGGTGTGCATTCGACAGGATACTGGACACAGGAGCAGAGCCAGGGCTCAAACCCAGACAGGCTGATGTGGGACACAGATGTCCCAACTGGGGTCTTGAATTCGGTTAAATGCCCACCCCACCACGAACTTTGTGGAGCCCCCTCATGCTACTGTTGCAATTTCATATGGTGTGGATTCAATGAGTCAAACCCAAAAGGATCATCTCTTGTAGGTAATGACACATTAGAAAACTGTTCAGGGCTGGCACTGTGGTACGGTTGGTTAATCCTCCACCTGTGGTGCCAGTTTTAGTCCCGGCTGCTCCACTTCTGATCCAGCTCTTTACTATGGCCTGGGAAAGCAGTAGAAGGTGGCCCAAGTCCTTGGGCCCCTGCACCTGTGTGTGAGACCTGGAAGAAGCTCCTGGCTCCTGGTTTCAGATTGGTGAAACTCTAGCAGTTGTGGCCAACTGGGGAGTGAATCAGCAGATGGAAGACCTCTCTCTGTCTCTCCTTCTCTCTCCGTGTAACTCTACCTCTCAAATAAATAAATAAAATCTTAAAAAAGAGAAATCTTCCATGATTTCTGCTTGCTAATAACCTTCTAGATTTTTTTCCTTCTTGGGGACTAATCACTTCCCCCTACTTTGATCCAATTCTCTACTCGCAATTCCAGTATCCATGAAGGAATGGGAGCAGGACCAAGTGACTCACGGAGGTGTTGGCGGATCTGGTTAAATCGAGGCGGGGTCAGAGCAGCGGTCACGGCATGGGAACCCCACGTTTTCCTGCAGCCTGTCCTCGGCAAGACATTCCTATCCGCAGACCAATACCCCTGGCCTCAGAAGACCTGGGGGAGCTCTGTCCCCTGGGCTCCCTGTCGCAGAGGGTGTAGACAAAGCCCGGACCTCAGCGGCGGCTCTTTGCTCCCCGTTCCTATCAGCGAGGCTCCTCATTGCAGACAACTGCTAGGAGAGTGCCAGGACATGGGGGAAGGTAACTTCAGATTTCCCAGGAAACCATAAACTATCCTGGCTCCACCGACAGCCTTGCTTCTCCTGTTTCCTGACCGTCATTTTGCGCCTAGGCTGAGAAAGCCAGATGCTGCTGATTTATTTGAGACCTGAGCAAAAAAAAAAAGAAAAAAACTTCAACTCTCACCAAGATTGCTGAAAACTGATCCCCCGAGCAGGCTGGCTGCGGGGCGAACGGCAGAAATTGCAGTTTCTCAACTCTGGGCCTCAATACTTTTGTGGGTTTGGGCCAGAGCCCTGGAAACTCAGGGCTTGGCTCTGGAGGCTTCTCTCTTGATAGACAGCCAGGATCCCAGCAACTGGATAGGAGCGGGTG
This sequence comes from Sylvilagus floridanus, assembly GCA_949820135.1. Classification (NCBI taxonomy): domain Eukaryota; kingdom Metazoa; phylum Chordata; class Mammalia; order Lagomorpha; family Leporidae; genus Sylvilagus; species Sylvilagus floridanus. The sequence goes on along the minus strand of OX463239.1, from coordinate 89,451,179 downwards.
GTGGAAGAGAGGAAGGACTTGCCTGGAAACTCAGGGCTCACAGCGAAACTGCCCTGGGGCCACTCCTATGTACGTAGCCCCTGGGGCAGTCCAGATAGCACCGGAACCTAATAGGGGATTTGACATCTTTATCCCTGCCTGCCTCCATCAACGATTCCTTGATAATGATCTCACGAGGTCACTCGCGGATTTACAGCGCACAAGGGGTCTGAGTTCGCCACATCCTGGCCAACACTTTTTATTTTTGTTTGCCGATGGTTGCCAGCCCGATTGACACCAAGTAGAATTTCCTTTCCAGGTGGAACAGTTTGCTGTGGCCGCTGTCTGGGATGCCTGTAGCCCATAGCGGAGTGCTTGGGTCTGGTCTCAACCCCACTATCCACTCCAGTTTCCTGGGATGCATCATGCGATGGCCCGATACTTCAATTTTTGTCACCCATGCAAGAGACCTGGATGGGGCTCCTGGCTCCTGGCTTTGGCATGGCCCAGCCTCAGCTGTTGTAGGCACTTGGGAAGTGAGCCAGCAGGTGGGAGGTCTAGCTGGCTGTTTGTCTATTTGTTTTTCAAATAAAAAATTAATAAATAACAATTAAAAGTTGAGTAATTCTGTGACCTCTTTTTCCTCCCTCCGTTTCCTTTCTGTTGCCAATAAACTTCTCTGGGGGAAACCCAGCTTTCTTCTTTATCTGTTCTATTTTTCACACAACACCACTGTAAAACTCCAACCCCAAATAGATGCAGTCAATTTTATTTTTTTCTTAAATTTTGAGAGGGAGAGAAGAGAGAGAGAGACAGAGAGAGAGAGAGAGAACACTCCCATCCGCTGGTTCACTTCCCAGATGTCTGCAACAACTGGAGCGAGGCCAACACTAAAATCAGTGGCCAGGAACTCACTCCAGGTCTCCCATGTGGGTGATGGGGATCCAGCCATCACCAGAGCTTCCCAGGGTCTGCGTTAGCCAGGAGCCGGATATGAACCCAGGCTCACTGAGACAGGAAGTGGGCCTCTTCGCTTCTACATCAAATGCCCTCCCCTCACTTTATTTTCAATGCTTTTTCTTTCTTTTCTTGGCAAACTAGGTTCTGTCGCTCTCTACGGGAATGGTTTATGCCTGCTCCCTTGTTCATTCGACAAACTTCTTTGTGTCCACTAGATGCAAGAAAATGTTCTCTGAACCGCAAAGGTTACAAAGCTAAACCAAAGGTGGTCTGTGCCCTAAGGAGCTTCCCCATCCCTGGGGCGGCAAGACAGGTGCGTTCATTCCTGCAGCACCAAGGGGTGGCTTGGATCTGTGATTACGGACAGGATGAGTGACCACACGGGAGAGACATGGGCACATAGGTGGGGTTGGTGAGAAGAGCTGAGATTTGACAGCTTGGCCAAGCCACCAAGTGACAGCCCCGGAAGACCGTGGGGCCACACACTCATGTGCAGGACAGCAGCTGTGGCCATCCCTGATGACAATCCAGTCTGCAACCTGCAGACTCTCATACCTTTCTGTGCACTGTCAAGCCCCTCCCCCACCCTCCAGGCCACTTTACTGTGTATTAAAAACTGCAAGTTCCATAATGTCGCACACTTGGAACCTGCCCCAAATGTCCAGTAGGGCCACAGGATGTGTCCTTGTGACGCCCTTTGCGTGGTTAAAATACCATCGTTAATAAATGACTGTGGCTGGAGCTCCCACTCCCATCATGCACCTGACACCGCTGACACTTCCAATAATTCCAGAAGAGGGCACAGGAAGGAGTGGCACTCAAGCTCCACCCAAAGCCCCACCCCTTTTGAATATTTAATTAACCCTCGCCCTAGACACCACCCCTTAAGGGTCCCAGTAGTATAAAAGTACACTTGAACCTTGTTGTGGGGTCTTTATTTAAACTTGGGCATTCTGTTCATTGTCTCTCCCTCTCTCTCTCCCTCTCTCTCTCTCTCTCCCGGCTGTGCTCCACCACCCGCCTGTCTTGAAGATCAACAACGCACACCAGCCCGAGAGCCTCCCAGCAAAGCAGGTGACTGAATTTCCCAGGAATCCCACCCACGCCTCCATTGCCTATGTTGGCAAAATAGGGATTCCCGTCTTTCAAAAAAGCAAGCCAAGAGGGACGCCGTGGAGGCGGAGAAGGCATGGGTGGGGGTCCACAGCTGGGTGTGTTTCCCAGCTTCCTTCCTGTTCCAGGCAGGGCACTGCGCCCCCCACTCCCCAGACCCTCCGTGTAAACTTTGGCCCATGGTCCTCTTTGGTGAGCTCCGGCTCTGGGCTCATGCAGTGCGGGGAACACTCAGCCCATGGGGTCGTCACAGCCTCTCTGACTTCAGGCATCTCAGTCCTGGATGTGTGAGCCCGGCTTTGAAAGGTGGGCACCTCCTGCACGGTAGGGGAATGAAACAGCCATCGACCCCTTCATCAGGGAAGCAACCAAAGGGAAATTCTGGGTCGGGGGTCCTTTGTGTCTAGGGTCTGATGAGGGCAGACCTGTACGTGAGGAGGCAGAAGGAACAGCTGGGCTGCAGCTGGCGCCTGTAACCCAGCCTCGCATGAGGACTCCCTTCCTGGGGCAAGCCCCCTGTGACCTAAAAGTTTCCCACTAGCCCCCCTCCCCCCAGAAACTGGAGCTGCACCAAACCTCCACATTGGATCCATCGGTCTTTAAAGTGGATCCATTGACCATGGATGCTACACTTTGAGCCCCCAGCCATGGGCCTTTCGGGGGACGTGCACGCTATTATCCAAATCATCAGAGTACTGATTGCAATCTTTTTGGCACCGAAACCCGTTGCTTTTCATTTCACTGTCCACAGACTTTTTGAAGCGCCCTGGAATACCGGGTTTGGTACTACCTATGATTTGAGGCATCCATTGCAAGGGGTAGGGGGTGGGGTGGGGTGGGTCATATTCCCCCTAGGAAGGGGAATTACAGCCCAGTGATCGACTCCAGCAACTCCCACGTAGGAGCAGCTGCAAGGACTCAAGTGCCAGGTATACCCCCTGCTGCTGGGCGAGGGCTGCAGGCCTTATTCCTAATCCGCATTCTCGGGGGAGCTGGCTGAGCTCCTGCCTGTCTCCGGCCTCTGCCTCTCCCAGGATGAACGGCCTGTGCGTCTCCGGCCCATCTGTGAGTCTCAGAGCTCTCTGCTCCTCCCTTCCTCTGGCTCCCCTGTTTTTTTGTTTTTTTTCCCTTCCTCACTTCTGAGAATAAATACAGGAATCCAGACTTCCCGGATGGATTGAGTTCTTCTTTCCCTGTCTCGGCCTCCATTTCTCTTCTCTGTCCATAGGACGACTTTAATTTGATCACAGCTATGTACTCCTGAAAATAAGGATCGAGTTGATATATCCTCCAGGTCAGCAACTCCTAATTCATGTGGGTTGTCTGCTGCAGCTCTCTTTGGGCGGGGGGAATTATAGGTCTTTTTCATCTTGATTTACTCTTCACTGGATAGAGAAAGCTCATTCTGCCATCGCAAGCCAAGCCAGAAGAGAATTGGCCATTTCCCCTCATGTATTAGAATCATAATGAATAGTTCAACTATGACATCATGGTTACTCCTGTGCCAAGACACTGTGGAATCATCCTGAAAACACTGCATTAGCTTGGAAAATGGATTCAAGCAAAAATGCATTGGGCTGGCTCACGCAGGAGTGTGTGTTTTCATGTAAAACCCCGAAGCAAAGATGTTTTGCTTAGTGTTAAGTGCAGAGTGAACTGTTCTTAGCAGTGACGTTCCCCTCCCCCCAACCCCTGTCCTCACTCTGCTGGGGCCAGCAGTGGGGTCAAGTTGGGGCAAAGGCCCAAGGGAAACTTTTCTGACCCGCCCACACCTAAAGTGAGTGTCTTATTAGGTATTATTTTCATTCTCACTGAACAGTGGAAAGGAGAGCCAATTCTTTATGAATTTCCCTTCCGTCTTCCCTACCTTGGATCAGGCCCCGGGAAGCTAGGCCCCCTTCTCCCAATCTGATCTCAAGAAAACAGAACAGGAGCGAGGTATAGCCCCACTGCCACATTTGCAAATATCTCAGAAAGCCCAGCGTGACCTTTGCCGCCTGGTGTCCTAGGTCACGTTGCCTGGGGGCTGGGAGGAAGAACAAGTTCTAGGAAACTCATTTCCTTTTGAGATCTTGAACTTTAAGAGGCGAGAATCACATGGACTGTGGACTTTGCAGGCTCTGGGCTGAGCGATCGGTCAGCTTTCCAGCAGGTTCTGTGACTTGGTGTGGAGGATTGTGGGTAGCAGAGTTCTCCTTCAGGGGAAAACTGCCTTTGTTTGGAAAAGTCTGGGATGGTCCACTGTGGGGAGGAGATGAGGTGGAAGTGGCCATGACTGAAGCCACAGAGGGGGCCAGAGGAAGGAAGAAGTCGATCCTGGTCCTGAGTGGGGGTGGGGGAGGAACAGGTGAACTGAGCCTGATTCTGGGTGGGACGGGGCTGGGGGTGAACTGAGCCTGGTCCTTGGTGGGACGGGGGGTGAACTGAGCCTGGTCCTGAGTGGGGCGGGGGAGGAACAGGTGAACTGAGAGAAGAAGGAAGAGTGAGGGGAAGGGAGAGACCAGCAGGTGCTGCACTGGGTCTGTGTGCCCCTGTGGGTGAGACAGAGGGACAGCATCTCGGGGGAGGTGGTGGCAGGAACACATTCAGTGGGATTAGTGGCTGCTTCTGTGGCCGCCACGTGGGCCTTTATCTGTCCCCTGAACAAAATCCTTTGCCCTGTTGACTCGTTCATGCCTTATGCGCGGCAGCTGCTGCCTCCTGTCGTGTGTGACAATGAGAGGAGGAACCGGTGTCACGTCTGGGTCAACGTGGTGACAGCCGTGGGAAGCGCGGGTGGGTGCAGCCAAAACACCAGAGGAGGCCGAGGAGGACTGAGGCCAGGAGCCTGCTGAATGCCCACAGAAGGGCTCTGGAGGGTGGATTCCCACAGCCTTGGGCATTCGAGGTTCTGTCACATTTTCTCTCTGTATCAAGGAAAAAGATGATTTGTGAATTGCAAGGATTAACGTTTGCATTTGTTTTTTTTTTTCCTCAGAAACCTTTTATTTAAGGAATACAAACTTCATGCATTTCATAAGTACAATTTTAGGAATATAGTGATTCTTCCCACTGTACCCACCCTTCCACCCACACTCTAAGCCCTCTTCCTCCTCCCTCTCCTACTCCCATTCTTATTTTTTACTAAGATCTATTTTCAGTTAACTTTATATACATATGATTAACTCTATACTAAGTAAAGCATTCAACAAATAGCATAAAAAAAACTGTTCCTCATGCAGAAGTATGAAACAAAACTCCCACCTTACATCTTACACAAAAATCCACTCAAAATGGATCAAGGACCTAAATCTATGACCCCTTACCAATAAATTATTATTATTGTTCTACCAATAAATTATTATTATTGTTATACCATACCATAAATTATTAGCAAGCATTGGGGAAACCATGCAAGACATTGGCATAGGCAAAGACTTCTTGGAAAAGACCTCCACAGCATAGCCAATCAGAGACAAAACTGACAAACAGGATCACATCAAGCTGAGAAACTTCTGCACTGCAAAAGAGACACTCGGCAAAGTGAAGAGGCAGCAGACAGAATGGAAGGAAATACTTGAAAACTATGCAACTGATAAAGGATTAATAACCAGATTCTGTAAAAGCTCAAGAAACTCAACAACAAAACAAACAATCCAGTTAAGAAATGGGCAAAGGACTTGAACAGGCATTTTTCAAAAGAGGAAATTCAAATGGCCAACAGACACATGAAAAAATGCTCAGGATCACTAGCTGTAAGTGAAATGAAAATCAAAATCACAAGGTTTCACCTCAGTGCAGTAACCATGGATCTCATATAGAAATCAACAAACAATAAGTGTTTGCAAGGATGTGAGGAAAAGTTTATCTTAATCCACTGTTAGTCCCAACAACAAGCCAGACCCAAAAAGACAAGTATATGTTTTCTCTGATCTGTGTAACTAATAGAGTACCTAAAAAGTAATCTGCAGAAGTGAAATTGACATTTTGAGATTTGATGATTGTTTACAGCCCTTGTCTATACTATCCAGGAACAGTGTGTTTTTCTTCATACTACTTGTTGAACCCTTCTTAGTGTAGGGTTAACCACATGAGTATAAAGTAAACTGAAATAGAGCCTAGTAAAAATTAAAAGTGGATATGAGAGGGAGGAGGAAGAAGGGTGGGAGCATGCGTGGGAGGGAGGGGAGGGTGGGAAGTATTGCCATGTTCCTGAATCTGTATGTATGAAATACATGGAATTTGTAAACCTTAAATAAAATTTTAAAAAGTTATATATTGGTAACATCTGCACAGGACACTGCCTGTGCGCAGCCCTGTATGGGAGTGCAGACAGACCAAGAGGGGACAGCCTGTCCTCCCTGTGGGGGCTCTGTGATGCCTGCTCTGCTGTACCTCACTCCTTGCACAAGGCCATGATTTCCTTATCCAGCCCTAGGAACAGACCTGCATCTCCTGATGGAAGCTCCACGTATCAGGCACCACGTTAACCACCGCTTTTTAATCCGCAGTTTTAGATCTTTGATATCTTGAGGCTTTGCTGATCCTGGAGATACCACCTCTCCACCTCTCCTGGGGCTAGCTAATTCTTGGAGACAGCAAACAGCAGACCTGTGAAACATCCTCTCCTAGGCCAATTGACCAATCCAGAGCCCAGATCCCAACCATCTCCTTTATCAGACCCTTATACCTGGGACCACTGTCACCCTGCAGTAATTACCCCAGGACAGGTGGGAGACGACTGGACAGCCCCTGGCCTCCAGCATCCAGAGAGGTTACTCAGCCAGGCAAGCTGCACCTGTTGACCCTGCCCTCCCCTTCCTGCCCTTGGAAACCACAGCAAAGGTTCTGGCCAACATTCCTCTCACTGCTGCCTCCCAAGCAGCCCTGCTCCTGTGTGCAGCTCCCCGTGACATTGGGGGCCCCTCTTCTTGGAGTCTTTGTCAGAATTATTCTCCTTTTAATGCTGATTGTCACCTCATCTGTTGCCATTACCATATCTAAATAATGCTGTAAAACCCCCAAACATTTTATTTCATTTTTTTTAAAATTGCAAACCATCACCTGCTGCCTCCAGGGTCTGCAGTGGGGAGCTGGAGTCAGGAGCCAAAGCCAGGTATCGAAGCCAGGTCCTTTGCTATGGGCCATGGGTGTCTTAGCCATTGTCTTACCAGCTAGACCAAAGGCCTGCCCACAAATCTGCATTTTAAAACAGGTGTTTCTATTATTTGAATATTGTTTGGCCCCCCAAAGCCATGCATCAATGTTACTACGATAGTGGAAAGTTAATCCAACTGTGGTTTGTGGGAGGTGGGCATGTAAAAGCCCGAGGTGGGCCCAGCCACATCCATGCTGCTTGGCTCGCCATACCACCCTCCTCCACATGTGTTCTTACATTGCCATCCACCACCCTCACCAGGGATCCAAGCAATGGGGTCACCTAGACTTGGCCTTGAACCTTCAAAACAGTGAGCTCAACAGCACTTTTCTCTTTGTGAAATTAGCTGCCTCGGGTATCTCATTTTAGTAGGGAAAGGCTGATGACAGGTGCCAAACACAGGCCACGTGTGTTCTGTCTTCCTTCCGGACCAACGGACCTGTCTGCATGTGATGTAGGTAGCCCCAAACTGAATGTGGGGGGCACAGAAAGAAACAGGCCTGTTTCTCCTCTTGGGGAGCTCATAGCCCGCTGGGAATGATGGGCACTCAAATGAATGGTCGTAAGAAGATGTAATGTGTGCTATGTGAGTGTTTAGAGACAGGTGTGTGCTGTATGAATTGGAAAGAGAGGAATTTCTGCCGCTTGGGGATGGTCCTGCTGGGGAATGAAACAGGAAGTATTCAAAATGAGGAGCTTGCAAGTTGTCCCCTAAGGGATGAGAGTTGCCCAGAGTTTGTGTTCCTCGGGGCTTGGCTGCAGGCACCTGCTGGTGTCCCATCTCCAGGGATGAATATATGTTCTGTTCACAGCAGGTGCATCATGCATGTTGGTTACTGGGGTGATAAAAGACAACCCCCCTGTGGGAATGAAGGAGCCCATCATGCTAGAATTTTCCAACTAGAATGGGTGTCATAGTCTTCCTGATAAAAGTAGCAAAGTGTTGTTCCTGTGGGCTGAATTTGGGCTGTGGTCATTCTCGGTTGGCTTGTAACAGGTTAAGACACGGAACTACTGCTCAACATTTTGTGATGGAGCAATCTCACATAGAACCCCACAATTCACATTTCTTGTGTCCCTGGGAAAAGCAGTGTCTGCCATGGATTGGGGGCTGAAGCTGAGCAATGACTGCTCCCATGGAGACAGGCTCAAATTCTCCCATTTGGCCCCCATCCTCTCCTGGTCACTTCATGCCTGGTTTCGTATTTTGGATTTGCCAAAGCCATGTGCAGCTTGGAATCCCTGGGGCAAATTCCCTCCCTTTCCATGTTAGGGAGCAGATGAGAGGTGGGCGGAGAAGGGATTGTACACAGGGGCGGGGCAGAGCATCAAGCAGAATTCCTGCCTCCCAGCTCTGCACCGAGAGTCTCTGCCGCCGGAAACACAGTGTAATTTACTCCACACGACACAACCATGGGAAATCAATCTACTCCTCGGAGAAGGTTACACTGTGACACTGGAACGGGAGCTAAGCAGTCAGGAAAAAGAGAAACAACGAGAAAGTAAAAAATATAAAAGACAACAAAGGGTCGAAATCTTACAGTTTAGGAGCTTTGATTACAAGTCTAGAAACGCTGCTTCTTAGAGAAAGATAAAGAATCCCTGTTGAAGTGGGGAAAGAGAGCTGGCATTCCGGAAGGAAGTGATAGCTACGCAAATGGCTAAATTAACATACCATGTGCCTTGGAAAGCTGCAGTAATTAGATGTTGGCTGAATTGAAATAACCTGAAAGTTCAGGAATGGTAGAAACAGAACTACTACAACTGCAATCTGAAATAACCAGAACTTGCATTTGGCCTTGGCTTTATCTGCAAAATAAAATTTCTGGAAGTGTAGGTGGTGGAGCAAATGGTACTCATTGCTTTCCACCTTTTTAATAAGATGAAAACTGATTTATTGGGAGTTGATGGTGAATCATGGGGCAATGTCACATAAAAACCCGCGCTTCTAATGTCCCTGGAAAAAAATCAGATGCGACTCTGGATGTTGGGGGATCAGGGCAGATTTTGAATGGCAGACGCACCTGTGATGTGGTCTCTGCCACAGTGATTTGTGCCAGGTGGTTGTTCACAGAGTGCAAGGACTTAGATCTGAGTTGGTGGCGTGCACCTAGAGTGGCTTTGGCATTCTCAATCCGCAAGACAGAAGAATCCCAGTATTTTGGACTCGAACTTGGGTTCAGAGGGAAAATTCATTTTTTTCCTTGAAGTTATGCAGGTCAGTGCAGTTAGAACTAGAATTCATTCTCCCAATATCCAAGACAACCCTACTTGGAAATGTGAAAATATTTTTCTAGGAGTTTTTTTATTTTTAAAAGACATAGGGGCATTTTACCAAACCAGGACTCTGTATGTTATGTTTTTAAACTTCTTGTCCAGCCTAAATGCATCAGGTTATATAAATGGCTAGGCAGTATGCTACTACATGACTGCTCCATCAATCGATCAGTGATCACTGATTGTTGCATATTTAAATTTTTATTTATTTGAGAGGCAAAAATAGACACACAGAGAGATTGAATCTGCTGGCCCATTCCCCCAAAGCCCACACTGTAGCTGGGGGTAAGATCTCAATCCACGTGGCAGGCGCCTATCACTTGAGCCATCACTTATCGTCTTTCATGGTTCGCATTAGCAGGAGTCAGGAGCTGGAGCCAGGAGCTGGAGCCAGATGTTCTCACACGCGATGCCGCATCTGCATTGTTAACCTAAGCATCTGCTCTGCTGGATATTCAGAATTTTCCAATTTCACCACTAAGATGGTAATGGTGAAAATCCTTTAATGAGCCAGCATCGTGGCACAGTGGGGTTAAGCTGCTGTTTGTGTCACCTGCATCTTGTTTGGGTACCAGTTCAAGTCCTGGCTGCTCCATTTCCAATCCGGCTCCTGATCACGCACCTGAGAAAGCAGCAGAAGATGGCTCAAATCCTCCGGCCTTTGAAGCTACAAGAGAGACCTGGGCGGCTTTCCAGGCTCCTGGCTTCTGCCTGTCCCACCCCTAGCCATGGTGGCCATTTGGAGAGCACACCAGCAGATGGACGATCTCTCTTTCTCTCTAACTTTGCCTGTCAGATAAACAAAGAAATCTTAAACAGTTCTTTTATTTATGCATTTACACATACATAGGATGATTGCTTTATGGTATTTACCAAAGGGTGGGAGTTGTGCAGTGGATTAAACCACTGCTTAGGACACCTGTGTCTCGCATCCGAGTGCCGGTTGGAGTCCCTGGTACTCTGCTTCCAACCCAGCTTCCCCCAAACGCATCTTGGAAGGTGATAGATGGTGGCTCAAGTGCTTTGGTCTCTGCCACCCATGTGGGAGACCAGGATGGAGTCCTGGGCTTTTGGCTTCAGCTTGGCCTGGTTCTGGCTGTTGCAGGATCTTGGGGAGTGAACCAGCAGATGGATGGATGATCTCTCTCTCTCTCTCTCTCTCTCTCTCTCTTATTCTTACTCTGCCTTTAAAGTAGATGAAAATTAAAATCAGTACATATTTTCAAAAAGAATATCGAGAAGTCAAATGATCAATTATCAATTATTCTAACTCTTTAGATGCATATTGACAAACTGATTTAATAAGTATTACCCCCAATATATATTTCTACCCCTCGGGAAGGTGACACCATTATCATACAGGTAAATGATGTTGAAGTCTCTTAAATATAAAAACTCTGATTCATACTGATGATCACCCAAGAGAGGGCATTGTATTAAAGCTTTCGCAGCAACGTAGAGATGGGACTTGCTCTTCCCTCTTCCAAGTGTGTGTGTTGCGTATGAACAAAAGCAGATTCACAACTGGGTAACTGTTGCCTTAGATTTCTTTTTGTAGAAAAAAATATTTATTTTATATGAAAGTCAGAGTTACAGAGAGGGAGAGACAGAAAGGTCTTCTTCTTTTTTTTTTTTTTTTTTTTTGACAGGCAGAGTGGACAGTGAGAGAGAGAGACAGAGAGAAAGGTCTTCCTTTGCTGTTGGTTCACCCTCCAATGGCTGCCACGGATGGCGCGCTGTGGCCGGCACACTGCGCTGATCCGATGGCAGGAGCCAGGTGCTAGGTGCTTTTTCCTGGTCTCCCATGGGGTGCAGGGCCCAAGCACTTGGGCCATCCTCCACTGCACTCCGGGCCACAGCAGAGGGCTGGCCTGGAAGAGGGGCAACCAGGACAGAATCCGGCGCCCCGACCGGGACTAGAACCCGGTGTGCCGGCGCCGCAAGGCGGAGGATTAGCCTGTTGAGCCACGGCGCCGGCCAGAAAGGTCTTCTATGCGCTGTTTTACTCCCCAGATGGCCACAACGGCCAGAGCTGCACCAATCTGAAGCCAGGAGCCAGGAGCTTCTTCAGGGTCTCCCATGTGGGTGCAGGGGCCTAACCACTTGGGCCATGTTCCACTGCTTTCCCAGGCCATAGCAGAGAGCTGGATCAGAAGTGGAGTAGCCGGGACTCGAACCTGTGCCCATATGGGATGCCGGCATTACAGGTGGCGGCTGTACCTGCTATGCCACAGCGCTGGCTCCCTTGGATTTCTTATCTTGCTTTCACTTTAGCTCTTTGAATTTGATCTAGGTTTATCTGTGTTAAAAATATTTTCCTTCATATAATAAAGACATTCAAAGCTATAGAAATTCTGAAACCAATGTAGTCACACTCACTAGTTCTGAAATGCAGAGTGTTTTCTTTGGGTCACTGCTGTTAGTTCTCAAACCACGCATAACTGGAATTCGGGTTTCCTCTCAGAGGTGGGTTTTTTAATTTCCAAGTGGTTGATTTCCAAATATTAAATGCTAATTTAGCTTCATTATGGAGGAGAATGAATCTTGTATAGTGTTTACTTTCGGGAATTGTGTTTTCCCATAGGAGATAATTTTTTAAATTAATAATTAATTTATTTGAAAGGCAGAACAATCTTTGTATTTTTGGTTTACAGATTCTGGCTTTTACGACAGTGGCTCCATACATGATGACACACTCCGTCTGCAGGATACCCGCCTTTGGCGCACCATGACCTGCTCTGTCCCTCTGAAGGCATTTTGCAGGAACTGTCATTTGTCTGATGCGGTCACTCTCCTACTTGCTTTGTTTCTTGGCATTATCTCACTCCCTTTGTTCCTTTCCAAATACATGCAGTAAGTATGCAATCCTATTACTTCATCCACAGACAGTCTTCAAAAACTGCTGATTGCCCCAACTCCGCCTTCTGTAGAAAGGGGATGTCCCAGGTCATACATGACAGTCAGCTGTCCCATCTCCCCGGTCTCCTTCATCTATAAATGCGACGTCAGCCTTTTCCTCGTTGTCTGTGTACCTGACTTTTCCTGGGAAGATGCATGCCGGTTGTCTCACTGCAAGTCACTCAGTTTGGACTTGGGAGCTGCTTCCTGGTGAACAGACCCAGACTGGGGCCAGGCGGCGCCGGGGGCGGGGGGAGTTCCAGAATTACTACCATGTTCTCAGTACCCTCCTATTAGGAGACACGTGCAAGCTTTTGGTCTGTTAGCTCGTGTCACTTGGTGAAGGTGAGATCTTCCAGGATTTTTTTTTGAAGATTTATTTATTTATTTGAAAGTCAGAGTCACACACAGAGAGAAGGAGAGGCAGAGAAAGAAAGAGAGGTCTTCCACCCACTGGTTCACTCCCCAGTTGGCCACAACGGCCGGAGCTGCAGCAATCCAAAGCCAGGAGCCAGGAGCTTCTTCCAGGTCCTCACGCAGGTGCAGGGGCCCAAGGACTTGGGCCATCTTCCACTGCTTTCCCAGGCCATAGCAGAGAGCTCGATCAGAAGTGGAGCAGCTGGGGCTTGAACTAGTACCCATGTGGGATGCTGGCACTGCAGGCAGCGGCTTTACCTGCTACACCACAGCACCAGCCAAAATCTTCCAGGATTTTCCCTGCCCCAGTTATTATTTTTCCTCGGCAATTCACCCAGGCCACGTGGAGAAATCCCTTAAAATTCCATTACTCGTCATGCTGGCACCCTCCCGTATTAGCAACCATTGCCTGAGACAGTGCTTACCGTGAGAGCTGCCCAAGGGTGATTTTCTGGAATAAAACTCTTAAGGTCTTTTGGATAAACTTGAGTGCAATCTTATTCAATATTCACACAAAACACCTTATTGGGTGCCCAACATCCCACAGACAGGGTGGCTCACCCAACACAACCTTGCTCCTCGCTGGCTGGAAGCTTCGAGGTGACTGCGTGTTGGGGTTGGGTGAGGCTCCTCTTCCTGGGTGCCAATGGTCGTCGTCTCCCCGTGTCCTCACAGGGCGGGGCGGCAGGGAGGGCAGGCAAGTCTCCTCCTCCTGGGAGGGGACCACAGGTCTGTTGGATTAGGCTGCGACTTGCATGGCCTCATGATTTGGGGAAAACCGTGCAAGAACTGTGCAAGAACAGGCTGTTAACGCAGGAAGGGGTAGAGCAAGCAAAGGAAGAGGCAGACGGATTCAGGTTATGCCGAGTGTGATTTATTGGGTACTTGTGGATGGCATGTGGTCTCAGGAGGCAGGGAGACCTGCAGCTCCACACCACTCTGCCAGGGACAAAGGGTTTTAAGGACAAAGGTAGTTCATGGCCAAGTGGAAGGCACCTGTGCTTTCTTAAGAGATGCTAATGGGGCTGGCGCTATGGTGTGGATGGCAAAGCTACCACCTGCAGTGCCGGCCTCCCATATGGGCACTAGTTCAAGTCCCAGCTACTCCATTTCCAATCCAGATCCCTGCTAATGTGCCTGGGAAAGCAGTGAAAGATGATCCAAATACTTGGGCCCCTGACGCTCTCGTGGGAGATCCAGATGGAGTTCCTGGCTCCAGGCTCCAGCCTGGCTCAATGCTGATGGTTGTGGCCATCTGGGGAGTGAACCAGTGGATGGAAGATTCTCTCTCTCTCTCTCTCTCTCTCTCTCTAGCTCTGACTTTCCAATAAAATGGACCTTTAAGAAAGAAAAAAGAGAGAGAGAGGATCCCCAAGGTTAGCTAACAAATGAAAAAGCTGTGACGGTGTCCAGCTGAATCCTTGCACTTCCTTTAACCTCGATCGCATCCTGAAAGTCCCTTTTCTAAGCAAGTTCTCTTTGAGAACCAGGGCTCCGACACAGAGACCCGGATGGGCAGGGGGTGGGGCGGAGAAGAGGGGAGCAGATGCAATTCAGTCCAGCTCTGCGGTTGGGAGTGGAATTTTAGCATCTTTATACAGGAAGTCTGGGCAATTGAGATCTGAGAGATCTGAGCTTTTTCAGGAATGCATGTCTATCTCTTTTTTCTTTAATGTGATGATGTAATAGAGTGAATTTCCCAATATTGAACCATTTTTAATGGAATGGAATAAATTCCTTTTTTAAAAATTTATTTATTTATTTATTTGAAAGTCAGAGTTACACAGGGAGAGGAGAGAGAGAGAGAGAGAGAGAGAGAGAGAGGTCTTCCATCTGATGGTTCACTCCCCAGTTGGCCGCAATGGGGCTGCGCCGATCTAAAGCCAGGAGCCAGGAGCTTCTTCTAGGTCTCCCATGCAGGTGCAGGGGCCCAAGGATTCAGGCCATCTTCTACTGCTTTCCCAGGCCACAGAAGAGAGCTGGATCGGAAGTGGAGCAGCCGGGACTAGAACCAGCGCCCACATGGGCTGCTGGTGCTTCAGGCCAGGGCATTAACTTGCTGCGCCACAGCACTGGCCCCAAAATGGAATCAATTCTACTTTAACAGGTTATAAAAGTTTATTTTCAAAAATCATTTTGGCATGAGAATTTTTAAAAATAGGCAAACGTGGAGGGAAGAACATAAGGGACCCTTACACACACCATCCATATGCATTGACATTCTGCCAGTTTGAGGTGAATCTCGTGTCATTCTCTTTCTATGACTCTGGACTCTGGTTGGTAACACGTTTTCTGGATTATATTTTCTAATATAACATATACTAACACACTGTATTTTATATCTATATTTAAAACTGAGATCAACCTAGTTTTCACGTGTGTGAGATTTGTTGGTTTTTTTCAATTAAGGTTATGATTATATTGAAGAACGAAAATTATATTTTTATGCTATCAGTTTACATAAATGCCTTCTTAAATCTCTTTCTGGATTCTTCCCATTCATGGCTAAGGCATGGAAAATGTAGAAGAAGATGGCAAATGAAAAGGTTGCTGTTCTCAGGCTGGTGCTGTAGTGCACTGTAGTTAATCCTCTGTCTGTGGCACTGGCATCCCATAGGGGCGCTGGTTCTAGTCCCGGCTGCTCCACTTCCGATCCAGCTCTCTGCTCTGGCCTGGGAAAGCAGTGGAAGATGGCCAAAGTCCTTGGGCCCCTGCACCTACGTGGGAGACATGGAGGAAACTGCTGGCTCCTGGCTTTGGATCAGCTCAGCTCCGGCCTTTGTGGCCATTTGGGGAGTGAACCAGCGGATTGAAGACCTCTGTGTGTGTGTGTGTGTGTGTGTGTGTGTGTGTCTCCCTCTCTGTAACTCTGACTTTCAAATAAATAATTAAGTCTTTAAAAAAAAGATTGCTGCTAGGCAAGTGTCACACAGGAGTTCTGAAAGAAAAGCTAAAGTGCCAAGCTCCCAGAGGAGCAGACTCTCAGCCCAGGAGCAAGACAGTGTCAAGGTGAATGTCAGGGGTTGGGAAAACACAATGTCAGCGTTGACCTCTCCTCGCTTCTTTTTTTTTTTTTCCCATCTTTTTACTGCCTTCTCCTAAGCGTGCTGTTTAAAATGAAGCCCGTCTCCCAAACAACATAGGTGCTGTTGCAACAGTGAGTTTGGAAAACAGGGAAATAAAAGGTTTATTCTCAAATCACCCATTTTAAATTCAAAGTGCCTCCCTGTCTTTTGCATTCCAGGGCTTCTGTTTTTAAACGCCATTCTGGTGTATGGTGCTCTTCTGACATGGGGAGTGACGTTCGTACTAAAGACAGTATTTTCAAATAATTTCGAGTGCATATCTATACCTTTATGGCATCGAGTCAAGTTGTAACCAAACGACGAGTTGCCATTCACTAAGTGGGTATCAGCGTAGGTGTTGAGTAGACAAACTCATCCACTCAAGTCCACAGTGAACACTCGTGCATATGCAGCAAAGGAATGTAATTCCCTTTAACTGTGCACCTGCAACTTTTCAGGTGGTCCCATGCCTTTCCTCCTGTCCTCTCAGGAAGACCCCAGGAGGGGGGTTGCATCACTGTCGTTTTGCATTTAACAAAACAGAACGTCTATTTGTGGTGCTGGTAGCAATCCCAAGTTAGGGTGCGTTCCTGCCTGTGTCGGTCGCACTCTGAAGCTTGCCTGTGTATACCCTTGGATGCCGTCTTAGACGAGGTGCTTCGAGCTCTGATACAGCTCTCCATTTCTAGCGCTAGGCTTCCCTCGGGACTGTGGGAGCCCATCACTGTTCCCTGGGGTTGCTTCTCTTTGGGGGGTATTTTCAGGCCCAGCTTAATTTATCTTCATTCACTGTTCATCTCCAGTTACGAGCTCTCATCTTTGATAGCAAATCCCTGGAAGGAGATGGTTTTCTGTGCTTTCAGCTTGGGCTGTAGATTCTCATCTACAAAATCAATTCATTAACAATGTGAATTAAAGCAATATTAGCTTTAATAGGAAGGCTTTTAAACATAATTTGATGTGATCTTATATACACCCAAGAACCTTTCAGGATAATTGTCCTCCTTTATGTATGGAGAACATTATAATTTGTGAGACTCATTCATTTGTGTAGTCCTTAATTAAAGCAACATCTGTGGAACATCTACGATATGCTGGATGCAGTCCCAGGTCTTGAGGGGGAGGCAAAAATCCACAAGACCGGGTCTCAGTCCTGGAGAAGATTTATCTCCACTGGGTGGAGGACACTACAGCAAAGGTGTGGCTAAAATGGGAGGGGACAATTATGCAGGGAACAGAAAGCAGTGACGTGAGGTTGATGGGCTTTGAGCTTTTTTAAATTTAATTTAATTTTTTTAAGATTTTATTTTTTAAGATTTATTTATGTATTTGAAAGTCAGAGTTGCATAGAGAGAGAAGGAGAGGCAGAGAGGTCTTCCATCCACTGGTTCACTCCCCAGGTGGCCACAACAGCCAGAGCTGTGCCGATCCAAAACCAGGAGTTTCTTCCGGGTCTCCCACGTGGGTGCAGGGGCCCAAGGACCTGGGCCATCTTCCACTGCTTTCCCAGGCCAGAGCAGAGAGCTGGATCAGAAGTGGAGCAGCCGGGACTAGAACCAACACCCATTTGGGATGCCGGCACTGCAAGCTTCACCCACTATCCCATAGCGCCAGCCCAGGATTTTTGAGTTTTAAAGGCTGCGATGCAAATATTCTATGCATAGCCACATCCATGGTTCACGAGTAGAAGCAAAAGAAAGTCACTGTCAGATTTTTATTTTTTATAATATATTCTTAGAAAACATATTGTCTCCACCTTCTTTCTAAAAACTTTACTTGATGATATACACAAAGCAGCTATGAGATAAGTCAAAATGAAGGGCTCACACACGGAGAATCTGCAGTACGAGAGGGATGGAGGGATGTCCTGTGATACTTTAAAGTATCACTATATGTTAACTGTATGTTAACTATATGTTTAACTATATGTCACTATATGTTAACTATATGTTAAACCTGAAGAAGTCTGTAGGATGGCCACAGGAAAGTTAAATATTGCAGGTCATTCTTCAAAGAAAAGATTTGTGAGAGAGTAAAAGCTTGTCTTCAAGAAGCTGGGCAGGGCTGATGCTGTGGTGCAGTGGGCTAAGCCACCACCTGCAGTGCTGGTATCCCATATGGGTGCCGGTTCGAGTCCCGGCTGCTCTTCTTCTGATCCAGCTCTCTGCTATGGCCTGGGAAGGCAGTAGAAGATGGCCCAAGTGCTTGGGTGCCTGCACCCATGTGGGAGACCCTGGTTCCTGGCTTTAGATGGGCTCCACTCGGGAAATTGTGGTCATTTGGGGAGTGAACAGAAGACTTCTCTCTCTCGCTCTCACTCTCTCTCTCTTTGTAACTCTACCTTTCAAATAAATAAATAAAATTTAAAAAAAAAATAGAAGGTGGGCAGACATTTGGCCTGGCTGCTACGACTCCACATCAGAGTGCCCGGATTTAAGCCCCAGTTCCACTTCTGATTCCAGGTTCCCATTAATACGGACCTGGAGAGACAGCAGGTAATGGCGCAGGTGATGAGGGGCCGGCTGCTCCTGAGCCAGATCCTGAATCCTGAACATTTGGGGAGTAAACTAGCAGATGAGCGCTCTCTGTCTGTCTCCAACTGAATAAAATAATTTTTTTTTTTCCAAAATGAAGCTGAGTAGGCCAGCGCTGCAGTTCAGTAGGCTAATCCTCCACCTGTGGCGCTGGCACCCGGGTTCTAGTCCTGGTTGTCCACCTCTCTGCTATGTCCTGGGAGTGCAGTGCAGGATGGCCCAAGTGCTTGGGCCCTGTACCCCATGGGAGACCAGGAGAAGCACCTGGCTCCTGGCTTCAGCTCAGTGCAGCACCAGCTGTAGCGGCCATTTGGGGGGTGAACCAAGAGAAGGAAGACCTTTCTCTCTGTCTCTCTCTCTCTCTCTCACTGTCTAACTCTGCCTGTCAAAAAAAAAAAAAAAAAAAAAAAAAGAAAACCAAACACCAAAAAACAAAAAAAATTGTAAAACAAAGCTGAGTAAAAAAAGTCCCAACTATATTATTTAGAATCAGAAGAGGCTGGGGGAGAAATCATGATAGTTATAACATTTTTTCAGCATCTATGATCATATTCAACATATATTATATTGTAGATGATGAGTATATTCAAAGAAAATTAAAGTAAAATTGCTTATAAAGTTTTTAAACGTTTTCTAATTCCTAAATGAGCAACAGTGAAAAATATGAAACAACAAACAAGTATGAAAATAAAAAATATAATATGCATGACAGAAGTAAGCCATGAGACCAGATGTAATTGGATTACAATATGAAGTATTTTTGAGGAATACAATTGGACTTCGGGGCCAGTGTTGTGGTACAGTGGGCTAAGTTGCTGTGCGCGATGCTGCATCCCGAATCAGAGTTGCAGTTCACGTCTCGGCTGTCCTGTTTCTGATCCAGCTGCTTACAAATGCGCCTGTGAGAGCAGTGGCTGATGGCGCAGGTACTTGAGCCCCTGTCACCCATCGGGAGATCCAGATGGGGTTCTGGGCTCCTGGCTTTGGTCTGGACAGCTCTGAACATTGGTGAGTTAACCAACCGATACAAGATCTCTGTCTCTCTCTCTGTCTCTGTCTCTGTCTCTCTCTCTCTCTCTCTCTGCTTTTCAAATGAAAACAAAAACTATATTTCAACTCTATACAGTTTCTAAGTGACACTCCCAAAGCAGAGTGCTTCAAAATCTAAAATCACAAGCAAAAAGATTTACCTTTCACAGGAAAAAACAATCAAAGGGAGTGAGTTAAATTTAACAAGTTACCTCTGCCATACATTAAGAGAATAAAATCAGCATTTCAAAGAAGAGGGGATTTTTGAAATGCAAAGACGACTCAATATTAGGAAGCCTAACTGTAAAGTTAATTTTGTTCATCGATCAGAAAGTAAAAGGTTATGTGATTATCTGAATCCTTTTTGAAGTTCAATTGATAAAATTAGATAGCTGTTCCTTGCAAGCTGCCTCTCGTCAAGTAGGAGTTGAAAGGTATCTTGACTATCACAGTGAACACTGAAATGCTAGAAAACTTCTGTCCAAAGTAGGGAAAGCATCGATCTGAGAGTTAAACAGAGACACGGGCGTGTGTCCCAGTGGGACTTCAGTCTCTCCAAATCTCATTTTTCTCTACGTGTAAAATAATAATAAAATAATAATAGTCACAATACTGCGATAACAGCTCTTGTAATTGAAGCTGGCTCTACTAGCTAATGAGCAAGTGTTTTATAGGCATTTAGTCTCTGCTGCAGTCCTGAGGTGTAGGTAGGTTATTATGCTCATTTTACAAATGGGAAACTGAGACTACAAAAACTCAATTAACGTCTTACCTGATGAGGTTATTTTGAAGAATAAATAAGATCTGCAAGTGGATTGGCAGAGATAAGCATATACTCCATGGTAACATTCCTTAGATGCTGTTATAAAAATATGGCTATCAACATCATTATAGATAATTTTGCTACAGGACTACAAGGAGACAGAGCTGTTAGAGGTAGAGGGAAGATAACTACTTGTAAATGACATTTTCTTTTCTTATCTACTGGGAAAACCCACGTAAATAAACTGAAAATGTATTTGGAATAAATGAGTTTATTAAACTGATTGGGGGATCATTTTCAAAATAAAAATATAGCAGTCAACAGTTTCCCTATGTACTGGGGTAAAATAACTTAGAATATACACAGGTACTTCAAATGTTTGCAGACAATGAAATTAGTGAGTACTTCGGAAAAACCTTGGAAAATGGATTAAAAGGTCAGTTAATTTTGTTGCAAAAATGTTTGAAACCCAGGCAGACAAAGGGGTCTTTGTAAAGTTGATGGAAAATGTGTATTATGAAAAAAACATGCATTGTTTCAATTTTTTGTACCCAAATAAACTCTTTGGATCGCATTTTCCATGTGTATTTTCAGATATTCTTGTATATCAATATCCCCGAGAATTCACCAGTTACTGTGTTACCAGTAGAAATCTGAAAGTTGTCAGAATACCATCACACAATCGCAAGGATAAACTGGCAAAAAGCATTGTAAAAAAAAAGGGGGGGGGGTAAATATGGAGAGAGCTTTCTCTACTAAGTATGATGAAAATGTGTTGTAAAGTGACAATCATTTAACAAAACAGTTCTATAAAAAGCATCAGCAAAGACCAGAAAGAATAAAAGTCCAGAAGTCGACTCGGGTACGCGTAGAAGCTTCTACTGCTTGGTGCACGTGATAACGTCCAAGGCTGGGGAAACACGGGATCCCACAATAGAGAGAGTGAACAAAGACTCACCGAACGGAAGCCAGGAGAACGGAATCACAGGAGGGCTTCTTCAGCGAAGCAGATCCAAGGAGAGATTTTTTTAAAAACTGAGAGAGAGAGGGTGGGAGAGATAGAGAGAGATAGAGGTCTTCCACTTACTTCTTCGTGTCCCAGATGGCCACAACAGCCCCAGTTGTGCTGATCCGAAGCCAGGACCCGGGAGCTTCTTCCGGGTCTCCCACATGGGTGCAGGGGTTCAAGGACTTGGGCCATCTTCCATTGCTTTTCCAGGCCAGAGCAGAGAGCTGGATCGGAAGTGCAGCAGCCGGGTCTCGAACTGGCACCCACATAGGATGCCGGCCCTGCAAACCAGGGCTTTAACCCGCTGCACCACAGCGCTGGTCCCCCAAGGAGAAATTTATCTTAAGGAATGGGCTCATGCAGAGGGCCAGTGGGCTGGAGACCCAGAAGCCGGCTGCTGCAGAGCTGCCTCGGCCTCGGGGAGTGGGGTTGCTTCCCCAGGTTGTGAAGGGCAAGTACTTAAAGCTCGATGATTTAAGTGTTAATCTCATCCCAAAAGACCTGTGTGGAAGCATCTAGAACAAGATGACCACATATCTAGGGGCCTGGTCAAGTCAACACATAAAATTCACCCTCAGAAAGCAGGAGCTCTGTGCAGTGGTTAGTGCATCCCACGTAGGGTGCCTTGGTTAGAGTCCCACCTCCACTTCCTACCCAGCTTCCCGTTAGGCCACAGGTGTTGTCTCAAGTGCTTGGGTCCCTGCTACCCACGAGGGAGGCCTGGACTGAGTTTCAGGCTCCTGGTTGTGGCCTGGCGCAGCCCTGGCTGTTGCAAACATTTGGTAAGTGAGTCGGCAGATGAAAAACATCTCTCTGTGTCTTCTCTCTTTCTCTGCCTCTGAAATAAAGTAAAATAAATAATAAGATATTTTAAGAATTAATTTTAAAATAATTTTTAAAATTTTCTTAAGATTTATTTATTTACTTGAAAATCAGAGTTACATGGAGAAGGAGAGAGAGAGAGAGAGGTCTTCCACCTGCTGGTTCACTCTCCAATTGGCTGCAATGGCCAAGGCTGTGCTAATCTGAAGCCAGGAGCCAGGAGATTCCTCCAGGTGTCCCACATGGGTGCAGGAGCCCAAGGACTTGGGCCATCTTCCACTGCTTTCCCAGGCCAGAGCAGAGAGCTGGATCGGAAGTGGAGCAGCCAGGACTCCAACTGGCACCCACATGGGATATCGGCACTGCAGACGACAGCTTTACCTGCTACGCCCCTGATTTTAAAATAATTAATAACTCTATAATATAATATATGATTCACTAATTATACATTATGCACCTAAATAAATTTGGAAGGATCAAAGATTAAAATTTAATATAATGAGATTATAAATGTATAATAAAATATGTATCTTATCCATCATGGCATGAGGGGCCAACCACCTTCGAGGGAACATGAATGAACCTTTGATCCGTATAGCTGCTCTGTTTTGGAAAGCAGCAGCCTAGTGCAATCCGACCTTATTTCTGTGAAATATCTGAGTGCTAGGTGAACTGTGAAAAGGTGAGTCATTTTGGTTTTAACCATTGTCCTAACAGTGCTGCATTGCCTAATAGCTCTTTATGAGATACTTGTGTATACCGAACTCAGACACACAGGAGCAGAGAATGCGTAGTAATTAGGTACAAGCTAAAATATCCCCCGTCACTCCACACTCCTTGGATCCTAATAACACAAATCCATCATTGGTGGGCACTTTTGTTCATCTTTCTTTACATTTCCAACCGACCTGGAGCAGGACTTCTAACGTGCTCTGTAAACGGTTCGTTCTCAAAGGCGTCACCACCTTCACACATCAGCTCCTCTGAATGGCGCTCTTGGAAGCTCCCAGGTAGTGTGAGTTTCTTGCCCATCTGTCTCTGCTGCAGTACAAGCTCCCACGCCACGGCAGGCTGGTGTTAGATACTCCTACACAAAACCCCATAGACTGAACAATTTGCCTCCCCAATAATGGGTGAGCAACTTTCAGAAAGTGATGTTTAGGGTTTTTCTACATCTGTAGCACTCAACATGGTACCTGGAGTATGCACGACAGGTACTCAATAAATTGCATCTGACAAAAGTTCTAGTAGAGCTCAGTGGTAATACTAAACATTGCCAACAGGTGTCGCTGTGACAATAAACGTTATCATTATGGAACAAACTCTTTGTCTTATCAGCCCCTATCCTACAGGTGAAGAAACTGAAGTTCAGAGAAGTTGTGTTGCTTGCTCAAAATCACTCAATTAATAGGTTGGGAAGAAGAATTCATATGCTGTTCTTTGACCTGAAAATTTTTAATTTCCAGAAATCAAGTGAAATTAACATATGCAAATCACTAACATCGTCCATTAAGCCATTCACCTAAATTTTAAATTTTTATTGTAGGCTTACCGTAAGAAGAGTCTTCAAGAAATTCACAGGAAATGTGTATCATGCAAAAACCGTGAATGAATTTCAAAAAATATTTTGCACCAAGATAAGCTGCACTTTGAATTCTGTGTTTCCTGGTGATAATGGGGTCATGGAGAGTTGAATCTGAAAGAGGAGCCAGAGACCAGTAGGTCTTTCCCCTACTGCCCTCTGACTGTAGGAACCAGCAATCAGAGATGAGGTATGGGAAGTGATGCTACGTGCTCCGAGTGCCACAGGTGTTGCTTCCTGCTTGACACGTGGGTCTCCTCTCAGCTCCATGCCTTTCCTTCTATACTTTGTTGTGCCCCCGCTGCACTGGGCTGATGGAAGAGAGAGCTGGTGCAATTTCAGGGAAATCCTCGAGTTTTCCATTTGTAAACCTGGGCTGACAGTCCTGGAGTAAAATGGAGAGTCACTGTGTTCAGCACAAGATGCTAGGCTTTGGGTACTGACACTAAGAAAGCTGTGATCTATCCAATATTTACAGTCTAATAAGAAGAGCCAGTAGGCATGGACAGCTAAGGACACGAGGAGCCTGGAGACTCAAGGTGGGGAGAGACTCCCTGGGGGAAAGGGATGGGCTCTTCCCAGTCAGACAAGGAGACTTGAAGTTCATTCTCAAAAACCCAGTGTGTCCAAATCCAACTCATTTGAGGACCCACTTCTTCAACGTACACTTACCCATTGTAGCTTTACATTTTAATGTGACTCTTTTAATAGATGTGGCAGGAATGTTTGCTTTTGATTACTCATTCCCTAATAGGATTTTCTAATTATGAACTCATCTAAAATTGTTCTGCCACCCGAGAGGCTGGCAAGCACATCCTAAAATTCTGAAAGATTAATCCAAGAGAAATTGCCCCTGGAATGTTGTCCAAAGGAAATACTATTTTTCTGTAATTAAAATTTTTGTATTTTAAATGTGATGAGGTCTTTGTTTCTTCTAATTCCTTCTGATGACTTGGGGTGGATTTTTGAAAGATTCTCAGTGCGTTAGGCATTCTTCTGCTAATCCCTCAAGTCAGCCTGTGTGTATTCCTACCAATTAAGTTTTCAAAGATACACTAACTGGAAAGATCCTAAAGGAATCAGAATGAACTGGAAACATCTTGCTAAAATGTGGAAATTTTCATTTCTAATGAGGAATACTTTGGTTTGTTGATTTGTTACTGGTTGGCAGAGAAATCGGGAAATGATAAGCCATTTAAATCAGGCGAAAGAGAAAGGGAATTCTTGAAGAAAATACTCTGGTGGGTTGTGTGCTCGCAACTCAAATCTAATTTCTATTTATACTGTGAAATGATGAAAGGAGGATTAAAATCATAGAAATGCTAATTGATATTTAAAAGCAACAACAAAAACATTAAAAGCGATTTCCAAATTGGTCATGAAAATGAGCATGAACTGGACAATGAGCACCTACAATGCTGACATGTTGGCGTCTGATAATGAGATACCTAATATTTAAAAAACTTCATTCTCAGTAATAAGGATGGATTCTTAAAGCAGTGGAATAATTACTGGTAAAGTGGTTAGGAGCCTTTTGGGTACAGAAATGCGGTCATTTTAGGAAATCATTAGTCAGCTGTTTTCATCAAATCGGTGAGTCAGCGAATTTCACGTCGGTGCTGGCTCTGGAGGGTGGGCTTCATGCTGGTGCACGCACACAGGGACTTTGGCAGCTGAGGGGGCAGGAACTAAGGGAGCAGCTCTGGGTTAGCACAGGGAGACCTTGTGCTGGGAAAAAGCGGGCAGAGGTACGCAGCCAGGCAGTTGGGAAGGCCAGGAAGGTGCCAGCCGATGAGGGTCAAGCGACCGGCCAGGGACACCAGGTGACGTGGCTCAGTGGCATCGAGGCAGCCTGCAGTGACAGCAAAGCTTCTGCACCCCTCTCTTGGTCCAGAGGGCTCACCACCTGCAGGCCTCCGCCCGGCTGTCATCCTGAACTCCCGGCACAAGCCAGCCCCCTTCCTCTCTTCCCATCTCCCCATCCTGCTGGGTTTGTCTGCAGCTCTCGCCTGATCTGTGAGCCTCTGCCTGCTAGAAGGTAAGCAACCCCAAAATCATGACTGCCAGGCACGGGAAGACGTCAGTAACACACAAGGAGCTCTATCCACTCCTGTTTCCTCTCCTGGGTCCTGCTCTCTAGCTACGTCCTGCAAACAGCCTGCTACATCGCATCTGCCCTGTGTTTTATTTTTTTAATTTATTTTGGCTTGTATTTTTATTGGCTGCTCCACCTGCCTCAAGTCTCCTCTTGGGCTTGGCGTGTGCTGTGCTGTGGCTTCCTGCTCATCGCCTGAGCCACCTCTGGAGACTCCTGTCCCATCTCAGGGGTCGGTGACCTGGCTGTTAATGCTGCCGCAGGGTTGAGTGCATCTCTCCACGGTGTGTGCAGGGATGGCCCTGGAAGTGCAGAGCACATGGTGTGCACTACGACCCCAGGCTTTCCCTCTCCAAACTGGGCCTCGATCATCTTCATTTACCCGAGATCTGTCACAGGGACTCTGGAAAGATCTGTGGTGTGAGTCCACGGCAGGGACACACGTTGAGTTTGTCCGCTGAGATTCTGAGTGGATTGCTCAGGATCCCAAACTTGTGTGCCCCCATCAGGGATGACCGATCACACAGAAGACTCTGCTGTACCACGCCCCAACTGGAGGCAAGAAAAATACCGCTCCCTGTTCCTGAACCGTCTGGTCTCACCGCCTCCAAGGACAAGAAAGGCAAGGACTGAATTCAGCCACACGCCAAGCTTGCATCTCTTCTGGGCCCCTCCGGGATCCCAGCTCATGGAGCAGGGGTGCACCCCCAAGAGAGAGAGGGGAACAGGTGCACCAGGCAATCAGAGCAGGGAAGCTGCCCGAAGATGGCACCACCCTTGGAGCAAAGGCAGATGGTTAGGTTTTTATTTTTAACCTCATCAACTATTAGTATCTGGGAGCAACAGAACCCTTGATTGCTCATTTCCACCTGGCAGGTGGGAGGATGGGGGCGGTAAGGGCATGGGCGCCCCCTAAAGGTTACCTGCTGCCACTACAGCAACTCCTGTTAATTTCCCAGGTTGGGTTAGTTAATATACAACCAGACTAAAGACATCTGATGGGACAAGGACATCAGCCTCAGCCATTCTAGCTCCTTGCCTGAAAACAGATAAAATCCGAATTTACCCCTTACTCCTGTATCCTTTGGAATCCGAAATGTACCCCTTATCCTTTCAAGAGAGTGGGTCAGTCTCACACCCTGTGTTGCTCCCCCACCCTACCCCCTATATTCTTTTCCAGGTTTGAAAACCTGAAGAACCTGTACAGAGAAACCCACTCCATGTAGCGCCACCACCCCACCACCAAACCCTTAGTCCACTCTGGAATCTGTAAGGCCCAGCTCGCCAGAGGACTGGGCCTTCTGCCATGTGTTTGCTCTGTGTGCACCCGGGCAGTTCGCCACCTCTGTGAATTTATTTATTTTCCCTGAATAAATTTGTTTGGACTGTGAGTTCATATCCTGTCTCCTTTCTGTTCCGTGCCCCTTTTCCTTGCAACATCCACTTCAAAATGTTGGTGGAAAAATGGGGTTTGAAAGACCAGTGTATGTGGATGCAAAAAATTTGAAATCCATGCCTAGTTTTCAACATATGTTCTTCTGTGAGTCTTTGGATGGCCTCTCGGAGGTCAGGTGTGTCCACTCCTTTATAAACCGTATTAGGATGACCTGTTCACAAAGCGGACCCGTAGGGCACTCTGTCTCATCCACCGTCTTTTGAACATGACAAAGAATCAAGGCAAATGCAAAAGCTGTCTCCGCTACTGCTCGGTAACTTAGGAGATGAACACGTTTCTAAAGACAGAACTGGAAAAGGCATCGAATGTCCTGCCTTGGCTTCCGTCGCTTCTCATTTTGAGAACTTGGATTGCATGACTTTCTTGGGATCCAGCCTCTATAATTCGTTTCTCCGGCATCACCAGCTGAGAACAGGATGCTTCTGTGGAAAATGCATCGAAATCATTACAGAAAAATGTCTCCAAGAAGCGCTGGCCAAACAATAAATGACAAGACGCCTGGAGGCATATATCTAGAAAGGGTGTATGTGAATTGCAAATGACACCACTGCCGCCAGCTCCCACGCTCTGACAGTTTTTGGCTGTGGGACACTTTTAGGGGCCTCGATGGTCGGCCCTGTGATCCTCATCCCATCGAGCGCTCTTGGAGATGAAACCAACGTTGTTAGCACAGCTTGGGAGAGCTGCTGACGGCTTTTTCCCACTCGAATGCCAGCCTCACCAAAGACAGTTTAAATTTTAGGTATGTTCACTCTCGGAGCAAAAACTCCCATGGAAAATAATTCTTGGGAGGACATGCAAATATGCCGCTGACCTACATACAGAGCCCATAAGCCTATCACATTGCTTCTGCCACTTGAAACTTGGGGGAAAAAATGGAAAAATAAAATTACACTTGTATGCTATACTCCAGAAAGCACTACGTTTTTTTTTTTTTTTTCCTTCCGGGATTGTCTAATAAAAGATTATTCATTAGGATTTTTATTTTTTTCTCCTTTGCCTTTATGGTTTTGCCAAATGACACATTCAAACTAGATGTGGTTATTCATGGAATAATTAAGGTGTGACATGATTGTGTTTGATGTTTTGTTTGAAGGTTTCCAAACCGCACGGTCCTTTCACACAGGAACAGTAGTTTTACATAACAGAAGTGTGAGTTTGTGTAGCCAGTGTCAACCAGGCAAACACATAGGAGACTGCCGTCACTCTCCTTGTGGCTGGGCAGATAGACGCTAATTGCAGAGGACTGGTTCCGGATTGGTAAAGGAGGTGGGGGATCCTGAGGTCTGTGTGAGCCAAGCCACACACTGGAGGTTCGCTGCCCTCTGCGGTGTTGGCGTTTGCCTTGTCTTGGCTGGCAGTGGCCCCGTGCTAGGACTGGGCTATGGTCTGAGTTTGTTCCCCGAAGGCTTGTGTGCTGGAAGCTTGTCTTAAGGTGCAGGAACATCTAAGAGGCGACACTTAGTGGGCAGCAATTAGGTGATGGGAGTGCTAGGAAAGGATGAATGCTGATATCACGGGAAGTCTTGAAAGAGTGGATTTCTACACAGGACGCCCCGTGCGGTTGTCCCCTTCTGCTCACTGCTGCCACCCTTTCTGCTCCTGTGTCACAGTGGGAGGCAACTAAGGAGGTCCTCCCCAGGGGCTGCACAGAGGAGACCACTTGGTCTGGGACCCCGGCCTCCAAACTGTGAATTGAATAAACCCCTGTTCTCCACACAGTACTCGGCTACTTTGTTACGACAGCAGAAAATGGGCTAACACTGGAAAAACTGGTGCCGGTTGAAGACCAAAGTCTCATGTGAGAATCAAGGCAAACTCCTTCCAGCTGTGAGCCTGTAAAATCACAAACAAGCCCTAAGTTTCCATGATGCAATGGGGGACGCCCATCTTTCCATTTGCAATAAATATAATGCCATCGGTTATTGCTCTTCCTCCCTCGCCCACCCAGGACTGTATTTTGGGGGAACAAAAGTGTGCTTGGCATTTGTCTAGAGGATCAAAAGAACACAAAACACAGAGAAGACCCCCAGGCACATCCAGGCTGGCAAAGAGACCAAGCAATGAAATGTTGTGCCATGAAGGAAATCAAGACCAAAAATACTATTGGGGGGTGGTTGGAGGCACAGCAAGAACAGGAAAGCTCCAGGAGTTATCACATGACTCCGGAGCCTTTCAGATTCAAGAGATGAAAGTGTACTTCGCACCAGCTTGGGTGGTCGTAGCGCGGTGGTGGTGTCAGGGTCTCTGGGAAGTGCAGGATCTGTGAGAACAAAGGGAACGACTCAACAACCACTTTGCACCTCCCGCATCTCTGCTTTGGCTGAGCTTGTCCTGGTTTTCAATCAGTGAGCTTTCTCCAGGAGGAAATGGTCAACAGCGTAAGCCCCAGGATTCTCCAACCACCTGCAAAGAGAAACAAGTAGCCAATCGTCTCTCCATTAGCTCACTCTGGGTTGTATGGCTGGGGACACAGGGCAGGATAAGTCTGCTCTTGGTCATGCGTCCAGCCTGTGTGCCGGAGAGGGGAGAACAGAGCATTTGATTGGCAGCCTTACCAGACATACCGGAAGCCAATGGAGGAATGCCCCCAGGAGAGAGAGGTCTGTGAACAGTGCAGGAATGGGAAGCCGGGAAGAGAGTGAGAGTAGACGTTCGCGGTCATCACACTCGTCCTTTCCTTTCGCAGTCACTGACCTTAGAGCGGAGGGCAATGATTATCGTACCAGGGTGGCAGGATCAGTTTCACCTTAGGTCTAAAGAAAGAGCCTGCCGGGCTCTGGGATAGCATCAAAGAGTGGGGGGAGAATTGCAGACATAGACAGGGAAGTCACTGTGTCCCCGGAAACGAACTCAGCAAGTGACATGTGTAAGGCTACTAGCTAGTAAGCTGTAAAGTGGAGCTACATCCTTAAGGATTTTATGGAAATAGGGGATAGGAGACTGCTGTTGTCCAGAGAGCTTGGTGGATGATCTTTGATAGGCTTTTTAGTTTGGGGTTTCTGGTGGCGGGATCTGAGTTTGTCTGCCTCCGTGTCTTTCTTAGTCTGGGAGTAGAAGGGACTATGGTGGAGGGGCAGAAGATATGTCTTTGGTAGGCTCCAGTCTGACCAAGGGGGAATGCTTGGAAACAGGTGGAATCCCATTCTGGCACTAGGGGGTGCCCAGGGGAGAGTTTTGGCTTGGTGAATTCCCAGCCCCAGGTATTGATCCCAGGGATCCTGGGACCTGTGCTGGGTCACACACATTTAAAGTCAGGCCAACTTCTCATTGGCTTAGCACCTGGGAGGGGCTGAGACAAACGGGGAGGGATGATGAGGTGTCAAGAGGCACTAGAGACAGTGACACCAGATAGGAACCAGGGAGGATGAGGGGGCTCTTGCATCCCGGGATCGCATGTGTGCTTTGCCCTAATTCAGTGCTACACAGAAACTGCCAGACTGTCACTGTCAAAGGTCACCTGGGCAGGTGCGGCGAGGAGGTGGTGGCCTGGCTTATAGGCACTGCTCTATCCCAAGGCTGTATTCAGGGGGCTTCAACCACAAGTTCTGTAGGCTCAGCTCTCTAAACACCCCCGTGACTGCCGTAGACTTCTCTTCAATTTCCTCTTGGCAGCTTTGAGGTTCTGGAAGCAAACTCCGCTGCCTCCTTCCCGCATTGTGTCTCTCGACCACATTTCATTGTCCTGCACCAACCTGGAGGGTTTAGTGCCGAGTGCACAGATAAGAAAAGCGGTTGTTTCTGAAATTAAATTTCCTTTTTTCCCCCCTTCTAGGAAAAGTTCAAGCAGCCAGGACTATATAGGTCATGTTTCTAATTATAAAACACACCAAGGATGCTATTTTTTTCCTTCCAGTGGAAGTAAAAATAGCAAGGACAAGGGAAGCTGAGTTGTTCCTGTGAAGCCGGCAGTCACCAACATGGCTGCTTCGAGCCTCCGCTGTGGACCAGCCGTCCTCACACACTTTGATGTAGCAGTCACTAGGTGGCGCTCTCAGGAGGGAAGGATTCAAAAGTGCTCCTTGCCCCCCAGACCTGTTAAGACCAGTTAAAGACAAGCTGATTATTTTAAAAGATCTATTTTATTTATTTGAATGGCAGAATTTGAGAGAGAGAGAGAGAGAGAGAGAGTCTTCCATAGGCTGGGTCACTCCAAATGGCTGCGATGGTTGGCACTCGGCCAGGCAGAAGCCAAGAGCCAGGAACTCCATCCGGGTCTCCCACATGGGTTGCAGGAGTCCAAGTACTTGGGCCATCTTCCACTGCGCATTAGCAGGAAGCTGGGACATAAGTGGAGAAGCTGGATACTCGAACAAGGCTCATATGGAATGTTGGCATTGCAGGTGGTGGCTTACTTAACCAGCTATGCCACAACATGGGCCCAAGCTTGTTTATTTTGTTGTTTTGTTTGTTTGTTTTGGTAAATGATATTCACCCGTGGAAGAGAGTAATAGCAGGCAAGTTGAATTCCTGGAGAGCAGAAGCTTGAAGGTGGTCAAAGGGGGACGGGTATTCTTGGAGGAGGGCACACATTCTGCAGAGTGTCTTATGCAGAACAGGACTTTCTTAGTGGCACTTAAGGAATGCCATGTGCTGTGGCTTCAGCTTCCTGTGGGAAAGGAGGAGGACATGAGGCTGAAACGGAGAGTGGATCTGAGCAAGAGGAGGTTTACCTCCCTAATACGCACCTGTTCTCCGGGAGTACAATCTCCCTTTAGAGTCTTCGGAGGAGACCTTCATGGTGGTGAATCCAATGCAGCGCCTTGCTGATGTCACGGTCAACCAGTTGCTGCTGGAGAAAACACTTACAGGCAAGAGCCAAGTCAACAGATTGTGTACAATGCAAAATACAGGAGGTCCTGTTCATTGCACGTGGAGCTTCCTTCCTAGCAAGAACCATAGCTGCGGCTGGGGCTTCCTGTCCACATCCCAGCAGACCTTGCCTCTGCAGGGGCTCCGAGCCAGCTGACCGGAAGCACTCGGGTATGAGCAACTTCCGGCTCAGACCCCAGCTGATGATGAGTGGGAGTTACTGCAGAATATTCCCTGGTCCCCTTCGCATAGGGGCTTCACCCCGAGGTAGCTGCTTCCTAGAGGTATCTCAGCAACATCGCGCCTTAGATGCTGTGAACGTTGCCTGGCTCTCTCATGCCCAGTTTCTTGCTTCCTTCCCTTTTCTGTCTCAGTTCCCTCCTCAGCCGCCAGTTGTAGGATTTGGGGGTCTGGAGGAAGGCAGAAAAGACTTATTTTGTAGGCAAGGGAAATAGGTTTCCCGCTAGGACAGCCAGCAGGGATGTGACATGAGGTCCAGCCCCTTCCCAGCAGGGCAAATATCTTTTTAAACTCCTTGTCTGGGGAGGGAGACCGGCCTGCAGGCAGAGACCCATGCCCACTGCGGTAAGGTGGGTCTGGACTGGCAGAGGACGCCTCCCTCTCTCCGCCACTTGACAGCTGGTGATCCAAGCTGTTTGCTTGCCATCTGTGACAGAGCCAGTTTCGGATGTCCAGGGAGCCTGGCCAGTGGAGTGCCGGGCACTGAAATCCTACTGTGTCACGTCAGGGTCATCAAGTTGTGCTCAATGACACAATATCAGGTTTGAAATGGACGATTTGTGTCCTAGTGGCCGAGTACGTCCTAACACCAGTAATTCCTGGGATCATCTCTGGCACTGCCTGCTTCTTTGGCTTCGGCTGAACCCAAACAAGACGTTTTGTTGGGCCTAGCCCCACTGTATGGAGAAAACGTACTGGAAAGGGTGCTTGGAGCCAGTCAACCAAGCAGAAGCTCTGAGGGTGGAGCCTGCAATCCACAGCTTAACAAATTCTCAGTAAGCCTATGAACCCCTGGGCTAGGGGATCCTCATTTAGCGAAGTCGAAAGTGATGCTTCCAGAACCATTTAACCTCCCTCCCCCTTTTGGTGGCCCTCTTCCGGGTGCATCCTAGTTCTCCAACATTATCACAATGCCCCCCATCCCCCTACGGCAGGCAGAACCTCCTACAGGTCAGGATACCACTCGCAGGAGAACACACAGGAGAGCTGCTGTCAGAGGGAAAGTTCTTTCAGCCTCATTTTTCCAAATCCTTCCAGAATGTGTCCCCCGGAGAGGCCTACAGCTACTGCTGGCAGCCCCAACAATGAGAACATGTGGCAGGAGGGCTCGCACTGGCACACAGTGTCTGTGTCTCTTCTGTACGATATTGTTAGCAGAAGCTAAGTGGGGGTGGAGGGTGCTGTCAGGGAGGATGACACCTGCTTTCTTAGGTGCGTACTAAGGGGTTCTTAGTGCAAACTAAAGAGCCACCGGGCTCTGGCTCTTCTGCAGGGAGGCACCCGGGGCTTGTGGAAGGAAAGAAACTACACACACCACCAGGCATCCCAGCTGTGGCTCTCCGACCTCCTGGACGGCAGTGCCCGCTGTTCCCTGTTTGGTTACCACCACTGTCAAACGCTGGCCCCTCGCTTTTGTCTGTTTTCTGCCTTTCTCTGTATCCCTTGGCTTTCCCCATTCGAGTTGAAATTTATTCTCCAAGAGTACTTCAAAAGGCTTGTGAACAATGAAATGAAAAGCTGTGTTTATTTTGGTACAAAGCATTTCGAAACTCACCCATGTCAGGGGTCTCTAGAATGTTCATGGAAAATGTGCATTATGAAAAAAAAGCATAGATTTTCAAAATCGTTGACACCCAAACCAGCTCATCTTTTAATTCTGTTTTTTAAAAAAAGATTTATTTATTTATTTATTTGAAAGGCAAAGTTATGGAGAGGCAGAGAGAGAGAGAGAGAGAGAGAGAGAGAGAGGTCTTCTACCCACTAGTTCACTTCCCAGATGGCTGCAATGGCTGGAGCTGGGCTGATCTGAAGCCAGGAGCCAGGAGCTTCTTCCAGGTCTCCCACGTGGGTGCAGGAGCCCAAGGACTTGGGCCATCCTCCACTGCTTTCCCAGGCCATAGCACAGAGCTGGATCAGAAGCAGAGCATCTGGGACCCAAACTGGTGCCCATATGGGATGCTGGCACTGCAGGTGACGGCTTTACCCACTATGCCACAGCGATGACCCCTTAATTTCATTTTTTGCAAAGTTTTCGAAGCATTCTCAGATGTGCCACATGATGAGTTCAGGATGCAATATGAATTGTCTGCAGCATCTTTATTCCCAGTGAAAACACACTGGGTGGTGCCCGCTCCACGTGTATCCCTTGGGGGTTCAGATAGCACCTGCTCGCCAGGAACATGCGCCAAGCCGTCAGCACACTGGCGTTGAGCTGGGGCACCTGACAGATGATGCGGGTCTTTAACAGGCAGCATTTTTGCTAGGACACTCTCAGGGTCCCATTTGTTTCCCAGGCCCGAGGCTGGGAGGGGTTCAGAGAGGTCTACACCCTATGCTGTCCGCCACCTTCTCACGCCCAGGCCAGCAGCTCCTTCCTACCCTCTGTGTGTCATCTCCTCCAGCTGCGGACCACATGGAGCCTGCCAGTAAGTGGAACACAGAGAGGCTGAGGAAGTGGGGAGAGGCCGCAGAGCCAAGAGGAGGGGTGAAGAGCACAGAACTCTTCCATGAGTTCCTGGAGTGGAGGTCTTCGCTCAAGCCCTGCCCAGGACCTCAGGTTTCTGTGACAGTGGGAGTCAAGGGGGAGGCTGTTCTGTAACATCACTTGAAAATCGGTGGGAATCACTGCCCAGGGCCCTGCAAGTAGAAAACCGTTACTGTCATCCCCCAGCACGTGTGTCACCGGATGCTGATGGGCTCACATCTGGAGTCACAGTCATCAGCTGCTGTCGCTGACACCTTTTAGGACACACCCCCCCGTGGGGGCTGGCCTTGTGGCACAATGGGAGTGGCTCCTGCGTGGGAGGTCAGCATCCCACATTGGAGCACCAGTTCAAGTCCTAACCGTATCACTTCTGACCCAGCCCCCTGTTACTGGGCCTGGGAAAGCAGCTGGAGATGGCCCAAGTGATGGGGTGCCTGCCAAACGTGTGGGAGACCTGGATGGAGTTCAGATTCCCGGCTTCAGCCTTTGTGGCCATTTGGGGAGTG
Source organism: Sylvilagus floridanus (assembly GCA_949820135.1). Classification (NCBI taxonomy): domain Eukaryota; kingdom Metazoa; phylum Chordata; class Mammalia; order Lagomorpha; family Leporidae; genus Sylvilagus; species Sylvilagus floridanus. Next base: position 89,416,000 of record OX463239.1, on the reverse strand, counting down.
AACCAGTGGATGGAAGATCTCTCTATCGCTCTCCCCATCCCCCTCTCCTGTGTCACTCTGCCTTTCAAATAAATAAATAAATAAATATTTAAAAAACATTTATATACATGCCATGTCCTCAGATCCTTTCCTTCAGTCACCTTCTGCTACAATGGAGCACTTGTCGTTATATATTAATTTTTTAAAGATTTTATTTATTTACTTGAAAATCAGAGTTACAGAGAGGCAGAGACAGAGAGAGAGAGAGGTCTTCCATTGCTGGTTCACTCCCCAAATGGCCACAGCTGTGCTGAGCCAAAGCTAGCTAAATCCAGCTAACTTAAGATAGGAATTTCTTCTGGGTCTCCCACATGCAGGGGGCCAAGGACTTGGGCCATCTTCTACTGCTTTCCAGGCCATAGCAGAGAGCTGGATAGGAAGTGGAGCAGCCAGGATGTGAACCAACACCCTTATGGGATGCCGACACTGCCAGGTAGCAGCTTTACCCACTATGCCACAGTGCTGGCCCCTGTTATATGTTCTTACAACGTGACCTCTAACGTGGAGCAAGGGAGTTCTGATGCAGAAGGTGTAGAAGCGATGTTCCCAGATTTCTTTAGCAACCATGTGATGCCCACAGCTTTCATTCATTTTTTTTAAGACTCATTTATTTGAAAGGCAGAGAGAGAGAGAGAGAGAGAGAGAGAGAGAGAGAGCTCTTCCATCTGTTGGTTCACTCCCCAAATGGCTACAATGGCTGGAGTTGGTCCAATCCGAAGCCAGGAGCCAGGAGCTCCTTCCAGGCCTCCCACATGGGTGTAAGCACTTAGACCTTTCTGTTGCTGTCCCAGGCACATTAGCAAGGAGCTGGATTGGAGTGGAGCAGCCAGGACTGGAACCAGTGCCCATGGGGGATGCCCGCAGTGCCACAGCACTGACTTCTCACTCATTTCTTCAATCTTACATATGATTCCCAGTTTTATCCCTCTCCTTGTCAAAGAACAATGGTGGTTCAAAAATACACACACTTACAAGCCACTAACAGGTCTCATCCACTATCCTTCCTCCCTGCCACCTCCCCTTTCCAATCACCCTGGCCGAGGCATGGAAAAGGCCTGGACCAGGCATCTTCCCTCTGCTCATCTCTTTCCTTCATTGCCTTATCATCTTATCGCAACCAAGGTTTTCTATTTCTGGACTTGCCCCTGGACACAGGGGATTAAGGTTTATCACCTGGGCCTAGAGCAGTGCTTGGTGGAGAAGAATAGTGTAATCCAAGTCAAGTCAGTGGGAAAAAAACTCTCTTAAGAAAGCTGTCTCCAGGCCGGTGCCACAGCTCACTAGGCTAATCCTCCGCCTGCAGCACCGGCACACCAGGTTCTAATCCCGGTCAGGGTGCCGGATTCTGTCCCAGTTGCCCCTCTTCCAGGCCAGCTCTCTGCTATGGCCCGGGAGTGCAGTGGAGGATGGCCCAAGTGCTTGGGACCCATGGGAGACCAGGAGAAGCACCTGGCTCCTGCCATTGGATCAGTGCGGTGCGCCAGCCGCAGCGGCCATTGGAGGGTGAACCAACGGCAAAAGGAAGACCTTTCTCTCTGTCTCTCTCTCTCTCACTGTCCACTCTGCCTGTCAAAAAAAAAAAAAAAAAGCTATCTCCAATTATTTTCTGTTCCTCCCTTTTTAATGTGTAGGGAGAGATTTTCTTATTCCACTGGATGCAGATCATCTTCCTTGAGCACACCTGTGCCTGCCTGCCCCGGGCCTTGCAACTTCTATCACATGGCTTTTTTCCCTCCAAGTCCCAACAACCTTCCCATCGCCATGTGTTGTGAGAGCTCACAGGCGCCTAGCCCAGGAAGTATGTGTTAGGAAGGACCAGGCTTGTCTTGCTGTGTGTCTTTGAGGACTTCCAAGTGTTCTGTGCTCTACTCACAGTCTGATTTTTTTTTTATTCTCCCCCACCCTGCTACCTTATGTTAGTGGCGCCAAGCCCAGCCAGTGACCCTAGGATTGCAATGGGGTGAGAGGTCTCTTGGCAAAGCTGCCAAGGGGTGGCTGTGATGATTCTCAAGCCCCCTCTCTGGCCCCAGTTCTAGGATTCTCATGCTCATTGCCCTGTGGGCTTGGTTAGATGCCCCCTTTCACCTAGTTCTGATTCTTAGACCAAAAGATTCTAAGAATACACAGTGACCTAAGGCATTTAGCACAAGCACGAATGAGATCTTTTGTACAATGATATAAATTTTCAGCCAAAGTGACGCCCTTTGGTGGCTAATAAAGCAGCCAGCCCAGGTTGAAAAGATCAAGTACATGCCACGTTGTTGAACCTGGCCACGCATTCTCTCACACCATCCGTCCTGCCCCAGCAAAGCCATCTTCCTGCTAGTCACATCTTTTCTTTCATTAAACTATTTTTTTCCTCTCTACCTTTGAGTAGATAGGTCAAGATGTTGAGGGGAGAAGGGTGGAGAGGCAGAGGTTTTGAAAAAAGACTTTGGGGAAAATGGCATACAATTATTCTTTTAAATAAAATGGGCAATTATTAGAATGTCGACCTCAACTCTAAATGGATGGCAAAGTACTGGAATATATTACAAAGTGTCTGTTTTAATATCTGTATCTTGGTAGTTGCTAGGTTACACTAGGTACTTTTAATAACATAAAGGGAGCTGGAAATGTTTTTAGATACTTTTCCCACTGAAAATATTACTGGCAAGAAAACGGACATACTGCTGGCTCCTGTGGTGGGATATTATGAGCTTTTTGTTGTTCATTAAAATGCATCTTAGTTGTTCATATTATTAATGCTTCAGTTTAGAGTTTTCCTTCAAAATAGATTAACCCTGTGATAATGAGACTTGTGACTTGGCAAGTCTTCCCGGAACCCAAGCATGTGTGATTCCATTCCCTCTTACTCTAGTCCAGCCCACTGGGCTCAGAAAACCGCTACTGCTCACCCAATAAGTGCTAAGCTCTCGTTCATTTCTTGCGATGTAGCAGCTTTAAATAAAGCAGGATTGGGACTTTTTCTTGGCAGTCAGGAAAGCATATAATTTTTTAAATGAAAATTAGCAAGCATCTTTATTTCTGCTTAAGAATGTGCCCTTCCTTTCCATCACTTGTGTGTCAGACACTGTGGACCTCGAATTAGCCCTTTGTGGAAGAGTTAGCCCGCTCCCAGTGTGTGCTGGGCAAAGCTGCACCAAGTGGTTAGTTCACATACAAGGTTGTCACTGCTCTCGATCTCGCGAGGACACAGTCTGTGGTTCATTTTAACTTGGAGGACAGGGAGAAGAAACTGAAAGTCTTAGAGAAGTGGTGACGTTTGCGCTGGAACTTAGGAGATGGGAAGAGAGTTTCCAGCAGAGACACCAGGTGGCAGCATCAAGGGAAACGTGGACACATGTGTAATCACCAATGCTTGCTGATGAACATTCTTGGAGCTTTGCCTGTATTAACTCATCTAACCCCATCCAACCTTCAGAGATGGATCTCATTACCATCCCATTTATACAGGGCTAGGAGTAGATATCTATGCTAAGGCTACGCAATCTGTACAGGCTGTGAACCTGGGGTTCCATGGAACCACTTCCTTTAAAGCCTGAACTCTCATCCATTATCCCCCTCCTCTCTGAGGATGGTGGTCCAGCATGGTTAGCAAGGATGGGATGAAAAAGGGAGGTAGGATGATGAGAAGGATGGGGTTAGATTGTCCGGGCCATATTCAAAGTGTTTCTTCTTTATTCTTGATACTATGGGGTGATGGCAAAGTGTCCCCAACAGAGGAGCAACAAGTCTTGAATTCATGTTCTGGAGCATACTGTCTGAGAGCATGATGGCTGGTTGTCGGTGGCAGTTGCAGTCGGAGATTTTTCTTAAAAATTAGTTAAGAAAGCATTGAAAAAAAAAAAACCTAGATGAAAAAACTCAGCTTGAAAAACACCTTTTGAGAATCTATAGAATGGCTCCCAGAAGCTCAGTTCCTCCTAAAATAACATTCTAATCACCGGTCTTTTCATAACCACGATGCTCACTAATTTCATCCATTCCTGGCCACCATCCACAGCTTGGGCCCCTTAGCTCACCTTTTCCATACACTCATATCCCTGCTTTCCCAGGCGTTCTTTCTAGACTTTCGTCGTGCATCCTTCCAAATCCACACATCACGCTTTCTGGAATTCTGGTCACTGTGGGGGCACATATTGTATGGTTCTGGCGTCTTCACCAAATGCTTGTTCCACCTTTTACCTTAATTGAAATGTAGATGGATGCACACTGTGGATACTCATTTCTCAACTGGTGCACCTTCTCTAATGCTCCTCTATTGTCTACACTCTCAGGACACTGTAGACAGGGAGGATTTACTAGGTTATGCACGCTGCTGCTTTTTTTTAAATTCTGAGCAAAAAAATCCACTTACGTACAAAATTCATGTCGTTTCGTGCAGTGTGATTTACCAGTCCTAAAATTATGTTATGACTCTGACATGCAACCCAAACCCTTCCATAACCCTGGGGAGCCTCACCCCATCACAAACGTTGATTTTTTTTTGTTTTAACTTTTATTTAATGAATATAAATTTCCAAAGTACAGCTTATGGATTACAATGGCTCCCCCCATAACTTCCCTCCCACCCGCAACCCTCCCCTCGCCCGCTCTCTCTTCCCTTCCATTCACATCAAGATTCATTTTCAATTATCGTTATATACGGAAGATCAATTTAGCATATATTAAGCAAAGATTTCAACAGCACGAACGTTGGTTTTAATGTTTATGAATCCCTCATTCCAGTGATGTTTGTCTCCTTATTTAGCAATGCCTAGCCTTGAATGCCTTGAAACTTACCATCGGCCAGTGCTGTGGCTCACTTGGCTAATCCACCTGCAGAGCTGGCATCCCATATGGGTGCTGGGTTCTAGTCCTGGCTGCTCCTCTTCCAGTCCATTTCTCTGCTGTGGCCCAGGAAGGAAGTGGAGGATGGCGCAAGTGCTTGGTGTCTACACCCGCGTGGAAGACCAGGAGGAAGCACCTGGCTCCTGGCTTCGGATCGGCGTAGCTCCGGCTGTAGCGGCCATTTGGGGGGTGAACCAATGGCAGGAAGACCTTTCTCTCTGTCTCTCTCTCTCACTGTCTATCTCTATCTGTCAAATAAATTTTAAAAAAATAAAAAAGCTTACCATCACCTAGAATGATTCTTATAATATAGTGAGAAGATCCTTCCTTGAATAGAACTGAGGTGTCTGGGCTTGGCTGCATCCAGGGTGTCACAAACTCCCTTCACGCCCTGGCTCAGTGGTTGCATTGCTCAGGGAGGTCCGGCGTTCTTGATGACTCCTCCAGACCTGTCCCTCAGGCGTGTGCTGCTTTGCTGTCCACTGCACTACCGAAGAGGAGGCGGAATCGTTTCTTTGCTTGCTGTCCGAGTGGAACCTTCAGATGCTGTCGTGAGCTGTGGGCATCAGTGTTGGACTTGGGAAAGATACTTGGGGACCCTGGCACTAAGGTGACACTAAGGAGGACCGGAATCAGAATAAGTATTTAGAAGGCAGACATTGGTTACCACAAACCAACAAAATCAAACCAATAAAAAGGGCTTGCACTGTGACACAGCGGGTTAAGCTATTACCTGCAACAGAAGCATTTTAATAAGAATGCCAGTTCAAGCCCCGGCTGCTCTTCTTCAAATCCAGCTCTCTCTTACAGCACCTGGGAAAGCAGTGGAAGATGGCCCAAGTATTGAGACCCCTGCCACCATGGGAGAGATGAGGGTGGAGTTCCAGGTTGTTGGCTTTTGCCTGGCCCAGTTCCAGCTGTTGCAGCCATTTGGAGAATGGGCCAGCAGATGGAAGACCTCTGCCCCTCACTCTTTCTCTACCCCACTCTCTCTCTCTGTCACTCTGCCTTTCAAATACATTAAAAAAAATTCAAAATAAGTCCACAAGGTCAGCAGTTGGGACTCCTGTAGATAATCACCTCCAATGTGGGGTAAGGCTGGTGTTCATGACCCTGAGGTTAGTATGGACCCGTTGTGATGATGGGAGCTGCAGACAGATTGGAATATCATCATGAGCATAGAGACTTTCTGAAGGGAACTCAGCTCAGTTAGCCAGTGCACTTACTACCATCATTAAGTGATTGCAGGAAACTCAAAGACTTTGAATCCCTTTTTTTTTTTTTTAATAGCTAAGAGAAGTAGCAGCCAGTGCTGTGGCTCAAAGGGCTAATCCTCTGCCTTGTGGCGCTGGCACACTGGGTTCTAGTCCTGGTCAGGGTGCCGGATTCTATCCCGGTTTCCCCTCTTCCAGGCCAGCTCTCTGCTGTGGCCCGGGAGTGCAGTGGAGGATGGCCCAAGTGCTTGGGCCCTGCACCCCAGGGGAGACCAGGAGAAGCACCTGGCTCCTGCCTTCGGATGAGCGTGGTGCACCAGCCGCAGCATGCTGGCTGCAGTGGCCATTGGAGGGTAAACCATCGGCAAAGGGAGACCTTTCTCTCTCTCTCTCTCACTGTCCACTCTGCCTGTCAAAAAATAAAAATTAAAAAAAAGAGAAGTAACAAAGTTCAGTGAAGAGAAATGCTCCTGAGAGCACTTTGGACTGGGGTTATTTCTGGTATATTCCTGGATGGAGGGCTCCCTGGGTGTAGAATTGTTGAAATTCCTCCTGGACCTCATCAGTCCAGTGTTATTAGACCTAATAACCCCTTGGTGTGGGCAGGGAAGAGTCTCTTAAGTTTCCCCAAGAGAGGGCTGAGATTCACCTATTATTGAACAAATTATTGAACAAAGACAGGAGTTTTGATGTGCAAATGTTGGTTTGCTTCCAAGATTTGCTTCTGCATTTTCTTTCTCCTTCAACCACAGAAAAATTCCCATTTTCTTTCTTATACACAGAGGCTCATGTCTACCTGGCCACTAAGCATTGCCCCCTCAAGAGAAGTAACCCATAATCTTTGGGGAGAGATAGGAGGGGTGATGGTCTGTCTTCTGTATTTTCTTCAAGCTGACATTTGGTATAGAGCTGGCTCTTGTTATTCTGTGCTAGGGTGTTCAGCTGTCTTGTGTAGTTTAGAGGGCTACAGTTTGATGAAGAGAGTGCACCTGATAGACCAGCCATTTGTCCCAGGAAGAACTGAGAGCCAGAGTTTGAATCATAAATCCCAGCATGCCACTGGAGTTTGTTCTTCCTGTTTCCCACACTTCACTCCCATTCTGCACGTGAACATCTCTAGAGCAGCTAACTTCACAGTCCTAGATGTTGTAAGTATTTCAGTATATGGGTAGGTTACAAGCGAATGCCCTGTGCTGGGCATCACCCATAGATTTTGGTATTTGCGGGGGCTGCTGGAGCCGATGCCTACAGAAAATGAGGAATGGCTGTGTGGTATTTGTTTTAAGAGGAGAAGCACCTGGCTCCTGGCCTCGGCTCAGTGTGGTGCGCCGGCCGCGGCGGCCATTGGAGGGTGAACCAATGGCAAAGGAAGACCTTTCTCTCTGTCTCTCTCTCTCTCACTGTCCACTCTGCCTGTCAAAAAAAAAGAATAATTTTTATATTTGTATGTAGTATTTGTTTTTATCCTTTAAGAATAGCAAAAAGATCCTCTCCTATGGTTACTTTGGTTCTTCTTACAAAGACTTTTCAAAGTCCTTGTCTTCCTTTCCACATGTGGTTTCGTCTTTACCTCGTATCGGAGAACGTTTTCCTACGCTTCCTGAGGCTTTTTCTTAATGCTTATCCTCAAAAAGGGCCAGGGCCAGCGCCAGGGGTTTTCTGGGAGGTGAGACTTTCAGTTTTTTAAAAAAGATGTATTACTTATTTATGTATTTGAAAGGCAGAGTGGCAGAGAGAGGGGGAGACAGAAAGAGAGAGGTCTCTATCTGCTAGTTCACTCCCTAAATGGCTGCAGTGGCTGGAGCTGGGTCAGGCTGAAGCTAGGATCCTGGGTCTCTATATAGGTTCCCCGCATGGGAGGCAGGGACTTAGGTACTTGGGTCATCGTCTACTGACTTCCAGGTGCATTAGCAGGGAGCTGGATTGGAGGCGGAACAACTGGGATTCGAACCAACGTTCCAATAGGAGACGCAAGTGTTGCAAGCAGAGGCTGAACCCACTGCATCTGACTTTCAGGATAACCCAGGGGATCCAGGAGGAATCCACTCTCCATTCCGTGAAGGCAGACTGGTCCATCTAAACCAGGCACACCCACACTCCTGCTGCCCCATTTACATGGTACAGTGGATGGGTCGGTTGCCAGTATTCGTAAACAGGGGTGCTTTAAAAAGTTCTTGGAAAATAGAGTTGAAAGATAAAAGTTCATTTTGGTGCAAAGACATTTTTGAAATCCATGCAGTTTTTTCCCATAATATGCATTTCACATGAACTTTTCAAAGCACCCTTATATAATTCTCACCTGCTAAAATAACTGGTGAAGAAATCTATTTGGATGTGGTAGAAATAGTGACTTCTCATCTGGAAGAATCCCTTTTGACTTCTCGTTCCAGTGTCTCCAGGCTCTCTGGTGCACATCCTAGGCGGATGCCATCTTCCACTTCTTGTTGCCTTGAGCCTTGGTACTGGCACTGGTCCTTCTCGATGGCTCCTCACTGCAGAAGTCTCCCGGGTTCTTCCGCCCTCTTAACCTGCCTTCAAAGATTACGCCAATCGCCTGTCTCCCCACCATCCTGGGGCCTCCATAAGGCAAGCCTTGGTCTGTTTTTTTTTTTTTTTTTTTTTTTGACAGGCAGAGTGGACAGTGAGAGAGAGACAGAGAGACAGGACTTCCTTTTCCATTGGTTCACCACTCAATGGCCGCTGCAGCTGTTGCACCGCGCTGATCTGAAGCCAGGAGCCAGGTGCTTCTCCTGGTCTCCCATGGGGTGCAGGGCCCAAGCACCTGGGCCATCCTCCACTGCACTCCCGGGCCACAGCAGAGAGCTGGCCTGGAAGAGGGGCAACCGGACAGAATCCGGCGCCCTGACCGGGCTAGAACCTGGTGTGCCGGCACCTCAGGCAGAGAATTAGCCTAGTGAGCCATGGTGCCGGCCGCCTTGGTCTGTTTTGTTCTCTGCTGTGTGTCTATTACCTGCTGCTGTACCTGACATTGGGTGTGCACTCAAAACATTTGTGTTGAATCAGCGAGCAAATAGGAGGAGGTTTTCAAACTCTGCAGAAAATGGAATTAAATGAGAAGTCTACTTGGTGCCCAAACCACTGAAATCCATGCATAAAAGAGGTCTTCACCATGGAGAGGTGGGCAGTTAGCCTGGCAGTTCCGACGCTGATTAAAATAAATGCCTGTGTCCTACGTCACGGTACCTGGGCTTGATTGCCAACTCTGGCTCCTGACTCCAGCTTCCTGCTAATGCCCATCCTGGGAGGCAGCAGGTCATGGCTAGCTGAGTCCCTGTTACACTTGTGGGAGTCCTGCACTGATTTCCCAGCTTCTGACCTCAGCCTGTCCTAGCCCCACCATTGTGGGCATTTGAGGAGTGAGCCAGTGAGTGAGAATGTTCATATTCTCTCTCTCTCTCTCTCTCTCTCTCTCTCTCTCTCTCTCTCTCCACACAACCCCCATCATCTCAGCTTTTCAAATAATTTTTAAAAATTTCATAAAAATATATATTATGAAAAGTCATGCATGGATTTCAATTTATTTTGCATGAAAATAAACTGCTCTTTAATTCCATTGCTCCATGAACGTTGTGGGGTCCCCTTGCATATGCACCTGCTGGGTTCCGTCTCTATTACATCTGTGACTATTTCCCTCATCTGTGTGTATTCTCTCAGTGCTACCATGATGGAAAGAAGCCTATTTTTCCTATTTTATTTTAGTACAAATGGTAACCTTTAGATCTGCCTGTGTTGGCTAATTTTGTGTGTCGACTTGACTGCCCCACGGGTGCTCAGACTAAATCTCATTTCTGGCGTGTAGCTGGGAGTGTTCCGGGATGAGAGTCTCATTTCAATTGGTGGACTCTGAAAACTAGGGGACCCTCTCCCGTGAGGGTGGGCGGCATTGAATGCACTGAAGGTCTGAATAGAGAAGAAAGGGAATGGGAAAAAAAAACTTGCCTCTCTTTCTTCCTGCCTTCTTGCTTTAGCTGGGACACCTCATCTTTGGCCCTTCTTTGGAATGCAATTCCCCCATCTGCTCTCAGGCCCTTGAACTTGGACTGGAATTGAACCACTGGCTTTCCCTAGCTTGCATCTTGCAGACAAGATCTCCCGACTCCTCTGCTTTGGTAGTCCATGAACCGATTCTTTGTAACAAATACCCCCACACAGAGAGGGAGAGGGAGAGGGAGGAAAGATGGGGTAGAGGGAACTCACTCTATATCAGTTGCATTTCTCCAGGGTGAGAACGAAGCCTCCACTGGACAGAGGCCACAACAGTCCCAGAGGTCCTTGAGAACTCCATTGAAGCATCTCAATGTTTCACTTTTCTTTTTTTTTTTTTTTACAGGCAGAGTGGACAGTGAGAGAGAGAGACAGAGAGAAAGGTCTTCCTTTGCCGTTGGTTCACCCTCCAATGGCCGCCGCGGTCGGCGCGCTGCGGCCAGCGCACCGCAGGAGCCAGGAGCTAGGTGCTTCTCCTGGTCTCCCCATGGGGTGCAGGGCCCAAGCACCTGGGCCATCCTCCACTGCACTCCCGGGCCACAGCAGAGGGCTGGCCTGGAAGAGGGGCAACCGGGACAGAATCCGGCGCCCCGACCGGGACTAGAACCTGGTGTGCCGGCGCCGCAAGGTGGAGGATTAGCCTGTTGAGCCACGGCGCCGGCCGATATTTCACTCTTCAGATCAGGTGGTTAATTGACGAGGCCATTTCCGTTCGATGTGTGGGTTTACTCCTCCCAAGCTCCAGGAGCAGGAATGAGGCAGCTTCCGTGGGTCCACCTCCCTGTTCCCCTGTCCCCTGCTGTGGACTCCGACAGTCTCCGCAACACACACCCACCAAAGGTCCTAACAAATGGGACACGCTGGGGGCATCTCAGGCAGGGTGCCAGGAAACAGATGAAAAAAAACATCCTAACACATCCCTGTTAGGTTGGGAAATAATCAGTCCAGGCTGAGTGTCCAAATTTCCTCCCCAGCCAGGGGCTCCTTGCAGCTCATCCGTCATCTTGCCTGGCTGAGCAGAGATGCGTGCAACACACGCAGGGGTTCCCGGGGCACGCGCGCCATCTCGCACAGTGAGATTGATCTGTGTGAAAACCCCCAGAATCCTCAGCAGAGTCTCTACGCTGACAGCCTCCGTAGCGACCTCCGCGTGGAGGTGTTTGTTGAGACTTATTTCTGGAGAACACATTTCTTTATTTTCTTCTCAAGATGGAGGGAAGTGAGTTATCAAGGGTTTGGAGGAAATGCGAAAAATTGTCTGAAATGAAGCAATTTGGCTCCCTCTGGGGAAGAGATTTTCCTTCAGGAGCATCCATTGAAAAGTCATCCATATTAATGTGCATTTTCATAGAGCTCCAAAGCATTCCGAGTGCTTTTCAACTTCTGTTTTCCCAACCTTGTCGGCGCTCTCTCGCAGGGTGTGATTTGGAAGCAAGAGTTCTCATTTGTATTGCAGAGTCCTCTCAGAAGCCTCATGAATTTCCCCAGAACAGAGCCTTAAATGACGAGAGGTTGGTTGAGCACAAGTCTCAGACCCTCTCACTCACTGGAATATGGTCCAGGAGGCGGCAGGTGAGAGGCGTCTTACAGGGGATGCAAGTCACTCATGCGTGGATCTCTTCTCTAAATCCTATTTTGACGCTAGTTAGTTTTTGAGAGAGAGAGAGAGAGAGAGAGAGAGAGAGAGAGAGAAGAAGAAGAAGAAGAAGAAGAAGAAGAAGAAGAAGAAGAAGAGAGGAGAGAGGAGAGAGGAGAAAGTGAGCGAGTACTCTCGGAAGCCAGGAGCTGAGAACTCCATCCAAGCCTTTTACATGGATTTTGGAAACCCAATTATTAGGGCTTTCACTGCTGCCTCCCGGGATCTGCAGCAGCAGGAAGCTAGAGTTAGGAGCTGGAGCTGAGCACTGAACCTAGACACTCTGATATGGGGCACAGGTATCTTAGCCGGTGTCTTAATTGCGAGGCTAAATGCTCACTCAAGTTCCTTAACTTTTTCTGCCTTGTGGAACACTGATTCAAATGGCAGTTGTGGAGCACTTGGAAGGAGCCCGCCCAGACACACGCAAGGATGTGTCAGTACACTTCAGGAAACAGGAAGAAGTCTCCCTCTGCTTGGGTTTCTTGTCTTGAAAAAGATACATGGGGGCCAGCACTGTAGCCTAGCGGCTAAAGCCACTACCTGCAATGCTGGCATCCCATATGGGTGCCAGTCTGAATCCTGGCTGCTCCTTTTCCAATCCAGCTCTCTGCTATGGCCTGGGAAAGCAGTGGAAGATGGCCCAAGTGCTTGGGACCTTGCACCAGTGTGGGAGACCTGGAAGAAACTCCTGGCTCCTGACTCCGGCCATTTGGGGAGTGAACCAGTGGATGGAAGACCTCTCTCTCTCTCTGCCTCTCCTCTCTCTGTGTAACTTTACCTTTCCAATAAATAAATAAATCTTTAAAAAAAAGAAGAAGAAGAAGATAGATGGAATCTTCATAAAGTTTGTGGGGCTGCATTAGGATAAAACTTGAATCAGGAGCTGGAGCTCGCTATATAAATTAGGTACTCTGATATGGGATGTGAGAGCATCCTAACCCGTAGGCTAAATGCTTGTCCCTGCTAACTCTAGTTATTTTTTAAGATATATTTATTTAGTTGAGAGGCAGAGTTACAGAGAGACAGAGGGAGAGACAGACGGATAGGTCTTTCATCTGCTGGTTCGCTCCCCAAATACAATGGCCAAAGCTGGGCAGACCCGAAGCCTGGAACCAGGAGCTTCTTCCAGGTCTCCCACATGGGTGCAGGGGCCCAAGACTTGGGTCATCTTCTGCTGCTTTCCCAGGCCATAGCAGAGAATTGGATGAGAAGAGGAGCATCCAGGACTTGAACTTGCGCCCATATGGGATGCCAGCGCCGCAGGCGGAGGCTTAGCCTACTAACCACAGCACAGGCCCCATAACTCTAATTATTTTATTGGATAGTCTATGTCTGTCTCTCCCCACCGTTTTTCCTTTTCTTCCTCTCTCACATGTCCTCTTAAGCTTTCTCATGTTTATCTCATGCCAACCCTTCTTATCTCAGCAACGTCCTCACCAACGTGTGCATTGTTTTCATCTGAAGAGAAGACTGTGTTTACCAAAACACAAAATTGGGGAGAGAAAGGGAGGCAAGCAGCTTAGCTCTGAGCTAGTGCAAAGTTGACCTCGTGTAGCTCCACCGGGACCCGGCATTTCTTCACTGTCCTTGCCGGTAGCAACCATCTGGAACGCCTAGGGCATGATCTCCTTAATTGATGGCACCTTAGCTGATGGCCTCGGGCAAAGGGAAAGGCTTCCATCCCATAATTTAACACCACATTTCATTCTGTGAATATATCCCCCTATCCTTATCTGTTTTTACTGTTTATGGATATCTGGGGTTTTATTTTGTTTTCCAAGATGTATTTATTTGATGAGAGAGAGAGAGAAAGAGAGAGAGAGAGAGACTTAGATCTTCCATTTGCTGCATCACTCCCCCAATGGCAGCAATGGTAACTGGGACAGGCCAGGAGCCTGGAACTCCATCTGGGTCTCTCACATGCATGGAAGTACTTTGACCAAGTACTTGGACCGTTTTCTGCTGCTTTCCTAGGTGCATTTGTAGGGAGCTGAATTGAAAGTGGAGCAATCAGGTTTGAGCTAGTGTTCTGATAGGGGATGCCAGTGTAGCAGGCAGTGTCTTAATCTGCTGTGCCACAACACCAGACCCTGGGACTTTATTTTTATTTAATTTCCATTTTCAAATTTTGAACTTATCTGCAAGTCTAAGAGACTTTAGTATAGGTTTGGAGATGAGCCTGTTAAGTGTAGTTAAGGCATTAACACATAAAATTTGATACTTAAAGCATGATTTTTTTAAAAAGTGCATATAAAATTCTGCATACGATTTGTCATGAGTGTTTGTAGCATCAGCGTTTATAATAGCCTCCATCTAGAAAGCACAAGTGTCCGTCAGTGGTAGAGTGGATGGACTGTGCCCTCCTCACAGAATGAAATGCATGCTACCCAGCAACACAAATGACCAAGCAGTGATTAAACCTCACCCAACAGTTTGGATGCATCTTGCAAAAACATTGCTGGGCAAAAGAAGCCAGACAGAAAAGAACAGGCACTGGATGACGATTTACAGAGAGCTCGAAGTCTGGCCAGCCTGCTCTTTCGTGCTGGAGTTCAAGGCAGTGGTAACCTCGGGAGGGAATGAGGCTGGGGGGACAACCCAGAAGTGCTGGTCATACTCTTTTTCTTGGTGGAGTTTTGGCTTCCAGGGGACCTTCTGTTTATGAATGTTCATCAGGGTGTACACTTTCAATTCATAGAATTTGTTTGGATGTTGCACATTAATGAAAAATTCAACAAAAAGTGGCAGTTGCATAATGAAAGACATTCATTTGCTACCCCTTCCCTTATCTCCTGTCCCTTGTCTCCAGGCTCTCCTCTTCCCAAGGGTGCAGTCACCCACGGCCTGACTTCAGTCCAAGTTATGGTGCATTCCTTCCAGATCCTGGAGCAGTACCCAAGGACGCTGGCATGACAGCCCAGGTAAGGCTTTAGGAGTCTGAGTGCCTTGGCCTTGGGAGCCAGTCAACCATTGCAGAGGCAAGGTGTGCTCCCACCTGCCTCCCTGACACACAACAGCTGTGTAGCCAAAATCCACACTGAGGACGAGAAAGCAAAAACCATTGTCTTGCTAAACGCAGCATCGTGTGCACATTCACATATTCTACAAAGTGCACTTTGTGGCACACAGAGTTTCCAAGAGTTTACTTCAGTAAGAAGCAAGTCCTGGCCTGGGGACACCAGGCTGAAAGCAGTCTTGGGTTCTGAAGGCAAAATGACAGAAGCAAGCGTTTCCTGAGAAAATGCAGGAGCCAAAGAGTGATGGATGGGTTGCAATTCTAGAGTGGTCTCGTTTGGTCTGTGCCATTGGAAAACCTGCAGTTCTGTAAGCTTGTTGGCTACTTCTGATTGATTGAGCTAAACTTTTGTTTTTTCTTAATGTAAGGATGCATAAGAAATAACCCCAGCCAAGGTTTGCAACATTGAGGTCTACACTGGTTTCGCCTGCTCCAGGCTTGCTCTCTGTTTTCATTTACCTGAACAAGTGTTGGTGGCTCTGAGAAGGGGTGGCGGTCCTGGAAGGAGCTCTCAGAGCAGGGCCACTCAGTCCCTCCTCCCACCTCAAGGTCATCTGGCCACCCTCTCCTAGATCAGGAAGACACATTGACGTCCTAACCCCAGAGCCTGTGGCCATGACCTTGTCTGCTCAGAGCTGTGATGAACCGGAGGGTTTGGGAAGACTTTGTCCTGGGTGAGCTGGGTGGGCCTTCCTGCAGGGCCACCTATCCTGGTAATGGATCTACCTGGCAGCGGGCTGGAAGGAGTTTTAGGACAGACACCCGGAGGAGAAGACACGAAGAAAAGGAGGTGGCCGCATAAGTGTGGGTGCAGGGTGAGGTGAAGCAGTCATGGACCCCAGGGGCCACAGGAGACTGGGAAACCCAGGGCACAGATCTTCCCCTTGAGCATCCCATGGGTGTGTGGCCCTGCTGACACCTGGGTCTGGACAGCTGCCCTCCAGCAGTGTAAGTGGAATTAGTACCCCCCAGGCTGTGGGGAGTGGCCAGGGCAGCCCTGGGAGTCCCACTTGCAAGGCCCTGGTGGCATTTGCAGCCCCTCACCGCTGGGACACACCAGCATAGACTGTAAGGTTTATGGCAATGTGCACAGCTGCCCCCTTATCCCAGAGTCCACCACAAGTCACATGGGCTAAAGCACATTGGTGGCAGCGCTGTAGAGACCCCGTCTCCTGGCCTTTCCCATCGGTCTGAAGCAGCCTGCCTCGAGGCAAGGCCCGGCCTCTCTCTGACCTCTGCTTCCATCCCCATGGCTCTCCAGCTGTGACCCTGCTGCGTCTCTCGCACAAGGAGCCTGGTGATCAGTTCATACGCTGGCGGCTAATCTGGGACAATATCCCCCTGAAAACCTCTTCAATCATGTCACACCTGCAAAGTCACTTTCGTCTCTCAGGCTCTCAGAGTTAGGGGGTGGACGTCTTGGGGGCTGTTCTTCAGCCTAGCACACCACCCTGGCTTTGAGGTCTCAGGGGGCCACACCTGGCGCATCTTTTGGCCAATGGGAAGCATCCCTCACTCCTCCATGAGTCAGGGTTCGGTTGCATGGCGTACCAGTAACTCCAGATTAAACAGAAGGGTCGCATGCCTGGTTGGTAAATGGCTGTTGCAGGACTTAAGGCCCGGACTCCAGAGCAAGTGTCCAGGAGCAACTCCCAGAGCCACACAGCAGAGCTGAGCTGCAAGGTCACTGAAGGTCACTGCTGGCCTTCCTCCCCTGGACCTTGTGGTTGCAGTTTGCACAGCACAGTGGACTCCTCTCGGCCTCCTGCCCCTCGCTCCTCGTGTCTCGTCTGCCTGGCTTCGTTTCCAGACCATGCACACAGGTCTCATGCACACGTGGGTCTGCACGCGCGGGACCCTGGCTGTGAGGGTGGGTGAGAACTGCCCTGGTTTTCCAGCCTTTGCAGCCCAGCGCAGCCCACGGAAGGCGGCTGGGACACACATGGAGCAAGCCAAGCACAGCATCTGTCATGGGGCCCGTCTGACAACAGGGGATTGGGGACTTAGGAGCCCTTCCTGTCTCGTGGTCAGGGGGGCAGCTCTGTCGTAAGGGAACTCTGAGGCACCTGCCAGCCTTCTGGAACTTTCTTGGGGTCTTAGAGCTGCTGACCACTTGTGGATCTTGGCGGCTGCCCAGGAAGTTGGGTTCAAGTTGCCAAGTTGCCCTTATGTAAGACCTCCACACCCCAGCCTCCAGACACAGCTTTCACAACCCGGGGCCAGACACCTGCCCTGCCAGTCCTGCTTGCTTTGGGGATTCTCATCCCTCATCCTCTCAGATCTTGCAGCTCACCGTGTCATGCCCTGTGGCTTCGTGGCTTTGCTTCCACAGGTGTGCATCTAAGCTTCCTGAGGACAGGAGCCCTGGGCTCTGCTCCATCCGTTCCCTTCTCCACCCTCATGAACTGGATATTGGCAAACAGTTGGAGATGCATTGTCCCCCAAGCAAACCTTGGCTCCACCATATCTGTCCCCCTACTCAGCCTTCCTCCTCTGCACGGCCTCTGTTTTCTGCAGAAAATCTTCCCTCTCCCCCTGTCTAAGCACTGTGTTTCCTGCAGACCCTCTGACCTTGATCTGTTCGCCGTTTGTGCATGGGGTGTGTTCATGGTCATGTTCTAACTACCTGCACCTGTGAATCCCCCATTGGAAGTCCGAGAGTGAAGAAGCTGCTCTTGGTCGTGCAATGTTCCCAGTGGCCAGCTCCTAGCATTCAATAAATACTGATTGAGTCACTTAACCCTATTTGATTTTTTTTTTAAATCTATTTACTTGAGAGAATAGTTTCTTATTTCCTTCAGAAACAGAGTTGGGACTTAAATCAAGGCACTCTGATGTGAACTGTGGGTGTCCCAGCCTGGCATCTTAACTGCTGAACTGTGTTCACCTCACTTAACCTCACTTGAGACTGCCTCCCTGTGTGGGAAATAGGGGAATGGTTTGATAATAGACAGCAAATCTTTGGAGGAGCTGTTATGAATGAAGCAAGACTCCTACCAGGAAACGAGATACATTAAGGAAGAAGGTTACAACTTTGCCATTTTTAAAAAAGATTTGTTTGAAAGGCAGAGTAACAGAGATTCATGGAGAAATACACACACACACACACACACACACACACACGAGAGAGAGAGAGAGAGAGAGAGAGAGATCTTCCATCCACTAGTTCACTCCCCAAATGGCCGCAACAGCCAAGGCTGGGCCAGGCCAAAGTCAGGAGCCAGGAGCTTCTTCTGGGTCTCCCAGGCAGATGGCCAGGAGCCAAAGACTTGGGCCTTCCTCCACTGCTTTCCCAAGTGCACTAACAGGAAGCTGGATTGGAAGTGGAGCAGCCAGGACTCAAACTGGCACACATATAGGATGCTGGCCCTGCAGGCGGCAGCCAGGGAAGGGGCTGGACCTCCAGGCCTCCTCCCCAGGTGCTGCATGGAGCTGCCCTCCACCGTTTCTGCTCCTTTATTACCCAAGGTGGGAAACTGGGTCCAGGTCATGGCCTTGGGTTCTTAACCCTGGAAGAGTCAGGGCCGCCTGAATGAGCGGACATGGCTTTTTCTGAAACCTTTTCAGAAACCCTCTCTTGCTGGCCAACTTGGCAGGTGCTCTGGAACAGAGGTCCTGGCTGCTAAGTGTCGCGTCGTAAATGTCTAAGGAGACCGTGGAGCCAGCTGGCTGCTGTCCTGCCTGGTCCTGTGTGAAGTGTCTGTCTCCCGGGACGCGAGATCTGGCGAGGACTCTGGCTGCAGTGCCACCTCCAGGGCTGAACGGAGACCCTAGAGTGGCAACACACAACTGTGCTTTCTCCGTTCCTTCCCCTGTCACCTTCCCTGCCTTGCAACTGACCTGGAGGCCCGAGGGTTGATGGCTGATAGCAGACTTTCACAGCGCGGTGGGTGGTGGGAGTTACACCTGGGTACTTGCCTCTTTCCCATCCCATTCCAGATGCCCTGTTCAGCTTCTCCACTGTCCTTGGTGGCAACCCTCGCTGGAGCCCAAGATGGCCCACAGGTGACTGCATTTCAGCTGTGTGAAGGGCTGTAAGCAGGTGAATCATTTTCACCCACTTGCAGTGGTCAGAGAGGCTGGAGCTCCGTGGTGGTGCCCATGGAAGGCGGTAGAGTGTTCCTGGAGATGTCCACACCCTAATTCCTGGAGCCCGCGCATGAGGACTTTGCAGATGTGATTCAGGTTATAGATACCGAGGCGGGGAGATTATGCTGGTAGTTTTTTTTCGGGGGGGAGGGTTCAAAAGGGAGATGGCAGAGTCTGACAAGGCCCAAGCCCCTTGACTGCAAAGACAGAAGTAGGGGTCAGATGGACGCGGGTCAAGAGCCAAGAAATCTAGACAGCTGCACCTGCTGCTGAGAAGGGGGAGGGAGTCTGCGGGGAGGCAGGCAGCTGGGCCGGCACTTTCATCTGAGCCCGGGAAGACCCATGTTGGACTTCCGACCTCAAGAACTACAAGGTGACACGTTTGTGCTGTCTCGCAGCCACTCGGGTTTTAGTAATTTATGACAGCAGCGACAGGAAGCTAACACAGCCCCCTTGGAAGGTTGCCTCCTTCCGCCAGCAGAAAGACCATGTGCAAAGTTGTGAGAATGGAGTCACTGGCACTCATTCCCAGTGGGCTCCAGAACGGGGAAGGGGAGGCTCGTGGGGGACACCACCAACTTTCCTGTTGTCACTGTAGGTCCTGGGGGAGGGGCCATCGGCCTTTGAGAGCCCAGCACCCCTCAGGTATTCTAGCCCACAAGCCCAGCCAGGGCATATGTCTTCCGGATGCTTCTTTCATTCCTTGCTCCGTCCTGCTCCCTGTAAAGCCCCGGTTCTGACAACACTGTGTGTGCTTCCTGTGTCTGTGGCACCTGCTCTTTACGGGGCCCCTATCCCTTGTAGAGAAACTCTGTGTTTTGAAGGCTTAGCTTAGTTGTACTTACTCCTCTCTCTGCCACAGGACTTGGGGTCTCTCTGAGCAGCTCAGAGGAGGCTCTGGCTCTCACCAGGTGCCTCTGCTTCCACAGGAAAGGGGAGGCGCTGGCTCCTTCAAGCTCTCCAGCACCCACTTAGGCCAGTGATGCTGTGCACCATCGCTTTGTGTTTCTACTTCATGCCTTTCACCTTCACGTGCATTTCTGCTTCCTATTATTAATGTTTCTGCATTTTTATTCTGGTCCCCAGAGCATCCCCGTTCCTGCTCCCTCGCCAGGAAATCTCTGATGTTTTGCATGATAACCTCTAGGGTTCATTTCTTCCAAGGCCAGTTATCCAGTACCCTGTCCTCCCACCCCTTTAGAGTCCGGATGACTAGCCTGCTTTCTTCTCTCTCCTTTACAAGTACATGGTCATTTTTTCCCCCTGATGCTTCCTGTACCTGCCCCAGGATTAGCTATAGACAAGCACAACCCAAAGACAGAAAATGCACCAGGAGGAGATTTTACAGAGAACATGTGATATGAAGAACTACACAAGACAAAAGAAAATATTTGCATCCGGTGTGTCACAAGTAGCAAGTGCAGGAATCAGCTACTATCCCCAAAGTTGTGGGAATGCAGGGGAGAAGTTAAAATCTCTGCCTTGAGGCTCAGACTGCTGTGACGTGGGCACTGCTTGGCTGGAGTTAACGTCCCCCAGGGGAAGGGTCCTTGTATCAGGACCCAGACTTCTGAGGCAGGGACACAAGGCTGCTGGTGCTGGCACTTCTCAGAGTGTGAAATGAACCTGGGTCTGAAGTGGTGGACAGACACACACTGGCTTCAAATGCTTCTCCTGGAGCACCTGTGACAATAAGGAGGTCACTGTGGGTGTCACGGTCACACTTCCTATCTCTTAGAGTTGCAAACAAAAACATAAGATACCCAGTTTCCGATCACCAATTGATTATTTTTTTGAATATAAATATGCCCCATGCAGCACTTGGGACTGAAATTGTAACTGTTGTTGACTTGAAATCATACTATAGTAGTCCCTTAGATATTTGATCGCCTATGCTCCTGGGAAAATGGATGCTAGGACCGACACTTAACATTTGGGGGAATATTAAAGATTCAAGCAATTTCTTGAATTTATCGGTGGACCCGGGGGCAGTCTGATGAAACTGGTGCATGGTCCCCTCGCTCAGAGGGTCTTTGTCTTTGGTCTTTGTCCAGTGCTTTGGAACATGTGATATGACTTCAGCTTTGCTTCTGCAACTTTCTCTCTCTCTCTCTCTCTCTCTCTCTCTCTCTCACACACACACACACACACACCGAGAGAGAGAGAGAGAGAGAGAGAGAGAGAGAGAGAGCGGAGAGAGAGCACACTCATCTGTTGATTCACTCCCTAAATGCCCACAATGTCTGGGACTGGGTCAGGACGGAAGCCAGGATTCAGACTCACAATCCTGCTCTCCCACGTGGTGGCTGGAACAAAGCTGGAGTCAGGAACCAGAGCGGGGCCTTGCAACTCTGCTTGGGGTTCCCATCTTGAAAAAGGTATAATGAGCCTTCGCTTTGCCACAAACGTTTGGAAGTACCTTCGCAGGACCCTTTGCTCTCGCTGTGCCACAGAATGAACAGGGTCCTGGGAGCTCACACAAACAGGACTCTGATTTATGTGGCTGATTTCACAGAAGTCAACACCTCCATTGCTCTACCAACAGCCATATTGGGTCTCCCCAGGACACCCTGCTTGGCCACCGTGTTGGGTCATTTGGCCCCGTGATTTCATTTGATCCTCTCTCTTTTCTCTCCTTCAAGGGCTTTCCTTTGGCTGCCTGGCATCGAAGCCCTACCGGACCTGATACCCCCCGCCTCTGCAGCCTGGCGTTTCAATGCTAGGTCCTTCTCAGTACCAGTCTGAAAGCAAAACACAGTCGTCCCCAAACATGATATGCTTGTTTGTTGAGAAACGTGTACTCAGAGGATGATTATCTTCCCTGAGTAACAGCTGAATGTGAGCAGACATAAGCCCTCAAAGCATCGAGATAGTTCCCCGTGAGATATTATCGGTGTGCTCTTCATTTTCCAAACATGGAAATTGCTTCAACGTTTCTGATTGTGAAAGTAATACAGGTTTATTGTGGTAAGTTCAGAGAGAAAAATAAGGCAGCATGAAATTAAAATCATGAATATCCATCAGCCAGAGACATCACAATGTACACTTTGAAATATAATTTCTGAGATATTTTACTAAGCAAACATTTACACACACACACATTGTACATACTCACACTCTCCATTTGCTGTGATTTTAAAAAAAATTCATGTATTACTCGAGGTGGCTAAGTTTTACTGCAGCAATAAATTAACTGTGGATTCTCAGGGGCTTCATAAAACAAAGATGGATCGCTCCCAGGTCCTGATTCTTTCCAACGCAGGTTGGCAGGGTCTCAGCTCTGCACAGCTGTTTGCTGACCGAGGTTAGCAGAGACACCACTGTCTCGTGGTGTGCACCACATCGCCTCCCTGGCTTCTGCAGGAGGGGAAGAGCGGCATCAGCGTTTGAACTTCACTGTGCACATGAATGCAAGAATCTGTTTACCCGGGATGTCACCAAATAATCAGCTTCCAGCAGGAGCTGCTCAAAGGAGAGCTCGACTCCCCTGTGATGAGGAAAGGAGGCAGCGGGAGGGGAGAGGTCCCTACAGAGAGCGCCTCGTCCAAAGGCAGCTTGCAGGGCTTTGACAGCAAGGGGTGGGGAGCATCCAGGATGTAGGGTGGGAGGAGAAGGGTCATTCCCTCTCAAGAAACTCACATCTGTACACACTGACCCGGCCCCGTCTCTTGCACTTTTCCTTGTCTGTGCTGGTCTGGCCCCATCTGACTACGAGGTTGCAGGAAAAGCCTTCATTCTCAGAAAAACAAGTTCAAGCAAGCGAACCGTGAGGGGTCCTGTGCCCCGCTCTTGCCTGAGTCCTACGCTCTCCTTCACAGCTTCACTTGTCCAGAGCTAGCCACGTGATCCCGAGGTGGGCACGAGCCGATTCGCTTTCAGTCCAGGTTCTTGTCCCACACACAGATAAAAATTCTAAGCTCAGATTAGTCACGTGCGTAAACCGCAACAGGATTTATTTAACGGCGAAGGAATGAGCATACTTTCGGGTATGAGTGGGAGCCCATCACACGTGGGCCAGAGGGATGCTCATAAAGAGAGAGAGAAACGGACAGCAGTGCCTCGAAGCGTGCTCCATGGTGAAGGGGCCGCTCCCCGTAATTTCTCAGCCTCTGTTGTGAGGTACGGGGCGGTACCCTAACTGGATGTATAAATGTTATAGGGTCCTAGTGTATACCCTGATCAGATGAGATGGGTGCGTTCTGCAAGCCCACAGCTGAAGGGTCAGCATTACTTTGCAGGGTACAAGAGTTCCAGCATGCATAAGCTTTAATTAACTGGCTAGTTTTCACCACATCAGTCCTACCTAAATTCCATGAGACTGAAAGGATTCCTTTCCAAAATAAAAGTCCCTGGTCAAGGAATATGCACATTTGAAAAAATGTGCAACATTAAAAAATTTAACATGCAGTGAAGATAAATTGATTGGATCCTAAAGACAACTGTTGAAGTATTCATTTTCTCACACTGTGTTGGGGACCAGATATTGAAAATCTCTGTTACAATGATCAATAGAAAATGGTATTTATTCTAAATGCTTTATTTATTTGAATAATTCATAGGCAATTTAAAAAATTTTTATGCCTTTTAATAACTTATCTTGTGAATTAACCCATTATTTTATTATCTCTGAGGACGGATTATTTTTTACTTATTAATTAGCGAGAGATTTTGTATTTTAAGCAACTTGCTATTTTAAAAATATTTTTACAAACAGTATTTTTACAAATACTGTTAATATTTTATTTATATTATAACTTTTTGAAGGATTTTCATTTTTGGAAAGTTTTTTTTTTCTAAATCATCATAGTTTATTACTTTTTCATTGCACATATCTTAGTGACACGATTATTAAAAGGCTATCTTAAAATTAATGATTATTTAAATGATGATTCATAGTTTAATTATTTTACATTGCTATATCAAACACTGGGGGGAGTTTGTGGTGCAGTGGGTTTTGCCGCGACTTGGGATACCACATCCCATATCAGAGTCCCTGGTTCAAGTCCCAGTTTCCTGGCACTGCCCATCCTGGGAGGCAGCAGATGGCTGTTTGAGTACTTGAGTCCCTGCTATTGACCAAGAGACCCAGACAGAGTTCCAGTCTCCTTTTGTCCAGGCCCAGCCATGATTATTGTTGGCACTTGGGGAGTGAACCAGTAGATGGAAGTGCACGTCTCTCTCTTTCTCTGCTTTCCTCCCTCCCTCCCTCTCTCTTACTCTCTCTCTCTCTTCCTTTCTAAAAAATGATTTATGTATTTGAAATGCAGAGTTACAGAGAGAGAGAGAGAGAGAGAGAGAGAGAGAGAGAGAGGGAGGGAGAGACAGAGAAATCTTCCACCTGCTAGTTCACTCCCCAGTTGGCCAAAATGAAAGGCCTGGACCAATCTGAAACCAGGAGGCTGGGGCTTCTTCTGGTTCTCTCATGTGGGTGCAAAGTCCCAGGCACTTGGGCCATCTTCCTCTGCTTTTCCAAGTGCATTAGCAGGGAACTGGATCAGAAGTGGAGCAGCAGGGACTTGAAGTGGCACCCATATGGGGTGCCAGTGTCACAGGCTATGACTTTACCCCCATGCCACAACACCAGCCCCTCTGCTTTTCAAATAAATACATTTTTTAAAAAAATTATATTGCCTTTCATTGTTTTAATTTTTCAAAACCATTTAAACATCTGAGCCATCTGTAAATTATTTTGGTGTAAAGGAAGAGGCTAGGAAAAGAACATAGTATAATTAAAACGACTTCAGGTAGGACCACGGGCTTCTTTCCATTTACTGAATGGTTCTCCCCGTTTCAAATGCTGTTCTTGCCATCCACCGCTTTGTACATGGATCGGTCCATTGCTGACTAAACCCTTGCTGCAGGTGCACCTGCAGTTGGAGAGGGGAGCCGTGCCCCAGCAGCTTTTTCAGGAATCCTGCATGTTCTCTGCCACTAGTCCCGAATCCCCTAACAGTAGTTCTGCAAAGTTGTTGCATGTGGCACCGGAGATCATATCAGAAAGCTTTTGTACCCTGTTATCTTCAAGGCTGCTGGTTTTTCTTGTCCTCTGAGTAAATCCTTTATCCCTGATTTTGTCGTGTCCTAGATTGGTATTGGGAAAGTGTTGGCTCACTGAGTTATGCAGGTCTTCCAAATGTTTCATTATACAATATCGTATAACTCACATCTATTAATAGAATTACTGATCTCACCAGAAAGTGGCCTCCTATTGATGACTTTTACTGACTTTTCACTCTGCAGGCATCCAGCAATGACAACTGTATGACACCTTAGCCATCTTTCTGTCTCGTGTGCCCTGCTCCAGCCAATGTGGTGTTGCACTATGCCCTGTACCTTGCGTTAGGAATTTTGTCATTTCCAGTTGAAAAGTTGTAAAATAGTTTCACGTTTCACAAAGCTCACCGTGTCAGGGCTGGCATCGTGGTCCTGTGGGTTAAGGGACCACTTGTGAAGGCAATGTCCCACGTCCAAGGGATGGTGTGAGTCCCAGCTCCTCTGTTTATAGTCTAGCTTCCTTGCTAATGTGCCCGGGGAGGCAAAGGAGGATGGCCCAAGGGTTTGAGTCCCTGCCACCCATGTGGGAGACCAGGATGGAGTTCCATTACCCTGGCTTCTGCCTGGCCTATCCCAGCCAATGGAGCCATTTGTGGAGTGAACCTTTGGATGGAAGCGCGCGCGCTCTCTCTCTCCCTCTCCCTTTCTCTCTGACACACTTTCAAACAAAACAAACCTTAAAAAAAAGAAAGAAAGAAAACCCGAAGAGCTTACTGTGCCTACATTTAAATACTCAACTTCTAGTTGAGTCTCAATATAATGTGACAATTTATAAGTCACCATAGCACTATTTGAAAATACTTTGTTGTATCAGACACAATAATGTGAATTATGAACATCCCTAAGGCAAAGGAAACAAGAGTGTTTGTCATATGATTTCATAGTTAGAGTTTTTCCCAGTTGCTCTCATATATTCCTCTGTTTCATGAATCAACAAATTCTGACAGGTCTCTCTCATCCTTCTTCAGCACCTGTAGACCTGATGCACCTGTGTGTGAGAAAACTCCTCTTCTTTAAGCCAGTGGCCATAAGTAAATATAAGACAAAGATGTTATATTTTAAAAATTTTTAAATTTTTGAATGAAATAATTCTAAAATAATTTTGGCTAATATATAGTACCTAAGAAATTTTTTCAAAAAATCTGAGTACAACTGCAAAATACAGTAAGTTGCTTTATTTCTTATTGTTTGTTGTATAAGCAAAAGGAAAGCTTTGGGCTTTAAAGTAATGATATATAGGATGACAAATGCCCTAGCAGAGGAATAAGAAAAAGGAAATAGTGGAATCATGACAGAACACACCAAAACGACAGAGAACAAACTGAGTTACTCCCCCAAAATGTTGTATTTATTATCTAAACTTACTATCTTTGGATATTCTTTTTTTTTTTTAAAAAAAAGATTTTATTTATTAAATTGAGAGGTAGAGTTACAGACAGAGGGAAAGACAGAGAGAAAGGTCTTCCTTCCGCTGGTTCACTTCCCAGATGGCCGCAATGGGTGGAACCGGACCAACCCGAAGCCAGGAGCCAGGAGTTTTTCTGGGTCTCCCACGTGGGTTCAGGGGCTCAAGGACTTGGGCCATCTTCTACTGCTTTTCCAGAGAGAGCTGGATCAGAAGAGGAGCAGCCAGGACTCGAACCGGAGCCCATATGGGATGCCGGCACTGCAGGTGGAGGATTAACCTACTGCACCATGGCACTGGCCCCTACCTTTGGATATTCTAATAAACATAAAGACACAGGCCCACAGTCTTTGAGCTATCAGAGAAGGATAGCGTTGGATATACGGGACCTCTGAAAGACCCCAGTCTTCACCTGCAAATGAGTGAAAGTGGAAGTGATGGACAGCTTCTTACCATCAGGAAAGTGATTTTGACCCGGCAGAGCCTTTGAAGAGTGGGTGGGGCCCAGGAGCCTCGTCTCACATTTCAGTCACGATGGTTCCAGGGGATATTTAAAGTGGTGTTTATCAAACCCAATAAGTTCCTCCCACAGGGAACTGAACTGGGATGACTTTCATTGTGTAGTCGTATATATGGAGTGTTTCTAGCTAAAATTTCTCTTGTGTCTTGCAGCAGATGTTCATGGTTTTGCTCACTTTCCCGTGTTTGGGGAAGTGTACAGGCAAGTATCTTATATTTGTGTTGCTTCCCAAGCCTTCTCTATTCTCTTAGTTTTAAAAATGTGTTCTCTTTAGGTGGCCTTATCCACTTCCACAGCCTCAATATAAAACACATATTTGAATGGTGATAAACTTTATATCTCTAAACCCCATAATTTTTCCCAAGCTTCCCGCATATACACCAAACTCTTTATTTTAGTAAAGAATTAGAGTATTACAGAGAGAACACTAATCTTGGATAAGCCAGAAGACTTCCTTTGGCCAAATAGATCTTCCCACTGGTTTCCATGACAATTTGGCTGCCACCAAGTGTCCCACCACAAGTTCTCCACTGCCTGCCAGATAAATCAAGCTCCATGTGGTAGCACCAGTCACTGCCTACCCAGCCCCTCAGCCAGACAGCCACAGTGCCAGCCACAGCAAGTGTTCAGACCCTGGGGCCATGCCAGGATGTCCTCCCTTCTGTCCTCCTCAAGTGCTATCCACTCTGCAGATCTTTCCTCGATGCCTGCAAGTCCCGGGCAGAGTTGGAAGTCATTGCTTTTGAGGAATCGTATCACTTTCCATGCAGCTCTGATGTAACCCAGATCCCACTGCGTTCTATTTGGTTGACAAGGATACTTCAAAGACTGATGGTTTATTTTGGTGCAATGAATCTGAACTCCAAGCCTAACTTTTGCATAATGCCATGAGCTTTCTGAAATTCCTTCCTCTGAATGGGTTTCACAATGCTGTGCACTAAAAGACATTTATCTTTTAATTCCGTCTTCTGTAGACTTTTCAAAGTGCCCCCTGGCTTTTAGAGGCACAGACTTTGGGGCCATGTTCAATGTTTCTCTCGTGATACCCAATACCTGCCTCCTGAACCTATGGCTAGGTCCTGAATAGATGCATATTGAGTTGAATAAACAAGCAGTGTTTGCATATTGAGTTTGCAAAATGAACTTGCAAAGTTGCAGTATCACAAACAGTAACATAAGCCATCCCCTTGGGTTCCCCAGTGGAATAAACTTTGGAAGTTACCAAAGAGCATACGGTTTACAACCCCTCATTTCACTGACTACCTCATGCAGTTTAATTTGGATGGATGGCAACTCTGGAAAACCAGGAACCAAGATGGGTTTCAGGAGGACTTGGTGCACAATTGATACAGCTAATGATTGCTTTCAGGTAATTGGGTCACGCGTGAGTACACCTGTCCTCTGGTCTAGAGCAGCCCACCAATTACCTCTGCCTTTTCAAACTACCAACAAGGGAGCGCCAAGCAATCAGCTTTTAACAGTCAATTAATCTCTCTGGGTAATGTTTGTGTAGCACTTAGTGAGTTCCAATAAACGAGCCGCCCAGGGCTGAGTTGCCACAGTAATTGGAAGGTCAGTTGGGAAAGGGAACCTGGACTTCCTGCACACAGGATGGTCAGAGGGACTGGGAGATTCTCCCCGCGGGGGCCTGCAGGAGCAGGTGGGAATTACGTCATGACCCAGCACCCCACCGTGAGCAGTCTGCAGACTCGGTCCCTCCTGCAGGGCTCCTGGCTGACTTTCCTGTAAGATCCAGTCGACTGTGTAGAATAGGAAGCCCCAACACCTTCCTCTGTGAGGACGAAGTGGAGCTTGGAGGTTACATTCTCATCACTCTCTAAGATAAAGCTGAATACAAGGCCTCGCTTCTTCTGCTCCTTGAGAAAGGCCACTGGCCACGGGATCCCCACGATAGTCCAGCTGAGGCTCCGTTCCTCCTGGGCCCTCTCTAGCTTGCGATGGAACATAGTCTGGGACTAAGGCCACTTCTGCTACACTGGGCAACCTGCTCAGAACGCCACACTGGGCGGGCAGAGATCTTATGAGACCTGCATGACAGCCAAAAGCTTCCCCTGCCTGAAACCAGCTGCTCCCCCTGGACCCACTCTTCCCCCAACCTCTCAATAAACATCTGGTCCAGGGAGGACCAAACATGACAGAGTCTAGTTGTATTTGGATGGCCCTGTTTTGTGGAGAAGCCATCACAAGCGCAGGTGGTGGGTTCACATTGCAGTGTGTTAGCGGTGAAATTATTTGTGTTTGATCTGTAAGTCACGGAGTTGCAGGGGCCGTCTATTTATCCATGCACAACACGCTCTGGTGTGTGAACTCTGCCTCTGTCTACCCTAAGAGATTCCCCTTATCAGCTCCATCATTGTGACCCACGCTTAACTTACAAGGAGCTGAGGTTCACACACGCAGGTCGTCTGCGAAAAAGATGCAAACAGAACTTCAATATCCACGACCTCATCAGAGACCCAGACACAGGTAGATTCTACTGCAATTTATTTTTATTTGAAAAGCAGAGTTACAGAGAGTGGGAGAGATGGAGAAAGAGCAAGATAGTAGGAGAATAAGAGCAAGTGAGAGAGAGAGAGCGAGAGCGAGAGAGAGAGAGAGAGAATCTTCTATCCATTGACTCACTCCCCAAATGGCTGCAATGGCTGGGGCAGGGCCAGGCCAAAGCCAGGAGCCAATAACACCATCTGGGTCTCCCATGTGGTTGGCAGGGACCCAAGCACTTGGACTGTCCTTTATTGCCTTCTCAGGCAGAGAGCTGGATCAGAAGCGGAGCAGCCAGGACTCAAATCAGCACTCACACAGAATGCTGGAGGCGTGGCTGGAGGTAGCTTAACCTGCTGTACTACAATGTAGGCTACAGACATCTGGGGTGCTGGAATGTGGCACAGCAGTTAAAATGCCTCTTGTGACGCCATCATCCCATAGCAGAGAGCCTGGTTCAAGTCCTAGCTCCTCTGCTTCTGATCCAGTTTCCTGCCAGTGTACATCCTGAGAATCAGCAGGTGATGACTCAAAATACTTGGACTTCTGACAACCACGTGGGAGACCCAGATGGAGTTCTGGGCTCCTGGCTTTGGCCTGACCCAGCCTCCAACTCTTCTGGACATTTAGCAAAATGACGATCTCTCTCTTTCTGCCTCTCGGCTTTTTAAATACAAATTTTAAAAATACATAGAAAAGGTATAAAAGGAAAAAAATCAAAGTGTTAGGTTCACAGAAAACTTGAGATGTTTACAGAGATATGTAGTATATTCCCTTTCCCATTATCAACGTATCAACAAACGGTGCCTTTGTTACAAACCCCTTAAAGTTTAGTGGGGTTCGCTGTTGATGTGGAGCATTCTATGGCTTTGGATAAATGCATGATGGCATGTGTCCACTAATACAGTATCATACAGAACAGGTTAGCCACCTTAGAAACCCCTACGCTCAACTATCCCTCCCTCCTCCGCCATCAGCCCTTGGCCATCAGCCGTCCGGTTTCCCATCTCTAGTTTTGCCTTTTACAGAATGTCATGAAGGTGGAGCAACACAGTTCATAGCCTTCCCCTGATTGACTGCTTTCACTTAGTGATACACAGCAAAGGGTCCTCTGTGGCTTTTCATGGCTTGACAGCTCATTTATTTTTAGCTCAGGATAGTATTCTATTATGTGGATGCATCACAGTCTATTTATGTATTCACCTGTTGAAGCACATCTGTTGGGGAAACTGAATAAAACTTCTATTGACCTCTGTGTGCAGATTTTCTGTAGACCTGAGTTTTCTAGTTGAGGAAATTTGTACCTTTTAATTAAAAAATTATTTTCATTTTATTTGAAAGGCATAGAGAGACAGGGACAGAGACAATCAGAGTAACAGAGAGAGGGAGAAGGGGAGGGAGACAGGGAGAGAAGGGGGAGGAGGAGGAGATTGAGAGGAGTAGGGGGAGGGAGAGAGGGGGAGATCTTCCTTTGGCTGGTACACTCTTCAAATGCCCTGGCCAGCCCGTTGCTGAGCCAAGCTGAGTCCAGGAACCTGGATCTCCATCTGGGTCTCCCAGGGGGTGGCAGGGACCATGAACTTGAGCCATCACGTGCTACCTCCCAGAATGTTCATTAGCAAGAAGCTGGATTGGAAGCAGAGCCAGGACTCAAACCAGCCACTCTGATATGCAGGCATTTCAAGTGGCACCTTAAGCACTATGCCAAATACCCACCCCAGACAGGGACCGTTAGCCACCTGCATTTCACAGAGCAAAGTACGAGGCTGAGAGAAATTAAGGGGCCTGCATCAGGTGGCACAGCTGAGATACCGCCAAGCCCAGTAGCCATCTGGCATATGGTGCAGCCATGGAATAGTAATGCTGTCAGTTCGGCACTAATAACTAGTGACTAATTAGCAATGCTCAGAGTGAATGAACACCGGAGAGTCTCAAGAAAAGCAGAGACCATTAAAGTCCAGGCCCAGCACAGTCGCTCACTTCCCTGTTTGTTTTCCATTCACACGGCACTCAGCATGTCTCATATATTTTTAACGAGAACATTCTATTAATGTCAGCAAAACGTGACCCTGGCATGGTATTGACTGAGATCCATTATCCCACCACGTCATTCTGATCTTAGCGTTAGCCGACAAAGAGAAATGGGATGTTGCCGTGTTTCACAAAAGCTGAGTCTGAGACTAGGAGGAGGCCTAGTACTTCTGAGCACGTGTCCCCTTCTGAGCAGCTGTGTGTGCAGGGCCAGCGGCACAGCCGGCTTGTGCATGGGCAGGACAAGCAATGAGGGGGTTGATGATTCCCATACACTCCTCTCCTCTCCTCTCTGGGCTCAGCATCTTGCCAGCTACCAAGTCATCCAGGGCTCCCACGGCACAAAGCAGAGGGCGACAAATGCACTCTGGCTCCAGCGTCTCCCTGAACCTCAGTTTCCCCACCTGAAAAACAAGGATAATGATCACAACTAACTCACCCAGTTCTTGGGGAGGCTTAAGTACATTAATATAAGTGGATATTTGGAGAGGTGCCTGGTATATGATACAAAGTATCATACAGTGTATGATACATGATGTATAACACAAGATATGGTGTATGATACAAGGTATGGTGTGTGATACAAGGTATGGTGTATGATACATGATGTATGATGCATGATACATGGTATATGATACAAGGTATGGTGTATGACACATGATGTATAATACAAGGTATGGTGTATATACAAGGCATGGTGTATGACACATGATGTACAACACAAGGTATGGAGTATGACACAGGGTTGGCTGTTACTATCACTGCTGCTGTTGTGACAGCTGGAGGAAGGAAACCATTGTGAGATCTGTGAGAAGTGCAGTGTGGATCTCCCATGTGGTTCTTTACCTGGGTTGTCTTCAGTGATGGAAGCTGATGATGAGATGAAGAAAATTCTCTGCACCAGAATTCTTCTTAAGCTGGCCTCAATCTGCACAGAAGTACCTTGGATAACTTCTAGCTGAGAAGGGTGCAACCCAAGGGTCACCAAGTGCTGCCGCTCATGACCTTCAGGTTTGCTGGGTCTTGCACCTGTGGGGCTTTCACAACATTTCAGTGGTTATGGGTTTGGGTGTTTAAGTCCTATGTGGAGCTGAGTTGGTCTGCACAATGAAGCATGAGGGATGTGGGGTTCTACAGACTTAGGGGAGGTATATTAGCAGGTTGGTGCTGTCTGGGGACTTGACAGTGGGGAGAGCATGATCAAAACAACACCAACACACAGACAGTGTAAGGCCAGGGCGGGGTTCTGATAGAGCTTATGTGGGATTCTGGGATGCTCAGAGTAGGATTTTGGACATAAGTCCCTTCTATGTCTTTTCCATGAGCTCTTTGGTGGAGCTACACAGTTCACATCGGGTAGACTACCTGCCAGCAATAGCAATCAAAGAGATGTCAGCCCGAAACAATGACAAGCAATGTGAGACTATTAAAAATGTACAAATAGTGGCATGGCCATAAAACAATAATTATACCCATGTTGTTCCTGTCAAGGTCATTTGGGGCAACACTTTGTAATCAACTGACAATCTATGTCAAGGTCATGAAGAATGCATATCCTTGAACTCTATTTCCTCTTAGTGTACTTTTGCACACATTAAGTCATTGAACCCTTCCAGTGGGTGGACTAGAGATGAGTATTCCTGATTTTGAGGTGAAGAAGTATGGATTGGGAGAGCACAGGGTTTGTCCAGGTCACACAGATGGCATGTGGTAGGGCTGGGGGTAGAAGCGTTAGTGTGTTGTGACCCATAACCCTATGTTCCCCCCACTGCACTCCATTGAACTCTGATTAAAAAAGAAAGGCTAAATGAAGTTTCCAAACCCTGGATTTGTCTAGGGCTTCAGACATTTGCAGTGGAGACAGGATCCCTCATTCCCAGACTAAAAGAAACAAACTCTGGAGACTGGTGCTATGGCGCAGTGGGTTAGGCTGCTGCCTGTGGTGCTGTCATCCCATGTGAGTGCCTGTTTGAGACCTGGCTGCTCCACTTCTGATCCAGCTCCCTGCTGATGTGCCTGGGAAAGTAGAGGAGGATGGCCCAAGTGCACAGGCCCCTGCTCCTACGTGGAGACCTGTTAGAAGCTCTGGGTTCCTGGCTTCAGTCTGGCACAGCCTTGGCTGTTGTGGCCATTTGGGAAGTGAACCAGCAGATGAAAGATCTCCTCTCTCTCTCTCTCTCTCTCTCTCTCTCTCTCTCTCTCTCTGTTTGTGTGTGTGTTACCTCTCTCTCTGAACTATGCCTTTCAAATTAAAAAAGAGAGAAAGAAAGAAACTCATCGAAAAGAGGTAACTCATTGCAAAGGGTACCTGGTATCACAACTTAGCCAATAGATCTGTTGGGAATTCACCAGGCTGTATAATTCTTCTGTGCATCTTAGATCAAGTACAAAGCCAAGTGCAAAGAACAACACCCATTAACTTTTTTCCTCTGGTAATGGACTATCAGTAGGTGAAAGTTTTTACAGAATTTTCCCCCTATGGAGTTAAGGATTGAGTAAGCATGATTTTGTTTATTATTTCATTTAGTTGCCAAGAAAATTAAAAGCCCCAAATATATTCCAGGCACATAGCATGGAATTAATATCCCCTCATTTTCATGGGGCCTCATTTTCACCATCCATGTTTTTCCCACAAACACCAAGCACGACCCTACTGGTCCCTCTCATTCATGTACAAAGTCCCTCCTTCCTTTAGAAGAGTCACAGACAAAGGTTGGAAACCAGCTGATTAACAGTCGGCTACCATGTAAAGTTGGCATTGTAAAACTGGCCATGATAAAAATAACCAAGAGTGACATCC
Organism: Sylvilagus floridanus; assembly: GCA_949820135.1. Lineage (NCBI taxonomy): Eukaryota > Metazoa > Chordata > Mammalia > Lagomorpha > Leporidae > Sylvilagus > Sylvilagus floridanus. The sequence goes on along the minus strand of OX463239.1, from coordinate 89,381,853 downwards.
AAAGAGCTGCCCCTAATGACCAAGTTAAACCATACAACAGTGTGGAGTCGTAGCACAAAGGAACGGGTAAGAGAAGTGGACAGAGGGCACAGTGCAGCCATTGGAGAAAGAGTATGCTACCCTGTAACTCTCTCTGAGCTATGCATTTGTGGATGCAATCGGGATTTTCTGATGCTGCAAGGAACAGGCATTCAGTAGGGTCACCTTGACCGTGAGCACACCTACATGCTATGCTGTGTCACCATGCATGGGTGCATGGGTATGCGACTTGCACAGGGGCTGGGGCCCAGGGAGGAAATTCTGCAGCTCTCTACTAGAAGCAGGGACCCAAGGGCTGCAGGGAGCACTGTGAGTTTCTCCCTCTGTAGTGATCTCTTGGCTGTCAGTTCAAGAGGCTCCTGTACCTCCCAGCTTGGAACTTTGCCGCTAGCTAGGGCTCGTTCTCCTTTCCCACACCCAGTGATGAAACCCCCAGGGGGCGGGCCTGAACTTGTTGCATCACTTATAAACCCACCCTGTGGGTGATGAGCAGTGGCCAAGGAAGTGGAGAGGCTGTGATAGGCACTCCCCACAGAACAACAACAAGAAACCTTCCAGCACGCACAACGTGGCATCTAGCATCCCGACACTTCCTGTGTGGATGCTTGACCCATCGGATCCTCAGCGTGACAGCATTAGCTACCCCGTTACAAGAATGCTACCATGAGGTCATCCCTGTGCTAGGGATGATACAACTGGGGTACAGAGAGATTGAGTCACCCAAGGCCACACAGCTAGTAAACTGTCCAGCTTGTTTGAGAACCCATACGATTCTCAAGCCCAGCTGGGCATTCGATCACTGCTCCTCACTTATCTCGCGGCATGTTGGGAGGAGAGGGAAGGAAAGGAGTTGGTGGGTGGATGAAACAGAGCAGAGGCCCCTCCCCAACTCAAGGAAGAGCTGAAGTGCAGGAAAAACATTGAGGTCTAGAGGCTGGGCCATAGGAAAGTTCAGTGGTGAGGGCTCTGATCTTGGGACCCTGTGATTGGTTCAAGGGAGATGCTCAGGAGGTTATAAATGGTTTCCTTGGCTCCACAGCCCAACACAGCTTGAGTGCCTGGGCTAGACTGGAGCAGGTCCCAGGGGCACATGTGAATGGATGGGTGTGAAGGTGCAGATGAGAAGGCCAGAGCCCAGCTTCCTGGGAGAAGAGAGGTTTACCAGTCCTGCCTGGCGCCAACATGGACCCTGCAGGGGCTTCCTGTGGCTTTCCTGGGAACTGACACCCTGAGCAATTCCTGCTTTTCCAGGCCCAGGGATGATTGATGTGAACCAGGGCAGTGTTCTGTGTTTGCCCAGCCCGCTCTGGGCTGGATGCGACTTTCAGGATTACAATGAATGAGGCTGGCAGGGGGCTGTGCATGGGGCAGGGGCATCAGAAACATTTTCCCTGGTGTCCTGACCCTGTAGGTCCACCTGGACCTTGCCCACTGTGCTTCAGACCCACACCATGCTTCTGGCTGGGAGTACGATCTTTACAAAGAGTTCTATACCTGTGATGGCATACCCCCAAGCAAAGCTGTTTTGTAGACAACATCCAAAATGCCCACATCCAAGAACACCTTATACCAGCATCATATTAATCCTATTAATCCTACTAATCATATTCATCTCTGTGGACCCCCCACATAGGAGCTTCGGGCTCTACATCCCAGAGGGATGAAAGAGTCTAGTTGTGGAGAGGAAGAGGGGAAAACAGTTTGGTATTCCTGCCAGAGTTCTCTGTAAGATTAAATATCTGGGTTTTCTTTTTTATTTAATAGAGTTGGATGCAGTCCACTTAAACAACAAATCATGAAATGGCCATGTTAATTGCTGTTGAAAAGGAGGAGCTGAAATTCCTTTGATGTGAAGTTAATAGGACTCGTTCCTGTTTATATTTCCTCTCCATAGATCAAACAGCACCATAGCCTTAGCTGCTTCTGACATTTGCACGCCTTAAGCATTGTTCCTTTTATACCCAAAGACTCTGAGGCAGATATCCATTTCCTCGGGCTGTGTTAGGTAGGAATTAAACAGATATTGGGGCAACAGGCTCATTTTTTTCCTTAAGCATATCATGAGTGATTGGAGCATGGCACTTCCTCCCATGGTTCATTTGGAGCAGCCAGCCCAAGGCTCCCGATAACTGCCGACGAATGGTAGATCATCTCAGCCCTGGTTACACGAAACAGTGCCACCCCCTCTCATTGCAAGCTGAAGGGCAAGGCCATCCACCGCCAGGTCCATGCAAGAAGTAGCCCAGCTCCGCCCACCAAGATTTGTGCTAAGCTTTCGTTGGTTTAATTGTGTCAACCACAAACACGGATTGAGCAGCTTCTGTGTGTGGCAGGAGCTGCGGGAGATATAGGGAAAGTGGAGGTGCATTAGACTAAGTCCCTGCCCTTCAAGGGGCAGTCTTGAGTCCTCCAAAACCAGGCAATTAATTATAAAGCTGGACAGATGCTTAATCACCTCTGTGGAAAGTTCTCGTGGGACACTGGTTCTGCCTTGAGGACCGAGGAGTTGTGTCTTGAAGGATGAGTCGGAGTTCTAAGATCCAAGAAATGGAGAAGGGACTTGGAAGTGGAGAGAGAGAGAGAGAGAGAGAGAGAGAGAGAGAGAGAGATCTGGGGACACAGAGTGGCCTCTTGTGGCCCAGGTAAGGCGCACTGGTAGGGAGAGGGGACACAGCTGAGTTTCAAGCATGGGAAGCGGAGGAGAGGAAGGATTTTGAAGGTATTTGCAAACCATGTTGGGATGGGTTTTACACAAATAGAGATCCATCGAAGGGTTTTAAGCAGGAAGACTCTTACAGTGCATGATCACATGTGAGACCTAAAATCAGAGTAGTAACACAGAGATTAGTTTGCTAAGCAGTAGGACCGAAGGCACGGAGATGAAGACAAAGCTATGTCAGCACGCTGAATCCAAGGATCTTAACACAATGGTGGACAGGGATGAGGGAGCAGGGGTGGATGTGTGATGTACCAGGGAAGGTAGCACACCCACGCCCTACATCACAGTGCCTAGGTTCAAGCCCTGGCTCTGCGTCTGATGTATCCTGGGAGGCAGCAGGTGATGGCTCAAGTACTTGAGTCCCTACCGCCCCCAGGGTCAGCCTGGATGAAGTTGCTGGCTCTCATCTTCAGCTTGGCTCAGTTGCAGCTATTGTGAGCATTTTGGGAAGCAAACCAGCAGATGGAGTATCTCTGCTGTCTCCCTGCCTTCCAAATAAATAAAACTACCAGTTAAACAAGTGATGGGGGATTACATTCTAGAACTATTTCGGAGATGTTTGGGTAAAGCCAAGATTTCCTTGAAAACTTGTTTAAGGACTGGGTCCACCACCAGACCACAACCTCCCTAAGATTAAGTTTCCCTGGATTCTCAAATAGAGGTGACAATGCCCATTTCAGAGATGGAGGACTGTACAGTGGCTATGAGAATGCACTGCACAGACCATGAATGACGGGGAGTTTGCAGCTTGAGAGACTTCCCTGTGCTTGTGCCTGGTGTGGTTTCTCACTCCCAGCCAGTGACTGAGCTCAGCAAGGGAGTCCAGGCAGGCACACGCACAGTAACATGGGATGCCCTTGAAGCTTGTCCTGGGCTTGCAGACTCTCCGCCATCCATGGCAGACCTCCTTGGACTGTGTGCTGCCCGAGTGACTTCCCCAGTTAATATGAAGTGCTGATCTGAAGCCAGGAGCCAGGAGCTTCTTCCAGGTCTCCCACACAGGTGCAGGGCCCCAAGGACTCAGGCCATCTTCTACTGCTTTCCCAGGCCATAGCAGGGAGCTGGATCAGAAGAGGAGCAGCCGGGACTCGAACCGGCGCCCATATGGGATGCTGGTACTGCAGGCAGTGGCTTTACCCAATATGCCATGGCACCGGCCCCCCGGAAGGTCTTATGTTAAGAGGAAGAAGTCCTCTTAACACATACAGGAACCACATACAGTATTCAGAATAGGCAAATCCAAGGAGACAGAAAATAGATTAGTGATTGCCAGGAGCTAGGGGGAAAGAAGGAGAGGGGAGCAACTGCTTTCTGGGTATTACATTTACTTTGCACATTGGAAGTTTATTTGGGTTCTAGAACTAGATCGTGGTGAGAGCTGTATAACATTGTACATACGCTCAGCACCTCTGATTTGTGTAACTGAAGATGGTTAAAATGGTGAATTTTATGTTGTATGTATATTACCACAACAAAATATTTTATGCAGATACTAGATTTATTCTCGTTATTTTTTAAGGATTTATGCAAAGCTACAGAGAGAGAGAGAGAGAGAGAGAGAGAGAGAGAAAGAAGATCCTCCATCTGCTGTTTCACTCGCCAAATGGCTGCAATGGCTAGAGCTGGGTCAAACTAAACCAGGAGCCAAGAATTCCATGTGGGTCTCCCAGGTGGGTAGTGGCACCCAAATATTGAGGCCATCTTCCACTGCTTTCCCAGGCCATCAGCAGGGAGCTGGACTGGAGGTGGAGCAGCCGAGACTTGAGCCGTTGCCCATATGGGATGCCGGCACCGCAGGAGGAGGCTTAGCCTACTATGCTAAGGCACCGGTCCCAGAAATTGATTTTCATCATGTGCATTTGTCCACCTCTCTGTTATCCCTCAACCGTCCTTGGGACAATCTCGTCTCCCTGGTCCGCTGGAATGTTGCTAAATTTGCAAAGCCACTGGGTGCCCTCAGCACTTCAGCGCTCTGCAGTGACACTGTTACCCCCTCCCTCTTTCTTGAAATGGTCTCTTTCAATCCATCCTCAAGAAGGGCTGACCACCTCCAAAACTACAACTCAACTTCCCCAACCTGTCCCGGCTCCAGACCCGAAGAGCTCCAGTCTCCTCCTGGCTCCTGTGTCCCAATATTCCTGGACCAGAACTGACCCGGCTCTCTTCCTGTGTCCCGTACCTCCATCATTGTCGCCAGCACACACAGTTCTGAAGAAACCTTGGGCTTTGCTTTTGCAAACTCCTCGCCCAGGGGAAATTGATCTAAAGCTCAGCCTATATCAGTGCAACCCATTCTCCTGCTTCCCTCAAGATCTTCCCCCTGCTCGCCTGGGCCACTGCAGTAGCCTCGGTTGGTCTCCTACCTTTATACTTGCTAATTCTAAATCCTCCTTGGCATTGCTAAAGCAAATGTTATCCATGGAGACCTGACTACCTTCCCTCTGCATACAAATCCTTCCGAGTCCCCACCCTGCCTGCTCCTTACGTGACCATGAAGCCTGTAGGACTCGCAGCACTTGATCTTCTCCCTTTCCCGGCAGGTCTGTCCGTACCCTGCACCCAGTGAGTCTCCATCCTGGCTGTGTCTCAGCCTCTGCAGAGATCTGGTCTGGGATGGTGCCTCACACATGCCTGTCTGTCTACTTGCTTTCAAAATTCACAGGGGTGAGCGTAGCTGTGAGCGCAGCCCTCACGATGCAGAGTTTAGAGACTCCAGGTCACCAGGGTAGGGACTGATAGTCTGCCTTTCGTCGTGGTGACATCAGGGGCGTCCACTCTAACAACCTGATCCAACCGAGTCACCACCCAAAGGCCCCGCCTCCAGGCACCCTAACTGGATTAGGTTTCCATGCTTAATCCATTAGCCATCAACATAAGACTTTGGGGACCAAGCCTTTACTACGTGGGCCTTTGGCAGATGCCCAAAGATCCCAACCATAGTACTGGAGTAGAAGGAACCAGTCCATAGCCACCCAACCTCCTTCCTTTTCCACCCTCTCCTAATGTTTCTAGGAAGGAATTGACATCAGCTGTGGCTCAGATAGTCCTAGAATCTTCTCCCAATGTTGCCTCTCATCCTCCCTTCCACCTGTTGGAGAGAGCTAGGGTGCGGAGTTCAGTGCTGAAGCCAGGCAGGTAAGTTGCATGCTGTTTAGAAGCAATAGGGTAGGGATAAGAGAGAGTGGAGATTGACTTGAGCATGAATGGTCTGTCTCCCTTTCATTGCCTGGCTGTGATCTACCTAACCGTATGCCTGCTAGGGCCACGGCAGCTGTAACCTAGAACCACCAACTGAGTGGCTACCACAGCAGGACTTGGTGTCTTGCACTTCCGGAAGCTGGCAACACAAGGTCAAGGGCCGCTTCCTTCTGAGGCTGTGAGACGGGATCTGTTCTGTCTCTCTCGAAGTTTCAGGCTGTTTGATGGCAAACAGTGGCATGCCTGGGCTTGTAGATGCATCATCCCTCTCTGGCCATCAGGTCTACCTGTGTACAGATCCATGTTTGAATTTCTCCTTTGTAGAATGAAGCTGATCTTATTGGGTTGGGGTCCAGCCTGCTCCAGCATGACCTCCTCTTCACTAATCACACCTGCGAATGGCCTGATTTGCAAGTTGAAAGAGTTAGGACTTATACCTGCAATAACACAACTGTGCTTTCAAGAGTGGGAGTGTGTCGCCCCTCTCCTCCTGTCTGTCCAGCCCAATTCAAACCAAAGAGAACAAATGAGAAAGATTCGAGTCTGCAGTTAAATCTCAAACCCCTAGCACCATGCCCCAAGCGTTTTGAATCTCCTTAGCTCCCTTTCCAGCCCTCAATTTTTGTTTATGTCTCAGACTCCAATTGCCGATTTGAAACCTTGTTTCTATTTAACTTTGCTATGGGACAGATGCGGCTTCTCATTTGATAATGAGCGACTGAATAAAAATGCCTCTTAATGGGTGTGAAGAGTCCTGGAAGAAATCGGGGGAATGAGTGGTTTGCAGAAGGGTTAAAAATGGGCCATTTTTTAAAAAATAGGCTAGTCCTTCGCCTGTGGCGCCGGCACACCAGGTTCTAGTCCCGGTCAGGGCGCCGGATTCTGTCCCGGTTGCCCCTCTTCCAGGCCAGCTCTCTGCTGTGGCCCGGGAGTGCAGTGGAGGATGGCCCAAGTGCTTGGGCCCTGCACCCCATGGGAGACCAGGAGAAGCACCTGGCTCCTGGCTTTGGATCAGCGCGATGCACCGGCCGCGGCGGCCATTGGAGGGTGAACCAACAGCAAAAGGAAGACCGTTCTCTCTGTCTCTCTCTCTCACTGTCCACTCTGCCTGTCAAAAAAAAAAAAAAAAAACCTGGAAGGGTTAAAAATGGCAAAAGTGGCATTCAGGATAGTGACGATGAAGCCACTCTAGTGGAAACACTCACGGAGCAGGTCTAGGTCTCTGTCTCCATGCCTTGCTAGCTCCTCTTTCCTAGTTCTTAAAAAAAAGATTGATTTGAAATGCAGAGTTACAGAGAGGCAGAGAGAAAGAGAGAGGTCTTCCATTCACTGGTTCACTCCCCAGCTGGCTTCAACAGTTGGAACTGTGCCAATCTGAAGCCAGGAGCCAGGAGCCTCCTCCGGGTCTTCCATGCAAGTGCAGGGACCCAAGTACTTGGGCCATCTTCCACTGCTTTCCCAGGCCACAGCAGAGAGCCGGATGGGAAGTGAAGCAGCCGGGACTCGAACAGGAGCCCATGTGGAATGCCAGCACTGCAGGTGGAGGCTTTACCAGCTACACCACAGTGCTGGCTTCAATTCTCACTTTCACAACACATGAAACACTTTGATTCTCACCTTCCCAATGCATTATTTCACAGCTTCAGCACTGAGGATATTCTGGGCTAAATCACTATTTGTTGTGGGGGACAGTCCTATGCATGAGAAGGTGTTTAGCTGCACCCCCCACCAGGGTCCCTATCCACTCCTAGATGCCGATAGCACGCCCCCTTCCCCAAGTTCTGACAGCCAAAGCTGTCTTGTAACATTGCCGAATGTCCCCAGTAGGGCACAGTCATCCCCTGAAACCAGTGTCTTAAAGCATGCAAACACATTTTGCAGCTCTCAAATGCAATGCAGATGTGTGGAAGGAGCCTACTTATTACTTCCAACAGCTGAGTGGTTTGTATAGCTGGGGAAATAAGACCGGTTGTTTAAATGACTTGTTTCAGATCACACTGCAGATCTGTGTTAGTTTGGTGCTCTGGAGATTATGCTACAGTTGCTTCCATTCTAAATGGTTTTAATGGTTCTCTCCGGTAGGCGAGAGCTTTGTCCCCAAGTCACCACCAGAGGACGTGTGTGACAGTGAGCCGTGCTATTCCTGGACTGCCTAGAACTCGGAGCCCACACCAGCTTTCCATCCTAATGCTTGGAGCATCAGACTCCCAGGTTTGCACACAGTTCTTAAACAATGAACGCCGTGAGCATGCTTGCTTGCAATGGAGACTTGCATAGCTCTTTCCTAGTGCGTCTTTATTTTAGTTCAAGTTCTCCTTGCAGAAGCCTGGGTGGACGGTTACGGAGGATGGATCCCTGGATTCTAATGGCTTGAAAAGCAATGCATGTGTGAGCTCACCCTCCCTGCACCACACACACGCACACACACACACACAGGTCTGTTCCATGGTCACACAGCTAATCTTATTCTGCCTGCCAATTGTGGGAGGCTTAGTTAATCTAATTAAACGAAGCCAGTGCCTCCTGATTTCCAATGCCTGCTCCCCCTTCCCCAGCAAGGAGTGGCTTTAAGGGCCCAACAAAAGGGCTCAGCCCAGTGCAGCGCGAATTTGAGTGAACGTCCCGCGCTGGGGCTAACCCACTCTCCCGCACGCCGAGCTGATGCCATCTGCCCGGTTATTGACAGCCTCGTCAGCAAAAAGCTGGAGACGGAGGGTTGGCAGGCAGCCAGCCTGCTTTCCACTGTCTGCAGCGTCGCAGGAACAGCTGTTGTGCCTCATGCCTGGAGCTGCTGTTGGCAAATCACTGCCTGCTCATGTTGTTTATCAGAGGGTGTAGGGAGGGCAGGCGGGGATACGCGTTTTCCAGGAAGGAATTTGTATTTCTTTCCAGGTTCTTTGTAGATGGAGAGGGGAAAAAAATGAAGAAAACATGTGAAACTGACTTTTACAAATGCAAAATCATCAGCCTATTGTTAAAAAAATATCATTTCCAACCAAGAAACTGTTGGAGGTGCCCTGACACATTTTATGCAGTTGACATACGTGGACTTGACCCTGGCCATGGTCTGTTTCCCTTAGGAGTTCCCTGGCCTGGGAAGGTGTCTTTCATTGTACAATCACACAAAGGCAACCGAGCTGGGAGGATTTTTTTCACAAACAGCGCCTCACTTACAGCGAGCTCCTACCCCTCAACCCATGGAAGTCGACCTGGGCGACTGTTAATTCAGTGGAGAGAAAATGTGCAGGTCTCAGAGAGAGAAAACTGTCCTGGCGGCACCTTCTCTTAGAAAGGAGGAAACCGGAAATCACTGCATTTAAAAAAAAATGTTAAATGGTCATTGTCTATATTTACAACTTGCTGCAGGTAACGCATCGGTTAAAGAAACAACCTGCAGCCTCTCTCTGTGGAGCTTGGTTCACAAGTCCTTCTCAGCCATTCCAGGTTGCAAATCCCTGTGTGGAGAGCCTGGTGAGAGCAATTTTATCAAAGAAGATTTTTTTCCCCTCTTACATTTAAGGTGATCCCGCAGGCTCTCAGTTTGTCCATTTAGCCATAACAACAGGAGTGACGGATCAGGAGAGAAAAACAAAAACAGTGCAGAGGGAATTAAGCCACACTGACAACTAGAAAGGGAAGTCATTCACCCCGCAGGTAGGGGGAGGGGCAGGTAGCCCTCAGCCAGGGAGGGGCACGATCAAGTGTGTTCTTGTTGCTTATGCCTCTCTGTGCACATTGAAAAAGCAAAGCTGCTGGGTGGGAATCAGAGGCTCTGCCAGTGGCAAACTCCCTGGAGAGAGCGCTGAGCCTGCCCCAAGCTCTCCAGGAAAGAGGAGGCACCGGCAGCCTCCTGCAGCTCCCCAGTGTCCAGATTCCAGCAGATCTGGTGGCAAAACGGTGCAGGCTGCTGTCCTGTGCACGGTGCCACGCTGTGCTGGTCTAGGAGCAACGCCACTGGCTTCTAAGGAGCCGGTCTCAAGCACCAATTCAATAATAATAATAATAATAATAAAACCTGATGCCAAACAGAGCAAAGTATCTAGGACTGTTCCCCCCAGAGTAACTCAGGAATGCAAAAGCGGAGAAATTTTGGGTCCAGCAAGTGTAGGTACTGCTAATCAACAGTCTTAGCATTTGCATTGTGCGTTGTAGTTTCAAATATCTCTTTCAGATGCAGTTTCTTATCCAATGGAAGATTTTCCTCCTGGCTGGTGTCCAGGCTAAACTGTCCACTCTGACTCTCCAGGTTGTACGAGCTGGGGACGTGCTAGCTCCATGGTGTAAGCGAGGCTGTGACCCAAGCATGGCTGGGGCACGGGAACCAGCAGGGAGTGGGGGGAGGCCAGACTTCAGGTGGTAAACTGAGGCCGCTGGCTCAGATGGCTTCACACCACAGGCGGGGCGCCTCTTACGTGATGGATAAGGACCCCGGTTCTGGGCCACATTGACTTCAGGACAACCCAAACTGGGGCCCCTAAGATGCCCGGTGCCAGAGGTCGAAGCCACAGGGGATGCCCGCAGGGCGGTGATTAATGGTGCCAGCAGCACAGGGGAGCAGCCTGGCAAGGAGGCATCTTCTCCCTGCCCCCTGCTCCCGCCTCTTCTCCTCTGCCTCCAAATATCCGCAGCACAGCACCGAAGTCAATGGTGACATCTCCCAGGGCACATATCCTGCTGCCTAAGTGGGCGGACACCGGATGGCCAGGGCACTGGGCCAGGAAGAGCGGCTTTGTCTTCCCAGCCCTCAGGATCTTTGCACAGGGAACTTCCAGGCCCATGGCTCCCTCTTACCTTTTGCTCCCGGGAAGCTGGGCAGTGAGGTTTCGCCTGCCTCCCCCGGCTACAGCCCCTGCCTGCGCTCCGGCAGCCGGCGGGGCGCCCACCTCCTCTCCACGCTGGCGCAGACTTGCTGCATGGAGACAAAGGCAATTTGGAGCCCACGGGGCAGAAGGAGCCAAGAACAGGGGTTGCTGTTCTCTCAATGCACCCTGAATGCCAACGGACCACACCTTCCCCGTCCCCGGAGCTGTGCAGCGCCCGGTGGCTCCTGGGACGCGCGCAGGGGCGCTGGCTGCGCGCCGCCACCGCGCAGTCTGCTGCGCCCAGCCCCAGCTGCATCATCTCTGTGCTCCCTTCCCGCTCAGCTTCAGCCCGGGCAGCTCTGGAAGCTGCGAGCAGGTGCGTGGGTCGCAGTCTGGCTGGCAGGAGCTGAGAACCGCAGGCTCCCGGGCGCCGCAGCCTGCTCTTTGTTCAGCTCACCCCAGCCAGGCGCGGCTGCAGCGCGTCCCTGCGCCTTGGCAGGGTACCGGTTCTCCGAAGCAGGAGCCGCCAACGCCTCCTCTCCTCCCCTTCCAAGCCTGCTTCCCTACCGGATCGGGAAGCAGCCTGGGCTAAGCTACCGCCTCCCCCGCTGCGGGACCGGACCCTCAAGGTGTGGAGATGCCAGGAAGGTCCCAGTCACAAACCAAACCAACCCCCTGGGGCCGTGGCCTTGACCGTGAGCGTGAAATACTGCAGAGCAAGTCCTGGGGACTGCAGCAACCGCCTGGTAGAAAGGACCTGGTGTTGTCCTAGCTTCCGAATCGCCACGAAAAGGCAGAAATCCCAACTGGATGCAAACTATGAAATGCGGACAGCAGATTCACCTCGTTTTGGGTCCTACCGGGGTGCTCCCAGCCGAGGGCAGCAAGGCTGTTCTGTGACTTCCTCCCCTAGGGAGCTCCTTGCAGGGTCCCAGCTTGGGTTGTGTCCTTGGGGTGGGGCGGGGAGAGGTCTGAGGTCTTGCAGCACAGCGTTTATCAGAAGTGAACAATCTGGGGAATAAAGAGTCTTTTCTAGGCCCGGAATTCACGAGGTTCAAGGTTTGATCTCAGTGTATGAGGGCACTTCAAAAAGTGCATAGAAAATGGAATTCAAAGGGATGCTTATTTGGGAGCTGAAAAAAATTGAAATATAAGCATATTTTAACAATGGATTTTATTTAATTTCTTTGGGAGGCACACACACACTGAAACAGAGCGAGAGGGAGAGCAGGAGAAAGAGACAGAGAGAGATGGAGATGGTGTGGGAAAGGCAACAAATCCAGGTCTCCCATGTGGATGACAGGGACCCAAATACTGGAGCCATCACCTGTTTGTTCCCAGGGAGAACCTTAGCAGGAAGCTGAGCCTGGGAGCAGAGCCAGGATTCAAACCCACTCTGATATGGGACACGATTTCCTAACTGTGGAGTCTCCACCGTGCTATGCCAAACACCTGCTTTTTCATTTTTTTTCGAACTCTGCATGTCCCAGGAACTTTTGAAGACCTCCCATATTACTCTCCTGCGATGTGGAAGAAGTGACCATGAACCTGAGGCTTGAACACCGCCAGCGGGTCGTCTGTCCCACAGCTTCTCAGGGTCGAGCGTTGAGGCAGTGGGCTCTCAGGAGCTCAGCTGGCCTTGGTCTGTGCAGAGGTCTCATTGTCCGCTAAGGCCCTCTTCCAGGCTGTTAGCAGAATTCTGCTCCTTACAGCTGGAACACCCAGGCCCTCTGCTCCTGGAGACAGCCTGCTGTTCTGGGCCACAGGTTCCTATGGGCAGTGTGGCTGTGTGGATCGCTCTGCTTAGGTCAGGCTCACCCAGGACATAAACCTCCCTTTTGATTGACGTGAAGTTAACCTAGGGCTAGGGACCTTATACATCTGACAGAGTCCTGTAGAACACAACCTTGTCGCAAGCGTAAAGCCCACCACGGCCACAGCTCCATCTCTACTCTGCGGGAGAGGATGACATGAGGGTACTTCACACCATTTGTGATAGTGAAGAGATAAGTTTATCTTCATGGAATCATGTGTTATGGAAAATCTATGCGTGGATTCCAAATTCATTTTGCACTGGAGTAAAGTGACTTTTTAACTCCGTATTTCCAGGAACATTTGTTTAGAGATTTTTATTTTGTTTGAAAGGCAGAATTACAGAGAGAGAGAGAGAGAGAGAGAGAGAGAATGGGTGTCCATCTATTGGTTCACTCCCCAAATGGCCACGATTACCAGAGCTGGGCTGATCTGAAACCAGGAGCCAGGAGCTTCTTCCAGGTCTCCCACATGGGTGCAGGGGCCCAAGGACTTGGGCCATCTTCCTCTGCTTTCCCAGGCACATCATCCCTTATTCACTAAGAAAAGCTCACTTCCCTCTGCCTTTTAAATTATTTATTAAATTAGGGCTATGCTAAATGATTTCTTACATCAGCATTTTATATCTAAATTGCTATCCATGGATTTAAAAGGGTACCTTGAATTATAAAAACTATTCTAGGGACTGGACCTGGAGTGTAGTAGGTAAAATCACCGCCTGCAGTGCCGGCATCCCATATGGGCGCCAGTTCGAGTCCTGGCTGCTCCACTTCCAATCCAGCTCTCTGCTGTGGCCTGGGAAAGCAGTAGAAGATGGCCTGAGTCCTTGGGCCCCTGCACCTGCGTGGGAGACCCGGAAGAAGCTCTTGGCTTCTGGCTTCAGATCGGTGCAGCTCCAGCCACTGCGGCCATCTGGAGAGTGAACCAGCGGATGGAAGACTTCTCTCTCTGTCTCCCTCTCTCTGTCTGTAACTCTACCTCTCAAATAACTAATAAATAAAATCTTTTAAAAAAAACTATTCTATTTTCCATGGGAAGCATTGCAGAGATGGGAGGGGGGCGTCTCAAGTTCATTATACAACAAAACTGTTTCATCCAGTAATTAATTACATTTTCCCCAGTTCTTGGATAGATACAATTGAAGGGACATAAAATGCCCATGAACACCCAGGCATCTGTGCATTCTCCTTGGTCGTACTCATCTACATCAGTACGATCTGGTTGTGCCCTAACAGAGATTAGGCTACAGCATGAAGCTCACTGCTCCTGGGGACAGTAAGAGAGCTGAGGGACAATGTCAGCACCCCCTCCGCAGAGGTGAGCTCCTGGTTTTGTGCATCTCACTCTCTGTGAAGAGGAGGTGAAAGGCTCTGGCCCTGGTAGGGGGTAGTGGGTGTCTCTGGTCCAGGCTTTGCATGCTGCTGTCGCCCCTCTCCCTGGCCTTCCGTGCCTACTCAGAGGGAGCCGCACACTGGACGCCCTCCAAGCATTTTCTGCTCACTGTTCCTGGGATCATCAGATCAGAGGCAGGCAGGAAGGCAAGGATGGAGAAGACAAGTCCCACCAATACCAAGGTCCTCGCACAGGACCCCTCCGGGGATGTGGGCTCCCAGGTCCCAACGACCAATCCGTCAGCAGCCACGTTCCTCGTCTCAGATGCAGAGCAAGCCTGGGACTGCTGCTCTCTGCTGTTTAACGACAGAAGAGGCGAAATCCTCGCTTAAGTCATTTGCCAGTTTCTAAGAAATACTGATCTTCCAATGCTCCTGTTTCTCTAAGAGGATGTGCTGAGGATTTAGGAGACGCATCGCTCTAAAATCCTCAGGCTCTTGTGAAGACTTTAAATGGTAGCTGGAAAAGTTGGGGACTCTTCCAGAGGTGCTTGCTGACTACAAAAGGGAAGGAATCTTTTTGAAAATCCTTAGAAAATATATAAGAGGCTGTTCTTTGCCTTCACTGCATTTTCCTATGGCTCCTCCTGAGTTTTTGCTTTTTCTTGTTGGAATTACGTATCAGTGTCTTTTTTTAAAAAAAGATTTATTTATTTATTTGAAAGTCAGAATTACACACAGAGACAGGAGAGGGAGAGGGAGAGGGAGAGGGAGAGGGAGAGGGAGAGGGAGAGGGAGAGGGAGAGGGAGAGGGAGAGGGAGAGGGAGAGGGAGAGGGAGGGAGGGAGGGAGAGAGAGAGAGAGAGAGAGGTCTTCTATCTGATGGTTCACTCCCCAATTGGCTGCAATGGCCAGAGCTGCACCAATCCGAAGCCAGGAGCCACGAGCTTCTTCCAGTTTTCCCACGTGGGTGCAGGAACTCAAGGACTTGCGCCATCTTCTACTGCTATCTCAGGCCATAGCAGGGAGCTGGATTAGAAGAGGAGCTGCTGGGACTAGAACCGGCACCCATATGGGATGCCGGTGCTTCGGGTCAGGGTGTTAACCCGCTGCGCCACAGCGCCAGCCCCTTACGTATCATTTTCATAGTACAAACAGGATGATGGACTCATTCCTGTTGATTAGGAAGATGTCAAGATTAAAAAAAAAAATAAACAAACACTTGAACTTGAAAACACAAGACAAAAATCCACCACAAGGAACCCAAAGATTTATTTCCTAGCAAACTATTCCCCCTCTTCTACCCTGAGAGTTTCCTACCACGTCTGATGATTGGGCTTGGCAGTGAATCCTTCCCAAGTTGGATTTGACATGAATGAAATCAGAGGATATGAATGAGGGGCCTGAATCTACTCCAGGCACAAGTTAATTAATAGTTCCACTGTGCTCCCTGTAATTGCACGTTTTGCATCGAGTCTCAAACATGTACGTCTACAAAAGATATATTTAGTCAGCTGGAGCATTCTCCTTTGGGAGCAGGCATTATCTCCCGGGGCACTGAGCACTGGACCAAGAGTTTGTAAACTCGTGTGCTGCTTCTGCGTAGCCCACGGACTTGCGGTGATTCTGCAGAGCTCACCCTGAGCCATCTCTGACCTCATGTTCCAAAGCCAGGGAAGGAAGGAAGCTCGATTTAATCATCAGCTTTCAAACTGCACTTCTCAGTACTTCAGGTTTTCCCACACAAGGGAAAGAAAAGTCAACACGGACAATATTTGGCTTACTAGTTAAGATACAAGCCAAGATGTCCATGGCCCACATCCGAGTACCTGGGTTCAAGTTCAGACTCCAGCTCCTGGCTCCAGCTTCCTGCTAATGCAGATTCGGAGAGGCAGTAGAGATGGCTCAAACAATTAGGTTTCTGCCACTCACATGAAAGACCTGGATGGAGTTTTTGGCCCTTGGCTTTCGCCCCAGCCAGGGGTCATTGTAGCCATTTGGGGAGTGAAGAAGCAGATGAAAGAATTCTCTTTCTTTCTACCTCTCAATTTTTTTTTTTTTTAAAGAAAAGGATGGGGCTGGTGCTATGGCACAATGGGTTAAAGCCCCAGCCTACAGCACTCGCATCCCATATGGGCACTGATTCAAGTCCCAGCTGCTCCACTTCTGATCCAGCTCCCTGCTGTTGCCTGGGAAAGCAGTAGAAGACGGCTCAAGTCCTTGGGCCCCTGCACCCACATGGGAGACCCAGAAGAAGCTCCTGGATCCTGGCTGCAGATCGGCTCCGACCACTGCAGCCATCTGGGAAGTGAACTAGTGATGGAAGATCTTTCTCTGTCTCTATCTCTCTCTGTTATTCTTTCAAATAAATAAAAAATAAATTTAAAAAATGTAAAAAAGGAAAGAGAAACAATGGGGGATACTATTTGAGTTCTGCATGTGCTCGGGGTATGGCCACATGATTTGCTTTACCCAGTGGGAGTGACAGCTTACCAGTCTCAGCAGACTCTAAGAGAGATCACACATTTCCATTTCTGAATCTTGCACACCTATTCCCTGCCCTGAGAGTACCAAGTCCTCTGCAGGAGGTGCTGCCATGAGACTGCTTGTAGGGCAGATCTATACCCATCCACTCTTCCAGAACAGAGCCTCTGCAGCCAACCCACAAATCTTTCATCTGCTGGTTCACCCCTCAAAATAGCCACAACAGCCAGAGCTGGGCCAGGCTGAAGCCAGGAGCCAGGAACTCTGGGAACTCCCTTTAGGTCTGCCACGTGGGTGCAGGGATTCCAGCACCTGGGGCCATCTTCCGCTGCCTTCCCAGGCCATTAGCAGGAAGCTGGATAGGAAGTGGAGCAGTTGGGACTTGAACCAGTGTCTTAGGCAGCAGCTTCACTCACTGAGCCACAATGCCAGCTCCAACAAAATAAATCTTTTTTTAAAAAGCAATAAAATTGGGGCTGGTGCTGTGGCATAGTGGGTGAGGTTGACACCTATGAAGCCGGCATCCCATATGGTTGCCAGTTCATGTCTCGGTTGCTCCACTTCCTATCCAGCTTCCTGTTGATGCACCTGGGAATGCAGTGGAAGATTATCCAAGGGCTTGGGACCCTGCACCCATGTGGGAGATCCAGAAGATGCTTCTGACTCCCAGCTTTGGCCTGGTCCAGCCCTGGCCGTTGTGGTCAGTTGGGGAGTGAACCAGCAGGTGGAAGATCTCTCTCTGTACATTGCCTTTCAGATAAATAAAATAAATCTTTAAAAAAATGTCTTCTAGCTCTGATAAATTTTTAAAAGCGATTAGCTTCTTTTATAAACTTTTGAAAATTATTTCAGAGGAGAGAGGGAGGAGAGGCAGAGAGAGAGAGAGAGGTCTTCCATCTGATGGTTCACTCCCCAGATGGCCAAAATGGCCCGAGCTGCGCCGATCAAAAGCCAGGAACCAGGAGCCTCTTCTGGGTCCCCCACATGGGTGCAGGGCCCCAAGGACTTGGGCCATCTTCTACTGCTTTCCCAGGCCACAGCAGGGAGCTGGATCGGAACTGGAGCAGCTGCGTCTTGAACCGGCGCCCATATGAAATGCTGGCATTTCAGGCCAGGGCGTTAACCCAATGCGCCACAGTGCTGGCCCTTCTGATAAATTTTTAAAATAGCTTCCTTTCTAAACTTTTAAAAATTATTTCAGAGGAGAGGGAGAGGGAGAGAGGGAGAGAGGGAGAGAGGGAGAGAGGGAGAGAGGGAGAGAGGGAGAGAGGGAGAGAGAGAGAGAGATAGAGAGAGAGAGAGAGAGAGAGAGAGAGATCACACGCTCAGGAGCATTACTGTCCACTGGCTCCCTTGCAGCATGCTTTCAGTGGCTGGAACAAGGAGGCAGGAACTCAGTCTGGATCTCCTGGCTGGGCAGCAGGGCCCCAATTACTTTGAACCTTCACCTGCTGCCTCCCAGGGACTGGACGATCAAGAAGTTGGAGCCAGGAGCCAGAGCTGAGGACCAAACCTAGGGACTCCAAGTGCTATGAGGGCATGTCAATCAGCATCCTAATAGTCAGGCCCAATGCCCACCCTTGTTTAAAAGTTAAACTCTCATTTGGTCAAGAAGGGATTTTCTATAGCGTTGGGGAATGAGACAGGGGCTCACGGCTGTGTCGGGGCTGGTCACGTGCCCAGAGTGCCGGGCAGTGGGATCCTGAAGGAGGTGTGTTTTCCGACACTTGTGCCTTGGCTGAAGCCTGGCCCTAGCGCTCTGCTGGTCTTCCCCTCCCCCAGGAACTGTCCTCCTTGGCCAGCACTCAGTGTTGCCTGAGCACACGGGATGCAGGGGACCTATTGTGTCCATCATTTCCCCCTCTAAGCAGCCTTTCCTGTGTCTGATTTAATCAGAGACCTGAAGGACCCAGCAGTCCAACCTAGTGAGGACGTGGAACTATCGGTTCAGGTGCTCATGATGCCAAGAATTTACTCTTCTAGAATTTTCCAACATCCCAGACCAAAGAAGTGAACCATGGTGGGTGTTCCAGACACCCCAGGAAGAAGGCTTCTAAGGACTTGTGTTCACATTTTATAGCAATTTAGAGATCCAGTGATGGCCTGAAAGCATTCAAGGTGGGTGATCAGTAATTTCCTATAAAATGACCTTGGTCTTCTGTATATAAAGTTAATTAAAAACGAATCTTAATGAAGAATAGGGTGGGAAAGGGAGTTAGGGTGGAATGGGAGCGGAGGTGGGAGGGCAGGTATGGGGGAAAGACCTGCTATATTCCTAAAGCCATACCTATGAAATTTGTATTCATTAAATAAATGCTTTCTTAAAAAAATAAAATTACCTTGGTTTCAGTGAAAAAAACACATTGGATTAGAATTTTTTTCTTCCTTCCATGCTCCGCATTAGCATATTCTTTTTTTTTTTTTTTTGACAGGCAGAGTGGACAGTGAGAGAGAGACAGAGAGAAAGGTCTTCCTTTTGCCTTTGGTTCACCCTCCAATGGCCGCCACGGATGGCGCGCTGCGGCCGGCGCACCGTGCTCATCGGATGGCAGGAGCCAGGAGCCAGGTACTTTTCCTGGTCTCCCATGGGGTGCAGGGCCCAAGCACCTGGGCCATCCTCCACTGCACTCCCGGGCCACAGCAGAGGGCTGGCCTGGAAGAGGGGCAACCGGGACAGAATCCGGCGCCCCGACCGGGACTAGAACCCGGTGTGCCGGCGCCGCAAGGCGGAGGATTAGCCTGTTGAGCCACGGCGCCGGCCAGCATATTCTTTTTTTAAAGTATGTTCTTAAATTGTCTTAATTACAACACACTTTGAATATGTGCGTATTTGTATAAATAAAATATACTTACCTATATAATATATATTTGGACACATACAGTCAGACTCCATGAATCTCCCACATTTATTAAGCAGATGTGAATTTTTTTGCCCATACTCATTCTAAACCTCCTATATTTAAGTCCTAAATCAATTTTCAAAATGTGAAAGTGCGAGGAATTGTATCTGTTAAAAATCAAAAAGTTGGGGCTGGCACTGTGGTACAGTGGGTTAATGCCCTGGCCTGCAGTGCTGGCACCCCATAAGGGCACCGGTTCAAGTCCCGGCTGCTCCACTTCCAATCCAGCTCTCTGCTATGGCCTGGGAAAGCAGTAGAAGATGTCCCAAGCCCTTGAGCCCCTGCACCTGCATGGGAGACCTGGAAGAAGCTCCTGGCTCCTGGCTTCGGATTAGCGCAGCTCTGGCCATTGCAGCCATCTGGGGAGTGAACCAGTGGATGGAAGACTTCTCTCTGTGTCTCTACCTTTCTTTGTAACTCTGTCTTTCAAATAAATAAAAATAAATCTTTTAAAAAAATCAGAAAGTTACCTTAAATTAAGGAGGAAATAAAAGATATGTTGATAAACAATTATGAAAATGAGAATATTACCAATGGAAAACCAACAGAAGGGCCAAATCCACAATACATAATATATATAAATAATGTTATCTATATAAATAAATAATATACATATATAAATACATAATATACACCATATGTAAATACATAATACAATATGCATAATAATACATATAATATACATTATATATATATATAAACATAGCTTTAAGTGCTTTGATTGTGTACAAAGAAAATAAACTCAAAGAAAGCAAAAGGACGGGAGCCACACTGTGCCCGTGGCACCAACACCCCAGCTCCCAGCTAACGGCCTGAGGAAAGAATGGCCCAGGCACTCGGGCACCTGCCACCCTTGTGAGAGACCAGAATGAGGCTCCTGGCCCCTGGCTTTGGGTTGGTCCAGCCCTGGTCATTGCAGTCTCTTGGGGTGTGAACCCATGAATGGCAGATCTCTCTCTGTCCCTCCACCTCTCACTAACTTATTCAAATAAATAAATACATATTTTAAAAAGCAAAAGGACAACAACTATGAGAGGGAGATGAAATCACAGATAGACAAATCCAAAAAGGGCAGTGCATGTCCCAGGAAGAGACTATATATACAATAGAATGAAGTCCTCCAGCCCAGTTACGAAGCAGACCTGCCTTGGACACCAATTCCATACAAGGGAAGTGACCAAAGGCAAGGTATGCCTAAGTAAGTTCATAACAATCACACGTATTCTCTACATCTTCACTGGATTCAAGAAAGTATTAAAAGAATACTATGTGGGGCTGGCCCTGTGACATAGCGGGTCAAGCCATACTGTGGTGTGGTGAGTAAAACCACCGCCTGCAGTGCCGGCATCCCATGTAGGCACCCATATGAATCCTGGCTGCTCCACTTCTGATCCAGCTCCTGCTGTGGCCTGGGAAAGCAGTAGAAGATGGTCCAAGTCCTTGGGCCCCTGCACCCATGTGGGAGACCTGGAAGAAGCTCCTGGCTCCTGGCTTCAGATTGGCACAGCTCCAGGTGTTACAGCCAAGTAGGGAGTGAACCAGCAGATGGAAGACCTCTCTCTCTCTCTCTCTCTCTCTGCCTCTCCTCTCTCTGTGTAACTCTGACTTTCAAATAAATAAATAAATCTTTAAAAAAAGAATACTATGAGTAGGGATTACTACACATATGGGAGTTACATTATTAGGAAACCTATTAATAAACATTTAACAACAGGTAGTACAAGAAAAGCTATCACTATGAGACATTTTCCTGATGTCTGAAGGTCTTTGAGAAGTCAATGGAAAATGTGTATTATGAAAAAAACAAGGCATGGATTTCAAAGTTTTTTTTGGGAGCACCAAAATATGCTCATCTTTTAATTCCATTTTTCATGACAGTTTTGAAGTATCCTTGTGTATACCTGAACAAACCTAGAGGCCATTATGCTGAGAGAAAGCCAATCACACCAATACAAACTGGGCTTGGTTCCACTTAGATAAGACACGTAGAGGACTCAGACAGAGACAGAAAGTGGAATGGCGGATGCCAGGGGCTGGGGCAGGAGGGCACGGGGAGTTAGTGCTTCATGGATACAGAGCTTCAGGTCTGCAAGATGAGAAGAATTCTGGAGCTGGCTGGCAGTGAGGGTCACGCAACACTATGACTTTAATGCAAGTGAGCTGCACACTCAAAAATGGCTATTAGTAAAGTTTTTGAGATGTGTCTTACCACAGTTTTTTAAAAGCAGAATAAATCAGATTGCCAGTTTTCATATAGAGTAAAAACATATTTAACATCATTTTTGATCCAAATTTACATACACTTTTAAATAAGTACAATTAATTAACTTCTCCTAAAACAAACTGTTGTAAAAACAGTGGTTTGTCCTATATTCAATGGTTTCCCAGAAATCAGGAAATAATTATAATACTTGTTTAGTAGAATGCTTTTCTATTTACAAAGGATGGTCAAGAGGTTCTTTTTGATTTTGTAATATTTTAATCTAAGTTTTAACTCCTACTAATAGCATCTATTTGCTAGTTTTCTCAGCATTTTACTTTCATTTTATTTGAATGGCAGAG
Organism: Sylvilagus floridanus; assembly: GCA_949820135.1. Taxonomy (NCBI): domain Eukaryota; kingdom Metazoa; phylum Chordata; class Mammalia; order Lagomorpha; family Leporidae; genus Sylvilagus; species Sylvilagus floridanus. The sequence continues at coordinate 89,360,006 of OX463239.1, read as the reverse complement.
GAACAGAGAGAGAGGTTTCCCACCCACTGATTCACTCCCCAGAGAGCTGCCACTGGAGGGCTGGACCAAGCTGCACTGGAGAGCCTGGACAGTCGGAGTCTCCCGATGGGCGGCCAGGGCCCAGGAGCCGGAGCCGTCTTCTGTGGCCTCCTAGGCTGCAGGTGAGCAGGAAGCTGGATCAGAGGCCGAGCGCGGACTCACATCAGGCACTTCTGTATGTAGGACATCATCACAGGATTCATATGGGTGCCTATCACCTCCCACTCACTACTTTTCATCAGAGAATGTGACCTCCTGGGGGGTCATTGCGGTAAAGCAGGACCCCAGCAGTCCATATGGGAGTGACTGAGCCCCAGCTACTCCACTTCTGACCCATTTTCCCGCTGATGCACCTGGGGAGCCAGAAGTTGATGGCCCAAGTACTTGGTCCCTGCTACCCTCATGGTGGATTTGGGTGGAGTTCTGGGCTCCTGGCTTCAGCCTGGCCCAGACCCAGTTGTGGGCATTTGGAGGGAGTTGGCTTCTTATCTGTATTTAAGTTTACTTTTTGAATGCAATGAAAATGTCAAGCACCATCTAGATCCTGGAATCTCTACTTTAAAAATGTAGATTTTCATCTATGTCTATTAACTCTAGCAATTGCATTGTTTGAATTCTTTCTATTTTTTTTTGTTTGCTCTTTTTTTTTTAAGATTTATTTATTTGTTTGAAAGAGTTACAGAGAAGGAGAGAGAGAGAGATGCCCACATACAGAGAGAGGGAGAGAAGAAGACACACACACACTCACACACACTCAGAGAGAGAAGGGGGGGGGGGAGAGAGAGAGCTCTTCCATTTGTTGGTTCATTCCCCAAATGGCTACAACGGCCAGAGCTAGGTCAGTCCAAAACCAAGAGTCAGGAGCTTATTCTGGGTCTCCCACATGGGTGCAGGGGTGCAAACACTTGAGCCATCTTCCACTGCTTTCCTGGGTGCATTAGCAGGGAGCTGGATTGGAAGTGGAGCAGCCAGGATTTGAACTGGCACCTGTATGGGATGCCAGCATCGCAGGCAATGGCTTTACTCACTATACCACAACTCCTGCCCCAGTTCGTTTTTGCTTTCTTGTTCTCATAAACTGAAATGGGTGCATTTAAGTGCTACAATTACATTTCTAGTGTTTCATGTTTCCCAGTTTTTTTTACCAATACCACGGTATAAATAGTTCGGTGCTGTTACTTTGTCAGTGTGAATCCTGTCTTCACCCATCTGAATGGACTCTGTGTAGGCTGTGGGAAGGCAGAACTAGGGGATGTTTTCTACTGGAGAGAACTCCAAGGGCAGTGGCCTGGAGTCATTACTGCAGACCGAAAGGAAAACCAGTGGGCAGTGTGCCCTGTCTTTGAGCCAGGCCATCCCCTGTGTGACACATTCATTTCCCTGAGCCTGATGCTCTGCTGATGTGGGTGAACACTTTGCCTCCCGAGGGTGGAGAGGCACGCGTGAATTCGGCGGGTAGTGGCACCAAACCAGAGACTTAGTACAACCACACCCCTGTGTGCGGTGAGAGTGAGCTGACCTTGACCCATGGCAAAAGTCCTCCAGTACATCAAGCAGTGGCATTGCTTGGAGACCAAGCGACGTCGCTCGGCTGGGGTCTGTCCTCGGGTCACAAGCCACAGCACCCCTGGTCTCAGATGTCCTGGGTATAGCATGCCAGCAACGTGCCATGGGGAGCAGCCTCGCTTCCTAAGTATGTTCCAGGTAACTTCTGGGCGAAAAACAGCCAGAGATCCATCTTTCCTTTCTTTGTTCAAGAATGAACATTTAAAAATAAGACCCGGATATGGGTAAAATCCGCAACATCCGGATCAAGATGTTGATGAGGTTGATTTGAACTAATCGTTAACTCTCTATCCTCTCATCTTCCTAGAAGCAGCCAAAGGACAGAGGAGTGAGCAATCAATACACAGCCTGGCAAACAGGAAGGGTGTCACAGCACCTACACAGACGCTTCCAGAAAGTTCTTGCTTGCTATGTCCTGCAACCCTTCAAGAATTTCCAATCAGACCATTTGTGCACATTTCAAGGTGTACAAAGTCCCCATCAGAACTGGGCAACAAATGCCTTTGGAACTCAGAGAAGCAGGGCATTCAGGCGGGAACCATGGGGCAGCAGGGACTAATGCAGAGCCAGTGTCATGAGTGGCCTTGGGGGAAACGAACTGACATTGTTAGCAAAGCGACCAACCACGTCGCTTCTTCCAGGACTCCAAGGTGGCATAGAAAACATAAGAAAGGCAATGCTCTCGTGAGAGACAGGGGCGGTGTGCACTATTAATTCCGGCTACTGATCCAAAAATATTAAAAATGGCACAGCCGTGCGGTCTCCCCTAGGCTTCACTGAGAACCTCCCCTGCCCCCCTCACTAACAACCCCTGCTGAGCCTTGGTCTCCTCTGCAGATGGAAGGTGTCACATTTCTGCTTTGCAGGGCGGTCCTCTTCTGCAACTTCAGGGCACCGGTTTGTATTCCTCTCTGACCCCAGATATCCTTTCCCTGTTTATTCATTTTGTTTTCTTCCATTTCAATCTCCTGATCTTTGTTGAGAGCCAAGTGGCTTTTTATTTCTATGGAAATAAATGATCTTTTTGCCCGTGAAAACATTAGTCATCCTGCCTCCTCATTTGAAAACTTTGTTCTGAGAAGGAGCCAAAGTCTAGGGTGCACAGGCTCATCCATGCCTCCAGGGATCACACCCAGGATTGTTTTGTGCAGCGGTCATTCTCTGAATGGAAGCAGGATACTTTGTAGCCTGCGATTGCAGGCAGCATGAAGGCCTGATGGATACCTAGCCACCCTATGCTACTTTTCCAGACGTTTCATTTACAATGGTATCAAATGCGCTGCCAGGAATGAGTTTCACCCTTCAGTGGAAACTGAGAAATACATAGCGTTGAGATGACTTTTCGATAAATCATGCTAGCAACACTCTAGAAACAAAGGTAAAAAAATAGCGCTCAAACACTTAAAAAAAAAAAAGACAAACTTCATCTGTGCTGAGCAGGTGGATTTTTTTCTTACCACTATTCCCTAAACAATTCAATATAACAACTACCTATGTGTTTATATCGCATTTGGTATTATAAGTCATCTAGAGGGCCGGTGCCACAGCTCACTAGGCTAACCCTCTGCCTGTGGCGCTGGTACCCCGGGTTCTAGTCCCACTCGGGGCACCGGATTCTGTCCCGGTTGCTCCTCTTCCAGTCCAGCTCTCTGCTGTGGCCCGAGAGGGCAATGGAGGATGGCCCAGGTCCTTGGACCCTGCACCCGCATGGGAGACCAAGAGGAAGCACCTAGCTCCTGGCTTCTGATTGGCGCAGCGCCGGCAGTAGTGGCCACTTGGGGGGTGAACCAACAGAAGGAAGACCTTTCTCTCTGTCTCTCTCTCTCTGTAACTCTGCCTGTCCAAAAAAAAGTCATCTAGAGATGATTTAAGGTTTAGGGGAGGGTGGCACAATTTATATGCAAATACAATGCCATTGTGTGTAAGAGACTTGAGCATCCTTGGATTTTGGTATCTATGGAATGTTCTGGAATTGATCCTTCAGAGATATCAAGGGACAACTGTGGACAAGAGAGAAAGTTTCTCTATTGTTAGTTTTGCATAAATCAGCTGCCATGTGGTAGGAAGACCTGTGGAGAGGCGTCCCGTGCCAAAGAGCTGCAAACAAGCCTCTGGACATAAGGGAGGCCCTGGGCGACAGCTAGCAAGGAAGTGGGGCCTTAGCCCTGTGAGCTCTGCCAGCAGCCCGAGGCAGCCTGGAAGTGGATCTTTCCCCAGCTGAGCCCCTGATGGGACCCCAGCCCTGACACTTGCGTGGCCACCCGATGACACATTGAAGAAGAGAACCCTGTTAAGTTTCATCTGGATTTACAGCCTGCTATGAGAAGATAAGGATGTTTTGCTTTAAGCTTCTGAGTTTGTGGTCACTCGTTATGCAACTGGGAGAGAAAAGCCTCAAGACTGGAGCTCTGGCCACTTTCGATTTTGTGCTATTTTTCCAACAGGAGCTCTTGCCCTTTGCACTTTTCCTACTGGGTGGTCTAAGAAGCAGACAACTCTTACTTCCTACAGAAAATAAACGTGGTTTAAATTATAAGATAGACTGAGGCTAAAACCAGGTTTCCCCAAAGGCGCAGAGCCTCCCTCCCCACTCACACTGAGCCATGTACTTCCAACCAGCACCTTCTCTGGTCTGTCCAGAGAGGGGTAGTGGCTCTGTTTCCTAACAGCTTCTCCCGGCCAACCCGAGGATCTCCTCACAGTCATTTTCATGGTGTCCCTTTAAGTTGCTATAGTAATTATGAGGACACTTCAAAAATCCAGTGGGAAAATGGAATGTAAGAAATTTTATGTTAGTGTAAAAATGTTGAAATCCATGCAGAGTTTTTCCAAACTATGCATTTTCCACAAGTTTTTGAAGATGCTTCATGCTTTATATATTTTGGTGATTTGCTTCTTCTTCTTCTTTTTTTTTTTTTTTGACAGGCAGAGTGGACAGTGAGAGAGAGAGAGACAGAGAGAAAGGTCTTCCTTTGCCGTTGGTTCACCCTCCAATGGCCGCCACAGCCAGCGCACTGCGGCCGGCGCACCGCGCTCATCCGATGGCAGGAGCCAGGAGCCAGGTGCTTTTTCCTGGTCTCCCATGCAGGTACAGGGCCCAAGGACCTGGGCCATCCTCCACTGCACTCCTGGGCCACAGCAGAGAGCTGGCCTGAAAGAGGGGCAACCGGGACAGAATCCGGCGCCCCAACCGGGACTAGAACCCAGTGTGCCAGCACCGAAAGGCAGAGGATTAGCCTATTGAGCCGCGGCGCTGGCCCAAGACACTACACTCTTGATACACACCACTGTCTTAGCAACAGGGAGCCATTATTGCAGTCAGATGTGTGTGTGTGTCTTTGTGTAAACTCATACCCTAGGAGAGGTTTTATTTATGGGATTATGACTTATTCATATTTATTACACTGCAATGTCTTAATTATTTAATGAATGAGATAATGCAGATGTCCCGTTGTCAATCCATAAATATTCACTTTCTTTTACTTAATAGTTGTAGAGTATTCTGCTTTAAGAATGTATAAATATTGGAGCTGGCATTGTGGCATAGCAGGTAAAGCTGCTGGCTGTGACGTAAGCATCCCTTATGAGCACCAGTTCGAGTCCCGGCTGCTCCACTTCTGATCCAGCTCCCTGCTAATGCATCAGGGAAAGCAGTGGAGGATGGCCCAAGTGCTTGGGGCCCTGCACCCATGTGGGAGACATGCAAAAATCTCCTGGATCTTGGCTTTGTTCTGCCCCAGCCCTGGCCATTGAGGCCATTTGGAGAGTCAACCAGCAGATGGAGGATTCTCATTCCCTTTCTCTGTAACTGTACCTTTCAAGTACAGAAAAATCAATCTTTAAAAAATATGTATTTAAGAATTCACTTTTGTTGGACATTTAGAATTGCTCTTTTCCCTCCAGTTCTCCCTAAATACAGAAATTGAAAATCTTTGTATAATCTTTAAACATGTGTTCAACTATTTCATTAAGGTAGAATCTTTAGTTGAATTGTTGGGTCATTAAGGTATACAGTTTATTATGTAAATTTTAATTAATTCATTAATTGATTGATAGGCAGATACACACAGAGAGAGAGGGAGAGAGAGAAAGAGAGAAAAGACAGAGACAGGACAGAGAGAGAGAATGAGACAGAGAAAGCTCCCATTCGCTGATTCACTTTCCAAATGCCTACAATGGCCAGGGCTGAGTTGGGATGAAGTCAGGAGCCAGGAACTCCACACAGGTCTCCCATGTGGGTGGCCGGGACCCAGTGATTTGAGCCATCACTGATGCCTGCCAGGGTGTGCATTGGTAGGAAGCTGGAGTCAGGAGCTGGAGCTTGGTATCAAACCCAGGCTCTCCAATGGGGGACAGGGGTGTGTTAACTGGCAACTTTATCACCAGGCTAAACACCTGCCCTTGTCTTTCCAGCTTTGATGGACAACTGCTCAGTTGCCCTTGGTGCAGAATTTACTCATGGTTGGAGTATGAGGGTCCCTGTTTCCCCCTATGCTGGCGTCAATTTTTCCAACATACGGAAAGTTGACACTTTTCCAGCAAGGGCGGCTTCTTCCCTGGCTGTCTCTTCTCAATTTTTTCGACTGAGTGATGACCTTTCTGTTCTTCTGTTGAGCCAAATGAAAAAGGGCTTACCTCACTCTCCAGTGTAATTTACATTTAAATTATATTACCAGACTTCCAAATTCTGAGTCACTCTTGTACTAATAGGGGATGGGTTTTGGTCTTTTAGTTTGCTAAAGGATTTGATTGGGGGACATTTTATTTAGGATATTTTTACATTTAATGGAAGTGGTTTGTCATTTAATCTTGCCTAGTTTTGTTGTATTGGTTTTGCAAGATGGGTCAAATAAATTGAGATGTTTTCCATTTTTCTGTGTTCTAAAACAGATTACATAGGCGTTTTCTAGAACACGCTGATCAAAATTTCTGACCTGTGTGTCTTTAGGGCATGGAACTGAAATTAAGGACAAAGATTTGATTCTCTGATTATGGAAAAAGGAGTTAAAAATGTGAAAATAAGCCAACACTTTCCCAACCCAGGCATTCCTACTCACATGGAGGGGAGTTCGTGGCACTAACAAGAGCAGTGACCATCCCTCAAGTTTGGGTCAGCAGACGGGATTATGGAAGAGACTTTGTAAAGCTTATCTCGGGGGTGAACGCAGAAAATCTGGGCGAGAAGAGGCAGAACGAGGCCAGCCACAAGGCGCTGTGAGTGACCTTAAGCGCTAGTCCTCAGGAAGAGCCTGTAGCTGCTGTGGACAGCCCAGCTCTGTCGCTTTGCTTCTCAGCTTTGCCCTTGTCATGCTGCGGCTCTGGGGGCACTGGCAACCAGACACCAGCGTACTTTCCAGATCTGCACAGCTCCCCACAGGGCCTGCTTCATGGGAGATATTCAATACAAGTTAGTTTCCTTCCCCCAGACCCTTAAAACAAAGTTGCATTTCGTATGAAGGCAGTCACTTCTTTCTTAGCGGAAGAAAAGGTAGCAGGGAGTGGCCTTGTTTAACTTAGTAGCTGACAACACACGCCATCAGGAGTGAACCTCTATTGCAGTAAGAATGCGAGAGTCCCGAATAAACTCGGATGTTAAAAAAAAAATTATAAAGGCACAGCAAATGCAGCCAAAGTCTATCCTTAAAGAAGGCTGATTTTTGGAGCCGGCGTGATGGCGTAGCGGGTAAAGCCATATGGGCACCAGTTCAAGTCTGGCTGCTCCACTTCCAGTCCAGCTCTCTGCTATGGTCTGGGAAAGCAGTGGAGGATGGCCCAAGTCCTGGGGCCCCTGCACCCACGTGGGAGACCTGGAAGAAGCTCCTGGCTCCTGGCTTCGGATCAGCATAGTTCAGGCTGTTGTGGCCAATTGGGGAGTGAACCAGCAGATAGAAGACCTCTCTCTCTCTCTCTCTCTCTCTCTCTCTCTCTCTCTCTTTCTCTCCCTCTCCTCTCTCTGTATAACTCTGACTTTCAAATAAGTAAATAAATCCTTAAAAAAAAGAAGGCCGATTTTCCATCGGCTTCCCTATGAATCTCTTTCCCCTAAGTCTGGGCTATGTAGAGGTGGGTGTTGTGGGTTAAGCTGCTACTTATAACGCAGGCAGGCTATCCATTATAGGAGCACTGTGGGGGGGGGGGGTTCCCAACTACTCCACTTCTGACCCAGTTCCCCGCTAATTACATCCAGCAAAGCAATGAAAGATGGCCAAAGTACTTCAGCCCATGCAAGCGACCAAGATGGAGTTCGGGCTCCTTGCTTTGGTGTCACTCAGCCCTGGCCGTGGTGGCCTTTTAGGGAGTGAACCAGCTGATGGAAGACCTCTCTTGCCTGCTCTCTGCCTTTAAAATAAATAAAAATAAATCTTTAAGCCAGCACCACGGCTCATTAGGCTAATCCTCCACCTGTGGCGCCAGTACACTGGGTTCTAGTCTCGGTTGGGACACCGGATTCTGTCCCGGTTGCTCCTCTTCCAGTCCAGCTCTCTGCTGTGGCCCAGGAAGGCAGTGGAGGATGGCCCAGGTCCTTGGACCCTGCACCCGCATGGGAGACCGGAAGAAGCACTTGGCTCCTGGCTTTGGATCAGCATATCGCCGGCCATAGCGGCCATTTGGGGGGGTGAACCAATGGAAGGAAGACCTTTCTCTCTGTCTCTCTCTCTCACTGTCTAACTCTGCTTGTCAAAAATAAATAAAAAATTAAATAAATCTTTAAAAAAACATTTGGCAATGTAGAACCCCAGAAGTGCTGAGCAGGGTAAGTGTGCTGAATCTGGGAGTTCCAAAAACAATGAATGAGTTGAATTTCTACTTCGCAGACATCTCAGCATTGGCACCAAACCCGGAGCAGTTCTCACCGTATTGCACATACAGCAGAACCGTTTGTTTTATTCTCATGGCTCATTCCATACATTCTTTCCATGTTTTGGCGGAATTCACTGGTTCTAATATAAGGCATGCCTGGCACTTCCTTTTAACTCAATAATCCACAGTACTGCTTTTCAGAGGATGGCTGGGTTAAAACCAGCATATGCAGACGAGGGTCCCAAGATACCAAACGTGGGCCAAATGTGAACATTTTTCAGATGGTTTTAACAGAGTAAAATGTTTGATAGCACAGGGAAATTGGCATCTGTAATTAGAATCCCTGCATAACAGCTACAGATAGCTGTAGGTGGACATATTGTCTGTGAACGCTCCATCAGAAACTGTCTCTACGTGTCAGACATCTCTGGCTGCTTCCTCATTCCCACTTTCTCACTATCATGCACGCAATATTGGTCAGAGTGGGGATGTAAGCAAATAAAGTAGTCTTTGTGTGTGTGTGTGTGTGTGTGTGTGTGTGATTTGCACTGAAGCTAGGGATGGTTTGTTGACAGAATTCTGGATAATGAGGATTAGCCATCTACTAAGGGTTTCTAGGAAATTCTTTGTTTTTTTCTTCTTTTCCCTTCCATTTTTTTTAACCTTCCCTCTATTTCTTTTTCTTTTTTTTAAAGATTAATTTATTTATTTGAAAGTCAGAGTTACACACAGAGAGAAGGAGAGGCAGAGAGAAAGAGAGAGAGGTCTCCCATCTGCTGGTTCACTCGCCAGTTGGCCACAATGGCTGGAGCTGTGCCAATCTGAAGCCAGGAGCTTCTTCTGGGTCTCCCATGCGGGTGCAGGGGCCCAAGGACCTGGGCCATCTTCTACTGCTTTCCCAGGCCATAGCAGAGAGCTGGATTGGAAGAGGAGTAGCTGGGACTAGAACCAGTGCCCATATGGGATGCCGGCACTGCAGGCCAGGGCTTTATAGCACTGGCCCCAACCTTCCCTCCATTTCCTCATACTCAGCTACCTGGAATACAGTATTGAGGCTGGAGTTCGAGTAGCCCTCTTTTGAGCATGAGGCAACATATTTAAGAGCCAAAAGTCATATGTTAAAGATGATGGAATGGAAAGGGAGATTATGTCTGGGTCACTGGATGCCTACGTAGGATACTTTTGTGAGAAAAACAAGGCCTTATTTGCTTAATCCACTATAGTTAAGTTACTATTATTTTCAGTGGAAAATAATCCAAACCATCATTACACAGACATTTCTTTCTCTTTCTCTTAATCTTTAATGATTTTCCATCCAAGTTTGGAGTTGGGCTCACTTGAAGGATGTAGAAAATTCTGACACCCATAGGTTCCTCAGCCTGAGCTTACAGTTCCTTTCTGAGTCAGCTATCCCCAACAGGGTGTGCAGGCTCATTTGGAAAAGAAACGCAAGGTAGGCCTTCACAGTCAGTTGGAAGGGGGTACAGGTGATTCTCGAGTCCCCAGTTGCAGATTTTGTGTGAAATTGAGGCTGTGTGCACAGACCCAGGTGTCTGCAGAGACCGGGGCTGCCTAGGGACATCAGAGCATCTCCTGTCGTGGTTCAATGGCTTCCATGTCCCAGAAGAGGAGCTCACAGGTCCAGAAAGCTCCAGGAATTACTCACGGATTCTCAGAGCCAACAGGACAGCAACTACCTGGTAGAGCGGGAGACCAGTGCATGCTGGATGAAGACAGAGGCCCATGGAGTCTACCTGTCCACACTGTGCCCTTGACTTTGCTGAGGGTCCAACTTCCTATTGTTCGCTGATGAGGGGAGAGCACCCTGTGCCTTGCGTTACAGAGTATCAGCACCATCACAGAGGTTCACATGAGTTAACCCTGTATTGACACAGCTGCTGCTAGAATGAATGACCATCTGATGACCCGATCAGGTCTGGATTTCTGTTCATGTTAATCTCTATGGAAATTAAAGTAATACGTGTTTCTTGTGTTTACTTATTGAAATTTACCTAAGAGGCAGAGAGGCGGGAATAGAGAGAGGGAAAGGAGGAGAGGGATATGGAGAGGAAGAGAGAGGCAGGGCTATTTTCTGGTTCACTCAAAAAAATGCCTATAATGGCCAGGGCTGGACCAGGTTAAAGACTGGAGCTGGGAACTGAATGCAAGTGTTGAACCTGGGACCCAAGTACTTGAGCTCTCCAAGATCTGTATTATCAGGGAGCTGGAGTAAGAAAGTAGAAGTGGCTGTTGAACTCAGGTACTCCGTGGGTGTCTTAACTGGAATCTTAACTATTGTACCAAACACCTGTCCTGTTGCTTGTTTTATAAGTAATATATAAAATGGAAAAAATAATAAAGAACACTCTACCTTAATAAACCTTGAGGATGTAACACACCTCTTACTCTAGTCCTACTTCTTCCTATATCAGAAAGCCTTGAAAATATTGACAATATCCGGGCAATTATCAGTTTCTCTGAATCTTATCCTTTCTACTTGTGCTAGAGCCCTTTTTGGTTTGTTATGTATCTATACAGGAGACATGGAGACAAGCAGAAAAAGAAGGCACCCAAAGAGTCAATTCCTCTGCTCAAAGCAGGAGTTGAGGAAGGAATTGCAGAAAATATTAACAGTTGACAGCTCTGATTCATGGTCCTCAGCCCTCCCACCCCATCCATTTCCATGGAGAATTACAAATTGTTTACAAAAACAAACTTGAGGGACAAGAGGAATGTTAACAAGGTTAGTCATAGATGTGTTGTAACCATGTGGCTTTAATAGAACTACTGTGACAACAACCTCCAAGTACCCCATCCTAGAAAACAACCTGCAGTGACGGAAAAGTTGTTTTGATTTGTTTGTTTGATATTTAGAGAAAAGAATCGATGTTGGAGCCTGCAGAATTCCCGACTGAAGCCAAGCGTTGCAGGTGGAAGGGCAATGAAAAAGTCAACCAAGGTCACCCTGTCCCAGGGCATGGCCAAGAGTCTACATTTGGGTGAGTTTCTTGGAACACGAGGGACAATGAGCTTGGAGGCAAAGGTAGCCGACTTGGGATCAAGCCTCCCAAGTGGTTTACAGGACGTACTGTGGGAACATTTTATAGCAGCTGAGACTATAAAGGAGAAGTTTGATTTTTCCAATCAGATGATAAGCTTTGGGGGATGCTCCCCATCCCTCCGTGGACAGCCTTCTTCCGAACCCAGAAAGGAGTCAAGGAGTTAAGTGCATGCATCGGATTTTGGTTACAATTCATCTTAGCGGCCAGAATATTATAGCATTTTTGTCTTTTTGTAGGAATATCTCACAATTTGCTAGGCTTAGAAGGGAATGCAAATATTTTATTCCTGCTTTGAAAGAGGAACTCTATGTATGAAACAAACATAAGTGGCTTTTATATGGTCGATCCTCACTTTCTCAGTGCACTAGAGTAAGGTCCCACTATCATGTGTTGCATGGCTGCATCAATGGCTGTGGTTGTGCTAAGGTTTGGATGTGTCCTTACACAAGTTCATGTGTTGGGAACTTAATCCCCCGATTCACGTGTTAGTGGTAGCTTGAGGTGAGGCCACTGGGGAATAGAATTAGATGTGGTTATGAACGGGGAACGTCCGTGGTAAGAGGAGAAAGAGAGAGCTGAGCCGGCACACTTTCTCCAACCCACGATGTGATGCCCTGCCCTGTGTGAGGACCCAGCAGGAAGCCCCCACTGGAGGCTACCCCAGGCTCTTGGACTCTCCATCCTCCAGAGACAGAAATGCGCTCCCCACATTGCTGTTCATCATGAATGACCGAGTCTGTAGTTTTCAGTTGCAGCGACAGAAGATGACTAAGACAGGCTGTCGCCAAGTAGCAGAGTTCTTTGGAAGAACTTTTAAAAACTTTCAGAGTATTCCCCCAAGGGATGTGAGATCCAGGAGGGGGAGAACGACTTTCTGTGGAATCTCTGCTCTTTCTTCCGAGGCGGCCTGTGCTAAACGGTGGGTTTCCCTGAAGCCTTCAAAGATGGTCTTTCCTGACTTCCTCCCATGGGGACTTGCATTCGGTATTCAGACGAGGCACTGAGATCATTGAACGTGATTGAAAATGAGTCCTGTGGCCGATCAGCTCACGGGCGAGCTTTGCGGAAACCTGACTTCGTGCATCCGGGTATCCTCTGTCTTTCTTTAGGACAATGCTTGGGACTTAGCATAAGCTCACCAAATGCTTACTGAGTGAGTGGATGAGTGAGTGACTGGAAGGGAAAGCCACGTCCGTCAGTGGGAAATGGATACACGGTGTGGAACTGAAGATGTTTCCCGCAGCTGGGCTCCAGGTATGTATGCGTCTAGAATTACAAGCAATTACCTGGTGTGGAAAGTAGTTGCTGTGTGAATTTCCTGCTTAGTGTACTTTGATGTTCTTTCTACCAATCATAGATTCTGTTTTTGTTTTTGAAGTTTGGATAATGTATAACTTATCTGCGAATCCACAGCTGTGGTTGCTATCAGAGCCAGCTCTTGTCCATGATTCGCTCTGTTGAGTGTTCTTGTTGACATGCGGATGGATGGGATCAGAATTCGGGATGCTTTGAAGATGCTGGGAGAGATCTGGCATAATTTGGGGATGTGGTGAGCTCATTAGGAACAGGGAGCAACAGTAATAGGAATGACGGTGCTTTGTTCATCTTTTAATCCAAGATGAGACAAAGAGAAAAGTGCAGAGGGGCCGGCTCTGTGGCATGGGAGGTTAAGCCTCCACCTGTGGTGCTGGCATCCCATATGGGCGCTGGTTTGAGTCCGGGCTGCTCCTTTTCTGATCCAGCTCCTTGTTACTGGATTGGAAAAGCCATCATAGATGGTTCAAGTGCTTGGGCCCCTGCAGTCACATGGGAGACCCAGAGCAAGCTCCTGGCTCCTGGCTTCAGGTGAACCCAGCTCCAGCCATTGCAGCCATTTGGGGATTGAACCAGCAGATGGAAGATATCTCTCTCCCTGTCTCTCCCTCACTCTGTAACTCTGCCTCTTAAATAAATAATTTTTTTTTAAAAAAGCAGAGTAGACCTGATTTTCAGCCATATTTGGTGAGCAGCAGTAGGACACAACTCCCTGAATCTGGCTCTTCAGTTTGTGTAGTTATTGTCAATAGCTGGTGTGAAACCAGAATGAGCTTTCTGCAGGGTTCCTGCCTTAACAAAATACTGAAGTGTTGGGGCTGGCACCGTGGCTCACTTGGTTAATCCTCTGCCTGCGGCACCGGCATCCCATATGGGCACCGGGTTCTAGTCCCGGTTGCCTCTCTTCCAGTCTAGCTCTCTGCTGTGGCTTGGGAGTGCAGTGGAGGATGGCCCAAGTGCTTGGGCCCCTGCACCTGTATGGGAGACCAGGAGGAGGCACCTGGCTCCTGGCTTCAGATCAGTGTAGCTCCGGCCATAGAAGCCATTTGGGGGGTGAACCAACGGAATGAAGACCTTTCTCTCTGTCTCTCTCTCTCACTGTCTAACTCTGTCAAATAAAAAAAAAGACTGAAGTGTCAAAGGTTGCGTGCAACTGTCATAGAGTAGCATGGAGGCAAGGATAGGGAGGTGAGGGAAATAGACAGATAAAAGCCAAGGGTTGGAGCTGCGGCCATGGGGAAATGGACCCACATCTCACTGTCAAAGGAAATGGTCATGCATTTCCATTTAACTCGAACATATTTACTTTGTGATTCTGGCCGGAAGCCTCTCTTCTTGGGCTCATTCTGGAGCTGGATTCTGGGGCAGGTGGGACAAGCATGTGTGTGGGAGTTAAGTGCAATCAGTCCATCCTGGCTACAGCACATCAGAGTCCACACAGGCCAACACATGTCTTTATTCAGTCGTCATGGGATGAATAATAATTGCACATATGGCCACTGAAATCTGTTTCCCCTTCAAAGTGCTCACTGTCTGGCTTGGGCTGGGTTGGGATTTTGCAAATTGGCATTTGGGCAACTGCTTTTCCACTGCTGAAGTGTCAGACCATTGAAGATCAGCTCATAATCTTTTCTTGGCCCAAGACATCCAGAGTTATTGCAAACCATAATTGCAGGACAGAGTTGCATTTCTTTTATAAGCTTGTGCAGAATGTCAGGAAAATTTCATTTTGCATTTTTATGGGCAATGTAAAGAATGCTTTATAAATATCTTGGAACTGGAAAAAAAACAGTGGCAACACACACACACACACACACACACACAAGCAAGCAGGCAGCTCTAAGCTTATTCTTACTAATCATAAACATCAGGTATCTAGTGATCTAGCAACTTCCTGGCAAGATACACCACAAGACAAGTCTGGGAGGGTTTTGCAGATGTTGACGAGCTGAGAAACCATGATCCATGCCAAACCCTCAGCAAGAGCTAGGTGTAGAACAACTCCACATTCTTTTTGGAACTGCTTTGTTCAGCAATAAAACCTAGGAACCAAACAGCCATTGGGTCACTTATGTCTAAGTAGAAAATAGAAACGTGGGGAATGTTGTTGGAAAGAAACTGAACATTTGATAAATGTTAGCTGTGATCCTAAGGATATTCAGCTTTGCTCTTGGTTGACTTAGAAGCAGCTGGGGTGATCTGTCCATTTCTCTGGCTCACCACCAAGTTCAGCAGAACGACTGTAGCGGGAAACTGGGTTGGACGGACTCAGTAATGAGGGAGCACCTTGAGCAAGACACAGCGACACTCCATTCCCTGTTCCAGAGCACATAGGCAGGGCCAGCATAGAATTGCCTGTGTCGGCATTTAAAATCCACACGGTATTACATAAGCTCCCCAGTCACAGCAGAGAACAGCGCGTTTCCTGGAGCCACCGAAGCAGAGCTGGAAGGGCCGTTCGAAGCCATCTAGTCTCACTTTCCTAGCAAGGCTGAGCTCCCGGGCTGTTGAAAGCAGCAGCTCTCTTGTCTCTCAACGTTGGATTAAGTACTGTCAGGAGCAGGAAGCTCATGTCCCAAACAGATCTCTACATGCGCTCTATTGTTACAACTTGTTCTTGAGCCTTATTGCTATTTCTTTTTCTTTAGATTTTATTTATTTGAGAGGTAGAGTTACAGAGAGAGGGAGAGACAGAGGGAAAGGTCTTCCATCTACTGGTTCACTCCCCAGATGGCCACAATGGTTGGGGCTGTGCCAATCCGAAGCCAGGAGCCAGGAGCTTCTTCCCCATCTCCCACATGGGAGCAGGGGCCCAAGGACCTGAGCCATCTTCCACTGCTTTTCCAGGCCATAGCAGAGAGCTGGATTAGAAGAGGAGCAGCCAGGACACAAACCAGCACCCATATGGGATGCCAGCGCCACAGAAGAGGCTTAGCCCACTGCACCACAGTGCTGGCTCCAGTTCACTGTTATTTCCACTGCTGTGGACTCCTTTTGGAGTCTCACAGAACACCCAACATAATCAAATTCCTAATCCCCAGGACAACCCTTCCCCTCTCTGCAGGCAGCTGCTGTACCACTCCTGGTCCCTGCCTTCTTTACCCATGTCCCTAAGCATCTTGTTCTCCGCATCCCAGCCACGTGCATCTTTCAGTTCCACGATCTGAACTCTTTCTGGCTATTGCTTGTGTGATTTCCTCTTCCTAGAATTCTGTTGGTTCTACTCTTCCCATAGCTGGACCCTTCTGCTCGTCCTTAGCTCTCAGCTTACACGACTCCCAGTGACAACTTCTGATCTCCCTATCTGAAGAAAGTCCTGTCTTGCACTTCCTCAGCTCTCTGTCTTCCTCACGTTTTTTTAGATTAACCTGTAGTCATTTCGTGTTGATTCGAGCTTTGTCTTCTCCACTACAGAGCAGATCCAGAGGCTTTCTTATTACTGGATTTCCCATATGTACGCAGCCCTCACTGGCCAGTGTGCACCGTGAATGAATTGCCAGGCTTGTTAGTAGGAAGTAGAATAATAATGATATTGGCAGTTTCCTCTTGTTTCCAACCTTAAGAGAAATGACTCTCATTTTCACCATCTAATTCTGCTTTAAATATACTGCTGATTTCAGGTTTCTAGTTGGAATCTTTGACAGATAGTGCTGCCCCCCTAAACAACATCTTTACTTAATTCTAATAAAACTCCAGTTCTGTTTGAGTCACCTGTGTTCTTCCATGTGGTCATGTGGACTCCCAGGAAATAATGGCCATTGCATTATTACCAGCCATTGCTCTGTGAATGGGGTTTTGATGAAATTCCAGCTAATGAGACAATTTTTGTTTTTTTAATACAAAAGGTTTTCTGTTTTACAAAGGGACAGGAGAGAGCAGGGTGCTCCTTCCAGGGCACGTGGTGGTTTCTGCAGGGTAACGTGGCTATGAGGACAGAACACCAATCCCAGGGGTCTTCAAAACGGTCCTGGAAAATTCATATCACAAAAAACTACGTATAGATTCCAAATTTTTTTGCACCAAATTGAATTTAATTCTTTCTTTTTTTTTTAAAGATTTATCTATTTATTTGAAAGTCAGACTTACAGAGAAAGGGGAAAAGACAGACAGAGAGAGAGAGAGAGAGAGAGAGAGAGAGAGATCATCCATCCACTGGTTCACTCCTCAAGTGGCCACAATAGTCAGAACTGAGCCAGGATGAAGCCAGGAGCCAGGAGGTTTATCCGGGTCTCCTATGTGGTGGCACCCACCCAAACACTTGAGTCGTCTTCCGCTGCTTTTCTCAGGCCATTAACAGGGAGCTGGATCAGAAGTGGAGCAGCCGAGACATGAACTGGCGTCTCTGTGGGATGCTAGTACTGCATGAGGTGTTTTTACCCAATGTGCTACAATACCGGCCCCTGAACTTAACTGTTAATTCTGGTTTTTTTTCCCATGCATTTTGAGCGACTATAATGTGATTTCATTTAAACAGTGATCTTAACCCTGAAACGGGAATAAGCAATTAGCCTAGAACTAAAGACACGTATAGCACATCAGAATTCCTCAGTTTAATTCTCAGCTCCAGCGCCTGACTCTAGCGTCGTACAAATGTAGACCATGGGAGGCAAAAGTGATGGCTCAAGTAGCTGGGTTGCTGCCACTCAATGTGGGGGAGCTGAATTGCAATCCCTGTTCCTGACCTCAGCCCCATCCCAGCTCAGCCATCGCAGGCCCAAGTGTGGAGCTCCCACATGGGAGCCCTGGATAAAGCTGCTGGCTCCTGGCGTTGGCCTGGCCCAGCCGTGGCCATTGTGGCCACTTGGGGAATGAACTAGCAGATGGAAGGCTTCTCTTTCTCTCTCTGTAATTCTGACTTTCAGATAAATAAGTAGATCATTTAAAAAAAAAAAACAAGTTAAAAATGCAAAAAACCCTACTCTAGTAGGGATCTTGACAATGGCCATAAACAATAATTGAATAGAAAAAAATTACCATTTCACTTACAACTTTTACAGTAAATTTTAAGGTAATCGCAGATCATTAAAAACTGTAGTAGTACAACATTGTTAACCGTGGGTTTGGCTGTATGGATTGATAGAAGATTAATATCAAATCTTTCCTGAGCAAATTGTTCCCTGATATTTACACTGTCTCACTCCCTAGACCAGCGTCTCTAACCTTGGTGAGGGTTAGGATCTCCGGTGAAGTTTAAGAATGTTAACACCTCGGTCCCATCTGCAGAGATTTCTGCAAAAGGCATTAGCAGTGTGGTCTGAGCATGGAGTTTCTTTTTTTCTTTATAATTCCCTGTGTGCTGCTGATATGCTAATGTTAATAACCACAGTTATAAACAAACATGGGGGGAAAATCCCAGCATCATTGGCTCAACCCTGCATTTTTTCAATACTAAAACTCCAAACTTTCAAAAAATAGAACAAAAAGAGGTAAATGTAGACCCCTCTTAACTATGGCTATGGTTGCATAAATGTGAATTGGGTATTTTCAGACAGATTTTTACATCTCATCAAAAGAATAAAGCATTGTGACAAGGCTAGGCTCACCACAGGATTTAAGGGTGAATAAATACACAGAGTTCATCACATCAGTAACCTAAAGAAAGCAAATCCCATCAGAATGTTAGACTCTGAAAACAAAAAATATTTGACAAAATCCACTAGATTCCTCCATTCCTCTCCCCCAAATTCCAAATTAAATACAAATAGAAGAGAACTATTCAAATAAAATAAAGAATGTTTACCTCAAATCAATATCAAATGTTTTCTAATTGATAAAAAATTATACTGACTGTAGTTATAGCCAGGAATTAGACAGGGATGCCAATAGTCACCACGGTTCTTTAACTTTGTCATTAAAAGTTTTAGCTAATGGGCCGGCGCCGTGGCTCAACAGGCTAATCCTCCACCTGTGGTGCGGCACACCGGGTTCTAGTCCAGGTCGGGGCGCCAGATTCTGTCCCGGTTACCCCTCTTCCAGTCCAGCTCTCTGCTGTGGCCCGGGAGTGCAGTGGAGGATGGCCTAAGTGCTTGGGCCCTGCACCCCAGGGGAGACCAGGAGGAAGCACCTGGCTCCTGCCTTCTGATCAGCATGGTGCGCCTGCCGCAGTGGCCATTGTGGGGGTGAACCAACGGCAAAGGAAGACCTTTCTCTCTCTCTCTCTCTCTCTCTCTCTCTCACTGTCCACTCTGCCTTTCAAAAAAAAAAGTTTTAGCTATTGAATTAGTAACAGAGAATGGAATACTTGCCACCAACAATGTAGAACAAAGTATCAAATGATCTCTTGATGCTGATATAACTTTAACTAGGAAATACAAGATATACAAAACTACAAGGGTAAGCAAAGGATATGCATTGGTAAATTACAGCACAGCAACTCCAAATAGGTCATAAAATAAGAAAAGTTACTCAAACTCACTAGTAGACAAGGAATGAAAATGAAGCTAATAACTATGAAACAGCATCGCCCACTCACAGACAAGTCAATGTAAATTAAAAGATGGATAGCCATTGTTGCTGGAAACCAGGGGAAAAGACCTGTGCTACCTGGTTGGTGGCAAGGTAAACTGAATCTTTGTGGAAAGCAATGTGACAACATTTTAAAAATAATGTAGAGCTTCTGACCCAGAAATTCACTCCTGGGAAAATTTTCCTCTAAAAACAAGCTGCAGTCCATACAGAAGCCTCCACACCTGGGTATTTATTACAGCATGCTTGGTAGCTGCAAAAATGAGACAAGAATGCAATGCCCAGCCACAGAATGAATTTGATGCACAGTGGTTGGTTTGGAAAACAATCCATGGGATATTTCTAGGCAAGAAAAGGAAATGGAAAAGTCTATAAGAAGATTCAATTACTGTGAGACAGACAGTAACCTCCAAACAAAAACCCTTGTATGTTTCCTTGTGTATGAATAGAATTATGCATAAGTGTGGAGCTATGCATGTATATAGGATTAAGCTGCTATTTAAGCATGCATATCACTACAATAAATCAAGCAGGTATCTATATCTCAGTATAATACATGTGTGTGTGTGTGTATCAAGGGCAACTTTATGTACATATATAAAATATACACATATGTTTCTATATGTAGAGGACTAGATTTATGCATATCTCTGCTTCTATGAATAGGAAAATGTTAATTCTTACAGGAGTAATAATATTGACTAGATTATTGGTATGATTGCCTGCCTATGTACATATGTGTGTTTGGATGGAGTTGAGAATAGAATTGCATATAAAACCAGGGTTTGTTGGGATTAGGGCTACCGTTATGGCTGTAGATGGGGATGGAGTTGAAGGGTGTGTACATTCAGGGACAGGCATTGTGGCTCAGGAGTTAAGCTGCTGCTGGAAACCACGCATCCCATATTAGAATGTAGTTTTGAGTCCCACGAAGCACCAGATGTTGGTGTCGAGTTCCAGCCAGCTATGTGGGACATCTGCATGGAGTTCCTTGCCTCCTGGCTTTCGGCTGACCCAGCTCTGGCTACTGAGGCCATTTGGGAAGGAAACCAGCAGAAGAAAAATTAATATATCTCTATCTCTCTCTCCCTTTCAAATAAATAAAATAAAAAAATTTTTTTTGACAGGCAGAGTGGACAGTGAGAGAGAGAGACAGAGAGAAAGGTCTTCCTTTGCCGTTGGTTCACCCTCCAATGGCTGCCGCTGTGGGCGCGCTGCGGCCAGCCCACCGCGCTCATCCGATTGCAGGAGCCAGGTGCTAGGTGCTTTTTCCTGGTCTCCCATGGGGTGCAGGGCCCAAGCACTTGGGCCATCCTCCACTGCACTCCTGGGCCACATCAGAGAGCTGGCCTGGAAGAGGGGCAACCGGGACAGAATCCGGTGCCCCAGCCGGGACTAGAACCCGGTGTGCCGGCGCCGCAAGGCGGAGGATTAGCCTGTTGAGCCACGGCGCCGGCCAAAATAAATTGTTTTAAAAGCAAGGGTTTGTGCATCAGTGTGAGTTTGGGGCTTGGATGTGGAGAGGATTAAGATCTAAATTAGATCCGGATGAGATATGATTAGGATCTATTTTTCTACACAATTATATGTAAGATTCTACAGCTGTAGCTTCTGGGGGTTTGGAATATAGACTTTGTGGCATTACAGAATTATTAGTTGGATTTTAAAGTTCGTACCTGAATATGATTTTGATTCTTCATCTGAGATTGTGATTAACTATATTTAACTATGTAAATCTATGTGTGTAGGAATATATAAATGTATCTGCCTTTTGCATCATAAAATTATGTAAGATGTGTCTATATTTGTAATAGCTAGGGGTTTGTAAGTGTATTTGCATAGAGTACCCTCTATGGGTTTGTGTAAATATACATCTAATTATGCAGGACTATATATAGATATAGATATATGCATTATATATGTTATACACATACACATATCAGGGGTCCTCCAAAAAAGTTTATGGAAATTGTATATTATAAAAAAACTATACTTGGATTTAAAAAAAAAAATCTTCTGCACCAAAATAGCCCATGTCTGAATAGGATCTGACCAATTTGAGGCCGGAAGAAGAAAAGACATCAGTTGGAAAACAGCCCCTTGAGAGCAGTGTGAATTCTGCTAAAATGGAAGACAGAACATGCTTAGATGGAACAGCAGTCAGCTTTATGGGGACAGTTCCTTGAAGAAGCCAGCAGGTAACAAACGGACAACTCATTTTAGGAAGGGACAGGATGGGCCGGCGCCGTGGCTCAACAGGCTAATCCTCTGCCTTGCAGCGCCGGCACACCGGGTTCTAGTCCCGGTCGGGGCACCGGATTCTGTCCCGGTTGCCCCTCTTCCAATCCAGCCCTCTGCTGTGGCCCGGGAGTGCAGTGGAGGATGGCCCAGGTGCTTGGGCCCTGCACCCCATGGGGAGACCAGGAAAAGCACCTGGCTCCTGGCTCCTGCCATCGGACGATCGCGGTGCACCGGCTGCAGCGCACCGTCCGCGGCGGCCATTGGAGGGTGAACCAACGGCAAAAGGAAGACCTTTCTCTCTGTCTCTCTCTCTCACTGTCCACTCTGCCTGTAAAAAAAAAAAAAAAAAGGAAGGGACAGGATGATCTTGCCTCCAGAATCCACAGCAACAGACCATCCACACCAATTTGCAGGAAAGAAATTAATCTGCATTGTATCCTAACTGAGGACCAACGATTAACAGCAGACGTAAAGGCCAACAGCAGGAACACCTCAGCTGGTTCGGCTTGAATGAGTCCAACAAAAAGCGGAGCAAACTTTCCACTCAATGGGTGCAAAAATGTTGCCCTCAGATCAGCAGCAGACAAGGGCACCACTCTCCGTGGGAATTTCACACAAGTAAGATCAAGAATCTGAAGCAGTTTTTCAAAGAATGTTACAAAGGGAGGCGAAACCTGGCTTTTGCCCTGTGATCCGGAAGATGAAACAGGATCAAAGCAATGGCAACCAAGAGGTGGGGTGGTCCAGTCACAGCAGAAGTGACTGGTAATGAGCATGGCCACGTTTCTGTTGTTGTTGTTTGGGGGGGGATGCTCAAGGCATTTTGCTTTTAGGCTTTCCAGCAAGCCAGGAAAGAACGCACCTGCTTCCTAGGGCAGCGTTTTGAGAAAGTGTGCCACGCCCAGGACAGCATCTCCAGGCAGTCCTCCATCCCCACAGTGCTCCTGTCGGTTCCTCCCATCAGTCAAGGAGGATTTTGTGAGCATTTCAGTAGGAAATGGTTA
Organism: Sylvilagus floridanus; assembly: GCA_949820135.1. Taxonomy (NCBI): domain Eukaryota; kingdom Metazoa; phylum Chordata; class Mammalia; order Lagomorpha; family Leporidae; genus Sylvilagus; species Sylvilagus floridanus. The sequence continues at coordinate 89,337,514 of OX463239.1, read as the reverse complement.
CACTTCCACCTTCAAGTCCTGATTTGGCTTCTTCCAGAGTACGTTTAATTTCCTAGTCTTCAAACCTCTCTCAAGAACACCTGTTTTTCTTCAGCTAATAACATGGGAAAGGATGCATGGACGTGGCCACCTTTCCAGGACCCACAAGTCTCCAGGGTTGCACTAAATGACTGCTATTACTGGTTACAAAAGTGTCTTGAATTTGATGGAGCTCACGTTGAGAAAAACAGTTTTTGTGCTTTTATAAAAATGTTTATTTTCAGATGCTTGAAAAGCAGAATGCAAGAGAAAGAGAGAGAGAGAGAGAGAGAGAGAGAGAGAGAGAGAGAGATCTATTTAATTCTTAATTCTGTTTTCCACAAATATTTTGAAATCACATGCTGGCTTCAGAAAGTTCATGGAAAACTGGGCTTAATGGATAATTCATATTTTCAACAAATGTTTTAAAGTACCCTCAGCTGACTTATGTATATATACATGTATTTGAGAATACATACCAATGCATATGTATTTATAAATCATAATCCTCTAGTATGTTTGTAACATCTGTTAATTATTTATTTGCAAAAGAGATCCTACAAAATGGAATTTTGCCAAGATTATGTAAACATATCCATGCTTTTAGAGGGTGCTTCAGTGTTTCTTTCTCTGATTCCATATTAGAATGTGCAATTAATTCTATATCTCCACCAAGTTATGTATGTTGATCTGGATTTATGGATTTATGGAACACCAATATGAAGATGCTTCAAAAAGCCCTGGAAAGTGGTGTTGAAAATTAGTTTATTTTGATGATGATAATATTTTTTGGTGCATGAAAAAAAATTTTTTTCATACTATGTGGAAAAACCATGCATGGATTTCAGAAATATTTTTGTATTAGTTCTATATTTGTTTACATTTCATAAATACATATTTATAAGATTATGTATGTTATTAGCAGCTGTAACTTTATATATTTAGGATTATGTAAACACTTCTCTCAGTATGGTATTATTTAAATGTTAGCTTTTGTTCTTCTATGGGATCATAAGAATATCTGTGTGTTTGACAGGATTATGTTAGCAGAGTTCTTACATGTATCTAGGAGAAAATAGTAATACATTTATCTGACACTAGATAAGATTAAATACATGTGGCTAGATCTAGAACTCTTAGAATTGTACAAATGTGTCTACATATTTAGTTGCACAGAATCACAGAAATATATTTGTATATGTGTTTGTAAATGCATTTGTGTGTGTGTATTACCTTTTGATTCAAAGAAGGTGCAAACATATCAGTATCTGTATATGATTTTACAAATATCATAAGTCAATTTCTTTTTCTATCTCTCTTCAGGTGAGATATACATCTCTGCAGTAAATGTTTATGAAAATCCATCACTATTTTTATCTGTGTAGCGTCATATCTTCTAGGAGCATGTAAAATATCTTAATCTAACTAATCTAACTAAATGTGCTCCTTGAATTTTACTTTAACTATACTTTAGATCTTTGCTCAAAATGGGCATGTATACCAATACAGTTATGTAAACATACTTGCATCTGAACATCTGTATTTATATTATCTACATATTTTGATAGTATAAATACATTAGGTACAAATTGTACACAAGTTATGAAATGTAGTTATTACAGAAAAACCTGCCAAATCATGACACAAAATACAACATTAGACTATTACTTAGCATCATGGTACAGCAGGTTAAGACACTGCCTGTGACACTGGCATCCCATATTGGAGCCCTGGTTGAAGTCCCATCTGCTTGCTTTTGATCTAGTTCCCTGCTACTGCTCCTGGAGCCTCAACAGATGGTAGTCCAAATGCTTGGGTCTCTGACGTCCACGTGGGAGACCGCAGTGGATTTCCTGGCTCCTGATTTCAGCCTTGGCCAGCCCTCAACCAGCTCCACCGTTGTTGCCTTTTGCAGAGTGAACCAGCAGATGTAAGATCTTTCTCAGTCTCTCCCTCCCGCTCACTCTATCACTCTGCCTTTCAAATAAAGAAAATGAATAAATAAAATAAATCTTTAAAACATTAATAAAAGAATATTACTAGAAGCATGTACTCCTAATTATTTTACCTGCTATTTCAGTGCCTTTCCAATTATCTAACCACAATTTTAAATTTTAAAAACTATTTTTTCAATAATAATATTATCTGATATATGTATTTTCCCAAGAAACATATATTTCTCTTATTTCTAAATCTTCTAATTTTATGGTTTTCTCTGATTCAGTTTTTTTGTCTACTTGAGATTTACCCATGTTGGGGCTGGCGCTGTGGCGTAGCAGGTAAAGCCGCTGTCTGCAGTGCTGGCATCCCATATGGGCACTGGTTCAAGCCCCAGCTGCTCCACTTCCAATCCAGCTCCCTGCTGTGGCCTAGGAAAGCAGTAGAAGATGGCCCAAGTCCTTGGGCCCCTGCACCCACATGAGAGACCCAGAAGAAGCTCCTGGCTCCTGGCTTTGGTTCAGCACAGCTCCAGCGGTTGTGGCCATCTGGGGAGTGAACCAACAGATGGAAGACCTCTCTCTCTGCCTCTCCTTCTCTCTGTGTGTAACTCTGACTTTCAAATAAATAAATCTTAAAAAAAAATTACCCATGCTGGAATGAACCGGAAAGTGAAAAAATCTCTGTTTCTCTCCATCTCCCTCTCATTCTCTCTCCCTCATCTTTCTCTTTATCTTCCCTTCAAATAAATAAAATAAAATAATTACTTAAAAACTTTACCCATGTTGGTGTAGGTGCCTATATAGCATATGAACTTATGGTCATTTATTAGTTCTAGAAACAGACTGGATGGATTAGTTAATTAGGACTAAATTTCCACTATTAGTATCTGAGTTTCTGTTAATTCCCCCACTGTCTATTCTTGTGGTTACTAATGAACTTGAACATGCTTCATTTTTAAAAAAATAAGCCTCTGGTACTTTCTTCTCTGTGAATTGCGTTCCAGATCTTCTCTTGCCATGCCAGGAAGGTGCCCGGAGCAGTGTCACCTGGGAGGTGTTAAAAATAAGGATCCTGTCACCCAGAGTGTGAGCTCCCCCCAAGAAGGGCGCGGGAACACAGGCCCAGAATCTGCAACTGCTTACTCCTCCGACCTTGATTTTCACAAAAGTTCTTAGACAGTTTATCCTGCAACATTGTATTCAGAGGGAGACTCTTGGCTGGAAGAGAACTATCTGAGCAGATTTTAAAAATGTAACTAATTATTTATTTAATTTTTTGAAAGGCAGAGAGATAGATGATAGATATACAGATCAGATATAGATATAGATATATAGATATAGATTGATAGAGAGATCTCTGGGAAGCAGTTTCCCTAATTAGGGATCTCTCCATTCCCTCACTCGCGCCCTTTCCTTGTCACCAGTAAATCAAGCTCTCCTCTGAGCACCTCCTGCTTGGGGTTGATTCTTTGGCGATACCCCAAACTAACCAACCCCTTGTGTCTGTTGCTAATCTCAGATCCCATCCAAGAGGAGTTGGTTGATTGGTTTTTTAGAGTTTGAGAGGAACCACTCATTTGGGTTTGCTTAATAGTTTTGTGTCCATTTATATATTTTGTGCCCCACTTAATAATGCGAGTGTTGAAAAAATTGTCATTGTTTACTTATAAATAATTATCAATTTTCAACATTTCGCTGCATCTACTTCATACATAGATCTTATATACATACACACTCAAAATATTGATCTTGAAAACAGAGTTATTAATATCACATAACATGGGAGTGGTGACTAAAGGATCTCTTTATTTGACAGGCAGAGCGGACAGTGAGAGAGAGAGAGAGACAGAGAGAAAGGTCTTCCTTTTGCCGTTGGTTCACCCCCCAGTGGCTGCTGTAGCGGCACAGATAGCACATGCTGTGGCCGGTGCACAGCGTTAATCCGAAGCCAGGAGCCAGGTACTTCCCCTGGTCTCCCCTGGGGTGCAGGGCCCAAGCACTTGGGCCATCCTCCACTGCACTCCCTGGCCACAGCAGAGAGCTGGACTGGAAGAGGAGCAACTGGGACAGAATCCGGCACCCCAACCGGGACTAGAACCCGATGTGCCGGCACTGCAGGCGGAGGATTAGCCAAGTGAACCACGGCACCAGCAAGACGAAAGGATCTTAAAACAAGGAAAGAACAATATATGATTATTCAAAGGGTACAATTCAGTAAAGGTAATATTTATAGCTATCAATAGACCAAATAATATGATCTTAACACATTTTAATATGTTTTAACTTCCACCTATGAGATAATTTTGTCTTTATGGGTCTGGCTTATATCACTTAGCATAATGATCTCTTGTTCCATTCATTTTGTGGCAAGTGTCATGATTTCATTCATTTTATGAGTGAATAATATTCCATCCTGTGTGTGTCCCATGTTTCCTTGACTCCAACATCAGCTGATGGACATCTGAGTTGATTCTGTGTCTTTCCTATCGTGGGTTGGGCTGTAATAAACATGGGATTGTGTTGACTTAATTTTCCCTGCACATCCTGGGTCCCTTGGTGGATCTGGTTTTAGGTGTTTTTTTTTTTTTTTGAGAAATATCCATATTGTTTTCCATAATGACTAGGCTAATTTGAATTCCCAACAACAGTATATCAGGGTTCTCCGTTCTCTGCATCCTCTCCAGCATACGTGATTTTTTAACTTTTGGATAATAGCCATACTAACTGGCACAAAACGACACCACATTGTGGTTTTTATTTGCATTTCCCAGAAGGCTAAAGATACAGAGCATCTTTTCATGCATCTTTAGGCCATTTGTATTTCTTCTTTTGAGAAATGTCTGTTTGTATACTTTGCCCGTTTCTTCACTGGATTCCTTTCTTTGTTGTTTTTCTTGAATTTCTTGAGCTATATGTTCTGGCTGTCAGCAAATATTTTCTCCCGTTCTGTCAGTTGTCTCTTCACTCCATAGGTTGTTTCATTTACTGTGCAGATATTTCTTAGCATGATATAATCCCATCTCTCTCTCTCTCTCTCTCTCTCTCTCTCTCTCTCTCCTTCATTACCTGCGCTCTTGGGATCTTATACTGTAAGCTGATGCCTGTGTCAATATCTTGCAATGACCCCACTTTCTTCAATGGAAAGATCAATCAGAGAAAAAAAAAAAACAAAGAAACAAAGAGTTAATCTGCTATGTAAAGAGTTAATCTACTATGGACTAAATGGACTACAGACATGTACAGAACACTTCACCCCACAGCTGCCCAATGCACATTCTTTTTATCAGTACATGGAACATTCTCTAGGATAGACAATGAATTAGGCCATGAACAAGTCTCAATAAATTTAAAAAATTTAAATCATATCATGTATCTTTTCTGACCACAATAGGATGAAGCTGGAAATTCACAAGAAACTCGAGCAATTCAGCTGATGCATGAAGACTGAATGACACGCTTCTGAATGAACAGTAGGTCACTGAATAAATCAAAACAGAAGCTAAACAAACCCATGCGACTAATGGAAATGGAAATCCACATATCAAATCTTATCAGACACAGCAACAGCAGTGTTAAGAGGAAAGTTTACATCAAATAAAATGGAAAGTTACCATGTAAATAATCTAATGCATCTAGAAAATAATAACAAAGCAACCCCTAAAATTAGCAGAGAGAAACAATGAAATTGGAGAAGGAATACACATAAAAATTTTAAAATATGAAAGAGTAAGGAAATTATGAGCTGATTTTTTGAAAAGATAAAATTGATACACCGTTAGCCAGACTAATCAAGGAAAACAGAAAGACTCAGGCCAATAAAATTACAGATGAAAAAGGAGGTATTTCAACCGATACCACAAACAGACGAAGAATCATTAGAAATTATCATGGTCAATTACATACCAACAAATTGGAATCCTAGTAGAAATGATTTCTGGAAACATAATTTACCAGAATTCCATCATGAAGACATACAAAACCAAGGATCAGACTGAATCAGTAATTCTCCCAACAAATAAAATCCCAGGACCAGATGACTTCACTGCTGAATTCTACCAAACTTTTAAGGCAGAATTAACACCAGTGCTTCTCAAACTGTTCCAGTAGATGGGGAGAGAAACTCATTCAATGAGATCAGCATTATCATAATAATTCAAAAACCAAAGACACAATGAAAAAAGAAGACTCTAGTCCAATATCCCTCATGCACATAGATCCAAAAGCCCTCAACAAAATACCAGCAGATCGAATTCAGAACATCCAAGAAGACAGCCACCCTGACTGAGCGGGATTTATCTCGGGGATTCATGGATGGTTCAGTATACCTCAATCAATACATGTGATAACTACAGCAATGGCATTAACTTTGGTACAAGACAAATGTATTCCCATTTGTGGCTTACCCTTTTACTCTAATTCAGACATCTTTGGATAAATAAGAGTTCATAATATTAATGTGATAATTAAATTTCCAAATTTAATTCTTTGGTTTCTTGTTTAACCAGTGCTTGTCTATTCTTGGTTACAAACAGCTTTGCCTCTTTCATCTAATGTGACGATTCTTCTCTTTACAACCCAATGTAGATCGGTATTTGTTCAAGTGATGAAGTTGCAATCCAAATTTTTTTTTCACATGGACAATCAGCTGTTCTAGAAGGACAGATTGAATATTTTCTCCTTTTTAAAAATTGGTATTACTATAAAGGGAATAAATTTCACGTATTTCATAAATACAATCCTAAGAAAGTAACCGTAATTCTCTCCATTCTTCCCTCTCTCCCTCAATCCTTCTCTATCCTTCCTTTCTTTTTTCCTTTAATTTTTACAGTAATATAATTTCAATTTACTCTATAATCATAGGCTTAATGTACCACTCACGTTTCCTTCTTTCCTCAGTTCTCTAGAATGCACTTTACACATTTATCAGATTACCTGTGTGTGTGGCTTCTGCTTACATGATCACGTTCAATGGTCTGTTTCTTTATGCTGTCACATCACACCACCGTAATGTTCAAGATCTTTTGTGGGATATGTTCATTTTATCCTTCTCTCCTTATTCAGTATATATTCTTACAACTTCAATGCTTTGAAAAATAACTTTGGAAAACTTCTTGAAAATACTATCAATACTTAGATTAAAATCACATTAAGTCTGTAGATAAATTTGGGGAGAATTGACATCTTCCTGATATTGAAGTTGTGACCACGAACATGAGGTAGGATCATAGTCATCTTTAATATCTTTCAGTAGGGGTTACTAAACATTTTCACACAAGTCTTCCACATATCTTGATAATTTATTTTTAGACCATATATGTGCATATTCTATTTTAAAATCATACACTAAAATTGTTGCAATCTATAGAATCTGCCATGAATTTTTGCTTATTAATCATATTGGCCATTTTAATACACTTTATGTATAAATTCTATCAATCTATCTGCTTGGCTTTTACATATAGAGACTGGCAATTTCTAAATAATGAGTTTTGTTTGTATTTCTTTCCAATTGCTTTCTTAAACCTTCAATTTAAACCTACTTATTTATTGATTGATCTTTTCTGTTTGATTGTATATCTGGGTATGTATGTGTGTTCATCTTTTTGTTCAAAGAGGACATACAATAAATATTTGAATAGAAGTAATGATAGTGGATAAATTGATCTTGTGCCTATTTTATGAAGATTAACAGCCTTTTAGCATGAATTTTTGATGTAGTTTTTATATAAAGCCTTTAACAGCTGCAAAGAGCATCCTTCTGTTTTCTAGTGTGCTAAGGATATTTATCTATCATGCTTAGATGTTGGCTTTTCAAAGATATTTTTGGTGTTTGTTGGAGTGACTTCATATTCTTTTATTTAATTTAGTTCTATGCTTAATTGCAATTTTTTCACTTCTTAATCATGGTAAATTCCAAATGCATGTGAAAGCATGTAACCCCTCACATAAGCCTCACCTAAGGATAGCCAGTTTCAGCATTTTGTTAATTTCTTTTCTATTATTCCCTCTCCTGCACTCCCTCCTCCCCCGCATTTGAGTATGCTAAGACACGGCTGTGCTGGTGCATCCATAGTATTTCAGAATGCATGTGGAGGGCAATTTAAATGTGTTGCTGCTTTTTATGCTCTATGAAAGCATTCCTTTCTCTTCTTTATGTCATGGGCTTATGGAAACTGGATCCAGCATTGGGCCGATTCCTTTTGAGTATTGTCATTTAACTCCTCTCTCTTATTTCCTGCCAAGTGATAGTGGAACAGACACTTGTGGGGTCGTACACTGCCCAGGTGGGCTGTGTGCCTCCTGCAGCCTCCAGGTGTCCTGCGTTCAGTTCAGCTCAGACTGATGTCAGTCAGTTCTGATGGTGTCAGCCCCACCCCTGCATTAGACCCTTCCCATCAATCTTTAGCCTAATGGTTTTTGTATTGATGGCCATGGCTGAGATCCATTACTTCATTACGAGTTGCACAATGGTGATCTTCTCATTATGTCATTCCTTCTGTATTTGCATGTACGAGGATAGGTTTTTCAAATGTGAAATCACTTAAGTTACTGGAATAACCCCAACTTTCTGATTAGACATGCGTATACATGTTGCTGGAATCAATTTGCTGGTGTTCTGTTTAGAATATGAAACTGGTCCATAGCATTTCTTTTTTAATGCTATTCTTTTCTTGCAAGATATCAATTTTGCAGTGATCTCATAGAGTGAATTAAGAATAGCCTTTCTCGTCAATTCTGTAGAGTAGTTTGTATAAGATTGGGATGATCTTTAAAAAGTTGGAACTTGTTTGGAAAACATCAGGACATAAAATATTTTTGCAGTAAGTTAACAATTCTGTGTCTGTGGTACATTAGTAACTAACAATCTTTGGAATTCTTACTTTTTATAAGTTAATTTTTTTTGAAATCTGCATGCATTATCCAAGTTTCTAATTTATTGGCATGAATTTCATCTTTATGTGTATTATCTTATATGACCTTTTTTTATTCCAAATATTGTTTTATTTGGGCTGTCTCTCAATTTTCTTAGTCCTTATCACTAGAAATATCAAATTTATTTAACTTCTCAAAGAACCAACTTTTGGTTTTGATGATCCTTTTAATTTAATTTCCATTAATGTAGCTGCTTTCTTCTAATTTTATGTCTATGCTTTGTTAATTTTCGTCCTTTCTTCTTTTCAAAAATGAACATTCTGGTTACAAAGTTGCCTCAAAACATAGCTCTTACTCTACTACACATATTCATAATACAGTATTTTAATGGACATTTTAAGTTTCCATTTTTATTTCTTCTTTGACCTAATAATACTTAGAACATCTGTTTAATAGTTCCGGATAAATGAGGATTTATTTCTTGATTTTGTATTGACTTCTAAATTCGTTGCATCCAAGTGTTTGGCTGAATGACATCACTTCTGTGTATTTTGTAGGAACACACTTTATAGCCCAACCTGGGGCAATTTCCATAAATGTCCTCATTGCTTACAGAAATGTATACTTTTATTTTTTCTGTATTTCCTCTAAATTTATTTTTCTACTGATTCTATCAGTAATTGAGACATGTATGTTTAATTATCTCACTAACATCCAGAGTTTGTCAAATTATTGCAGAAGTTTATGATCAATCTTTGCTTTATGTTTTTGTGACTACATTATTAGGTGCATGCATTTAAGAACTGTTATGTCTTCTTGTGGGTTACAATCTTAATCATCTTGTGAGAACTCCCTCTATCCCCAGTTATACATTTGTTCTAAATTCTATTTTGTCTTATGAACATTTGCATGAATGGGCAGCAAACCACAACTTTAATTTAGCTTATTATTATCCACCATTTGTTATCCTTTTACTTTTTTGTGTGTTTATCTATTGTTTGTGCTATTTGTTAACGTATTACAGCTGAACTTTATTCTTTAATCTAACGTGATACTCTGTGCCTTTTAAATGATATCTTTAGTGCATTTTCATTTATGATTATTTCCCTATGTTGATATATTTGTATATTTACTACTACTTCATTCTTTCTGTTCCTCATATTTTATTCTATGTTTCTCTCTTGCCTTTTTTTCTTTTTTTTTTAGAAAAAGTATTTTATTTGTTTATTTGAGAGGCAGGGTTACAGCAGACAGGGAGAGACAGAGAGAAAGGTCTTCCATCTGCTGGTTCACTTCCCAAATGGCCGCAATGGCCGGAGCTCTGCCGGTTCAAAGCCAGGGGCCAGGAGCTTCTTCCGGGTTTCTCACACAGGTGCAGGGGCCCAGACACTTGAGTCATCTTCTGCTGCTTCCCCAGGCCATAGCAGAGAGCTGGATTGGAGGAGAAGCAGCATGGACACAGACCAATGCCCATATGGGATGCATGCAGAAGCTGAGCCTACTAAGCCACATTGCCAGCCCCATGGCCTCTATTTTCTATATGATTGGTTTTTTACCTCTTATTCTGCTTTCCTCAATTCAAGTGAGATAGATGGTAACTATTTTACATCTATTTTTAGTGTATTCTTAAAATATTTAGTATATATCTTAAATATAATTAGTATATTAAAATATACTTTGAATATTAATAAAGTATAAAGCTACTGTGTATAAAATGTATAACTTAAGGATAACATTTTGTTATTATTCCTGTCTCAATTAGTCTAGGTTAAGTTATCTGGTGGTAACAAGCAACTTCAAATCTCTGATTTAAAATCTCCAAAGTTTTGTGTGGGCAACTGGCCAAGTGTGGTTGAGATGCTGCGTAAGTTGCCTGCATCCCAATCACACAGTGTCTGAGTTCCAACCCTGGCCCTGGCTCCTGACTCCAGTTTTCTGCTGATGCAGACCTGGGAGGCAGTGGTGATAGCTCAGGTAGGCGGATCCCTGCCACTCCCGTGGGGCCTGGATTGCGCTCCTGGCTCCCAGCCTCAGCCCTACGGGGCTGTATGCACTCTGGGGAGTGAACCAGCAGACACGTGCTCTCTCTGCTTATCTGTCACTCTGCCTCTCAAATAAATGCATATTTTTTTAAAAAAAGTAAAATCTCCAAAGTTTATATCTTTCTCATACTAGGTATCTGTCAGGATTTGGCTTGGTCTCCTCCCTTAATTAAGTTCAGGCTGATGGAGCAGCTTCTCCCTGGGACACTGCACTCTTATGAACGGAGGGACTGGCAAAAGCGGTTGGTGGCTCTGATGCCTGTCATTCAGAACAGGTTCGCAGTTCCCTGACCAAGGAGGTCAAGTGCCCACGCCTGGCAGCAAGAGGGCTGGACACCTGTGCAGGACGCCAGCAGACTCGTCTACTCTCCTCACACACCCGTCACTCTGTCCCGAAAGAAAGACCCCCACAGGCCCACACGGTCACTGGCGTCCACTCACCATCCGGGATCCCGTGGTGTTCTCTCTCTCCTGCTTTCTGTGGGTCAAGCGTTCTGTGCAGTGGAAGGGCACATCACACCTCCAAACCTCAGCAGACAAGGCGGGGCAAGGGCTTGGGGTGCCGCATCCAGAGCGAATGATGCTCTCAGCAGAGAGCCTTCCTCACGGTCCTGGAATCTCTTCTTTAGGTCTTCCAGGGGCCCCGTTCCGGGGTCAGAGGGCATTGTTCCTCTGGGTCCACGTCCTTCTCCCAGTCCTCATCCCCTAAGCCTCTTCTCTGTCCTCTAGAACAACCCCGCTTTCTTTTGTTCTTCCTGACCTTGTCTGGGGGAGCATCGAAGACCACGCCCCAGCTGAGCACCTGTCTTTCCTGCTGCTCCTGGACGGAGGACCCCAAAGGTTGTTCTAAGTTTGATCAGCCAGAACTAGCAGGCTGAGAAAGCTGCTTCCATGATTAAAACCCTCGTAAGAAAACTTAGTGGGCCTTTTCCTATTTGATTTCTGTATGCCAGCAGCCAGACAGTAAATCATTTGTTAAAAGGTTTATTTATTTTACCTGAAAGTCAGAGTTACACACAGAGAGAGGAGAAGCAGAGAGAGAAAGAGAGAGAGAGAGAGAGAGAGAGAGAGAGAGAGAGAGAGAGAGAGGTCTTCTATCTGCTGCTTCACTCCCTAGTTGGTCACAATGGTAGGAGCTGCACCCATCTGAAGCCAGGAGCCAGGAGCTTCTTCTGGGTCTCCCATGTGGGTGCAGGGGCCCAAGCACTTGGGCCATCCTCCACTGCTTTCTCAGGCGATGGCAGAGAGCTGGATCAGAAGTGGAGTAGCCGGGACTTGAACTGACGCCCACATGGGATGCCAGCACTGCAGACGGCAGCTTTACCTGCTATGCCACAGTGCCAGCCCCTGCAAATCATTTTTGAAACATGAATAGCTTAACCACTTTGATTTCCATGGGAGAGCCATTTTGTTACTCATATTGCAGTGAGTCCATACGTCTCAGGATGGGTGCTACCTTATTCAGAGATTCTAACACCAAAGTTTCAGGATTAAGCCACTGTGACACTCTTAGTGATTAATTATTTTAGCTTTTCTTTGGAAAACACTCAAATATATACAAAAACAATAAGAATAACATCACTCCCATATAATTTTTCCTTTTTGACAATTAATATTCTGTCGCACTTATGTAGATTTTTAAATTTATTTTTTGTAGACTTTTAAGTTTATTTTCATCTTCTTTGAAAGACAGAATGAGAGACACAGAGAGAAAGACAGATGGAGTGTGACCTTCCCCTGGCTGGCTCACTTTCCAATGCCTGCAACAGCCATTTCTAGTCTTGGCTGAAGCCAGGAGCGCAGAAGTGGATCAGGGTCTCCCCTGTGGGTGGCCAGGACGCAGGTCCCTGAGCCATCACCTGCTTCCTCCTAGGGTGCACAGTAGCAGGAAGGTGGGTGAGAGGCAGAGGCGCCAGGACTCAACAGTAGGCACTCGGATACCAGATATGTGTAATCCAAATGAGGCCCCAACCCCATAGCCAACTGCCCACCTCTCTCCCTCTTTTTAGGTTTTTCTCTCTGTCTGTTTTGCTTTGAACACAAATGCACACACGCAAATACATGCTTATGGACTCACACATTATTGCTGAACCATTTAAGATGACGTTACAATAATGATATATTTTTTTTTTTTTACAGGCAGAGTGGACAGTGAGAGAGAGAGAGACAGAGAGAAAGGTCTTCCTTTTGCCGTTGGTTCACCCTCCAATGGCCGCCGCAGACGGCGCGCTACGGCCGGCGCACCGCGCTCGTCCGATGGCAGGAGCCAGGAGCCAGGTGCTTTTCCTGGTCTCCCCATGGGGTGCAGGGCCCAAGCACCTGGGCCATCCTCCACTGCACTCCTGGGCCACAGCAGAGGGCTGGCCTGGAAGAAGGGCAACCGGGACAGAATCGGTGCCCCGACCGGGACTAGAACCCGGTGTGCCGGCGCCGCAAGGCGGAGGATTAGCCTGTTGAGCCACGGCGCCGGCCACAATAATGATATTATATCCTAAATGTTTGGCGTGTGATGAGAGCATATTTTTGCAGAATTACATAGTGGCAATCAAATTCACATACATTCACACTGATAAACGTTTTTTGTCTGCCCCATTGTCCATGTTCCGATGTAACCCATTATCCCAGCAGCACTTCTCACTTTTCAAATCCAGATCACAGATTGTTCTTAATTGTCCTCTCTCTCTGGTGCCCCTCCTCTTCCATGATATTTTTGATGAGGATGGGTCATTTGTTTTGTCGAATTTTTTGGCAATAGGCACTTGTCTGATTGGTTTTATTCAGTGAGTGCAGTTTTACGGGCACGAGCTGTGCTGTTGAGTCCTTGCCATGGCTTGTCTCAGGGTGCTGACTGCTCACCACTCCTGCAGAGGGCTCTGTGTTAATTGGCCTTTGTTATCCAAAGGTCTGCTTGAAGAGGAACCGTGGAGTCTTTCCCTGTCCAGTGCTGGCATTTCTAGACTCACATCCCTTTCATCTCTGCCAGCTGCCAATTCTTTGATGAGTTCCTTTCTTTATTCTGATTCCTTGTCAAACACAGCCAATGGCAACTGTGACCTACTGCTGGCTTTCTGCTTCCCATTCTCCCCACCTAAATCATCAGTTTGTTGGGTGTGTTGTCTGCTGTCCAAGTTATCAGGGAGTTAGTTTGCCCAGATGTGTCTCCAGCATGTACTGTGGATTACCGCCTTTTTGCCCTCAACATATCACTGTGCACCGTCCGCCTCTGCAGCCAATGCCATATATTTTATGTCCTGTTGTGATGGTAGCACCCTGTTCTGAGTACCATCATCCACATCACACGCTGTAGGCTAAGACAAGCCACAATGGGAAAATGCACAGTTCTGTGGGTTACTTATGGATGTTAAAATGCACACAGCTTCAAGTCAGTAGAAATAATAGGGAGAGGCTAGGATAGACCAAGAGAAATCTTCCTGTCTAGATCATTCTTTGAAATAACTCTGCTAGAAGGAATCTCTCCTATAAGAAGTATTTGAACATATGCACAGACGGATATCTAAAGATGTTTATTAGAGGATTGTTGACAACAGTGAGAGACTGGAGACTGCCTGTATAGCTATCCACAAGGGATGCTCAGTTGTAATTGTGATTCAGTCAAATTATGAAATACTTTTGCAGACATTCAATAGCGTATGGTTTGCTACGTCTAGAAATAGCGGTCAGTGGGAATACAGCCAAGGGCTACATAGTGACATCTCAATGGACCCCAAGTGACCGACACTGGCCCCAGTGGATTAAAATGGAGCTGAGAATTCCTACTCCTGGGCTGTCACAGCCATCATGACACCGTCACACGGCACAGTGGTCACGTGTGGTGGGTTACGCTGGTGCAACACAGCAAACACACTGCCAGTCATACAGACAACACACACAACTGTGCACAGCATAGAATATCTGGCCCTGATGATAAATGACTGTGTCGTCTGCTTATGCACCTGCTTTGTGGTACTTCTTACCCTTATTTTATTTATTTTTTAATTGAAAGTTTTATGTTTTTAATTTTTTAAAGTATGTAAGTTTCATGTATTTCCTATATACAGATTCAGGAACATAACGATACTCTTTTTTAAAAAACATTTATTTATTTATTTGAAAGAGTTACACACAGAGAGAAGGAGAGGCAGAGAGAGAGAAAGAAAAGAGAGAGAGAGAGGTCTTCCATCTGTTGGTTCACTCCCCAATTGGCTGCAATGGCTGGAGCTGAGCAGACCTGAAGCCAGGAGCCAGGAGCTTCTTCCAGGTCTCCCATGCAAGTGCAGGGGCCCAAGGACTTGGGCCATCTTCTACTGCTTTCCCAGGCCATAACAGAGAACTGGATCAGAGGTGGAGCAGCCGGGACTTGAATTGGTGCCCATAGAGATGCCTGCACAGCAGGTGTCAGCTTTACCCTTTACGCCACAACACAATGATACTTTTCATCCTACTCTCCCTTCTGCCCATACTCCTACACTCCTTCTTCTGCTCTTATTTTGACTCTTAATTTTTACAAAAATCTATTTTAGATTCACTTTACAATCATAAGATTATCCCTACACTAAGTAACGAGTTCAACAAATAGTACGAAGAAAAAACACTGTTCCTCAACAGTAGAGACAAGGGCTGTAAACAATCATCAAATCTCAAAATGTTAATTTCACTCCAACACAGTACCTTGTCGGTGCTCTATTACCAAAAATCAGGGAGAATGAATGGTATTTATTTTGGGGGGGACTGGCTTATTGCACTCAGTATAATGATTTCCAGTTGCAACCATTTTGTTGCAAAAGACAGGGTTTCACTATTTTTTTCCACTGAATGGTACTCCATAGTGTATATACACCATAATTTCTTTATCTGGACTTCAGTTGCTGCAGGCCGATTCCGTATCTCAGCTATTGTGCATTGAGCTACAATGAACATGGGCACACCCTTATTTTGTAGTGTGCTGCTTCTGCTTACGTAAACTCCGTTCACTGCGGAACAGCCTCACGCCTGTCCTCCAGGAAGTGTGCAGGAGAAAGCCCTGTGACGGCAGCAGAGGACAGCTCTGCTCCTGGGGCTGCCCCCGAAGGTCCTGTGGATGTGAGAGACGATGATGCTGATGATCCTGACCCCTAGGACCTAGGCTGACCTGTGTTTGCATCTTCATTTTTTACAAAAAAAAAAAAAAGGTTAAAGTGTAAAAGCTTTCAATAGAAAAGTCCTAGAGAACCAGGATAGAATAAAATATTCTATACGGCTGTCCAGTGGGTTTCTGTTTTAAGCTGAGTCAAAAACTTAGAAACCTGGACCGTGTTGTGGCACAGTGGGTTAAGCAGCCCTTGCGATGCTGGCATCCCATCTCAGAGCACCGGTTTTGAGTCATGGCTGCTCTGTTTCTGATCCAGTTTCCTGCTAATGCATTTGAGGAGGCAGCAGATGATGGTCCAAGTGCTTGGGTGCCTTCCACCCATGTGGGAAACCAGCAGGAGTTCCAGGATCCTGGCTTTGGCTTGGCCCAGAGCTGGCTGTTACAGTCCTTTGGGGGACTGAACCAGAGGATGGAAGATCTCTCTCTCTCTCTCTCTCTCTCTCTCTCTCTCTCTCTCTTCCTGTGTGTATGTGTGTGTGCGCGTGCATGCATCATTCTGCCTTTCAAACACACACACATATATTGAGTAAAAGGTACAGAAAGCTAAAGCTAATTTATTATTGAGGAACGACTACTGCTTTGTGTAAACTTAGCATCGCCTAAGCGAAAGGTGCTCCTGAAATCTTCAGGGTGTGCAGTGATGTCCTTGGCATTCACCTTCCCCATCACTCACTCCCTGATTGCCCAGGAGCCCCTTCCAGGCCTGCAGACCCCACTCATGGGAAGTGCCCCCTAGAGGAAACATGTTTATCTTGTATACCCCGTTTGTACGTACCTGTCCATGTACAGACGCACACATACTCACCAGCATGATAGAGTTGTCTATGGAATTCAGCGCAGTCGCAGGCTGCTCAGCTTTGCATCCTGGGAGCAGTGAGCTATACCACATAGCCAAGGTATGTAGCGGGCTACTTCATCTAGGCTTGTGTAAGTGAGCAATGATGTTGGCACAACAAAATTATGTATGACACATTTCTTTTTTTAAGATTTATTTATGTATTTGAAAGGAAGAATTAAGAGAGAGAGAGAGAGAGAGAGAAATATTCCATCACTTGTTCACTCCCAGATGGCTGCAAAAGCTAAGCTGAAGCCAGCAGTCAGGAGCTTCCCTCAGGTCTCCCAGGTGGGTGCAGGAGCCATCTTCATCACTTGGGCCATCTTCCACTGCTTTACCAGGCCATTAGCAGAGAGTTGGCTTGGAAGTGGAGCAGCCAGGACTCCAACCAGCACCCATATGGGATGCCAGCATTGTACGCAGTGGTCTAACCCACTGACCACAATGCCAATCCCCATACTGACACAGTTCTCAGACTGTATCCCCATCGTTAAGTGACACAGAAATATAACAATATAATATGTGCTATGTTAATAACAAATGAGTGGACACATACAAAGTCTGTAATATATTCCATTTGTATAAAAACAAGAGCAAGTGATAAAATACAGTTGTATAGAATAGAGGCTGGAAGAATATACACCAAGATCTTACACTTCCTTTTAAGAGAAATTGCTAAGTGAGGGTTAGAGAATGATGAAAAGACCCTTCACTGTTTTAGTACAGGTTTCGCTCCCTTGTTTAGACTTTTATATAGAAGTATTGTATTGTTACCTTTTTAAGTTGATGTATTGAATAAACACCACCATTTGTAACTACAGAACATGATGAATGTGCAAAGCAATGAGAAGCCTGGGGCGAGAAAGACTGGGTAACGGGAAGAGTGCTCCTGATTCTTGTAATATATATTGAGGTGTTGGTCAAGTGAGAATAGACTGCATGTATGTTGTGCATGCTCAGAGGGCAGTAGAGGAGCAACAGTCAGAACAGAAATCAACTCATATCTGGAAGCTAGCCACACATGGACTGGGATCCTCGTGGGATATTATTGATTCTCTGGCTAGAAGGATCTTGGGGAGTAAATTCAACTTTGTACTAAAAGACGATCTAGCTGATTTGTCATCCAGAGGTTTCTTGGACATCTCTAATTTCAATTTTTGATTGACTCTGTCAAGAAACCACTGCATACAGAGATACTTCCCCAAGTCATGGAAAATAGAATCAAACAATTATTTGGGAGCCCAAAGTTTTGAATTCTATGCATAGGAGGGAGTCCTCAAAAAGTCTGTATATTATGAAAAAACTCTGCATGGATTTTGAAAAGCTTTTGGCACCCAAATAAATTTATCTAATAATTTCATATTTTCATGAACTTTTGGAAATACCCTAGTATACTTTGAAATTCATAGTACTTGCAATTGAGTTCTGGCTCCCAGGGAGTCAAACAAACCAAAGGAATGTTTGGTTTTCTCTATTTTTATCTTTAAAAATTATTTATTAAGTTTCATTTTATGTGAAAGGCAAAGAGACAAGAGAATGACAAAGACAAGGCTTTCATTCTCTCGTTCATTCCCCAGATGTTTGCAACATCAAGGGTTGGACAAGGCTGACGCTGATCACTCATGTGGGTGTCAGGGACTCAACAGCTTGAGCCGTAGCCTGCTGCCTCCATGGTGTACATTTGTAGGAAGCAGAGTTGGAAGCAGAGCTGGGACTGGAATCCAGGTAATCTAATATGGGATGTGGGAGTCCCAGATAGTGGCTTAACTTCTGTACAAAATGCTCACCTCTAACTCTGCTTTTAAATATTCTGGTAGATGTAAACAGCACGAAGACACACAACACCATCAAATTCACTACCAAAGCACATATAATCAGCATCCAATAAATAGAATGCAGGTGTTCTTATCTATCAATACTAACCTGGAATGTAAATGGATGCAATTCTCTAACCAAAACCCTTAGGTTGGCTGAATAGATTAAAAAATCAAGACCCCACTCTATGCTGCCTACAAAAAATTCACTTCATATATAAAGATACATACAGACTGAAAGTGAAGTGCTCAAAAAAGATATACCAGTCAAATGGAAACCAAAAATGAGCAGGCATAGCCATCCTGATATTACATAACAAACAGACTTTAAATAAATAACTATAAAAAGAGATAAAGAGGGATGTTGTATTTTGATAAAAGTTTTGATTTAGCAAGAAGACATAACAATCAAATATATATGAACCCAACATAAGACCACTCAGATTTATACAGCAGATACTATTAGACCTAAAGGGAAAGATAGACTCCAACACCCTACTCTCATCAGTGGACAGATCATCCAAACAGAAAATCAGTAAAAGTATATTAGAATTGAAGCATATCATTGAGCAAACAGACCTAATAGACATTTATAGGACATTTCTCCCAGAAGCTACAGAATACACATTCTTCTCATCAGCACATGGAATATTTTCTAGAATAGACCATATATTAGGCAATAGATCAAGTCTCAGTAAATTCAAAAAGTATGAAATTATTCCATGTATCTTCTCAGACCATAAAAGAATAAAAACTAGAAATCAACAAGAATAATAGAACTCTCATAAATACTTGGAAATTAAATAACATATTATTGAATAATCAATGGGTCATTGAAGAAATTAAAAAGGAAATCAAAAGCTTTCTTGAGATAAATGAAAATGAAAACAACACATCCAAACCAGTGGGATACAGAAAAGCAAAATTAAGGGAGAACTTGCTAACTTTAGAAAAAAAGAAATGTCTCAAATTAAAGAACTAATGGCGCATGTCAAGGACTTAGAAAAACAAGAACAAACCAAAACCCCAAATCCACAGGAGGCAAGAAATAACAAGGATTAGAGGAGAAATAAATGAAATTGAAACTAAAAAATTCAAAAGACCAACTAAACAAGAGAAACAAAATAGATCTCTGCAACACTGGTAAAACAAATCACCAAGGGCACAAGAAATGGAAAGCTATTCCTTGTTCATTGATTGGAAGAACTGATAGCATTAAAATGTCTATATTACCTTAAACAATCTACAGATTCAATGCAATCCCTATCAAAATACCAATGACATCCTTTACAGAATTAGAAAAAAAATCATATGGAATTACAAAAGACCCAGAATAGCCAAGGTGATCCTGAGCAAGAAAAAGATCAAGCTGCAGGCATCACAATACCTGATGTCAAAGTATGCTACAAAACTATAGGAATCAAAACAGCCTGGTACTAGCATAACAACCACCTCATGGATCAATGGAACAGAACGGAGAGCCCAGAAATTATCCATGTATATACAGCCAACTGATTTTTGACAAAAGTGGTCAGACCAAACAGTAGAATAAGGATAATCTCTTCAACAAATAGTGCTGACAAACCTGGATGAATGAATTTAGATCCATATCTTTCACCTTTAAAAAAATCGATTCAAGATGGATCAAATACCTAAATTTAAGACCTGAGACTATGAAGTTACCGGAAGAAAACGTAGTAGAAACACTCCAAGACACTGGTTTAGGGGATAACTTCTTGGACAAGATTCCCAAAGCACAGGCAACCAAAGCAAAACTAAAACAAATGGGACTCTATCAAACTCAGAAGTTTCTGTAGAATATACAAGCAGCTTAAAAACTCAACAATAAAAACAACCAGTCCAAATAAGAAATGGGAGAATGACTCAATAGACAGCCCTCAAAAGATGAAATGCAAATGGCCAACAAGTATATGAGAAAATGCTCAGCATCACTAGCCAAAGCCAAAAGACAGAGAGTAACAAACGCTAGCAAGGATGTGGAGAAAAAGGAACAATTATACACGGTTGGAGGGAATGGAGATTAGTGTGGCCACTGTGGAAAACAGTATGGAGATTTCTTAAAAAAAACAACTAGAAATAGACTTGACATATGATCCAGCAATCCCACTACTGGGTATATACTCAAAAGACTTGAACACAATGAGTCAAAGAGACACCTGCATCACCATGCTCATAACAGCCAAAATCTGCAACCAACCAAAGTGTCCATCACCAGATGAGCAGATAAAGAGAGTATGCCATATTTACACAATGGAGTGTTATTCAGCTATAAATAAAATAAAATTCTACCATTTGCATCCAAATGGATGCAACTGGAGGATGTAGTGTTGAGTTAAATAAGCCAGACACAGAAAGACAAATGCCATATGGTCTCCATTATATTTGGGTACTAAAATTAAAAAAAGAGAGAGAGAAAAAAGGAAAATATATGTGTATCAGTATTTCTGCAAATATGATTTCATAAAAACTTTGTTTTATATCTTTGTGAACCAATGGTTAAGAATGTTATACTACTACAGTGTTAATGACCTGTGGTTACTTTAAAATTTACTGTGTATGGGTGAAATGGTCATTTTCCCATTCAATTATTGTTTATAGCTGCTGTCTATATGTCCACTAAACTAGGATATTTTTTTTGCTTCTTATTTGTCAAATTTCTTATCTGGTGAAGCATTAATCCTTTTTGCTGCAATGTAAATTTAAAACCTGTTATTTCAAAAACTTAAAAAAAAGAAAAGAAAGAAAGGAGAAGAAGGGTGGGTTGGAGGGGGGGAGGGAGGGCAGGAATTGTTTCTATGAACTATACTGAATCTGTTAAAAACTAATTAAACATTTTAGAAAATGAAAAACAAATTCTCACGTCACTACATTTCCTAAGCATTTCTTAGGCACGCTTAAATCGCCCAGCCTTCTGGAGAGGAACACTGTCTCTCCTGAGCATTTCCCTTGGATTTCAGCCCAACATACTAATTTTTCTAGGTTCCCAGGAAAAGAATGAGAAGCTCTAGAATTTGGGGTTTTAAATACTTCCATGCATGGCCGGTGTTGTGGCATGGCAGGTTAAGACTCCACCCATGATGCTGGCATCCCATTTGGGTGCAAATTCAAGGCCTGGCTGCTCCACTTCCATCAGATCCAGCTCCCCGCGAATGTGCCTGGGAAAGCAGCAGAGGTTTGAGCCCTTGCACCCACATGGGGTACCTGGAAGAAGCTCCTGGCTATAGTCTTTGGCATGGCCCTGCCCTGGCAATTGTGGCCATTTGGGGAGTAAACCAGCAGGTGAAAGATCTCTCTTTCTGCACCTCCCCTTCCTGTGTGTGTGTGTGTGTGTGTGTGTGTGTGTATTCTCTCTGTAAATCTGCCTTTCAAATAAATAAAAAATAGATCTTTTAAAAAATACTTCAGTGCCATCTTTCTCAAGGCAAACATGCATAATCCTACCATCTTCTCCTGGATTATTGGCCAACGCACCTCATAAGGCTCAAGTTCAAAGTGCAAAGGGTGTGAGAAGCATATTCTTCTTGCATGAATGAAAGAGAGGGATCTTCCAAAATATTGGTGAGCTCCAGTAATGTTTGTGATGGTGAGTCAGCTTCACCTTCACCTCTCAGAGGCAACAGGATATAGAAAATTCCTAAGACTCTATGCTTCTATCAAGTTTTCAGCTAAATTACCCAAAGATACTTCGAAAAGTTTGTGGAAAAGGGAATAAAAAATAAGATGGGGCAGACATTTGATCGAGAGGTTTAAGATGCCACTTGGACTGCTTGACTCCCATATTGGGGTGCCTTGGTTAGGGCCCCAGCTCCACTCTTGATTCCAACTTCCTTCTAATGTACATCTTGGAGGCCCTAGATGATGGCTTAAGAAGTTGGGTCCCTGCCACCCATGCAGGAAATCCAGATTAAGTTTCTGGTTCCTGAGTTTGGCCTGGCCCAGCCCTGGCTATTGTGAGCATTTGGAGAGGGTAGATCCCTATCTATCTATCTAATTAATCACCTCTCTCTCTCTCTCTCTCTCTCTCTCTCTCTCATCTGTCTCTCATCAATCTATCTTCTATCTATCTCTGTATCTCTGATTCTCAAATAAATACATGAACACAGATTTGTTTAAGATAAAACGATTTTGATACCAAAAATTTTCAAAATCCATGCATTATTTTTCATAATACATATGCATGAATTTCATATTTTTATACCAAAATAGTATTTTCTACAAGCTTTTTGAAGAACTTTTGAATAATGATATTTAATACTATTCTGTGTTTGTAATACACAAATGAAACACTGACATTAAAATAATTTTGAGAGAATTTTGTCTTAGTTTGGCTTCATCCAGACTTTGAGATACAATTTCAGTGATGTGCTTATTTTGGTTGCAAAGAGAGCCACAGGGGCCTGGGGCGTGACAGAGGCAGGGGAAGGCAGCTCTCCTAGATGGTGTAGTGAACTGGGAAAGACCATCAGTCTGTTGCTCTCTCCTTTGAATCTGAGCTGGCTTTGCCACTGGTTTTGATTAATAGAACTCAATAGAAATGGTATCTGTACTGGGCTGCAAGAGAATGTTATTTAGTCCTTGCCTGCCCTGGAAATAAACGCTCTGTGAAGCAGCTCACACCAGCCTCCTGCAGGAAGAGATCATGTGGAACAGAAATGAGTCATTCCATTCCCAGGTACCCTTGAGATACCTCAAACAACTTGATCAGCCAAGTAACTGTAGCCAAGTGAGTTCCATCCCAGATGAAACCAACAGAAGAACTGCTCAGCTAAGCCCAACCAAAATGGCTCACCCACAGAACTATAAGCAAATAAAAGTCAGTTTGGATTTAGGTGTTTCCTCTGTAGAAATAGATAACTGACAGCAGGTGGCCAGAGTTTATTAGACAGGAACACTGTAAGATGATGGAAAACACATGCTTTAGAATGTTCCCATCCAAGGACAAGGGAGCTGGAGTGTTTATTTGCCAACTCCCGAGACTCTTGGGTTGAGTTCTGCTTGGGATTGGAGATATTATTCTCTTAGCACTACTGGCTCATCACGGTTGTGGGCAATGCAGTCTTCCAAGATTGTAGAAGAAAAGTTTGCAGAACAGGATGCATATGGACAAAAGGAAGTCAACCAAAACACATTGAACATTCAGATGATGTGCACAGAACACTGAGAACCGTGGTTACTACATATGAGTGGACCTCAAAAGTTTATGGAAAATGGAATTAAAAGATCAGTTTATTTTGGTGCAAGAAAAATGTTTGAAATCCACACATACAAAGAATCTTCAAACAACTCATGGAAAATGTGTACTGTGGAAAAGCGATGCCTGCTTTTTAAAATGTTTTGTTCCAAAATAAACAACTTTTGCTTCCATTTTTCCATAAACTTTCTGATGTATCAGTATTTATTAAATGACTCTACCAAACTGTGGTCATGTGTAGGAAAAGCAAGAGGGATAATATTCCTCTCTAGAGTACCATAATTCACTTGTGTTGGCTGGCGCCGTGGCTCAACAGGCTAATCCTCCGCCTTGCGGCGCCGGCACACCGGGTTCTAGTCCCGGTCGGGGCACCGATTCTGTCCCGGTTGCCCCTCTTCCAGGCCAGCCCTCTGCTGTGGCCCGGGAGTGCAGTGGAGGATGGCCCAGGTGCTTGGGCCCTGCACCCCATGGGGAGACCAGGAAAAGCACCTGGCTCCTGGCTCCTGCCATCGGACGAGTGCGGTGCGCCGGCCGCAGCGCGCCGACCGCGGCGGCCATTGGAGGGTGAACCAACGGCAAAGGAAGACCTTTCTCTCTGTCTCTCTCTCTCACTGTCCACTCTGCCTGTAAAAAAAAAAAAAAAAAAAAAAAAATTCACTTGTGTTTCTAAAGAGGCAGGAGGAGGGGAGGGGACCAGAACCCAAGAAAGAATGGGATATATGGAGGAGGAGCATGTGGTGAAGTGCCTCAGATGCTGCTCCGGACAGCATCCCAAATCAGAGTGCTTGGCTTCAAATCTCAACTGTTCCCAATTCCAGGTTCTTGCTCATATACACTCTGGGAGGCAGTGATGACTGAGGTCCTTGTGTCCCTGTCACCCACATGGGAGACCCAGAGCTCCCACCTCCTAGCTTTGGCTTGGTCCACCCCAGCTGTTGCAATCATTTGGGGAGGAAACCAGCCGATGAGAACTCTCTGTGTCTGTTTGTCTGCCTTTCAAGTCAATAAAGTTTGAAAAGAGGGAGCTATGTGGAGAGGGCTGCCTGTCAGGAGCTTAAACCTTCGGTCAAGGGAGGCTGAGCCCTGCGTGGTCAAGCAAATGAAAACAACAAAAGAGTTCTGGGTGCAAAAGGTCCCCCATGCAAGCCCCTGCACCAGAAGAGTTGAACAAACACTTGGAGAATTTCTAAAAGCTCAAGGACATGTCCTCAGGGCAGAGATTGCAGCCCCCTAAGATGCCTGCCTGGCACCCCCCATGTCACACTCAGTGCCTTGGATTTTGTCTGGGCAAAGTTCAGTTCCTACTGAACTCTCTTCCTGGTTGCATCCGTTACTGCTGAATAGCATTAGTCCTTACTGCCTTTAATTAGCGTCTGATTTGGTTTGTCTTTGACAGAAGGGATCAGGGGAATCAATGCCCTTAACTGTTCTTTCCCCCTCTCTCCTGGTCTCCTCTTGGCACTTCCTATCAGTTGAGTTCAGCTAGACAAGAGAAGGCAGGAAGCTGGTTGCTGTGGCTTGCACAGAGCAGCCTGTTGGGTCAAAGGGTGGGGAGCAGGAGATGAGCAACACAATGCAGAGGGGAAAATGGAGGATACCAGCACACAATCATTATTGCAAACTCAGTTTGGCTGTGGGCGAGTATGAGAGCACTTCAGAAATTCACGGAAAGTGAAATTAGATAAATGTGTCAGTGCAAAGCAAAAATTGAAATCCATGAATAGGTTCTTTCATGCTACACACTTCCATGAACTTTTTGAAGAGCGAACACGCAACCCTTTCATTCGACGGTGCATCTAAACAGCAAATGCGTGCACACGAATCGGATTTGGAGTCTGTTGCATGGATTAATGAGCTAGAAAATTCTTCAGAGTTGGAAGGCACAGGATGAAGGGAAAGTTTTCTGTTTCTTATCAATGTTTTGGAGACAGAGAGACTGGATGAGAAAAAGAGGTGGTGACTGGCAATCTCAGAGGCAGACTTTTACATTTGAGTTGGAGACTCATCAAAGACCTGGAACTCTCTAGGGAGAAGACAGTTCCTAGGAAAAAGGCTGTGGCCAATATGTAGTGAACTTTACAGATTGACTTAATAGTCAGAGACTCCCCTGGCTTCTTGTAAGGTTATGACACGATTCCGATTCTTTCTTCTTGCTTTTTCCCATTTGGGCGGGCCATTGATGGATCATGCGCACACTGAGGCCAGCAACACCGAGGGGCCATCTCTGGTCAGATAGGGCAAGGCTGGGAGAGACCAGAAGAGGTCAGGCTGTGGGCTATGAGATTGACTCCACCTGGGCTGGTCTAACAAAGTACCAGAGAGCGACTTGATGACAAATAACAGGAAGCTCTGGAGCTGAAAAGTCTAAGATCGGAGTATCAGCAAGGTCGGAGTGTGGTGTGGAGCTGCTTCTAGACTGCATATGGCTGCCTTCCGGCCATATCCTCGTGCAGGGGAAGGAGTGAGAGTGCTCTCTGGGTCTCCTATATAAAGGCACTGGTCCTATTCACAAGGACACAGCACTCACACTTACTTACCTCCCACAGCCTACACCTCTAATACTATCACACTGGGAACTAGGATTCTAACTTAGGCATTTGGTGGAAACACAAATATTCAGTCCCCTACAAGAGGGTCACTACACACTGTGAAGGTGGCTGCTCCCTCTGCCTGCAGGACAATCTCAGCATTGGACATTGGGCCCAACCCTCAGTCCTCTTGCGGAGAGGATTCCAGCAACAAAAATGGCAGCTTCCACTCTGCAGGTTCCTTCTATGAGGATTTGCTGATGCCTACGTTCAGTTCTCTGCACCTCAACCCCACAGCTACCTCTCTGCTCCGAGATCAGCTCCACGTGGGAGGGAGTCTGTCTGTTCTTTCAGCTTCCTCCTCTACTCCCTCTGAGTCGTATCTCTCTTCCTTTGTCACCTTTGCTTCCTTCTCCACCACCCCTCCCCCATTGTATGTCCTCTCCACACCACTTCCTCTTGCTTTGCCTAGAGTATGTATTTATTTACTCCTTTTAGAGAATTAACTTTTAGAATGGTTTCAGGTTCACAACAAAATGAAGAGGAAGGCTCAGTGATATCCCATACACCCCCATTCCCACGTAAGCATAGTCTTCCTCAAGATCAACATCCCACCCCCCACCCCCTGCAGCGTGGTCTCCTTGCTGCCACTGATGAGCCTTCACGGATGCCATTATCAACCACAGTCCATGCTTTACGTTAGGGGTCAGTGTTGATGTTACACTTTCTATGGATTTGGGTAAACTGATAAGGGCATGTGTCCATATCCATCACCATACAGTCACACACAGCATTCTCACTGCCCTGACAAATGCTCTTCACTCTGCCTACTCATCCTCCCTACCCCATCCAACCTGCAGCTACAACTGGTCTTTTTCCTATCTTCATAGTTTTTCTAGAATAGCTTACGCTTAGACTCATAGCATTTGTAACCTTTCTTGAGTGGCTTCTTCTACTTAGCAATATGCACTTAAGATTCCTCCATGCCTTTTCACAGATTGATAGCTTTTAGTGCTGCATAATATTCCATAGCTGGATTGGCACAATTTACTTATCCATTAACCTACTGAAGGATTTCTTGCTTGCTTCAGAGTTTTGGCAACTTTGAACAAAACTGCCCTAAACATCTGTGTGCAGGTTTTGTGTAGACAAAAATTTATAACTCCTTTGGGTAAAGTCCAAGAAGTGCAATTGCTGGATCACACAGTAAGAGTAGGTGATTTTTGTAACTGTCTTTCAAAGTGACTTTCCCACACACAGTGGGTGACAGTTCCTTTGCTCCACATCCTCGCCAGCTTTGGTATCACCAGTGTTCTCTGTTCTGTCTATTCTAAAGTGTGCAGTAATGTCTAACTGCTGCTTTTCAAACTTTTCTGTGTTTCCTTCCCTCTTCTTTTTTGTTCTTGCTTTTTCTCCTCTTTCCATTTTTTTGTCCTTCATCTTGATGCCATCATCCTTATCATTTAGTTACAGACATATTTCCTAACGAGATATACTTGACCAAGACGAGGCAGTAAGAATTTTTAAACCAGAGGCTACCTTTAAAGGTAGTTCCTATAGCCTGCTCTTTGTGTCGACAGTCAAAGTTCAAGTTTGTCTTCTATATAGAAAGCAAAACACTCAGAAACGAATGCCAAAAAAAAAAAAATGGATAGCAATGATGGACCAGAGGAAGGAGCGCCTCACTGGGCTGTGACATCTGGGTGAACACATTCATTTCAGAAATAAGACACGACATCACACTCATGACCCGTGCATTCCCTTGGTTGTCTCAGCATGTGAGTGGGCTCATGAGCATCAGATGCACTTCTGTGTGTGGTAGAATATGGACAGGGATGTAGATGTAGCGACAGGTGCAGACATGGGTATAGATACAAATATAGATACAGATGTAGGTGTTATACACATATAGATGCAGATACAGATACAGGTGTAAATATAAATATAGGTACAGAATAAACATAGACATAAATATAGATATAGGTATAGATATATAGATATACATATAAGTATATACATATAGCTATAGGAACAGACATATAGATATAAACACACACAGATACAGATATAAATATAGGTATAGATATAAATATATACATATACATATATAGGGTGATTAACAGATCCTAAGTTATGGCTACACAGGAGTAAGGAATTCTGGGTTCCATTGCACTCTAGGGTGATTGTAGATGATGTTACTCTACTGTGCATTTCTCTAGTTAAGAAATAAACTGGAAGATAGAATTTTGGATACTTTTTTTTTGCAGACTGGGTGGACAGTGAGAGAGAGAGAGACAGAGAGAAAGGTCTTCCTTTGCTGTTGGTTCACCCTCCAATGGACGCTGCGGCTGGCACATTTTGGCCTGCGCACCGCACTGATCCGAAGCCAGGAGCCAGGTGCTTCTCCTGGTCTCCCATGGGGTGCAGGGCCCAAGCACTTGAGCCATCCTCCACTGCACTCCCGGGCCACAGCAGAGAGCTGGCCTGGAAGAGGGTCAACTGGGACAGAATCTGGCGCCCTGACCGGGACTAGAACCCGGTGTGGTGGCGCCGCTAAGCAGAGGATTAGCATATTGAGCCGCGGCGCCAGCCTGGATACTTTTATTATAAAGAAATGCTAAATGTTTTTTTTTTTTTTTTGTGACAGGCAGAGTGGACAGTGAGAGAGAGAGACAGAGAGAAAGGTCTTCCTTTGCCGTTGGTTCACCCTCCAATGGCTGCCACGGCCGGCGCGCTGCGGCCGGCGCACCGCGCTTATCCGATGGCAGGAGCCAGGTGCTAGGTGCTTTTTTCTGGTCTCCCATGGGGTGCAGGGCCCAAGCACTTGGGCCATCCTCCACTGCACTCCTGGGCCACAGCAGAGGGCTGGCCTGGAAGAGGGGCAACCGGGACAGAATCCGGCGCCCTGACCGGGACTAGAACCCGGTGTGCCGGCGCCGCAAGGCGGAGGATTAGCCTGTTGAGCCACAGCGCCAGCCTAAAGAAATGCTAAATGTTTGAAGAGATAAATACATTTACCTTAATTGGACATTACTCAATGCACGCATGTACCACAGCACCAACTCGTACCCTATAAATAGGCACCTTAATGTGTCTCTTAAATTATTTTAAGGGAAAAAAAAAACCAAGAAAGGCAGAGTTCACTACCCCCAGCCTTTAATTAGCATTCTTTCAGTCTGATGTTCAACACAGAAGTGCAGCTTCTCAGCACTGGACTTCACCCGCACAAGGGCAGAGCTGACTCCTCCCTACCCAAAACCCTGACCCTCCCAGGTGTCTTGTTCTAACCCTTCGGGAGGTCTTTTTTCTCCAAATGATCATCTGTCCTCACCAACCTGCCCACTTGCCTCGCGTGATGCAAGTTGCTGCTTCTAGAAATATCCAGCGGTTTTTTCGTCCCAGAAGACCGCCTTTCTCATAGACTGTCTCGAAGGCTGGTCTTGCCGTAAGATCCTACTCTGCGGGTGGTAAAGGCACCTTACCCTAGAATCACCCCTGTGCTGAACAATCTTCACTTTTGTTTCTGAGACTAAAATCTAACTTTCTCAGTGAGAACCAAGAAGGTGTGCATGTTTCCAAAGATGTGTTTTGATAAAAGATGAAAATGTATCCAAGTGAATGCACTCAAGAGATGATCAACTCAGAGAACACATAATGCCAAGGTCGTAAGAATAAAGTTAGCATCAAACAGACTCAACACAAAGATATTTACCTGCTCATCTATCGTCTCTGAACTACACTGTGCCTTTTAAATGGTCTGACTCCTTACTGCCACTTAGAACCCTCGTGTAGTAGAGATTGTTTTGTAATGTAAAGCAGTTTATCATTTTTGAATCAATATTTCATTTATGATAATGTCTTTGCTAAAGTGGATAGTGTGATGCCTTAATGGTTGGAAATGGGTCATGGCAAGGAGGTCAGGAAACAATGGCTGCCATTAATGACACACCTTCTACAAGGTAATCGACAGAGAGAGAGTAGGCGACTCTAGAATGTTCCTGCAGGGGGTTGGTGTATGGGATATACACAAAAATAGCAGCTGATTTTAACAACAGCATATGTCAGGGAGGCACCTGTATTTCTGTGATTATTATCAAATCTTTGCCTGCAGCCAATAGCTTTTGTACTCATTCAAAGGCAGTAGGCCGTTCATTACAGAATTGTGTATGATTAGAGAAATCAGGAAAAAATGAAATGTGCTAGGAGGTCTAATTACCTTTCTGACGGTGCCACGGCAAATCCAAGGTGGAGAAAAGTTTGTGCGCTGGATGGAGAAAGTCTGAGTTCATGCTGCATTGGAGGCACATCACAATCATGGAAGATGGATGAGACAGCCCGTACTGTGCTCACTTTACAGATGCGAAAACTGAGGCCCAGCATGGTGCAGAATCTTCCAGTCTCAGATAATCTCCAATGAGCTCATGATGGTGGAATTGGCAAACGCCACAGATTGGGGATTTTGTCTTAAGAGCAGTTGTGAACTGGTTAGTGTATTTTTAGTTTCATGCCAGCAATCACTGGACCCTTTACAGCCTGCGTCTTTGCTAAAAATTCGGGCTGTAAGTCAGGTCACTGTCCTCGTTCATGAAGGCCTGGTTATGGGGGAGAGGAGCTGCAGGGTGTTCGGTCTTCTCTTTCCTGGGACACTCCAGGAATAAGCTGTCCCTGCTCCCCCAGGTTGCAACAGGATGAAGAAAGGCTCATGTAACTGGGCTGTGCATGGATAAGTAAGAGATAAAAACTCAGGAAAGGGGGCAGGCAGTTGGTCCAGTGGTTAAATTGTTCTCGGAACACTTGCATCCCATTGCAGAGTGCCTGGTTCGAGTCCTGGCTACACCACTTCTGATCCAGCTTCCTGATGATGTGCAGGGGAGCAGTGGATAATGGCTCAGACACTTGGGTCCCTGTAAGCCACATAACTGAGTTCTGAGCTCCTGCCGAAGACATTTGGGGAGTGAACTAGCAGATGGAAGAGCCCTTTCTGTCTCTTTATGTTTCAACTAAAATGAAAAATGAATAAAAATTAAAGAAAAAAAAAACACCCAAGAAAGGACTTCTCTGTTTCAGAGTCACTCTACTCAAAGCAATGGTTTCTAATCACATCTGTGGTTTTGTCCTCCAAGCATCACAGATATGTCGGTATACAGCATCATGTATGTACATACGTGTCTTCATACCTACAGTCATAAACATACTAGGAAACTTCCAAAGGTCCGTGAGAATTGGAATTAGAAGATAAACTTATTTTGGTGCCAAAGAATTTAGAAACCCATGGATAATTTTTCCATATGTATTTGAATGAACTTTTTGAAGATCTCTTGTATTGCTTAAACAAACCCACATTTAGATTATAAGTACATATAATTTTGCACAGTATATAGGTTGAAATTTATTTGTAACTTATGTATATTATCTTACTGAAATGTTTCACTTATATATCCAACTGAAAATGCTTAAAGGGTGATAAAAATGAGTTTTAAAAGTTATTAAAATTATTTTAATTATACTATGTATTTTTCTCACACTAAATATTGCCAGTTATGTTATTTTAAATATTATTAATGTTTTATGAAAAGTCGCACTACTTTTTGAAAATATTGGTGAATTTTTTTTTGACAGGCAGAGTTAGTGAAGAGAGACAGAGAGAGAGTTATAGACAATGAGAGAGAGACAGAGAGAAAAGTCTTCCTTCCGTTGATTCACTCCCCTAATGACCAATACAGCTGGTGCTGTGCCGATCCGAAGCCAGGAACCAGGTTTTTCTGCTGGTCTCCCATGCGGGTGCAGGACCCAAGTACTTGGACCATCCTCCACTGCCTTCCCGGGCCACAGCAGAGAGCTGGACTGGAAGGGGGGCAACCGGGACAGAATCCGGCACCCCGACCGGGACTAGAACCCGGGGTGCCAGCGCCGCAGGCGGATTAGCCTAGTGAGCCATGGCGCCAGCCAGTGAATGTTTTTGATGCAGCTCTGTAAAGGCAGGGCTCTGAGCTCTGTTGGTTTTTTGGTCTTTTGGTTTTTTTTTTTTTTTTGATAGGCAGAGTTAGACAGTGAGAGAGAGAGAGATAAAGGTCTTCCTTCCGTTGGTTCACCCCCCAAAAGAGCTGGATTGGAAGAGGAGCAACCAGGACAGAACCGGCACCGCAACTGGGACTAAAACCTGGGGTGCCAGCGCCAGAGGCGGAGTAGCCTAGTGAGACGCTGCACCAGCCAAAGTTGTTTAATACTTTGTTTTCCTGCCTTTCTAAGACCTAAGTCTCAAGGTTCATAGACCCAGATGGAAGCTGTATGTTTTTAGCCAAACACATCAAATTAGGTTGCTCCTTTCTTTTTTCTTTAAATATTTATTTATTTGAACATCAGATTTACAAAGAAGGAGAGGGAGAGAGATGTTCCATCTGCTGGTTCACTCCCCAAATAGCTGCAAGGACCAGGAGCTTCTTCCTGGTCTCTCACGTGCGTGCAGGGGCCCAAGCACTTGGGTCATCTTCTGCTGCTTTCCCAGTCCACTAGCAGGAAGTAGAATCCTAAATGGAGCAGCCAGGACTCGAACCGGCGCCCATATGGATGCTGGCGCTGCAGATGGCAGCTTATCCCTCTATGCCATCGTGCCAGCCCCCAGACTGCTCCTCTTTTACGTCCCTCACCAGTAGCACACATATTTGCCCAATTTGGCCAGTGTGCATTCATTGTTCCTGTGGTAATTCAGTGGGTCTCACAAACGACTCATGTGATGCGTTTTCACATTTTCTACAACATTCAAAGCCCGCTGAAATCCTGTGCAGCTTAACTGAAAATGTTTCATTTCCATGTTTTTAAAGTTTGCAGATCTGAATGTTCTTATGGGTAATATTCCTGTGCCATATTTAGGAACAACATTACATAATAAGGATGGTTCCCAATGTCAGATCTTTCCAGTCTGTTTCTCTGCCAAAACGAAGCTACCTTCACTTTTGCTGTGAGAACTTTGTTTTCACAGTGAAAGAGCAGATTGAAGGGATGGTGTTTATAATATCTACTGGGAAATGTTCTGAAAGTCACTCGTTATCAAAGAAGCAGCAAATTTGGGACATTTATCTACTTAAAAATGGGTATTCATCTTTAATTTGGAAAAATAGGCAAGTATACTGATATAAGGCAATCGCAGAAATTCTTTTTTTAGAAAAATATTTATTTATTTGAAAGTCAGAGTTACACAGAGAGAGAAGGAGAGGCAAAGAGAAAGAGGTCTTCCATCCGATGGGTCACTCCCCAGTTGGCTGCAACGGCCGGAGCTGAACCAATCCAAAGCCAGGAGTCAGGAGCCAGGAGCCAGGAGCTTCCTCTGGGTCTCCCATGTGGGTACAGGGGCCCAAGGAGTTGGGCCATCTTCTACTGCTTTCCCAGGCCACAGCAGAGAGCTGGATAGGAAGTGGAGCAACTGGGACTCGAACTGGCACCCATATGGGATGCCGGCACTGCAGGCGGCGGCTTTACCTACTACGCCACAGGGCTGGTTCCAGAACTTACTTGAAGTTACCAAATATAACAGGACTTCAAAAAGTTTGTAAAAAGATGGAATCAATGGCTTACGATTATGGCATAGTGGGTTAAGCTGCTGCCTGTGACCACAGCGTCTTATGTGAGTGCTGGTTCAAGTCCTGGCTGCCCCACTTCCAAACGAGCTCCCTGCTAATGTACCTGGGAAAGCAGCACAAGATGATACAAGTGGTTGGGGGCCTTGTCACCCAGGTGAGAGACCAGGATGGAGATCTAGGCTCCTGGATTCAGCCTGACCCAGCCATGGCCATGGCAACCATTTGGGAGTGAGCCCGCAGATAGGAGACCTCTTTTTCTGTATCTCTCTCTCCCTCCCTTTCAAATAAATAAAATAAATCTTTAAAAATCACTAAATTGGTTTGCGCCACAGCTCACTAGGCTAATCCTCTGCCTGCCACACCGGCACCCTGGGTTCCAGTTCTGGTCAGGGCGCCGGATTCTGTCCCGGGTGCTCC
Organism: Sylvilagus floridanus; assembly: GCA_949820135.1. Classification (NCBI taxonomy): domain Eukaryota; kingdom Metazoa; phylum Chordata; class Mammalia; order Lagomorpha; family Leporidae; genus Sylvilagus; species Sylvilagus floridanus. The sequence continues at coordinate 89,303,130 of OX463239.1, read as the reverse complement.
TCTTCCAGTCCAGCTCTCTGCTGTGGCCCAGGAAGGCAGTGGAGGATGGCCCAAGTGCTTGGGCCCTGCACCCCATGGGAGACCAGGAGGAAGCACCTGACTCCTGGCTTCAGATCGGCACACCGGACATGGTGGCCATTTGGGGGATGAACCAACAGAAGGAAGACCTTTCTCTCTGTCTCTCTCTCTTCACTAACTCTGCCTGTCAAAAAAAAAAAAAATCACTAAATCAAAAACAGAATCAAAAGACAAGAATTTTGGTGCAAAATATTTGAAATCATATATATGAAAGGTCTTAAAAAGTACATGGCAAATGTGTATTTTGAAAAAAACTAGGCATGGATTTCAAAGCAACACACCATTCACACATGAGCTTTATGTATACATATCCATAATTGTATCTATACACTTTATCTTAGAAAACATCTTTTAATCAGATATGCAAAGTCTCTTTCTATCTAGACACATGTATTTTATGAATCCTTGTTTATACACACATGCTTACAAAACCAGTATACGTACAAGACATAACTCCATACATATTCATAATACTGATCTAATCAGAATTATATGTAGTTACATCACATGCAAAATATGATCATCATTTTATGTGTCTAAGTACCCATAATACTTTATGTATGCATATTTATGCCTGCATACATATAAGCCTTTACATAATATTATATATGCATGCACATTTCCATAATCCTATATATAATATAATTCTGCAAATATGAGGCTACATCAAAAAGTTTGTGAAGAAATGCAAATAAAAGAAGTTTATTTTGGCAAAAAAAAATTGAAATCCATGCATAGTTTTTTTTTTTAAAGGTTTATTGATTTATTTGAAAAGCAGACTTATAGAGGCAGAGGCAGAGAGAGAGGTCTTCCATCTGCTGGTTCACTCCCCAAGAGACCACAACAGCCGGAGCTGCACCAATCCGAAGTCAGAAGCCAGGAGCTTCCTCCAGGTCTCCCACGTGGGTGCAGGGGCCCAAGGACTTGGGCCATCTTCCACTGCTTTTCCAGGCCATAGCAGAGAGCTGGATTGGAAGTGGGGCAGCCGGGTCTCGAACCAGCGCCCATATGGGATACCGGCGCTGCACACAGAGGCTTTACCCACTATACCACAGCGCTGGCCCCCATACAGTTTTTTTTTTTTTTTTGACAGGCAGAGTGGACAGTGAGAGAGAGAGAGAGACAGAGAGAAAGGTCTTCCTTTGCAGTTGGTTCACCCTCCAATGGCCGGCACCGCCAGTGCGCTGTGGCCGGTGCATCACACTGATCCAAAGCCAGGAGCCAGGTGCTTCCTCCTGGTCTCCCATGAGGCTGCAGGGCCCAAGTATGTAGGCCATCCTCCACTGTCCTCTCGGGCCACAGCAGAGAGCTGGCCTTGAAAAAGGGCAACCAGGACAGAATGCGGTGCCCTGACCAGGACTAGAACTTGGGGTGCCAGCGCTGCAGTCGGAGGATTAGCCTATTGAGCCGCGGTGCCAGCCTCCATACAGTTTTATAATACACATTTTCTGTGACCTTTCTGAAAACCTCTCATATCCATGGATTAGAGTTTTCACACTGAAATAAATTTACTTTTAATTCTGTTTCCACGAATTCTTTGAAGTACCCTCATAATATTAGACTTGCCCTATGTGAGCATATGTGTGTCTAAGCACTACTTAAAACATGCTATTAAGATTGTACCCTGGGCTGGCACTGTGGCTCACTTGGTTAATCCTCCACCTGCAGCGCCGGCATCCCATATGGGTGCCAGGTTCTAGTCTCAGTCTTTCCTCTTCCAGTCCAGCTCTCTGCTGTGGCCCGGGAGTGCAGTGGAGGATGGCCCAAGTGCTTGGGTCTTGCACCAGCATGGGAGACCAGGAGAAGCACCTGGCTCCTGGCTTTGGATCAGCGCAGCGTGCCGGCCGTAGTGGCCATTTGGGGAGTGAACCAACGGAAGGAAGATCTCTCTCTCTCTCTCTCTCTCACTGCCTTTAACTCTACCTGTCAAATAAAAACATTTTTAACAATCTAGAAGATTGTACCCTAATAGGTACTGTAAATTTTTTAGCTCACCTTCGGTAAAAGCAGAAACTCCCCAAGCTGGCTGACACCTGTCTGGGTTGCAGGATGCCATTGTTGCCTGTGCTACCAGCAATGCTGTGAATTTAATGCTTTGAGCCAAAATCTCAATCCACCAAGCACACTAAAATCACCATTTTTTTTAAAAAAAAGATTTTTTTATTTCTTTGAAAGGCGAGTGACAGAGAGGCAGAAGCAGAGAGAGATAGAGAGATCTTCCATCCACTGGTTCAGTCCCCAAATCTCCACAACAGCCAGAGCTGGGCCGATCCAGAGCCAGGAGCCAGGAGCTTCTTCCAGGTCTCCCATGTGGGTGCAGGGGTCCTAGGACTTGGACCATCTTCCACTGCTTTTTAAGTCCATGAGCAAGGAATTGAATGGGAAGTGGAGCAGCCGGGACTTGAACTGGTGCCAGCACTACAGGCGGCGGCTTTACCCACTATGCCACAGCAATGGCTCCTAAAATCACCATTTTTTTGAACATACAAAGTACGGCAAGGCACGTAGCTGACTTGCATCTGTGCAAAGAGACCAAGAACTTCCCTTTGCGGCTGACCAATGGACTATGTCTGATCCCCACCTCTTACTCCTTTCCTAACAGATGTGTCTATCTTTCATTTTAGAGATTTATTTATTTATTTGAAAAGCAGAGTGACAGAGACAGAGACAAAGAGAGAGAGAGAGAGATCTCCCATCTGCTGGTTCATTCCCCCAGATGGCTGCAATAGACAGGCCAGGGCCAGGCCTACAAAGCCAGGAGCCAGGAGCTCCACCGTCTCGCACATGGTGACAGAGGTCCAAACACTTGGGCCATCTTCCACTGTTTTTCCAAGTGCATTAGCAGGAAGCTGGATCAGAAGCAGATGAGCCAGAACTTTGAACCCCAGTCACTCTCCTATGGGATGCGTGTGTTGCAAGCCGATGCACTGGCCACCATGCTGGCCCCAGTTAACAAATGTCTCTTTGCAAAAGCTATTGAGCTTCGCTCAGGGCTCCTTATCCAACTGCCTCTTAATAAACTTTCTTTCTGCAACAGTCTGTGACTTTGGCACCTGACTTTCCTACGCATACGGGCAGCTGAACTCGCATTGTCTGGGTAATGCTCTAATCCATAAGCTCGCTTAACAAGAGCGCGTGTGGACTGCAGGCAGAACGCCCACAGAAGAGCAAACGCACTGCTTAGCCCTTCCCCGCGGTGGACCTGGGACTCTCCTACAGCTCCCACATGGGACCAGCGTGCGGCTAACTCAGGATGCCACGAGCTCTATTGAATGTTCATCAAGCTTGGTTTTTTCATCCTTGGACTAAAATGAAAGCGTAAAGTAGGATCCTCCTATCTTCTTGCTGTACACCACAGTTTGTCATGCACCTGAGTCTTCATTGAACTCCTGCTCCTGGCTTGGCCATGCACCAGGAGACTTGGGCCTCTCTCTGTCTCTGCAGATTTCTGATGTCTGCCTCCTGCCTTGCAGCCCCGTATCTTCCAGAAACAGCTGCCCAGGAGTTCTGCATCCTCGCCACCTCCACGTCTCCCCACTCTGATTCAACAGAAAAGGCTTATGGAGAAAACATTCTCAATGCTTTTCACAGTTAAGCGGATAAATTCAGTGCAAGGAACTAACCGTTGAGGGGGAAAGTGAATTTGAGCAGACAGCCCCAAAACAGAATGGATGCAAGTGGTCAACCAGTGGTGCCTGTCAGACGGTCAGCTGGAATCACAGTATCAGTTGTGACAGAGTAGCCACCAACAGGGAGGGACTTCAACAAGTGGGTGGAGAATGGAATGAACCAATGAATTGCTTCTGATGCAAAACATCTTTGAAATACATGCATAGTTTTTATTTTTGTAACTGTGTTTGAAGACCCTTTGCATGCAAGGCTGTCGGTGCACGGATGTTAGCTGTGATTTGCACAAGAGAGCAGGTGTCATAGTCCCAAGTATATTCACAAGGGAGCTGCAGCAGGCAGGTTAAATGACCCATCTGAGGACCACACAGACATCAGGCCCCATTGATAGCTTCTCATCTAGGGTTTTGGTTCCAAAGCTTACATTCTTGATACTACCTTGCTGTTTTCTCCATCAAAGTACCACCTAAAAGGAAGTCAGGGGCCCGCCTAGGGGCACAGCGGGTGAAGCACTGCCAGGTGAGGCAGTGATTCCAGTGAGCACTGATTCCAGTCCTGGCTGCTCTGCCTCCAACCCAGCTCCCTGCTAATGGCCTGACACAGCAACAGCAGATGGCCCAAGTGCTTGGACCTCCGCCACCCACATGCGAGACCCAGATGGAGCTCCTGGCTCTTGCCTTTGGCCCGGCCCAGGCCTGGCCACTGGTCATTTGGGGGAGTGAACCAGTGGCTGTAAGATCTCTATCTCTCTTTCTCTCTGTAACTTTGCCTTTCAAGTAAATAAAATAAATCTTTTAAAAATTGAGAAAATGTGCACCTTTGCGAACCTGCAACCTTAACAAACACATGTACAGCAAACTCTTGTGAATGAACTTAGCTTCTCATGTGGAAATATTTTACAGTAGGAAGCTGAAGCCTTGAAGAAGTCCATTTCTTCAGTTTATTCTAGGATTCCAGGACTCCAGCATGAGAAAATATCCCCCTGTCCTTCGCGTTTAAAAATGTTTGTTGGTCCCATTTCCCAGGAAACTTAAGTTAGCTTTCTTATTGGAGATTTGTTTTCATTTTTCTGTAAGTCTTAAAAACCACAAGTTTTTGTTTTATGCACTTTGGTAACAAGGAAGAACTAGCCCCAGGGGTGACTTGGTTTATAATGGTGTTCTGCAGCTTTCTTGGGTTTGGAAGACCTAATTATGATACCTATCTACCTATTTGTATTTATTTTTTGTTCAGGGTATTGGCTATCTTCATAAATTTTTTTAAAAGTTTATCTTTCACTAATTGGAAAGAAGAATACTTGTTTACACATTAAATCTGTTACTTGGGAAAAAATAATGTTGGGGCTGGCGCTGTGGCATAGTAGACTAAGTCTCTGCCTGCAGTGCTGGCGTCCCATATGGGCACCGGTTCTAGTCCCAGCTGCTCTTTTTCTGATCCAGCTCCCTGCTATGGCCTGGGGAAGCAGTGGAAGATGGGCCCCTGCACCTACATGGGAGACCTGGAAGAAGCTCCTGGCTCCTGGCTTTGGATCGGTGCAGCTACGGCTGTTGCAGCCATTTGGGGAGTGAACCAGTGTAAGGAAGTCCTTTCTCTCTGTCTCCCTCCTCCCTCTGTAACTCTTTCAAATAAATAACTACAATCTTTTTAAAAAGTTCAGTGAAGCTTTGTTAAAAAATCATATAACCCTGCAAAACATTTTGCTCTGGAGTGATTGGATGGATTAGTAAATGATGCAAGATTTCTTCCTTAGAATGGAATGTAATCACTGGACGATGTTTACAATACAGATACTCATGCAATTGTACTCAGAGATAAAAAGGGTCCTAGAAAGTCGTACATATAACATGACCACAACCTCGGAAACACATACATACATGCACACACATGTATAAAACATGTGAGTACTTTAAAAAGTTCCTGAAAACAGAATTAAAAGATATATTTATTTTGTTACAAAAACTTGGAAATCCACTCATAGCTTTTCGATAACATGCATTTTTCATGAACTTTTTGAAGACAAATCTTGTGCATGAACTTAGAAATTTTTGCCCCAGAACAAACTGATCTTTTAATTCTATTTTCCACAAGCATTTTGAAGTCCCTTTATACCACATTTGAATTTTTATCTAAGATCTATTTTATTTATTTGAAAGAGATACAGAGAGAGAGGGAGAAAGAGAGAGATCTTCCACCTCTGGTTTCACTCTCCGAATGACCACAATGGCTGGAGGCAATCTGAAGCCAGGAGCCAGGAACTTCTTTCAGGTTCCCCGTGTGGGTCCAGGGACCTAAGCACTTGGGCCATCCTCTGCTGCTTTGCCAAGTGCATTAGCAGGGAGCTGCCCATATGAGATGCTGGTGTTGCAGGTCGTGGCTTAACCCACTATGCCACCATACTGTGCCCCACCCCCACTCGCCCGTCTCAGGCTCAAGTCTCATCTCTTACTAGAGTTTTTTAAGTATTTATTTGATGTTTGTGAAAGGCAGAGTGAAGAGAGAGAAAGAGATCTTCCATCCACTGGTTCACTGCCTAAATGACCACAACAGCCAGGTATGCCAAGCTGAAGCCAGGAGCCTGGAACGCCACCAGGTCTCTGATATGGACAGCAGGGGCCCAAGGACTTGGGTCATCTTCCACTGATTTCCCAGGTGCATTAGCAGGGACCTGGATTGGAAGTGGAGCAGCTGGGACTCAAACCATTGCTCTGATATGGGAAGCTAGTGTGCACATCAACAGCTTACCTGCTGTGCCACATCACAGGTCCCTCGGACTGGACAGGTTGTGTGTGTGTGTGTTCAAAATTTTATTTAAGGTACATATGTTTCAAGTATTTCATATACACAGATTTAGGAACATAGTGATACCTACCCCACCCTCCCTCCCACCAACACCCCAAGCCTTCCTCCTCCCTCTCCCATTCCCACTCTTAATTTTTACCAAAATCCATCTTTAATTTACTTAATGATCATAATGTTAACTTTACACTAAGTAAAAGAGTTCAACAAATAGTATGAAGAAAAAAAAAAAAAGAAACCACAAGTTCTATACAAACACGATTGCCCCCTCCTGCCCCTACCGTCACAGTGAGGAGGGGTCTCCGAGGAAGGGTATGGGCCGTTAGCCCCGCCTTCATTCAGCCGGTGGTGGAGGAAAGTGGAATATTTCAGGGGTCGGCTTTCTCCCCCGAAAGGGGCAGATAACAAGTCTCTATCACGTATGATCCTTGGTGTTCTGGTTTGTTTACTTACAAGCCTTTAAAGACAGAAACTCATCATTCTCTAACAGCTATGTGGAAACAGCCATGATCTGTCTACCTAAAGCCAGAGACTTGGGTCCAAATTTTGACGTTTCCATTCCAGCTGTGCTGCCTTGGGTAAGGAACCTGGTAACTCCATGCCTCAGAAAAATGGAGGGCCTTGTGAGGATCCTACCGCTTAAAGCAGATGAAACATTTAGGATAACAAAGCTATAATCAGCAAAATAGAGACTTCGGTCTGATCAACAGGTTTGGGAGGAGGGTGGAGGCCAGCATGTTGTCCGAAACCTCCATCCCCCTCCCGTGGAGGGTGACCTCCGCAAAAAGTCAAACCAACTGTACCTTCCTGGGAGCTTCCTGCACACAGGGGGACAGATCACTACCATGTGCTTGGAGTATTAAAATAGTTTCTAAATGCAAAGTGGGATAAAGATAGCTCTTACCTTACAGGGCTACTGCTCAGAATAAGAGGCGTGATGAATATGCATTTGCTCATTAGAATGTATCGCTCTGGTGATTACTATGGGAGATACCTGATTGTAATTACTAATTTCACAAGAGTTCCTGGCAGAGCCTTTCTCCGTAACGCCCGATGGAAGAGCTCCCGGCGTGGTGTGTGGATACAGACTTCCACCTGTTCTCTCCTAGGCTCTGCCCTCTGCTACAGGGAGAGCAGGCTGGGTTCCCTCCTCCAACGTCACTCTGAACGCAGGGACAAGGACACCACTGTGGCTGCGGGATGCACTTTTCAGGTAAAATAACTTTATCCTTAAGGGGCGATAAAAAGATTCAAGATGTTTATGCTTGCTTGTGTTTTTATTTGTTTTGTACAGATTTTTAAAAACATTATTTATTTGCAAAGGAAAGAGAGAGAGAGAGAGAGAGAGAGAGAGAGAGAATATATAGAGAGAGAGAACTGCTGGCTCACTGCCTAAAAGCCTACAACCATTCAAGCTGGGCTGGACTGAAACCAGGAACCAGGAACCAGGAACCAGGAGCCAGGAGCCAGGAACCAGGAACCAGGAACCAGGAGCCAGGAACCAGGAGCCAGGAGCCAGGAACCAGGAACCAGGAGCCAGGAACCAGGAGCCAGGAGCCAGGAACCAGGAACCAGGAACCAGGAACCAGGAGCCAGGAGCCAGGAACCAGGAACCAGGAACCAGGAACCAGGAACCAGGAGCTCCATCCGAGTCTCCCACACAGGTGGCCAGGACCATCATCCACTGCCTCCTCAGGTGCTAGCAAGAAATTAGATCAAAAGCAGAGGAACCGGGACTCCAGCACTTCAGGACTGAAACTGGCACTGTGATAGGGGATGTGGGCATCAGATGTCCCAGGCAGCAGCTTAACTTGCTGCATCCCAATGCTCACCCTATTTATAGATATTTGTATGTGACAAAGAAATTCCAATTCAAGAATATGTACGTGCTGGACATCACTATTCTTTATAATAACAAATAAATATTTACACGCGAGTATAACCATCGACACATGCCCTGGAAAATAAGACGAGGCTATCGTGGTGGACAGGACATTCTAAGGGTTCCTAAAAGGTTGAAAGAACCTGGGGTCAGGGGCCAGCGCCGTGGCTCACTTGGTTAATCCTCTGCCTGTGGCGCCGGCATCCCATATGGGCGCCGGGTTCTAGTCCCGGTTGCTCCTCTTCCAGTCCAGCTCTCTGCTGTGGCCCAGGAGGGCAGTGGCCCTGTCTCATATACTTTAAAACATCTCTAGATGGCTTCTGACTAATACAGGGTACATGCCATGTAAACAGCTGTTCTGCTGAAATTTTTAGGGAATAATGACATGGAAAATGTCTGTCCCTGTTCAGTGCAGAGGCATTTTTTTTCTGCGGTCATGGCTGAAACCCGGGGCCACAGGGTGTGTGGATGCAGAGGGCACACTGTAGCCCTGCAGCTCAGCAGCCGTGTTTCTCAGCTTCCACCTCCTGTTCGGATGTGCCCAACGTGAAAGAACAAATACGCTCTCCCCACAGTGCTGCTAGTAGGCAAAACTGGCAACAAACATCAGCAACGGGGTAAGTACACCATGGTTCATCTCGAAGACGCAGCGCTCACAGAAACAAGGAGAGGTCTACACTGGGGGCAGGTCTGCGAGGCGTACTGCTGGGTGAGAAAAACACAATTCACAGGACGCGAAGTCTGGTGTTACAAGATACAGCTGTAAAATGAACCCTGCATGTAAGACACAGAGAACTGGGTGGACAGATGGAGAGAGAGAGGCAGAAAGAGAAAGACGGAAGGATAAATGATAGATAGATATAGGTAGGTAGGTAGAAAGATAGATAGATAGATAGATAGATAGATAGATAGATAGATAGAGGTAGGTAGGTAGATAGATAGATAAATAGATATAGGTAGGTAGATAGATAGATAGATAGATAGATAGATAGATAGATAGATAGATAGATACAAGGCAGGTAGGAAGGTAGATATGTAGATGGATAGAGAGATAGAGATAGAGAGATATAGGTAGGTAGGTAGGTAGATATGTATATGGATGCTAGCAGGATAAGTGAATAGGTAAATGGTAGGTAGACAAATGGCTGCTAGTTGATGGAAGAATCACAGAAGGGAAGACGGATTGGGGGAGGGGAGGGGAGGGAGGGAGGGAGGGAGAGAGAGAGAGAGAGATAAAGATTTGTATCCAAAGTAAAGACGTATTTGGATACGCACAAACTTAAGAAATCTCCTTTAGGAACTGGAATCAGAATTTTGAAATAATGTCAAAGGAAACTTAATCTTGTATATTTGACCTTTTACTTTGAAAAAATTCTATTCATTTATCTTCACTTTACTTGAAAGGCAGAGAGAGAGAGAGAGAGAGAATGCTTCTGTCCAGTTGTTCAGTCTCTGAAAGCCTGCAAGAGCCTGGGTTGGGTCAGGCCAAGGCCAGGAGTCTGGAACCCAATTCAGGTCTCCCACCTGGGTAGCCGGGACTCAAGTGCCGCCTCCCAGGATGTGTGTTAGCAGCAAGCGGGAATCAGAAGTGGAGCCAGGGCTCGAACCCAGGCACTCCAATACGCAGTGTGGAGTCCCAAGCAGTATGCCAATTGCTGAGCCAAAAGCCTGCCCTTGGCTCATTTCAAACGACGAGGCTGCATATTGATGTTTTCCTTTGAATTAAAAAAATCTGAAAAGTGTCACCCGGGCTCATTTAGAAAACAGAAAACCAGAAAAGCCAAGTAGTGCTGAGATAACCATTTGCAGCGTGTTGCCCCCTCTCCTGTCTGAGTGCCTGCCGCATGAGCACAGGTGAAGGTGGGACTTTGGGTGTTGAAAACTCAGCCGGTGGATGCCTGTGGGAGAGACGGCAATTTGTGAATGCTGAGAATCCAGGGGATCAAGCGTGGATCACTGACACCTTGTGGAGAAACAGGAAACAGTGGAGAGACAACAGCAAATATTCACATTGCGGGAACTTGAAGAGTGGGTGAGCACAGGGCACTGGGGGCTGGTTGGGACGCTGGGTAGGGGTCAGAGGTCGCTGAATTGCCCACACACAGTCACCCCATCCACCTTGCCGATGCTCTGTTACTACGATCACAGCACAATAGGGATAAGTTTGATCCAAGTGGAGCAACCGACTGGGAAGCTTCCTGGTGGAGGTTCTGCAGCCATGAGGATGGGCTCTGGTGGGAAAGGAACTGGAAATACAAATGCAGTGGTTAACTCAAAGCCCTTGCCTGTGTGAGAACTGGAGCCAATTTTGGTTTTGTATTCCCCAAGGGGAAAAATATCTATTTCAACTGTATTTTCAAATGTACTGTTATAAACATTTTTTAATAATATCCTCTTAGAATTTTCAAATATTTTATTGATGTGCATGCTGGCTTTGGGTTTTTATGATGGCTATTTGTGTCTTCTCTTTCTCCTTTTTGATAGGGTTGATCTGTTTTATTCGTGACTTCGCAGAACAAACTTTTGGTTTTGCTGATCACATCATTTCTGGGAAGGGAGGGATTTTGTCATTAATTTCAGTCTTTTTGTTAGGATTCCCTTCTGTTGCAAGTCTTTGGGTTTATTTCCTTGCGTTTCTCTGCCCGCTAATGAAAACTTAGATTTCTTCTTCTCAGCTTTGTTGCTTAAAGTGTGGAGGCCACAAAACAAATGGCTAAGAAAACTTGCTGACGCTGAGTGAGATCTGCCCCGGACCCCTGAGGAAGGAAGAAACAAAGCGGAAACTCTTTCTAGATCTTTCTAGAAGGAGATGAGAGCGATGCCAGGTGCCATCTTGTCTTGGCGTGCCCAGCTTTGCAGAGTGGCCTTTCCAGGGGCTAGGAGTGAGACTGTCACTGTCCACACGCCGGCCACCAGGAAGAGAACGAGAGCTGTAGCTACGAAGTTCCCGTCCCCAAACCACACAGAGGCATCTTTGTCTAGTTGACCAGAGATGTTTTTGTATGAGGAGGGACACAACATCTCCAAGAGCAGAAGACACAAGGCCCAGAAGGTCAAGTTTAGGAATTCTGGAAATTGAGACACCCCCTCGGGCAAGTCCGATCTGTCTTCCTTCAAGAACTTGATCATGACCTTGAGTGATTACTCAGAACTGACCTACTTTCAAAAAGCCGGAAATTTGCTCCAAGAACCCCGTGAGCACGTGCTGCACTCTGCCAGGTTGGGGATTTGGGGCTCCCTCGAGAAAAGCACTGTTGGGAAGAAATATATGAGATCTCGAAGTCACTTGGCCATTTTACGTAGTGAAGAAAAATGTGCACCAAATAGGCACAATATTCCCGCTCCCTGTTAATTCAATCCTCTGCCTGGCTTTGAGCTCCTTCTCCCGAGTGACTGAGCACTGCCTTTGTCCCAGCCTTGCAGGGCCGGGTAGGTCCCCGCCCTCGGGTTTCCTGTGCCACCGGCGGGAAGGTTTTCCCTTGGCCCACCACCTGTTTCTTCCATCAGCCCGTGGCTCTCTGGACTGGATTTTACATTAGCGTGCGTTTATTGCACACAATCATTTCCTCAGTTACACAACAGACCCACTGCCAATAAACTCTCTTCTAGGTAATGTAAAGCGTATTTCAGCACAAGAATGATTGCATTTTCATGGCTAAAAATAAGCGCTTGTTTTTAATTTTCCATAAGAATGTTTCCCTCTCAGCCCAAGGGCCTCCCTCCTACCTGGCCAATCCTTTATGCTAAAGTCATTGCCTTCTGGCTGAAAATGTGTGGGATTCGAGTTTTCCTTATGTACCTTAAAGGGAAAAACCCATTGGCAAATCTCTCTTTAATCCCACCCCGGCCCTACTTGTTCCTAGCATTTTTAAAATCAGACTGTATCCAACATGCTTTAACAGAGAAACAAGAGCGTTCCCAGCCAAGTGGAAAGAGCATCTATGTTTCAAAAGTAACGATGCCATCAGGCTGATCTCACTCAATGCGGAGCAGCCCTCTGAAACAGGCAACCTTACACCCCCCGAGGGGAGCTGGTTGCTTCTTACTCTTCCCAGACACCAGAACTCACCATGCTCATGTCACACTTACTTGTTAGTGGAATTTCCTGTTGACTGTTGGGGAGACTTCAGAGCTACCAAGAGCTGAGTGTACAGGGGCACCCACAAACCATCGCCATCCACACCCACGTTTTCTATTGCTGCCGTTCAAGAGGACATCTTGGGGTCCTCTTTATGCCCGGACATGATGAACGCCTCTTCCCCGAAGGATGTGATCATAAAAGTTTGGCAAAGGCTTTAAAACCCAATGGGCTGGGGCTGGCACTGTGGCACAGCAGGTTAACAACCTGGCCTGAAGCGCTGGCATCCCATATGGGCGCCGGTTCTAGTCCCAGCTGCTCCTCTTCGGATCCAGCTCTCTGCTATGGCCTGGGAAAGCAGTAGAAGATGGCCCAGGTCCTTGGGCCCCTGCACTCATGTGGGAGACCCAGAAGAAGCTCCTGGCTCCTGGTTTCAGAACAACCCAGCTCTGGCTGTTGCAGCCAATTGGGGAGTTAACCATAGGATAGAAGACCTCTCTCTCTCTTTCTGCCTCTCCTCTCTCTATGTAACTCTGACTTTCAAATAAATAAATAAATCTTAAAAAAAAAAAAAAAAAAAACAAGAGAAGCAAGAACAAGTGTATTGGAAACATTAAGTAAGACAGCACTTGTATCTTTAAACTCCACCTCAACATCCCCAGAAGACGTAGAGTACATATTTGAAAATAAAGAACACTAAACTTTGATCACTCTGTAAAAATAAAATAAAAATGATAGATCCCACTTCCTGCAACCTCAAAACTTTAAGCAAAGGTTGAGGCTTTCAGAGACTCCTAAGAAAACTTTCCAACATTCCATACATATCTTTAAAAATATAAATTTCACTCTTTAGCTTTGTTTTGTATGACAAATACAAGTTCCTTTTGGAATTTCGAAAAAGAAAATTATGCAGAGAAAAAGAGATTTCACTCACATCCACACAACCTCACAACCTTACATTGCCTCTTAGAGTTATTTTTATGTCATTTTATTTTTGCATATTTTGTTTTGTGGTTATACTATTCATATAATGTTGTGTCTAGTTTTTCCCTTTAAGTTTATAATTTTGAACTTACGTTTTTTAAAAAGGAGATTTATTTATTTACTTGAAAGTTCAGGACAACAGAGAGATGGAGAGAGAGAGGGAACTTCCAATTGCTGGTTCACTCCCTAAGTGGCCGCAGCAGCGAGAGCCAGGCCCAGACTGTAACCAGGAGCCGGGATCTCCATCCGGGGCTCCCACATGGGCGGCAGGGACCCACGTTCATCAGCTGCACTCCCCGGCATTTCAGAAGGAAGCTGGATCAAAAGCAGTGCAGCCAATGCTGGCCCTGCACTGTGCTAGGACCACCAAGGGCAGCTGACCCCTTTGACATTTGCATTTGATTACAAACTCTACAGTGGAACTTATTTTAAAGTCACTTAAAAATAATAAGTAGATGTTCAACTTCACTTATGTATATTGTTAAATAGTCATAAAGTCATTAAAACTATAGTATATAAAGCCCATCAACATCTTTGACAAAGATTGAAAACAAAGTTTGACAAAACACTGTATTTGCAACAAAACTAATACCTACAGGCGTTTCTCTTTTGAGTTTTCTTTTTTATTTTACTCATGGCCATCTTATCTACATTTTACTGGAGTTCCCAGAAAAGTTTTCCTTTATTTCCCCTGAACAGGAGCTAAATAAGAAACATGCTCTCAAAAAGCCCCTGTTTTTTGCCTCCACTCTCTGATTCTTTGCAACTCTTTAAAAACAAGATACAAGGAATACAAGTTTATTGTAAAGATCAAAGGTAAGCATGGGAGAAGAATTGAAGGAACCCCAAATATTATACTCCAGAATTAAAGAGTTTAAATTGTTGCATAACTTCCAAGTGCTTTTATGAGCATCTAGCTACTATTGATTTTTTTATGTGCCACTATTCTGGATCTCATCTTTGGGTAACAACTTTTTTCGCTTAGAATACATATTGTTTTGAAACCACACCCATGCCCTTAAGTATATTTTGTAGCGTAAAATTATTGAGTGCATAACACAATGTACAAGCTGTCCATGAGTCATTTTCTCCATTGCTGCTTCCTAGACATAAAGAGATTGCATATTTTTATGTAGTTACAACTTCGCATTAAGCAATCTTATTCCTTAACTTTTGCCACATTCTAAAGTTTGCTCAGACTAAAATCCTGGAAATATATTGTGTTCAAGAAAAATCACGGCCGGCGCCGTGGCTCAACAGGCTAATCCTCCGCCTTGCGGCGCCGGCACACTGGGTTCTAGTCCCGGTCGGGGCGCCGGATTCTGTCCCGGTTGCCCCTCTTCCAGGCCAGCCCTCTGCTGTGGCCCAGGAGTGCAGTGGAGGATGGCCCAAGTGCTTGGGCCCTGCACCCCATGGGGAGACCAGGAGAAGCACCTAGCACCTGGCTCCTGCCATCGGATGAGCGCGGTGCGCCGGCCGCAGCGCGCCGACCGCGGCAGCCATTGGAGGGTGAACCAACGGCAAAAGGAAGACCTTTCTCTCTGTCTCTCTCTCTCACTGTCCACTCTGCCTGTCAAAAAAAAAAAAATCACAATAAAAATGATTATGAATAGTTAGTGATCCAAATCTCTTAATTGTAGGAAGTTAATAAGTAGAAATAACTAAAATGAAAAATAGTTAAAATAATAACAGTAATTTTATTACATGCATATGCCTGGGTATATCATTTTTCAATATCTTTTCTATGTATATATTTATTTAGGTTTTTGTAAACATATTTAATATAATTTTCTTGCCCCTCAATATAAAAATATATTTCAGATTTGTGAAGGATATTCAAAAGTTCATGGAAATAAATTTCAATTTTCGTACCAACATGAATTTACCTCTTAATTCCATTCACCACAAAATTTCTCAAGTATCCACATAGCTACCCACAAAAACTTGTTTCCAATAAGTTTGCCGCACAGTTTGTAACTATAAATATTTGATGAATTGATGGGTAAGTGAATAAAAACAGGATGATTCTGTGGGTGCCAGATTATAATCTAGTAATTTTCCTTTAATAAAATAGCTTCAGCATCTCTTCATGTCAACAATTTTTACCCACACATTTCAATAGCTATTTAATAGAATTTATAATGAACAAGTAAAACCATTTTGGAAATACCATAACAGCACAATTAAATCAAAACATACCAGAGCTGAAGTCATTGGGAAATTTAGAGCATAACTGTATTGATTATAAAATAAAAAGGAATTAAAATAATTGAAATCAGCACTCCACTAAATAATTCAGAGACTGCATAATCAAATAAATACAAGGAAAGAAGGAGCAAGGAATTAATAGCAATCTCAACTTTAATAAATTGGAAAACCAAGCTCTACGTGGGAGAGTTAGATCTTTGAACAATAAAACAAGAGTAATGCAACCAAACTAGTGAATGGAAGAACGGGAAGAACAAAGCCATTCTAAATTCTGAGTTCTAAGAGAAACAGTTACAATGAAACACAAAAGCACTGAAACAGTAAGGTGGCTCCAGCTCTGCATGCAAGTGGATCATGAATTATAAGAGGCCACTATTTGGAAATTCGTGGAAATGGATTTGATCGTTTTAGCGACACCACTGATTTTCAAGGAAATTATTAACTTGTAAGGAAGAAGACAACCTGACTAGACCAATGAGCTTGAAAATATGAAAAACGCATCGTCATAGACCCAGCCAATGCAGACAGAGAGCGTTTCATGTGTGCAATGTTTCGGCTCTTCACAGAAGGAGTGAATGGTCTCTGCACTCCCGCAGGCAGTAGAGAAACAGGCATCCTCATTTTATGAAACTAGTACCAGCCCCACAGTGAAATCTGAAAAAAAAAAAAAAAAAAAACCCACACACAAAAGAAAAAACCATAGAGCCACTCATTTCCAATGTAAACACATAAACTATAGCTAAAATATAATTGAAGCCAAACACTAAATTAAAAGATGATGTATGTTTTACTACATGTTTTTTTAAAGGACTCCACATTATGAAATCTATTCATTACACATTAAACATTGTTATCAGCTTGCTTTCTTTCTTTCTTTCTTTCTTTTTTTTTTTTTTGACAGGCAGAGTGGACAGTGAGAGAGAGAGACAAAGAGAAAGGTCTTCCTTTGCCGTTGGTTCACCCCTGAATGGCCACTGCGGCTGGTGCACCACGCTGATCCGAAGCCAGGAGCCAGGTGCTTCTCCTGGTCTCCCATGCGGGTGCAGGGCCCAAGCACTTGGGCCATCCTCCACTGCACTCCCAGGCCACAGCAGAGAGCTGGACTGGAAGAGGAGCAACCGGGACTAGAACCCAGGGTGCCAGCGCCACAGGAGGAGGATTAGCCTAATGAGCCACAACACTGGCCCTGTTATCAGCATTATTTCACATGAGTTCATTTTGGCACGAAAATTTTAAATCTAGGCACAGTTTTTCATAATATACATTTTCCACAAACTTTTTGAAGTGCCCATCTCCATAGAAAGCTCATACCTATATAAATTGAAATTTTTACCATGTTTATGGATTGGAATACAGAATATTGACTCCCAACACTAATATAGTGAGTGATTGTAAACAATCAAATCTTTCAATATGTTTGAAATAGTTGCTGTAAAGTTTTTGTCACGATTTGAGTCATCTTGAGGTCAATTTGTGACCTTGGATTGGACCCTGGATTTGGAAAAGAAACAAGCCCCAAATGAC
Organism: Sylvilagus floridanus; assembly: GCA_949820135.1. Lineage (NCBI taxonomy): Eukaryota > Metazoa > Chordata > Mammalia > Lagomorpha > Leporidae > Sylvilagus > Sylvilagus floridanus. Next base: position 89,285,953 of record OX463239.1, on the reverse strand, counting down.
ATTACTGGGAGAGTAATGGGAAGTTTGTATTGGATAACATCACTAGTCAATTTTTCGGTATGGGGCAACGTGTTTAGCCCAGCAGCTAAGAAACCAGTTAAGACATCCACGTCCCACGTCAGACAGCCTGAGTTTAACACTCAGCGCTGGCTCCTGACCCCAGCTTCCTGCTGATGCTGACCCTGGGAGAGAGCAGTGAGGACTCGGGTAATTGGGCTTTTGCCACCCATGTGGGAGGCCTGGATTGAGTTTGTGGTTCCCAACTTCACCCTGGCAAAACCCCAGCTGTTGTGGATATTTGAGAAGTGAACCAGGGACGGGAGATTTCTCTTTCTGTCTGTCCTTGTGTCTCTCTATTTCTTAATTAAATGAAACTTTAACTTCTAAAAAAAAAATCTCAATTTTGGTAAGTGTACTCTAGTAATGCAAAAGATTATTTTTAGGGTTACATGCTCAACTGTTTAGGGTAAATTTTCCAACTGTCATCCATTTGCTAATGATCTGGAAAAAAATAACATGCATCATATATATGTAATATATGTATGCTGATGCTAATAGACATAAGATAGATAAAATGAAAAGGCAATATCATAGAACATAAATCTGGATCAATCTGAGCTAGGGGAGTGCATGAATTCTTGGCACTATTTTTTGCAGCTTTCCTATAAGTTTAAAATTACATCAAGATTAAAAGCTATAAAACTTGGTTCAAACACTTTGGACAACTGGAAGGTATTTTTTTTTTTTAAAGTAAAGTTATATATAAACCTGACTCATGACCCAGAAATTTTGCTCTTAGATGTTTCCCCAAGAGAAATGAAAACAAGTCCACAGGAAGACTTGTGCAGAAGTGCTCATTGTAGCTCTGTGTCTGATGGTCCAAAACTGGAAATGACCCAAATGTCACCCATGGAGAATGAGTGCATCTTTGTACAATGGAACACTCCTTGGCAAGAAAAAGAAATGACTACTAATATCTGAGACAATGTGGTCGCATGTCTAAATCGGTTTCACAAAGCAAGCCCAAGCCAGAGACGACGTATCATGTGATTTCACTTACTTGAATGTCCACAGCAGGCAAAGCCATGATGGTAGGAATCAGAGTAGTGGGTGCTTATGGAGGAGTGAGGATTGCCTGGGAAGGAGTGGAGAGAACGTTCTAAGGTGCTGGCAATGCTCTGTATTTTGATTGGGGTGCAGTTACAAGAGTGCATGGAGCTCACAGAATCATATGCTTAAGGTGTGTGCATTCCAACAGCTGTAAATTTCACCTGAAATTTAAAAGGATCTCTGGAAATATGGCATATTCCATTCTCAGGAAATAGAGCAAAGAACAGCCAGACCTATAGCCAGATGCATTCAATGATTTCCAGATTCTACCAGACAAGTCTTTGAACTTCCGGAGTTATGTTAGAGGCCAAAGAAGTCCTCACCTCGGAGGGCGACAGAGGGGCTTCTGAACCCCTCAGGAAAGAGGAGGCACCGAGACGACACCCACTGTGACTCCTGGGAAATCCACCAGGCAGCCCTGGAAAAACTGCGAACAGCGGTGATACTTAGTGTGGATTATGAAATTCAGTTTTAGGAAAGCAATAGTTTTTCTCTAAAACAGAACTCGTCAAAACACGAGGGTAAAATATTTTAACAACATATGTAACCATAACTTTCAAGGAAACATATAGAATGTACCTTAAATAAGTTGTTAAGCTGTTAAGGAATAAAAGAACAATAAGTAGATTTTTAAAGGTTTTCATCATAAAGAGATGATAAACATTTCACAAGACAGACAGAGCCTGATTTGAATAATATGTGATATACACATATAGAAGCATCACATGGTACCCAATAGCTATACATAATTCTATTTATCCTTTAACAATAAAAGTGAATTTAAATTTAAAACAGAAGCAGAAACTGGTGCTGCAATGCAGCGGGTTAAGGTGCTGCTGGCTACGCCAATGTCCCACGTTGGCCGGAGCAGTTCAAGTCCCTGCTCCTCCTCTCTGACCCAGATCCCTGCAAATGTGCTTGGGAACACATCTGCTGGTAGCCCTGGTACCTGGGTGCCTGCCACCCACGTGGAGATCAGGAGAGAATTCCTGGTTCCTGGCTTTAGTCTGGCCTAGCCCTGGCTCTCTTGCGGTTCACCTGGGGAGTGAACCAGCAGATGGAAGATCTCTCAGTCTCTCCCTCCCTCTCTCTCTTGCTCTGCCTTCCAAATAAATAAATAAATAAGCTTTAAAAATTAGAAGGAGGTATGCAACCTTTTGGTATAGAAAGCAATCACTGTTGTAAAAACAGAAATTCTTCCGAAAGTGACATAGAAAGTGAGTCTCTATTCCGAGTCTCTACGCAAGTTTCTTTGACTGCCAGTTACTAGGAGCTCCGTCAATAACAGTGCATGAACCTGTCCCTAGGATATTTAGGCGCTCTGAACAAGCCAGAAATCACAGGAGCAGTTCTGACCAGATACGTGGACCATGATTTTGAGACTTCAAAACGTGCAAAGCAGGGCAAGGACAGGACATTTTGTATTGTGAGTTGAGAAAAAAACAATGAGTTGAGATCCCCTGCATTCACCTTACTGCAAAATAAATCCCACATGGTTAGAAGGTAAAGCTATAAAAGCATTGGTAAATGTTTGTACAACTTTGGATGAGCAAAACGTATAATATGAGAAACAGAAACGCTGTTTTCTGACATAATCTAAACACTGATTTGATTATATAAAATTGTAGTTCTGTAGGTCTAAAATAGAGTCAAGAGCAGAAAGCAAATGGGGAAGGATTGACCACATATACAGCAGACAAGGGGATGCGAACGTTCTGAATATGGGAACAGATTTTCCTTATCCATGACATTCATGCATCTGGAAATCTGATTTCCCACTCATTCTCAGCACTATTGACACTTTGGGATAGATGACTCTTTGTGGGGTAGGGGTGGCGATTGTCCTGTGCATTAAATTTTTAAAAAAAGCATTTGAAGCAGTAGGGCGGGGAGTGGAGAGAGTGGGAGGGGGCAGGGAAGTATCTTCCATCTGCTGGTTCAGTCTCCAAATGCGTGCAACAGCCAGGAACTGGAAACACAATTCACATCTCCCACGTGGGTGGCAGGATCCCGAGTACTTGGGCCTCCTGCTGCCTTTACGTTAGCAAGAAGCTGGAATGAGAGGCGGAGCAGGAACTCAAACTCAGGCACCTGGATGCGGGAGGCAGACAGCCTGGGGTGGGGGGTGCAAAGTGCCTGCTCCTGTCCTGTGCATTTCAGCAGTATCCATCCAGATGCCAGGAGCTCTGCCCACCCCTCCTCCTCCCCAGGTGTGATGACAAAGGTATCTACAGACTTTACCAAATGTCCCCTGGGAGGCAAAGCCACTCCTTGCTGACAGCCACCAGATGGGAAGGAAATTTCCATGAATATTCCTTGCAGTGGGACTGGCAGAGGCAGGTGGAAGCAATGAAATCAATACGTAAATCCTCCATCTGTCTCCCAAGCGTACCCAAGCCTCCCAGTGCCCTGGGGGATAGTATGGGAACTTTCACGTTTAGGGGATTCTCCACCCCTACCGTTCAGACAAGACTTCCATCCTCAGTGAGTATCTTCCCTGGGTGTCAGGGGATGCCCAGGGCAGGAGTGACAAGCGCTCTTCAGCGAGCCCACGTCAGCGAGCCCCTGTGGCTCACCTGCCTCCACGGCTGAGGTCCTACACGGCCCCTTCCCTCTGGGAGTGACAGCTTTCCTCTGCGACAGATCCTGAGCTGCGTTTGCATCAACCGCGGCTGCAGGTCAAGGCTACGTCAAGGGCATGTTTGAGCAGCTGAAGGACAAAGCAGAGGATGGAGACAGAGACAAGGTTCAGCCTGGAGCCAATGAGGCGCAGAGGCCAGAGACAAAGAGTTTGCCCAGACATGAGGTCAGCACGCAGTGCAGGATGATCGCTGGCAGGGCCCGCCTCTGTAGAAATGTAAAACACGGTGCTGGAAAGACACACAGGGGCTGTGGCACGGAGGCTCTTGGGGACCGGGCACTATACTTGAAAGGAAGTCAAAGGTGAATTTTACTTTTATTTATCTGAATTTAAGTTTTTATTTTAGTTGCAAGGCAGAGAGAGACAGACAGGGAGTGTTACCATCTGTTGGTCCACTCTCCCAGTGGCCTCCCAATTGCAGGGCTGTGTCAGGCTGGAGCCAGGAGGCGGAAACTCAGTCCAGGTCTCTGCGGTATGCGGCAGGGACCTAACTACTTGAGCCAGCACGTGCTGCTTCCCAGGGACTGTAGCAGCAGGAAGCCAGAGTCAGGAGCCAGAGGCGGGACTCAAACCCAGGCAAGGTGGTGTGGAATGCTGGGGTCTTAACCACTAAATCAAAATACGAACTCTCAAAAATTTTAAGAGGAGCATTCTTATGATAGAGAGGGCATTCTTATGATAGATGGAGGCCTAGAGTAGCTTGTGTACACAAGGAACTAGAAGGGCCAGCGCTGTGGCACAGCAGGTTAACAACCTGGCCTGAAGCGCTGGCATCCCATATGGGCACCGGTTTGAGACCCAGCAGCTCCACTTCTGATCCAGCTCTCTGCTATGGCCTGGGAAAACAGGGGAGGCTGGCTCAAGGCTTTGGGCCCCTGCACCTACGTGGGAGACCAAGAAGAAGCTCCTGGCTCCTGGCTTCCGATTGGCGCAGCTCCTGCTGTTGCAGCCAATTGGAGAGTGAACCAGCGGAAGGAAGACCTCTCTCTCTCTCTCCCTCTCTCTCTCTCTCTGCCTCTCCTCTCTCTGTGTAACTCTGACTTTCAAATAAATAAATAAATCTTTAAAATCTGCAAAGGTTGCAACAATCGTTCTCCTCGGCTAACTCCATAGCCATTTTTGCCAAGGGCATGCTTTGGACAAGGGGCTGGATTGAGCAAATTTGGAAGGTGACATGAAAAGTGCAGAAGTCGGGGAACGGGCCTTGAGTTCTGGTGCATTGGTTTTGATTATTCCTCAGCTACATAAACACCCAAAGAGATGACCTCATATATTCCACAGGCATGACCAAAGATTATGGCACAGATGTTCGGAAATAAACAATGTCAGCGCAAGCACATCGCTCACGCCCTGTAACACCCCCAAGCAGAGAGCAGACCGTTTTTTGTTGTTGTTACATAAACTGCAAGTTAAGGCTAAATCAGAAAGAAAATAGAAACCTCTCTTCCTCCTTCTGTCCCTCATTTCGTCTTTCATAGACGGCCGGGGAGCTCGGCCTGCCCTGCTCCACGCAGGGATTCGTGGAAGTGGAGTGTCTCCTGCTGACCGGGTTTCACGGAGAACGACATTTTCTGCCATTTCCATTAGTCTTTCCTAAACGTTTTCAGAATTCCGGTTTTTCTATTTTATTGCAATCAGCTTTCCATTCGACAGAGGTTGTGGCTGCGCTGTAAGTAACATCTGAGTCCAGAAGCCTGGACATTTCATATTTTTTAACCCTGGGATTTTCCCTGGAGTTCAGCGAAGGCTAGGCTTGTGCCTCACTTTTTTTTTTTCTTCGCAGCTCTTCCACAATGCCTGGCAGAAGCCCTAAACATAGTAGGTGCTTTATTCTCAAGCCCTGCTGTGCATCACTTGGGAACAGGATACCCCCAGGGCATGGCTGCAGAACCATATGGATTTGGATAGGATTTCCTAAGCATAACATCCTCCCTTTCAGAGGATTCAGAAGGATCCCACCTTCTAACCATGTGGGATTTATTTTGTAGTGATAGGGGCTCAGCCTCATATTTAAGGGGCCGGTGCTGTGGCATAATGGCTAAAGCCACCACCTGTGGTGCTGGCATCGCATATGGGCGCTGGTTCAAGTCCTGGCTGCTGCACTTCCAATCCAGCTCTCTGCTAAGACCTGGGAAAGCAGTAGAAGATGGCCCAAGTCCTTGGGCCCCTGCACCCGCGTGGGAGACCTAGAAGAAGCTCCTGGGTCCTGACTTCAGATCCGCACAGCTCTGGCCATTTTGGCCAGTTGAGGAATAAACCAGTAGATGGAAGACTCTCTCTCTCTCTCTCTCTCTCTCTCTCTGCCTCTCCTTCTCTCTGTGTGTAACTCTTTCAAATAAATAATATTTTAAAAATCATATTTTAAAATTGTATAGAACCTGTGGCACAGTGGGTTAAATCACTGCCTGTGACACTGGCATCACACATGAACCCTGGTTCAAGTCCTGGCTGCTGCACTTCTGATCCAGCTCCCTGCTAATTCTCCATAGGAATGCAATGAAAGATGGCCCCAATTCTTGGGGCCCTGCCACCCATGTAGGAGTCCTGGATGGAGTTCCTGGCTCCTGGATTAGGCCTGGCCCAGCCTCGGTCCTTATGGCCATTGGGGAATAAACCAGCAGATGGAAGATCTGTCTCTTTGTTTCTCTCTCTGTAACTCTGCCTTTCAAATCAATAAACGAATCTGTCTCTCTGGAAAAAAAAATGGGGGGTACTTAGATAAGCAAGAAAAAATATTGTATCTAAGAGCAAATCTAATTGTTAAGAATGTAGTTGCTACCCTGAGCTGCTTGTATAAGCTGGGATCTGTGTAGGCTTTTCATGGGTTGAGAACTTAGTTACATAAAGAGCTTTATGCACTCAAGGAAAAATGTTCTCAACAATATTTAATATAATTCACTTAACTCATAAGGAGGTACAATTACAAAATTTTATTAGCTAGATTCTGCAATGGTATGATTTTGGCTTATTATAAAACTTTATTAGAATACTATTAGAATACTCCCAGAACTGGCTGCAGGGACAACATTTTTATTACCCAACAAAAATCCTCATTTTAAACCAAAACATTGCTACAGAATGATTTCATATAGTGTTTTTCAATATGTACATAAAATTATGTTCCTTTGTATAGTAACAAAAATATACAAAGACCATAACAATAGAAATGCAAATTCTAAGTAGCTTATTATTAAAATTAAGCAAGTATCTCTCTATCAATACAGCAGTTTCAGTTTGCAGATGAAGTAATAAAATATCCCTAGATGGAAGCAATAACAGTATATTTATTAAGTTGCATCTTAATATTCCATCTTAATATTCTTTACATTTATAAGCAATTCTATGTGTTTATTCAAACGCTTATGTTGTAACCAAAATGATCCTGGTACAAGGATTCAAAGATGAGAAAAGCATGCCTCGCTCTAGAATTAGTCATGTTGTAATGAGCTCCTAAGGAGAAAAGGGCTCTGTAGAGTGTACATTGTCTTAGTCTCCTTGTCACAGGGGCATGATCAACCCTGATACAAAGAAGAAAAAACTACCTTAGAGATGCTAAATTCCTCACCCAAGGAAACATTTACAAGGTGGAAAAGTCTCATTGTGCACCCAAGATGGACAACATGGAACTTGTCAAAAGTAGAAGTTCAGAAAATCCTGTATTCGTTGATGAGGAAGACACAGAGGCATTTGTTGAAACATTGTATTTTTCTCCCCCACTTTCCTGACTGGCTCAACTGCCTACCTCGGTTTTGGGATTTGGTATTTTCCTCTGTGGGTTATCTTTGCCATCCAAGAGTTGAAGATCTCTATCTCCAGTCATGACAGAGTGGATCCTACAGGAAAAAGCTCCTTATTGGTGACAGCCATAAACTCTGGGAAATGTTGACATACAAATAATCGGGGGTATTGCACAAGGGGATTTCAAAAAGGTGAGTGTATTTTGGAGACATTCTGAAATCCGTGTTTTGCATTTGTGTAATACATGTTTTCCATGAGTTTTTGAAGATCCTTTGTGCACATACCTGAAACAGGTGGAAACTGTGGGAGAGTGGATGGTTGGAGGATGAGAACCATACTGGATGTTTTCCACTTTTTTTTTAATTGGTCTTTGTCCATGGATGTGGTTCAGTCAGCACCATGTGAGGTTGCTGTAACATTTATAGAAATCCAGTCTTGGAAGAGAAACTGTCCATCTTCATAGCTGGAAGAACTTGTGGGGGTCTTACAGCCAACCAGAGAAAAAAATCTAGACAGGAGACAGCAGAGAATAGGAGTCAGGATCCTTTTTTTAAAAAAACTGCATCCATGTGGGATGACTCCAATAAGTATAGCTGAGCATAAAATTACATAGCAGATTTTAATTGCCTCCCACCCAGGAGAGAATGTGTTTGGGGTTTGAGCTCAGATAAATCAAATACATGCTAAAACCAACAAAAAAATATAAGTCAAAGCTCTTTAGAGGAATATAACAGAGCGTGGAATCTCTATAACATATCACTCACAAGGGAAAATGAGACCCTTACTGGAGATACAGAGCAACCTCACCAGATGTGTCCTGTGTGTTGAAATCATCAGACAAGAATCTCCAACTAGTCACCATAACCATACTCAAGGATATAAAGGAAAGTATGTTCACAATGCATCCACAAGCAGGAAATCACAGCAAATAAGTAGACATTATTACGACGTAGGAAAAGTAGCCAGGTGTTGCTGTATTCAAAAATGAAACTCCCACTCTTCCCAAGTTGCAGGTTGTGAGGTAGCCAGGAAAGAAACAGCGACAACAGAGAGGATATCTGTTCCTTAAATAAATGCTTCATTTGCAGTCATCGTTAAGAATTCAGGCTTTTGATAGGTTTTCAGTCTTGGAAAGTAGAAAATATGTATAGCTATAAGAGCCATTGCTGAAGCCTTGGGAAAATGTTAGCAATTCTTCTTAGACCCTCTCAACTAGACAAAAAGCTTTTCAAAGTCTTAGAAGAGTGCCCATACAACCTGTTGTCCAATAGCTCCCCTGCTTGTAGCTTCAAGCAGACTGGGGCTTTCCTGCTACGTGCCTCCTGTTTTTCCTCATTTTGACTGGCAGTATCTAATGCAGAATTCCCGTCCAGTCCATCATTGCATGTGCATTGGATCTTCGGGGGGGGGGGGGGGCAGAAAATGTATCTGCTTCACCCACAGGTCTTCAGATGGAGATGCACCCTCCTCAAGGGCTTCATCCTCATCGGAACTTGTTTGGCTGTCAACACCATGGATCGTTAAGTCTGGGTTTGATATCTTAATGATGCGAATTTGAGAGTCCTGGAGGACCCACAGGAATCATTAGTGTGGAATGCAGAAAACTTACTCTTTGGTGGTCTCGAGTTGACCTTTACTTCATAGATTTCCGTCTCTTGAAGACCCACCTGTCCTTCCGGAAATGTTAAGGGAGTTCTTCAACATGAAGCAAAGAGATGCTGAGTGAGAAGAAACATCAGAAGGTAGGAGACTCACCGGTCAGAGTTCAAATCCAGAAGGCTCTAATACTGTAAAACTGGGGTAAATCCTAGTGTGAAGAGTTAAAAACGGAACTATTGAGGTGGTAATAACTACATTAAAATGTTAAAGGCAATATAGAAAGAGGTAACAAGGAAGATCAAGAACTCTAACTGTGAGGAATGTGGTGCAGAGTCCTCCCCGCTCCCAACCCTGTACTTGAAAAAGGCAGAGTTCCAGAGTGATGATGAGGAGAGGCACAGAGAGAGGTCTTCCATCCCCTGGTCTACTCCCCAAACGACCGCAATGGCAAGGGCTGGGGCAGGCCAAAGCCAGGAGCTTCATCTAAGTCTCCCATGCAGGTGCAGGGGCACAAGTACTTGGGCCATCTGCTGCTGCTTTCCCAGGTGCATTAGCAGGGAGCTGGGTCTGAAGTGGGGCAGCCGGGACTCAAACCAGTGCCCACATGGGATGGCAACATTGCAGACAGAGGCTTGACCCACCACACCATGTCGCCAGCCCCACAGCGTCCTTTATTAGTATTTCTGACCTGTTTTTGGTTGTTACTCTTTCCTTATCTGTATAATCAATGTTAAGTTGTCATACTTTCAGAATAGCTTATTATAGCTGAAAGAAGCTTTTGTAAGCCTCACGGTAACCACAAAGCAAAGATGCAGAATAGATTTACTCCATAGAAAAATAAGCAAGGAACGAAAGCACACGAAAGCATTGAAACATAAAGAAAATCATAACTAAAACGTAAAGAAAATCACTTAACCACAAATGAAGATTATGAGATGGGTAAAGGAAGGAACAAAAATAAAATCAGAAAACAATATTGAAATGGCTGTAGTAAGGCCCTCCCATCGTCAATAATTGCCTTAAATGTAAATAGATTAAATTCTCCAATGAAAAAAACACTGATTGAATGGATTAAAATAAAAAACAAGATCCAACACTATGATGCTTATAACGGAATCACACAAACTTACTCACTTGAGTATCCTGAAAGGACCAAATAGAGACCAAAAGAAAGCAGGAGTAGTTATCAGATAAAATAGATTTTAAATGGAAAAGTCTAGAAAAGGGTGGGGAAAATCATTACCTGGCAGTAAAGAGTTCATTGCAGCAGAGGAAATAACAATTAAATATGCATCCACTCTTAGATCACTCAAATATATAAAAAATGTTAATACATGTAAGTGTACCCCGATACATTACCAGGAGGGGAATTTACCACCCCACTTTCAGAAATGGACAGATTATTCAGACAGAAACTCAAAGACATAGCAGTTAAACTGCACCTCAGATGGATTGGCCCTAAAGGACTTCAGTAGCGCTTTCCATCCAACACTGCAGAATGCACAGTCCCCGACAGCATATGAAGTAGTCTGCAGGATGCATCATACAGTCGGTCACGAAACAAGCTTCAAGAGAAACATCATATCAATTACCTTTTCTTACCACAATTCAATAAAACTAGAAAAACACGAAAAATGTTGGAGACTATATAAACATGTGGATGTTGAATAACTTGCTGTTGAACAAGTACAGGATGGAGTAAAATTAAGGAGAAAATTAAGATGTTCTTGAGATGAGTGAAAATGGAAACACAATGTGCCAAAACCTATGGGATATAGCAAAAGCACTATCAAGAGGGGAATGTATACCAATCCATGCTTGCATCAAAAAAGTACAATTATCTCAAATAAACTACTTGCTGAACCTCAAGAAACTAGAAAACTAGAACAAATCCATTCAAAATTAGGACCAGGAAATAGATAATAAAACTTAGAGCACAAGCAAGTGACCAAAAGAAGTATTTAAAAAACATGGATCTTTGAAAAGATAAACAAAACTGAAACCCTTAGCTGGACTAAGAAGAAAAAGAGGGAAGATTCAAAGAAATTCAGAAATACAAAGGATTGTCAGATTGCTACAAAAACAACATGGCAACAAAATTCACAAATAGACAAATTACTGGATAAAATGGACAAATTCGTGGACACAAGCACCTTACCAAGATTGAATCATGAAGAAATCAAATAACTAAACAGACCACTAATAAGTGGCAAAAATTGAATCAGTAATAAAAAGTTTTCCATCAAGAAAAATCTTGGGACCAGTTGGCTTCGCTGATAAATTTTACCAAATATTTAAGGAAGATTTAAAGCAGTCTTTCTAAAATTATGTCAAAAAATAGAACAGGAGCGAATTCTTTCAAAGTCATTCTATGGGGCTGTATTACCTTGACACCCAAAGCAGACAAGGACACAGCAGAAAAAAAAGAAAGCTATAGTTCAATATCCTTGATAAAAAGAGGTGAAAAATTTTCAACATAATAGTAGCAAAAGTAATCAACAGCACATTAAAAACATTGCTCATTGTGTTCAAGTGGGATTCATCCCAGGGATGTAAGCATACTTCAACACACAGAAATTAATGAACATGACACAGAGGATAAAGGATAAAAATCACACAGTCATCTCAATAAATGCAGAAAAGGCACTTGATAAAATTCAATATCTTTCGTGATAACAGCTCTGAACGTACTAGGTATAGGAGTAATTAGCTCAACATAATAAAAGTCATATATAAGAAGTCAACAACTAATAACACACAGTATGAGGAATCTGGAACAAGAAAAGAACGCCCACATTCACTGATTTTATACAACATAATACCAGAAGTTCTACTCATAATTGGTACAAGAGAAAAAAAGTTAACAGGATCCAAACTGGAAAGGAGAAAGTCAAAGCATCATTGTCTAAAGCTTATCAATGATTATATAAAGGAAATACCAAAGACTCCACCAGAAAGCTATTGGAACGAATGAATAAATTCTGCAAAATTGCAGGATGCAAAACCAGTGTGCAAAAATCAGTAGGGGTGTTATACACCAACTGCAATTAGAAAGCAATTCATTTCCAATAGTTATAAAAGATCAACTACCTAGGAATAAATTTAATCTGATATCTATAAAGAAAACTATAAAATACTGTTGAAAGAAATTAAAGAGAACACACATAGAATGATAGCCCTTGATTATGGATTGGAAGAATCAATATTAAAATATCCATAGTACCCGGTGATTTGTGGTGTTGGCATAAAAACAGTGGAACAGAATAGAAAACCTAGAGAAAACCCAGGCTCTTCCAGCACCCGCTCTCTGACAAAGGTCCTAGCAGCAGAATTGGGAAAAGGCCGACGGATACCCACATGCAGAAGAATGAAACTAGATCACTACCTCTCATCACATGCAAAACTAACCCAACTTGGATTTAAAATCTGAAACTTTAACGTTACCAGAAGAAAACATAGGGGAAATATTTCCTAAAATTGCAGTGGGTAAGGATTTGGGGGGCTCAGATCCCAAAAGCATAGGAAAGAAAAGCAAATGTGAACTCATGGGATTCAACACAGGAAGCAGTCAGCAGAGTGAAGAGACAACTTATAGATGGAAAAATGTATTTTCAAGTTACATATCTGATGAGGGGTTAATAACCAGAATATAGAAGGAACTGAAATAACTCAATAGCAAAAAAAAAATAAATTAAAAATGGCAGTATAACTACGGAAGCAGATCTCAAAAGAAGACATACAAATAGCCAAGCTGTACATGAAGCTAACAACAACACATATCATCTGGTAGATGCAAATCAAAATTATAATGAGATATCACCCCACCCTAATTAGATTAGTCATTACCAAAATAGTGACCAAAGATAGTAAGTACTGTTGGGGATCTGGAGAAAGGGGAGTCTTTGCACATGGTTGATGGGAATGTAAATTAGTACAGCCATTGTATTTATGGTATGGAGTTTCCTCAAAAAACTAAAAATTAGGACCACCATGTGATCCAGCAATCCCACTACTGGGTATATACCCAAGGGAAATGAAATCAGTCTGTCAAAGAGAAACCAGCACACCCAGGTATAGTGCAGCAGTGTTCACAGTAGCCAGGAAATGGACACAGCCTAAGTGTCCATCCACTGATGGATGGGTAAGGAAGATGTGTGACATTCTCACCATGGGATCTGACTCAGCCATGAAAAGATGCCATCCCCTTGCTTATCACAACATGGAAGGGACCGGAGGTCGTCATGGTGGAGAAGTAAGTGAAGCCACAGGCTGACAAGCATCACATGGTCTCACCAGGGGTGGAGCCTTAGAAAGCTGATCTCCTGGAAGTCAAAGAGTGTAACAGGGGTTAGGGCAGGGAGTGGGAGAATGGGAAAAAGTGGGCTGATGGGCACTAAGCTCTAGCTACATAGGATTAAATTCTCAGTTTCTATTGCACAGCTGGGTGACTGTAGATAAAGATAACATACATTTCTTTATTAAAAAAAAAAAAACAGGAAGATAGGAATTTGGATGCTTTTTGCCATTAGCCAAATGTTAAATGTTTAGGGGGACATATTTACCCCAATTAGACATTACACAATGTAGACATGGATAAAAACGTCCCATGGTACTCCATAAAGATGTTCAATGTTTATGTTTTTTAAAAGTTTTTAATAAGAGAAGTTTTTTTTTTTTTAAATTGTGAATTGAGTAAGATAGAGCATGAGTGTATGCTGATGGCTTAGGGCTAGGGCCCAGGACAAGTGGCTCCAAATTCCTACAAGTCAGCGGACCCCTGGGAGCCGTTTGTCAATTTGTAGTTCCTTCGTCACAGTGGCAGTGAGAAATGCAGAAGGAGCAGCCACTTGCCCTCAGTGGCAGTGGGGCCACAGGAGATAACGTCTTTGTATCTGTGTCGATAGTCGGACACACACAGGGGCAAACACATGTAGCCACATGTGCATACACCCACACATAGACACATACAACCACATACCACACATGCACAAGCAGCCACACCTAGCCATGTGCCCCAGCGCTTCTATGGGTTTGCACACAAAAGTGGCACAGAGCCAGACCCTTACATTATAGACTAGCCAAGCGGGTGAACCCGTCTGTTACCATGGCGCCAGTTGCCACACAGGCATAGAGCTATGGGAGCACACAGATAAGGGGGTCAAGGGCAAAAGGCAAGGGTGCTTGTATCTTCACCTCCCCAAGTTCATGTCCTCAACTGTAAGTAATAACCAATTACTAAAAGTAGATGAACAGCGACCAATCGTTTTGACTTAATAAATCATGCAAACAGTTTAAACTGAAAAAGCACACAATAATCTGAAAGGGTAAAACCCTTTACCAGGATAGTGCCTGTCCCCCTCAGTTGCTGTGTTAATTGCTAAAAGCTCACAGCTTCTGCAGAACAGAAATTGCTTTATCCCAAACTTGACTTGCCCACAGGTTCCTGTCACTAGTGACTGCCTGGCGTTGGGCCACAGCAGGCAGACATCCTTGTCTCAGTGGGGGCTGCCCCTGGGTACAATTCCTGCTCAGACTGGCGCTGGGCTCCAGTTGAAACCACATCTTTATTTATCCCCACTCTCTTTCCTACCTCCTTTTCCCCTGCAATCGCTTTCTCAGTAGTTACATGAACCCGAATCCCCAGCTCAAACGGTATTTCTGGCATTTGAGTGACAGCAGGGCAGCAGTAATTAGAAGGTCTGTGGGATTCTGCGGCTACTGTTGATTGCTTAGTGCAAACAATCATGAGTTCAAAGCCAAGTGAAAAGCCTCTTTGGTTCTTCTTCAGGACCTCCTTGGCAGCCTTCAAAACAATCCTTCTTTTCCTATAGCTGAGGTGAAGACTGGGACCAAAATGAAGAAGGAGGTCATGACTGGATTTTTTTTTTTTTTTTTTTTTTTTTTTTTACAGGCAGAGTGGACAGTGAGAGAGAGAGACAGAGAGAAAGGTCTTCCTTTTTTTGCCGTTGGTTCACCCTCCAATGGCCGCCGCGGTCGGCGCGCTGCGGCCGGCGCACCGCGCTCGTCCGATGGCAGGAGCCAGGAGCCAGGTGCTTTTCCTGGTCTCCCCATGGGGTGCAGGGCCCAAGCACCTGGGCCATCCTCCACTGCACTCCTGGGCCACAGCAGAGGGCTGGCCTGGAAGAGGGGCAACCGGGACAGAATCCGGTGCCCTGACCGGGACTAGAACCCGGTGTGCCGGCGCCGCAAGGCGGAGGATTAGCCTGTTGAGCCACGGCGCCGGCCATGACTGGATTTTAAGAGAAGCAAAGTCACAGTTGTCATGCGATTCCCAGTCCTAGGAAATCCCCGACAGCAAAGGCAGAGCCCTGAGAGAGGACGAGTAGGCCTTGAGATCTGGCATGTGGCTACCTGGTCAGGTGCACGTAAGAACCTTGAAACCCAGACTCCCCAGAACTCTTGGGGGTGGGGTATTTTACCATCCCTAACTCTTGCTTGAGGATGATTACAAACCCTCAAATGCCACAGTTTTCCTATGGAAGACAATGCAGTTTTCTTATTATCCTTCTCCCCCGTGTCTGACCTCCAGACCAGCACTTCCCACCAAGTCCACTCAACCGCTAATGGTGGAGCTAACATGTGAACTCAAACCACACAGCTTCATTTTTGCTACCCTGCCTTTGTCTGTTGATGAAGCCATTATCACTTAGCACTCTGTTGTCCCATACTGCAGCCACCAGTCACACAAGGATCCTTCAGAGCATCTACAGAAAGGTGGAATTAAAAGACCAATTTGTTTTGCTGCAAAAATGTTTTTATATCTTGGAGTTTTCTTTTACAATGCTGACTTTTGTGATGCCTCTCAAATGTGTCTATTTACATTTGTATTAAATAAAATGAAACAAAATCATACACTAAATTCTTCAGCGGGACGAATCCCATTTCAAATCTTCATAGCTCACGTGTGGCTAGTGATGGCCATATTGGTCCGTGCACTTATAGAACATCATAGAAAGTTCCATTAGTCAGCACTGACTTAGAGCTTAAATGCCAAAGTCAAGGTCACACTCAATTATATTAGCAACAAAGTAGGATGTGTTTACTTTAAAAACTTAGAAAATAAACTTATCTAAAATGTCAATATCTTTAAAAAGTCAAAGCTTTATTAAATAACTAAAAGTCATGCCATCTGACTAGATGTGTGGCTCAAAAATGTAAAGATGTTGTCCCAGCTTGCTTATATATTTAGCAGTGTTCTACTGAACAGCAGAATCACTTGCCCGGAGAGCTGCAACTGCTTTCACGTTCAATTTACAACCCAGCCGGCCCGGACTGGAGGTGCTATATTCCACAGTCTTGACGCCTTGCCTGTTGCACATTGTTGATTAACATGGTAAAAGTGACTTACGCCTGAGAGAGACACTCTAATTCCTCCATGAGCATGCCTGGACCTCTGATGAAGCTCCCAGCACCATGTGTTAAGAAACAAGCAAAAAATGACACATACATGCAGGCATACTACACGGGGTCTTTCTGGGTCGCTGCTTGGTTGTCTGTAGGGACAAGAAGTTCAGAGAAACCGAGATGCCTCACATTTTAGCCGTGCAGGTGGAACTGATGGATGCTGATCAAGGGGGAACCCTGCAGCACAGTTCTGCAAGTCCCCTCCTCCCTGTGCTAACAGCTCTGGTCACCCAGGATCTCAGCGAAAGCTTGATCAGCCTTTGTTAATTGTTCAGGGTGATTCTCCCAAACCGAACAGGGCTCAGGGTGGGGCCACGTCTTACACAAGGGACAGAGCCTCATGGCCTCATGGCTCAGAACATTGTGGGGCGCCCCAAGCACTGGGTCTCTCCCAGCCCTGAATGTTCACTTATTTCATTTCTTGCCCTCCCTTCTCCCCTGAGTTCACTCCAGAATCACTTTTCTTCTCCCCATCATTCCTTAGTTGAAGCATGTTCGCTGAGCTCACCGGCACTGACCCGCCAGGATATGACAGGTCCCTGTTTTCATGAGGCTTTGTCCAGTTGGGAAAAGGGACAGAACCAGGTCTTGCCCGGAGAGTTGCAACTGCTTTCACACTCAATTTACAACCCAGCCGGCCCGGACTGGAGGTGCTATTTTCCCCAGTCTTGATGCCTCACCTGTTGCACATTGTTGATTAACATGGTAAAAGTGACTTATGCCTGAAACACTCTAATTCTAATTCTAGTAAAATGTGAGGTCCCATGCAACAAAAGTGTATGTCTTCTAAGTCCCTGTGTGTCACCAGAATAAGACATATCGAAGCCAATTAACTTATTCCTGGTCAAGACTGTAAAGATTCCAACCCAGGTCACTGGCTGGAGGTCATGCTCTCAGCCACCACTAAATGCTGACTCCCTGGTGAGTACAGATGTCAGAGGCAAAATCGCAGCAATTCCAAGGTCATTATGGCTTTAATTGTGGTTCTAGGATCAAGCAATGCTTCATTCCCCAAGCAGAACGACTGTTGGAACGAGCTGAGCAGAGCTGACTGGTTTGATTGACTGAAAAAGGCTGGAGAAAGCAGAAACAAAGAAAAAGTAGATTGGTCGCTTCAAAGTTACTTTCCTTAAAAAAGGGAATAAAAGGCAAATAACCGATTGGTTCATTTTGGATGACTTCAGTTTAGTTTTTCTGAACTAATTAGAGCAGAGGGAACTTCATCATCATGCCTGCTGAAACGTGTCTGTTTAGGAAATTTGGCTATTATCTGTCTCTCCTGATTCCTCGGAGTTCAGACAACAACTAAGTTTCATTGATGTTCAGCTCTGGCGTGAGTGACTCCATGTTGGTTTCAGTCTGGTCTGTTAGGGCGGAAGCTTAGTCCCAGTCTATACCCTCACAAACTTTATCCAGCAATTTCTTCCTTTCGTTTGGCCTAGTGATGAAATTGTTGGGTGTGACACCTGTATCTCATACCAGAGTACATGGGTTCAATACCCAGCCCTGGCTCCTGACTCCTGCTTTCTGTTCACGCACACCTTGGGAGGCAGCAGGTGATGGCTAAAGTCATCTGGTTCCTGTCACCCATGTGGGAGACCTACATTGAGTTCTGGTTCCCGGCTTTGGCCCAGCCCCAGTCATCATGAGTATTTGGGGAGGGAACCAGTGAATGACATTTTCTCTCTGTCTCCTTATCTCCCAAATTAAAAAATAAATTCTCTTATTTTCCTGTCACCTAAGTGGCAATGTGATACCAACATAGGACATCAGCATTACTCTCAATTGCCATCGTTTTGGGCTTCTGCTCTCAGCACATTATTCAGAGATTAAAATATCTTCACAACCATGTATTTCTTTAAATTGTTGCTGTTCTGGCCAAAGAAGAGGCCATCTGACAATCAGCAGATGGCTCCACGTAGACATTTAAGACTTTCTTGGGATGACACAGCACACCAGGCGTACTACTGCTATGGTTATTTGGAGAAGAACACCAATGACTTGGCCCGGGCTCCTCAGCTAGGGTCCACAGGATCCAAGTCAACCACAAGGGACTAGATCAAAGGATGAGCCACATAAGGAGTCTGCCTGTTTTAACCAACTCATCTGCTTTCATTCGGTTTTTGCAATGGAATCTCTATAACATCTGATATAAGAAGTATCAGCAACAGCACGGATCCCTCTCTGTTCAGTTAGTAGGTAGCAATTCTATTGTATGGCATCCCTGGCTGGGTTAGGTTAACAGTAGTCACATTAGGCATGTTGCTTAAACCACTGGGCGAACTAAAGGATCTCTTAGGTCATGTGAAAATCTGGGAGAGATGTGACCAAACCGACTCTCAGCCCAGCTAACTGCAGAAGCTACAGATTGTGAGATTCTAAGCAGTTGATATTATGCTGCCAAGCAAAAAATGTAGGTATAAGCAAGGAAAAAGTAAAGGCATGAGAGTCAGGTTCTGATCCAGTCTCTTTCCAGCGTTCCTCGTTGGGGTTGTCTGTCTACAGCACGAGGTTGTCGGTTGCTCAGCCGGGTATGCAGAGTGGGTGTCTCTGGTTGGGGCGCCAGGCATTCTGGTGAACACTCTGAACGGCCCACATAGCAGCCATGAGACGCATTCTTTGGAACTCACGTCGGGTCTTCCAGCGTCATCTTCCAGGACCCTGGGAATGGAGCAGTCTTTGTTCTGCATGGGAAAGTTGGGGCCAGGTGTTGGAAGAAGCTAGAATGCAGGACTCCCAGCAGTCTGCAGATAGACAAGAGAATCTTGAAAAGAATGAACAAGGCTACAATCTAATAACAGGTTTCCTATAAGAAATGTAATTTGTCTCTCTCGGCCACTCCATTTTTTACCAAAGATGCTCCCAGGAAGATTAATTTGTTTGCAAAAATCAGAATACCCTTATGAAACTTGGCCTGATTATTTACCTAAGTGCAGCAAGAAAAACCAGATGGCTTTATTAAAATTTACTTTGCTGGAAACTTTGATAAGGAGCCTCCGCTTGAATTTTTGAAAAAATCCCTTCCTGCTAGAAAGCCAAACCAAGACAGACACAGAACTTTGCCTGCAGTGTCTGGAGGCTCCTCGGCTTTCCCAGAAGTCATTGTTTTTTTACTGTAATTCTCTCCAAGTCTGGAAGCCTTTGGAAGCCATGCTCTCAAATATGACATCTCAGTCAAAACCTTGGAAACATGATTAACATTCTCATTGTTCCCTGTAACAGAGAGAAAATTCTTGTTGAACTTAGGCAAATAACCATGCTGCCATAATAAAATAAATAATAAATTAACAGTTTTCAAATTCCAGAGGTATCAGAGAATACAAGTAAACATTTCTATTTTTGCTTACAGAGGTGTACTTTATTAAATTAAAAACAACTTTCCTTGAATCCCCAAACAGAATGTTAAAAGAACTATCAATGTTTCAGATAAAAAGCCAGAAACACCACCACCCTCAATTATGTTTCGTTGCATTTCATTTCATTCTCATTACACCTTGACTCAGGAATTGAGAAGACTGAAGAATGAAAGGAAATTTTCATGTCCAGATATTAATCTTCTCTCTTCATTTCTTAGGGCTGCTCTATTTACCAACACTTCATGGCTTAAAACCGGGCTTTTTTCCCCCTTCACAAATTGTGAGTCTTTTTTTTAAAGGTTGATTTATTTGTTTGAAAGGCAGAGTTACGGCCGGCGCCGTGGCTCAACAGGCTAATCCTCCGCCTTGCGGCGCCGGCACACGGGGTTCTAGTCCCGGTGGGGGCACCGGATTCTGTCCCGGTTGCCCCTCTTCCAGGCCAGCCCTCTGCTGTGGCCCGGGAGTGCAGTGGAGGATGGCCCAGGTGCTTGGGCCCTGCACCCCATGGGGAGACCAGGAAAAGCACCTGGCTCCTGGCTCCTGCCATCGGAGGGGCGCGGTGCGCCGGCCACAGCGCACTGTCTGCGGCGGCCATTGGAAGGTGAACCAACGGCAAAAGGAAGACCTTTCTGTCTGTCTCTCTCTCTCTCACTGTCCACTCTGCCTGTCAAAAAAAAAAAAAAAAGAAAAAAAGAAAGGCAGAGTTACAGAGAGGCAGAGAGAGAGAGAGAGAGAGAGAGAGAGAGAGAGAGAGAGAGAGAGAGTCTTCCATCCACTGGTTCACTCTCTGAATGGCTGGAGCTGGGTAAATCCATAGCCAGGAGCTTCTTCCTGGTCTCTACACAGGTGCAGGGGTCCAAGGACCTGGGCCATCTTCCACTGCTTTCCCAGGCCATAGCAGAGAGCTGGATAGGAAGTGGAGCAGCTGGGACTTGAACTGGCGCCCATAAGGGATTCGGGGACATCTGTTGGTTCCATATTTTGGCTATTGGTAGCAGTGCTGCTGTGAACATGGTGATGCAGATATCTCTTTGATGCAATGTATTCATGTATCAAATGTATACAATGTATCTCTTTGATTAAATATATTTTGGTCTACACCAAGTATTGGAAATGATGGAGCATATATCAGGTCTATGTTTGGCCAAAAGCAATTTGTTAAAATTCTAAATTGATCAAAAACAAATTTACAAAGTGCTCAATGCAATTTATCCTTATTTGGTCAAATTATTATTATTTTTTTGACAGGCAGAGTGGACAGTGAGAGAGAGAGACAGAGAGAAACGTCTTCCTTTTTCCATTGGTTCACCCTCCAATGGCTGCTGCGGCTGGCGCACCGTGCTGTTCTGAAGCAAGGAGCCAGGTGCTTCTCCTGGTCTCCCATGGGGTGCAGGGCCCAAGCACTTGGGCCATCCTCCTCTGCACTCCCAGGCCACAGCAGAGAGCTGGCCTGGAAAAGGGGCAACCGGGACAGAATCGGGGGCCCCGACTGGGACTAGAACCCGGTGTGCCAGCGCTGCAGGCGGAGGATTAGTCTATGAGCCGTGGCACCAGCCTGGTCAAATTATTTTTATTGTGCCTTATTCAAGGGTTGTAGCATAATATTTCTATACATGTATACTCATGCAATGTGTCATAATTTTGTTAGAATTTTTGTTGCCTTAAATATTTTCCTTTAAATTTCTGAACAGCATGTAGTGATTGTGCACATTCGTGGGGTACAATGTGACACTTCAGCACAGGTGTACAATCAGTACAGATCAAAGCCGGAGTAACCAACGTTTCCATCTTGTTATCACCTCTCTGTGTTCAGAGGCTTTGAGCTTCTCTCTTCAAACCGCCCAGTGGCATAATCAAAACAGCCTGAAAACATGCACACAGAGACCAACAGGACAGGATGGAGACCCTAGAAATAAATCCACACATCTGTAGCCAGCTGTTCCTTAACAAAGACACCAAAAGTCACACCGGGGGAAAGGGACAGAAGTCTCTTCAATAAATGGTGTTGGGAAAAAGAGTGCCCACATGCAGAGGACTGAAGCTGGACCCTTACCTTTCACACTATACAAAAGCCAACTCAAAAATGGATCAAACATCTAAATATTTGGCCAAATTATTAAGCCGAGCTCCTGCAATCTCCCCCAGCCCCATGCTGTCCTTGCATTGATCCCTATACCTGTCCTCCTAGGTCCACCCCAGCTCTTGCTATTATTAGGCTTTTGTTGTCAAATGGTGACCACAAACCATCCAGCACTCTGCTCTGGCATGTTCAGTACATGGGTGATTTTTAGCAAATTCATTTAATTTTGGCCAATTGACATTGAGCATACAAGTTTTATTTTTTGGTCTTTAAAAATCTAATAAAATATGTGCAAACCACATGCCTTACCAAATCATGAAGCAACGGTCAGGGAAGCAACTCTTAAGGTAAGGATTTTGTTTCATTTGCGAGAAAGAGCAGTGGTCTGAGACAGATTCGCTGCGTCTGATGGTTCCTGAGACAAAGGAAGCAGGGACATCAAGTCTTGATTTCCAGCCCCTTCTGACCTGGGCTTTGCTCCCATCGGCACAGAAGTCACACCGGTTGTGCACAGAAAAAGGAGTCGCCTTTATTACCTGGGTCTTTTTCAACCTCAGACAGGCTTCGCCCGTCCACGGTGACATACCGGAGTCTAACAACCAATTAGCGGCTTTAAAACCAGCGGGAGTCCTGTTCTGCCCTGTAACCTCAAATGAATTATTGATAGATGCTTTCAGCCCTGTGTCCCATCAGATATTTCAAAGTCGGTGTCAGCCGGTGCGTTTCCGCATCTCGTCTCTGCTGAGGTCAAGATGTGTGAAGCGATGCTCTTCAAAAGGGATAAAACCCGGTACCCTCATCGCCTGCCTCTCTTTCTCTCTCTCTACCAAATCGCTGTGAAGATATTCACATCCTTGAGGGTGCACTGGAGGGGCTGGCTGCTGGCACGGTTCCCTCAGAGCAGGTGCACATCTTCACAAAGAAATTCTGTTAATAAATACTCTTATCATTGTTCATGTTTTCTTTCGTGTGAGTCCTGGAACCATCCTGGAGGTCGTGAGGGCAAGGTCATTATTTGCACCTGTTCTGGGGAAAAGGAAAACCTGAAACCAAAGGTTGTGGACTCTCCCCCCGCCCCTCTTCCTTTTCTTTTCCTGTCCCCTCCCCCTCTTACCTTTGTGTAAAAGGTGCAATTTTGATGATTACTTGTCAACGTGACAGCTCCAAAAAGCCCAATTTTTTTTTTAATGACTCGGATGTTAGTGTCATCCTACTATGGCAATCCCTGAATGAGCCATTTCTTCTTAACAT
Source organism: Sylvilagus floridanus (assembly GCA_949820135.1). Classification (NCBI taxonomy): domain Eukaryota; kingdom Metazoa; phylum Chordata; class Mammalia; order Lagomorpha; family Leporidae; genus Sylvilagus; species Sylvilagus floridanus. The sequence goes on along the minus strand of OX463239.1, from coordinate 89,262,753 downwards.
GATTAAAATCCCTCTTTCAAATGCCTTAAACTGACAATGTAAGACTAATACCACAATAAAATATAACGGAGGAGCCGGGGCCGTGACTCACTTGGTTATCCGCCTGAGGCACCGGCATCCCATGTAGGCACTGGGTTCTAGTCCCGGTTGCTCCTCTTCCAGTCCAGCTTTCTGCTGTGGCCCAGGAAGGCAGTGGAGGATGGCCCAAGTGCTTGGGCCCTGCACCAGTGTGGGAGACCAGGAGGAAGCACCTGGCTCCTGGCTTCGGATTGGCGCAGCGCTGGCCGTAGTGGTCATTTTCACATATATAATGGATATATATGTGAAAAGTAATAACCCATAGAAAAATTTCAAATGAAAGACGTTTAGGGTCATGAAAATATTTAATACACACAGACTAAGACTGAAAAAATCTCTTGCAATCTTTGCAAAAGGAACTAAAATTAATCAGTTCCAGATACCTACACGTATGAAGGATTTCTCCATGAGACAGTGCTATATTTCATTTTCAACTATTAGTTTCATTCATAATAATTCTCTGAGATGTTATGGTTTTCATAATTAATATTTTAGTGTATAAACATCCCTTGTAGATCATTTCCCAGAATGAAGTACTGATTTCCTTCTTATTGGTCATTTAGGTTCTTCCCAACTTTTCTCAATAACCAGTGAGGCAACCGAGCACATTTTCACATATTTTTTTATTTATTTATTTTTTATTTATTTATTTTTGACAGGCAGAGTGGACAGTGAGAGAGAAAGAGAGAGAGAGAAAGGTCTTCCTTTGCCGTTGGTTCACCCTCCAATGGCCGCCACGGCCGGTGCGCTGCGGCCGGCGCACCACGCTGATCCGATGGCAGGAGCCAGGTGCTAGGTGCTTTTTCCTGGTCTCCCATGGGGTGCAGGGCCCAAGCACCTGGGCCATCCTCCACTGCACTCCTGGGCCACAGCAGAGGGCTGGCCTGGAAGAGGGGCAACCGGGACAGAATCCGGTGCCCCGACCGGGACTAGAACCTGGTGTGCCGGCGCCGCAAGGCGGAGGATTAGCCTGTTGAGCCACGGTGCCAGCCATTTTCACATATTTTTGTTCACTTATTTCAATTCCTTCTCTTTGTGCCTAATAGTAGTGCTAGCGCTGAGTTGAAGAATCAGAATGTTTTTCTGGCTTCGGCTATGCGTTTCAACACCGATGTCTAAGATTCCGATGTGTAATCAGGCTAGCGATGTCTCCATGCCCTTGCATTGCCACCCACGGCAATTGATAGCTTGTTTATATGTTTTGGAACTGCACAGACTCCACCCACAATATGTGCCAGGCTTTATCTGTGCCAAACGTGAAAACATAGCGTCGAGCTGTTAATGAAACAATGTGGTGTGGGTGTGCGGTGAAGCAGATCATTGAAACAGAAAAGAGTGTCCAGAAATAGACAAAAACTGAACAGATATTCACATTTTACATAAGGGGATCTAATGCCCTTCAGAGAAAAGATTGCCAGTTCAATAAGGGACAAAATGTGAATTATTTTACGAATTCAGGATGAGAAAAAACTTCTATCATGTTCATAGAACACATAACCCACAAGGCCTGGTGACTTTCATTATATACAAATACAAACGTTCTGCCGGATAAGACCACCAGTAGGGTGTGGCACAACAGGTTAAGCCATCACTTGGGATGCACTCACCCCGTATCAGAGTGCTGGTTGGAGTCCACCCCAGCCAACTTTTGGCTCATGCTCCTGGGTGTCCTTAGGTCCCTGCCACCCACGTGAGAGACCCAGACAGAGCTCCTGGCTCCCGACTTTAGCTAAAATGTGGGAAAAAAGTCAACAAGACCTCCTTGGAGTAACCAAGCAGCCAAAAGTCAGGAAGGGTGGATAAAAGTTGAATGGCTCAATGAGCAGACTTGATCCTGGAGCTATCCTCAAACAAATACATACTTTTATAGGTGATACCAAACATTTATAAAAATCCGCTTCCATCCAAATTATAAAGAGGTGTCCACAAAGACCACAGAACTGGTATAAATCCTCTGATGACAAAACAATCAAGTTGGAAGAAACAAGTCCTTTGAAGCGTATTTGTTGCAAATCTAACAAAACACAGTTGTATACGAGCACGTCAGCACAGGTGGCTCCAGCTGCTGGGATAAGCACACACCCAATGCAGAATGACTCAAAGCTCACTTCGCCCTCCAGGAAGGCCCCCAAGGGGGACGGTCCTGTTTGGCGAATGGCTCACTTCCTCTCTTGTGCTTCCTTCGTCCTCCAGGCCTGATGTCCGAGCTTCCTGAGCTCATCAGAGCAGCGGGAGGAACAGGAACGCTGAGGTCAAATAGGAGGTTGGGGGCATGTGGGCACGGGGCGCAGGGATTAAGGTGTTGCCTGGGATACCACATCTCTCATCAGTGTGCTCAGGTTCCAGCTCCTGAGTCCGGCTTCCAGCTCATGTGCATCCTGGGAGACAGCAGGTGACGGCTCAAGGACTGGGGTCCCTGCCTCCCACCCCAGGAACCTCCTTGGGATTCCCAGCATTAACACACATGCACACACACACACAAAGCTAAGGGGCTAAATATGAGTATTTAACTAAAGTAAATATTATGGGCTTAAAAGAAGTAGAAGAAAAAATATATCATGAACACAAATGTCAAAAACCGAAAAGGAAACACAAAATAAGGCACAGAGCAGTCAGAGCAAGAACGGAAAAGAGTCCAAGTTCGTACTATGAGGACAGCTCCAAAAGTTTATGGAATAGAGTTAAAACTTGTTGTTTTCATACAAAGTACTTGAAATCCATGCATAAAGTGGATCTTGAAAAGCTCAGGAAAATGTGCACTGTGCAAAAAAGTAGATTTCAAAACATTTTTGAACCAAAATAAACTTATCTTCCAATTTCATGTTTTCACAAATTTCTCGTAGTACCCTCATTTATTTCTTTTAGGAGAAAAGCTACGAACTTAGTTATAGATATGTTCAAATTTTAAAAATCACATGCAAATACTATGAACAATTTTGGAAAGTTGAGTAAAAGTAGATAATTTTTAAAAGTTTTATTTAAGTTACACATGTTTCATGTAATTCATATATACAGATCTAGGAAAATGGTGATACTCCCACCCCACCTTCCCTCCCACCCACCTCCCACCCTTCCTCCTCCCCCCTCTCCCATCCCTACTCTTAATTTTTAGAGATCTAGTTCCAGTTTACTTAATAATCATAAAATTATCCCTACTCTAAGTAAAACAATCCAAAAAATCGTATGAAGAAAAAACCCACATTTTAGGAAAATATATACAATAACAAAATTGACCCCCCCAAAAAAACTCAACAAATAAAAACTCATTTATAAAGCTGTGGAGTAACAGTTAAGCCACTGCCTGAGACTCTGGCATCCCTTATGGACTCTGGTTCAAATCCTGGGAAAGCAGTGGAAGATGGTCCAAGTGCTTGGGACCCTGCTCCCACATGGGAGACCCAGAGGAAGCTTCTGGCTCCTGGCTTCTGCCTGGCCCAATCCTGGCAGTTGTGGCCATCTGCAGAGTGAGGCAGCAGATGGATGATCTCTCTCCCTCTCTTTCTGAAACTCTGGATTTCAAATAAATAAATAAATATTTTAATAATTATTTGTGAGGCTGGCTTGTGTTGTAGCACATAAAGCCACTGCCTGCAATGCAGATATAGATGTCCCAACTTAGATCTTTTAAAAAATTTTTATAGGAGCCGGTGCTCTGGCATAGTGGGTAATGCAACCGCCTCCAGTGCCGGCATCCCATATGGGTGTTGGTTAGAGTCCCAGCTGCTCCTCTTCTGATCTAGCTCTCTGCTATGGCCTGGGATAGCAGTGGAGGAGGGCCCAAGGCCTTGGGCCCCTGCACCCACGTGGGAGATCCGGAAGAAGCTCCTGGCTCTGGCTTCAGATTGGCGCAGCTCTGGCTGTTGCGGCCATCTGGGGAGTGAACCAGCTGGTGGAAGACTTCTCTCTCCCTCTCCCTCTCTCTCTCTCTCTGTAACTCTGTCTTTCAAATAAATAAAATAAATATTAAAAAAAACTTTTTAAATTATATAAAGGGAATAAATGTCATGTGGCTTCATATATAGAGTTTTCAGAATATAATACTTCCCACCCTACCCTCCCTACCTCTTTCACTCCCACACTCCCTCCACCTGCCTGTCTGCGTTACCTTTAATTTTTACACTGACATACTTTCAATTCAGTTTCTAATCACTAACTTAACCTCCACCAAATAAACAATTCAACAAGTAGTAGGTAGAAAAGCCACTGTTCCTCAGGAGTACAAATGAGAGCTTTAAACAATACTTAAATATGGAAATGTCAATTTCACTCATATACCTTACTTTTTTTGTACTCTGTATATTAGTTACCACAAATCTGGGAAAACGAATGACATTTGCCTTTTGTGGACTTGCTTATTTCATTGAACATAGCGATCTCCGGTTGCATCCATTCCATTACAAAAGACAGGATTTAATTCTTTTTTATGGCTGAATAGTATTCCATTGTGTATGTATACCACAATTTCTTTATCTGGTCATTGATTGATGGACATCTGGGTTGATTCTGTATCTTAGCTACTATGATTCGAGCTGCTATAAACATGGGGGTGCAGATAACTCTTTCATCTGCTGATTTCATTTCCTTTGGGTAAATTCATCCCATTGTTGAAGGACTATAGAAGTGGTTGTCAGTTTGGGATTCTTACAAGTAATATTTTTCAAAGATTTATTTATTTATTTGAAAAGCAGAATTAAAGAGAGGCAGAGTATAAATTGTACATAGTGGTCTGAATTTAAAAACTTAAATGCAATTCTGATGGCAGCCACAATAAGCAGACTTTACACCTCCCCTCAAAAAAAAATTCAATAGATGGAAAAAATTAATTGTGGTGCTCACACCGAGGAGACCACGCAGCCATGTGAGGGAACGAGCCATACAGACACGGGTGCGTTTTGCAGAGAGAGAGAGAATCCACCAAAAGCAGTCAGACCAGAGTAGCCATGTCCTCTTCAATCTGTGTAATGTATCACAGCAGGTAAAGTAACTCATCGTATTTGAATGGCAGGTGCCGGTAGGATGGTGGCTGCCTCTGGAATGGGAGCCAAGGACTGGGAGGGCAAAGTGGTGCTTCTCTGGCGGTGCTGGGAACCCTCTTTCATTGTGTGAGAGCTCAGAACAGCATAGATTCACTTGACAAACACTCAACAGATATTCTAGGAATTACTGTAACTTTTTTATATCTTTTTAAAGAGTTATTTATTTGAAAGGCAGTTACAGAGAGAGAGAAAGAGTGAGACAGAGAGAGACACAGAAAGAGAAAGAGAGAGAGAACGGGAAAGAGAGAGAGAGAGAGAGAGAGAGGTCTTCCATTCGCTGGTTCACTCTCCAAATGGCTGCAATGTCTGGGCTGGACCAGGATGAAGCCAGGAGCCAGGAGCTTCTTCAGGGTCTCCCACGTGGGTGCAGGGGCCCAAGCTCATGGGTGATCTTCCACTGCTGCTTTCCCAGGTGCATTGACAGGGAGCCGGGCTGGAAGTGAAGCAGCCGGGACTTGAACCTGCGCCCATATGGAATGCAAGAGCTGCAGGCAGTGGCTTCATCCACTGTGGTGCCAGCCCCTAACTTTCTCTATTTCTACCCTATTTCAATAAAGAACTTTTTAAAAGTTAAAATGAAAGTGAGGCCTAACCAGCTGAAAAGATGAGTTTCAAAAAACCATTCCCTAGGACTGGCATTGTGGTATGGCAGGTTAAGCCACCACCTCCAGAGCCAGCATCCCATCTGGGCACTGCGTCGAGTCCCAGCCACTCCACTTCAGATCTAGCTCCTTGTTAATGTCCTGGGAAAAACAATGGAAGATGGCCAACGTATTTGGAACCCTGCACCCATGAGAGAGACCTAGAAGAAGATCCTAGTTCCTGGCTTCAGTCTAGCCTAGCCCTGGCCATTGTGGCTATCTGGGGAGTGAACCAGTGAATGGAAGCTCTCTCTCTCTCTCTCTGCCTCTCTCTCTCTCTCTCTCTCTCTCTCTCTCTCTCTCTCTCTGCCTCTCTGCCTCTCTCCCTCTCTCTGTGTAACTATGAATTTCAAGTAAATAAATAAATCTTAAAGAAAAAATATTCCCTATAACTAGATCATCAAATTTCCAAGAAATAGACAATCTTATGGTACACAAAGTTTGAAAGAGAAAAACTTGATTTTTCAATAGGTGCAAGAAATTATCTAGCCCAATTCACTATTTGTTCTTGATCAGGACAAAAATAAAAAAAACACAAAACAAACAAACAAACAAAAACTCTTAGCAAATGAAGTAAAGTTTATATTTGTGTAGGCCTTTTAGCCACAATCTTGCGGTGAACATCTGAATGGCAAACCACTAGACACAACTCTACCACTAACAAAGATGTCCATCAACACCAATTCCATGTCACACTGAACCTGAGTCGGGGCAGAGAGAAAAGAAGCACTGAATAGGGGTGGATACCAGCAAGGAATAAAGGAAACTCATCCCGGAAGAGAGACGCTCTAGGCTTTGTGTTGACCGGCAATAGAGAGTAGAGAGGAGAGCAGCCAGGCGTCACTCGTGGTGGAGATGCGCTGACCCCGCTGGCGTTGAGTACAGTGTGCAGTACTCCAGGGCCTGAGCTCTGGAAATGGGTAGCGTGCACCTCTACCCCAGCTCCCCCACCACTGGCTCTGCCTGCACCTCTACCCCAGCTCCCCCACCGCTGGCTCTGCCTGCACCTCTACCCCAGCTCCCCCACCGCTGGCTCTGCCTGCACCTCTACCCCAGCTCCCCCACCGCTGGCTCTGCCTGCACCTCTACCCCAGCTCCCCCACCACTGGCTCTGCCTGCACCTCTACCCCAGCTCCCCCACCACTGGCTCTGCTGGGCAAGATCCTTAACTGGTGAAATAGAGATGGTAGCTGCCTTGAGAACAGAGCTAGGGTAAGGACTAAAGCCCCTGCATTTGTACAAAGTACTACTAAGTGGGCGATAAATACACATTATGATCCAGTATTACAGCTTTAAATATTGACACTCTTATTTTACATTTGCATCTACATACTAACCCTACATTTGGTCTTTCTATTAGTACGATCCCATCTTGTTTTTGTTTTACCTCCAGAGACACCTTGTAGCTTTCGCTACAGCCAGCGTACTCCTTCCAGTTTCCTCGTACGGTTAGAACTTGTTCCTACTGAGTTTGGATGACAGGCTCACGGGGGGTTGCCACTGGCTGGGTTTTATGTTCATGAATGGATTTCTTTCTTTTTTTAACCTTAACAAGTGGTATATCAGCTGTATAGAAAAGGAATGTAACAATATTTCCTCAGATTACTTATTTAGTGAGAGAGAGAGAGAAGACAGAGGGAGAGAGGTCCCATCTTCTGAGTTCACTGTCCAAATGCTTATAAAAGCAAGGGCTAGGACAGGCGGAGGCTAGAAGCTGTGAGCTCCATCCAGGTCCCCCACACAGGTGGGAGGGATCCAGGTACTAGAGCCATCACTGATGCCTGCCACGGTGTGCATTAACAGGAAGCTGGCATTGCGAGCAAAAGCAGGACTTGAACCCAGGCCCTCCAGTATGGGCTGTGGGTATCCCACCGGCAGCCAACTGCTAAACCAAATGCCTGCCCTGTCCAGCGGACTCTGTGGCCGCATGGCCTATAGGGTTAATAAGCAGGCTCCCATAGTCTCTCTCGCAGGATGAAAGCCACAGACCTGCAGTTAACACCTGAGTACCATGGGGGAGGGGGAACAGAGAGAGGCAGTGGAGATTAGACCACCACAAGCAATTCATCAGAAAGGAAATACTGGTGAAATTTCCCTTAAAATATAAAGACAGGATCAGAATGGGAAGGGAAGGCAGAGGTGGTGACATAGGGCTGTGACAGAACCAGTGATACCGTCTAACCCAAACACCACACAAACCTTCTCATGGACAGTGAGCGTGTGGACAACATGAGGTTTTACCTCTCAGACTGAGTAACAGGCAGCCAGCCAGGAGCAGGGCTCTCTCTATCTCTGAGTTTAGGGGAAGGATCTCACCTTCCGAGTGTGCCTTGTCTCGTGCACGTGGAGCCCAGGATTTGGCAACCCAGATAACTGGGCGACAACTTTATAGGATCGTGTTACAGATGCACACACTGGTATCATTTATGTTTCCAGTGATTGAAGGTCTGGGGGCTTCTCCAAATTCAGCCCTTGAGACTTCTTTTTAAAGCCTAGGAAGCAGCCGATGGCTAAGGGGGGAGAAGCAAATGAGAGGAGGAGGAGCTGTGCAGAGAGGGCAGGGGCCGGGCAAGCGGACGGAGTGGTAGCAGAGCAGGTGCAGAGTGGGAAAGGACACTGCTGCAGGGCGTTGGTTCTGAGGAGCTCCAGTTTGGGGCCAGGAAGCTGCAGGCTTGGGGAGCTCCTGTGGGGCCACCATCAGGAGACGGCTTGGGAGCCAATGGAGCAGGTAGGAAAGTCCTCCTGAGTCAAGGAAGAGAAAGCCAGGGGCTACTTTGAGGCAGGGCAGTGAGTGGGTGGACTAGGACCAGAGGAGCTGGCAGTGCCCTGTGTGCATAGGAACTCCCAGAGCAGCCGCTGAGGGTGCACCTGCGGGTGGCATGCCCCTCCCACCCTCTGCTCCCTGGAGGCAAGCTGGGGTACCCAAGGGTCACTCGCAGCTTGCCAAGATTCTGTGGGTCAGAGGCAGCCACACACCCAGTGTCTGAAGGTCAGGGGCAGGGGCAGCTGCACATGCCCAGTGACCAAGGTGGAGAACAGCTGGAGCCTCTGCCAAGGGATTAACTGACCCGACACAGGAAACGAAGCCTTCACAACAGGTGTGCTCACATTCTGCGAGAGAGAGCAGTGGTCACTGTGTCGGTGAAAGATGGATGAGAAAACTCAGTGCTGGGAGGAAACGGTAGAAGGTGGCCCAGATCCACATCACTAAGGTGGATGTTTGAGCCCAGTCAAGTCCCCAGAATGGCAGGCAGACAGAAACCATGTCCCAGAAGCTATGTGGAGGGCAGACTCCAAAGTCCCAGGTCTACTTAGGACAAGTTTCTGGGAGCAAGATCAGGGAGAGAGAGAGTGAGAACTATGCAAAGAATTAGCAACCAACAGAAGTGAATCTCTGGGGAAACTCTGGGTGCTTCCCCATTCTCTGGCTTTGAATGAATCAGCCCACAGGCCTACAGGGTTTGCATGGTGCAGAAAGCACTCTTTCAGCTCTCTGGCCTTTCACACAGATTCTTGCAACAGGGGCTTCTTTAAAGAAAGAAAGGTCAGTGCAGGGTAGAGGTTGGGAGTGCAGGCGCCGAAGGTGGATGCGACTCCAGGCCTGCCTGCCTTGCTGGCCATCAGACACATCAGACAAATTCTTATTGAGCACCTGCTATGTGCCTGTTCAGATTTAAGCAAGGGATGCAGGGGCTCCAATTCCAGTAGGAGTGGCGGGAGCTGAGGCATTGTGCATGCTGACACAACTCCCAGCACCAATAAATGCCACAGAAAAAGTCTCTTAGAGTTAGGGGCAGGGGGCTGAATTAGGATGCTCTTTTAGCGTGGGGCGGCGCCGTCGGGAACACCCCTGGAGCATGCAAAAGATCAGGCCTGGGAATCTCTCGGAAGAGGGTTCCAGATGCCCAGGCCGGGAGGTGGGGCACGCTCCAGATGTCTGAGGGCCTGGAACTTTTCCCCACTGGAAAGCTTGTGGATAATCCTTGAGCAGGATCTTTGACGTAGAGGTTAACATGTCGTTTTGGAGCGCCTGGGTTTCATCCGTCGCTTCAGCTCCTGACTGCCAATCCAGACCCTGGGAAGCAGTCGGTGAAGGCTCAGGTAGTTGCATCTCTGCCACCCATTTGGGAGACCTGGACTGTCTGAGTTTCTACCTCTTGACTTCAGTCTGATCCAACCCTGGCCTTTTCAGGCATTTGGGAAGGGGACCAGAAGATGGTCATTGTCTCTGTCTGTTATCTGTCCATCGGTCTGTCTGTCCATATAACTGTCTATCTCCCTCTCAATGTCGTTCAAATAGATAATTTTTAAAAGAGGGGTGGGTGATGTGGTACAGCAGGTTAAGCCCCCCCTTTTGGAGCACCCACATCCCATATGAGAGTGTCAGTTCAAGGTCCAGCTCTTCCAATTCCTGCCCAGGTTCCTGCAAGTGCACTTGGCAAGGAAGTAAATGCTGGCTCAAGTACCTGGGGCCCTGACAGCCACATGGGAGACCCCAGCTGGAAGTCCTGGCTCTCTCGTCCTGACCCAGCCCTGGCTGTTGTGGGCATTTAGGGGGTGAACAACAGATGGAGGATCTCTCTCTCTCTGTCTCTCTCTCTCTCTCTCTCTGTCTCTCTGACTTTCAAATAAATAAATAACTCTCACAAATTATTTTAAAAGGAAAAGGTACAACATCTTTAGAATAAATAACACTTGCTGGCCCATAAGAATTTCTAATAAATGTGAACTTTCATCCTCATTATCTTTAAGAGTTTTTTTTTTTTTCCATCAATGGGTTATAAATTAGCTCTGAGCAGCACACTACTCCTCTATGCTTAATTTCTCCAAGGATGTCTTGTTAAGAATATGCAGATCATGTCATTAATATGCTTGCCTCTCTCCAGGGAGCTGTCTTCACACTATTCTCTGCTCAGATCTCGGCTGACTGATAGGTGCCCTTGACCCCGTGTGCTTATTGGGGTAGGGCTCCCCGCGGTGGGAGGAGCCACAGGAAGCTACCCAACAGGAAGGCTTAGCAGGTCCCACGTTTACTTTCTTCCCTGAAGACTCTGCCCAGCCACAGAGGGAGACCCAGACTGGGGTTCTAACGCATCATCTCTCTGGTCCTTGCTAAGTTTCTTGAACTGCAAAATAGAAGAGTTGTTGATGGTATCGCTGATGGCTGGAAAATTAAAACAGCACCAAACTACTTAACAGAAATGGCCAGGGTGATTCAGAAAGTTCATGGACATAGGAAATTAAGCGTAAATTTTAAAAAATATGTGTGCTTGAAGATTTTGCTCTTTATTTTATTTATTTGAGAGGCTGAGAGAGGCAGAGAAATCTCACACCTGCTGATTCACTGCCCAAATACCCACAACAGTCAATTCTGGACCAGGCCCAAATCAGGAAATTAGAACTTCATTCAGCTGGAACCATCCATGGACGCCATCAGCTGCTGTCTTCCAGGGTGCACATTAGCAGGAAGATGCAATGGGGAGCAGACCTGGGGACCCTGATCTGGGTTGGACCCACAGTGTAGTATGGAATGTAGGCATCCCCAGCAGTGTTTTAACCAGTAGGACAAACATCTGCCCTGATAAATTTATTTTGGTGCCAAAAAAATTAAAATCAGGGCATAATTTTTTGATTGAAAATATTTTCCCTGAGTTTTTTGAAGCCCCCTCACATCAACTATTTTTTTTAATTTTATTTATTTGAAAGAGTTACAGAGAAAGGTAGAGACAGAGAGAGAGGTCTTCCATCTGCTGGTTCACTTCCCAAATGGCCGCAGTGGCTGGAGCTGGGCCCATCTGAAGCCAGGAGCTTCCTCCGGGTCTCCCACGCAGGTGCAGGAGGAGCCCAAGGACTTGGGACACCTTCTGCTGCTTTCCCAGGTGCATTAGCAGAGAGCTGGATCAGAAGAGGGGAAGCCGGGACTAGAACCCGGTATCCATACGGGACGCTGGTGCTTCAGGCCAGGGCTTCAACCTGCTGCACCACAGCACCGGCCCCCAACCTCACATCAACTATTGCCATTTAACTGTGTATCCAGGCAACTTCACAGATGCCCAAGAGCACATTTGATCCCTCTGATTGCCTCTTTGCAACACATCCCACAAGACCACAGTCATTTCTAGGCTCACGAGGCAAGATGTCTGGTTTCCCTCTAGGTCCTACCACATTGGAGGTCGGAGCTTGCACAGTGTACCCCCCATCTTCAAGCTCCAGAGAGAGAGAGCGTGGCCTCCGGGACGAAGCCAACCGAAGCAACGCCTGCTTCCTTTCCACTTCCTTCCCTTCCTCCATGAGCACTCTGCTCTACTGGAGCGGAGAAAGCGGAAGAACCAGTGTGGGTGCTGTTCAGGCCCTTTAGCTGACTCCTCTGAAGGGGAACCTGACATTTGTCCAGCATAAGATATGTGCCCAGCGTAAGAAAGGACTTCAAAGAGTTCACGGTGCAAACAGTTTTTAAATTTAAATTTCTGCCTACAAGAGGTCTTCAAGAATTTAAAGGAGATGAATGCATTTGGCCTAGGGGTTAAGATGCCGCTTGCAATGTCCACATCCCACAGCCATCTGGGTTACAGTCCCAGCTCCACTCTGATCTCAGCTCCCTGCAAATGTGCACCCGGTGAGGCAGCTGGTGATGGCTCGTATACTTCGGTCCTTGCCATCCGTGTCAGAGATCTGGATTGAATTCTTTGCTCCAGTCCTGGGTGTGGTAGCTATTTGTGGAGGTGAACCAGCAAATGGAAGATGTCTCTCTCTCTCCCCCTTTTTCAAGTAAATCAAATATAAATACAGATAAATAAATTTGAAAGGGAGAGAGAGAGAGAGAAACAGAGAGATCTTCCAACTGCTGGTTCACTCCCCAGAAACCTGCCACAAGGACAGGACCAGGCAGAAGCCAGGAGCCAGGAACTCCATCATCTGGACCTCCCGTGGGGGTGGCAGGGCCCTAAGTCCTTGAGCCATCTCCTGCTATCACACAGGGTGCACATTAGCAAGAATCCATAGTAGAAAGCAGAGCTGGGACTCAACCCCAGGCACCGTGCTGAGGGGATGAGGCTGCCTTGTGGTGTTTTCACTGTGTGCCAAATGCCTGTCCCTCAAAGAAATTAAAAGAAACGAAAATGTGTTTAAAGGTAAGGATAAACATGTATTATGTGAACAATCAAGCCTGCGAGGTGCATCCCATGCGTTCTGGGTCCTGTAAGCAGGGGGCTCTTACTGTTCCTGTTCTGTAGGGAGAAGCTGAGCACCAGGCAGGCTGAGATGGAGCAAGCGCTGGTAACTGGCACACACGGGACTCAAACCTGCGACTCCGCAGTCCCAGTGAACGCGGCACCATGCTTTTCCCTTGTCTGTTGCCTGCCTGTTGGAGGCTTTGCTGTAGTTAGCCTGAGAGATTCCGGGCTCCAAACGGCAGCTCACATGGATTTGCCTTTCTGAGTAGCAGTCCCTTATGCCGTTGGGACAGAACTGTGGCGCCTTCCAAGGACTTTCTATGCCTCCCCAGTGAATGCCCCAGGGGGCGTTCTGTGTCTGCGGTCTCTCTCCTTGATGGTGCCTGTTGGGGAGGTGTCTCCCCTTTAACGAAAGCCAGCTCCTTTCTCCTCGTCCGCATCCCTTCCCACCAACCTTCTGCACGCAGGCTCCTGAACACCGGGGGAGCAGCAGGAGGGGCGAGCAGAACTGGTTGTGCCATGCATTTCTCTGTCTTTGCTTCGCATCACAGGTGGATTTCCAAGGCAGGCTCTACTGCCTTCTAGTTGTGCAATGCCCTTGCCGTGTGATCAGAAGCAAACTGTCCCATCTCCCTGAATCCCAGCTTCCCTTGGCTGAGGACGGGGCACGATGACAGGTCTTGCGCCACAGAATGGTGAGGATTGAATAGAACAATTCCTGCAAGCTGTCTGTCACAGGGAGTGTTTCACCCCTGGGCAGTTGCTGAGACACGTTAGCTCTGAGGATGAGGTTGGTGGCGAACGAGGGCAGAAGTGGAGGTGGCCGGCCCGGGAAGTGTCCGGGTGCTCTTTCATCCCTGCTGCAGTGTAATTTTGCAAGGGAAACGATCCTCTCGGGAAGGCAGTCCTTGAATTGTACAGGCGCTGAGGTCTGAAAGGTGACCTCGTTCCTCTTCTGGAATCAGTTAGATTGCACGCTGCCGTGCCCGGGGCCGCATTAAAGACCTGGCTGTTGCCTGGAGGTGCCACCTGCACCGCGGGTCAGCCGAGGTCACAGCCCTTTCTCCAGAGCTCTTATGAAGGGGATGAAGAAACTCGATCAGGCAGGAGGGACTCTAGGGACCTGAGGCTCTGCTCCTTGTGCACTTTTTATGTGCTGCCCCTCACTGTCCATGCCAGTGCTCAGGACAGGGAGCTGGATAGGGTCATGGAGGCAGGGAGGGGGGACCGCATGTCCTCAAGGGCAGCCAAGGTGAACAGCCCTGCACTGTGCCCGGGGCCAGCAGGGTGTCCTCTCCATGCACTTGGACGCCCAGCTCACGGCACGGTGCTTGCAACCTCTCCTAAGGGCAGAGATGCTCACTGTCTTTGTCACGCAAGCATTAGAAGGCTCGAATCACAATGCTAATGTTAGGAAAGGGTGGACATTCACAGGGCATTTCTTTTCAAGTCCATCCCTGCTCTGTAGGTGAGAGTGAGGCCCAGTGAAGTCCACCGGTGTAGGTCAGACAGCCAGAGTCTGTGAAGCTAAAATTGAGACCCGCTTCCTGTTTCCTCACCCCCTGAAGGTCCTTGGGGCAGAAGCCCCAGTCAGGATTTCTTGCCCATGGCTGCCAGCGAGGGCCCTTCCAACAGCACAGTCGCCCAAGCTTACATTCCTTGTGGAATCTTCTAGAACATCTCAGTGGCCTCTGGATAAGGGTTCTGGGACTTTGTGAAGGTTTCTTAAGTGAGGCCGCAGGGTATTTCTTTGTTTTCCTGCAAATAGAATCAAATTGACAGGATCAGAACTATCTGCCATGGAAATGGAAGATTCTGGAAGCCTCATTGTGTGTTAGAAAGACAGTGCGGCCGGCTGGGGAGCCCTGAACTCCAGGAACCTGTGGCGGGTCTCTCCCCTCCCCTCCCCTCCCCTCCCCTCCCCTCCCCTCCCCTCCCCTCCCCTCCCCTCCCCTCCTCTCCCCTCCCCTCCTCTCCCCTTCCCTTCCTCCCCTCCCCTCCCCTCCCCTCCCTTCCCTCCCTTCCCCTCCTCTCTCCTCCCTTGACTTCCCTCCCTTCTCCCAGGCTCAGTTTGCTCACTTCTCATGGGAGGCGCCTCCAGGCTTCTGTACTAGGGAAGTATATCAGCTTTTTTTTTTTTGGACAGGCAGAGTGGACAGTGAGAGAAAAAGAGACAGAGAGAAAGGTCTTCCTTTTCCGTTGGTTCACCCCGCAATGGCCGTTTGCATTGCGGGTGTGACTGGGTTCTTCTCTGAGTCTTCACCAGTTCACTCTAGGCTCCTAGAAGTGTCATTATACCACACAGCAAGGCTGGAGCAGGTCTGCCATGGGGAGACCATCCTGGTACCCTTGGTCTGTCTCTCCTAGAGAAAATCTTACCTGGCCAAGTACTCCATTATAAAGAGACCCAGTAAAGAAAATGTGCAACTGATGCAACATAGTTCACTAGAAAGCAAGCCAGGCGCTGTGGGACCCGTGCCTGGACATTTTCTCTGTGTTTTTCGGTGTTCCACGGGTGCCTGCGGCATTTTTCCTTCCTCGCCTTTCAGTAATAGCGGCATTTTGTAAGGCCTGCTGGAAATCGTATTTAACAGCATGAGAACTGTTTCTATTTGGCTCAAGCAAGTCCCAAATGGATGCTTCAGATGAAGTATTTAGCCTCATCCCACACCAGAGAGCCTGGGTGCAATTCTTGGCTCTGGTGCCTAACCCCAGCTTCCTCCTAATGCAGACCCCAGGAAGCGGTGATGTTGGCTCAAGTAACTGAGGTCCTGGTGCCCTTCTGGGAGACCTGGATTGAATTTCAACTTCAGCCTGGCCTGGCTAAAGTTGAATTTGGGACATAAACCCTCAAGTGGGATCTCTCTCTCTCTCTCTCTCTCTCTCTCTGTCTTTCCCAAATAAAAAACAAACTTGAAAAGTAGATGTCAGTAACTTGCAAAAATTAAGACTTTCCCATAAAAATGAGGTAAAACAACAGTACACTATTATTTGTCACATCTGGTTTAAAATACACAATAAGAGAGTACTAGTTAGTATTTATTTGATTTATAATTTCATTGACTATTGTTTCAATTAATTCAATAGTAATTATTTCAACTAATTTGTCATAAGTTGTTTTGGTAAGTAAGGAAGCTGTCTTTTGGTTCTCATTTTTACATTTCTTTGAATGTTAATACAGTCACTGGCTTGATCATGCTTATTGAATAGCCATCACTTGCTACTGAGTATTTCTTCATTTATTTTTGGACAATTTGTATTTCTTCTTTTGAGAGATGTCTGTGCAGGTCCTCTGCAGGTTTCTTAAATGATTATTTGCTGTTGTCGAGTTTTCTGAGTCCCGTATATCTTCTGCATGTTAGTCATCTGTCAGATAAGTGGCTAACAAATATTTTCTCCCATTCTGTTGGCTGTCTCTTTACTCTATTGATGGTTTCCTTTGCTATGTAGGAACCTTTTAGTTTGATATAATAATATATTATCATATATGATATAATATAATAATATAAATAATAGTTATAATAATAGTATAATATATATAATATAATATATAATCCATCATTTTGGTTTTTGTTGCTTTTTGCGTCAGAATTAGAGCAGCTGAGGCTAGAACCAGCATGCCAATACGGGATGCCTGCATCGCATGCAACAGCTTAACCAGTGCACAGCAATACCGGCCCATATACACGTACTGTTACTAAAAAAAATCCTGTAAATGTTTTAAAAACAAATAAATAAGTAAGCATGTCAAATGTTTAAGAAGAGCCATTCTCTGAAGAACCTCACTCTGTATCACAATACCTGAAAAGGAAGCTTCTTCCATGTACAAATTCAGTATCTACCAGAAACCATTTTTAGCTTTCCAAAATATCTGTACGTTCTTAAAGATATTGAAAGATGTCGTGGGTAAGCCAAGTAAACATCATCTTTTTACACTCTCTGAGGTCATAGTGACTCCTAAGAGTTTTAGTGTATCTGGGTAGTCTGACAGCTTATCTGGGTCTCAGTAATGCCTGTCATAGCAAACATGGATTAGAAACAAAACAATGAGGCAAACTCTGACCAGATTGGATAACAATGAGACTCTAACGTAATTTTTCAATCTGTTAGAAAAATATCTCTTGCCCTTTGTGTATTTTTTGATTCTCTCTTGTTATTTTTGGATTGTAATTTTGAAAAATTAAAAAACTTAAATATGATTAAATGGAACTCCTGAATATTGTATAAGAAAACAGTGTAAGGTCATGGAGTTTATTGAGTACAAATAATTCATCAAAGTAAACTTGCTGCTAAGCCTCACCGTGCTCAGTCGATCATACAAATTATTATTTTGTTTTCTATTACTTGTATCTTCCTCCTGCTTCTTCTTCATTTTGCTTGGGAATGTTCTCTCTCTTGCTGCTTTTGTTATCAGTATTTTTTTAACTACCATAATTCTCCCTTATCATGATGATTTTAATTATCAGTCATCCATCATTAGGATATACTGAGTTGACATTTTGAAGTTGCTGCAAGTTTTTTTTCTTAAAGTTTACAGTAATGCCTTCCAATAGGTATTTTCTCCTCATTTTGTTCGAATTTCAGCATAGTTATTAAATATGCCAGCAATAATCTAAAATTGAAGATACACAAAAGTGATTCCAGGCACAATAAAATGAAATTGCACTGAAATACCCAAATGCAAACCAAATTATTCCAATATCAGATGCATTGATTTTGGGGTGACAATGCATGGTATTTTGCCACAGGAGCGTGTTTTATCAGGTATTTTCTCTGTGTGGGTGGCACTTTTGAGTGTTCTTTCATAGAATAGATAAATGCTCTTTTTTTAAAAAGATTTATTTGTTTATTTCACAGAGTTACACAAAGAAAGGAAGAGAGAGAGGGGGAGGGAGGGGAGAGAGAGGGAAAAAAGAGAGAGAGAGAGGGAGAGAGAGAGAGAGAGAGAATCTTCTATCTGCTGGTCTACTCCCCAGATGGCTGCAATGGCCAGCACTGGGTCAAGCCAAAGCCAGGAGCCAGGAGCTTCATCTGGATCTCTTGTGAGTGACAGGGGCCCATGCACTTTGACTGTCTTCAGTTGCTTTCCCAGGTGCACAATCAAGGAACTGGATTGGAAGTGGAGCAGCCAGGACTCCAACTGGCATTCATAAGGGATGCTAGTGTAGCAGGGAGCACAGCTCTAACCTACAATGCCAGCTTCCTTACACTCTTTTAAAATTTTATTTTATTTAAGGTAAGTAAATTTCTTGCAATTCATATATACAGATTTAGGAGCAAAGTGATACTTCCCACCCTATCTCCCCTCCCTCCCACCCATGCTCCCACCCTTCCTCCTCCTTCTTGCCATATTCTCTCTCTTAATTTTTACAATGATCTACTTTCAGTTTACTTAATACTTGCAAGATTAACCCCACATTAAGTAAAGAGTTCAGCAAATATTAAGAAGTAAACACCATTCCTCAACAGTAGAGACAAGGGCTATAAATAATCATTGAGTCTCAATATGTCAATTTCATCCCTATACATTACATTTTTGGTACTTTGTTAGTTATCACAGATCAGGGAAAGGATATGATATTTGTCTTTTGGGGACTGGCTTATTTCACTAAGTATAATGGTTTCCAGTTGCATCCATTTTATTGCAAAAGACAGGATTTCATTCTTGTCTACTGTTGAGTAGTATTTTATTCTCTCTCTCTCTCTCTCTCTCTCTCTGTGTGTGTGTGTGTGTGTGTGTGTGTGTGTACATTTGGGGATGATTCCGTATCTTACATATTGTGAATTGAGGTGCACTACACATAGAAGTCAGATAACTCTTTCATATGCTGATTTCATTTCCCATGAGTAAATTCTCAGGAGAGGGATTGTTGGGTCATATGGTATATCTATTTTCAGCTTTCTAAGGTATCTCCATACTGTCTTCCACAATAGCTGTACTAGTTTACATTTCAACTAACAGTGGATTAGGGTACCTTTCCCCCTATATCCTTGCCAGCATTTATTGTTTGTTGATTTCTGTATGAGAACCTTTCTAACTGATTTTGATTTGCATTTCCCTGATGAGTGGTGATCCTGAGTATTTTTTACGTGTTTCTTGGCCATTTCAATTTTCTCTTTTAAAAATGCTTGTTCAAGTCCTTCGCCCATTTCTTAACTGGGTTATTTTGATGTTGATGTTCTTGAGCTCTTTATAGATTCTGGATACTAATCCTTTATCAGTTGCATAGTTTGCAAATAATTTCTCCCTTTCTGTTGGTTGCCTCTTCACTTGCTGAATGTTTCTTTTGCTATGCAGAAGCTTCTCAGCATGATGTAATCCCATAATCTCATTTGTCTATTTTGGCTTTGATTGCCTGTGCTTCTGGGGTCTTTTCCAAGAAGTCTCTGCCTATGTCTTGAAGACTTTCTCCAATGTTTGCTCTAGTAATTTGATAGTATCAGGACATAGATTTAGATCTTGGATCCATTTTGAGTTGAGTTTTCCATAAGGTGTAAGGTATGGGTCTTGTTTCATACTTCTGCATGTGTAGATCCAGTTTTCCCAGCACCATTTGTTGAAGAGACTGTCCTTTCTCTAGGGATTGATTTTAGCTCCTTTGTCAAAGATAAGTTGGTTGTAGATGCATGGATTGATTTCTGGGGTTTCTATTCTGCACCATTGAACTACATGTCTATTTTTACACCAACACCAGACTGTTTTGATTATAACTGCCCTGTAGTAAGTCTTGAAATCTGGCATTGTGATGCCTCCAGTTTTGTTGTTTCAGATTGCTTTAACTATTTAAGGTAGCTTGCATTTACCCATGAATTATAGCATCTTTTTTTCTGAATCTGAGAAGAGTATCATTGATTGGGATTGCATTTAATCTGTAAATTGCTTTTGGTAGTATGGACAGTTTGGTGCTATTAATTCTTACAATCCATGATAATGGGAGATTTTTTCATTTCTTTGTGTCTTCTTCTATTTCTTTCATGTTCATCATAGAGATCTTTCAGCTCCTTGGTTTTATTTATTCCAAGGTATTTAAATTTTTGTAGCTATTATGAATGGAACTGATCTTAGAAGTTCTGTCTCAGCCATGACATTGTCTATGTATACAAAGGCTATTGATTTTTATATCCAGCCACTTTATCAAACTCTTTTTATGAGTTCCAATAGTGTCTTCATGGAGTCTTTTGGTTCCCCATTTATTATTATCTGTAAATAGGGATAATTTGACTCCCTCGTTTTCAATATGTATCCCTTTGATTTCTTTTTCTCACCTAATGGCCTGGCTAAAACTTTCAGGACAATATTGAATAAGCAATGATGAAAGTAGGCATCCTTGCCTAGTTCTGTATCTCACTGGAAATGTTTCCAACTTTTCCCCAGTAAATAAGATGTTGGCTGTGGGTTTGTCCTAAATTGCTTTGGTTGTTCTGAGTAATATACCTTCTACACCAAATTTGCTTGAAGTTTTTATCATGAAAGGACGTTGTATTTTATCAAATGCTTTCTCTACATTGATTAAGATAATCATATGTTTTTTATTCTTCGAATTGTTAATATGATGCATCACATTTATTGATCGCTTATGTTGAGCCATCCCCGCACACTAGGGGTAAGTTTCACTTGGTCTGGGTGAATGATCTTTCTGATATGTTGTTGGATTCGATTAGCTCGTATTTTGTTGGGGATTTTCACATGTATGTTCATCATTGATATTGGTCTAAAGTTCTCTTTCTTCGTTGCATCTCTTCTTGGTTTTGGAATTAGGTGAATGCTCATTTCATTGAAGGAGTTTGGGGGAATTCCCTCCTTTCAATTGTTTCGAATCTTTAAAAGTCTCAAAGAATTCAGCAGTGAAGGGGCCAGCACTGTGGCTTAGTGGGTAAAGTCATCATCTACAGCATCTCCATATGGGCACTGGTTCGAGTCCTGGATGCTCCACTTCTAATCTAGCTCCCTGCTAATGCACCTGGGAAAGCAGCAGGTGATGGCCCAAATATTTGGGCCCCTGCACCCATGTGGAGACCCAAATGAAGCTCTGGCTCCTTGATTTTGTTTTCACATTGGCCTACCCCCATCATTGTGGCCATCTGGGGAGTGAACCAGCAGATAGAACATTCTCTCTCTCTCTCTCTCTCTCTCTCTCTCTCTCTCTCTCTCTCTCCAACTCTGCTTTTCAAATAAATCAATAAAATCTTTAAAAAATGAATTCAGCAGTGAAGCCATCCAGTCATGGGCTCTTCTTTTTTGGGAAAATCTTGATTATTGATTCAATCTCTGTCTTATTTGTTGATCTATTTAAGTCTCCCTAGACTCTTAGGTAAGACATATCAAATACCTAATGAAATCTAAATAATTCCATGAAGAATACATGAATTTCCACGTAGATCACTCATGACTTGTGAGATAGCATATGGTTATGCCCTGTAACAGGGAATTATGAGAAATTTTACTTCATGTGATATTCATCAAAAATAAACTATTTTTATTGGCTCTCTGAATCCACTGGTTCTGCATTCACAAATTCAAATGCACATTGAAAATATTTGAGAAAAAATTACATTGGTACTGAGCATGTATAGACTTTTTCATATTGTTACTCCATAAATAATACAGCATAACAGCTATTTACACACCATTTGCATTGTAGTAGATATTATAAATTATCAAGAGATGATGCAAAGGATACAGGAGGATATATGCATGTGAAATACACACAAAAGAGACTTGAACATCTGTGGCTTTTGCTACCCATTGGGGATCCTGATGTAATCCGGTATTGTTGAGAACTGAATCCTGTGTTTACAGATCTACTGATAGGAAATTTGGCTGTATACATACAAAGCTTTGTTTGTCCATATCCCACCTATACTTAGCTCTGGAATCCTTAAGACATTGTCACAGCATGATGGTAGCACATCCTCCTGCCCCACCCTCTTTGGGCCAATACATTGAGAGAATTAGCAACAGCAGGTGGGAGTATTCCTGTAGACAGCTTCCCACACTGCAAAAACTAAATTTTTCCCCATCATTTTAGTTCAGCTTCAACAGTTGTATATACTTATGTTTAAGATATCTCTCTTAGGTGGCAGCCTAGTGTGTAAAACTTCCAGCTACAATGCTGGCATTCCATATAGGCTCAGGTTGAGTCCTGGCTGCTCCACTTCTTTTTTTTTTTAAGATTTATTTATTTTATCTGAAAGTCATAATTACACACAGAAAGAAGGAGAGGCAGAGCGAGAGCGAGAGCGAGAGAGAGAGAGAGAGAGAGAGTCTTCCATCTGCTGGTTCACTCCCCAACGGGCTGCAATGGCCAGAGCTTCACTGATTTGAAGTCAGGAGCCGGGAGCTTCTTCTGGGTCTCCCATGTATCTTCAAGGGGCCAAGCACTTGGGCCATCTTCCACTGCTTTCCCAGGCCATAGCAGAGAGCTGGATCAGAAGAGGAGCAGCTGGGACTTGAATGGGCATCCTTATAGGATGCTGGCACCACAGATGGTGACCTCACCCACTACACCACAGCACCAGTCCCTGCTCCATTTCTGATTCAACTCCCTGCTAGTGGCCTGGGAAGGCAGTGGAAGATGGCCCAAGTGCTTGGGCCCCTGAACACACTTGGGAGACCCAGAAGAAGCTCCTGGCTTCTGGCTTTGGCCTGGCCCAGTGCTGGCTGTTGTGGCCATCTAGGGAGGGAACCAGCAGATGGAAGATTCTCTCTCTCTCTCTCCCCCCCCCTCTGCGAAACTCTTTCAAATAAATAAATATCAAAAGAAAAAGGTATCTCACTTAAATGTACATTTGTTGGGTGCTTTATTCCTTTTTACCTTTTTTTTTTTATTAAAATATCCATCCATCAGACAAGGTGCATGTTGCTTGTCTCTCTTGTTTGATGTTCCCTTTAATTGCCTTTGCTGTCTATTTTGGACACATCTTACACATTGGTGTGTATTCTCATTCTTTATATACCTCAGCTCTTGCAATCAACAGTATTCTTGCTTTACTTAGAAAAATATGGAATTGGGTTCACTTGTTCGTTTCATTGGCCATCAGTCGTTTCTGCATCTCTGACTGTCCTTCCATCTGGGAATATCTCTCTTCTCTCCCAGTTATTCTCTGTAGACTTTCTCATAATGTAGCTCTGCTGATGGGAAATTATTTCAGTTTTTACTTTGCTCACAGCTTATTTGCTTATTTGTGAATTCTTGAGGGATGTGTTCAGTGGAGATACATAAAACTGGCAGTTAGTGTTTCTTCAGCCCGTTAAATTTGTCTTTATCTTCCCACTGTTTCCGCGTTCCATTAAGATAGTTGAGAAGTAGGCTGTCCATCTGATTATTGAGGCTGTGAAGGCAATCTGTCTTTGTGTTTTCTCTTCTGTTTGCTGCCTAGGTTTACATCTCTTTTTATTTCTCCTGCTTCAGCTCTGTTGTGCTTCTCTGAATTCATTACTTGAGTCTATGAATTTCATTACATCTGAAAACTTCTCAACAATTAGTCCTCAAGCAATTCTTCCTATTCATTCTTTGCTTCCTCTGACTCATCAAATGCATTTAGAACTTTGTACATTTTCAGTTTTTGACTTTGTCTTATTTATTGTTCATCTTTTGATTTTGTTTAATATTTTTTACTAACACATAGTGATTATACATATATATAAAGCATGGTGTGGTATTTTAAGGTATGAACAATGTGTCCCAATCACTTCAGGATAATTGGCCTATCTATCATCAGATATTTATGATTGTCATGTGTTGGAAACATTAAAATCTTCTCTACTAGCTATTTTAAAGTATACAATTAATTGTGGTCAACCATAACTATTCTGCTGTGCTACAGAGTATCAAAAGTTATTTCTCTTGTCCAACTATACCCCTGTACCTGTTAGCCATCCTCTTCCCATCTCTCCTTCTCCCTCATCTTTCTCCAGCTCTGGGAACCACCATTCTATTTTCTGCCTCTATAGGATCAAATTTTAGCTTCAATATATAAGTGAGAATATACAATATTTGTGTTTCTGTACCTAACTTGTTTCATTTGTCATAATTTTGAATTCCTGCTACTGTAAGTGACAGAACTTAATTTTTATGGCTGAATAATATTGCATTGTGTACATATATTTCCACTGTATACACACACATTCCTTACCCATCAGTCAATAAACACCTAGGTTGGTTCAATACCTTGGTTCTTGTGAATAGTGCTAGGATGAACATGAGAGTGCAGATGTCTCTGCAACTATTGATTGAATTCCCTTTGGAGCCCATGGTGGAATCACAGGGTCATACGGTAATTATATTTCTAGTTTTTTGAGGTGCTGCTTTCCACAATGGTTGTACAAATCTGCATCCCCATGGTCAGTACACAGGAGCTTCCCTTTCCCCACATCCGCATCAACATTTGTTGTTCTTATGTCCTTTTGGTAAGAGCCAACCTCACAGAGGTGGGATGAGATCTCATTTCCCTGGTGATTAGTGATGCTGTCCAACTGTTTGTCTTATTTTGAGAGATGCCTAATTCAGTTCCTTTGTCCATTTTTAAACCATCATTCTTTGTCTTTTGGTACTATATTCTGGATAGTTTCTTTGAGCTCTCTCCCAGTTCACTTACTCTCTTTTCATCAGTGCCTAATATACTCTTAAAACTATTTATTGTACTTTTCAACTCTAGAATTTACCCTTTGCTCTCTTTAAAAAAGTTCCTATGTCAGCTTTCATGCTTTCTGATTGTCTAGAAAAAGGTTCACTCTTGTCTTGGATGGATCTCCTTGACGATGATAAATGCAGTTATGTGACAGGATGCGTCCAACAGCTCTAACACCTGGCATGCAGGTAACATCTGGAACGCAGGTAGGTCTGCTCTATTGCCATGTTCCTCTACACGTCTCACTGATGCACTGTCTTCTTGAATTCCTGCTGATTTTTGGTTTTATGCTGGATGTTGCATCTGTAATACCACCTTTAGAAATGACTTGAGATCTAGAGTGATGGAGAGAACATTTATGTGCTTTTGCCAGCTGCTGTGGGTCACTTAAAGGGTGGACTATTTGCCAACATGATAGATGAGAACAAGGAAGCCTCCTGGAAATTGCTGCATTTTATATTTTTTTAAATAAGAAAAATGTAAATCTTTCATGCCCATTAAAAATTGGAGAAAACGCAGATAATAATGGCACAGTTAATCAATCAATGGTCCTACCATTCTATAATAGCCATTGAATATTTTTAAAAAGGCTTTAATGAGCATTGTACTTAATTGACAACAATTGCAAT
The DNA here is from genome assembly GCA_949820135.1 of Sylvilagus floridanus. NCBI lineage: Eukaryota > Metazoa > Chordata > Mammalia > Lagomorpha > Leporidae > Sylvilagus > Sylvilagus floridanus. Next base: position 89,237,566 of record OX463239.1, on the reverse strand, counting down.
AATAAATTGATAGTTATAGTACTAGTTAGCACCATAAGCAAATTCTGCTCTAGCATTGCTTTCGCTATGCAAAACTGTCCCTCAATTAAGAGAAGTAAGAAATATACCAATGTGTCTGTAAAGTGCTCCATTTCTTTCCATTGGCAAAGTTATCTATATGTTATATGTATGGGTGCGTCTGTGCACATACACACAATATCTTGATTTTTTTCTTATACTATTTTTTTTTAGTTTTAGACAGGCAGAATGGACAGTGAGAGAGAGAGACAGAGAGAAAGGTCTTCCTTTGCCATTGGTTCACCCTTCAGTGGCCTCTGCGGCCGGCGCACTGCGCTGATCCAATGGCAGGAGCCAGGTGCTTCTCCTGGTCTCCCATGGGGTACAGGGCCCAAGGACTTGGGCCATCCTCCACTGCACTCCCAGGCCACAGCAGAGAGCTGGCCTGGAAGAGGGGCAACCGGGACAGAATCCGGCGCCCCGACCGGGACTGGAACCTGGTGTGCCGGTGCTGCAAGGCAGAGGATTAGCCTGTTGAGCCTCGGCACCGGCCTCTTATACTTTTTAACATCACTTACTGGTCCTAGTGGAGCTGCAAGAGCTTGCCAGATGAACGGGCCTCAGAGTAGAAGCCATGGCCCCGGCCTTGGCACAGCAACCACAGACTTCAGTGGAGTTGCAAAACAGACTTGTGAGACTCGTGCATAATTGTCTTTAAGGCCAAGACTTTCCATTGCACAACGTGAGTCCTCGGTTTTGTTTGGTTACTTTGATTTTGAGAGAAAGAGGCTCTGTGGAGGGTAAACAGGCCAGGAACTCTAAAGGAGGAAGGCGTACATTTTCTATCCAAAGCAATGGCTTGCAAAGAGAATTCACGCTGCTGTAAGAGTTACTTCTCACCCAGAAGGAAATGAAAACAGAAAGCTCTGATGGTAGGAAGGCATGGCGCCTCACACAGGAGTTGACGAAGAAACTCAGAAGTTTGTAGAGAGAACCTGAGAGCAGAGGTGGTTTGTGCCTTGCTTCTTGGGGTGACATCTGTGAACCTCTAACAGGGACCGAGCCTCCTTCATAAAACAAAGGGGCAGAGTAGAAATGACTCTCTGCTGTGCTCAGGGCAATGGAGCAGAGGTACCTCCAGGTCCTGTCACCGAGGACAGAATCATTGTAGCCGTGGAGAATGGCTCAGGGCAAGGAGACACTGTGTATGCAGCTGGCTGGCAGAGGTCATCAAGGAGCCGTGCACTTCAAGAGTGAATCTTGTAGACAAATGGACCAGTGGAACAGTATAAAGCTCAGAGAGAGTCCTACAAAAATAGACAACCCATCTTTGACACGGGAACAAAAGTAACTCAATGGGAAAAATAAAACATTTTTTGACAAATGGTGATGAAACAACTGGAGACCAACAAAAGAAAAAAATATGATTTTAGATACACACGATACACCCTTCACAGAAATTAATTCAAGATAGATCACAGGGACAGGGATTGTAGCACAGCGTGCTAAGCCACCACATGGGATGCTTGTGTTCCATATTAGGATCCCCAGTCAACGCCCAGTTACTCCACACTCCTGACCGAGCTTCCTTTTTTTTAAAATTTTTATTTATTTATTTATTTTTGACAGGCAGAGTGGACAGTGAGAGAGACAGAGAGAAAGGTCTTCCTTTGCCGTTGGTTCACCCTCCAATGGCCGCCGTGGCCGGTGTGCTGCGGCTGGCGCACCGCGCTGATCCAATGGCAGGAGCCAGGTGCTTCTCCTGGTCTCCCATGGGGTGCAGGGCCCAAGGACTTGGGCCATCCTCCACTGCACTCCCAGGCCACAGCAGAGAGCTGGCCTGGAAGAGGGGCAACCGGGACAGAATCTGGCGCCCCGACCCGGACTAGAACCCGGTGTGCCGGCGCCGCAAGGCGGAGGATTAGCCTGTTGAGCTGTGGCTCCGGTCTCTGAGTTTTCTTTTAATAATGCCCCTGGGAGGCAGTGGATGGTGGTCCAAGTACTTGGATTCCTGCCACCCTTGTGGGAGACTCAGATGGAGTTCCTGGCTTCTGGCTTTGGCGTGGGCGGTCCTGGCTGTTGCTGGCATTTAGATGGAGAGTGAGCTAAAGGATGAAAGAGCTCTCTCTCTCTCTCTCTCTCTCTCTCTCTCTCTCTGTCATTCTGAACTTTAAACAACAGATACCAGAATTTAATGTAAAAAAGGAAACTACAAAACTGCTGCAAGATCACGTAGAAGGGTAGGTAACCTGATTTCAGCCTGACCCAGCCCCAGACATTGTGGTCGTTTAGGGAATGAACCATCAGGTGGAAGACCTCTCGCTCTCTGTCTCTCTCTCTCTGTGTAACTCTGCCTTTCAAATAAACAAATCTTTCAAAAAATTTTCTTCTCCTTCCCACCCTCAATCCCCAACTTTGACTATGCTCAGGGAGAGAGAAAGACTAGAGAGGAGCTGACTTCTGGACTTTTCAGATGACCAAATGGTTACCCAAGAGACGTCATTTCCAGCTGGAGACGACTGGGTGAGTGGCACGATCTCTCCTGGGATCAGCAACATCGAGGACTTGAAAGCTGCCATCGCTGAGTAGAATTCAATCACGAGGGTGAAACAAAGGGCATTGTACACCTGGGTTTTGTCATTCTGCATGTCCAAACCTACACAATGTGCTTTAATAAGTTACGTGTAGAAGTCTGATGCTCTTCACCTTCAACAGAAATTCTGAACAAATGCACAGGGCCTGTCCCCGTCCTGGTGATACAGAACACCCCAAGTCGGGCTGGAGGAGTTGCTACAGAGCCGTCAACCCCGTCCCCTTGCTCAGTGTGCAGAAAAGCAAACACTGACTCTGGGTGGATGGGTGGAAAAGAGGAGGTGTCTACTGCAAAGCACAGAGCAAAGAGCCAGGCAGCTGTCACTTGATTCCTGGGCTCACCAAAGAGTTAGGGGTGAAGATTCTTTTTTTTACTGTAAGATTTATTTATTTATTTGAGAAGCATAGTTACATACAGAGAGAGGGAGAGACAAACAAGGAGGTCTTCCATCTGCTGCTCCACTCCCCACATCGCCAGAGCTGGGCTGATCCAAAGCCAGGAGCCAGCAGCCTCCTCCAAGTCTCCCAAGCATTGAGTCCATCTTCCACTGCTTTCCCAGGCCATTCCAGAGAGCTGGATGGGAAGAGGAGCAGCCGGGACTTGAACCAGCGCCCATATGTGGCTGCCAGTGCCGCAGGGGGAAGCTCTGCCTACTGCACCACAACGACAATCCCCAATCCCCAGGGGCGAAGGTTCTTACAAACTGACATTGAGGCTGTGAGGCGCATGCGTCACTAGTGTCCTTGTCTGTGGTTGGTTCACAGGGCTTGTGGCCCTTCTCTGATTGGTCAGCAGTATCCTGTCTTTGGGGAGTTTTGATAATGGCGCAGTGGACTCCAGGCAGCCTGGGTTCTATATGCTGGCAGTCCTTTTTGCTTGAATTCTGGGGTTCCTGGCAAAGAAACCCCTGGAGATAAGATTGAACATCAAGATGATATCTATAGGGAGGTCTGATGATTAGGGACCTTGTAATTACTGCCAGCTCCAACTCAGTGAGCTCATCTTAGTAAGTGATTGATTTGCAAACCTCAAAGCAGAGCACAGAAGCTTGATGCTCAGGCAGGGAGACTGGGAGATACGGGGAGACTCCGAGCTGCTGGCATCTAGGATCTGCCTTCAAGGCCCTGTGTCGGGCTTTGGCAACATCCCTTAGGAAGTTGCCTCTGACAGGTGAAACACAAAGACACAGCTCCCTCCTGGCGTCGTCCCCACCATGAGGGTGAATGCTCCTGTTCTCTCTGAGCCTCCTGCATCGCGCACTTCACAGGGAAGGCTGCCCAGTCCTACATGCCCAGCAAGCCTTGCTGCTTGAAGACAAAGCTGTCTCCTGAACTGTCAGCCTTGAGACAGGAAAGCTCAGGTGTGGAGCCGGAGATTGTCAGGCTCACCCTTCAGGGGCAACTAGGCAGAGACCGGCTGCGCGTGGCAGGCAACAGGGCAGTGAACTGAAACCTATTTCCTCTTGCACGGCCCAGGAGACAGGACGCTAACACACAAGGGGCAGGGTCTTCCTGCTTCTACACCACCCCCCCCGCCCCAAATGCACAAGAGACACAGCTTCCTCAACCAGCCTTTGGACAACAAAGAGATCTTCAGATTGGATCCCTCAGAGCTGGGGGGCCGGGGAGCAGGCAGGTGGGCTTACGTCATTGCAAAGCAGGCGCTGCTCTCGCGCGTGAGTTGCTCAGATAACTAAAAATTTAAACATGTAAGAACATTTCTTTTAATACTGGCAGATTGGCAAAGCGAAGAGAGAATTTGGAAAACCCTGAGAGGGCTTTGGAGGACAGTGCAAGGACTGCTCTCAGTAAGGCACTCACGGGGAGAGGAAAATACATCGGCAATCTCCGGGAGTCCGCTCTCCTGCTCTCCTCCCCATCCCAGGAAACCCACCCAGGCTGGTCGCAGTGCTGAGAACACAGCCAGTCAGCAGCTGCCATGGCTGCGCAGAGACAGAACTGAAAGCAAGAGCAGCTTCCCACTTGACTGAATCTTGTTCTAGAGCCTTGCTATGAGGCTACTTCAAAAAGTACCTCTCCACTCCAAGAAAATGGGATTCAATTAGGAATGCATTTGGGTTCAAAAACGTTGGAAATCCACGCATGCATGGGAAGCTGCGTAATATGAAATAACCATCCACTGATTTCCAAACATGTTTGCGTCAAAAGAAACATGAGATTTCTGAAAACTTCCTATTTCAGAAGAATTTTACATTTACAAAACAAAAAATGTGGAGTTGGGAAGAGTTTCCATGTACCCCACAACCAGCCCTCAGACCATTGTGAATCTCTTATACAAGTACAATGAAATAAACTTTAAATTCCATTTTCCACAAAAAACTTTTGAAGTATCCTTGTATAAGGTATGTGCTGGGGGGGAGGTGGGCATTGAAGTGAGAAGGTGACGTAAATGATATGGCTTGTTGGACAACTGTAATGCTAAGGAAAACTATAAACCTACAGCTGAGAGCTACATACAGTTTAAGAAAAGTTATGACAGAGAGAAGGGAAGAGAGAGATGCAATGGAGACATAGACCTCAAGCAGTTCATCACCAAACAGAAAATATTGGCAAAACATACTTTAAAATGTAAAGGTAGAGTAGGAGTAGGCAGAGAAAGGAGGTGCAGTTGTGATTTAGAACTACAATGGGATCAGCAGTAAAAACAATCCCATCTAAATGCTCAGAAGGGGAAGTTAAAAAAAACAGAGGGAGTTCTCTGGGCTGATATTTGAGGCCAAGTCCAGGTTGATAGGGAAAAAAATAGTTGGCTATAATGAAAAGAGAATTGTGCAGAAAAAAAAAAATGGAACACAAAGTTGGTGAACAAGCAGATGTCCAGTTTGCACAGACGTGAAACCGTGACAGAGTCCAAAGAAATCGATCAAGCACAAAAGTTTTTGTCAGAGGCAAGCCAAGAGGAATCGCAGACCCAGGACGGTAAGAAAGGTCCACAAAAGAGGGAGGGGAGGGGTGGACAGAGGCCAAAGGCTGTGAACGCTGAGAGCTTTGCTTGACAAAAGTGGCTGATGAGAGAATACGTGGATTTTTTATTTTATATCTGATAAGGAGTTCTTAACCCATGGATGCAGTTCTTTCTAGGCGAGCTCTGTCAAAATGGTCCACATATGTGACCCAGAAAGACATGGGTGTGTTGTCTCCATTCAGAGACGATGTGAAGCGCCTGTACAGTGTGACCTGAACTGGACCGTGGTTGTAACTAAGACTTAGAAAGAGCTTGCAGATCAGTCATTCACTTTCATATCAGACTTTGTGTCGTCTCTGGGGTTGGACACAGGTGGGAATCACATGCTCTCTTGGTCATCAGGGTTGGCTTTAATGCAGATAGGACCCTGGACCTCAGGGCTCTCACCCTGAGCTTGACCCGAAGGACACTGGTTGTTCTCTTTTCTCATGGGAGTGGCCAAGAGCGTAAAGCATGAAAGATGTTCTTGGCCATAAGAAAGACATAGAAGGCTGTGCCGTTGCTGAAAACGCGACCTTTTCCATATACTCCACCAGAGAGCCCTTTCCTGACCCTCACCAGTGTTAAGTACCAGACTCTCAAAGACAATATCCACACCTGGTCATCCTACCCTGTAGGAGCCGCAGTGGACAATGATCATAACCAACTCATCATTCAACTCCACTTGACTTGCACACAACTGGGATCCAAGGCTCTTGGTTGGTGCCCAAGCTGAACTGTGTTTTGGAGGGAACTATCACTTTCTAAGAAAAGCAAAGCCCTGGAGAAACTTGGCACCTGTCTTTCGAATCTCGGCAGAGAACACTGGTGATTATTTTCTAGCTCCCTTTCTACTCATTCCCATGTGAGCTGAGAACTTCTCCCTCCATATGGACTGGGCTATCCAGGTCCCCTGCATTGGCTTCTGGTGAGATCAAACAATGGGGTCATGAGCAAAGCCAGAGTATTCCTTCCCACTAGTTCCAAACACAGGCACAGAGACACTGAGAGTGGCTGTAATCTGAAGGATACAGGGCTGCTCCTACCAAGACCTTTTTCCCTTAGTTCTGGTCTTAGCAAACTTTTTGATGACATCATGGAAACCCCAACTTAATCCTTTTAGTTCAGAAAAGTGTACTATTAACCTTGCATGACTGTAACAAAGTACCTGAGACAAGCTTCTTAAGAAAAATGAGGGTGTCACGAGTTAAGTAGGGTTTCATCTCCCCAGAACTCTTGCCACTCTTTAAACTAATGGATGATTGATTAAGGATGGGACTTAGCATGATGATGGCCTTTGAGAACTAGGGCTGACTGTGAGTCTTTGGATCACTGGGGATGTGCCCTTGGAGTGTGGGTCTTCTGAGAGGTTTGCGAGTTTCAGTTCAAGTTTAGCCTAGCTTCTCTCTCTTCTTCCTCAGAGAACTTCTCTCTCTTCTTCTTCAGAGCCTCAGAGAACGACCTTCCCAGGGGAGCCCCTCCAATGACCTAAGGAACTCCCATGGGCCCCACCTGCTCAAGGTTCTACCACCTCCCAATAGCGCCACCTTGGGGACAACTCTATAACGCCTGAGCCCTGGGGGACATCCAACACCCAAAGCAGAGCAGCAGATGGAAGCAGCTTTCTGCTCTTGTCAGTTGCTGACATGCCCGGCTGGCGCTCTCCCCACAATCTGCCATTATTGAAGTCCAGCCATCTGGTCCTGCCGCAGTCCTGACTCTACCTGCTCCTTCCCTTGTTGTCTTAGTAGGCTCAGGCTGCTATGGCAACAGAACTAGTGGAAGTTTACTTCTCACAGTTCCGAGGCAGGGAGGGCCAAGATGAAGGCGCTGGCCATTGTGGTGTCTGGTGGGGGCCTGCTTGGGGTTTGGGACCTCTCTGGGGTCCAATGGCACCAGTGACTTTCCTGAGTGTTCTGCATTCATGGCCTAATCACATCACAAAGGCTCTCTCTGCCCCCTAATAGCATCACAGTGGGGTTAGGACTTCAAGGTATGCATGTGGGGAGGACTTAGACATTCAGATGGTAACAGGGAAAGTAGTTGGGAATACCCTGCTCTCCTGGCATGCAATTGCTAGACTCACAAATGAATGTTGTTCAGAATTACTTGTAACCTGAAGTAGATACTGCCCTCTTTCTAACTCAATGGCTTGGGAAAGCAGAGAAAGATATGAAGAAAGAAGAACCATTGGAGAGTTGTTTAATCTTCTATGATCATCAGGCTTGAGATTTTTCTAAAAGCAGTAACCAGTCTGTCCTTTGATCATTTTATCCCTGGGATCGCTAAGAAGGTTATCAACAACATCAACAACAACAACAAAAATGAATAAATCGATTTAATCTCTTATTTTTGGTGCTTATTGTTTTTTAAGAGCACTTTTTAAGCAATTTTGAAGGAAAGAAACCCCTCCCACTGATTTAGGGATGGGATTTCTATGCATTTCAACCAGGTCTTGCATTGAAGCCCAGAGATTACTTGATGATAATTTTATAAGGTGTAGCAGAAATGGCAAGCGTTTGGTCGAGACATCATTCAGATATATCATATCTGCAGAGGCAGTATTTTGCTGTGGATTTTAAAAGCTTCATATCCTCATTACTTCTACCCCTAATTTCTTTTCTAGATGTTCTAGAAAATCTGATGAACATTTAATTTTGGCAAGCTATAATAGCTTACCTTTGTGGAGATATGAATTTCTAGTCTACCTTTCGTCACCTAATTTTATTTCATAGGCAGTGATTTTTGATGGCTGCCTATACTCTGCCAGGCACTACTGCTTCCTCCGTTAATCCCATTCCTGAGTATTTAGGTTTCTCCGATAACAGATGGTGATGGTTAATTTTGAGTCAAGTTGGCTGAGGTGAGGCGCCCAGGTATTTGGTCTGACATCATTCTGGATGTTTCTATGAGCATGTGGTTGGATTCGATTTTGAGTACCTAGAATATGAGTAGAGGAGATTGCCTCTAATGTGGAGGGGCTTCTTCCAATTGGTGGAAGGCTTGAATGGAGTAAACACACTGACTTCCGCTGAGCAAGAGGCAAGCCAGCATCAGAAGGACCTTGAACTTGAACCGCAGCATCAGGTCTTGTTTGGGTCTTCGCCCTGCTGAGCTCCGCTATATGTTTTGGTCTTGCTGGCATTCATGATCACATAAATCAATTCTTTCTAATAAATCTCTTTCCATTTAGACCTACCCTCTGGGTTCTGTTTTCTGAAATACCCTAACGAATGCACAGGCACTCTATTAAAGTAGATTTAAAGTCAGTTGAGTTGTGTTGGCTGCACTTGAGAATTTGAAAGCAGTTTTCCTATTTTTTGGTTAGAAACATCACTGGCTGATACCTAAGGTGATTATTCTCTTGCTAGCAAGGTGACCTTTTTGTGGCTTCTAGAATCCATCAGAATTCAGTTTATGATTGTCATACTCCAACATAATATTACATCACAATCTAGTGCCTTCTATTTCTCTCGGTATTCTGTTTTCAACTTTGCTTTTCCTGACACTACAGTATTCACATGTTATTCAAGTTTTAAAGTAAGAGGGAGTGAAAAGGCAACCATGAGATCACCTGCAATGAATGTGGAAGAAATGTGTGATTCTATTCACAGGTTATGTTCAAGGACTTCTAGATAACTGATAGCCAGGATTGGGGTGGGGGTGGGGAGTAGAGTGTAGGAAGACAATGCTCATTAACAATGTAGAGACAAGAGACTTGAAGAGAGAATGTTAAAGAAGCCATCCAAAGAGAATAGCAGAGCAGGAAGAGATGTCTTGCATTCGGCCTTAAATAAGACAGAAGGGCGGCCTTTCATGCTGATGGGTGGGGGAGCAGGGAGACACTGAGGGCTGGCTGAGCAGAGGGGAGAGATGGAGACAGGGCAAGAGTGGTGATATGCTGCCTGGGTGCTCTGAGATGCACTTATGCAGGGGGCGTGATGGGATGGGGCTTAGAGAAATAACCACAGGCAGACCCACCCTTTTCCTTTTTAGCAAAGCAGAATTAGCTCTGATAATCAAGCTTTTTTCTTATCCATCACACATGAGGATGCTGCACAAAGCTCGTGGAAAATGGCACTTTTAGAAAATAGGTTTATTCTGGTATAAAGCATTGCTTTAACAGCAGTCTTCAAAAGATTCACCAGGGAGTGCATTTATGAAAAACAGTAACTCCACATGGATTTGAAGTCACCGCATAGCTCTGGGAGCCAAGGCACTAGAGGTTGTCCCTACCAGGGATGGTTAAGAAAGCTGAGATTTTACCAGAAAATCTCAGCACTCAGGGGACAGCTGTCTCCAGCTATCTGAGCACTTGCCAGATGGAAGCGAAGATGCACTTCTGACCGATGGACAGAATTAACAGGGAGGCAGACTGGGGCTCCAAAGCAGGGACATTTTCTAATCATTATGACTGTCACACAGACACAGGGAGAATCTGGGGACTGTTGAGACCCCTCCTCACTGGACACTTGCAGGCTGGCACGCCATCTGTCAGACACATCATAACCAGATGACTCACTTTTAAAAATAACACTCGTAATAATTATTAGAGTAACAGTTTTCCGCAGGAGATGATTTGAAAAGTAAAGAAAACTTGTTCTATATCCCCGCCATCCATAGCTGACCACCGTTTACAGTTTGATGTATTTCCGGTTGGTTATTTCTTTCTGCACATAGAAAGCTCTACACTTGCTCTTGGTAAAACACTGGAAATTTCCACAAAATGCATATGCACTACTACAAGTATCGTTGCATAGCTTTCCTTGTTCCTCTAAGTCATGTAAGACTCCTTGATGTTGTTAAAGATTTTAGTATTGTGGCCGGCGCCGTGGCTCAACAGGCTAATCCTCCGCCTTGCGGCGCCGGCACACCGGGTTCTAGTCCGGGTCAGGGCGCCAGATTCTGTCCCGGTTGCCCCTCTTCCAGGCCAGCCCTCTGCTGTGGCCTGGGAGTGCAGTGGAGGATGGCCCAAGTGCTTGAGCCCTGCACCCCATGGGAGACCAGGAGAAGCACCTGGCTCCTGCCATAGGATCAGCACGGTGCGCTGGCCACAGTGCGCTGGCCGCGGTGGCCATTGGAGGGTGAACCAACGGCACAGGAAGACCTTTCTCTCTGGCTCTCTCTCACTGTCCACTCTGCCTGTCAAAAATAAAAAAAAAATTAAAAAAAAAGATTTTAGTATTGTAAACGACTTAGTGCTATCGATGGAAATGTTTGGGGTTCTTCATAAAATGCTCCGTTGAACATCTTTATCCACGCACACAAAAATATTCATGTGTGTACTTTGTTTTCTGTGTTTTATTTCTTTGGGGGAAAATGTTACACATATAAACATTGGGTCAGGGAACATGGATATTTTTGAGATAGGCCTCCTCAAAATAGAGATCAACTTGCAGTAGCAAAAGCAGTTTGTAGAAATCCCTGCTCACCACAGTCCTGCCTGCACTAAATTATGTGATGTTTACAGTTTTATAACTATCATACAAATTGAAATTATATTAGATTTTTTGGTAAAATTAATTTCTGTTATTAGTAATTGAATAATTTCTATCTTTTTGTTATTTACTTGTTTTTCTCCTCTTTTTAGCTATTGAACCTTTTTTTTAAAAGATTTTATTTATTTATTTGAAAGTCAGAGTTATACAGAGAGAAGGAGACAGAGAGAGAGAGAGAGAGAGAGGTCTTCCATCCACTGATTCACTCCCCAGTTGGCTGCAATGGCTGGAGCTGTGCCAATCTGAAGCCAGGAGCCAGGAGCTTCCTCTGGGTCCCCCATGTGCGTGCAAGGGTCCAAGGATCTGAGCCATCCTCCGCTGCTTTCCCAGGCCATAGCAGAGAGCTGGATCAGAAGTGGAACAGCTGGTACTCGAACCGGCGCCCATATGGGCTGCTGACACTGCAGGCAGCAGCTTCTCCCCCTACGCCACAGCACCGGCCCCAGCCTATGAACACGTAAAATGGAGCTCCCTGCTCTTTCCCATCAGTTTTTAAGGTTTCTTTATATAGAAAGGATATTAGTACTTCGTCATATTAGGATAAACACTTCCATGTTTACCCCTGGAATTTAAAAATTTTGAAATGTTCATCCAAATCTTATATTTAATTTTTTAGCTTGTATCTGCTTGATTTGTTAAAGAATGAGGGCAGTAAGTGAGTCATCTCACTGTACCTCCAGTTTTTGAGGTCTGATGATGCTAATACAGTATTTTATGAAATGCACGGTTACAGGTTATCTTGTTTGGTGAATATTATCCTAATGTGTAGGAAATAAGCTGTATAAAAATAAAGACATGTAGAGTGATATGGTAAAACATATTTGCAATTTCCTCCCCTCCTTCCAAACTCTGATCTTCTAATCAGGAAGTTACCCTCATTCACGTCTGCTTTGATTGGTCAGTGATTGGTCACAGCTCTCACTCTGTTCCATATAGTTCTTCTAGAATGTTAACAGCTAAATATCCTAATCAGCGTCTGCTAGCGGTTAGTGTTTCATTCTTAACCTTACAACAATAAAATGATAGATATGTGCTTCTATTAAGATTTGTTAAGGACACTCAGCAGGCTGGCAAACACCTGTCGCCCCTTTCTCTGGGAACTGAAATGAGTGATGGACGACCTGTCACTCACAGTACCAGGGTGTCAGTGGGTGTGGGGACTCTGGAGACAGACTTCCGAGGTCTGAATCCTAAGTTCTCTCTTTCACTAGCTGGATGACACCATGCTCTCTGCGTCTCAGACTCCATGTCTGTAAAGCAGAGACCAAGTTGGGTCCTTTCTTAGACGATTGATGGTGTGATTCACTGAGCTGTACCTTTAGCACAAGGTGGGACACCCCCCACCCCAGCACCCAACCAGTGTCCCTGCTGGCTGCGATAGTGCTTCTTATGGGATGGCTGCTGTGTGCAAGGGTGGCCCGCCATTGACTGAAACACAGTCTAAGTGTTGCTGGGAAGGTATTTCATGGACGTGGCTCACATGTCTAGGTGGCTGAGTTCAAGTTAAGGCAATTGCCCTTGACCATGGGGGTGAGTCTCGTCCAATCAGTTGAGTGCCTTAGCAGCAGAACCAAGAAGATAACAAGAAAACACAGCAACAAATCCACACACACACACACACACACACACACACACACACACACACATATCCTACTGGTTCTGTTTCTCTGGAGAATCTAATATCCCAATAACACTATTATTTACCACGTGAACAATTGTGCTCAATCTCATCTTACGTCAACAATAACTATTTGAACAAGGATATTTTCCATTTGCATCATTTGGTACCTTGCTTTCAGAAAGTACCTTCATATTCATTTATCGCTCATTAGACCAAGTGATTGGACCATGAGGAACACCTGGAGGGGTTAACATTTGAGTCCTTGCATGTTGGGAGACGTCGTCGTGTTGACCCTATACGTCATACTCACTCTAATAACTCCCTAGGCTGACAGCCCTTCAATTAGAGTGTCTACATTTTATGGAAATGTTCTTCTCTTACTTTTTTTTTTTTTAATAATTTCTTCTCCATCTGTTCTATTTTCTTCTTTTGGGATTTCTATTATATTTTTAGTGAGCTATTTCCAAATAAGTTCAAATGAGATTAAATGTGTGCAGGGAGCTGTTTGGAGCTTGGAAGAGGAGTGAGAGAGAGGAGGATCATCAAGGGCGTAGGAGGAGCTAGGGCAGCCTTCCTGTCCATCTGCATGGGACAGGGATGGAGGCTGAGAGAGGGCACAGAGACGGCTGTGGGGCCAGTGGATGAGCAGGTGCTGGGGCACAGTGGGCCCTAGCCCTGTCCTCTACATCTTACCTATTTTTCTTTTATATCCTTCTTTTTAATTGCTCTTCTTTGAGTTCTCAGAGTGTTTCTTAAAATGATTCTTTGAGTGGATTGGCTCAGTTTGCTGCACTATTTCACCTGTTGTTCATAGAGTAGTATTAATTTGAAAGCTAACTTTCCTGATTTCATGGTTTTTTTTACATTTCATAGATACACTTTTGCATTTCATAGAAACCAGAATTTTTTTAAAAAAAATTCATTTCCCCCTGCTTCTCACAAAAAAGTCTATTTCATGACCATAATTGGCATGTTTATCCCTATCAGTCACTCCTCCCCTTTTCTTTTTTTCTTTAAATATTTATTTATTTATTTATTTGAGAGGTAGAGTTACATACAGAGAGGGAGAGACAGAGAGAAGGGTCGCCCATCCTCTCGCTCATTTCCTAAAAGGCTGCAACAGCTGGAGCTGGGCCAATCCTCAGCCAGGAGCCAGGAGTTTCTTCCAGGTCTCCCATGCGGGTGCAGTGGCCCAAGGACTTGGGTCATCTTCCACTGCTTTCCCAGGCCATAGCAAAGAGCTGGATTGGAAGTGAAGTAACCGGGACTCAAACTGGTGCCCATGTGGGATGCCGGCACTTCAGGCGGAAGCTTAGCCTACTATGCCACAGCAATGGCCCCACTCCTCCCCTTTTCCCAACCATATTTCATGTATGGATTTTGTCTAGTTGGGTTATTCTTAGAAAATGTTACAAGATGTAAAGAGTAGAAGCTTTGTCAGGGTCAGAATCACAAACTTATTTATCACTATGTTCCTTGATCCTGAAATACCACTTCGCATGTAGCGTTCTACGAAAAAAAAAAAAAAAAAAAATTGGGGAAAATGCATATTATGAAAAAATGATGCATTTTAAAAGCTTTTTATACCAAAATAAATGTATCTTTTAATCCTGTTTTCCACTAATGTTTTGAATTACTCTCTTAATTACATTGATAACCACATTTGTCATATTCAGGGGACTGATTTATATAATAGGTAATTATATTTATTTTTATTTTATTATATTTATTTCTAATTTCTCCTACCTTAACTTAACTTTCCAAACATTATAAATCATTTCCATCAGGAATATTTGTCTATTTACAATTTGAGGACGAAAATAAGTTTTCCTTGTACCGTAGATATGTTCTCAAATTCCATATGTTAAATATTTTATATTGTCCCTCTACCATTTGTAATGGTGTTTTATTTCATACTAAATCTCCTACAAGGCTCTTTGCTTATTCTTGAGCCAGTGTTTTTTCAATGCCAGAGTTTTATATTTAACACTGGAATTGCTCATTATCTGTTGATTAAAAAATTATCAAAAATGCTTGACTCTTCAACCAAATCTATTTTTCAACACAAATATTAAATTCTTTTTAAGAGAAAGTTGTGTGAATTTTGATGGAAATCATGTTATGGACTCACTGTTGGACAGAACATCAAAAGTCTGTAAAGTGATAATTAGTGAGTTTTATGGGAAGAAATCACGATTCAGATGTTATTTTCCTTCGAGATCATCTTTCAAGGATGATGGCAATAGAGAAAAAGTCTCAAATATGCAAGGGTTTAAAAACATAGCATTTGTATATTTTTGCCTTAAAAGCCCCTGGGTTAAGAACACTGTAATGGGTGATTTCATAGGTCAACTTGGCGAGATCATGGTGCCCAGACATTTGATCAATCGCTATGCTGGATGCTTCTGTGAGGATGTGGGATACATTCACAAATAATTGGTGGGCTTATTGGAGCACAGTGAATTGCCTTCCGTACTGAGGGTGGATTTCATCCTATCAGATGAAGGTTTGCATAAAAACAAAAGATGGACCCCTCCCCCAAATCCAAGCAAGAAGACATTCTACCAGCACGTGGCCTTTGACCTGGAAGGGCCTCTTTCTTCTTCTCAGCCTGACGCCAACTCAGTAGACCTTGAACCCACCGGGCTCCGTGTTTGCATGACCCAACTTCTCACAGTAAATCTCTCTTTGCCTATGGAATCGTTCCTGGCGGCTATTTCTCTGGCACACCTTGATGAAGACAGACGAAAACCTCTAAAGAGACAGACTTAGGAGTTCAAGAATGAAGGCGGGGATGTGCCCTACAGAGGCAGACCATATCGGTTAACAATTTCAAGAAATAAAGAATTGGGAGAGAAATTCAAGAACTGGTATAAAGAGAACAAGAAATCAGGAGTAGATGCCTTATAATTCAACCTTGAACAAGACAAAAGCTCTGCATTCTGTTCTGAAAAGAGGACTGATTGTGAGAATTTAGCTAAACAGATGCATACATCAAAATAGTAGCAAAGCAGATGGAAATGCTGAATATATATATTTAAAAACAATTTTTGAAATATACAACCAATTCCATTTGAACTGTACAGTTGTATTAGCAAAGACAGAATGGTGCATGAAAAATTATGTCGTTCAATCACCATTCATTAGACAGCACACAAATATAAATAAATCAGCTAAAATGGCCTAAAAATGTTAAATTGCTAGTTAATGTAAAAATATGTAAAATTTCTAAAACAAAGACAAAAAACAATTAGTTTAGAAGAAGATAGAAAACTGTATTTAGGAACAACTAGGAAAGAAAAGTAGAAAACAATGTAGAAGCAGATAAAGAGAATCAGCCTAAGAGTAGATTAAAAACTTGAAAACAATCTCAATGATTTAACTCCACTAAATGGGTTAGGACCTCCCATGAAAAGACAAATTATTTCTCCGGTAGTAGAAAAAAAAAATTTTCTCCTAACTATATGCAGTCTATGAGAAAGACACCAAAGACAAAGAAGAAAAGAATGCAAAACATGGACGAATAGATGAGGCATGTTAGGCAAATGAGCATAAAAGTACTAGACTTGAAACTGTAGCAATGGCAACTTTAAGTTATAAAGTGTAAGGGCCAGTGCTGTGGCGCAGTAGGTTGATTCTCTGTCTGCAGTGCTGGCATCCAATATGGGCACCGGTTCGAGTCCCAGCTGCTCCACTTCTGATCCAGCTCTCTGCTATGGCCTGGGGAAGCAGTGGAGGATGGCCCAAGTGCTTGGACCCATGCACCCGCTCCAGCCTTTGCAGCCAATTGGGGAGTGAAGCAGTGGATATATGACCTCTCTCTCTCTCTCTCTCTCTCTCTCTCCCTCTCTCTCTTCCTCTCACTGTCTGTAACTCTATCTCTCAAACAAATGAATAAAGTCTTTTTAAAAATAGCTGAGCGATGTGTATGCTCTCTTTGCTATAAAAATAAAAAGACATAAAGTGTAATGTCAGACAGTGATGGCCATATTTTATCAACGTTGGCTAATTTATTTCACCAAAGGGAGAGGCAGGGAAATGGACTGACAGATGATGAAAAATCCTAAGGAAACACCACATGGAGCAGTGGGTGCCTGGAGATGCATAGCAGGGTTGCTGTGTGGAGGCAGATTTGGGGGCATCCTTTCTCTCCCACGCATAACTCAGCAAACATTGCCAGTGAGAGGGAGAAAACCTCAGTACAGGGCCAGCACTGGTGAAGCTAGATGACTCAACCAAATGAGAATTCAGAATCCTGTGCCACGACAGACAAGGATGTCGGTCCAGGATAGAGAGAGGAGGAATAGAAGAGGTGCTGTACTTGGAGACACATCCCCCAAACGCCCCTCCCTGAGAGTTGCGCCCCTGAATGCACACGACCCCCCAAGGTGGCTGTTGTGGTTAGGAAATTAGCAAGTCAAGGGGGCCTATGTTGTGATAGTCTATGCACCTTCAGGAAACCAAGAGCACAAATTGCAGGCTGCGTGGACAGTAGCCACATAACGGAACTGCAGACATTAGCCTTAAGTAGTGGGGAATGTTGGTATCTGGACCAGAAATAAGCATTGCTGTGAGAGAGCAAATTACAAACTCTAGGCAGAAAAATGTAAGAATTGGAGTGAAGAACATGATGTATGGGTTGGACAGTAACAGAGTATAGTTGCTTGACAGATTAGCAAGCAGAAGTAAAGGTGAATACAGGCTGTGGGGACCGGAACAGGGGAGCCACAGAAAACAGGGAGGGAGAAGAGAGATGGACGAGCAAAATAGAAATGCCCATGTCTATAACAAAAGATTCCAAAAAGAGAGATCATTGCGAGCAAGACAAGTCAGTGAGATATAATTGCCACAAATGTTTTTAAAGGATGTATTTATTTATTCGAAAGGCAGAGTTAGAGACAGGGAGATGTCCATTTCACTGTTGACCCCTCCAAATGGCCGCAACAGCTAGGGACAGGTTGGACCAAGGCCAGGAGCTTCATCCGGGTCTCCCACATGGGTGCAGGGACTTAAGCACTTGGGCCATCTTCTGCTGCTTTCCCAGTCGCACTAGCAGCAGTGGAGCAGCCAGGACTCGAACCAGGGTCCACATGGGAAGCTGGCACTGTAGGCAGCAGCTTAACTTCCTGTGCCACAACACAGGCTCCAGGAATTTTTACAGATTAGAAAAACCTTGGCCGGCGCCGCGGCTCAATAGGCTAATCCTCAGCCTGCGGCACCAGCACACCAGGTTCTTATCCTAGTTGGGGCGCCGAATTCTGTCCCGGTTGCCCCTCTTCCAGGCCAGCTCTGTGCTGTGGCCTGGGAGTGCAGTGGAGGATGGTCCAAGTGCTTGGGCCCTGCACCCCATGGGAGACCAGGAGAAGCACCTGGCTCCTGCCATAGGATCAGCGCGGTACGCCAGCCGCAGCAGCCATTGGAGGGTGAACCAACGGCAAAGGAAGACCTTTCTCTCTGACTCTCTCACTGTCCACTCTGCCTGTCAAAAAAAAAAAAAAAAATCCTGAAAGAAAATCCTTTCAGATTGTTGAAAAGCCTAATAGGGATGGAACAGCTATAGATTTTTAAAGAGTGTTGAGAGATACACCAGCCAAGGGCAAAATTAAACCGCATCCTTAGTTTAAATAAAAAGCAAAATCAACTCCAACTAGATAAAAGCTTAAATGTCAAAGCAAGTTGGTAAGATTATAGCAGAAAATGTGGGTGAATATCTTTATGCCCTTGGGATGGGGAAATAGTTCTTGGCCAGGAGCAAGAAATGTGAAATATAGAAGAAAATCCTGCCAAATTTGACTTAAACTCTTACAGAATAAAGGAGGGCTGTTCCATTTTGTTTGCCACTGAGTTAGATATCAATAATCATTGCTACGGATCAAAGGCTCGCTTCACGAAGGAGAACCGTTTTGGCTTCTTGTCACATGATACTTACAAACTTCATCTTCGGATGGGTTAGTCAAAACTGTAGCAGTGGATTTTCTTCTTTTTTCTTTTAGAAGGTAAAAGTGTTTTTCAAGTGCCCAAAATCACAAAATGTATAGGGCAACTTTTAGCTGTGACTACTTTAAAATTAAGGATTTCTGCTTAATAAAAGACATCATAAAGTTAACAGCTGACAGCCTGGAGTTTTATATATATACAACACACACACACACACATATACATACACACATATATGCACACACATGCACCAAAATCAACTTATCTTTTAAAATATCTTTTGTGACACTTATTTATTTGTTAATTAATTTATTTATTTTATAGGCAGAGAGACAGACAGAGAGCTCCGAACTGCTGGCTCGCCCACCCAATGCCCACAATGCCAGAATTGACCTAGGTTGAAATGGGGAGCCAGGAACTCCATCCAGGTCTTCTACGCAGATGACAAGAACCCACGGATCCTCAGTGCAGGAAGCTGGAGTCGGGATCTAGAGCTGGGACTGGAACCTGGGTACTCAGGTATGGCACCTGCCATGGAGAAGACACTGGATGGAGCCGTTCAGACTCCACGTGAGATGCCTGTATCCCACACTGTAGCATCTGAGTGCAAGGCCGGGCTCTATTCTCAGTTCCAGCTTCTCGCTAACTCTGAGTGGCAGCAGGTGATGGCTGACATAGCCTGACCCCTGCCACCCATGTGGGATATCTGTCCTGCATTCCTGGCTGTTGGCATAAGCCTGATCGAGCCCTGTTTTGTGGGCATTTCGGGAGTGAATCAGTGGACGAGTGCTCTCTCTCTCTGTTTATCGTCTGCCTCTGTCTCTCTGAATGTCAAACAAAACAAAAGAACAAATAGGTAAGCAAATAAAATTTAACCCATGTCTTAACCGCTAGGCTAAACACTGCTTCTTTATTTTTTAATTTCATTTTGTCCCTAACATTTTGAAGTACGCTTGTGTGCAAAGAGATTTTTCCTATCACTGTTGATTTTATTAATCCATGGGCTTCTACTTTACACCCATCAGATTAGCCAAGAGCATTGAATAGTTTCTTCTTGATAAAGAGATAGCAAACAGCAGGCTCCTGCCTGCTGCTGGGAGGAATTGGATCACACTGAGTGAAATTACAGATACACAACCACTCACCAACCTCTCTCCTGAGAATATGCTCTATTTCTGCGATTCTCAGGTGAGACAATTTTGTACTCCAGGGGACTTTCAGCAATGTCTGGAGACAATCTTGGTGTCACAGGTGGGGAGATACTATTAGCTTCTACTGGGCAGAAGTCAAGGAAGTTGCTAAACACCCTACAAGGCACTTGGCAGTCCCCAACATCTAAGTGATGTCTGGGCCAACATGACAACGGTGCCCAGATTGAGGAACTGTTCCAGAGAATCCCTTAACACAGAGGCAGGAAAGGGCTTACCTGAGGGACTTTATTACAGTATTGTGGAAAGGGGGACTTGGAACACCAGGGCTTAACAGGAAACAAACAGAACGTACCAAGTGATGGATGCACGCTTAAGTGTGTCACAGAAGTAGCAGGAAATAAATGGACAACAGCACAGATACACAACAAAAAAGCAGCTTGGAGCAAAAAAAATGTTGAGAAATGCAATCGATAGCTCAGTAAGACCTATATACTTCAACATACATAAACACAAAGCAGCATGATATTGTATAAGGGTATAACATTTCAAAGGACATTCGCAAACACATCAGAGAGTGTATATGGGGGAGGAGAATGAATGGGTGTGGGAGGAAAATGAAATACATTAAAGGAAATTAACTTAAAGGAGAACAGAGCCTGGCTGGAACCAATTATGATGGCGTGTTGTAAATGGAGGAATATTGCTAATTTCCTGAATCTGAAACAAAGGAATAGCCAGTCAGTGTTTCACTAGTATTGTTGTTGTTATTGTTGTAGTTTGTTTTTTACTCTGTGTGGAATATATTTGTTTTCTCAGCTGCTCATGACATGCATATAACAAGTTGGCGATGTATTATACAAGGAAGAAAATATTTCTTCCATTTCAAAATATATATGTTATAAAGACTACATTTATAAAGATTACATTCACAGATATTAAGTTAAGGATTTAAGAAAATAGGTTAAACGCAAATTTCAGTTGCTCTTAAATTAAAAATACTCCCAAGGCGTTCTTGGTTCAGAAAGGAAAATGAAAGTAATCATGGACTACCTTGGCAATAAGGACAAAGGCATTGTGCATCAAAACTTATTAGAAGTGCTCGGAGTTTAATTCAATATAAAATTCATAAGTCCTCTACCACTTTTATTATTAAACAGCCCATGAATATGTGATCTACACATTCACCTCCAAATGCTAATAAAAGAATATCAAAATAAACCCAGCAAAAATACAGGGAAGGACTATACACAACACATTCAATATTAAAGCAGCGGAAAACAGGACAAGAACTGTTTTGGTAGAAATTTTAAAAAGAAGAAGAGAACCAGCAGAAAAAAAATCCCTGGCCGATGGAGAGAAAGTACTGGTGCGAGCTGGTCCGGCTGGGGACAGGGAGTTGCTTTTTTTCTGTCACCCCAAGAGGGAGGCTGCGGGGTGGTGGGCTGGATTTCCCACCCAGAGCTTTGGCAGCAGGCGGGTGTGAGGAGGAATCGGGGTGTTGATTGAACCCAGCCCAGGCAATTGGCTCACACGCACCCACGGTTTAGCCTTTGGTTGGACTCCTGGGCCAAACCCTGGCTGAGTAAATTTGGTCTTCTTCAGGCCTCCTTACTTCCAAAGTCCCCACTTCAGGTTTCCTTCCCCAGGCTGCTACTTCTGGGTGGACACAGCTCCACCACCGCTAATTCTCTGTTCCTCACATTTTTGCAAGTTCTCCTCTCCTTGGGTTCAAGCTCTTGTTTCTGCGTGGACCGAGCCCCGAGACCCACAGCCTCTGATCCAGCATCTCTGCCTGATCGGATGTGACTCCACGCCGGCCAGGACAGAGCCTCACCTGCTCAGGAGAACAGAGGAGGTGTCCTTCCAGTACCCCAGGCTGAACTCTCTGGGAGACAGGTGCACACCTCGAGCTGCCTTTGTTTTGAGTGCTGGTGCAGCCTTCCCTCTGTTTAAACTCTCCTTTGGACACATCCTTCAAGGTCTGGGAAGAGCAAGAGACAATAGATGCCCCAGGTCAAGTGATCACTTTTGTCTTGAGAGGAAGAAGACAGGGTAATGGCAGTGTGTGTGTGTGTGTGCATGTGTGCATATGTGTATGCATTGTGTGTGTGCATGTGTGTGCATGGTGTGTGCATATGTGTGTACATGTGTGTGCGTGTATGCAGACACAAGCAAACAAGCCGATAGCAAAGCTCCCATCCACCGGTGCACTCTGCGAATGTCCCCAAAGGCCAGGATTGGCATCTGGAGCCAAGGGACACAATCTGGATCTCCCACATGGGTGACGGGAACCCTGTCATTCCAGCCATCACCCTTGCCTCCCAGAGTCTGGAGCCAGGAGCCAGAGCTTCAGCCACAGCCAGGAATTGAACTCCGGTGTGAGATGGGGGTGTCTTCACCACCAGACCCCAGACCTGCTCCTGAGCCCTCTTCTTGCTCTTAACTAAAGCGATCTTTGACCTGTGCCCCGGGGAATCCAAAACGTGCATCTTGTTCCAGCCTGTTGGCATCCTTTTGTTTCCATATTCATAGCAATTCCTATATACTCAAGGATGAAACGGACGTGTACACTGATTTTCTTGGAAAATAATAATTTCCCTATTTAGCCACCACATAAAGCTGTCTTATTGTGAACAACCAACACTACACAGAGACGTGCAGAGGGCAGACTTGGCAATGACCCTCTGTCTACGCTCCAGTGTCACCCACCCTCCCCCATAAGACAACAGATGCCAACAGTCCACAGTATATGCTTTTGTCATCCCCTCACTGTCAATACTGTAAGCTACTGGTGCATGGTGGACATCGATAGCTGTGGATGCAAGTCCTCCTGTTTGTGGGTGCACAGAAAGCCTGCAGGGCATGCCTTGATTTCGATTGATTTGGGTGCAGAGAACTGTGTGGCCGCTTAACGAACTCCTAACACACAGGCCCATGCTTCCTGGAGCCCTACGTCTTCAGTTCGAATGCAGGCTCTCCTGTGACCTAGAAAGATCGTGCAGGAGGGAGACTCCCTGCATTGTGTGTGGGGAAGCAGATCAGTCTGACGATTTGGAGTAAAACCTGCTTTTCCACTACCAATAGCTCCCCACCAGGAAAGGTGTTCATGAGCTACTAAGGGAAAAACACTAAGCCCCTAAAGACAATGAGAAAAGAATCCCCAGAGTGATACATGGTGTCTAATCTGTGTGAAATCATAGGCAGCATATTTCTCAAAGGCTGCCGATGAATATTTACATTGCTTGTAGGAATGACCTCTGCCAGTGACCTTGGTCTCTCCTGGCAGTCCCACAGGGGAAACTCTGAGGGATATGACCTTGAATCCAGTGGAACAGAGTACAATGTTACAAGTAGCAGATTTCACATAGAGACCTCCCTCCTGCTGCTACGATCCCTCCAAGGCAAAGGCAATCGCTCCAACTCAGGCTTGACATTTGCTGAAGATTTCTGAAACCCCGTGGCAGGAAACCAAATTAGCGAAAGACAGCTCCACTCCATCCTAGCTTGGAGAGCTAGAAAGATTGGAAGGAGCCTTTTGTATATCTATTCCTTGCACAAGGAATGGATGTAAGCTTAGTGAGATTGGAAATGTCAGTGAAGAGGATTGTCTGATGGCCCCAAGGACTTGCTTCGTGGGCGTGTTTGGAAGTGGAGAGGTACGAGGCGACTTATCAGCAAAGGGAGTGTCCATGGCAACCGGCCCCAGGTTTCCTTGGAGATACTGTGCTTTGGCAGGAAGCCATTGCACGAAGTGCACGGGAATGCAGTCCAGGAACGAGCAATGACACAACTTCTGCACGGGGCCAGATTGCTCCAGATGCATGCATGATGCCATCAAGGGCGGTGAGCATGCAGGAAACACCCCCGAGTCTAGCGACCCAAGAGAGACCAGTCTTTAAACAGGGTCTATGCAGGCCCTGAGTTCAATGGAGCAAAGGAAGCTCTTCCGGCATGGGTTGCTGTTTGCCAATTAAATAATTTGCCAAGAAATAAAAATATGAAACAGGACCATGAAATTAGAGAGCCAAAAGAAAAAAAAAATGAGCATCAGAATCTTGGGATGGAAGCTTAGAGATGCAGCTAAATTTCTGTTTTCTAAGGAAGACAGGTTTGGAATTCTTATGTCTCTTGTGCGTTTCTACTTTTAGTTTGTATTTTTAAATGTGCATTTGTTTTCATTTACTGCAAAAGGGAGGAGAGAGAGAGATAAAGAGAGAGAGAGAAAGAGAGAGAGAGAGAGAGAGATCTTCCATCCACTAGTTCACTCCCCAGATGCCTGACACTTGGGCTAGGCCAGCACAAAGCTAGAGCCAGGAACTCCATCCAGGTTCCCCAAGTGGGTGGCAGGGACCCAGGCTCTTGAGGCGACATCTGCTACTTCTCAATATGCATTAGCAGGAGCCTGGATGGGAAGCAGAGTAGCTGAGACTTGAGCCTGCGCTCTGCTATGGGATTTGCTGATGACTCAGCACATTTTGCATTTTGTATTTTGGGGAATCAGCTTAGAACCAAACTGCTGCGGGCTTGGCTCCTTCCTAGTATTCTAAGTGTTTACCCTCTTCCCACCAAGTCCTAACATGAATTCATCAAAAATCAATTCAGGGAATTCTGTAACCGGTGGCATAGAAAATTGTGGGCTGGAGTGGAGAACGTCTCCATGAGGCATCAGTAGATTCGATGGTCGTAGTCCAGGTCAGGCAGCTGTGAACCTGAGGAAATCACCTCCCTTTCGAGGAAGCAACTAAATATTCATGAGCAAGTTGTGCAGTCGATCCACGCAAAGGAACGCAGCAGTTAGAGCAGATTGCTGCATAGATGCACAGCGATGAGTGGATCTCTTTTGCACCCAGTGAAAAGAGAAAGTCACGTGAACTAATCAGTCGTGTAGGTCTATTTCTGGGAAACTCTCAAACAAGCCAAGGGATAATAAAAGAAAGTAAGTGAGGGGCCGGTGCTATGTTGTAGTGGGTAAAGCCACTGCCTGCAATGTTGGCATCCCATATGGGCACCGGTTCGAGTCCCAGCTACTCCGCTTCCAATCCAGCTCTCTGCTATGGCCTGGGAAAGCAGTAGAAAATGGCTCAAGTCCTTGGGCCCCTGCACTCAAGTGGGAATCCTGGAAGAAGCTCCTGGCTCCTGCTTTCGGATTGGTGCAGCTCCGGCTATTGCGGCCATTTGGGGAGGGAAGCAGCGGATCTCTCTCTCTCTCTCTCTCTCTCTCTCTCTCTCTCTCTCTGTGCCTCTCCTTCTCTCTGTGTGTAACTCTGACTTTCAAGTAAAATTAATAAATCTTAAAAAAAGTGACTATCATTGCACAAGAGTTATACCTCAATCAAGCCAATCCCTTGCGCCAGTTTTCAGTCCACCTTGTCCCCTATCTCAAACGCTTACCTTGCTGGCCCCTACCTGGCCAGCTCATACCCTTTCACCACAAGTCTCTAAAGCACTCCCCCTCCCTGAGGCTCTGGACATTAAATGGTTCCCCGTCACTTGGTGTCTTCCAAGACCTCCCCAGAGCAGGGCTAGCTTATCGCTGCTGCTCACCTTGGGTATGCAGTCAGTACAGAGCCATCCAAGCAGGAGCTATGC
Source organism: Sylvilagus floridanus (assembly GCA_949820135.1). Taxonomy (NCBI): domain Eukaryota; kingdom Metazoa; phylum Chordata; class Mammalia; order Lagomorpha; family Leporidae; genus Sylvilagus; species Sylvilagus floridanus. The sequence continues at coordinate 89,212,216 of OX463239.1, read as the reverse complement.
CTGGTCTGTCTCTCCCTCCACCAGCTAGCTATAAGGGATGCTCACCATGGACACAGGTGTGAACCGAGAGGCAGTAATAAATGATGACATGGGTGGCCTTACCTGTGCCCTCTGATTCTACTGTGGCAGGCAGGTGGATGCCCCGGGAGCCTGCTGCCAGCCACACTTGCTTAATTGGCCGGCAGATGGCGTGACCTTTCCCCTGAACTCTAGGAATCTCCATCCTGACTCCCGATATGGAGCTTGCTAGAAACTCCACATGGCTTCTCTTGCCATCAGAGAACCTTCCAGCATGACAGCTGCTTGCAGCATAGCCTTGCACAACGACTCTTTCCTGCTCAGGTCCCACTCAAAGTTGGCAGCTCTCCCTGTAACTTGGAAAGGAGAATAGAGGACTAATCCATGGTTGGAACCTGCTACTAGCTACTGAAAAGGCCCAGTGGTGTTGAGGCGTTGGGCTTCTTTTAGGAGGTGAGAGCTTGGCATCAAGGATAAGTTATTGTGGGTCCGGCACTGTGGCACAGCAGGTAAAGTTGCAGCCTGCAGTGCTGGCATCCCATATAGGTGCCAGTTCGAGTCCCAGCTGCTCCATTTCTGATCCAGCTCTCTGCTATGACCTGGGAAAGCAGTAAAAGATGGCATAGGGGGCTTGGGCTCTTGTACCCACATAGGATACCCAGAAGAAGCTCCTGACTCCTGGCTTTGGATCAGCGCAGCTCTGGCAATTGCAGCCAAATGAGGAGTGAACTAGTGGATGGAAGACCTCTCTCTCTCTCTCTCTGCCTCTCCTTCTCTCTCTAACTCTGACTTTCAAATAAATAAATAAATCTTTAAAAAAGGATAAGTTATTGCATCTCCAAGTTCTCATCACAGGACCCCAGCTCCACACCACCGAACTAAGAAATCTTTCTCTGTTGAGGCAGCTCCTGAATCCACACCATATTCCCTCACTCCCTAGAGGGCACAGGTGTCGTTGCAATGTGTCATTTACCAGCTCCGATTAATGTGAGCTCAGCCATTACTGGAGGAGACCAATGTGATGTTCTGTGACATGAACAGTCTCTGTGCCTTCAAACTGTTATGACAAAGAGTGAAATAATCAGAAGGCTCAGTGCATCTGGTTCTCAACCCAAGTGCCTGCCGTGGCTTCTGCTCTTCCATTCGGAACTGGATGGAGAATTATCCATGGGCAGCTGTGGCAAAGATCGCCCATGCTGCACAGAGCTGCCAGGAAGCCTGCTGCTTGGTGAGGCTTGTGGTTGTCCACTGTCAGTGAAAGTGCAAACCAGAGTGTGTGAAAATATCAGATACATTCATACATACATCAACAATCACCGATTACATAGCAGGTCCAGGGTACCGTGTTGGACCAGGCTATGCAGTGATGAATCAACCAAATATCCGTGCTGCTTCCATAGAACCTACTCTCTACAGGTGGAGACTGCACACACAGATCAGTGTTACAGGACCAACCACTAAATGCTATGGGGGGGGGGGACAAAGCTCAAATGTCAGGGAGAGAGGTGGGGGGAGGATGAGGATTTCCAGCTGAGAATAAGAAGTCACAGAAAGTCTTAAGGTGAAAAAAACAACGAAGCTGAGAGCCAGATGATTACAAAACAGACTAGGGAGGAAATAATGCAGGCAAAGCAAATGCCTTGTAGCCTGGATTAATTAATGAAGTGCAAAAGGTCAGTGTTCCTCAAGAACTGTGTGGGAAGAGGAGGTGCCCCGGCCTGGGCTTGTGGAGGTAGGCTTATCCTGAAAGGGTGTACAACCCCGAGCATTAGCTTTATTTAATGTGCAGTGGATAGCAATTGCAAAATGTTCTGTCAAGGAAGCAATGACTCCTCTCCACAGGTCTCTGGCTGAAGAATGGACCCTAGGAGACAGATGAATGCGGGTAAGACCGACCAGGAGCTGAGCAGGGCAGTTGGGCTGAGAATGGGTGGTGGCTCATCCTGGCTCAAAGGGAAGTGGAGTGATTCTGGGCATTTTGCAAACATGGGATGGAAAGGATTTCAGGAACAGGTTGAATGGGAGTGATGAGGTGGAAGGGGTGTTATGAAGAATGACTCCCAGATTCTGCCTTGCATGACCACAGTGATAGATATGTTGTTTATCAAAAGGGGGAAACATCAAGAAGAGAGAGTTATGCTGAGAAGATGGGGTGAGAGGGATGTGCTGAGGAATTCTCAACGGGGGACATGCTATACATGAAGCATCAGGGGGAAGCCAGGGTGGATGTGAAGTGGACAGTTGGGTAAGGAATTAGAAAAGCAGGTGGGTGGGAAAGATGTATTCTGGAATAAATATAAGGGACTACCTCCCCAGTGGAGACTGAGAGATCCTCTAGTTGGAAAAAAAGAGGAAAAGGCAGGCATCGCGGCTCACTTGGCTAATCCTCTGCCTGCGGCGCCGGCACACCGGGTTCTAGTCCCGGTTGGGGCACCGGATTCTGTCCCGGTTGCTCCTCTTCCAGGCCAGCTCTCTGCTGTGGCCCGGGAGTGCAGTGGAGGATGGCCCAAGTGCTTGGGCCCTGCACCCCATGGGGAGACCAGGAGAAGCACCTGGCTCCTGCCTTCGGATCAGCGCAGCGCGCCGGCCATGGCGGCCATTGCGGGGTGAACCAACAGGAAAAAGGAAGACCTTTCTCTCTGTCTCTCTCTCTCACTGTCCACTCTACCTGTCAAAAAAGAAGAGAGAGAGAAGCGCCTTTCAGAAACAAATGGACATGAGACAGTTGACAAGTTTCTGGAAGGAGTTTTGTTCAAAACACATACCAGCTTGCTTTTCACAATAGCTACCAAAGAAAAGCAAAGAATCTGCTCATTAATCTCACCTTAGCTGAGAAATAATCGTTCTCATTGAATGGCATTACTGTCAATCATTGGTAATTGTGTTCTGATTGGAAGGTCTCACTGTCAATCATGGGAAATGGTGTTCTGATTGGAAGGCATTGCCCTTGAAGGGATAATAAGAGAAAAAGAACTCTTCTCTCACTTGAATAAAGAGGATCCAAGCCTGGGCATTTGTCTCATATACAAAATGGAGGTTTTAATTCCGGTCAAAAGTAAGAAATAAGAATTTCATAAGCCAAGGAGTAAATGGGGAGTTTCTGACTATTCTATAAAGGGTGTGTGTGTGTGTGTGTGTGTGTGTAAATTAACTGAGCAGTTGTTTAAACATTTGACTGGTGTCTAAGCTTCTTGACATCTTGAAATATTGCCTCACTTCTCACGAAAATAGTCCAACATGTGTAGTCTACAAGGGAAGTCCTCTCTGATTTTGCCCAGCACCTAACATAATAAAACATTCACAGGGGAGAGCACAAGTCCAAATGCTGGCTTGGTCAACCACACATGCGAGGGAGTAGGCTGCTCCGAGCGTGAGGTGAAGCCTTCCGACTGCCCAAAGGAATCCTGCCTCACTCACGCCTGCTTCAGTGGTATGCTAGTGAATATTTAATAATCAGCTTGTAAGGGGGAAAAAATCCCCGATTCACAGCCTTTGCCAGTTTCCATGGTGTCAATCTCCCACACTAGCTGGCCCTGAGCTACCACAGGCTTAACAAATGGCTCTCAAGATTTCTGAAAATTTGACATGCAAGCTGGCACAAGTCACAAATCCAGTACACAGCTGCCAAAGGCTCCCCAAACTACTGCCAGCCTAACAGCTGTAAGTTCGAATTGAAGACCAAATCAAGCCAGTGCAATAAGAGACACACATCGTCTCAGAGCTGGGGTTGAATTCCGAAACTTACACAACCTGTCTAAGAGCTGACTTCCACAAAATTGGCGGAGTCACTCTATTTCGGTGAGTGTTTTATTTTTAATTATGAAAGTAATAGCGTTCATTATAAAACAACTGGAACACTGTGAAGACAATTTCTCTAAAAGCCCAAAGCAATGTCTCTTGGGAACTAATTGGAAAATCACGGACAAGGAACAAGAGATGACCTAGGGCTTGGGAAATCAGGTATGAATTCTCTCATCTACCTCAGGCTTTGTAAATTGATCTCATCAGCCTAAGTTGTCTTGCAGTATTATTTTGCTTCTCAGATTGGGATGAAAAGCTTCATGCTTCACAACAGTGTATCAGGGCCGGCGCCGCAGCTCAATAGGCTAATCCTCCGCCTTGCGGTGCTGGCACACCGGGTTCTAGTCCCAGTTGGGGCTCCGGATTCTGTCCTGGTTGCCCCTCTTCCAGGCCAGCTCTCTGCTGTGGCCCGGGAGTGCAGTGGAGGATGGCCCAAGTGCTTGGGCCCTGCACCCCATGGGAGATCAGGAGAAGCACCTGGCTCCTGCCATCAGATCAGATCAGTGTGGCACTCCAGCCACGGCGGCCATTGGAGGGTGAGCCAACAGCAAAGGAAGACCTTTCTCTCTGTCTCTCTCTCTTACTGTCCACTCTGCCTGTCAAAAAAAAAAGTGTGTCAGATCCCCATGGAAATATTCAATGTGGCTGGGAGAAAAGGTGACGTCCAGTAAGGTGTGGGACTTTGTTACCCCTCTGGCTTCTTCATTCCTACAGAAACTCATGTGAAAGAAGTTCCTCTGGTGGTGAACAATGAAACTGGTACCACACAGGTGGAGATTTTCGTCACTGTTAGTGCAATCATGCAAATGAGTCTGGAAGATATACATTATTCATTTGTTCAAGTAAGAAAAGTTTCAAAGACAAAAATGATCCTCCAACCAATCTCTGCCCATATGGAGCTTAGGGACGAGTGGAGGAGAGAGAGCATGTGTAGGATCTAAATACAGAATGATGAATTCTAGAAAGAGACACAGCATTGTCAGAGCAAGCTGCAGAAGAGGTGCTTGACTTGAGATATGAAAGATGCGTGGGACTCATTGGCAGAGGAGGGTGAACTGGGAGACTATCCTGAGCAGAGGGCACTAGTTGCCAGGGCTTTGCCCACTGTGTCTCAGCGCCAGCTTTCACCTTAGTGCTGTGTTTGCAATCTGCATCTGTTTGCATAATTTGTTCACTTTTCTGCACATTCATTTAAAAACCGTTGTTTCACGATTTAGTTACCCATTTGCCTGTCTACAAACGTTAGGGGCTCCTGAGTTCACTGCTACCAGGAACACTCGCACACAGGTCCCATACTTTCACCTGAAGATTTCTCAGGAGCTGGTGCTGTGGCTTAGCAGGTGAAGCCACCACCTGCAACCAGCATCCCATACAGGCGCCGGTTTCTGTCCCAGCTGCTCCACTTGCAATCCAGCCCGCTGCTAATGTATCTGGGAAAGCAGCAGAGGATGGCCCAAGACCTTGGGCCCGTGCACCCACGTGGGAGACTGAAAGAGCATACACTGTACTAAGCCACAGAGGTATAGTCCAAAGATAAAAGCCATCACAAAAAAAAACCTAACAAATATCTCTACAAATGCCTAAAAATAAAAGCAGCATTCAAGAAACAAGAATAAGGAAAACAACATGACTCCCCCAAAGGAATACATAACACTTCAATACTAGAATGTGAAGATGAAGAGATTGAAGAAATGCCAGAAACAGAATTTTAAAAATTGATCATAGGATTATTTAGAAGTAATCAGAATCAAATCCATGAACTAAAGAAATCCACACATGACATGAATAAAAATTTTTCCCATGAAATCAGATTTTAAAGAGAAATTAAAATGAAATACTGGAAATGAGGAATTCAATAGATCAAATAAAAATGCAGTGGAAAGGTTAAGAACAGACTTGGTGAGGCAGAAGAAAGAATATCCAAGTTAGAAGACAGATCTCTGGAAATGTTACAGTCAGACAAGAAGAAGAGGAAGAAGAGAAAGAAGAGGAAGAAGGAGGAGGAGGAGGGGGAGGGGAGAAGAAGGGGGAGGAGGAGGAGGGGGAGGGGAGAAGAAGGGGGAGGAGGAGGAGGGAAAGAGGAGGAGGAGGGGGAGAGGAATAACGAGGAGGAAGAAGAAAGAGGAAGAGGAAGAAGAGGAGGAGGAAGAAGAAAAAGGAGAAATTAGAAAACTAAAAAACAACGTTGGAGATCTATGCAATACCATCAAAGGACCCAACATATGAATCTTAGGAATCCCTGACGGTGTGGAGAAAGAGAATGGATTAAAAGGCCTTTTTAGTGAAATAAATACAGAAAACTTCCCTGATTTGGAGAAAAGGATGTCCAAGTACAGGAAGCACATAAAACTCCTAGTAGACATAACTGGAAGAGATCTTCACCACTACCCATTGTAGTGAAACTCTCCACAATAAAATACAAAGAAAAGATTCTCAAATGTGCACAAGAGAAACACCAGATTCCTTTCAGAGGATCTCCAATTAGACTCAGCTGACTTCTTACCAGAAATCCAACAGGTGAGGAGAAAGTGGTGAGATATATTCCAATTCATAAGAGAAAAAAAAATGTCAACCCAGAATGCTGCACCTGGTAAAGCTCTCATTTAACAGGGAAGGTGAAATAAAGACCTTCCTTAACAAATAGAAACTGAAAGAGTTTGTCACCACTCATCCACCCCTGCAAAAGATGCTTAAGGATGTTCTAACACATAGAAACACAGAAATGTAGTCATCACTATGAAAGAAGGTGAAGGCAGAAAAGCTCCCAGTAAAAGTACAAAGGAAATCCCAAGTAAACAATAGAAATATTAATAGAAAACTGGCAGGGCCAGTAGTTACTAATCAATAGTCACCTTGGAGATAAAGGGCCTAGACTCTCCAGTTAAAAGATACAGACTGGCTGAATGGATTAAAAAAAGAAAACCCATCTATTTGCTGCCTAAAAGAAATGCATTTCACCAACAAAGATACATGCAGACTGAAAGTGAAAGGATGGAAAAAGATATTCCATGCTAATAGAAACCGTAAAAAGAACTAATGTAACCATCCTAATATCAGACAAAATAGACTTTAATGCAAAACTGTTTAAAAAAAAAAAGACAAAGAAGGGCACAATGTAATGATTAAGGGATCAATCAACAGGATAATGTGACTATAATAAATGTATTTACACCTAATTACAAGGCACCTGGCTATTTAAAAGAAATGTTAATGGATTGGAAAGAAGACACACACTCAATACAATAATAATGGGAGGCTTTGATACCCCACTTTCAGCAATGGACAGATCAACCAGACAGAAAATCTAGAAGGAAACAGCAGAGTTAAATCAACACTGTAGATCAAATGGACCTAACAGATATCTATAGAACTCTTCATCCTACAGTTGCAGAACACATTCTTCTCACCAGTGCATGGACTTTCTCTGGGATAGACCACATGCTGTGCCATAAAGCAAGTCTCAGCAAATTCAAAAAGATCAAAATCATACCGTGCATACTCAAGGGCCACAATAGAATGGAACTGGAAATCAATAACTAAAGAATCTCTAGAACGTATGTAAAAATATGCAGACTGAACAACACAATCCTGAATGAACAGCGGATCATAGAGTAAATCAAAAGAGAAATCAAAAATATTTCTGGAAATGAATGAAGATGACAATACAACATATCAAAACTTACGCGGAGGTGGGGCTGGCACTGTGGCATAGTGGGTAAAGCAGCTACCTGCAGTGCCCACATTCCATATGTGTGCTGGATCATGTCCTGGCTCCTCCACTTCTGATCCAGCTCTCTGCTATGACCTGGGAAAGCAGTAGAAGATGGCCCAAGTGCTTGGGCCCCTGCATCTGTGTGGGAGACCTGGAAGAAGCTCCTGGCTCCTGGCTTTGGGCTGGTTTTTTGGCTGGCACTGGCTCATTGAGGCCATTTGGTGACTGAAACAGCAGATGGAAGACATCTCTCTCTCACACACACACTCTCTCTCTGCCTCTGCTCTGTCTCTCTGTAATCCTGCCTTTCAAATAAATAAAAATTTTAAAATAAAAACTTATAGGGTGCAACAAAAACAGTTCCAATATGAAAGTTTACAGCAATTAGTGCCTATATCAAGAAAATGGAAAGGCACTAAATAAATGAGCTATCAGTGCATCTCAAGGATCTAGAAAAACAAGAGCAAACTAAACCCAGAATTAGTAGGAGAAAAGAAATAATTAGAATTAGAGAAGAAATAAACAAAATTGAAACCAAAAATCAATACAAAAGATCGGCTAAAAGAACAATTGTTTTTTGATAAAATAAACAAAATTGATACACGATTTGGCTCAACGAACCGAAAAACAAAAAACTAGAATGAAATCAATAAAATTAGAGATGAAAAAGAAAATTTAACAATGGATACCACAGAAATAAAAAGAATCATCAAAAAATTACCACAAAGTTCTATATGCCAACAATAGGGAAACCTAGAGGAAATGGATAGATTCCTGGACACATACACTCTACCTAAATTGAGCCATGAAGACATAGAAAATCTAGACAGACCAATAACCAAGATGGAAATTGAATCAATAATAAAGACCCTCCCAACAAAGAAAAGCCTGGGACCAGATGGTCTCACTGCTGAATTCTGCCAGACATTTAAACAAGAATTAACTCCTAATCTTCTCCAGCTATTTAAAATAATTGAAAATGAGGGAATCCTCCCAAATTCTTTCTATGAAGCCAGCATCATCTTAATTTCTAAACCTGAAAAAGATGCAAGAGAGAAAGAGAACTATAGATCAATTTCCTTGATGATCATAGACACAAAAATCTTCAACGAAATACTAGCCAATTGAATCCAACAACTCATCAGAAAGATCATACACCCAGACCAAGTGAGATTTATCCCTGGTATGCAGGAACAATTCAGCATTCACAAATCAATCATGTGATACATCGTATTAAAAACCTGAAGAACAAAAACCATATGATTATCTCAATAGATGCAGAGAAAGCATGTGATAAAATAAAACATGACTTCATGATGGAAACTTTAAGCAAATTGAATATGTAAGGAACATTCCTCAACACAATCAAGGCAATTTATGACAAACCCATCGCCAGACCATGTTGAATAGGGAAGTTGGAAGCATTCCCACTAAGATCCAGAGGCTACCCAAGGTTGCTCACTCTCCCCATTGCTATTCAATATAGACCTGGGAGTTTGGGCCAGAGCCATTAGGCAAGAAAAAGAGGAAGTCAAATTATCCCCATTTGTAGATAACATGATTCTATATATTGGGGATCCCAAAGACTCCAGTAAGAGGCTATTGGAATTCACAGAAGAGTTTGATAAAATGGCAGGATATAAAATCAACACAAATAATCAAAAGCCTTCGTATACACAGATGATGCCATGGCTGAGAAAGAACTTCTAAGGTCAATCTCATTCACAATACCTATAAAAAAATTCAAATACCTTGAAATAAATCTAACCAAGGATATCAAATATCCCTACAATGAGAGCTATAAAACATTAAAGAAAGAAATAGTAGAAGACACAAAAAAGCAAACATCATCCGTGTTTATGGATTGGAAGAATCAATACCATCAAAATGTTCATACTACCAAAAACAATTTACAGGTTTAATATGGTACCAATCAAAATACCAAGGGCATTCTTCTCAGATATAAAAAAATGATGATGTTCATATGGAACAAGGAGACCCTGAACAGCTAAAGAAATCTTATACAACAAAAATATAGCTGGAGGATTCAAAATACCAGATTTCAAGACTTACTACAGGGCAGTTATAACCAAAACAGCCTGGTACTGGTACAAAACCAGATGGATAGATCAATTGAACTGAGTAGAAACTCCAGAAATCAACCCATGCATCTACAACCAACTTATCTTTGACAAAGGAGCTAAAATCAATCCCTGTAACAATAACAGTCTCTTCAACAAATGGTGCTGGGAAAACTGGATCTCTACATGCAGAAGTATGAAGCGAGCCCCCTGACTTACACCTTACACAAAAAATCCACTCAAAATTAATGAAAGAATTAATCGACGAACCAATACCATCAAATTATTAAAGAACCTTGGGGAAACTTTTCAATACATTGCATAGGCAAAGAGTTCTTGGAAAAGACCCCAGAGAGAGAAGCAATCAAAGCCAAAGTTGACAAATGGGATTACATCACATCAAAAAGCTTTTGCACTGCAAAATAAATACTCAGCAAAGTGAAGAGGCAACCAACTGAATGAGGAAATTATTTGCAAACTATGCAACTGATAAAGAATTAATAGCCAGAATATATAAAGAGCACAAGAAACTCAACAGTGACAAAACAAACAATCCAGTTAAGAAATAGGCAAAGGATTTAAACAGCCATTTTTCAAGAGGAAATCCAAATACCCATGATCATTAGCTGTCAGGAAAATGCAAATCAAAACCACAATGAGGTTTCACTTCACCCCAGATAGAATGGCTTTCCTACAGAAATCAACAAACAACAAATGCTGGTGAGGATGTGGGGAAAAAGGTACCCTAATCCACTGTTGGTGGGAATGTAAACTGGTAAATCCACTGTGGAAAATAGTATGGAGACACCTCAGAAATCTGAATATAGACCTACCATATGACCCAGACATCCCACTCCTGGGAATTTACCCAAGGGAAATGAAACCAAAATATGAAAGAATTATGTATACCCCTATGTTTAGCGCAGCTCAACTCACAATAGCTAAAATATGGAATCAACCTAAATGTCCATCAGCTGAAGATAAATTATGGGTTATGTACAGCGTGGAATACTACACAGAGATATTAAAAAATGAAATCCTGTCATTCGCAACAAAATGGTTGAAACTGGAAGATATCATACTTAGTGAAATCAGTTGACCTCAAAATGACAAATACATGTTCTCCCTCATTTGTGGTAACAAATAGAGCTCCTAAAAGGTAATCTATAGAAGTGAAATTAACACTTTGAGATGCAATGGCTTTTTTTTTTGACAGGCAGAGTGGACAGTGAGAGAGAGAGACAGAGAGAAAGGTCTTCCTTTGCCGTTGGTTCACCCTCCAATGGCCGCCACGGCAGGTGTGCTGCAGGAGCCAGGTGCTTCTCCTGGTCTCCCATGGGGTGCAGGGCCCAAGCACTTGGGCCATCCTCCACTGCACTCCCGGGCCACAGCAGAGAGCTGGATTGGAAGAGCAGCAACCAGGACAGAATCCGGTGCCCCAACCGGGACTAGAACCCAGTGTGCCGGTGCCGCAAGGTGGAGAATTAGCCTATTGAGCCACGGCGCCAGCCAAGATGCAATGACTTTGAACAGCCCTTGTCTTGACTGTTGAGGAAAGTTTTTTTTTTTTTCATACTCTTTGTTGAAGTCTTTATTTAGTATAGAGTTAATCTTACATGCATAACATTAATTAAAAATAGATATTAATAAAAATAAGAATGTGAATAGGAGAGGGAGGAGGAAGAAGAGTGAGAGTCTGGGGTGGGAGGGAGGGTACATTGGGAAGAATCACTACGTTGCAAAAGTTGTATTTATGAAATGCATCAAGTTTGTATACATTAAATAAGAGGTTTCTGGGGGGAAAAGTAATAGAAATAATGTATTCAAATATTAATATAAGAGCACTTTAAAAAGTTCAGAGAAATAGAATTAAAAAGTAAGTTTATTTTGGTTCAAGAAAAAATTTTAATGTATGTATAGTTTGCTTATAATATGAATTTTGTTGGAACCCTCGTCAGCGAAGGTCCAACCCACGGAGTCACAACACGACCGCTGTTGATCGGTTCTCGAGGAACTTTTACTCTTAGGGATAGAAGGAAAGGAGGGAGCGGGAAGCAGCCGGGAGAAAGACGGAGACTGAAGTGGCTGCCCCCGTTCCCGCCCCTAACATGGTCTTTTATCCATTCCCAGTCCCCCAGGGCTAGGGCGAGTAGTCCATCAATCAGATCAAAGGGCATGCATAGTCTCAGGTCAAGGTGTATCTCATCCCATCAGGTTGTTTGCAAGTCTTTTGTTCAGGTTGTTTACAAGTCTTTTGTTCAGCACCTCCTTGACCTTGTTCTGCTCTTCAGGATGAGGCAGTGCAATGAGGAGGTCCCCACAGGTGGCCGGCCTGTGGTTCCCCACAGCTCCCCCTTTTTAGTTTTATATGACATGGAATCGTGCCTGTCTTAGGTTCCCAGCGACGTGCCACCTGCTTACCCGTCATTGAGTCACTGGGAAGCATGTCCCATGCTCTGTCTTAGGTTGCTAGGTGTACTCGCCAGTGATTACCCGTCATTGACTACCGTTCCATCATGCTAAGCCATATCTGTTGTTGAGGGTCGGAGTGAAACATAGCATGCAAGCCTGCTGAGCAATCAGGTTGGTGCGCTGTTGCCTTCTGACAATGCTTGAGATGATCTTACTGACCAAGAGACAGTGGCATAGGCCAATCTTTTGGGATCATTGTAGGAACGGGCAGCCCTGGTTGCAATGCCCCCATGGGTTGCAACTGCCTGTTTATGGCTCTCAAATCCTGCAATAATCGATACTTGCCCGATTTCTTTTTTATTAAAAAATTGGGGTGTTCCAGGGTGAAGTGGATGGTTGAATATGTCCTGCCTCTAACTGCTGCTGAACTATTTCTTTTACTGCAGCCAATTTCTCCTGTGTAAGGGGCCACTGGGGTATCCACACCGGTTTGTTATCTAACCAGGTTAGTGGCAGTGGTGATGGCTGCTGCACAGTGGCTCCTACGAAAAACCCAAACCCTGCTTGCCTCTATGCCCTCGAGGCTCAGTGGGGTCCCTTATGCCCTGCTTGTCTTTTCCTAGTCCTCCGCCTGCATATCCCATTTTTTTTCATCATTTTCCACCCCGGGGATGACTCAGTCTCATGTTCACTAGTCAATTGGATTCGGAGTTGTGTCAAAACATCCCTTCCCCATAAGGTGATAGGAATAGTACATACATAAGGTTGCACTTTACCAGTATTGCCCTCCTGATCTTGCCAGTCTAGCACTTGCGCGCTTCTAGACGGGGCGACAGCTGTACCTAAGCCTACCAGGTTGTTATCCCCTTCTTGAAGTGGCCAAGAGGGAGGCCAGTCCTGCTCAGCGATGATACTAACATCTGCGCCAGTATCCAACAGCCCCTTAATCGGTTTCCCTTTGATGTTAAGAGTCCATAATGGACGATTATCAAGAGTCATGGAAAGGGCTGCAAAATGTTCTCCCTGGGTTCCTCTGGCATCTAGCACAGGGCTCATCACTAGTAATTGAGCAACCGGCTGTGACGGTAGTAACTGTATGATTCCTTTAGTGGACTGCAACATTACTTTAAATTTCTTACAAGGCATTTGGATAATTCCGGTTATGACTACCAGTCCTTTTAAAGAGTTTGCAGCCTTTCCTATGGTAATGCCCAAGCCTTCCATATGGTCCATAGCCTCCTGGGGTTCTACATCTATGGCTTGGATCCCCATTTGCGGTGTTAATACTGTATAGTCGGTGGCTCGCAGCTCTGTGCAGTAAATGCCTGTTGTTCTCCCTGAAACTGTCCTGTTCTTCCCATGACCTGTCCTCTCACCCATTGAGATTTCGGACCCCTGGGTGCGGGGGCCCGCCACTCGTTTTTTGGAAACTGCTGCCCTGAATTTTTTCGGATTGAAAGGTTGCCCTAGTGGGTGGCCGGCTTTATCTAGCTTGGAATAACATTCATTTGCCCAATGATTGCCTTTACCACATCGTGGGCAGAGCCCTGGCCGACGCCCTGGAGGCTTGGAATTCGTGCATTCTCTTTTTAGGTGACCTTCCTCTCCACATCTAAAACACTTTCGCCCCGGCCCATTGTTATGCAGCATTCTTGCCATGGCGACTGCTGCATGCGCCCCTGAGGCCACATCATCCATAACATCCCTACAGATTTTTAAAAAGGTAGGAATGTCTTTGTGTTGCCAGGGCCTTAGGGCCTCACGGCAGGTTTTGTTTGCTTGTTCATATGCTAATCTTCGTACTAGCGGCATCGCCTCCTCCATGGTCTCAAAGATATTGCCAGCCGCCTCCATTAACCTATTTACAAAATCAGCATAGGGCTCCGTTGGGCCTTGTGTAATTTTGGACAAACTGTGCCTAATTTCTCCCTTCTTAGGAAGGATCTTCCAGGCCCTACGAGCTATTTCTCTTACTTGCATTAGGACTTCATTAGGGCATTGAGCCTGGGTATTCTCATCGCGAAAAACTCCTTCCCCGTTTAGCATGTCCTCATTCCAGGCTGGATGACCGTTTCTCGCGTTTTCTGCTGCCTGAGTCTTAGCAAGCTCTCTATAGGCCACAGCCCAAAGCAGGAAGTCCCCACCACCAAGCACGGCTTTCACTAGGTTTCTCCAGTCCTCTGGGACCAGTCCATGGGTTCCTATATTGTCTAAAACTGCCTTTGTGAAGTTGGCATGTGGTCCGTAAAGCTGCACCGCTTGTTGCAGTTCTTTTAACAACTTGTGGTCTAAAGGGGTCCATCCTCTGTTACCTTGCGCATCCACTACCACTGGGAACACCTGATCTGCTTTTTGGTACTCTTCCCACCTGGGGGGAGTTCCGCGTGTTCTCTCTGCCCTTCCTCTGGATCTTACTGAGGAGGGTTCCTTGCTCTCCACTCCCTCCATGAGGGAAGGATTCCCTTTCGTGAGGGGGGCCTTAGTTAGTGTGAGCGGTCGCCAATGTGGAGGGTCATGTAAGGTTAAGTTTGCCATTCTACAGTGGCACGGGTGGTCCCTCGGAGAAAATAGGTCTTCTGGGTACGGAGGTGCGGAAGGAAGGGGTCTCTCTTGCTCCACACTCATCTGCGCCTTATCCTCCCTGTCCCCGTCCTGACTTCCACATTGGGACTCACTCTGAGCTTCCTCCAATATCTCTGATCCCTCATCTACTATCTCTTCTGAATCATTTTGAAGAGCCTGTTCAATCCACACCCTATAAATCTCCGGTGATTTTCCCGCCACTCTTAACTCTTTACCTACCCTTTTCCACTTTCGTTCTTCCCGCTCACCATCGTCCACTAACCAGGACGACATGCTACCAACTGCTTTGGTGAGTAACCAAATAATGGCCGCTATCACGGGCGTCCCCGTTGCTCTTAATAAGCGGCTTAACAATAATTTGGTCGTCGACGGAGCGTTTCCCATTTACACTTTTACTTTTATGATTTTACCCGCGGTTACAATCCTAGGCCTTTTACTTTACCCGCCTAGATTCCCGTATATGTACGTTTATTCTTACTTACCTGCTTCCAGCGATCGGTCCCACGATCCAAGATCCGAGTCACAGCACCACTTGTTGGAACCCTCGTCAGTGAAGGTCCAACCCACGGAGTCACAACACGACCGCTGTTGATCGGTTCTCGAGGAACTTTTACTCTTAGGGATAGAAGGAAAGGAGGGAGCGGGAAGCAGCCGGGAGAAAGACGGAGACTGAAGTGGCTGCCCCCGTTCCCGCCCCTAACATGGTCTTTTATCCATTCCCAGTCCCCCAGGGCTAGGGCGAGTAGTCCATCAATCAGATCAAAGGGCATGCATAGTCTCAGGTCAAGGTGTATCTCATCCCATCAGGTTGTTTGCAAGTCTTTTGTTCAGGTTGTTTACAAGTCTTTTGTTCAGCACCTCCTTGACCTTGTTCTGCTCTGCAGGATGAGGCAGTGCAATGAGGAGGTCCCCACAGGTGGCCGGCCTGTGGTTCCCCACAAATTTTCCTGAAATTTTTGGAGAACCTTTTAAGTAAAAGATTTCAAAATTGTTTTATGCCAAAATAAACTCATCTTTTAACCCACCCCAAATTAAATAAAATAGAAATGCAATTCTAATCTTGATTTTAAATTTGGGAAGAAATTGAATTTTATTAAATATTTTTGTTGTCAGTTGCTATTATTTATGATCTACTAATGTGATTATTGAATAAGTTAAACATTTTATTATATTGAATAAATCTTATGTTTTTATAATTTTCTTTTCATTTGCTCTCTGCTAAAACACTATGTACCATTTTACTGCATAGTTAACCAGAATAATAATAAATGGGTAAAAGGAAGGAATTATGCATACGGACTGTGACAAAATGATCAACTAGAAAGAACATTTTAGCATTCCTGTAAGAGACTTTAGCTAAGCAGTCAGTTTCAAAATAGATATTTTAAGCAAATCATGTCCTTAAGATTAACAATATTCATTGAAGTACAATTATGAAAAAGAAGTCCATTCTCGATAGCAATGTTAAATAATTAAAATAACATGCAGTATGCTGAAATAACTCACAACCAACCAGAAATGTGAATGGCCTATACAAAGGAAGCTTCCTGTCTTTATAGAAGAAGATAAAATGTGAATTAATGAGGAGAAACGGTTTGATTGTGAATGGAAATTGTTAAGTTGCACAATGTTAGTCATTCAATTGAAATTGAAATTAAAAAGTAATTACACTGCAAACAAATTGAATCAGTTTCAGAAAGGGAAACATAAAGTTCATCTGGCATAATATTTATGCAAGAATCTCTCTCATAAAATAAACACGATCAACTAGATTATTTAACAGTTTGGAGATAACTGGGGATCCAGATATTCTCACAAATTAGATTTGGGTCTTAATTCACACACTAAAGCAAGTCTCAGGTAATTGAAAGAGGTAAATGTAAAAATGAAACTGTGGGAACTGGTGCCGTGGTACAGTAGGTTAATCCTCTGCCTGTGGCACCGGCACCACATGTGGGTACCGGTTTTAGTCCCAGCTGCTCCTCTTCCAGTCCAGCTCTCTGCTGTGGCCCGGGAAGGCAGTGGAGGATGGCCCAAGTGCTTGGGCCCTGCACCTGCATGGGAGACCAGGAGGAAGCACCTGGCTCCTGGCTTCGGATCAGCACAGCACCGGCCGTAGCAGCCATTAGGGGAGTGAACCAACGGAAGACCTTTCTCTCTGTTTCTCTCTCACTGTCTAAATCTATCTGTCAAATAAATAAATATAAAGAATAAAAAACTTTAAAAAATCTCAAAATTCTCATATGTTTAAAAATGTAATATACACAACTGAAAGGCAACCAGGTTGAGGGATATATTAAAAATATATCCATTGAATTATTTCTTTTTTTAAAATGTGCAAAAAAATTTAAAATCCTTGAAAATACCAACATCCGTTTGAGAAGACTCACACTCAGGCATACTGACAAGGATGAAGCCAAGGATGAAAAATGTCTCTCTGGGCACATCTTCAACCTAAACAGCTAAAGGACGCCAATCAAAACAATAAAACATCGGTTTTCACTCACCAAGTTGACATTACTCAAAATTGGTGTGGATCTGGGCAAATTAATTTAGTAATGTTCCTATTCATAGATACATGAGAGCTCTTCAGTTTATGGGAAAAATGGAATTAAAGTAAAAGTTTCTTTTTGTGCCAAAAATCTGAAATCTTTGCAAAGATTCTTCATAATGCACTTTCCCTGTGAACTTTTTGAAGACTTTTGTGTGCATGGGTTTGATTTTTTTCAGCAACATAAACTTATCTTTTAATTTTTTTCACAAGCTTTCTGACGTGACTTTGTACAACTATTATAAACTTCGACAAGAAACTCTCAAAAGCTTACATAATATTTTTTAAAGTTTTTTCTGTGAACTGTTTAAAAATGTTTATGTTCATCTACTTGAGAGGCAGAGAGACAGAGAGAGAGAGAGGGCAGGCGGGAGGGAAATGCACCCATCCTCTGGTTCATTCCCTAAATGCCCACAACACCCATGGCTGATCCAGGCCAAAGTCAGGACCCCAGAACTCCATCTGGGTCTCCCACACGTGTGGCAGGGACCCAAGCACTTGAGCCAACATCGGCTGCCTCCCAGGATGCGTTAGCAGGAAGCTGGAGCGGAAGCTGAGTGCCGGGACTCAATCTGGACACTGTGATTGGTATACAGTGATTCCAAGCAGCAGCCCGGCACATTGGGCCATAGCACTCACCCCATAAGAGTTCATCTAGCTTTGAATGGACTAGTTTTCCTTTTACATTGCATGCAAACATTTCTGAATGTGCATGTTGAGTTAACCCTGAGGCTGTCTGGGATAGAAGGCTTGGGCTCCAGGGGCCGTGGTTATGTGGTTCAATCTCTTTCAACTTCACTCTCTAAATCTGCAAAATGAGTAAGACAATAGTATATGGGTTGAAAGATTGGGGAGGTCAAAAGAATATTCTATACAAACACACTGAAAGTGGCCAGGAAACTTGATTATCTTTTGCTTTATCACCCTTATTGTCATTATCATCCACATTTTCCAGCAGCCAAACTGACAGAGCTGGCACACAGTAAACACCATGTTTCCATACATTCAGACAGCTTTCTAGGCCCTGAGAACCCAGCATGGAACCGCAGTCCCTATTAGCAAAGAGACTCAGGGGAGGGGATGGAGTTCAACCCTAAGCAATTAGACAGGATGATTGTACTTATTAGGAACAAACTAGGGAGAAAAATGAAACAGCATAAAAAACTTAGCGGAGGGAATTTTTATTTCATATGGGCCTCAGACTTGAGTTTAAGAAGCTGAAAACACTGGTCAAGCAAATCGGACAAGTATTTCCGGGAGAGAGAACAAGTTCAGATTTTTGGAGACTTAGAAAGGAGACAGTGTAACCAGGATGCAGAGCAGGAGAGAAAGAGGGAGAGAGGTGTCGGGTGGGTAGCGAGGACCTCAACGTCTAGGATCTTTTTTTTTTATTATTATTTTTTTACAGGCAGAGTGGACAGTGAGAGAGAGAAAGAGACAGAGAGAAAGGTCTTCCTTTGCCGTTGGTTCACCCTCCAATGGCTGCCGCGGATGGCGCGCTGCAGCCGGCGCACCCAGCTCATCCGATGGCAGGAGCCAGGTGCTAGGTGCTTCTCCTGGTTTCCCATGGGGTGCAGGGCCCAAGCACCTGGGCCATCCTCCACTGCACTCCCTGGCCACAGCAGAGAGCTGGCCTGGAAGAGGGGCAACCGGGACAGAATCCGGCGCCCCGACCGGGACTAGAACCCGGTGTGCTGGCACTGCAGATGGAGGATTAGCCTAGTGAGCCACGGCGCCGGCCAACGTCTAGGATCTTATGGGTCATTATTAAGGTATCTTTTCCCCTGAAAAAAATAAGAAGCTTTGTACTGGAGATACAGACAAATACACAGACATACACACACACACATACACAGAGAGAGAGAGAGAAAAAGAGAGAAACTCCAATCTACTGGTTTATTCTCCAGATTCACAAAATGGCGAGCACTGGGCCTGGCCAAAGCTGAGATCTAGCAACGTACAATATTGGTCTCTCACAAGGGTGGCAGGAACCCAACTCTATGAGCCATCATGGTTGCCTCCCAGGATCTGCATAAGCAGGAAGCTGAAGTCAAGAGCCAGCGAAGGGCATCAGATTCACATACTCCTATATAGAATTCAAGTGTCTTAGTGGCTGTGCCAAACATCCACCCCTGAGAATGCATTTTTGAGGGATTCCTCTTGCCATTCACTCTAGAGGGGGTAAACTAAAAATCAGACCACCAGGGAAGCCATGGAGACTTGGGATAAGAGATGAGCTAGGAGAGTGGCTAAAGAAGCTCTGTAATTCCATATATATTTTTTAAATATTTATTTATTTATTTTAAAGGCAGAGAGAGAGAGAAAGAGAGAGAGAGAGAAATGTCTTCCACCCGCTGATTCACTCCCCAAATGGCCAGAACTGGACCAATCCAAAGCCAGGAGCCAGGAGCTTCTTCCAGGTCTCCCACATGGGTGCAGGGGCCCAAGGACGTGGGCCATCTTCTACAGCTTTCCCAAGCCATAGCAGAGAGCAGGATCAGAAGTGGAGCAGCCATGACTCAAACTGGTGTCCATTTGGGCTTTACCTGCTACGCCATAGTGCCGGCACCCCAGATATTTTGAAAAAAGAACAGATAACCTGATGAAAAAAAATCTAGAAGTCAGTGGATTCCTTATTTTTGGTCCCCTAGAAGAATGACGCTGTCATTTAGGCAGACAGGGATGCCTGATGACAAGCATGGGGGAGCTAGTCAGGAGCTCGGGTGTTGAACTTGCTAAGTTTGAGATGTCTGTTGGACCTCTAAGAGAAGATGCTATGGGGGAAGCTGTCATTTAGGAGACATAGCCAACCTTGGAATGTAAGCATGTGAGGATTTTCAGCATAGAGATGGTATTCAAAAGCCTCTGCCAAGAAGTGAGCCTGGTGGTTAGCGCAGTGTGGGCGTCAGGGTTGCCAATCAGAGCTTTTGAGATCAACACCATCTCTAGTTTTTAAGGAATCTCCACACTTTCTCACAGAGGCTGCACTGACGTCCACTCCCGCCAACAACGTGGAAGTGTTCTCCTTTCTCCACATCCTCGCCAGCACTGGGTACTCCCCGCATTCGGATTTTAGCCGTTCTGACAGGGGTGAGGTGCTGTCTCACTGTGGTTTTGACTTGCATTTCCCTGATGGCTGGTGATGTTGAACACTTTTTCATATGTTTGCTGGCCATTTGTACTTCATCTTTTGAGAACCGTCTATGGAAGTTCTTTGCCCGTTTTCAACTGGATTGGGTTTTTTGTTGTTGTTGAATCGTTTAAGTTACTGATATATTCGGGATATTAATCCTTTGTTGGATAAGTGATTTGCAAGTATTTTTTCCCATTCTATTGGATGTCTCTTAGCTCTATTGAGGATAATGTCCTTGGCTGTGCAAAAGCTTCTGAGTTTGATACAGCCCAATTTGTTTAGTTTTGCTTTTGTTGCCTGTGCTTTGGGGTCTTGACCAAGAAGTTGGACCCTACAACAATGTCTTGGAGTGTTTCCCCTAGGTTTTCTTCCAGCCACTTCGTAGTCTTAAATTTTTTAAGTCTGATTCCTCTTGAGTGGGTTTTTCTTTCTTTCTTTCTTTTTTTTTTTTTTTGGACAGGCAGAGTGGGTAGTGAGAGAGAGAGAGAGAGAGAGACAGAGAGACAGAGAGAAAGGTCTTCCTTTACCATTGGTTCACCCTCCAGTGGCTGCTGCTGCTGGCTCACAGTGCTGATCGGAAGCCAGGAGCCAAGTGCTTCCTCCTGGTCTCCCATGTGGGTGCAGGGCCCAAGTGCTTTGGGCTATCCTCCACTGCACTCCTGGGCCACAGCAGAGAGCTGGACTGGAAGAAGAGCAACCGGGACAGAATCTGGCACCCCAACCGGGACTAGAACCTGGTGTGCCGGCACTGCAGGTGAAGGATTAGCCTAGTGAGCCACGGCACCGGCCAAGTGGGTTTTTTTATATGGTGAGTGGTACGGATCTAACTTCTTTCTTCTACATATATACATCCAGTTTTGCCAGCACCATTTGTTGAAGAGATTATGCTTACTCCACTGTATGGTCTGAGCACTTTCATAAAAAATCACTTGGAAGGCAGGCGCCATGGCTCACTAGGCTAATCCTCAGCCTGTGGTGCAGGTACTCTGGGTTCTAGTCCCGGTAGGGGTGCCAGATTCTGTCCCGGTCACTCCTCTTCCAGTCCAGCTCTCTGCTGTGGCCTGGGAAGGCAGTGGAACATGGCCCAAGTGCTTGGGCCCCTGCACCCACATGGGAGACCCAGAAGAAGCTCCTGGCTTCTGGCTTCGGATCGGCGCAGCTCCAGCCATTGCAGCCAATTGGGGAGTGAGTCAGTGGATGGAAGACCTCTTTCTCTCTCTGTCTCTCCTCTCTCTATGTAACTCTGACTTTCAAATAAATAAAAAAAGAATGTTTTCCCGCTATAGTTTTAATGATCTGTGATTACTTTAAAATTTACGGTATATGGGTGAAATGGTCATGTTTCCATTCAATTATTGTTTCTAGCCATTGTCTGTATTCCCATTACACTTGGATCTTTTGGCTTTCTACTTGTTAAGCTTCATATTTAGTGAAGTATTAAGTCTTTTTACTGTAATGTAAATTTATAATTTAATATTTAGTTATCTCAAAAATTTTACAAAAGGACAAAGAGAAAAGGAGAAGGAGGGAGATTAGGAGGGAGAGAGGGGGAGGCAGGAAAGGAGGGAGGGAGGGCATATCATTATGCATCTACCAATCACATTGAATCTGTTAAAACTGATTAAAATAAATAAAAGATCAGCACCATCAGGGTGTGAGCAATTGCTCTAAGCCCTGTGTTCTCGAAGTGTGGGCCCAGGATTAGCAGCACCAGGGACCCCACCGAGACCCCATCAGCCACCCAGAGTCTCAGGTTCCACCCAGAACTACTAAAGCAGAGGCTCCAAGAGTGAGGCCCAGCCATCTGTAGCTGTTTTTCTAGTTGCTAACTTTTTTTTGTAAAAAATATATTTGAGAAATGGGGTGGGGGAGTGGGAAGCAGGGAGTAGGGAAGAGAGACAAGAGAGAGAAAGTTCTCCCATCCACTGGTTCACTCCCTGAAATCTAGCAATGCCATGAGCTGGACTAGGCCAAAACCAAAAGCCAGGAACTCAATCCGGATCTCCCAAGTGCAGAATAGGATCCCAACGACCTGAGCCACCAGCGATGCCTTGAGGGTCTACATTAGCAGGAAGCTGGAATCAAGAGCCGAGCTGGGCATCAAATCCAGGAAGTTCAATAGAGGACACAGTTGTCTTAAAACATCTTAACTACTAGGCAAACGCCAGTCTTGGTGCAAACTTTCTGAAATTCATGCATAGCTTTTTTTAATATGCATTTTCTGTGACTATTTTGAAGATCCCTTGAATGCATTGGTTGCAAAAAACTTTGTGCGCTAAAATAAATTTATCTTTTAATTTCATTTCTATGAGCTTTTTTTAAAAAAAGTTTCATTTATTTTGAGAGGCAGAGTTACAGACAGAGAGAGGGAGAGACAGAGGTCTTCCATCCGTAGGTTCACTCCCCAAATGGCTACACAGCCAGAGCTGGGCTGACCCAAAGTCAGGAGCCAGGAGTTTCTTCCAGGTCTCCCACGTGGGTACAAGGGCCCAAGGGCTTGGGCCATCTTCTACTGCTTTCCCAGGCCAAAGCAGAGAGCTGGATTGGAAGAGGAGCAGCTGAGACATGAAGTGGAGACCATATGGGATGCCAGCACCACAGGCTAAGGCTTAGCCTAGTAGGCCACAGCACCAGCCCATCTGTAAGCTTTTTGAAGTTCCCATCTAATAACCATATATTTCTGCCTTGAATGGAAATTATCATAATATTATCATCCATTTTTAAAAGATGCAACGTTAGGGCCAACATTGTGGCATAGTGGGTAAAGCCCTTGCCTGCAATGCCAGCATCCCATATGGGCGCAGGTTCAAATCCAGGTTGCTTCATTTCCAATCCAGCTCCCTGTTAATGGCCCAGAAAAAGTAGCAGAAGATGGCCCCAGTGTTTGGGCCCCTGCCACCCTCCCCCTTCTAGGTGGGAGACCCAGAAGAAGCTCTTTGCTTTGGCCTGGCCCAGTACTGGCCGTTGCAGCCATCTAGGGAGTGAACCAAAGGATGAAAGATATCTGTCTCTCTTTTTCTCTTTGTAACTCCAAATTTCAACCAAATAAAAACATCTTTTAAAACAATGCGATGGCATTCATCTAGATTGAAATGGCTGAACCATCCACTTCGAATGTTTATATCATCTCTTTTATCTAGTATCTCCGTGGAGGAGCTAAGTTATTGAGAATAATCGAATCTTTCATGCAAGGACAGGCATGGGGCTGAAAGGCTTGACTGGGCGATGGTATACCGTGTTTCAGAGTTCACCCGTCAGCAGGTGCGTCGCTCGGCTACACAGGAGTGGATGTGTGCTGCAGGTTGTGAAACCATTAGGAGACAACGCGAACACGTTTTAAAAACCTCTTTGTGATCTTCTCTTTGCAATGATATGAGTTAATAGTGCCATCATCAACAAGGAAAATGATATAGTTGCCTCAGCCAGTGAGCAAATGAGTTTAAAGAGACAGTTTTACTTTATTTGGAAGTCAGAATTACAGGGAGAGAGGAAGAAACAGAGAGAGAGAGAGAGAGAGAGAGAGAGAGAGAGACATGAGTGGAGGATCAAGTATTTGGGCCATCTTCTGCTGCCTTCCCTGGTGCCTCAGCAGGGAACTGGATCAGAAGTGGAGCAGCCAGGACTTGAACCTGTGCTCGTGTGAGATACTGATGCTGCAGGCAGTGGCTTAATCTGCTGCTCCACCACACCGGCCCCTGGTGAGCAACTATGAAACTAGGATAAATGCTCTACCCTTCTCACTGAGGGATGGAGTGTCGGCTTTCACATTTTGGATATTACATCAAGTATTGGTTTTGTTGTCCATTAATCCTGAGTTTCTAAAACACCATCCTGAAGCTCGCTTTTTTATGACCTAAAGCAAACAACCCCATGAGTTCATTCCCAGGCCCCATTCCAGAATTGCCCCTCCCAAAAGAAATAATAACAAATGGTTTTCATTTCAACAGACATTCTTGTTTCGCCACCAGAAACACACGGATTCAGAAGATCTGCTTCAGGTTCTTTCTTGTCCGAGGTTTCGTGACTTGGGTTAAATCTGGCTGTGACAAGCAAGCTTGGCAGTGTTTGCTGAAGGGAGGGTGAAGTGCCCAGTGGTTCAAGAACTCCTGTCTCAGAATTATACGGCTGGTAGGGACTGGCACTGGGGCACAGTGGGTTAAACCTCTGCTTGCAACCCCAGCATCCTGTATCAGAGAGCCGGTTCAAGTCCTGGCTCCTCTGCTTCCTTCGGATCCAGCTTTCTGTTAATGCCTCTGGGAGATGGCCCGTGTACTTGGGAGACCTGCATGGGGTTTCTGGCTCCTGGCTTCAGCCTGGCCCAGCAGTAGTAGTTGTGGTCATTTGGGGAGTGAAGCAGCAGAGAGGAAGCGCTCTCTCTCTCTCTGTCTCTCTCTCTCTCTGGTGCTCCATCTTTCAAATGAAAAAGAAATCTAAAAGAAAATTTTAAAAACCGTATGGTTAACAAAGTCTTCCATATACCAAGGGACCAATTTAAGAATGTCATTCTTATGCTTTTTTTTTTACAGCAAATATTATAGAACACGACCTTTTGTAAAAAGGATGTATTTACTTATTTGGAAGGCAGAGAGAGAGAGAGAGAGAGAAATTCCATCTGCTGATTTACTCCCCAAATAGCCACATGGCCACAAGGCTAGGGCTGGGCAGGCTGAAGTCAGGAACTTGGGACCCCATCTGAGTCTCCACATAGGTGGCAGGGAGCCAAGCACTTGGGCCATCTTTTGCTGCTTTCCCAGGCACATCAGCTGGAAGCTGGATCAGAAGTGGAGCAGCTGAGACATGAACCAGTGCTCCAATATGGGATACAAGTGCGGCAGGCTGCAGCATAGCTAGCCAGCCCTGGACACAGCTTAATGTTTGACAAGGAAACAGGGAATCCATTTGGATAGATTCATAGAATGAAATTCACACAGCAGGGAAACTAGGTTTCAGCTACACTAATCAAGAGAAATTCGGAAAATTGTTTTGAAATCTATGCATCAATTCTTTCATTAGAGACAACTTTCCATGAACTTTTTGCAGATTCTTCACTTATAGCTTCATGATGATATCTATATAGTGTTTAAAGAAAACACATAGAACTAAGGCAGGTGTTAAGCATAGCAGTTAAGCGGCCTCTTGGGAAGCCCACGGCCCATTTTAGAGTGTCCAGTCCTGGCTCTACTCCAAATTCCTGCTTGCGGCTAACATACACCTGGGAGGGAACAGGTGTTGACTGTAAATACTTGTGGCCCGGCTACTCATGCGGGAGACCCGGATTGAATTCCTGGCTCCTGGCTTTGGCAGGACCCCCATCCCCTGCTGTTGAGGGCATTTGGAAAGTGAACCTGCAGATGGAAGGCAGCTGTCTGTCTCTCTACATTTCAAATAAATAAATTTTTTAAAAGAAAAAGCCCACAACTCTAAAATATGCTATGTAGTCATAAAAATCTAGGTGTCCAAATTGAAAGAAAAGCAAAGATGAAAAAGATATTTTTAAAAGATTAAAGAAAAACACAAGGTTCAGGCAGAGGTCGACTCTGGGGGTTTAAGGCAATGAAGACACACAGGGGACTTCAAAAGCCCCAAGGATGCTGTGGTTATTTAGCTAGGTCAGTGTCCACCTATTTATGTCTTCTGCACGCTTTTATATGTGTGCTTTGATCTACATAGTATTTCACCATAAAAATACTGAGTTGAATGTATCTTGCTGCTTTGTCCATATCACCCGTCTTTTGTAAGAGTCATTTTAGGAGTTGAACTACATCTTACTGCAATCCCATCTACTGCGTTTGTGCTACACCCCCTGCACCGTGCGGCGTCTCCCTAAGGGAGGTCCCAGTGGCTTCGTAAGCCTGATTTCAGAGGACAGCACGGTTCTTGACCCTTCCTCCGTCTTAGGAAACTGCTCCCATCTGCTTTCTCCCAGAAGCCCTGTGTGCAGCCAGAAAGCTCCCAGCTAGGCAGCTGCTTCCAGATCTCTCCCTTCTGGAGTCCGACCCCAAAACAAAACTCCCCCACACTCAGTTACAAGTTCAGCCTCTCCACGCTTCCTCAGTTTTTGCTTTCCATGTGGGCAGCTCTCCCTCCCTTTTCACATGGAACCGGCTGAATCTGGTCTCTCTGCAGGCATCTACTCAGTTCTGCCTACCCATTTCTCAGATTCTGCTTAACACAGCCTAGAAGCCAGGCCAGGAGACTCAGAGGCCCCGAGCAACCCCTACACACAGCAAAATTGTTCTTCAGCAGGATTTTCTTTCAGAAAAGCTTTTGAAACACTTATAATTTAATGTCTTTTATTCAACCTCACCCATATCAATGACTTTTGGGGTGAAAGTGCCTTTTTGGAAAGGTGTTAAGAATGAGACCTGGGGTAGTGTATGGCGCAGTGGGTTAAGTCTCCACCTCTAGTGTCAGCATCCCATATGGGTGCCAGTTCTAGTCCCGGCTGCTCCTCTTCCAATCCAGCTCTCTGCTATGGCCTGGGAAAACAGTAGAAGATGGCCCAAGTGCTTGGATCCCTGAACGCACATGGGAGAATTGGAGGAAGCTCCTGGCTCCTGGCTTCAGGTTGGTACAGTTCCAGCCATTGCAGCCATTTGGGGAGTGAACCAGAGGATGGAAGACCTCACTCTCTGTCTCTCCCTCTCACTGTCTATAACTCTCTCTCTCTCTCTCTCTCTCTCTCTCTCTCTCTCTTTCTCTCTGAATTAAATAAATAAATCTTTTAGAAAAGAATGAGACCTGTAGAATCTGGCAGATAAGACTAAATCTCAGTTTGAGTTAAGTGGTTGACTATCTTCATTCTCTTCTTCTGTTAAAAAATAAATACACACCTACTGGGCTGTGGTGGAATTGAAATGGTGATGTGTACAGAGCATCTTGTGGGAAGTCTTAGCCCTCAGACGGACTCAATAGCTGCGAGTGTAACTGTGTGTTCAATATCCTGCCAGACGCAGTCAGGGGAGGAAGCATAAATAAATAGAAGGTGGACGCTCGGAAATTTAAGATTTTTAGAAGGCACACTCACATACTCTCACGTACACATACACACACACACTCACATCCACAGTCACACATACACACACTCACATACACACTCACACATACACACACACTCACATTCACACACTCTCACATACACACTCACACACACACACTCACATTCACACACACTCTCACACACACACACACACTTTGAAAGCTATCAGTTACTGTTCAATTAGTATAAAGCCTAGCAGAGCCAGGGAGCACTCAGAATGTACAATTTTCATAGATACAAGGAAGGAGCTGAGATACACAGAGGCATGATCCATCCGCTGCCTGATTGGATCGATCCGTTCATTCGCTCGTGCATCCATGCCGTATTTCTCGTGAACTTGAGTTGGAGCACGCGTGAACCTATGCAGCTGCAAGAGTAATCAGAACACCCTCGGTCGGGCCTTCATGGCTTCTCCCTTCCCCTCCACCGGCAGCTCTGAAATACAAAGATGGATTCTGCACAAGGAAAGTGCTCCACTGCATGGCTGGAACGCGCTCTCCCTTTTGAGTGACGTGCTCTTCCGCACTCTCCCTCGCTCCTGTCCACCCAGACCGCAGGTTCTAGAAGGCACCTAGACAAGCAGCAGAGCAAAGACAGGCTGGGGACTCCTGCAGAGTGGAAGGAGCAGGCCGGGCAAGCAGCAGCAGAAGGTGGGGGCACAGAACGAGCCTGGTGCAATGCCAAGATAATAATAGTAACAATAATAGTGATGATGATGAGGGTGTACTTCCTATGACCCAGGCATTGGCCAGTGGCCTGTCCCAGTCACCTCTGCACCCTGGACATCAGTGGTCTGGCTGTGCACTCAGTTGATCAGGAAGAGGTTCAGCCACGTCCAGCAGTGATGCCCGGGGTTATTTCATTGAAATGTAGTGGAACGTGATGACGAAGAGACTGGCACGGGCGCTGACAGCCTGGGCTTCACCTCCCCCTGCCCCCTCCTGACCTGCTCACTTTCAGAAAGAGGATGCTCTGGTTCTCTGCCTCAGTTTCTCCGCCTGTATAATGAGGATAACCATCGTTTGCCCTTCGTAGGATGATTTGAGGAGTAAATGACTCATTGCGAGTGAACAGCAAAGTGAGCAGAGTGAGTGTTAGGAAAAGGCGAACTGATGTTACTGTTAGAAGTGAGAGGGAGAGAGCGAGCAGGTGACATCTCTGGCGGGAGCTCTTGGCTCCAGGTCCCCGAGCAGTGGCCCTTATTTGGCTCCAGGGAGGCGTCACTAACCTCCCTGGAGCCGCTGGCCCCTCTCTGCACACCGCCTCCCACATTGCTGTCTGTGCCGTTGGCAGGTTTTCGAGACTGTCAAAGATAGGTCTTCAGGGTTAAAAGATGAGGTCATCTGCAGGCAGTGCCCCCCCACACACACACACAGAGGGGAACACACATGATGGGGACCCATGACTGAGACTGCTCTTTGTAATGCATGTCTCAGGAGCTCAGACTGAACCAGGGACAGCAAGAGCAGCGTCATGAGCTCGTGGTGGAGGAAGTGAGTGTGGGGAGCAAAGCCACGGTGGGAACAGAGAAAGGCAGCAACAGATGCAGCCTCTGCTTAAACAACTGGAGGAAAGATCCTGGCCTTGCGACTGCTGACATGAAAAATACTGTTCTGGGGCCAGAGCTACGGGGCAGCAGGTTAAGCCACCAGCAACACCGGCATCCCACACAGACACAGGTTCGAGTCCCAGCTGCTCCACTTCCAATCCAGCTCCCAGCTAACACACCTAAGAAAGTAGCAGAAGATACTTGGGCCCTTGCCACCCATGTGGGAGACCCTGATGGAGCTCCAGGCTTCTGGCTTTGGCCCGGCCCAGCCCTGGCCATTGCAGCCACCTGGGGAGTGAACCAGCAGATGGAAGACCTCTCTAGGCCTCCCTGCCCCTCTCCCTGTAAATTGGAGTAATAGCTAAAAGACTGTGTGTCAGAAAACAGTAAGGCAATTGGCCTAAGATTGGAGAGGAAACTTTTTTTCCCAGTTTGTACTGGTCCAATTCTTCTTTCTTTGGCAAAGAAAAAGGTATTCTTAAATACAGAAAAACTTAGAAAATTAATTGTTCACACACTTCCTGAAACACGGGAAGATAGAAGGCCAACCACTGAGACACAGAAAAATAAAGACTAGGAATGTGATAGTTTAGGTTGACTTGCACGTTTTCCTTGCTAAGGAATGATTAGGTTTGGGTTTTTTTTTTTTCTTAAGTAGTTATTCTTTTAAAAAAAAATAGTAAATATAGCAGATGTTAGGATAATTTTATTCTAGGAATTCTGAAAGGCAGAGAGACAGAGAGGGGAGGAGCTCCCATCCGCTGGATCACTCAATGACCTGGGTGCAGACGATGCTGGGAGCTGAGAATTCACACAGGCCTCCCGCGTGAGTGGCAGGAACCCAATGACTCCAGCCACTGCCTGCTGCCTCCCATGGGATTAGCAGAAAGCTGGAATTGGGAGCAGACTGGAACCCAGGCACTCCGCTGGGGGCACAGGGATTCCAGCTGGCAGAGTTCCTGCTGGGCCAAATGCTACACCAAGGTTCTCCTTGTATTAACCTTCACCCGCTACTTCTCACTTACCTTCTGATTCTACTTCGAGACCAGTGAGCCCATTTTGCTTCTAACTGCATAAAATCATATGGCAAATAAACAGGAGGAAATAGAATAAAATGTTTATTGCAGAGGATAGAAACCTGGATGAGTTGCTACTTTTCCTTTAAGACTTCCATGCCTCCACCCATCAAAAGTTTTTACCCTAAACTAACACATAGCATAGTGAACACGTACTACATTGGTGGTCATCCAGATGATGTTAAAGTCCACCTATGCGATTGGGTATTTTCCATATGCTTAGAACCTCATAAACAACACACAAAATCATCATGGAAGTAGGTACAGCAGCTAATGGACACTACCTCTGTGTTCTACCACCATGGGGCTTGTTTTAGGACCCCCACCCCACCCCTCGCATTTTCTGTATTCCCAAATATTCTAGGATGAGCACATGTTGTTTTTTCACACTGTGAAAGAAAACAGCCAGTGAAATAAAATAAATCCACTGGGCCTAGCCCAGCAGGGTGGAGCGCAGAGAACAGCTCCAGTTTTGAAGCTAACAAACGCACCCAAAGGATTTCTGCGATGCTTTGACCCCACTTCTCCCCTGGCTGAGACAGCCACAGGTTCCTGCAGTAACTCAGATTGCTTTCGCTGATATGTGCAAATACACACAGATGTGTGCATGTACACACACCCACACACACACACACACACACACTTCAGGAAGTCAGTGAGGGCAGACGTTATGGAGCAGGTTTAGCTTCCTGCTACTTCACACTCTGGGAGGCAGCAGGTGAAGGCTCAGGTATTTGGGTCCCTGTCACCCATGTGAGAGATTCAGGAGGAGTTTTTTGATGTGCCCTCATGTTTAAATATTTATATATGCATATTTGTGCACATTGATATACACGAGTCTGTTGTACATGCGTACACAACTACAGTATCACGGCAAAAATTCAGAACCTCCAAAGGAAGCCAAGAATGTCTCTCTTGATCTCCAGCCCCAGACCTCCTATCCCATGCAGAGGTTTCTTAGATGTCCACACCTTACACATGCAAGTTTGCCAGTGTGTTCACCGTTGACCAACCTCACAGTAAAATCCCAAGTGGTTCAGACATTTTTGCTTGCAATGATCAACATATCTGTTCACAACATTTTATAATACTGACTTGTGTTTGTATGTTTGCATGGATGACATTTTCATATGTGCATTGTCCACGCAGTGCTACCTCATGGGGAACTCTCCCTGGCCATGTATAACTCTAGACTTTTAGTTGGCATGAGTAGCAAGGGTAGGAATAATAGCTTACTGTAGTTTCCAGAGGCAGAGAGACAAAAAGAGCGAGTCTTTATGCTGGTTCACTCCCCAGATGTTCACAAGAGGGCCTGTGCTGGGACAAAAGCTTGGAGCTGGGGCCTCTATCCAGCCTTCCCTGTGCGACAGGGAGCACCTACGTGAGCCATCACTGCTGCTCTCTAAGGCTAGCACCTGCAGGAAGCTGGAGTTAGGAGAAGATCCAGGCGCTCCATCACGGGACACGAGCTTCCCAACTGCCTGTCCAAACAGCATTTTTTTTTTGTAATTAACATTTTTTTAACTTTAGGAATCTCATAATT
Organism: Sylvilagus floridanus; assembly: GCA_949820135.1. Classification (NCBI taxonomy): domain Eukaryota; kingdom Metazoa; phylum Chordata; class Mammalia; order Lagomorpha; family Leporidae; genus Sylvilagus; species Sylvilagus floridanus. The sequence goes on along the minus strand of OX463239.1, from coordinate 89,180,718 downwards.
GGTACCAATTTTCCTTTCCTACAAGAAATTAGAAATGACCATATATCCTATATACATTTAAAATGATTCTCTGTGCAGTTACTTAGGATTAATGGGATACTAGGCTTATGTAGTTTTAAATTAAAAGATACTGCCCCCAATACCATCTGAATAAGTCCTCTGCCTAGCAGTGTCGAAAGAGTAGCCAACTCTCTTCCCACACCTCATAGCATTGAAATTACTGCTCTTTGCCAAGCTCATTCTGTTGGACAAAAAAGTATTTGATTGTTGTTTCAATTTGCATCACTATTGAGGTTGAGTCTAAATTTCGGATCTTTCAGACGTTCATCCTCTCCTTTGCCACTTCTCAATCTGCCCTAACCATCTTCATTACTCCTGGTTACGCAGAAGGGTGCCACCAGTTCGCAGGCCCAGAGCTTATAAATACAGCAAACAAGAACTTTCGCAGTAACTTAACTTGACCATGAATGGTGCAGCCGAGAAGGTTGTGTGGCTGTTGAATTCCACCCTGCCCCTTCTTGGCCATCTCCTTGGTGAACCTTCTACCTTTCTATAGCAGAAAATCCACCAAAGTGATGACCAGAGATTTGTGTATGAGAACAGCATTTGCCACTCCTGACTCTTTGCCTTTGTTGAGTCTCCCACACCTTTTGGGCCTCAGAGTCAGCATTTAGTAAAGAGTCAATGACATGTGTTGTCTTAGTTTGCAGGTGTCCCTCATATATAGGTGTGTTCCGATTAACCTAGCACCTGGCGAAAGTCCAAATGCTTTGTTCAGTTCCAACCTGTGTGAATTATTCCCTTATCTCATCCCATTCCTCCACAAGGGGCCAAGTTCTCTTCCTGATGTTCAGGGACCGTATAAGTATCCACAACTAATGGAGGATGAGTCGTCCTTGGGTAACTGGTCAGTAAATCCACCACTATTGATTTTCCTGAACAGAGACCCCCTTCTCACGTTGCTAACTCACGAACTTTGTTCTTTCCTCGTCCTTCTTTTTTCCAATTTCACCCAGGTTTAAGAAAACTGGTTCTGCGATTAGACCTTTGCTTCTGGTTCTTTGTTGGGTGACGGTCATGGCCGGGATCAAAGACGAAGGGAAGTAACACAGGCACACATGTCCACACATGCATACACATTTCTCTGAGTATCACCCCATTGCCCAGGGTTAGCATAAAGAATCAAATGAGACAGTACATACCAACACATTTTGTAAGTTACAAAACCCTATAAAATGAGATCTATCATTAATACTGAAATTGCCCCAGTAAAACAATATCTTTCATTGTTGTCATCCTCCAAGCATCAGTTGTCAATCTTTCTACCAGCCAATATGAGCCTCACAGTTGTGGAGTTCTGAGTATGGCTAACAAGCTGGGCTGCACCACACAAGACCTGCCCACTTGCAGCCTTCTCAGAGTAGGACCCGCCTCCCATCCCAGCACTGCCCCCCCCCCCAAACAAGAAGCCCCTCCTCCTATACCTTGCTGTTATCAGGGAAGAGTCGTGAGATGCATTCTGGTCTAAGTTAGCACTCTTCATTTTTGAAACTCAAAGGGCTCTGGTCCAAGGATGAAATTATGCACGTATGAGTAATTACAGATGATAACATCTCATCCTCAAAGATCCACTCCACTCATCAAGAAGGTTCTTTGGTAATAAGAAGTGCTCGGTATCAACATTTCCTTATGATCTGAAAATCTGTGGGCTTTGATCCCATGTCTTGCAGGCATTCACGCTCAGCTCCTAGCTCAGCCTGGCTCATTAGACGTCAAAGACCAAGTAGTTGGCTTCCTTCATCATTTTCATTCTGGTTTCTCATTACAGTTTCATGCTCTCATATGAATCTCCTTCACTCTCTCTCTGAATGGCTTCAAGTCAGTTGGCCAAGCTCAGATCCTAACTCCATAACCAGCATTAGCTGTGTGGATTCAAGTCTTAATTCCATGAGACCAGGGAGGTGTGTGGGAGACTGCACTGCCAATTACCCTGTGTGCCTCAGCTTCCTTAAAAAAGCAGAAAACAGCATCTACATGGAAACTTTGCAGAGGCTAAATAGCGCAATAAGCACAAAACATTTACAATAGTGTTCTGTGTGTGTTCAGTCTTCAAGAACTTCAGTCTCTGCTTCTCGCAATGGGTAAACAGGGAGGTGCAATGGTGTGAGATCTTATGCTAGGCAGTAGGAACACCCACCTGTGAGCTCAGACTGTGTTTTGCAAAACTGAGGCAGAATATTAGCACAGTTCCATGCAGTCAGGCTCTCTTCTTCCCTACCATTTACACCTGACCATGCTCCTGGAGGGCTCATCTCATCTACATAACAGGTGGAGCAGGTGGCCTCCAAGGAGGTCAGAAACTTGCTTGATGAAGAGTAAAGAACCCTGCCCTAGAGCATGAGGAAAAGAGGCATAGAATTTGATTTGAATCAGGGAGAATATGGGTAATTAGAGAGGGAAACAAAACAAAAGTGGGGAGGCTGTTCTGCTTCCAGTCCATCTTCCTGCTAATGTGCATGGGGAGGCAGTAAATGACGGCCCATGTGGGAGACCAGATGGGGAGTCTAGCTGCCTGCCCAGTCCAGCCCTGACTATTATGGCCACTTGAGAACTGAATCAATAGATGGAAGATTTCTCTGTCTCTATCTCTCTGTCTCGCTCTGTATGTCTTTCTCTCTCTGTGTCATTCAGTCTTTCAAATGAATAACTTTTTTTAAATAAAGAAATACAATAAGTGATAACAAATTCAAAATTTAAGTTTTGTTTTCAAGACAGATCCCAAAGCAAGAGATAAATGTTTGCACAACAGAATAAACAATGCAGCATTGCAACATAGCCCAAAGTACAAAATAAATATGTATGAATCTATAATGGTCTAAGTGAATTATACGGTAAGTAACTAAATAAGAGGAAAGGGGCAGAGAAACACCCAACCCCTTAGAGCAGACTCCTGGTGTTTTAGCAGGTGCTCTGCATGACACCCTCATCTGTGAGGGTGAGTCTTTCTTCCACAGGGACTGTGTGGGAAGGGGCCACACAGAGGACAGAGCAGGGGTGAATCCTGCAAACACTGGAGCAGGCTGGCACTCCAGGCTGCCATCCACGGTGATGGATCCTGTTGATAGAATGTGCCCTTAGCGTGATGAGGTGAGAATGACACCTCAACCCCCTGGTCTTTCTCAAAAAGCTCCTAACTCCAATCTGATCAGACAAATCCCCAGGGAGGGACATCCTACAATCTACCTTTCCAGTACACTCCAAAGCTGTACAGTTCCCCCAAACACAGGGGCACGCTGAGAAGCTATCACAGCCATGGGGAAGCCAAGGAGACAATGTGGTATCCTGGGTGAGATCCCAGGGCAGGAAGAGGACATGAGAAATACTGAAGAGAACCCCAAGAACACTTTCATTAGTGGTGCTGTGATCAGCTTCGGCTCATTGTTGGTGACAAGGGTGCATATGAACACGTTAACAATAGAGGAAACTCAATAAATGTCAATGCATCTTTGAGAAAAATTCCCCTCCTCCAGGTTATAATGCCTTTCAGTGCAGCCCTAGGATAGAATTTGTATTTGTATTTCCTTTCCAAGGAGAGAATTGTGTCTACATTACTTTTGGGAGCCATGGTCAGAGGAGGGACATAAATCTAAAAGCTCACTACAAACTCGTGCCAAGGTGGTGGAATGATCTGCAGCAAACCCAAGTTAAGATGGAAAACTTCCTGGTGTAGGAGAGTGCTGACTTCCCATTCAACTTGAACATTTTTTCAGCAATAGACAAGTGCCTGGCAGTGATATTTAAGGTTAAGTTCACGAAATTGAATCAAATTTTAGAACAAAAATGACATAATGCACTCAACACTCCATTATCTCTTCCCAGATAACCCCAACATCTTTTATGTGGAATACATTCTCCATTTTTGGTTTTTCTTCCTAATTATGTTTGGCTTTGAATAAGGTTGCAATTCGTTTACAGCTGAAGATAGTGGTCATGCCAAAATGTTCCTTCCCACAAGAATCCTATAAGGTCATTGAAAAACAAAACATTCTTTTTCAGCAATAGCAACACGAGAAATGATCTTACCTTCTGAACATCTTGGCATGGCTCCCTGTCGTAATCCACGCGGCAGAGGAGACATCTGTAAGTCTGTAAGTGGATCATCTGCTGAGCAAGCTCTCTGTCTTCTCACGTCCTCTTTCTGTCCACTCATCAAAACCCACCCTCTCCAGAAATGCAGTCCTTAAAATACGTACTGTGGGAGCGGACTTGAAGTCTGGTGGTTGAGATGCCCATGATCCAGCTCGAAGTGCCTAGGTTCGAATCCCAGCTCCAGCTCCTGGCTCCAGCTTCCTGCCAGTGCAGACCCTGGGAGGCTCAAACAGCTGAGTTCCTGCCACCCGTATGGAAGACCAGGACTGAATTTCCCACTTTCAGCTTTGGCGGCCCTAGCCATTGCAGACATTGAAGGAGTGAACTTTCATTTAGGAGGGGGAATGGCACGGAGGAGGGCACTCTCACTCTCATTCTCTCCCCCTCTCAAATACAATAAAATTCACAGAAATGTGTACTCTGGGAAAAATCTGGCTGAGTTCTGCTCTAAATTCTCAACTCAGAAGCTATGTGATCTTGGCATAAATCACTTATCTTTACTTCATTCTCCAAATATGGAAAGTGTAATTTTCCAAGAATTAAAAAAAAAAGCCAACAGTACTTCTGCTCCCAGCTATGAAAGAACTCATCTGAGGTCAAACTTCTCACTGGGAACAAACAAAAATTTCAGGTGTAATACAGAAACAAATACACAGCTAAATGACTGCTGGAAGAACTTAGGAATCTACCAAAATATGCAGAACTTGAGGGGTCAAGATGGCAGAGAAGGGAAACACAGCGAGGTGAGAAGGGCCTTATCCCCGACCTGTCGTCATTCCTAAAACTCAAGTTCATGAAGTGACATAAAAAGGGACTTCAAAGAGTGAAAGGATAGGGCCCACGCTGTAGCATAGCAGGTTAAGCCTCTGCCTGCAGCTCCAGCATCCCACATGGGCACCGGTTCATGCCCTTGCTGCTCCTCTTCTGATCCAGCTTTTGATAATGGCTTGGGAAAGCAGTGGAAGATGGCCCAAGTGCTTGAGCCCCTGCACCAATGTAGGAGACCTGGAAGAAGCTCCTGGCTCCTGGCTCCACATCTGCCCAGCTCTGGCTGTTGCAGCCATTTGGGTAGTGAGCCAGAGGATGGAAGACCTCTCTCTGTCTCTCCCTTTCTAAATAACTCTGATTCTCAAATAAATAAATAAACCTTTTTAAAATGTTAATGGGTAATTGAACTGAAAGATATGGTCATTTTGGTAGAAATATTTTGGAAATTCATGTAGTTTTCCATAGTACATATTTTCCACGAACTCTTTGAAGGCACCTGTATGTATGGATTTCATTTATTGCTTGCTCCAAAATTTATATTTTAATTCCATTTCCCATGCATTTTAAAGTATCCCCTGGAATAAAAAAAGGCATAGCTATCACATATATGTTGATGAGTTTTGACAAATGCATACACCTGTGCAACATCCATCACACTGGAGATGACGAAGACCTGCACCATCCAGGAACATCCCTGCCCACCTTTGTGGCCGTTCCCACCAACACACACTGCCCAGGCAACCCCTGACCTGACTCCTCTCAATATAACTTACAGTTCCTGCTACAGAACTTCATATACATGACATCATCCGCACATAATACATTGTATGTGACTCCTTTGAGTTGATGCTTTGCTTCTTGTGAGATTCGTCCACATTTGGAGGCTTATCAGTTGTTCAATTCTTCTTGGCGATGCTTCACGTATTTTGAAAGTCTGTATTCAGGAATACACCTAAAGGATCCCTGTGTCTTCTTTATAAACCAATTCTCCTGCCATGACAACATTGTCTTGAAATCTGTTTATTACTAATGTAGCTATGTGTACTTTAACATGTGAATTTTGCATAGGATATATTTTACTATCCTTTGACTTTTTAAGTTGCCCCAAATATCTTGGTAAACAGCATGAAGTTGGATATTGCTTTCATCCAATCTGAAAATCCCTGTCTTTTAATAGGAGTGGCTAATTCATTTACATTTAATGTACTTACAAATACCGTTGGACTTCAGTCTTATTATTTATATCTCATTTGCTACTTCTATTCCTTTTTTCCTATTTCATAGACTCATTTTTACCATTGTCTCTTTTTTTTAAAGAATTTACTGATTTATTTGAGAGGCAGACTTAGAGAGAGAGAGAGAGAGAGAGAGAGAGAGAGAGAGAAAGAGGGGCAGAGACAGAGACAGGCAGAAAATTCTTTCCTTCACTGGCTCACTTCCCAAAAGGCCAGAGCTGAACCAATCCAAAGCCAGAAGCCAAGGGCCAGGAGCCAAGAGCCAAGAGCAAGGGGCCAGGAGCTTTTTACAGGTCTCCCATGCAGGTGCAGGAGCCCACGTACTTGGTCCATCTTCCACTGCTTTCCCAGGCCATAAGCAGAGAGCTGGATGGGAAGAGGAGCAGCCAGGACCTGAACTGGTGCCCATCTGGAATACCAGTGCCACAAGCAGTGGCCTAGCTGGCCCTCTTTGTCTCTTTTATTGGCTATTTTTAATAGTTGCCCTCAGGATAATAATAGGTATCCTTAACTTTTCATACTTTTCCTTGAATTAACATTAATACTTTATGCACACTTTAAGAACCCATAGCAATATTTTACTCATATTCTAACTTGTTCTTTATCTATTATCTCAAGTATTATTTTATAAAATAATATACTCGTAATTTTTCTAATATTTGCCATTCCCAGTGCTATTCATCTCTTCCAGAATTTCCATGCTGCGATATTTGTTTTAAGCTGCATTTATCTTTCAGTATTTTGCATTTTTAAAATGTTACTGCAAAATGTGTCTTTTTAAATTCAGTTTTCCAGTTAACTGACAGTGTAATATAAGGGGTGTTACTGACTTTATGTTGACCTTGTTAACAGTAAACGTATTAAATTCACTTATAAATTAGAATATTTATCTGCAGATTATTTGGGGTTTTCCTCATCACAGTCATATTGTCTATGAATAGTAAATGTTATTCGTTCTTCTAGATACCTGTGACCTTTGTTTCTTTCCTTGCCTTATTGTGCTGGCCTGAGTTATAATACAGGGCTGATAAAGGTTGTGTTAGTCTTTCTTGATCTCCCTGTGGAAGCTTCCAATATTTGATCATTAAGGATGAAGATGATCAGAAGGCTATGAGTTTCTTATAGTTATTTCTTATCACAGAGAGAAAGTGTCCTTCCTTTTTTAGCCTGTTAAATCCTTTTACTTCTGAATTAAAATTAGGACTTTAACATACCTGTGTTATTTTTCACATCCATGTTCTCATTAAACATAATTACAGAAAGAGAAGAAGTACATGTGTGTGTGTGAGTCTGTAAGGGCTAGTAAATCTTCATTATGAAAAATATTTTACATTATTGAAAACTACATATGAGTCTCCTGAACACAGACAAAAGGGTAGCAAATTCAATACAACATGATAGTAAGTGGCTAGTATGTCAAAATCAAGTGACAGTCATTCAAAAATGCAAATTTGAGCTAACATTTGAAAATTAGCTAATTAAATTCACCACATTAAAAAGAAAAAGTTGTGTGATTATCTCAGAGTAACAACGAAGCATATGGTTATTTAATGTGTCATAAATAAAATATACACACTAAAAGCTACAATGTGCAATTGACTGTAAATAAAAAGAAAGATAAAAACCATGCCTATTGATTGAAAGGGTCAATATTATAAATATTTCAATTTGCCCAAACCATCTGTAAATTCAACGCAATGTCAATCAAAGCCCCACTATTTTGTATAGCAATTGAAAATGGGTTATTAGAATGTATATGGAACTGCAAGTGATGTTAAGGAAAGCTATCACCACACACTACCAGATAGTAGAACTTACAAACTACAGTTCCACAGGTAATATGCTGTTGGCACAACTGTAAACAAACCGGCAATGAAATAGAACAGAGTTTAGGAGGCAAACTGGATAAATATGCGATCACTTGAATTATGACAAAGATGACACAATGCAACTGAGATGGTGCCCACCGTGGTGTGCTCCTTTTTTTAGGTTTTTGTGCAGAAAATCACTGAAACTCAGCTCTGCTTTCCCCCACAATAACCAAATCCAGAAGAATTGTAGACAAGCCAGCAATTCTTATAATCAAATAGCACTAATATTTCCTGAATGCAGCACCACAGTGCTATCCACAAAGGAAAAAGGCAATAAATTAGACTGCGTTCAATTCAAGAACTTTTGTTTATCATAAAACATCATTAAGAAAAAGACAAGTCGCATTGGGACAAGATGTTCGCAGTGCACATGTTTGGAAAGAACTTGCGTTCAGAACACAGCGGGCACGTAAAAATCACCAAGGAAAGGAAAGACAATACAAAGGAGTAGAAAAGAGGGATGAAATGTTTCAATAGACACTGCTCCCGGGACGATGCCAGAACAGCCAATAAACACATGAGAAAAAGCTCATCATTAGACACCAGGGAAATTCAAGTTCAAGCCGCTGTGAGATCCTGCTGCAACTCTGCCAGGGTGGTTAGAGCGCCAGAATGCCTGTAATGAGACACAGAGAACGTCCTTAGTCCCGGGGATGACATGGAACAACTCAGATTCCCATACAACGTAAATCGCAACCATTTGGAAAACCATTTGACGACACTTCAGAAAGCTGAACAATTTCATTCTAGATGACCCAGAAATCCCACTCCCAGGATTAAACCCGACAGAAACTCCTATTTTGAATAAGCCTACAGACACGTATGTACAAGTTCATAGAAGCATTGTTTGTGAGATCCCCGAGTTGAAAACTAGTCAACATTATTAATAGCAGAATGGATAAGTAAGAGGCAATATATTTATTTTGTGGACTAAATTATTGCTAAATTTGACAAAATGAGTGATGACAAGGAAAGACATGATGTATAATGGCCATTCACAAAATCTTTCAAAAACTGACAAAATTAATCTACAGTGACAGAAATTAGAGTATTGGTTATCCTGGGGTCAGTGTTGTGGCATGATAGGCTAAGCCTCCACCTGCAGTGCCGGCATTCTATCTGGGTGCCGGTTCGAGTCTCAGCTACTCCACTTCTGATCCAGCTCTCTGCTATGGCCTGGGAAAGCAGTGGAAGATGGCCCAAGTCCTTGGGCCCCTGTGCCCGTGTGGGAGACCTGGAAGAAGCTCCTGGCTCCTGGCTTCAGATCGGTGCAGCTCCAGCCATTGTGGCTATCTGGAGAGTGAACCAGCGGGTAGAAGACCTCTCTCTCTCTGTGTGTCTCTCTACCTTTCTCTCCCTCTGCCTCTGTGTAACTCTGCCTTTCAAATAAATAAATAAATCTTAAAAAAAAAAAAGTGAGATGCAAAAGAAATTCCGGGACATAGAGAAAGTGATGTATTAGGGACTGGCCAAGGCTTTCTCACTCCACACTCTCCTTATTGTATTGTCCTTAACAGTGGCATTTGTGCCGTCCATGAAGATGTGAAAGTAAACGACAGCTGGTAAGCAAGGCTGAGTCGCACACGTTGTCAGGAGGAAGACAGATCTTTTCAGGACTTTCCATGTAATGGGAACACAGCAGGGGTAACAGAACCATGAATGCTTTAGAGAATGAAAGAATCCTTGTGGAGTTGAAAGAGCAGGTTCCCGAGCCTCCACACTGGAACATAGATTAGGTTAACTCCGATTACATGATCCTCAGAACTGGGCAGTTTGAACAAGAATGAGACTCTCAGATGTAAGCAAAGTGATACGGGCCGGCATTTAGCCTCCTAGTGACGATGCCCACACCACGTATTGGAGTTCCTGACTCCAGCTTCCTGCAGACACAGCCCTTGGGAGAACACAGTGAGGGCTCAAGTGCTTGGGTCCCTGCTACCCATGTGGGAGACCCGGATGGAGTTCCCAGCTCCTGACCTTTGTGGGCATTTGAGGTGTGACTCAGCAGGTGAAAGTGCGTGTGCACACACGCCTGTGTGTGTGTGAGTGTGTTTCCTTCTTTGTATTACTATTTGTATCTCCCTGCCGCTCTCTGTCAAATAAAAAGCAATCAAACACAAATCAATAACTATCAGCAAAAGCAAAGCTTGGACATGATAAATCACAGAAGTATTCCCCATGAAATAATGTAAGTAGGAGTTAGCATGCACACGTATTTTGTGACTGGCTGATGTTATTTACATTGGGACTTGTCTAGTATTGCTGGCATGCTTAGCAAGTTTCCATTACTTATGCCCTTGTTATTTCTGGGGATTCTGACAGAGAGATAATTGAGTGTCTTTCTGATTCTTCAAGTCCAGAAATGAGATCTCTCCACACTCTTTTCCTTCACGTTGGCCTTTATGATTTCTGTTCTTGCAACACGAACACAAGGCATCATTTTATCAGTGAGAAATCACTTCCACTTGTTTGGTTCCTGGGTTGAAAGAAAGAAAGGGGGCCGGCACTGTGGTGTAGCGGGTGAAGCCACCACCTAAGTGCTGCCACTCCACATGGGCGCTGGTTCTAGTCCCGGCTGCTCCTGTTCCGATCCAGCTCTCTGCTATGGCCTGGGAAAGCAGTAGAAGATGGCCCAAGCCCTTGGGCCCCTGCACCCACATGGGAGACCCGGAAGAAGGTCCAGGCTCCTGGCTTTGGATCTTCGCAGCTCTGATGGCCACGGCCATCTGGGGAGTGAACTAACGGATGGAAGACCTCTCTCTCTGTCTCTACCTCTCTCTGTGTCTGTCTTTCAAATAAATAAATAAATCTTTTAAAAAAAGGAAAGGAAAGGAAAGAAAAGGTAGGCAGACCTCACCTCCTTGCCTGCAATTACGTTGAATGAGAGCAGAAGCAGCTGAAAAGTAAGAGAATCTATTAAAGGCATCATTTTAATTTATAGTAGCAGTCACTTTTCGTGACTTTGGGGCAGGCCCTCGTTAGAAAAAACCATATATACACTGGAAAGAAAGTTTCAGGGGGTGTTTGTAAAAGGGTGATTAAAAGTCAGATTTCCACGCTCTGTGCCAGTGGGCACCGAGGGAGGGGGGTGGGCTGGGGGCGCACGGTGGCTAGACAGAACATTAAATCGGTATTAACCACTTTTCCATATGAAGGAAGTGTCCCCCTGCTAGAAGCCAGGAGCTGCGAGGTGGGTTTCCAGGCAGGGGCTGCTGTGAGAGCGCCGGGTGAACTTGGAAAGACGGAGGGGTCAGCGGGGTGAAGACCCAGGGCGCGGAGCACGTCTGGCTCCACTTCCTCCCAGACTCGGGAACTTGGCACCCGGCAGCAGGAGGAAGGGTCTAACATAAACACACAGCCCCACCGACTCCTTTTTTCCATAGACTCAACCCAACCCCGAACTATATTACCAAAATAGAACAAAGCTGGCTTCCAGCAGTTTTTACCACACCGGCCCATAAGGGATTTCTTGTACTTCGTCCAAAGCCGAGTGGGGGGAGTGACAGCCCAGGGCCCCAGCTTCTCAGCGGTGCTTGCCTCTGCTGACCACCGCCTGACCTCCTTCCAGAGCTGGGCTGCAACAAAGACCCCGTTGAGCAAAATGCAGCCCAGATGGAGCAGGAGGGTCTCCCAGACCGGCGCCCCCCACCTCCTCTCATTTGCAAAGTCTTCCTAATAAGTACCACGTGGATTCCTGCCTACCCCTGGGGTCTCAGTAAGAATTTCCTAGCAGTGCTCACACCCCCCAACCGGGCTTTAACTAACCCCACTTACGAAGCCGTGTGGCTGGCGTTGGTCTGCGAAAACAACCTTGGGCTTTCTGAAATAAGGAATGCTGTGCACATTTGGAAGTCTTTGCAAAACTGGCCCCCAACCCCCTTCACACGTACGGTTCTGGATTCCGCATTACGGAGAGTGTGAATCAGACACACTCGGATAGTTTCAGCTGTTACTGGAACACATTCCGTGAACTCTTCTGGCCTCAATCTCTTCATTAGCAAAATAGAAGGAGAATGATATCTGCTTATGCGTTAAGAGAGTTAAGTGAGAGAAGACAGGCTAGCGTCTGGCACATGGGGATTTCATAAATCTGAGCTTCCTTCTCCCACACGGAATCTGACCTGGATTTAGCGTGGCGCGTATATCCGGTAAGATTAGAGAGCCATAAGGGTATCATCTTGGAATTATAAATAACAGTCTGAAACCACAGCCAGAAATTCCTTGCAGGACAGAGTTCTGCAAAATATCTTTGGCTTAACGCAACTCTATCAACCCCGAAAGTGTCTTTGTTACAGTCTATTGCAACGTTTAGGCAGAAGTTGAGGGTGCTTACGGGGAGGTTCACTCCAAAGGAGCCAGCCCAGAACAGAACCAGAGCAGGCTGCAGTCGGGGAAACGCCTAGAACACGGATACACCCAGTCTCATAAAATGAATGGCTTCTGCACAGAGCCGGGCTTTGCACACTGACCTCGACCCAGAATCTGCTGTCTTCTCGCATCAGACAGAGCGATTTTACAGCCACATAAAATTCCTGATGCCAGCAGGGCACAGTTCAGAGGGAGGCGGTGTGATTTTAAAAGAGCGTGCAAGGGGCTGGTGCCGTGGCTCACTTGGTTAATCTTACACCTGTGGCACCATCATCCCATATAGGCACTGGATTCTAGTCCCGGCTGCTCCTCTTCCAGTCCAGCTCTCTGCTGTGGCCCAGGAGGGCAATAGAGGATGGCCCAAGTGCTTGGGCCCTGCACCCCATGGGAGACCAGGAGGAAGCATCTGGCTCCTGGCTTCGGATCGGCGCAGTGTTGGCCCTAGCAGCCATTTGGAGAGTGAACCAATGAAAAGAAGACCTTTCTCTCTGTCTCTCACTGTCTACAATTCTACCTGTCAAATAAAAAAAAGAGAGAGAGCATGCAGACCATGTGGCAGGGGGTTAACGCTCTGGCCTGAAGCACCTGCATCCCACATGGGTGCTGGTTCAAGACCCGGCTGCTCCACTTCTGATACAGCTCTCTGCTATGGCCTGGGAAAACAGTAAAAGATGGCCCAAGTCCTTGGGGCCCTGCACCTGCGTGAGAGACTCAGAAGAAGTTCCTGGCTCCTGGCTTTGGATCGGTGCAGCTCTGGCCGTTGCAGCCAATTGGGGAGTGAACCAGTGGATGGAGACCTCTCTTCTCTCTCTCTCTCTTTCTCTCTCTCTTTCTCTCTGTCTCTCTCTCTCTCTCTCCTCTCTCATCTCTCTCTCTCTCCCTGTCTCTCCTCTTTCTTCATAACTCTGACTTTCAAATAAATAAATAAATCTAAATTTTAAAACAAATAAAAGAGCCAGACCAGAGCAGAGAGGAGCCTGAGTAAGGGACTCCTCCACCTGTGAGAAACAGGTGCCTGGCATTTGTGGGGAGAGCATGCATACCCTGCATACCCTGCAAACCCTGGGGTTGACAGAGAACCGCCAGGCATCTGCGAAAGAAAGAACGATTGCAAGAAAGACCAGAGGCTTAGAGAGAACCCATTTACTAAGACTCCTTGAGTTAGCAGCTGGGCGCAGAACTTACACACTTCAGACTCTCACCATGGGAATGTGGACCATTCCGTCCACATGGCTGCAAACTACCCCCAGACATAGGGCCCTCTCGATTGTATTATTTGAGGAAAGGAATCATTGTAGTTTCTAAAACCGTGACTCCAGACATCTTTCCATGCGTGATTTAAATCGATAAGACCAACCATGTCAGCACATGGGAAGGTGCAGACGGGAAGATCCGTGCACCTGTGAGAATGTCTTTGCAGGGAGTCAACGACCAGCATCTCAACACGAGATGCGTGAGTAAAGCAAGTACTCCAGCTGGTGCTCCAAGGGTGAGGATGGAAACAGGAGACCCTGAGCTGCCGCTTCCAGATGCAAACAGGAATCTTGTGTTCCTCTGTTTGCTCACTATTGGGTGTCTTTGTGGCTTTCTTAGGTTGATCGCTGGTGGTGATTTTGTTGTTGTTGTTGTAACAGATTTGCATTTATTTCATTAGGTATTGTGAGACAGTTTTCTTTTTTTTTTTTTTAGATCTTTCATCATCTTGGACTCATTGGTTTGTTGCGGATGCATTTGACGGGTGTTTAAATCAAATGTGTTGAATTGTGAAGTCAATCTCTACCACCATTGCATCAATGACAGCACCAGCTCTATGCATTCATTAACGAATGGCAATGAGTCGTGCCCACCACTACGTGGCGCCCATGAGGGAAGCTGACCTGGAAGAGACACTTCCTCTTGCCGGGCCACACTCCTTACAATAAAACTTATTCCCAGAAATGCTGATTTTAATTCCAACGTTTCACGATCCAATGACATTTTCAGTTTCTGCTCATGGATAGAGCCTCTCAAGACACAAACAACAAAAAGCAGAGCAAAATAAAAATAATGACGAAAATCCAAGCAGTACCATCTTCTCTGCCTTCCACGAGTTGAGAAGCCAATTTCCAGAATTGCATTCAGAAAAACAGCCACTAAACCTCTGTGTGATGATACGCCTGTAGTCCTACTAGAGTTTGAAAGAATGCTTGACTTGTATTTCTAACTAGCTGCCTTAAAAATTTGTTAAAAGAAAAAGAAGTGGGAGACCGAGAAATTTCCCCAGAACTTAGGAAAAAAGGAAATTTGAGACAATGATGAAGCAAAAGAATATTAATTGTCAGTAATAGCTGGTGGGTTCAAGCTGATATAACTTTTAGGGAGGGAAACTCTGCAATATCCATCAAAATTTAACATGAACATACCTTTGACCTGGCAGTCCTACAGCTAGAAATATGAAATATCCTGCAATAACACAATATAGCTTCATGGGTGATTATCACAGCATTATTTGTAACACTGAAAACCTGGAATTACCCACATCTCTACTGACAGAAGCTACTTGCGTCAATCATGACATCAGCTGCTTCAAAATGATGCTGACTATCTCCTCCACAGCCCCTGGCTGCCAGAAACTCATTGACGAGAACAATGAACGTAAACTTTGCACTTTTTATGAGACGTGCATGGCCACAGAAGTTGCAGCGGCATTCTGGGAGAAGAATGGAAGGGTTCTGTGGTATGAATCAGTGAGGGGAATGACATAGCAAGGTTCTCCCATTAAGTGTCTTGACCCATGGCCTGTCTGCCTACTGTAGAAGGAGGGGCATCCCTGCTACAGAACAAGGAGAACAGGAGAAAGGGCCTGTCTATTCGGGGCTGCACTGCCAATGCCTTCTTGATTGTTCTCAACTTGGTTATTGTAAAAAAAAAAAAAAAAAAAAAAAAGGAAAGAAAGATACTGCTGGATTGACTGACACCATGGTGCCTCATCGCCTGGAGCCTAGACGAGCAAGCAGAATCCTTAATCTCTTCAATCTCTCTGAAGATGATGTGCACCAGTATGTTGCAAGAAAGCCCATTTGAGGATCTCTCTCTCTCTCCCTCTCTTTCTCTCTCATTCCAACTTTCAAACAAATAAATCTTTTTTGAAAGAGATGTGTCTGCTATCACCCTCCTTAGGCATGCCAGAAGTTCAGGGACTTATTCTGTCCATTGGCTCCTAACTCCGATCCAAGAGACAGAAGAGGAAGATCAGTCCACTGGTATTATCACTTCCTGTGACCTCCAGTCCCAGAGCCTAGAGGAATTTTTTTTTTTTTTGACAGGCAGAGTGGACAGTGAGAGAGAGAGAGAGAGACAGAGAGAAAGGTCTTCCTTTACCGTTGGTTCACCCTCCAATGGCCGCCACGGCTGGTGCACTGCGGCTGGCGCATCACGCTGATCTGAAGCCAGGAGCCAGGTGTTTCTCCTGGTCTCCCATGCGGGTGCACGACCCAAGGACTTGGGCCATCCTCCACTGCCTTTCCAGGCCATAGCAGAGAGCTGGACTGGAAGAGGAGTAACTGGGACAGAATCCGGCGCCCTGACCGGGACTAGAACCCGATGTGCCGGCACCACAGGCGGAGGATTAGCCTATTGAGCCAGGGCGCTGGCTAAAGGAATTTTGTCCTTTCTTGCCACCAACAGATTCATAGACAGCCTGGAATAACCGAAGCATGGGAAAATGGAGCGCTTACTCATAGTGTATTGTATTGGGCACCCTGAGGCCGTACTCTGAGCTTTCTAGAACACTAACATGGTTTCCAAGTTTAAGAATTACCCAGGTGAAGTACACATGGCCCACTAGGCACAGAATTAACATCATATACATTGCTTTAAGCTTATACTTCTCTCTATATATAGATACAAGTATATCTTACCATCAGTCCTTGGCAGATGTATCCTGGAAATTTTTGAAGGTATACAGTCCCACTAAACAGCTTATCTGTACAATACTGGCTATCTGTAAAGACTAGGATTTCCAAGATCAGATGTGGGAAAGGGGAAGTTTAATGGCATAGAACCCATAGTTGCCCCCAACTAAAATAAAAGCTAAAAGGAGATTATTGGCAAACACTGGTGTTTGTGATTTACTTAAAACTCTCCCACACCTCTGTGTCTGTGAGCCCAAATGCAAACTCTTTCTCCAAGTGAATCTCACCATTTTAACTTAATTTCCTTCTAAATTTTTAATAACTAATCTCATTATCAATTTCCTTGTTGCACAGGTAAGCATTTCACTTAGGGCTCTTTCTTCCAGAGGCCATAGAAAATGCAACCAAAAGTGACAGAGGATAAAGGAGGGCCCACAGTTCACATAAGGAAAGCTGAGGTAGGAGGTCTGAGATTTGGTGCTGAGAGAAGGGACAGAAACGCAGCCGTGTCGGCCTCTGTCTTGGTCACACGTTGCCTCTAGTTTCCAGCAGTCTCTTCCCACACTGTCTCGGGGCGGTCAAGCTGCCCTGCACTGCTACACTGCTCCAGGTTTTGCAGGAAAGGGGAGGTTCTCTTGATCACCGATGGACTTAGATGTGCTCGTTCTGATTGGTCTACCCTGAAAAAGATCTTTCCAACCAGGGAAATGGAATGCACTGATTGGCTTAGGAGAAAGTCACATGTTTTCCAGCTCAGAGCTGGAAAAGAGACCAAATCCATAAGCAGGATATAGACCAGGGGGCTCTTCAATAGCCGGTCTCTCTTTCTTCCCAGCTAGCATCCCTACGTGATTGGAGGTGGTCTGTGTGCCCTGCTTTACAAAGCAAACAAACCACAGAAGACCTCCACCATGTCCCTCGTTCTTTTCAGATGATATCAGGTGTCAGTGGCAGTTTTTGAGTGATCTCTCTGGGCACACTGAAAGATGTCGTATTTTGCCACAAGGTGATCCATGCCCTTCCACCTTCTCCTGCCTCCTTGAGGATCCCCAGCCACAGAGCTCACCTTGAAACTACAAGGTGACCTTGCAGGTGGCAACCATGGGCTCGCATGACCGGGCAGAAAGCTGGCTGCTGGGCTGCACATCTCCAGGCTGCTGTTATTGTGAGCTGCAAAGTAACAAGGCTCTCTCTTGTTCAAGCCACTGCGATTCATGTCCCTCTGCTGTGTCTTCTAGTAGGACACAGAGGGAGAAGGGTGCTCCTGCAGTAGCAAGTCTGGGTGTGTGGTGGTTATGGGGAGCCAAGGAATCATTGCAAGGGGGCAAGAGAGAGCTTTGAAGCCATGGAAGTGTTCTGTACTTTGCTTTATGTGGTGGTCATGGGGGTGCATACGGTTCTCAAAAGTCATCAAACCAAACACTTAAGATCCAGGTATTTTACTGTATGTTAATCATATCTCCATTTTGAAAAAACCACAAGGCTCTATAATCTCAATTAGAGACAATGAAATCAGAACAACAGAAACAGAAAAGCTAATCTGTAGAAGTGAAACTGATGCTTTGAGGTGCGATGACTTTGAACAGCCCTAGTCTCAACTGTTGAAGAACAATTTTTTTTTGTACTATTTGTTGAACTCCTTACTTAGTAGAGATTTAATCTTATGTGAATAAAGCTAATTGAAAATAGATCTTAGTGAAAAATAAAGAAAAGGGAGGAGGAAGAAGGGTGGGAGTGTGGGCAGGAGGGAGGGTAGGGCGGGAAGAACTATTTCCTAAATTTGTATTTATGGAAAGCATGAAGTTTATATACCTGAAATAAAAGGTTTCTAGATTAAAAAAAAATCAAATGAGATTACGAATCAAACTAAGAATAAATTAACTCACCCTTCTATTACAATGTAGCATTGAACTGATTGAGAAAAAACATATAGAGTTGTATTTTGCCACCATTCATAACAATTTTTCTTTTATTTAAAATAACCCCTAATTACAGCTTTCTTCCACTCTGCTTGAAGATACTCTAATCTCATACCATAGAAACTGAAAAGTATTTCCTTTGCAATAATGAGATCTCTTACACATAGGTAGGAGTCAAACCAACAATTAAATAAGCCATTGTGAATTAAAGGGGACAGAATTATGAATGGCATTCATATGGTTAATATGAGAGTCTGTTATATACTGAATGCTGTTCCCAAAAGCTCTATAAAGGAGCTCCATATGGGCTGGCATGTGGTGTAGTGGGCAAAGCCGCCACCCACAATGCCACCATCACATATGGCACTAGATCATGTCCTGGCTGCTCCACTTTCAGTCCAGCTCCCTGCAAATGGCCTAGTGAAAGCAGCAGAAGATGGCCCAAGTGCTTGGGCCCCTACCCCATATTGGAAGACAGAAAAAAATCCCGGCTTGTGGCTTTAGCCTGGCCCAGTCCTGGTCATTGCAGCCTTCTGGGGAGTGAACCATCAGATGGAAGGTTTCCCTCTCTGCCTCTTCCTCTCTGTGTGTAACTCTGAATTTCAAATCAGTAAATCTTTTGAAAAAGAAAATACAGGAACTTTAAAGTGTAATTCATAAGAATATATATGTTATATATTTGCCACATATTTATAATTATATATATTTTTATATATGCTATGATTCTCATCAACAAAGAATTAATTTATAAAGACTACATGTTGTGACTATAGCATGATAAACAGATATTTTTAATGAAAAACCAAACAAAACGAGTGCTATACAATGGAACCACTTGAGAAATTGCATATGAAATTTACTTAAGACTCTATGGGTCAAAGAATAAATTAACATTGTTGTTTAAATTATATGACAATGTGAACACTGCACATTATAGCTTTAACATAATAGTAAAGCTCAACTGCTTTAAAATGGCAATAATTTAACTAAGAATTTAACTAAAGGTTAGAAAAAAAAAAGAATCACGGGGCTGGCACCATAGCACAGTGGGTTAATCCTCCACCTACAGTGCTGGCATCCCACATGGACACTGGTTCGAGTCCCGGCTACTCCTCTTCCCATCCAGCTCTCTGCTATGGCCTGGGAAAGCAGTGGAAGATGGCCCAAGTGCTTGGATCCCTGCACCCTCATGGGAGACCTCTAAGAAGCTCTTGGCTTCTGGCTTTGGATTGGTGCAGATCTGGCCGTTGCGGCCATCTGGGGAGTAAACCAACAGATGGAAGACCTTTCTCTCTGTCTCTCCCTCTCGCTGTCTGTAACTCTACCTCTCAAATAAATAAATAAATTCTTAAAAGAAAAAAAGAATAGCATCATAAATTAAGTCGAAAGAACTTTTCTTGAATCTGTAAAAGAGATCAATGACTTGAAAAAAGAGAAAAGTGGCAGAAGTAACTCAATCATTTAGAAATCAATCATGGAAAAACTATTAAAAGCCACCTCAGGAATTACATAATATCAATAACAAACATACATGCAGCTTTTAGTTTAGAAATTGGGCAAAATCACCATCATAGGAAACATCTGGCTCCTAACTGACTCATTTAGAAGACAGATTTAGAGTGGCTTATGTATCTTTTCATTTAAAGAAGTGGAGTCTTTTAGTTGGTGTGGGGTTAACTTTACCATCATTAAGTAAACTGAAAGTAGACCTCTGTAAAAATTAAGAGGGAGGAGGAGGAAGGGCGGGAAGTGGGCAGGAGGGAAGGTAGGGTGGGAAGTATCACTATGTTTGCAAACCTGTATAAGTGAAATAATGAAACTTGTATAACTTAACTAAAAATTTTTTATAACGCTTTTATTTAAAGAATATAAATTTCCAAAATACAGCTTATAGATTACAATGGCTTCCCCCCCATAACTTCCCCCCCACCCGCAACCCTCCCCTTTCCCACTCCCTCTCCCCTTGCTTCACATCAAGATTCATTTTCAATTCTCTTTATATACAGAAGATCAGTTTACTATATATTAAGTAAAGATTTCAACAGTTTGCCCTCACATAGCAACACAAAGTGAAAAATACTGTTGGAGTACTAGTTATAGTATTAATTCACAATGTATAGCACATTAAGGACAGAGATCCTACAAGATATATTTTTTTAAAAAATTGATTAATTTTCGGCCAGCGCCGTGGCTCAACAGGCTAATCCTCCACCTTGCGGCGCCGGCACACCGGGTTCTAGTCCCGGTCGGGGGGCCGGATTCTGTCCCGGTTGCCCCTCTTCCAGGCCAGCCCTCCGCTGTGGCCCGGGAGTGCAGTGGAGGATGGCCCAGGTGCTTGGGCCCTGCACCCCATGGGAGACCAGGAAAAGCACCTGTCACCTGGCTCCTGCCATCGGATGAGCGCGGTGCGCCGGCCGCAGCGCGCCGACCGCGGCGGCCATTGGAGGGTGAACCAACGGCAAAGGAAGACCTTTCTCTCTGTCTCTCTCTCTCACTGTCCACTCTGCATGAATTCGTGATTTCCGTGAGTTCTCTCCCACACCATCTCTTTTTTCACAGTCTCAGTTCATTAGCACCACACATTCATTAGGTTCTAATCTCCTGTTATTTCACCCCTCCCACCCAGAGTCAGGTTTTTCTGCTAGGCTCGGGGCCAGTGCAGACCCGAGGTCGCCCTGCTTATGACGTATTCCAAAATGGCGCCTGCTCTTTGTGTTGCTCACCTTTGCGAGGTGAGCGGAGAGAGAGAAGCTCGTGTCCGTACGGGTCACTTTTTTTTTTCCCTCTCTCTCTCTCTCTTCTAGTTAGCCTGGTGAACTTTTCCCCGCAGGGTTTCAAGCCTTGTTCGCTCTAGGCTCCCTTTTCCGCTTCCCTGCCGGTGTCTCGGGCTATTGAGGTTCGTCTCACCTTGCGTTCCAGCGCTGGTGTGTTGAATCTGCTGCTGGTGTCCCAAACTGCGGGCTCCCACGCTCTCCACGCAGGTCCACTGTGAATCTCCAGTTCCGGAAGGGTTTTCTCTGCTGTTTCTTCCCCTACTCTTCCTTGAACCTGCAGTATCTCCACTTTTATTAAACTGTCTCTCCCCAGACTATCGGTGTGCGCCCTTCCTATTCCGATCGGTGTGCGCCCTTCCTATTCCGCCATCTTGCCCAAAATTCTAAAAATTTTTTTAAAATTAGCTATTTCTCTTAACTGATACACAATGGCTGCTTAATTATTTAATCCACATCTTCGAAGTTGATCTGAAGGTTTTGGCCAAACTGAGCATTCTTTGAGACAGGTGCAATAATACAAAAAAGATACATTTACCAGATGGCATGAGCACAAGAGACAGCATGGACTTCCATGTCCTTCCTCCCTGGGCTCTGGGGATGGGCGCTCTGCTTGTCCAGTGGGCAGCTGCGCCCCCCAGGATGGATGGAAAGAGGATGTGGACCTCCTGCCCCCAGCCTTGACTGCACCCCTTCCCTGCACAGCTCCAGCCAGCCAAAGACGAAGGGACTGTGTTTGACATCAGAAAAGAAGGGTGTGCAGGCCTTAACAGCCGTGTTCTTCCGCTTAGTCCACACTGTCTCAAGGCCACTCTTCCATGGGCAAAGGAACCTGGCTACCCAACTCCCCCAGCTCCCAGGTTGTTTCATGAAAAGAGCTGTTCCTTCTGCCCTGTTGCCTCCAGGATCCATCCGGGGTTGGGGGCTGGTCTAATTAACAATGGCAATGAGTAGAAGATAAATCAGTATTGTTGATGGTTCTCAGCAGGGAATACAAAATGATCTCTGATCCGTTTCCTTCTTTAGATGAAAAGTACCCCACCACGCCTCTAAGCCTCTCTTTGCTAAGTGTGTGTGACCAAAGCAAGAGCCTAAGGAAAAATCTGCTTTATTTCTTCTCTTTTCCTTAAGGCTCACCTGCAGGGCATCCCACGCAGAAGTCTGAGAGGTGGCCTGTATTATAAACAGCTATTTTAGTTGGTAAGCTGCCCCCCCCCTTTAAGTAGGCCCCTACACCTTATCATGTTCATTAGTATTTAGACAAACACTTTATGCCTTGATGATGCGCCCAGAGCCACTTGTGTTTTATATGTTTGGCTATTTTGATCATTTATTGCCAAACCAAACCTGGAGCTTAGCCCATCTCTGGAATCTCTCACTGCAAAGCCCCATGCTCACCACCACCAGGCCCAGCCCTTCAGCTCTCCGAAGTCCTCATTCCCCAAGGTGACCTTTTAACCCAGAAGAGCTTCCGTCCTTCCCTTCTTCCTGCCATGGATTGGTGCTCCAGCGCTGTCTGCCTTGCCAGGCTGGGCTCTGAAGTGCATCCCTTGATCTGGTCTCCCCCCAGACTCAAAGCACCCTCACTACCTGGCCACTCTCCAGACTGGGGCAGTTGGCCACCCAGCCCATTTTCTCCTCTGGGGACTTCCTTCTGGAGGGCACAGCCTGGGCACTCACACTGCCACTGAATGCCTCCAGGTCCTCTGTCTCTACACAGCTTCAGCATGGCTCCTTTGTCCTGGTCCATGCCCCTCTGCACTGCTTGTAACTCTTCTTCCCTCTCCAGCCCCCTACGCCCTCATCCGCCTTGCCCACTCTGAAATGCAGCCTCTGCCTCCAGATTTGCAGCTTGAAATCCTCACCCCAAGGCAGCAGTATATGCAAATAGAACCTTCAAGGAGCTAACTCAGAGTTAATGAGGTCCTAACAATGGGACCCTACTCTGATAAGATGGATATCCACATCAGAGTGACAGCAGGGGTGTGAGCATGCAAAAAATAAATAAATAAATAAATAAATAAATAAATAAATAAATGACGGTGTGGTTAGAGAGAACACAGCCATCCTCAAACCAAGACAAGATCCCAGGGAAAACAGTACCGTAAATACCTCGAGCTTGGATTTCCATCCTCCATCAGAAACTGAGAAAACCCATCTCTGTCACATCCAGGGTGTTCTTCCATGGCCGCCCAAGCTGAATAATAGACTCCACCCAGCCTTCTGCACACAGAAGGTGCAGGTCTTCAGACAGGAACTTGCTCAGCATCTTGCCTTCCTAAGAGTCATCAGGGTCCACGCCATCTCTCAGACACTCCCCACATACAGCAGAGAGTGTGTTGCTTCCTTCTGTCCCACGCTGGATTGTGCCAGCCGTAGCTCAGGGAATTAGGAAGTAGACTTAGAGATAGACCCACCAGGGGACTCCTCATCTATTTCTTCTGGGTTGATCTTGCAGAGGTCAGAGGAGGGGAAAGGAGCGAGCTTCCGTAGGATCCAACTTGAAAGAGGCTCTCACTATTCTTGAGTTGGATGAGCACTGATTCTCCATTGGTATGACCTTGGCAATGAGCATCTCTCGCAATTTGGCCTCCCAGATGCCTCCATTCCCCCATGAGGCTCAGCTCCTGCTGCACCCTGTTGTCCTGTCAGGTCAGCCCATGCTCTTCTGTGAGCTGCATCTCTGGAGTTTCGGAGTCTGCTCTGGCTTGTGAAGAGTTTCTGAGGCCACCTCTTCAGGCCCCTCTGCTCCACAGAGGTCTACCAGCTTCTCTGGGTCCCGAAAGGAAGATAGTTACCAAGCAGAGGATTCTGCCCAGCAGTCACAGCAGCCCAAACTACAGCATCCACTTTTGGAGAATACAAAGGTTTTATATCAAGATTGTCTGGACTGGAGACAGGAGGCAAAGCTCAAGTCCATCTCCTGGAGCTGGGACCTGGGCAGGCCCTGTGGGTTACAGAGGAGGCCAGCTGGTGTGTAGAAGCCCTGGAGAGGCACGTCCTGATGGGCATGGTGGCTGTCACATCAGCTCTTCATGGTCAGCAGCCTCTGTGGGAGTTCTGGTGCCTGGTTGCTGTCATGCTCTGATCTGCTTGGTTCTGCGGAGAAAACACAGGGTCTGGGTGTTACTGAAAGTTTCAGGCTTCCTCCTCCGAGCACGCCCAGTAACATGACGTACAATTCGGGCTTTCTTGTATTTGAATCCAGAGCTCCTCCGAGGTCTCCTCCATCCAAGCTGGTAAGCTGGTCTTCTTTGCCCATGAGAACCCTATTCCACCTGTTAACAGCAGAGCAGAATCGGTTTGAGCTGGATCTGCAGTTACAAGATCACTCTTCCTTGTACCCTGAAAAGAGTCTTGGGCTGAAAATCTGACCTCTCTGCTATCCCAAATCAGTCTCGGCATGGCTGGGGTCTCTGGCCAGTGCTCATCTCTCTCCTTTCTGTTTCCTTACACCAGTGAAGAGGGCTCTGTCTTTTGTCACCTTATGTAGAATTAATGGCACTTTGCATCTCTCCCACTTGATCAGCTCATACAGTGAAGGGGCCAATTGATGTTTGAATTTCATGACCAGCACGGGATTTGGGACATACATGCCTTTCCCCCAATGTTTGTTGAATGCATGAATGATCATGAAGGCAGTTGGTAGTATTTGATATTCACTCTTAACTCCAGCACAAGTTAGTAAACAATGGAAGATTGGTACCATCCCTGACTGGTTGCTTAGTCAACAATTATTTTCACATAGCAATGTACCTCATGTGACAACGTCTCATGGAGATGGCTTATTCCTGAACCACAAGGACATTTCTCTCTGCCACTCTTCATTTTTCCAGTGGATTGTCGTAGAAATTTTCCTTCATATGCGGGATGAGCTTTCTTTTAATTATGCCATTGCAGCTTCTTATATCCAAATCTTTCCTATTTCTCCACCTGGTTTATGAGTTCATTCCGTACCAAGTCCCTGTGATCTTCCTATCGCCAGGGTTAATTTTTCTAACCTGTAACTCCTTCTCTTCATCTTAGTAATTAAAGCCAGGCCAGCTTTGCTGGATTCAGAGGTTCCTCCTTATCTCCAAGGTTCTGCTATGAATATTACAGATGAACAACTTCTGCTGTTTCGTCCAGGATGTTTCTCCACAGCTTATCACCCAGACTGTTGCAAACTCGAGAGCTTTGAACAACCTTACTGTTTTACCAAAAGCATTAGAGTAGCATAAATTTTGGCTTCATTAGTTACATAGGCATACTTCAGAAAATACATATTTCCACTCTTTATGGTGATTTCTTTCCCATAAAATGCCCCAGGTTTCATTTCTTTAGAGGTGAACTCAACGTCTCCTGTCAATCTCTTTAGTTTTCTGTCAGAACTGATTTGTGTTCGTTGACACTTGGGATGATGTTCTTTGCCTGACAGTCATAATTTCTCTAATTTTGCCCTCTTCAAATATTCCATACTAGTTCTTGTTGGCCATCTTCAGATTCAGAGGAATCAACTGTTTCCATCCCTACTTGGTTCATGGAAAATATTTCCACGCCTATTCCTTGAAAGTTCTTCATATACGCTTTGGGGATGAACAGCCAGATCATTGAATGAGCCCCTGTATTTGGCTCCTTCTGCCTGACCTCCCCTTCATTGCCTGGAAAATCTTCTATAGAACTTTCTGACTTAAAGGAGAAGGGAGGGTAGTGATTATCTAAGCTACTTGACATTGAACAACTGCTGAATCTATTCCCTGATGCCTACTCTGAAAAGCCCAGGGATTCAGCTTGTTTTCTACTCTCCTCCTGGCCTCAGCCCTCCATTCTCAACTGCTCCCCAATTCAGCGTCATTCTTGCCCAGGTGTCAGCCACGACTCTCATTTCAATTTCCCACGCACAACCCCTTGAACGCCTGCTCTCATTTTCCCTTGCACTGTATTAACTCTTATCCCCATCGACCCCTGAGCCTTGAACCATGCCTCCAGCTGGCTATAGTCCCCTCCACTCCCAAATCAATGGTCAGGTGTCTCACCTCTTGGTCTGCTTCCTCCAGCCAACAGCTGATTTACGTTGTGCTATCACAGCTGTGACCCTGGTCTTGTCTACTTGGTGTAAATGCTACAGAAAGTTGTACCTACAGCTCACTGTTCACCTAAAACATTGTGGGTAGCATTTTTTTTTTTAATGTATTTGACAGGTAGAGTTATAGACAGTGAGAGAGAGAGACAGAAAGAAAGGTCTTCCTTCCGTTGGTTCACTCCCCAAATGGCACTATGGCTGGAGCTGCACCAATCCAAAGCCAGGAGCTAGGCACTTCCTCCTGGTCTCCCATGCAGGTGCAGGGGCCCAAGCACTTGGGCCATCCTCCACCGCCTTCCCGGGCCACAGCAGAGAGCTGGACTGGAAGAGGAACCACGGTGCCAGCCCCATGGGTAGCATTTTAAGATAAAGAAAGAGAGGGTGAGGGGAGAGAACAAGAGAGAAGAGAGAAAGAGAGAGAGAGAGAGAAGAATCCTGGCAGGAAGTCCCCACCAGGCTCTATGTTCCGGGACTTGCCCTCCAACCAGACTTTCTCATGGATTCTGGAAGTCGCCCAATAACCATCAGGGAAGTTCACTGTCTCCTTTTATCTTCATTTTCTCTCTTACTTTAAAAGCATGCGATGGGTCTTAAATTCCACAGGTTGTAAAGGCTCACATGCTCCATTGAAACAGTCATGTACAAAATTCCATCTCCTACTTAAAGAAGTTTGACATGGGGATCGACACAGTGGCACCACTGGCCTCACCAGCATCCCCTATCTGAGTGACTGCATCCTGGCTGCTCTGCTTCCGATCCAGCTTCCTGCTAGCATGCCTGGGAAGGCAGCAGGGATGTAGGCCCCTGCCACTCGTGGAATTTTAGGTTATCATTTTCTTTAGGGTTGAAGTACTTTTACTCAAGGAAGTGTACACGACAGTCTAAACTCAGGAACAGCTCACCCAGTGGCTGCCGTCCTCCAACCCTCGGCTCACCCTCTGCCACCCCCACACCCCGCCTGTTTACCATGAGAAAAGCACAGGGCATCAGCAGCTGTCCCTGTCCTCATCAGGTGGCAGGAAGGGGATCCAGCTAGAGGCCACACAGTCCTGGCCATCTGCCCAGGACTCTCTTTCTATACAGTGAAACTCACGCATGTACACACACACACACACACACACACACACAAATACAAATCGCATTATTTAAAGGACCTGGAGGCTGTTAAATACAAAATAGCAGAGTTTTTTTAAAGTGAAAATATTTGCTTCTTTGCAGCCCCTCTGGTCCCAGGCTTGTGGACGTGGGGAGGCCCAGCAGGCATAGGCTGCCAGTGGCCCTGCAAGTCCACGCGGGCTTGAGTCCCCATCCCAGACACGTTGCTCTTTAGCCCAGTGGCTGCCTCCCATGTGACCGCTCACACAGCTGGCACCGCTGCTGGGATGGCTGTCCTCCACGTGACTGCGATTGTCCTTGGCCACCTTTCCGTGGATCAAGGCTTTGATTTGAAAGCAATTCGTGCAATAAGGTAGGACCAGAGGACATGAGAACCTGTAGGATCAGGAGGAGCCCATTGAAGAGCCACCAGGAAGGATAGGGCCAATTGGCTCCCAGCTCTCAACGAGGGTCGTGTTGAGAATGCAGAATGGACAGATTCCTAGACAAGCGACCACAGAAACAGCCCTGAAGGTCACAGGAAGGCTGTTGCAGAGCCGCTGGTACCTGGCATCATTTGCTCGCTTGGCTGCCTCCGGCGAGAAGTCTGAGGCATCACGTGGACACACATGACCAGAGTTCCCACCTGGACCACGTCATTGATGTAGGAGAAGGTGCTAAGCCCGGCGGTGGCCAAGAGACATGCACACATAATCAGGAAGTCCTTTCTGTTAATGTCTACAAATTGAGAAAACATGAAGGCCAACTCCATGACATATTTGTGAAGTGCGCTTGAACGGGGCTGATATAGTTAGCTGGGCCAGCTGGGCCACGTGTCCCAGAACCAAGGTAATGGCCAGAGAAACCTAATTCCGTAGTAGAATATACATCAGTAAAAAGTGAACCACCTCCTACAGCTTTCACAGAATTTAGTGAGAGTTGGGAGCTTGTCCTGATTCCCCGGATGGCCAAACCAGCATTGGATTTTTCGGACATCCCAGTCCGGTTGCTTTGACGAGCCCTCCAGTCTCTGCTCATCGGGATACTTGGTAATAGATACAGACACCTCTTCAAGGATGGTGTTGGGTTGGGTCTGATAAGGTCCATGGTCCTTGATGCCAACACGGAGTGCACAGAGTTTAGCAACATCACTCGAAGAGCGGCCTCACGGAGAAGACACCCCCCCAGGTCCATCCAGATCACATTCTGGAGCCGCCAATAGGGCTCATTCCACAGCCAGCCCCACAGCAGACACAGGGCTCCCACAGCCCAGGTCGCCATATTATGCCCCCATACCACCTATTATTTTATTTTTTATATGTTTTGAAGAGTAAAAATATAATTTCTAAAATTGTAGCAGCAAGATATTTAGGTTGAATTCCATTGAAGTTGTAATCTTGCCCAATGTTGGGCTTTTTGAATGATAAAAAAAAATAGTCTTATTCTTAGAAATGTTAAATGTGTTTCATCTTTTTTGGAAGGATTATTGTGCCAAATAAAATTTCCAAGTCAAAGACATGATCTGTTTTATGAGCCCTTACACAGCTGGGAAGATTTCTTTGTTCCCATGAGAAACGCCTGGACCAAAGACGTTAGATGTCACCACCTTTCCTTCCCCCCCAGGCCAGCCATAATTAGCCTGTTTTATTTCTAAATATATCATTACGCTAGAAAAGTGAGGGACAGCCCAATTTATGCAACTGCAGAAGTAATAATTTGTTTTGCATCTACCTAGGTGCTGGTTGGAATTTTATTTTGTACTTTGACAGTACCTTTGCACTTTAAAAATCTTATCTCAGCTCAACCCAGTGAACATGACTTTCCACGAATTCTCAGGGGTGTGGAAGTGTTCTTTCTCTTTGCAAAATTTGTATTCTTTGTTATGTCCTCATTTTTATTCCTACTGTTGCTAACTGTTTTTGTTTCAGGCCAGAGGTTTACCTGTTTTATTATTCTTTTCACACAAATAGCTATCAATTTTATCCTCTTGTACTTTTTTCCTAGCTTAGCAATTGCTTTTTTATTTTGATTATTTCTTGTTTTCTGCTTTTTTTTTTTTTTTAAATTTATTTGACAGAGTTAGAAAGACAGACAGAAAGGTCTTCCCTCTGTTGGTTCACCTCCAAAATGGCCATTACGGCCGGAACTGTGCCGATCCGAAGCCAGGAGCCAGGTGCTTCTCCTGGTCTCCCATGCGGGTGCAGGGTCCAAGCACTTGGGCCATCCTCCACTGCCCTCCTGGGCCACAGCAGAGGGCTGGACTGGAAGAGGAGCAACCGGGACTAGAACCCGGCGCCCATATGGGATGCCGGCATCACAGGCGGAGGATTAACGAAGTGAGCCATGGCGCCGGCTGTTTTCTGCTTTCTTTAGATTTTAGTGTCTGTTCTTTTCTTTTAAACTGTAATTTCTTAGTTAATTTCTTACAGTTCAGAAAAAAGTCTCCTACTATATCTGTTACTCCTTGTGTTCTATCTTATCTCCTTTAGAAGTAATCATCTGTCTATTAGTAATGCTTTTGTTGTCGCTTAAGAATTTGTTTTGAATTTTATTTACTCATTTATCTTATTTGAAAGAGAGAGACAGAGAAACAGAGATCTCCCAGCCCCTGGTTCACTCTCCAAATGCCTGCAAGAGCAGGACTGGGCCAGGTCACAGCCAGGAGCTGGAAGCTGTGTTCTCAATCCGGGTCGCCCATGTGGCCGACAGGGACCCGCCCACTAGAGCCCTCCCTGCTGCCTCCCAGGGTGTGTGTGAGCAGGAAGCTGGGTCAGAGGCAGAGCAGAGACTTGAACCCAGGCGCTCCGATACGGGGCATGGCCATCACAGCTATGTCAACCATTGCACCTTGCATGAACCCCTCTGGCGTTGCCACTTAGGTCTCTTTCTTTTCTGACTTGTGTCCTCTGAAACCTGAGAAGTCACAGTTCTTCCAAGTTGTTGATGCACTAGTCCCCGTCGTATTCTCGAACCCTCACTGGAGTGTTGCAGGGACGGTGTGTGGCTGTGGCCACCTCACCCCTGCCGCTCACTCGGGTCCTTGGTCTTCGTCCCGTTGCCTGCGCACTCCAGGCTACTCTGATCTATCTCAGGGATCTCTGGCTGCTCAACCTCTTCTCACAATGCCCAAGGTGTCTGGATCTCATCTTTTGAATTTTTTTCAAAGACTTATTTATTTATTTGAAAGTCAGAGTTAACACAGAGAGAGAAGGGGAGGCAGAGAGAGAGAGAGGTCTCTCATCCTCTGGTTCCCTCCCCAGATGGCTGCAATGCCCGGAGCTGTGCCGATCCGAAGCCCTGAGCCAGGAGCTTCCTCCAGGTCTCCCACACAGGTGCAAGGGCCTATCTTCCACTGCTTTTCCAGGCCACAGCAGAGAGCCAGATTGGAAGCAGAGCAGCCGGAACATGAATATGGGATGCTGGCACCGTAGGCGGTACTCCACCCGCTATGGCACTTTTCCTCCTTGTCTTCTGGATGTCTGTGCCTCTCCTTGCACTCTGTGTCTTTCCCAGGCCCTTGTTGATGTGCCCTCTGCATGTGTCCACAGGTGCAGAGATAATTTTGTTTCCACACTGGACAACACAGTCCATTAGCAGCCCTTGTTAGCAGAATTCTAGTCATCCTTCCCAGGGCGCCTCTCCATATCACTGTCTCAGTTCTCATGCATAGTCATTCTCATCTCCAACTTCCAGAACCTTCTCCCATGGTGCATTGCCAATGCAGGTATCAAGGAGTCTTTGCAATCATATAAAACCATGATTTCTATTACAGAGCATCTTCAAATAGTTCACAGAAAATGCCTACTATGAAAAAATTGTGCATGGATTTCAAAAAGTTTTGCACCAAAATAAATTTAGCTTTTAGTTCCATTTTCCCTGAACTTTTCAGAGTGCCCTCCTGTGAATATTGTCACCTCTCCTACTGGTTTCTTTTGCTGCCTCATCATTTTCTAACATGCTGGGAATGATGAATCCTACAAGACAGAGTGGCTCACAGATGAGCATCATTAAAAGACATGAGGTTCCATTTTATTTGTGGTCCAATTCTTTTTATTTTTGAAGAGCATAAGTTGAGTCAATATTTTAATTTCTTAAAGGTTTACTTATTTCGTTTTATCTGTTTGAAAGGTAGAAAGACTGAGAGAAAGAGAAACAGAGAGAGAGATCTTCCATCTACTGGTTCACTTCTCAAATGCCTTCAATACCAGGGACTAGGTCAAGCCAAAGCCAGGAACTCCACATGGGTCTTCTATGCAGGTAGCAGGGACCCAAGCACCTGGACCATCTTCCACTGTCTTTCCAGGTAAATTAACTGAAAGCTGCCTCTGAAGCAGGGGTGCTGGGACTTGAACCTCCACTCCCACGTGGTATTCACAAGTCCCAGACAACGTCTCAACCTGCTACACCACAATGCCTGCCCCTCTATCTTCTTTAAAAAAATAATCATTTTCAGTTTTAAGAAACAAAGACAAGTTACACTGTGAGAGAAAATGTAGAGAAGTCACGGAATTCAACCCCGTGTTCGCCATTGTTGGTGCTCGGTTCTCCCAGACACCAGCAAGAAGCCAGGCAAGATGGCGCTGGGGTTGATGACCCATGTGGCTTTCTGGACTGCGGGCCCCTGCTGTGTCTTTGTGAGCTGCTTCTTCCTCACACGTTTCACTCTGCCTTTCTGGGTTCCTATTTTACAAACACCTGCTCTCTCTGTATCTCTTATGGCTTTTCTGATGATTTTCATTTCTTGACGTTTTTCCCTTGAGTTCTTGGTGAATTTCATGACAGCGTGTTATAATTAATTGATTGACTTGTTGGATTTCACAAACTAGTGGATTATGGTTAATACTGTGTACAACACTACATTGGTGGTTGTTTTCTTAGCTTTGTACTTGATTTTTTAAAAGACTTACTTATTTACTTGAAAGGCAGAGTGAGTGAGAGAGATATAGAGATGGGGGTGGGGGGAGAAATAGAATCTTCTATTTGCAATGGCTAAGGCTGATCTAGGCTGAAACCAGAAGCCAAGAACTCCATCTGTGCCTCCTACATGGGTGGCAGAGATCCAAGCACTTCGCCACCACCTGCTGACTTCCAAGGCACATGAGCAGAAAGCTGGGTCAGAAGCAGAGCCGCTGGGACTGGAACCATTGCTTGTACGGGATTCCTGTGTCTCAGGCAGCAGCTTAATCTATGGCACCATGTCCGCCCCACTTAGGGACTTCTCTATTCTACATAGTGGTGGTGTGATTGTGGATCCTGGTGCCAATCTCCAACCCCAGCCCCAAGAACACGCACTTGACAATCGTAGTGCTACCTCCCATTGCATACAGTGATATTTTCAGATATGGGTAGTATGTCACTTTTTTCGCAAGCAAATCAGAGTTCTCTTTTTAGGGATAGTATGGAGAAAACTTCAGGGTCTTCTTTCCTTCCTTCCTTCCTTCCTTCCTTCCTTCCTTCCTCCCTCCATTTCTCTCTCTCTTTCTTTTTTTTCTTGATTATGAGCTAAAGTTTCTGATGAATATCTTGTTGAGTTCTTTGAAAGTAAGTACAAGCAGCCTTGAAAAAACACAAGAGACACGCACACCATGAGGACAACTATGCATAGATTTCATTGTTTTGCACCAATCTAAACACATCCTTTAATTCAATTTTCTAAACACATCCTTTAATTCAATTTTCTATGAACTCTTCGAAGTCCCTATCTACATTCCCATAAAGAGTCAGCTACTCATCAACATGGCACTGTCAGTCTTTGTTTCGTTTCAGCCTTGTTCGTTGTGTCCATGGTGGTTATCAAATTATATTTTTAGCTTGCATTTCCCTGGTGATTAATAGTCTGGAGAATCTTCTGGATCATTTGGATACCCCCTCTCTTTAAGTTCTTGCTGAAGTGAGAGAGATCGCAGCCAAGTAAAAGGAAAGCAGAGATAAGTGAATTCTCAAAGTAGATAAGCTGATGGCACGATTTGAGTCCTACAAATCAAGCCATGCCTGAAGCTAAATTTATTCTCCAGAAATATTCAGTGACGTGAGCCAAGAAACCCTTCAGGTTAATCTACTCATCCCATGAAACCAAGGATATCAAATATTATAGCTGATCTGCCATTGTTATCTATGTTTTTTAATTAAGTTACCCACTTTCCATTTCCAGTTTGAGCACCGTACAACGTTCCTTGTTTTCTGGGAGTCTGGACTGCATTTGGAAGTGAAATGTCAGTAGGGAAGCACGAGATTTTCAAGCGTTTTATTTAAGTTTAAACTCAGTCTTAAAAAAAAAAGAAAATATTTTACCAACATATTAAATTATTTTTTCTCTACAAGAGAGTCTTTTAAAAGTCTGTTCACAGATATCATATGTTGTTGTTATTACTTGTTTTTAAACAGTGAATAGTATATTGGGATTAATATTAATTAACATTGGATTAATGCAGTTTTTCCCCATGAATTATATACTCATTCTTTTTTTATTATTTATTTGTAAGAGTTACAAAGCAAGGTAGAGCCAGAGAGAGAGAGAGAGAGAGGTGCCTTCCATCCACTGCTTCACTCCCCAAATGACCACAATGGCCAGAACTGACCTGATCTGAAGCCAGGAGCCAGGAGCTTCTTCTGGGTCTGCCACATGGGTGCAGGGGCCCAAGGACTTGGACAATCTTCTACTGCTTTCCCAGGCCACAGCAGAGAGCAGGATTAGAAGTGGAGCAGCCAGGACTCTAACCAGTGCCCATATGGGATGCCAGCACCGCAGGCTGGGGCTTTAACCTACTGCACCACAGCACCGGTCCTTATATTCATTCTTACTTTGATCTTTTAGATATGGGTGAGAGAAATGGTGGAGGCAGTTCAATGTGATGAAAGTTTGTAGGACTAGAAATTGAATAACTGGTTGAATAACTCAAAGGAAACATAGAGGGTAGTATAATTTTTAATGTTTATTTATTCATCATTTATTTAAAGGCAGAAAGAGAGAGAGAGAGAGATCTCCCATTTGCTGGTTCACTTCCCTAGTGCCCCCAGCAGCTGGTCTGAATCCAGGATCCAGAGACTCCATCTGTGGTCAAATGTGTGTGGCAGGAAGCCAAGAACTTGGAGTATCACTGCCGCCTCCCACGGTCTGCACTAGCAGAAAATTGGATTAGAAGTGGAGACAGGATTCAATCCCAGACATGCTGATATGGGATGCGGGTGTCCCAAGAAGCAGCTCCCCACACTGCACGGTAACACTCACCCCAGGAGGCACCGATTGGGTTCTCAGTTCTTATCTTGATGTGTTAATTACAGTAGCCCACTTACCTCCAGCGCTTCTCAAGTTTTCATAATCCCAACCTAGGAACTGGTATTTCTCTAGCTTTCCTGAATAGTTTCCTATATAAAACATTAGCTAACATTTAGCACTATCAAAGCATCCCTTCATTCTCAGTGTTTGATTCCATGGATCAAATGCGTGTTCCCTCCACCCACCTGTTAGAGACCAGCATTGCTATCCATCCTGGCTGTCCCCAGAAAGAGGTCTGTGGACACCATCTGGGAGCTGCCGCTTTATCAGTGCCCACATCGACACCATTGTACGTGCAACTGGCTCTTTCTCCTCCAGCCCATGCTTGATCACACTGCCTGTTCGTGGTATTTCTTATTTCTTATTTGGGCAATCTACTTTTTCCTGTAATTTAGTATTGCCACTGGTAGCTACCTATTATCATATTTGAAGAAGAAGGAAAAGAAGGAGAGAGAAGAGGCAAAATGAAAAAATCCTGCCACTGAAATCTTAGAAAACCAGAGTAGTTAAATAGTCACACGTAGATTTCTGTCTTAAGTCTCGTGTGATGGGGTCAGATTTCTTATGAGTGCTCTTGCCGAAACTGTACACGGTAACACCACAATTTGTTGGTCGGTTGTTCTGAGTCACCTCCCCTCCCTGTAATCCTAGACCTGCCTTCAAAAAGTGGGCCTTGCAGCAGTGCAGATAAAATCATTTTTCTTCTCTATCTTCCCTTTTATTATCTTACAATGATTTATATATTAGTCACAAGTGCTTCATCACATCTGTGACATAATTGGCAACTCACTGAAGACATGGGAATTTTCTCTTGTCTACGCAGTAATAGTTTCTTATAATAAGAAACACATGTGAGGATTTTTTTTAAACTCTGTCTAGACTTGGGATCTTTCCCAGGGGAGCTTCCAGGTGTTTATCTAAGCATAACAGGCCACATTACTGCATGTTAGGGGCTGGGAAACAGAGCCGCATAACAAGAGTATACATATGGCTCGACAGTCTCATAATTCTCAAATGAATTTGGTAACAGGAGAACTTTGAATGGAATAAATACACTGGAACTAAGGATCTGAGTTCAGTGTGAATTTCTGTTTGTTAATCTTCAACCAATGCTAGCGTTCTCAGGTTCTCTTTTCACATTTGGGCCTTGTCACTTGACAAATGTGAATTTTCTTTAACTTGGTGCAAGTGTTTCTCGGCAGGCCCCTGATGTCAGATCTCAGGATATAATTGCGCTGGTTCAAAGTTAAACTCTGATGCACAGTCCTTACTTTAATCCTGATTCCGAAAAAAAAATAAACCAGATAGCACCCGTGCTAATTCATGAAGGAACGCTTAAGCTCAAGTTTCTCTTTTCCTCCTTGGATGATAAGCTACGTTCTTCAAGGATCCCAGGAAGAAACTTCACTGTGGCAATCATCAAACGATTGTGTTGCACCCAAACCCCTCTTCCATACTGTATCTGCCATCCTTGGAGTACAGTTCGTGGCCATTGCTGGGTTCCGTCAGTCGGGAGGAGAAGAGAGCTCTTGGGAGACGAGAGGGGAGATACATTCTTTTTGCTCTCCTCCCATGCCACTCCTGCTAGCTTTATCTCATTCGTGGCACCATTCCCCAGCAGCAAAATTTAGTTCTAAACTCATTCCTTTTCAACACTTCCAGAATATTCTTCACCATGGACCTTCAGCTGCAGTAAAGAAAATCAGCTCCCCAGTGTAGCTCAAGGGGCTGTACCTTCAAAAATTCTGTGTTCTGATAAGTCAAATGCTCTTCTTTTTTCCCTCAGTCCTATGGGCCGTATTTTCTTTGTGTGTGTATCCATGGGTGTTTCTCCTTTCTTGCAACACTCCATCCCCATGGAACCAATCTCCTAGATTAAATTTGCTCCATTGAAATACCCATTTTATTTCCATTCCTAAACTCTACATAATGCAGTGTAGTAGAGGGCCTAACAAACAGACCTTCAAGGACGTGAGTCTGGTTGGCTGCCATTGCTAGGGAAAATGTTTTTGTCTCCAATGCCTAATTTCAAGGACTGTCAGGAAAAGATTGCTTTACCCTGGCAGAGACAGCAATCCATACAATCCCGATCTCTGCCCTCGGAGATCTTAGTCACCCACCAACATTGCACCGACTCACTGCTGTGAGAATACAGATCACTTGGATTGGACATGATGAACAAGGAACGACCAGCAGGTACTTGATATGCACTAATAAATCACAGGCAAGTCAGAGGGTGGGAGAGGAAACCCACAAAGCGCAGGTGCTTGTCCCCTCCATGGAGTGACTCAAAGATCCTCACAGCACTTCCGCCAAAATGAGTGCTCCATGGGGCCTCCTGCAAACTCAGGGAACACTCAAGGACACTCAGTCTCGGGGGAGCACAAAAAGCCTACAAGCACCCATGTCACTCTCAGCAAGATTCCAGTCTGGCCATGCAGAAATAAAAGCCAGCTAAGGGTAAATACAAAACGTGTGTATCCCACAGCCACAAACACAATGTTGATTGTGTGTCCTTGAGTGTCCTAGTAGAGTTTTGGATCACAGCCACCCCCTCTTCTGTTGACTGTAGCTATCTGTCCCGTCCTGTGCCTGCACCACCTTGTCTTGCTAGATGTGGATCTTGCCTCCACCTTTCCTCAAAAGAGGAATGTCCTTTCTGGATGCTTTCTCACCACGGGTGCCCCTTGCTGCGCTAGAGGACTGTAGTGTTACGTTGTTCTAACACAGACCTTGTCCTGATTGGGGCTTGATAATTTGCCAAATCCCAATGAGTACACACATCCCTTTGCCACTCCACAATTTCTCCAACTGGATTTGGCCAAGTCCAATTCAGTGCTAAGAGCAATCCACGCCACCTGGATTCCTTCTGGGACAGTATGTAATTTTTATTATCTGAAGTTTTCACTCCTTGGTATTTTTCTGTGTAATTGAATGGAGACTTTAAGGTGGAATTTGAGCTGTTTTAATTCAAACTGCCGTCTTTTCCAAAGCTGGTATGTGTAATTTTACTTAATGAGAGTAAAACCATATTTTAGAATCGTGTTGCATTAGGTCACCATCTGCTAATGACAATTTTATTGGATTATGTAAAACCATAAGCAATCAGTGTAATAGAGACAAATTAGGCCAAAACCATTCTGAAGTAGAT
Source organism: Sylvilagus floridanus (assembly GCA_949820135.1). Lineage (NCBI taxonomy): Eukaryota > Metazoa > Chordata > Mammalia > Lagomorpha > Leporidae > Sylvilagus > Sylvilagus floridanus. The sequence continues at coordinate 89,143,160 of OX463239.1, read as the reverse complement.
TCATAAAATCTCAAGGTCTGGGCGTCAACCTACCTCACTCTTAAGAAGGTAAGAAAAGCTGAAAATATTATTCTTTAAAAAAGAAATACCAATTACTACTCAATTACAATTAATACCAATTACTACTACTCAAATGCGGGATCCAAGCTGCTTAACTCTTGAGTTCAACAGTCCCATTGCTGAGATAAGACAAACACTCTTCCCATCCAGAACTGTTCCGGAGAGTTCACCCCATCTGAGGCTACTTGTTAACACCAGGGAATCACTACATTATAAGCTCTGTTACCAACCTCATGGTTATCATCAGTTACTCGCTTTACTGAACTAATATCATGTAGAGCATTTGAGATGAGTGGATGATCCATTAATTCCTTCTAAAGACCAATGTATCAATAAGCCAGTTAGCCCCTAACTAGCATCAGTGCCCTGGGTACTCTGGGGACAAAGTCTACAAGCAACCGTGTCACTCTCAGGAAGATTCCAGTCTGTCTAGGCAGAAATAGAAGCCAGCTAGGGATAAACACTAAATGTGTGCATCTCACAGCCACAAACATGATGTTGATTGTCTGGTTCTCATACCCTGACCCAGTAAGTAGCTGCTACAGTGACTCCCTTTCTCACCTGAAGCTCTTCTCCCTACATCCATGGGCTCACTGCCGTGCTTGGAGCCAGCTTGGCTATTCCAAGACTTCTTTGGCAGTCAGATACTCTATGAAGCCTTTTAGACTGAACCAAATAGACACAAGACCCTCAGTGTCCCATCAGTGAGCCATCATATAACCAAAAACATTCGCCCTGGGAGAGCCAGGACATGGGGTTCTTTGGCAGGTATGAACCACAATCTAGGCCTTAACTTATCTCCAACTATGCCATCCCCCTGCTTTGTGGAAGACACTTTGTAGTCTCAGTGAATGGGGTGTCAGGCTCAGGTCCACCAATCTCCTGTCACCAGTAGTTTATACATTGTTTTTGATCATAGACACATCAATAAAAAGGCAAATGCAAAAATACACACATTTATTTCTATGAAGGGTCCTCAAAATGTTGGCAGGAAATGTGTCTTTTTTTTTTTTTTTTGACAGGCAGAGTGGACAGTGAGAGAGAGAGACAGAGAGAAAGGTCTTCCTTTGCCATTGGTTCACCCTCCAATGGCCGCCGCGGACAGCGCGCTGCAGCCGGCGCACCGCGATCGTCCGATGGCAGGAGCCAGGAGCCAGGTGGAAATGTGTCTTTTAAAAACATACTAAGCATGCATTTCAAGATTTTTTGCATCAAATTAAACTTCCCTATTTAAAAAAATTATAGGATTACTTGTTCATTTATTTGAAAGGCAGAGAGTGAGAGAGAGAGAGAGAGAGAAGAGGGAGAGGGAGAAGGAGATCTTGTATCCACTGGTTCACTTTCCAAATGGCCACAACAGCCAAGGCTGGGTCAGGATAAACTCCATCCTGAGTCTCCATTTGGGTCTCCCACATGGGTTGCAGGGGCCCAAGTGCTTGATCCATCATCCCCTGTTTTCCTAGGCTCATCAGCAGGGAGCTGGATCGGAAGCCGAGCAGCCAGGACTCAAAGCAGCACATGGGATGTGCTGCAACAGCAGCTTCCTAAACTTATCTTTTAATTGCATTTTCCATGACCCTTTTGAAGTACCCTTGTACTGCATCAGTTACAGCTACCATTTCAAACAACTGTACATATTTCATGTGAGCTTTATTATTCATGGTGGTGCTTGCAAATCAGTATTTCCAACGATTTTAATGATTTCAAAGTAGCTTGGCTGATTTTCCCTCAAAGCAGTGAGATTATTGGTTTTTTAACCCATGAGGTAGTTGACAACTCACATTGGGAGGAGATGCTTATTTTCTTGTTGCTCTTGTGTGTATATGATAGAATACTATTTTTAAAATTTATTCATTTGTTTATTTGTGGAGAGACAGAGAGCTGCGATCCACTGGTTCACTCCCCGAATGTCTATCATAGCCAGAGATGGGCCAGGTCTAAGCTGAGAGCCAGAAACTCAATTCAAGTGTCCCACCTGGGGGACAAGGACTCAACAGTCATGCTGCCTTCCAGGGCCTGTGTCAGCTGGAAGCTGGAATTGAGAGCAGAGACAGGACTCAAATCCAGGCACTCTGATATTGGATGTGAACCATCTTAGGTGGCTTCTAAACCAGGCCAAGTCCTTCCCCCCTACAGGACTGTTTTTGAACCAAAATTTCTTCCAAAATCACTTGAAAGCCAATTATCAATGTTGAAGATTGGCTTAGTTAAATTTAAGAAATAAAACCCAAGAACCACTACACAATGCAAACAGAAGTAGGGGTCTACTGATGTAAAAATCTCCCAGGTTACCTGACCAAGAAAGAGGTGACATATGAGGGTGTCAATGTTGACACAACCATATTAGCAAACCTAGTATTCCATTGCTGCCTCCCAGGGGCCTGGCGCAGGCTCTGCTCTTCAACATGTTATTCTCCGAGTCCAGCGTTGAAGCTTTGCAAGTTGGCAGCAGCTTTCTCTCTGCTCGAATATTCTTCACACGAAGCCGCAAAGGCACCTGCCAAACACGGGAGGGTCCCGAGGTAAAAAGGAATTGTGAAGAAAGAGAAAATGGAGCCATTTATGGAAAGGCGTTTCTTCACCTTGGTAGGGGTCAGGGGTGATGCTCTCCAGTCAAGGAAAAACCCAGGGTCCATGGGACTTGAGGAAAGGATGGGGCTCCCCACTGCGCGTCTCTCTGGGGTCCTCTTGGCGAGCTCAGTTGAGTAAGGGCACAGTCACCCTGGGAGCCAGTTACATTGCTGCTGGGTCTCCCTCCTTATCTCAGCCTTAACAGCACAGCACTATAATTCATTTCTGACTTTTTCCTTAAACAGGTCTTTCCATTGTCCACTTCTCTCTGCTCCTACACTGTCACCCAACTATTGCTGTCTCTGGCCTGGGCCACTGGCCTGTGCACAGTCCTTGCCTAGTCTCCCAGTGACCCCCAGAGTCTTCTCACAGTCTGCCTTCCTCTCCCAAGGACCTCTGCGGGGAACACTCCCCACCCCACGCCCCCACCCCCTTCTTCAGATAACATCTCCCTACCATTTCCCTCGGGAAGGTCTCCCTCAACCCCTAACTAGACCCCTCCCTACTGGATAATCACTACATCATGGATGTCTAAGAGATTTTTTTTTTGTGGGGAGGGGGTGCTGAAAACATGGTTCTTAAGTAGAAATTACCTGGGATTGGGGAACACGTCTGTATCTGTTCCCTACTTTGTTTCTAACAGCTCAACAGAAAGATCATAGTAAGTATTCAATAATTATATTATGAGTGAATAATGTCAACCATGGACAGTCAGTATACCATCATAATAGACAAATGACAAGATAAAGCAAGCTTCAAGAAGATGTGTTCAATCTAGTGCCTGAAAATTTTCGCATAGTTCCCTAACCAACTCTAAGAATCAATTAAAATCAATTAATAGATTATAATCAATTAGTGCAAAATAATAATAAAAGTTATGTTGGAATCAATAAAACTATTATCAAAAGAAAAAATCTGGATTTTAACTACTTGTATTAATAAACACACAAACAATAATAAAACACTGATTTTTTAAAGATTTTTTTATTTGTTTACTTGAAAGTTAGAGTTACAGAGAGGCAGAGGCAGAGGCAGGGAGAGAGAGAGGTCTTCCATCCTCTGGTTCACTCCCCTAATGGCTGCTACGGCCGGTGCTGTGCCGATCCGAAGCCAGGAGCCAGGTGCTTCCTCCTGGTCTCCCACGCAGGTGCAGGGGCCCAAGCACTTGGGCCATCCTCCACTGCTTTCCCTGGCCACAGCAGAGAGCTGGACTGGAAGAGGAGCAGCCGGGACTAGAACCCGGCACCCATATGGGATGCTGGCACCGCAGTTGGAGGATTAGCCAAGTGAGCCATGGCGCTAACCCGAGGTTGTTGTACTTCTAAGAGAGCAGAGAAGTTCTTCAAACTACTCTTTCCCCTTTAAATGTCTTTGATTTTTTTCCAAGTCAATTCTTTTTTCCCAAAGGCAATCTGAGTTTCCTAGAAATAACTAGATTTTAATACGTAGTAATGACATTAGTCGTGTCATTAAGCACTGAAATTCATTCATAAATAACAATGCACCAGTTGAGCACTTAATTGCGAAAATTCACATACGCTCCACATTTGAGTGAAGGCATGCTATTTTAACAGCTACAGTCCCTGGGGCTCGGGTTGGCCCGCTGAGCCAAGAAGTTATAACCACAGGACAGGAAAGACATGGGCCCGAGGTGGCAGAAACAGGAACATTTCCACCTGTGATATTACAAAATTGCTTTGCCCTTCTTCCCAGATACTGGAAACGTTTGAAAACATATCATTATATTTTTAGCTCATGTCAAAAATGACTATACATGATATTTTGGAAAAGATGACCTTTTTTGAAGCATTGCCCAAAGAATCGCATTTGTTAAAGGAGCCATGACGATTTTCTTGTCACTTATGAGATAAACAGGATTCAAGGCAGGAAGCAGGACTTCGGGTGCGTTCAAGTCAAGGAGTCCCGGCCGTCCAGGGCTTCGGTGAATGAATTTCTGGGGATAAGATCACGTAAAAGGAGGTTTGTTGCAAAGAATGCGGAGAATCAGAGGTCACACTGCCATCCGCAGAGTTTTACCTGTTAGACTCAGCGGCCTGCCAGTAGATGCATGTTAACGAGCTCTCCAAAAAAGAGAAGGGTGATTTATAGAATTCGTCGATGTTCCTGGTAAAAACACTCCAAGCACAGGTGATTAAAATCACCCAACTTGATGTGACCGGACAGAGATGTACACAGTCAGCTCCCATGCGCCGGTGTGAGTCGGCTCCTATATACCACTAATTCAAGGTCAATCTTCACGTTCTTGAAATTTTCATTATTGCAAGTAAAACATGGCCGTTTGATAAATTATATTCTCACTCCATAAACTTACAGTATTTTACTGTAGGAATTCGATGATATTTCACGTGAAACAATTGTGGAATGAAACATCTACCTGGTCACAAAAGTTAATTTGTTCTACAAGTTAATATGGGAGTAGGTGTTCAGCACAGCTCCTAACCTGCCGCTTGTGAAGTCCGCCTATTGGACTGAGTGCCTGGGATCAGGCCCCTCCACTTCTGTTCCAAATTCCTGCTAATGCGCTCCCTGAGAAGCATCAGGTGCTCAAGTGTTGGGCTCCGGCCACCCACATGGAAGAACCAAATTGAGTTCTGAGCTCCTGGCTTCAGCTGGGCCCATACCTGGCTGTTGCAAGCATTTGGGGAATGAATAAGCAATAGGAAATCAATCTCTCTCTCTCTCTCTCTCTCTCCCCCTCTCTCTCTCTCCCCCTCTCCCTCTCTCCCTCCTTCCCTCCCCCCTGCCCTTCAAATAAATAAAAAGAAATTAATAAGCCCCATTGAAAAGCTACTATGAAAATTCTCAAGCAGATGCCAATAATAGCTAAGCTTTTAAAAATTCATATAGATATGTTAATGGCATTAATTTTTATCATTTTAGTAGAAAAAATATTACTTTATTTGTGTTTTGTTGCAATGTAAAACATACCAGCTGCCTTCTTTGGATTGAAAATATAAAAATTTCATTCACAATCTGGAAGAAAGTATTCAAACATGATTTGAAAGTATTTCTTTAAATTGATGCTTTATTTTAAAAATATTCTACATAACTTCTGCCTTGATGCTTACTCAGTGCTGCAATTGTTGCTTTCAGTACTTTTTTTCTAAGAATGGAAGGACATAGCTTGCTTTTTTTTTTTTTTTAAGATTTATTTATTGGCCGGCGCCGAGGCTCACTGGGCTAATCCTCCACCTGCGGCGCCAGCACCCCGGGTTCTAATCCCAGTTGGGGCGCTGGATTCTGTTCCTGTTGCTCCTCTTCCAGTCCAGCCCTCTGCTGTGGCCCAGGAGTGCAGTGGAGGATGCCCAAGTGGTTGGGCCCTGCACCCGCATGGGAGACCAGGAGGAAGCACCTGGCTCCTGGCTTCAGATTGGTGCACCGCGCCAGCCATAGTGGCCATTTGGGGAGTGAACCAATGGAAGGAAGACCTTTCTGTCTCTCTCTGTCAGTCTAACTCTGCCTGTTAAAAAAAAAAAAAAGATTTATTTATTTACTTGAAAGTCAGAGTTACACAGAGAAAGAAGGAGAGGCAGAGAGAAAGGTCTTCCATCCGCTCGTTCACTCCCCAATTGGCTGCAACAGCCAGAACTGCACCAATCTGAAGCCAGGAGCCAGGTGCTTCTTCCAGGTCTCTCACATGGGTGCAGGGGCCCAAGGACTTGGGCCATCTTCCGCTGCTTTCCCAGGCCATAGCAGAGAGCTGGATCAGAAGTGGAGCAGCTGGGTCTCGAACCGGCGCCCATATGGGATGCCGGCACTGCAGGCAGCAGCTTTGCGTGCTACACCACAGCGCCAGCCCTGGGCATAGCTTGTTAGTACAGTGCCTTCTGTGTGCCAGTATTCAAAATAAAGACAAAACTGTGACGCTTTCCTAGTTTAGTGTTCTCTAATACAGGGGAAAAAATGTTGAGAAAAAATACTCAGTGCATTTTGAATTAGGACCACAAGGTAAATGAGAGCTGGATTTTTGAGTTGTGTTGCTTCACACTTGAGAGGAACAGGTTTGTGTGTGGGAATCCACCTGTCGTCTGCGTGCTTCCCGTGCCCACATTTCCACCATGCTGAGAGGTGCACGCTTCTTATGCTACAGTCTCCCTTACTCAAGCTTCAATAAATCAGGAACCATCGCTCTGCTCCTTGGAAGGTAAATTTCAAAGCCCCTATTCATTCCCTAGGATTCAGCTGAAAGCGAGATGAAAGGAATTTTTTAATCTATGCTTCCTATTTCATCTATTTGCACACTCATCTGTATATACATTCAATATTCGCATGTCATTCAACCAACAGCTACAGAGTCACTTCTGTACGTAAGGCAACGGGTCAGGACTGGTGCTGTGAGCCACCACACGTGGCACCAGCATCCCATATGGGCACCAGTTCCAGTCCCAGCTGCTCTACTTCTGATCCAGCTCTCTGTTATGACTTGGGAAAGCAGTGGAAGATGGCCCAAGTCCTTGGGCCCCTACACGCGTGTGAGAGACCTGGAAGAAGCTCCTGGCTCCTGGCTTCAGACTGGCCCAGCTCCGGCCGTTATATTTGAGGAGTAACCAGCAGATGGAAGACCTCTCTCTCTGTCCCTCTCTCTGTTTGTAACTCTACCTCTCAAATCAATAAATAAAAATCTTAATAAAGAAAGGCAACGGGTCTGGACTGGGAATAAGGGTGATGCTTTGGCCTGAAACACGTCATCTTGAATCCTGTCTTAATGAGAATTTCCTCATTGTTGTCTTGGCACACACGCAGAATATTCTACAAGGAAAGGACACATGCAAATTTGCCCTCCTGTTGGTGACTTGGACAGGTGATTTCTGGTAATTCACAGCTCTCAGCCATCAGAGGCACCATCAGTGACCACTGGAGTCATTTTATAAAGTCGCTCTTGGTCATTTGGCAAAACAGCTCTGGGACCCTTAAAAGGAAGAATTGAGAAAAATAAAGATCTTTTGAGCAAACGAATTCTTCCTCCAGGATCAACTCATCCAAGTCGGAGAGAGGTAGGTGAGGGCACTGGGAAGCGTTCTTATTAAAGGGGATTTCCATTTTTACACACCAGAAATGCAGGGAAGCGAAGGGAAGAAGCTAAAACCACCTATGTTCCCCGCACCCGCACACTGCCCCTGGCCGCATTCCGGTATGTGTCTGGGACTCTGTGTCTGGATTTTTCCATGACAGATTAAATGTAGCGTCCTCAACACTTTCCCTCAAGGGCAGAGAGACGTGGTGAGGAAAAGTTTTGGTTGCAACCGTTTGCAGACTCAGGAATTTGCACAGTTTATTTTGCCTTTCTCTGCTGCGCTTACCCGGATCTGTACAGCACAGTTCAAAGCAATGCGTGTGTGACGGAGTTATGGTCAAGTGCACCACTATAAGTCATGGGACTTGGAGGGGAGGAACCCTGATGTCACCTCCTCTCTGTGGCTTTCACATAGCAGATTCGGATCCATGCTAACAAAACATGAAATAGATGCAGCTTTTGTGGTCAGCGCCAAAATGGAGAGATGAGAGAAGAGATGGGAATTTGACAAAACTTTCATTGAATGAAAGAAATATAGCAGAAGAGAGTTAGGACTTAGCAAAGCTGCATTTCACACACGTGGCCATGGGGCGGGGCTGTGCACTGCTCCAGCTGTCCACTCCCGAAGGGGGACTCCAGTTAGCCAAGTGTGGGAGACACTGTTCCAGATATTAGCACAGCCACTGCCTTTGAATCAAGCCAAGTTTCTTCTCTCATCCGCACACCCTGGGGCACTCCCCCATACCATTCAGCATGCTTCTACCCAGGGACAACAGCTGTATTTATGTAGCGTATTTATTTTATGGACATAGCTTAAATTTTATTTCATTTTATTTCTTTTTTGTTTGCTTGTTTGTTTATTCAAAAAGCAAAGAAACAGAGAGACAGAGAGAAACCACTGATTCAGCTCCCCAGATGCCCCTCCACATGCAACGCTGGGCCGGGCCAAAGCCAGGAGCACAGAACTCAGTCTGGATCTCCCCCGTGGGTGGCAGGGACCCGAGCACTTGATCCAGTGCCTGCTGCCTCCCAGGGTGTGCGTTAGCAGGAAGCGCAGAGTAGAGCCAGGACTTGAACCCGGGGCTCCAATCCATGATGTGGCATCCCGTAAGCGGTCTTAATGGATGTGCCAAACACACGCCCTTACAGTTTAGCTTTTTCAGTAAATCACCCTATACTTTGGCCCAATCAGAGTACATTTTCAGTTATAGGCATGTTCAAATAATTTACAGATTCTGTAGTCCTTCAAAAGACAATTTAGCAAGTGCCTTCATATACACGATTTAACTTTTTTATTTTTTTTGACAGGCAGAGTTAGACAATGAGAGAGAGAGACAGAGAGAAAGGTCTTCCTTCCATTGGTTCACCCCCCAAATGGCCGCCAGGAGCCAGGTGCTTCTCCTGGTCTCCCATGCGGGTGCAGGGCCCATGCTCTTGGGCCATCCTCCACTGCCTTCCTGGCCACAGCAGAGAGCTGGACTGGAAAAGGAGCAGCCGGGACAGAACCGGTGCCCCAACCGGGACTAGAACCCAGTGTGCTGGTGCTACAGGCGGAGGATTAGCCTAGTGAGCCGAGGCACCGGCCACAATTTAACTCGTAGGCTCTGGAAGATGTTCTGCTCTCAGAACTGCAAAGATCAGAAAAAGGTATTTACTATACCAATGATTGTTCAATTATGATTCCACATGCTCAGAATGAATAGGATTCAAAGGCAGACAGAGAGAACTCCAGGGAGAAAGAGAGAGAGAGGGAGAGAGAGAGAGAGAGGGAGAGAGAGAGAGAGAGAGAGAGAGAGAGAGAGAGAGAGAGAGAGAGAGAGAGGAGAGAGAGGGGGAGAGAGAGAGAGAGAGAGAGAGAGAGAGAGAGAGAGAGACAGATCCGTCTCAGCTTCGTCCTGCTATTCCACTTAGCATAGCTGAGAAACAGCTCAGGAGACGATGCCTTAAGCCAGACCACCTGGCTTCCTGATGCCCTCCGGTCTGCACTGCCTGTCTTTGTGATTACAAAGCTAGGGTCCCTTAGTTTCGTGGTGTTGCCTGGCGTTTTTGTTTTTCTCCTTCCTCTTGTCTCCTTTTTCTGATATATGTGTGTGTGTGCATGCACGGGCAGGTGTGTGTGTGTGCATGTGTGTGTTTCACTAGGAGCCCAGAGGAAGCCCTCAGTAACTTTACTTGTACAGAGTGCCTCTCCCTTCCTAGAGGACATACAATTCTTTGTCCTTCACAGATCTTGATTCCTAATGAGTGCTTAATAGTTATTAAATTAAACTGCCAGGGCCGGCACTGACTGTGGAGTAGCAGGTAAAGCCACCGCCTGAAGCACCAGCATCTCATATGGGCACCAGTTCAAGTCCTGGCTGCTCCACTTCCGATCCAGCTCTCTGCTACGGCCTGGGAAAGCAGTGGAAGATGGCCCAAGTCCTTGGGCCCCTGCACATGCATCAGAGCTCCTGGCTTCAGATCAGCTCAGCTCTGGCTGTTGCAGCCATCTAGGGAGTGAACCGGCAAATGGAAGACCTCTCTCTCTCTCCCTCTCTCTCTCCCCTTCTCCTCTGTGAAACTCTTTCAAATAAATAAATAATTTTTAAATTAATTAATTAATTAATTAAACTGCCATTGCTGTGGCTAGCGTGGTGATGTAGAGGGTTAAACTGTCCTGTGACCTTGCAATACCCTCTTCTCGTATCAGAGCGCTGGGTTCGAGTCCCGGCTGCTCCACTTCCAATGCAGCTCCCTGCTAATGTGCCTGGGAAAGCAGCAGAAGATGGCCCAAGTCCTTGAGCCCCTGCCAACTTCAAGGGACATCCTGATGGAGTTCCAGGCTCCTGAATTCAGCCTCTCCTAGCTGCAACCCTTGTGGCCATTTGGAAAGGGAACCAGTGTTTGGCAGATTTCTCTCTCCCTCTCTCTGTCTTCCTCCCTCTCTCTCCATCACTTGGCTTTTCAAATAAAATAAATAAATCTATTTTTAAAAAGAGACTGCCATTGCTACCTCTGGCTACAAGAACAGTTCAAAAAGCTCATGGAAAAGTGGAATGAAAATATGAATTTATTTTGGTGCAAAAAAATTTAAATCCATGTAGAGGTTTTTCATAATATACTTCTCCATGAATGCTTTAAAGATTTCTTGTATGTGTGAATTTCAAGAATCTTTTGCTGGCCAGTGCCATGCCTCACTTAGTTAATCCTCCACCTGCGGCACCAGCAACCCATATGGGGACCAGGTTCTAGTCCCGGTTGCTCCTCTTCCAGTCCAGCTCTCTGCTGTAGCCTGGGAAGGCAGTGGAGGATGGTCCATGTGCTTGGGCCCCTGCACCCACGTGGGAGACCAGGAAAGAAGCTCCTGGCTCCTGGCTTCGGATCGGCACAGCACCAGCCGTAGAAGCCATTTGGGGAGTGAACCAGCGGAGGGAAGACCTTTCTCTCTGTCTCTCTCTCTCTCTCACTGTCTATAACTCTACCTGTCAAATAAATAAAAAAAATTTAAAAAGAATCTTTTGCACTGAAATAAGTATATCTTTTAATTCCATTCTTCAAAACCATTGTTAACTACCCTAATATGTATTTAACATTGCTTTACAAACCCTGATGTGCACTCATTAATAAGAGCACGCATTCCAGATAGACCAAAGTAAGCTGAGCAGTAAAATCATTTCATTTGGTCAAAATCAGCTTCCTGAATCTGTGCATGTTCCTAGGCACCGCTGGTCCAGGCAACAGAGGCTGAACAGCAAAGGCCAAGAGGAATTCGCTGTCCTCGTAGTAGGCAGACACCTGGTGCAGTAGCTGAGGCCACCTAGGGTGCCCGCATCCCCATCAGAGTGCCTGCTTCAGTCCCTGCTCAACGTCTGATCCAGCTGCCTGCTGATGTGCATCCCAGGAGGCAGCAAGTACCCGGGGACCCTGCCTTCCGTGTGGGAGACCCGTCCTGGGGCTCCTGGCTTCAGCCCGGCCCAGCACTGGCTGTCACAGTCATTTGGAGAGTGAATCAGCACATGGAAGACCTCTCTCTCTCTCAAATAAAAGAAAAAGAATTTAAAAGTTTTGAAAAGATTGCTTCCCTTTTGGAGGTTGATACATCCAGAGAGCATGCACGCCAGCAAACTCACATATAACACGTCTGACAGCAGAAGGCTCGGAATTTGCACCCAGAGCAAGCCCCTGCTTATAAGTCCTCTCGCCTTCTTCCCCTGAAATCAAGGCAGAGAGGCGCAGTTCTTTCTCTTCCCCTTGAGGAACATTCCAGCAGCTCGGGAAGTTTCTGTTCCTACGCAGGTAAAATCAAAGAGCAAACAACAAATCAAACCTTATGGTCCCTTATGATCAGAAACATAATTTCAACCGAACAGAGTTATGACAAAACACACGTTTTCCCTGAGCGCTCTGAACACCCCTTGGGTGCATGGATTTCAAAGTTCTCCATGTCATTCCATGCCCCACGAACTTTTTGGCGCTCCCTCAAAGTCTTTATAAATCCCGCCTGGGGAGTGGGGTGGAGTGGGCGTGTCCCACATGCTCTTGCTGATAACCTCTGAGAAAAGGGAGGTGAGAAAGACCCATTTCAACACACAGGGCTGTGAAGGAAAACCGATTAGGGTGGATGGGGCTGTTGTGGGAGCCGTGGGGTCTAAATTCCCATTCCAGGTCCTTGCCTTTTACCTAGGGAGCATTCTAAGGTCAGGCACAAGCAGTGCACCAGGTGATAAAGTGTATTTAAACGGTGAGGAAGATACACACACACACACACACACACACACACACACGGGCATTATTCAGGAACACACTGGAGACCTTTCTCTCTGTCTCTCTCTCTCTCACTGTTCACTCTGCCTGTCAAAAAAATAAAAATAAAAAATAAAAAATAAAAAAATCCAGCGCCGCGGCTCACTAGGCTAATCCTCCACTTTGCGGCGCTGGCACACCGGGTTCTAGTCCCAGTCAGGGTGCCGGATTCTGTCCCGGTTGCCCCTCTTCCAGGCCAGCTCTCTGCTGTGGCCCGGGAGTGCAGTGGACGATGGCCCAAGTGCTTGGGCCCTGCACCCCATGGGAGACCAGGAGAAGCACCTGGCTCCTGCCTTCAGATCAGCGAGATGCGCCGGCTGTGGCGGCCATAGGAGGGTGAACCAACGGCAAAGGAAGACCTTTCTCTCTGTCTCTCTCTCTCTCTCTCACTGTCCACTCTGCCTGTCAAAAATAAGAATATTGTATTTATTTGAAAGGCAGAGTGACAGAGAGAGAAGAGGCAGAGAGAGAGAGAGAGAGAAAGATAGAGAGAGAGAGAAAGAGATCTTCCATCTACTGGTTCACTCCCTGATGGGCTGTAACAGGGGTGGGTCAGGCTGAATCCAGGAGCCAGCTAGTCCATCTGGGCCTCCTATGTGAGTGGCCCGTCTTCTCTTGCCTTCCCAGGTGCATTAGCACGGAGCTGGATAGGAAGTGGAGCAGCCGGAACTCATACCAATGCTCCGAGAGAGGATGTTAGTGTCACCCTGATCCCCAATAGGGGGCCCTCCTGTACACTTTAAAGCACCTCTAACTTCATTATAATACCTAATACAATGTAATACAATGTAATTCTGTGTGATACTTGTATTGTCTAGGAAGAAATGACAGAGGAAAAAAGTCTACATGTTCAATAGAAAACAAATTTTTTTTTCTGAATATTTTTGAGCCACAATTGGTTGAATCCAAGATGGAACCATGGATTCAGGGAGCCCCCAGATATGTTGAAGAATCCTCCTGACCTGGAACTCGCTGCCTTTTGAAGGTTTCTTGTATTGGGTCTTCTGCGGCACCCATATGAGATGCCCACTGGCTTTACCGGCTGCACCACAGCACCGGCCGGGACAGACTGCTAAGACATTGTGCCAATGAGTTCCACTGTCCTATGACTTCCTGTTGGCTTTTCCTGGAGCAGACACTAGGGGGAGACAGACAGTGAGGGGAGAGGGAGGCCAGTACCAGGGATCCTCATCCTACAAGCTGCATGGACAGTGGTCTTAGCTCAACCCTTCTACAGAGGACAGCTCTCAGGCCTGGAAGGGCACCATCCAAGCTCTCCCCACTCTTCAACTGGTCTCTGTAGCCGACTCGCATCCTTACAAAAGGACCCTTTAGGAAGCTCTGCCCCCTTAACCCCTTCTCCTCTGTACCCCCCTCTCTCCTGCCTGGACCCTGAGGACTTTAACCTCCTCCAGAGAGTTTGGCACAATCTCAGTGGGATTGCCATGAGAACGACATGCAACATCAACATTGATATCTTGTTATTACAGTTCACTCTCTGGGGACCCTTACAAAAAGCGAACATTTTGGCTTTGCTTTTGTGCCTGTTTTAGCCCACAGCCAAGGTCGGAGATGGTGTTGTCAGCCTTGGTTCATTGAAGAAGCTGAAACTCCGCTAGGGGAAGGTGCTGGCTGGGGTGGCTGCTGCAGGCTGGCAGTGCTTCCCGGCCAAGCTGAATTCCCAATGCCCCAGGGAGGAAGGAGGCCGCTGGCACCTTTAGCACCCGGACTTTGCTGATTGCAAGCCTCCAGCTGCGGCTCCTGGGTTCTGGATGTTTCCCACACACTCGCGCTCTGCTCCAGCCTCTGGAAGAGGTTTTGTTGGAAGGAGTTTCTCCCTGCCATTGATGGACTGGAGGGGATCCCTGCCGTGACTCTGGGGGCAGCAGAGTCTCGCTGTGACCCTGTGACAGAGGCAGCCCTTGCAAAAAAGTGTGCGGATCGGGTGTTTTCCAGGAAAATGCCTGGAGCTGGTGGAGTCTGCGGGGACCTCCACCGCAGCCTGGAGAGCGCAGGTGGCTCCTCTCCAGGATCCCCCAAGGAGACGCCCACGTTGTCTATCCTGAGAGTGCCAGCAAGGGGGCGCTGTAGCCTCAGGGGAAGGCCACACTTGGCTGTCCCGGGCGCACCTGTGAGTGTGCATCCCCTGCAATGATTATAGCCCACTGCAGGCATCATTTACACGCCTGAGTGTTAAAGCTGAGCCCTGGAGAGGGGGATCCTTTTCATTTTGAAAGAAAAAATTAGATCTGGAGCTGACTTACCCTCTCTCTCTCTCTCTCTCTCTCTCTCTCTTTCTCTCTCTGCCAGTTACTCAACTTTTCTCTGGGCCTTCATTTCCTGAAATATATTTGAAACCTGAAATAATAGTCACTTCCAAAAGAAATTGGCAGGATTCTGTCAGATAACAAGTCAACATATTATGCAAATATGAACTATCTCCCTGTGTTCTTTCGGGCCATGCGATTAAAAAACATTTTGCAACTTTTGTGTGGGTCAGATGAGCACATGTCTGCTTGTCCCCCGGGACAACACTGTCCAAGTGGAGGTGGACCTGCTGATGAGAGCAACAGTCTTCACCGAGTCCAGTCCCTGGGGGTTGACGGTGAGCACGGAGATTTGTGAAGAGGCCAGACCAGTTCCGAGTCAGCATCAGGTTTGTATCCCAGCTCCACTCTTGTGGCTGTGTGTCCAGGAAGGGCTACCCAACCTTCAAAACCCAGGGGAAGTGCAGGACCTTTTGTCCAAAATGCACCAAGAATTCAAGAGAGCCACAGGAGAGCATTAAAGCAAACACACTGGGCCCTTGCAACTGCCCGTGACCTTGTGAGTGACCTTGAGGAGTTCATTTAACTTCCCTAGGCCTTAGATTCCACATCTCTAAGATAAAAAGAGAACAGACTTCTACAAGTGCCATGTGGGGAAGGGAGCTCACGGCCTCAGCAAGCATAGCACATGCAAGGTGCTTCAAAAAGTTTGTGGGAAACTGAGTTGAAAAGTGAAAAAGGATTATTTTTTTAAACTAAAGGTCTTCTAAAAAGTCACAGAAAACAGGCAGATTAAAAAAACTAGGGCTAGGCCGGCGCCGTGGCTCAATAGGCTAATCCTCCGCCTTGTGGCGCTGGCACACCGGGTTCTAGTCCCGGTCGGGGCACCGGATTCTGTCCCGGTTGCCCCTCTTCCAGGCCAACTCTCTGCTGTGGCCTGGGAGTGCAGTGGAGGATGGCCCAAGTGCTTGGGCCCTGCACCCCATGGGAGACCAGGAGAAGCACCTGGCTCCTGCCTTCGGATCAGCGCATCGCTGGCCATAGCGGCCACTTGAGGGGTGAACCAATGGAAGGAAGACTTTTCTCTCTGTCTCGCTCTCTCTCACTGTCTATAACTCTACCTGTCAAATAAATACATAGAAAAAATTTTCAAAAAAAAAAAGGTCCTTTGAAAACCCAGTTGAAGAGTAGGAAAACTGAAACAAACAAATGAGAAATAGGTTCAGGATTACCAGCTTCTTAATGGACAGCCTCAGGTCATCCAGGTCCAGAGAATGGCACACTGTGGCTCTCAGGTCAAATCCAAGGCACCACCTGCTCTTCTAAATAAAGCTTTATCGGAACACAGCCCCATCCAGTTATTTACACGTAGTATGGGCTGCTTTCAAATCACAGCGGTAGAGCTGAGTCATGAAAGAGATCTCTTTAGGCCCACAAAGCCTGAAATACTTACAACCTAAGCCATATTTCTGTATTTATTTGAGAGAGAGTGAGAGATGAACACTAAGCGGAAGAGAGTTCCCGTCCACTGGTTCTCTCCCCAAATGCCTGCACCGACTGGAACTGGCCCAGAGCTGAAGCTGGGAGCCAGGAACACAATCCCATGTGGATGGCAGTAGATCAGCTACATGAGTCATCGTTCTCTCTCCCAGGGTCTGCCTTAGTAGGAAGCTGGAGTCCAGAGCCAGAGCTGGTGTCCATCCCAGGTCCTCTGGTGCAGGACACAGGTGTCTTAACCGGCATCGCAACCGCTAGGCCCTCATTCCAGACCTTTCCCGAAACTGTTGGCCGCGTCTGTGTAATGTTGTCTGCAGAGTGGCTGCTGTATTTGGAGTTACGTTATTAGATGAGAATGAGTGTGGTTTGGAAAGAGGTTCTGACTGCACCAAGACAAGAACTGTTGAGTCTTCTGTGTTGTGTTGGACCCAGGATATAATTAAGTGACCAACCAATTAATACGTTATTGGGTGTCAGGTATGGGCAAAGCAGGGGCTAACTATCACCTTGGGGTTGCCGTGTGACTTGCTGGAGCGCCAAATCAGTGCTACTGGGGAGAAAAATCAAAAGGAAAAAGAAGATCAGCGAACATGGATTCCTTCTACAAAAACACAAGATCTCAAATGCTGACCGTAGCCTCCAGCTTTTCAACAGTTAACAGTCTCAGCCGCACTGTTCTCGGGGGGGTGGGGGTGGGGGGGGATTCTCATGCTTTGGGACAACAGCCAATCTCTGACACCGGAGCCCTTGGCTTTCTGGGGGTGATGATAAAGAGGTCCAGGCTCTCCTCCATCATGAAAGGTTAAAGGTCCACATGGAATTCTGGGAGCCGGCATTCAGTCATGTCGCCCTGCTGCGGAAACTGGAAGCCTTCACGGGGGCGTCGACTCCCGACTTCTCCTGCCCCGCACACATGCTTCCTTGTTGAGATCACAGTGGACTGTTCGTCAGGGCACACACAAAAACCAGACTCTGTGAGCAAACCGGTCTGCGGCCGCCGGGCTCTTGGCAGGCTCCTGTCATTGTTATGGTGGGCAGAGTGCCCCAGGGCGACCCACAGCGCCGAAGCTGCAGCCAGGGCTTCCGCCCAAAGCCTATCAGATTATCCTGTGGCCAATCACTTGACCACTGGCTCTGTCCACTACAAAGCCAGCCCCTTTGCCAGACCGTCCTCCACCCTGCCAAAGTCAAACACCACGCACCACGGCTGGATGCAGCATGCCTTCCTCTAAGTAAGGATTCGAGTTTCCTCCCTAGGCACGAAGCCCAGAGCTGAAACCACCTTTCATCCTGAGACAGGGAGGCCGTGTCGGCTAATGATGGGAGCTGACTTCCGTATCTCCCTCAACAAGTGCCGATAAACTGATTAAATTCGGTGAAGAAATGAATTGGCACAACATCTCCCTCCCTTCTGTCAATGATGACAGGCTGTTGTATTTAAATGACAGTCTCTCTTGAAGACAGGGGAGGCTGTATAATCTTGATCATTGCAACCGATCAATACTCTTAGAAGAGAGATTCTTGGGCCAGTGCTGTGGCATAGCAGGTTAAGCCACTGTCTGCAGTGCCAGCATCTCATATGGGCACTTGTTCGAGTCCCGGCTACTCCACTTCTGATCCAGCTCCCTGCTAATGTGCCTGGGAAAGCAGTGGAGGATGGCCCGAGTGCTTGGGTCCCTGCACCTGCATGGGAGACCTGGATGAAACTCCTGGCTCCTGGCTTCTGCCTGGCCCAGCTCAGCCTTACAGCCATCTGGGGAGTGAATCAGCAAATGAGAGATAGTGCTCTCTCTCTCTCTTTCAAATAAAATAAATAAAAATATTTATTTTATGAAAAAGAGAGGTTCTGATGTTTGTAGACCCACTCAAAGCTCCGTCAAGTTCAGGGGGTGACAACCACCTCCTGCTCTCCTTGCGGGGCTGTGCTGAAAACGCACCCGGGGGCGTCTCTGGACAGATTCCAGAAGGGAAGCTCAGAGCTGTTCTCACCCTTCCTGCTCTGCCCCTCTCTCCTGACCTCTTTTTTCTCCACTTCTGCTTACTAGAACTCCACTGGTAGAGAGAAGCCAGTTCCCTGCGGCACTGCCCGCATCGCCCTACATCTTCCCTAGGGGCAGGCAGTGGCCATTATAAGCTAAAGATGTACCAGAAAACGCAGTGCAGTAAGCGGCAGTCCTCTGTTTACGTTGGAAAGAAGGCAATTTTGTTCTTCGAGAGTGGCAAGTGCATGCATTATTGAAACGTTATGTAACGGTAAAGCAGAGGTCACGGATCTCCCTGGAGGTCGGTCACTGGCTTCTCTCTGATGCCACTGCGTACTCGCCAGTCCCGTTCAGGTCTGGATCCTTTGCAAGAAGACTGCTCACTCTTTCCTCTTTCCCACCAAACACTTCCATGTCCCTGCAAGTTTTGCCTTTTGCAGCTTCGCCACCTTGGACAACCTCTCCGGGGGACCCACTGTCTCCTGCGTTCTTTGGAATGCCCTTTACCGGGCACACTCCCTTCTCTCCTTCCTCCTTCCCCCACTGGCTCAGTTCCCCTCTTCCTTCTCCTCTGATGTGGAAGCCGGGTTGGGTGTTTTTCTGAGGCTGATCCATCTGGCTTATACCCTCCACTCTACCTAGAATATCACCAGATCCATTTCACGCTGCGTTCTTGAAATGGTTGCCTATTTCTGCCAACTGACTGGTCCCATCACATATGCATGGGAGAAACAACACGGACACACACTTACATCTATAGCCAGAGCTATACCAAGACCCTTTGGAAATTTAAGTTAGAAAAACAAAACGTAGAGAGACATACTAAAATCTCAGAAGGGACTTACGTGAGAGGTTGATAACACATTTAAATACGTGCTAAAGCAAAATGATTTACAAGCATCCCAACCCATAGCACCCCGTAAATAGACACAATTTCATATACCTGTTAAATGTTTCTTAAATTCAAAAATTCATCATGCTAGGAACGTAATCACATAGCCCACCAAAATTCCCAATAAACTGTGTCAAATAAATAAATATCTACTAATACATAATATAAAGGTTAGAAAAAGAACATTTCCAATGTACAGAATCATTATATTTTGCATAAAATTAGCTCTACCTACATCCCAATATATCAAAAACTGAATCAGGAAAATTATATTATAGAACCTAAAAAAAAAATAAAATCTTTTCCAAGAAACCAAGTAGACCATCAATTTTCTACAAAAAAGTAGAAAAGTCATAAAGTTAAAGCTCAATGAATCCCATTTCTAAAACCAAAATTGTTATAGAAAAAACAATTACCAACTGAAAGAGAATGAAAATAACAACATTAAAGCAATTACAACTGAAACATAAAAAAGCAGTTTCTACATGGAAAACACAATTGTTCACTCAATATTTGAAAGAAGTCATGCTATGTTGGCAAACATCATAGTTTCTGTTATTTGTCAACAGTTTTACATATTCTTTATTTTTTAAAAAAGATTTATTTATTTGAAAGCAGAATTACATAGAAAGCGAGAGAGAGAGATAGATAGAGAGAGAGAGAGAGAATCTTCCTTTCACTGGTTCACTTCCCAAATGACCATAATAGCTGGTACTGGGTCAGGCAGAAGCCAGGAGCCAGGAGCTTCTTCTAGGTCTCCCATGCGGGTGCAGGGGCCCAAGGACTTGAGTCACCTTCCACTGTTTCCCCAGGTTCTTTAGCAGTAAGCTGGATCTGAAGTGGAACAACCAGGATTCGAACCTGTGCTCTTACAGGATGCTGTGTGTCTTAGGCATCAGGTTAGCTCACTGCACCGCCATGCAGGTCCCCTGCATTGTGTTTATTAATTCACAGAAGTTTTTAGTTTTTATGTAAACTGAACCTCTGTCTGCTGTATAAATATAAGTATAAATGTAAAATTATAGACTTTTTTTCAATTTTGTTAGAAATCACTTGATGGATCTTTACACATTATGAAATGCAAATATACCTACCATTTTTATTTCTAAATTCTTTCTTTAATTCTATGCTTACAAAGGCCTTCCCTACCCCCTAATTGTATACGGTCACCTGTGTTTATGATTTTATCTAAACTTGCCTTGTGATTAGTTCACATTTATTTTGGTGTTGTTCTGTCCCATGTTCAAAGAGAGATCTTGCTCCATTCTTCCTCTTACACCCTTGCCTGCCTCTGCCCCGCAGAGATGAAACCCCAGGGAGAGCATGGCCATGGTTGGAGCACCTGTCCCGGAACCCAAGAGTTTAAACCCCAGAGTCGTAAGTACGTGGCCGTAAGAGGCTGGAAACTTCTCAAATCATAGTGTCAGGGTGGACCATTGGGAAATACTCATATTTGACTATGCCGTTAGGGTGGGGATCCTATGATTGAGTCCTGGCAGCTTAGTAAGAAAGAGAAGAGGACGGCGTGACAGACCCACGCATCCCTGTCTCCCTGTCTCATGCCTGTGACGGCCTGGGCGGCCTAAAGACTCTGCCAGGAAGCACACTCTCACCAGAGGCCCAACCAGCGGCCCCTATGCACCTGCAGAGCCACAAACCTCAACAAACCTCAGCCGGGACTCGAACCGTCACCCATGGGGGATGCCAGCACTGCGGGCAGCAGCTTTACCCGCTACGCCACAGCACCGGCCCTGCTTGCTTTTCAGGTGAACTTCAGTCCCACATAGTAAAACTCATCCAAATGTTCCCTTAGAATTTGGAGAGAGTGCACAATTGATGGATTAAATGGAGAGAGACTAGAAGAGAACTGAGCGTGGTTATACGATGCCTGTGGACACATCAATGGCTCCAACCTTTCTTGGAGTCCAGTGTGACAATGCAGCCCAAGGACTCTGACGCTGGTTTCCATCACAAGTTCTGAGTCAACAGTGGAGGACGTACCCAGACAGGTGTCCCTAAGTATCTTATTTACAGTTGGCCAAGGAAAATCCCGGCAGTGCATGAATGTCCAATGGCAAGAGTTTGGTTGAATGAAGCATGTTGAGCTCCTATAATGACATCTAATAGGATCATACTAACTAGCATGAATAATTGCTCACCTAGAATGCAGCTTTAAAAACAGTAGTAATAGGGTGAGTGTCGTGGCACAGTGGGTTAAGTTGCTGTCTGTCTGTGCACTGGCTACCCTACTTCTGATCCAGCTCCCTGCTAATATGCCTGGGAAAGCAGTGGAAGACGGCCCTAGTGCTTGGGTCCTTGCACCCATGTGGGAGACCTGGAAGGAGCTCCTGGCTCCTGGTTTCAAATCAGTGCAGTTCTGGCTGTTACAACCATTTGGGGAGTGAACCAATGGATGGAAGATCTCTCTCTCTCTCTCTCTCTCCCTCTCTCTGTAACTCTGCCTTTCAAATAAGCAATTAAATCTTTACAAAAATAGTATTATGATTTTGTTTTGGAAATTCTTACATGTGACTAAACAAGAAATAGATACATTAAAAAGCCCAGTACTGCAGCCTGTGATGTTTTCTGTGGAGGTAAATGCACTCACCGTGGCTGGTTTATTATTATTACTATTGTTATTATTCATTGACAAGTAAAGAGATGGAGAAAACAAGCCCCCATCTGCTGGTTTGCTTCCCAAAAGTCTGCCAAGGCTGGGCCTGGGCCAGGCCAAAGCTGGGAGCTGAGAACTCCATCTGGGTCTCCCATGTGGGTGGCAGGGGCCCAACTGCTTGAGCATCACCTGCTGCCTCCCAGGGCGTGCATGTGGAAGAAGCTGGCATTGGGAGCAGAGGCAGGACTTGAACCCAGGAACCCTGATATGGGCTGCTAGTGTCTCGACCACTAGGCCTGCACCACCGTGGCTGATTTTAAAGCGCCAGAACTGCGCTACTGACTGCGGAGTTGGGAGGAAAAGGGCACAGCTGGCTCTCCAGAGGAGGGATAAGGAGAGAAACACAATTATACCAACTTATGGGAAGGTGGAAAAGCTACGTATCGTTACAGGGGACATCAGAATTCACTGGGGCTGGGTTTGAGTCCCTAAGGCTGAGAATATCGTTGGATAACCAGAGAGACAGTCGAACCCGTTGGCATCCAAATGAACAGGGATTGAGTGGGGAGCCAGGAGGCAGAGCGAATGAGAAAGTGGAAGAAAGAAAGAAAACGAGGTGCAGCCGTGGTGGGAAGTTGGTCCCACAGTGGCTGAGAGCATTTAGGAACAGCCACATCTAGCCCTGGATTGTAAGCATTTGAGTTTCCATAATGTAGACTGGCTTTGTCTCCAATATTCCCTTGTAGCCTGGCTACTGTTCACTCCCCCCCCCACCCCGTGTGTGTGTGTGTGTGTGTGTGTGTGTGTGTGTGTATGAAGGCTTGACCAAGGCAACAACTGGGACTGTGGGAAGCAGAGAACAGTAGCCAGGAGCACTCCCCAGGGGAGAGAAGCCGGTCTCTAGGGTCTGGGTGGGGTGGGAAGGGTGGGCGCAGCGGGGAGGGGTGAAGCCAGCCTTGCATCGGGAAGGTGTGGCTGCCAGCATTAGCTGCGGTCCCTTGGCAGCCAGACTGGCACTGTCTTGCAGACCAGATACCCTGATTCACGCGGCTCTAAGTGAGCTGCTCTTCGCGGGGCTAATTACATCTGATTATACCTGTGCACTTACAGGGCCAATCCAGCCCGCGGAGGGCCAGAACTTAAGCCTGTGTCACTGCCCCCTGCTCAACCACTCTCTGCTGCCCCCTGGTGGCTCCTGGCGAAGCCCACACTTCATGAATGGGGGGCCAGGGCCCCTTCCCCTGCAAGTTCTGTTCAAGCCATCTCAGCCCTGGGTAAAGCCGCTATTTCCTGTTCTGCCATAGCAGACTGGGTGACTGTCAAACACTTGGCCATCCATGCATATATGACTCTTCAAGAACTTCACAGAAAACGTGTAGTAGGAAAGAACCATGCCTCCACTTCAAAACGTGCCAAAATGAACTCACAGTTTAATTCCGTTTTCCACATTTACAACGATTCTCCTATGAGTCCTTTTTTCATTGGAATAAGGAAATGCACGAGGCTGGGCACTTTATAACGAACAGATACTAGACTTTGGTGCAGCCTTCAAGCCGCCGCCTGTGACACCAGCATCCCATAAACGAGCACTGGTTCAGGTCCCAGCTGCCCCATTTCCAATCCAGCTCCCCGCTAGCACTCCTGGGAAAGCAGCAGAAGCTGGCCCAAGTGCATGGGCCCCTGTCACCCATGTGGGAGATCCTGATGGAGTTCTGGGCTCCTGCCTTCAGCCTGGCCCAGTCCTCGTCACTGCAGCCATTTGAGAAGTAAACCAGCCTCTGTCTGTCTGTCTCTCTCTCTGTCACTCTGCCTTTGAAATAAATAAAATGAAATCTTTCTGAAAGAGAAGGAAAAGGTATTTATTTAGCTCACAGTTTTAGAGGCTGAAAGTTTGGGATCGAATGACCCAATTGGTTTGGTCTTCAATGAGGAGTCCCTTGGCTCCGTTCCGTCATGTGGCAAGAGGAGCAATAACACAGACCGCCAAGAGGGCAGCAAGACAGGCAGCTCCTGTGTCACAGAACCAACCAGGATCCCATGACCACGACTTTAACCCCTTCCGGGGCTGCTGCTGCTCTAACCACGTCCCACCAAGAGGCCCCACCCCCTCCCAACACTGCCACACTGAAGACCGAGCACCCCCACACGAGAACTCCTGGGGGCCACAGTCAGTCCACATCCAAACCATGGCACTGACCCGACCCCCCTGCCCATTCTGCAACCCCACTGCACCAACCTGCACTGTCAGTGGGATTGAGAGCTGTACCCAGTTCGGCACACGCTAATTGATCATAAAGATAGGATTAAGTGTCAAACAGATCACATAAATAACAACACTGTCTGCTAATAATAACTGATAGAATTCAAAAGGAGGGAACGATCCAACATGGGAAGTGGATACACAGCAGGATGACAAATGCCCTAAACAGCACTCTGGCCTCAGAATCAGCCCTTAAGGCATTCGGGTCTGGCTAAAAAGCTGATGAGAGTATTTCAGGCGTGGAAAGCCAAGACACTGTGGCAAAAAAAAAAAAAAAACCTAAATGAAAGATCCCTGTGAGTGAAATCCCAACGGAAGGAATGGGCCATCAAAGAAGGAGGTACTTTTCTCTGAAGGGAGGAGAGAACCTCCACTTTACTCATGGCCCTGTCTACATATGGATGGAGTTTGTGAACTCAAGAGGCTTCCATACTGACATCATAAATAAGAGTGTCAATTGTTAAATCAACAACAGGAGTCACTGTGCTCTTACTCCCCATGTAGGATCTCTGTCCTTAATGTGTTGTACTATAAGAAATAACAGTAAAACTAGTCTTCAAATAGTACTTTATACTTTGTGTGTGGGGGCACAAACTGCTGAAATCTTTACTTAGTACAGAGTTGATATTCTGTATAAAAAGATAATTAAAAATGAATCTTAATGAAGAATGGGATGGGAGAGGGAGTAGGAAATGGGATGGTTTGTGGGTGGGAGGGCAGGTATGGGGGGAAGAACTGCTATAATCCAAAAGTTGTACTTTCGAGATTTATATTTATTAAATAAAAGTTTTCTATTAAAAATAAATAAATAAATATTCATTGAAAGGAAGAGTTACACAGAAAGAAGGAGAGGCAGAGAGAGAGAGGTCTTCCATCCACTGGCTCACTCATCAAATGACAGCAATGGGTAGAGCTGAGCTGATCCGAAGCCAGGAGCCAGGAGCTTCTTCCAGGTCTCCCACATGGGTGCAGGGGCCCAAGGACTTGGACCATCTTCTACTGCTTTCCCAGGCCATAACAGAGAGCTGGATGGGAAGTGGAACAGCTGGGTCTTGAACCAGCACCCATATGGGATGCCAGCACTGCAGGCTGATATTTGTGAAACCCCAGGAACAGAACCTGAACACTCCTGGGCTTCCTGCGTACGTGCTGGATAAATGCTCCCTTTAAAAAAATATTTATTTATCTATTTGAAAGGCAGAGTGAGAGCAAGAGACAAAGAGACAGAGACAGATTTTCCATCTGCTGATCATTCCCCCAAAGGGCCACAAGAGCCAGGGCTGGGCCAAACTGAAGCCAGGAGCCAGGGGGACAGGAACCTGAGGACTTAGGCTATCTTCTGCTGCCTTTCTGGGTGCATTAGTAGGAAACTGGATCGGAAGCGGAGTCTCCAGGACTTGAACCAGCACTCCTGTGGAATACAGGCATTGTAAGTGGCAGCTAAACCCTGCTGCGCCACAATACCTCCCCAGTGCCCCCTGCTGGTAAAAGCTGAGGATGGCACTTTTCCCAGATGGAAGTTTCTGGTTCTGAAATGCCTCATGGGTAAACACAGAGCTGGGGAACAGTTTCTAATCAGGTTGATGATGTAAGGCACAGAGGAGTGGCGTATGTATATTCATTCATTGTCCAGCTGGTGCCGACTGAGAGCCGGTGCTCTACCTGCTGGGATGACAACTACACAACAACGCCTGCCTTGCGAAGACAGTGTGGAGTGAGGGGAGGGCGGAGGCGCTGAGCAATAAGCAATCACACTGCATGAGAGGGGATGCATGAAAGTGAGAAAGCTTCACCGGAGGAGAGGAGGAATGGAACTTCTGGATGGAGACTGGATTGCGAGCACTGCTCCTAGGTTGATTTCGCCCAAAAACCTTTGTGAACATCCTGCAAATCGATACATCCAAAGTCAAGTTCGCCTCCTTTTCCTAAGCCTCCTGACCCCAAGTAATGCAAAGCAAATGAGTGTCTCCGTTTTGTGCACACACCCAAGCCAAACATTGAACTTGGACACACTTCCAAGAACCCGGCCACGGGGCCAGGATAAGCAAACCGAAGGGCTCCAACCTGCTCTGGCAGGGTTCGGTCTTGAAAAGAAATCTTTTAGAAGCTGCTGTGACTGACAGGTCCCCGCCCGAGGGACAGTTGACTAAACAACTCCCGAGGAACTAGAAAGGGAGCGTCCAGCAGCGGGTGTGGAGTCCTTGTCCCTCTGAATTCTCCACTCGGAAATCCCAGGGTGTTCGGCGAGAGAGAATAATTACCCGAGAAGGTTGGTGCCAAGAAGAACACAAACCGTTCCATTGTGCTTTTGGTTTTGACTACTACTAGGAATAAATCCCGTGGCTAGGATTTGATAGCTTCTGGGTTTATTTATCATTTCTCCTGCAAATCTCACTCCGTCCCGGCTTTAGGGCCTCTGTCATTTGTCATTAAGACTAATTGTTCCTGGGAAAGGAGCCCCAGCCTGGCAGGTGGCTCCGTGGCTCTCCTTGCTTCCAACTGCACACATGTCCGGATGTGTGGGGACCATGGGGAGAGGAGGAAAGGCCATCCTGGAAGCGTGTTGGGGAGCTTTGCACCACAGCTTCTGGTGCCAGAGGAGCCTAAGGGGACCGAAGGGGATCCAGCCGATGCCTGCTGCATGAACAGCTCCAAGAGATGAGCCATGCGCAGGTCTGTGCATGCATGGCAGCAAAGCCCTCTGCCCCTCTAGGATGTGCCTGGGGAGTGACATGGGGCCCCTGGGCTTCTCTCCAAGGAGGGCACGGAATGTGGGCACGCGGGGGCCAGCATTGTAGGGCGTTGTGTTCAGACATGGCCTGCGATTCCAGCGTCGCGTCTGAGCACCAGTTAGAGTCCCAGCTGCTCCACTTCCAATCCGGCTTTCGCCTAATGCATGCGAGAAGGCAATGGAAGACGGCTGGAGTACTTGGGTCCCTGGCCCCCATGTGGGAGACCTGGATGGAGTTCCTGGCCCCTGGCCTCAATCCGTCCCAGCTCCAGCTGTTGCAGCCATCTGGGGGCTGAACCAGTGGATGAAAGACCTCTCTCTCTCTCTCTCTCTCTCTCTCTCTCTGTGTGTGTGTGTGTGTGTTATTCTTTCAAATAAACAAAAATAGATTGTTTTATAAAAGAAGGGTGGTTGGACCTTTGGTGATAGTAACGCACACTGAATTGATTTCAGCTGACCCAGCAGTGATATTCCTGTAGTCCAAGAACCGGGCTTGAGAAGTGCAGAGAAAATGTTGAGAAAATACACAATATGTTTCCAGCATAGGCCTCTCTTTTACAGGTTGCACCTTGTGGACCAATACCCAACCATGGCTCTTAGCAACATGTCTGGGTCGTCAGTAAGGGCACCTAAGACCTTTCTCGAGGGTGTGGAGACAAAGACCTCACAGAGCACAAGTCACAGTAAGAGCCTCAGTCAGCGTTGGTTTGGGTTTGGTTTCTGTCTTCGGGTCTGCTTAGGACATGAAAGTTCAAATTCTGATGAACACGCAGGTGCCTTCAGACACGGAATTAGAAGGTAAGTGTATTTTGGTGCAAAAAAAATGTTAGACCCTTGCATACCAGGGCTCTTCCAAATTATCATCGTCTATTCCTATAATAAACTATGCATGAATTTATAAAAAATAGAAGTTTGTACCAAAATAATCTAATTCCATTTTTCCACAAACATTTTTTAAATTTTTTTATTTATTTTTGACAGGCAGAGTTAGACAGTGAGAGAGAGAAAGGTCTTCCTTCCATTGGTTCACCCCCCAAATGGCCGCTACAGCCGGCGCTGCACTTGGGCCATCCTCCACTGCACTCCCGGGCCACAGCAGAGAGCTGGCCTGGAAGAGGGGCAACCGGGACAGAATCCGGCGCCCCAACCGGGACTAGAACCCGGGGTGCCCACACCGCAGGCGGAGGATTAGCCTAGTGAGCAGCGGCGTCAGCCCCCACAAACATTTTGAAGCCCCTGCCTGGGTAAAGAACAGAAATTCCCTTTTCCTTTACAAATTCTTCAAGTCAATGATTGTACAGATTCAGCTTTCTTTACTCATCCTGGTGGCACCTGCCCAGGGTGGTCACACATCCCAGCAGCCCCTGCACTCCATCGCAGAAGCCGCTGGGAAGGTCCCCGGACGCCAACAGCCAGCTCTAACACACACAGGTGCGTCCCGGGCAGCAGCTGTGATGGTGCATTGTACGGCTCACCTTGGCCACGCGCGTGACTCCGGGTGTCTCCACGCAGGCGATTTTGAATCGCACTGGACGTTGAGTAGCGCAGTTTGCACCGAGGTTCCGGGTGCTGGGAGCTGGGCCGCCCTGTGGCAGTGTGGAGCTGGTGCACCCTTGAGGGGGCGGCATCTAGCAGGAGGTGGTTAGGTCACGGGGGCACCACCCCTGCAAGGGGTCAATGCTGCTGTTGCAGAGAGACAGTTCTCACAAGAGCACCCGGGAACTTGGCCCCTTCGGCATGCCCCAGGTCCTCACCACACCGAGACTCAGCCAGGAGGCGCTCTCAGCCCTGGCTAGAGACGTGAGGCCACAGGGCTTGGATTTCCGGCTCCCAAAACTGCAAGTTAAATAAATCTCTTTGTAAACTATTCAGCATCTGGTATTCCATTAGAGCAATTAAAAAAAAAAAAAAAAACAGGCTGAGACACCTCCCTAACATGGGCAGAACTCTAACCTGCCTCAGGCCTGAGCGGAACAAAGACAAACCTGTCCCAAACAGGAAGGAATCCTGCAGGCTGGCCCCTGGGCTGTGGCGGCTGCTGACTGGTCTCGCAACTCTGCCCCGCCAGAGCTCCACCTCCTGGCTCACCCTGAAGATTCTAGAATCGTACCTCCACAACCCATTCGCGTGCCCTAATTCCTTAAAATGAATCAGCACCTCTCTCTCTCCACACACACACACACACACACGAAACTACCTCAAAAAGTTCATGGAAGAATGGAATGTTAAAAATAAGTTCAGGGACCAGTGCTGTGGGGTGGTGGGTAAAGCCATCACCTGCGGTGCTGGCATCCCATATGGGCACTGGTTCCAGCCCCAGCTGCTCCACTTCCGATCCTGCAGAGGATGGCCTAAGTACTTGGGGCCCTGCAGCCATGTGGGAGACCTGGAAGAAGCTCCTGGTTTCAGCTTGGCCCAGTTCCGGCCATTGTGGTCATTTGTGGAGTGAACCCGTAGATGGAAGACTTCTCTCTCTCTTTGTAACTCTGCTTTTCAAATAAATAAATAAATCTTTTAAAAAAAAGATTTTTTTGTTATAAAAAAGTTTGAAGGGCCAGAGCTGTGGCGTAGCAGGTAAAGCCACCACCTGCAGTGCTGGCATCCCATACGGGCACCGGTTCGAGTCCCGGCTGCTCCTCTTCCAATCCAGCTCTCTGCTATGGCCTGGGAGAGCAGTAGAAGATGGCCCAAGTCCTTGGGCCCCTGCACCCGCGTGGGAGACCTGGAAGAAGCTCCTGGCTCCTGGCTTCGGATCTGGCCATATGGGGAGTGAACCAGCAGATGGAAGATCTCTCTCTCTCTCTCTCTCTCTTTCTCTCTGTCTCTGCCTCTCCTTCTCCCTCTGTGTAACTCTTCCTTCCTTTACTTATTTATAAAAAATTATTCTTTTTTTAAAAAGTTTGAAATCATATGCATGGAGATCTACAGAAAGTTGATGGAAAATGCATAGTATGAAAAAACTAGACACGAATTTGAAATGTTTTTGCACCAAACTCAACTTATCTTTCAGTGCCATTCTTTCAGACTTTTTGAGGTCCCCTCGTAGACCGGTAGCCACACATCCCGTTGGTTCTATTTCTCTGAAGAAACCTGTCCAATGGTTTCTCTAAAAATGTCACATTTGTTGTCAAGGATTAAGATAACATAAAAAGCCATGCATGTCACACACATTATTCATCAAGACACGTATGTCACACGCATGTCATTCATCATGACACATGTGTGTCACATAGGGCACACACCATGAAATCACACACATCATTCTTCATGACAGTATGCCTGTCAAACATGTCATTCATGACACTGTGCATGTCACACACGTGTCACTCATTATGACACTATGCATGGCTGTTGATATTTGGTGAGTATCCTTTCACATGACTCTGTAGACACATTTTCTCAGTCACACGCACTTGCAGATAACTTTGAGAAGGGATTTTTATTTGTTTATTTGACGGGTAGAGTTACAGACAGTGAGAGAGAGAGAGAGAGAGAAAGGTCTTCCTTCCGTTGGTTCACTCCCCTAATGGCCTCTACAGCGGGAGCTATGCCGATCCGAAGCCAGGAGCCAGGTGCTTCTCCTGGTCTCCCATGCGGGTGCAGGGACCCAAGCACTTGGACCATCCTCCACTGCACTCCCAGGCCACAGCAGAGAGCTGGACTGGAAGAGGAGCAACTGGGACTAGAACCGGCGCCCATTTGGGATGCCGGCGCCACAGAAGGAGGATTAACCTAGTGTGCCATCACGCTGGCCCCTATATCAGTTCTATAATTGCCTATTTCCATGAACAAGTCACAAACCCCCTTAATACATGATGATCTTTGCTATTTTATTAAATAATTCCCATAGGCCATTGTTGATTTGAGTTCCATTTGGGAGAACACACAGATCCTCATTTTTATTATTTGAGAGACAGAGAGACAGTCACAGAGAGAGCTTCCACCTACTGGTCCCCCCAAAATACCAGCACCCACTGAGGGGCTGGGCCAGGCCAAAGTCAGGAGGCAGGAGCACGATGCAGGGCTCCCCTGTGGGTGGTGAGGACTCAGCCACCTGGGCCGTTACTGCTGCCTCCCAGGATCGGCAGTAGCAGGAAGCTGGAGCTACACTGAAACCCAGGAATTCTAGCATAAGACATGGGCATCCTAACTGGTGTCGCAACCAACAGACCCAGCACCTGACTCTGTTTATCATTTTTATCTATTGAAAATAGTCCTGTGGGAGCAGCATTCCTGTTCAGTGAGCTAAGCTGCCACGTGGGATGCCAGCATCCCATAGCAAGAGTGCTAGCTGAGTCCCAGCTAGTCCACTTTTGATCCAGCTCCCTGCAAGCGTCACCAGGTGGGTGGCAGGAGATGGTTCAAATACTTAGACCCCTACAAGAAAGCAGGGTGGGGTTCCTGGCTCCTGGCTTCAGCCTGGCCCAGCCCCGGCTTTTGCAACCATTTGAGGAGCAAACCATCTCCTCAGTCTCTCCCCTTCTCTCTCACTCTACCTTCCAAATAAATAATTTAGAAAAAACAATTCTGTGAGCACCAGCTTTCCCAGTGGGCCTTCCACCTGGATCCACTTCTCTGCTTAGAAGACCCTCCTTGCAACGACATCGTTAGCTCATAGGCGAATGCAGTTGCTATGTGGTTGTTGAAACAAGTGAGTGACGGCTGACACATCCAGAGACAGAACGGGCACATGTCCATCTGCCCACACACTTTCTGACGCCAGGACCCCAGAGCTCTTGGGGTGAGAAAATCCCTCGGATTGGGCCAACAACCCTGGTGTGGACAGGGTGCGTCTCGCTGTCCCCCACACTCCCCACCCCACGTCTCTTGGTTACTGTCAGCTCCAGCTCTGAGCTCAGCCTCATCACATACATCCTACGCCTCCTCTTCACTCCTCACTGCCCTGACTTCAGCTCCACCACCATCTCCTGTCCCAGCCACCCAGGTTGGGGGACACTCTAGGGACATCTCCTTGGCCACCCCAGTTCTCCTTGTGCAGCCGCTGACCCTCCGAGGGTCCCCAACACACTCTCTCTGTTTGATGACATTGGCTTTTCTGGCTTCTCCTCCAAGAAGACCTCGTGGGCAGGAGCTTGCTCGTGGCTCCGTGTGCTCAGCAGCAGCCCCTGCTTGTACCAGGGGACCAGGCAACCCTCCCTGGCTGGTCTTGATGGCTGATGTCCCAGTCACCAGCGGTTCTCCCCGGAAGGCAAAGCAAAGAGACTTGTGACAGCTGCTTGGAAGCCCTAGTAGCAATTTTTGGTTGGAAAAGTGGGAGTGTGGGGATAGGGAGGGTACAGTTATCTGCAGTCTTGAGTGAGTGGAAGTCTGTTTTGACTTCCTTCCATGTACTGCTACCATGGTCCAATTCTCTAAAATCTCGGGCTCCCTGGTCCATCCTGAGACTTGGCTGGGACTTCCGCGGAGCGCCCTGGCAATCCAGAGCCATCCTGGTGGGCAGTGTCGGCCCTAGCGTGGGCTCTGTATATCCCACAGTGGTGGCACCTAGGATTTCCCCAGATGTCTGCTTGTAAAACATCAGTGAGGATGACAATGTCCATAGTTGAGAGAAAACAAGAAAAATGCACTTAGTGGGAACCGGTGCTGTGGCATAGCTGGTAAAGCTGTCGCCTGCAGTGCAGGCATCTCATATGGGTGCCGGTTCAAGTCCCAGCTGCTCCACTTCCAATTCAGCTCTCTGCTATGGCCTGGGAAAGCAGTGGAAGATGGCCCAGGTCCTTAGGTCCCTGCACCCCCGTGGGAGACCCAGAAGCAGCTCCCGGCTCCTGGCTTTGGTTCAGCTCAGCTCCGGCTGTTGCAGCCATCTGGGGAGTGAACCATGGGATGGAAGACACACTCTCTCTCTCTGCCTCTGCCTCTTTGTAGCTCTACCTTTCAAATAAATAAATAAATCTTTGTTAAAGATGCAGTTAGTAAAGGAAGCAAAATACGCTAATCTGGACTGTCAGGGCTGGCTTGGGTTGCTACTACTCCTGGAAGGGCTGCGTGCCGGCCCAGAGGCCCCAGCACCTCGTATCAGGGTCACCGTCCATATC
The DNA here is from genome assembly GCA_949820135.1 of Sylvilagus floridanus. Lineage (NCBI taxonomy): Eukaryota > Metazoa > Chordata > Mammalia > Lagomorpha > Leporidae > Sylvilagus > Sylvilagus floridanus. The sequence goes on along the minus strand of OX463239.1, from coordinate 89,110,413 downwards.
TGCTCATACCATCACCCTCCTTGCAGGGACGGAGTGAGGGTTCTAAGTGAACAGTTTGGCAGGTTCAATTCCACTGGGTGCTGGGGCTTCCGTTTCACTTTGCAAATGCTGCCCCCTAGTGGGAATTAGAAATAGTGCGCTGACTCTCACCCGCAGCTTCCTACTCTTGCAGTCTGTTTAGCTCCAGCATCTTGGTGGGGAGGGCGCTGAGACCAGGCTAGAAAAAGTGACTTTCCCGGGGGGGCCAGTGCTAAAGTGATGCCCTTAGGACTATACCGGGAACCCCAGCTGCCACTGTGTAACCCGAAACAAGTATGCTCACAATTAATGAAAGCATTCTGGGAAAACATGGACGAAAACATTCTGTGAGATGCTACTGTCTTCTGTTTTGCTACACTCAGACACTCAGACCTAGGTTTTGGATTTTTTTGGTTTTGGGGTTTTTTTTGGGGGGGGTTGGTTTGTTTTTGATTATGATGAAGCCCTCGGGTACAAATTCTGCTGGTGCGTTCATTGTGATGTGTGCTTTATCGCATAATTTTGATAAAATTGTTTTGATCACTTTTACAAAAGCCTTAAAAATACATTGTGCACAGAAAGGGAAGTTACTCCAGCATTTAATGTATGGAAATGATTTTTTTAGGGTCTCAAATTTGGAGAATCTATTACTGTCATATGAAACAAAAAATATTAATACTATATGTTTTCTTTTGCCTTTTCATTGGTTTCCTATCACAGTGAAAGAAAAATGAATAGCAGGACAACACTTTCTACATATATCTTCCCTCCTGTTCTGAACTGCGGGCTCCCAGCAGCTTGAGGTTCTGGAAGCATCGTGCTTAGCTGGGCTGGGACCAGGGCTTTCCTTGAAAGCAGCAGAAACATCCAGAAAGGGAGAGCTGTTGTGACCTCAGGTCACCTCCATCTCTCTCTCACCTCCCCTAGCTTGGTGGCGCAGGTTTCTGAGGCTTGCGAACATGCACTAGGGGTGGTGTTTGTCTGCTCCCCTTCCCTGGACCAGCAGGACTTCAACCATCGACTCCAAACATCACACTACGGAAACCCTGGCCCCGAACCCTATCCCCTAATCTTGCCTGTAAGGTCACCACAAAACACACCAAACACTGGAGTTGGGGGAAAGGTTTATCGTCAGGGGGACCGGGGGAGAGGGCGCGAGAGAGTAAGAACGCACATGTACAGGAAGCAAGTCCTGTTAAACCTTTGTGTGTGGCGGGGGTCGGGGAAGTAGGAGCAGCGAATCCTATTAGGATGGGGGTGGAGCGGACACAGTGGTTGGGCCATCTGGTCACCTGGCTTCCGTCAATGGCGATGGAGGACTAGAGCCTTGGATGGTGACTTGGATAGAGACTTGGATGGTGCCACAGATGAGACTGTGCCATTTTACTAACATCACCAGCACCTTGGTCTTCTGCTCTCTCTAAGTCTCTTCTCTCCTCTCCTCGCCAACCACTAAATCCAACCCCGGCTTTCCCTTGAGCACGAACAAATCAGTGGACACACAAACGCAGGCAAGCGGGAAAGTCAGGTGTAGTTCATGTCGATCCAGCAGAACTACGGAAGCTACGCCATCACAGGCTTAGGACACGTTAGGAACAATGCTAATGGGAATAATAATAATAGTTACTAAGTATTTATCATTGCTTTGTGCTTGATCACCTTTTTACAGTAATATTTCAATAAAGCCATAGAAAAATGGAAATAAAGTTTACTTTGGTGCCAAAAAATTTTGCAATTCATGCATAATGTTTTCAGAATGTAAATTTCCCATAGATTTTTTTTTTATCCCTCAGACAGTGGTATGGAATAAACCAGCTTTGGTTCCCCCAATTCATGCAAACACTTGGGCCCCAAGTCTTCTGTTACCTGTGAATGGATTCAGACTAAGGGTTGATGGCTTTGGGTGGTAGGGGGAGGCTTGATCCAGTCATGGCTGCTGGAGGAGGGGTTTTCAGGCAATGATTGGATTGGGTTGGGTTGGAAGGAGAGACCCGCAGGTGAAAGATAGCGGTCTGCTCCCTGGGGTCTCTCTGCTCTCTGCACCTGCTTGGCCACTGCCAGCCTTCACCTAGTCAGACCGACGGGGCAGCCAGATCCAGGACCTGTGTGCCAAGATAAACCTCGCCTCCCGAGCCGCTCCTCTTGGGTGTCTCCATCGAAGCAGCCACACACTGGCTGCTTCAGTTTACAATGCGCTCTGGGAATGGTAGGCACCACGGCCCCTGAGTTCAGTGACTGTCACAAACTCCCTGCAGCCGCACTGCAATGCGCAAGTCAGGAGACCTGGCCCGCATCTGACAGAGGACAAACTCGATGCCGGGCAGTGCTAACCGGCCAAAGCCACATGATAAATCTGCTGGAGGCCAAGGCCATCTGGCTCCACACCCTGCTGGCTCCCCTGTGACTGCAATTCAGAGCCTGCAATAGATGGAGGGCCAGGGGATGGGAGGGGAGGGAGATTGGGAAGATGTTGGGGTTTCCTGTCACAGACTGAGAAGTGCCTATCCAGAGACATGAAGATCCTCTTGAGGATCTGAACCCAGGGCCCTATGGCTCTTGTCTGGCTCCGTTCTCAGTATCCATACTTAGGGGGCAGACAGGTGCTTGGGGTCCAGGGTACTGACAGCGGGAAAGGAGAGGCTAAATCGTGGTCCCCATTGGAACCTATGGGCACGGGCCCCATCTCTCAGTCTTGTGCTCTGAATCCCTTCTGTCTGCTATTAACGCCGCTATGTCAACCTGCTTCTGTCTAATATTTACCTGCCGTACAGTTTTGTCAGCCTCCCCTTCCAGCCTGTCGTAAACTGACGGGATACAAGGCTGTCTCTCGTAGACTGCACAGAGCTAGCTGTAGCTTCTTTTGCTGGGACGAATAATCTGTGTTTGTTTTTGCCCTCTTATTTGAGAGACAGAGAAAAACCACCCACGTGCTGGGTCCCTCTCTGCCAAGTACCTGCCACACCCAGACCTGGGTCACGCTGAAGCCAGGAGCTGGGAATTTAATCTTGGTATCCCACATGTGTGGGGCAGAGACCCAAGTGTTTGAGCCATCCCCCGCTGCCCCTCAGGGTGTGTGTTAGCAGGAAGTTGAGATCAGCTTGGAGCTGGGGTTGAACTGGATTCCAGTGTGGGATGTGGGCCACCCACATAGCATCTTAATGACTACACCAAGCGCCTACCCCAATCTGTGTATATTTTATTGGTCAATTTAGTGCATGGACTGACACATTCATATTCGTTTATAGCATTTTATTTTGTCTCCCGCACCTATTGTTTTCCCCTTTGGCATTCAGATCCTCCCCCTGCCCTCCCCTCTTCTCATTGCAATTCTGGAAATCCTAGATGACCACATTCTGCCAGGGAGAGGGATAGAGAGAGAGAGAGAGAGAGAGAGATCTTCCATTCACTGGCTCATTCCCCCCATGATGGCAATGACTGAAATTGGGCTGGTCTGAAGCCAGGAACCAGAAACTTCTTCCGGGTCTCCACATGGGTGCTGGGGCCTTGAGGACTTAAGCCACCTTCCACTGCTTTTCCAGGTGCACCAGCAGGGAGCTGGATCTGGGTCAGAAGTGGAGCCGACGGAACACAAACCAGCACCCGTATGGGATTCCCGTGCTGCAGGCGGAGGCTTTATGCAATACGCCCCAATGCAGGCTCCAAAAATATTTATTTATTTAAGAGGCACAGAGAGACAGACAGAGGGTTCCCCTCCACTGGTTCATTTACTCAAATGTCCAAAATGGTATAGTGGGTCGAGCCATTGCTTGCTACCCCGGCATCCCATATGGGCACTGGTTCCAGACCTGGCTGCTCCACTTCTGACCCAGCTCCCTGTAACGTGCCTGGAAAAGCAGCAGTAGATGGCTCAACTGGTTAGGCTCCTGAATCCATGTAGGAGACCCAGAGGAAGCTCTGGACTGCTGGTTGCAGCCTGGCCCCTCCCTGGCTATTGCAGCCATTTAGGGAATGAACCAGCGGATGGAAGACTCTCTCTCTCTCTCTCTCTCTCTCTAACTCTGACTTCCAAATAAATAAATAAATCTTTAACAAATTTATTGTTTTTCTTTTGGCGAGGCAGAGAGACACAGAGGGGGCTAGCATCACTGGTTCGCTCCCAGCTCACAACAGCCAGCACTGGGTCAGCAGAGGCTGTGTCAGGGAGCTCAACCGAGGTCACCCACACAGGTGATAGGGACCCAGTTAGTTGAGCTGTTGCCTGCCTCCGAGGTCCACATTAGCAAGAAGCTGGAGTGAGAAGCCAGGGATCACTCCCAGATAATATGCTTCACCATACAAGCATCCAAACACGTAAGCTACATGCGTTCCCACATCTGTGAACTGCTAATCTGACCACATAATGGGTTAATATCTGAGTCATGTTTGCATGTTCCTACCTTCATGAGAGAACACCAATGCTGTCATGGTTTATTTCCATTTAATGAACCATGAACTCTGCATGATCATTTTTATTTCTTTTTTCCTTTATTACATCCTTAGACACTTCAGTTTTGACTCCATTTAGATTACTATAAGATATGAAGTAGAAATAAAATTTGCTTTTTTACAAAAATACTTGTTCAGTTGTGGGCACATCAGTTATTAAACTTGGAAAACACCACCCTTATCATGGAATATTGTCACTTGGCTGTCTTCGTCACCTTGGGCTTCCATAGCAAACTCTAGAGTGGATGGTTCAAACAGCAGAAATGTGCTTCCTCACAAACTTCTGGAGGCTGAAGGCCCAAGACTGGGCCAGCATGAGCAGCCCCTGGTGAAGGCTCCCTTTCTTGGCTTGCAATGGTTGTGTTCTGTGTCCTCACAAAACAGAGACAGAGAGCTCCTTCCCTCGTCCTCTCCCTGTGATGAGACCAGCCCAGTCAGCATAGGGTCCCCTCTCATACACCTCATTTGACCTTAATTTCCTCTAAAAAGAAATCAAAACTTCAGGTGCAGTCACATTGAAGGCTAGACATTCCTGATTTGCATTTTGGAGGGGCCACCATTCAGTCCCTAGCAATAGTGATTTGGACAGAAGGCACAGCGAATCAAGTGACCAAATTCCTCATTTCATGACTGGCTCTGATCCCTGCCATGTGCAAGGAGACTCTCTTATTTTCCTTCTTCTTAATTTGCGCCAACCCAGCACTCCTGTAGATATTGGAGACTCATGGAGGAGCAATTGAGCCATATGTTTTTAGTGACCATGTAGCCTGCCATTTTCTCAGAAACTATAAACAATATTGTTGTCAGCAAAGAATCTACTAATGCAGCCTGAATTAGAAAGCCTGGGCTATAGCCTCTGAAGGCTGGCCTGAGTTATTTCTCTTTTTTAAAAAATTGTATTCTTGACCGGTGTTGCGGCTAAATAGGTTAATCCTCCACCTGCGGCACCGGCACACTGGGTTCTAGTCCCGGTTGGGAAGCCAGATTCTGTCCCGATTGCTCTTCTTCCAGGCCAGCTCTCTGCTGTGGCCCGGGAGGATGGTCCAAGTGCTTGGGCCCTGCACCCCATGGGAGACCAGGAGAAGCACCTGGCTCCTGGCTTCAGACCAGCACAGTGCACTGGCCACAGCGCGCCAGCTGCAGCGGCCATTGTGGGGTGAACCAATGGAAAAGGAAGACCTTTCTCTCTGTCTCTCTCTCTCTCTCTCATTGTCCACTCTGCCTGTCAAAAAAAATTGTATTCTTTTGAGAGGCAAAGGGATACACATAGAAATATGTAGTCAGAGACAGAAGGAAACAGAGCCCTCCCATCCACTTGTTTGGGCTCATTGCCCACAATGGCCCTAGTTGGGCCAGGCCAAAGACAGAATCTAAAAACTTAATCTGGGATCCCTCCATGGACAGTAGAGACCCAACTACTTGAGCCATCACCTGTTGCCTGCCAGGATGTGCCACAGAAACCACAAAAGAGCTGGGGTAGCCATCCTAATATCAGACAAAATAGACTTTAACATAAAAACTGTTAAAAGAGACAAAGAAGGGCACTATGTATTGATTCAGGGATCAATTCAACAGGAAGATGTAACTATTATAAATGTATATGCACCTAATTACAGGGCACCTGGCTATTTAAAAGAAGTGTTAAGGGATCTAAAGGGAGACGTAGACTCTAATACAATAGTAATGAAAGACTTCAATACCCCACTTTTAGCAATGGACAGATAAACCAGACAGAAAATTAGCAAGGAAACAGCAGAGTTAATCAACACTAAAGACCAAATGAACTTAACAGATATCTACAGAACTTTTCATCCTATAGCTGCAGAATACACATTCTTCTCACCAGTGTATGGAACTTTCTCTAGGATTGACCACATGCTAGGCCATAAAGCAAGTCTCAGAAAATTCAAAAAAATTGAAATTATACCCTGCATCTTTCTCAGACCACAGTGGAATGAAGCTGGAAATCAACAACTCAGGAATCTCTAAAACGTATGCAAACACATGGAGACTGAACAACATGCTCCTGAATGAACAGTGGTCACTGCAGAAATCAAAAGAGAGATCAAAAAATTTCTGGAAACAAATGAAGATGACAATGCAGCATATGAAAACTTTGGAATACAACAAAACCAGTGTTAAGAAGAAAGTTTATAGCAATTGGTGCCTACATCAAGAAACTGGACAGGCAACAAATAAATGAGCTATCAATGCATCTCAAGGATCTAGAAAAACAACAGCAAACCAAACACAAAACTAGTAGGAGAAAAGAACTAGTTAAAATTAGAGAAGAAATAAACAAAATTGAATAAAAACATTACAAAAGATCAGCAAAATAAAGAACTGGTTTTTTTGAAAAAATACACAAAATTGACACACCATTGACCCAACTAACCAAAAAAAAAAAGGAGAAAGAAGACCCACACTAATAAAATTAGAGATGAAAAGGAAATGTAACAATGGACACCACATAAATAAAAAGAATCATCAGAAATTACTACAAAAAGCTGTATGCCAACAAACTGGGAAACCTAGAAGAAAGTTATAGATTCTTGGACACATACAACCTACCCAAATTGAGCCATGAAGACACAGAAAACCTAAACAGACCCATAACAAAGATGGAAATTGAATCAGTAATAAAGACCCTCCCAAACAAGTAAAGCCCAGGACTGGATGGCTTCACTGCTACCAGACATTTAAAAAATAACCAACTCCAATTCTTCTCAAGTTATTCAAAACAACTGAAAGGGAGGGAATCCTCCCAAATTCTTTTTATGAAGCCAGCATCACCTTAATTCCTGAAAAAGATGCGCAGGAAAAGAGAACTACAGACCAACTTCCCTGATGAACATAGACGCAAAAATCCTCAACAAAATTCTAGCCAATTGAATCCAACAATATATCAGAAAAACCATTCACCGGACCAAGTGGGATTTATCCCTGGTATGCAGGGATGAGTCAATATTTGTAAATCAATCAATGTGATATATCACATTAACAAGCTAAAGAACAAAAATTGTGTGGTTATCTCAATAGATATGCAGAGAATAGTTTGCAGAGAAAGCATTTGATAAAATACAATACTCTTTCATGATGAAAACTCTAAGCAAATTGGGGCCGGCACTGTGTTGTGGTGGGTGAAGCCGCCACCTACAGTGCCAGCATCCCATATGGGTGCTGGTTTGAGTCTCGGCTACTCCACCTCCAAACCTGCTCTCTGCTATGGCCTGGGAAAGCAGTAGAAGATGGCTCAAGTCCTTGGGCCCCTTCAGCCACTTGGGATACCTGGAAGAAGCTCCTTTCTCCTGGCTTCAGATTGGTGCAGCTTGGGCCATTGTGGCCATTTGGGGAGTGAACCAGTGGATGGAAGACCTCTCTGTCTCTCTGCCTCTCCTCCTCTTTCAGTGTAACTTTGACTTTCAAATAGATAAATTTAAAAATAAAAAGAAAGAAAGAACATTCCTCAACACAATCAAGGCAATTTATGACAAACCCAGGGCCAGTGTCCTATTTAATGGGGAAATATTGGAAGCATTCCCACTGAGATCCAGTACCAGACAAGGATGCCCACTCTCACCAATACCATTCAATATAGTCCTGGAAGTTTTAGCCAGAGACATTAGGGAAGAAAAAAGAAATCAAAGAGATACAAATTGGGAAAGAGGGATCAAACTATCCCTATTTGCAGATGACATAATTCTATATATAGCGGATCTAAAAAACTCCACTAAGAGACTATCGGAACTCATAGAAGAGTTTGGTAAAGTAGCAAGATATGAAATCAACACACAAAAATCAACAGCCTTTCTATACACAGAAAATGCCATGGCTGAGAAAGAACTTCTAATATCAATCCCATTCACAATAGCTACAAAAAAAAGATAAATTTATTTGGGTGTGAGAAGTTTTGAAATCCATGCATACAAGGGTCTTTAAAAGGTTCATGGAAAAACTGTGCATGTATTTCAATATTTATTCGCATCAGAATAAACTTAGCTTTGCATTCCATTTTCCATGAAGTTAAGAAAGTTTTTGTATATTTGATTTATGTGAGAGGTAGAGATAGAGATAAAAAGCAAGCAAGAAAGAGAGAATGGCCTCCCAATCAGTGGTTCACTCTCCAAATGCCTGCGAAAGGGAGGGCTGGGTTAGGCCAAAGCGAGGAGCTGGGACCTCAATCCAGGTTTCCCATGGGGAAGGCAGGGACCCAACTTCTTGAGCCATCATTTACTGCTTCCCAGAGTATGCGTCACTGGATGCAAATGGAATCTGGGGGCAGAGCTAAACCCAGTCACTTGTTACGGGATGCACTGTCCCAGCGTCTTAACCACGAGACCAGCTGCCTGCCCCTCCTCATACCTCTAAAGGACACTTGCATGGCCTTCGATTGCTTTCTTTTCACCAGATTTATTTTAAACTCTGGCTCCACATTGACAGACATGTAGAGAACCTCTTCTGGAATTATCTTCCCTGTTTCAGGTGTGGCTCACTGATGCTCTCTAGAGAATTTTGGCTTTGACCAAAGAGGAAAAGAATAAAAGAAACAGAAAGAGACATGCTCTTAGCTACTGCCAGTGTATACCGCTGCCTTCTTAACTCTGCCCAGTGCTGTGAACAGGCAGCAAACCCAATTCTCTCCCCCCTTTTGTTCCTCCTTCAAGTCTTTAATTTTCTTTATTGGCACTCAACGTAAAGTAATTGTAGAGAGTTACAAATGCGTTTTAGGATGTTTCACTCTGCCAAATTTGCTTGCAAAGTTTGCTCCCACTGGAGGATAAAATGGAATACTCCTGACATTGCCAATATTCCTAACTGTAGGATCACTTAAGATATTACTTTCCAGCTTAGAAATCCCTGCAAGTTGTTCCCCTCCGATTTGATAAAGACTTTGCCAATTCTCTCTCTCTCTCTCTCTCTCTCTCTCTCTCTCTCTTCCTCTTTCTCTCTCCCTCTCCCTCCCTCTCTCTATCTCTCTCTCTTCCTCTTTCTCTCTCCCTCTCCCTCTCTCTCTCTCTCTCTCTCTCTCTCTCTCTCCCTCTCTCTCTCTCCCTCTTCCTCTCTCCCTCTCTCTCTCTCTCTCTCTTCATTCTTCATGCATTTCCATGCAACACCCACATGCCAGCATGCACACCTTCCAGAAGTATCCACCTCCAAAAATAAAGTGACTTTTCTTCCCCAGTGAAATTGTAAAGCTGGAAATAAAGTGGAGGGTGAGGGTGGGGCACAGATGGAAACAACCGGCCGCATTGATTTCCTTTGTCTGGCACGGCTTTGGGTTACAAGCAGTGCTTTCCGTAGTGTGGCCTGTGGGGCCACCAGCCACCTTGTCCCAATGGTGGAACCCACGAGCTGGCACAGACAGGTGGCTGCAAGGCCCTCAGGGACATATGCACACGGGGTCTGTGCTCAGCTGCATGCAGGGGTTTGTGAGGGGCCCATACTGGTGTGGACGGAAAGTGTGGTCCACAGCACCATTGTTCTGATGCGATCTTCCATGGCTGGATAGGAATAGACCCGCAAGAGAAGTGACAGGTGCGCTGTGGAGCTGGAGGGTGGGGATGGGGATCTCGTCAGAGCTGGCTGCCACTGTGGGGGTGTGGGGACCAGGAGGACACCCAGGCAGCACAAGAAAGCCACTTCCCAGGAGGGGCCCGTGTTCCGGAATCAGGGGTAGTCTCTGGAGACCCAAGTGTGCAAAGAGGGGAAGGCAAGAGCCAGAAGCCAGATGTGAGGGATGTGTCTCAGGGGTCAGCTCTTTGTCCCCGGAATGCCACGCCACGCTGCGGGGGAGGGGAGGTCCTTGGGCAAAGCCACTCATCCTAGGCCTGGAGGGGCGGCGAAGCCTGGGCTGCCCCCGTGTGGACCCTGCTCATCCTCTGGCTCATTCGAGGGGCAGTGAGCTGTAGCCTAGAGCTACCTCCCGCCCAGCCCCGTGGACAATGCATATCTTCACTCCATGATGGGACCCTCACAAAGCCCCCACTGGGAAACATGAGAGTCGCCTCTTCACGCATCAGCCAACTAGGAGCCAGAGAGCCACAACCCACTCAGGACCATGCCACCGCTGGGTGGTGTCTCTTAGAGCCCATTGTCTCGGCCACAGGATTTCCTGGTCTCAGGTTCACATGGCTGACACATCTCCTCCAATGTGTCTTCATGTGCTTTATCTCCTTTTAATCTTTCAAGCTTTGGAGAATTTCCTAATCCCTTTTCTCTCTCTTTTTCGCATCATTTAAAATGTGTGTCTATTTGTCTCTTAAATATTTGATGTCTTTTATTGTTTATTCTTCAATAATTCACCCCTGACATAATTTGCTGTCTTTGAATGTCTCGGGCTTGGCTTCGAGCAGCGAGCACTTTGCCTGACATGTAGCAAGAGACAAGTTGATATTTGTTGAATAATGAGTGAGCTGCTAGCCTTCCTGGTTTTGATTTGTTAACCTGCTTTGTAAATCTACTTTTAATTATTGATCTGCTTTTATTTTTTATTATTCATTCTGTAATTTTGCGTTGGCATAATTAAAGAACTCTTAAGTTCTCAACTAGTGAGTTTATCCATTATGGCTGTTTTAATTTTCCCTTTAGTTACTAATGTGCTTTAAAATTTTAATTTTACCTGTCAAAGTCCTGAGACATATTTCTTCTCCCCTTAATCTCTCTGTAGTTAACATAAATTCTTGAGTTTCTGTTTTTCTGAAACGCTCAGTATCTTTCTCTTACTTGTGTAGTCCTGCCGTCTCTTCCTTGAATTTGCTTGTTCGTGTTTCATCCAGATTTTCAATACTTGTGCTCCATAGGTGGCATTAAAGGTTATAATTTGGGAGAAGATGCAGGGGCAAAAATAAGCCCCTTGATACTCTCCTCCAGGAGCCAGGAGCTTCTTCCAGGTCTCCCACATGGGTTCAGGGGCCCAAGGACTTGGACCATCCTCTGCTGAATTCTCAGGCACATTAACAGGGAGCTGGATCAGAAATGGAGCAGTTGGGACTCGAATCTGCTTCCATATGGGATGCCAGCACCACAGGCAGTGGCTATACCCACTACACTATGGCACCGGCCCTGAAGACAATTTTTTAACAGAAGTTTTAGATTTGAGGCCAGCACTGTGGCACAGCAGGTTAATGCACTGGCCTGAAGCACCAGCATCCCATATGGGCACCGGTTCAAGACCTGGCTGCTCCACCTCCGATCCAGCTCTTTGCTGTGGCCTGGGAAAGCAGTGGAGGATGGCCCAAGTTCTTAGGCCCCTGCACACTCGTGGGAGATGCAGAAGAAGCCCCTGGCTCCTGGCTTCAGATCAGCACAGCTCCAGCCGTTGCGGCCATCTGGGGAGCGAGCCATCAGAAGGAAGACCTCTCTCTCTCTCTCTGCCTCTCCTCTCTCTGTGTAACTTTGACTTTCAAATAAATAAATAATCTTTAAAAAAGAATTTTTAGATTCACAGAAAAATCAATAGAAAAGATGCAGAGATTTTGCCTTTATATTTCCTGCCCCCAGCCGCATGCACACACACACACACACACACACACACACACACGACATTCTCTATCAACACCTGCGCCGTGTGGTTCACTTGTTACAGCGGATGTACCTACACTGACACATCACAATCATCCAGAGTCCATAGTTGCCATTAGTGTTCACTGTTGCTATTGCACGTCCAATGGGCTTGGACTAGTATGTATTGGATAAATGAATCTGCCATTGTGGGGTCATACAGGGTCTCTTCACTCCCCTGAAAAATCCTCCCTGCTCCGCCTCCTCACCAGTCTTCCCCACCTTCCCAATACCCTGCAACCACAGGTGCTTGTGTTGTCCACAGTCCTACCTGTTCCAGAAGGTCATGTAATTGACAACACACAGTATGGACTCATTTCTTACTGGCTTCTTTTATTTGGCTGTGTGCATTTGAGGTTCTTCCAAGTCCTTTCGTTGCTTGATAGCTCATTTGTTCTTCACACTAGGTGATAATGCACTGTTGGACACACCTTGGTTTATTTATCCACTCACTTATGGAAGGACATCTCGGTCACTTCCAACTTTTGGCACCTAGGAATGAAACGGCTCTAAACATCTATGTGCAGGTTTTTATGTGGACGTGCTATAAACATCCAGAGTTGTGTGCACGTGTTTTTAACTCCTTTGGATGAATTCCAAGCAGTGCACTGGCTGGATCTTGTAGTGAAGGTACATTGGGCTGCACCGTTTTGCATACGGGGCCACATCCATGCCAGCACTGGGTATTGTCAGAGTTCTAGAATCTGGCGATTCTTCTTTTAAGTTGCAATTCCATGACGACGTGCGACCTTGGCATTCCCTTTTTGGAAAGTGTTACTACATCTGTTTATGGTTGATGCATAAGTGCTGTGTGTGTTCTACACAGAGAATCATATCATCTGTGAACGGCTGTATTTCTTCCTTCCTCATCGTTTTCCTTTCTTTTCCTTTTCTTGTCTTACTGCATTAGCTACTACTCCCGGCACAATACTGGATTTAGTGGCAAGAGAGAACATCCTTGTATTTATCTTGTTCTTAGCAGAAAAGCTTTGAATTCCTCATCATTAGATGTGGTGCAAGTTGTAGGGTTTTTACAGATATTCCTCATCAAGGTGAGGATTTTTCCCCTGAAATCCTCATTTCCTGAAAGTTTTTATTAAAAACATGAATAGCTGTTGAATTTTGTCAAATGCTTTTCTGCATCTGTTGATACGATCCTGTGGTTTTTCTTTGTTTTGCCTGCTGATGTGATGGATGACACTAATAGATTTTTTTTACCTTTGAGCCGGCCTATGCACCCGTAATAAATTCCACTGGGTCATGGTGTATAATTAATTTTATACATTGGTAGATTTGATTCACTAATATTTTGTTGAGGATTTTTGAATATATGCCCATGAGAGATATTGGATTTTTTTTCTTAAGTTATCTTTGTCTATTCTGGATATCAGGGTAATGCTGGCCTCCCAGCACAGTTTAGGAAGCACTCACTTAGCGTCTATCTTCAAAAAGAGATTGTAGATAATTGACATAATTTCTTTCCTAAAAGTTTGATAGAATTCACAAGCGAATCTGCTGCTTTCTGTTTTGGAAGATCACTATTTATTGTTTATTTTTTTTGAAATCTTGCGTTTCTGGGGCCAGTGCTGTGGCATAGTGGGCTAAGTTGCCATCTGTCGGGCTGGCATCCCGTAGTGGCACTGGTTTGAGTCCTGGCTGATGCATTTCCAATCCAGCTCCCTGTTAATGTGCTTGGTAAAGCAGCAGATGGTCCGGATGCTTGGGTCCCTGCGCCCACATGGGAGACTTGCCCTGAAGAAGCTCCTGGCTGAAGGCCCAGCTCCTGCTACTGTGGCCATATGGGGAGTGAACCAGCAGGTGGAAGACCTCTCTCTCGCTCTCTCTCGCTCTCTCTCTCTCTCTACCTTTCAAATAAATAAATAAATCTTAAAAAAAAAAAAACCCTTGTGTTTCTATTATGTTTTCAAACTTATTTTTAGAATTGCATGTAACATACTTATATAGTCCAAAAAATCTTGTCTATGGGACGGCATTGTAGGGCAGTGCTTTGGACACTGACAGCTCATATGGGAGTGATAGTTCGAGTTTTGGCTACTCTGCCACCAGTTCCTTGCTAATGTCCCTGGGGGGCAGCCAATAACAGCCCAAGTGCTTGAATTCCTGCCACCCATTTGGGAGACCTAGCTGGAGTTCCAGGCTTCAGCCTGGCCTGGCCCTGGCTCTCGTGGTCATTTGGAAGAGTGAACCAGTGGATAGAAGATGTTTTTTTCCATTCTCTGTCTTTCAAACAAATCAATACATCTTTTTTTTTTTGGACAGGCAGAGTTAGACAGTGAGAGAGAGAGACAGAGAGAAAGGTCTTCCTTCTGTTGGTTCATCCCCCAAATGGCTGCTACAGCCGGTGCTCAGTGCAGATACAAAGCCAGGAGCCAGGTGCTTTTCCTGGTCTCCCATGGGGTGCAGGACCCAAGCACTTGGGTCATCCTCCACTGCACTCCCGGGCCACAGCAGAGAGCTGGACTGGAAGAGGAGCAACCTATACTAGTACCCAGCGCCCCAACCGGGACTAGAACCCAGGGTGCCAGCGCCGCAGGCAGAGGATTAGCCTAGTGAGGCTCGGCGCTAGCCATAAATACATATTTTTTAAAAAACTATTCTTTTTTTTAAACTTTTATTTAATGAATATAAATTTCCAAAGTACAGCTTATGGATTACAATGGCTTCCCCCCCCCATAATTTCCCTCCCACCCGCAACCCTCCCCTTTCCTGCTCCCTCTCCCCTTCCATTCACATCAAGATTCATTTTCAATTCTCTTTATATACAGAAGATCAGTTTAGCATATATTAAGTAACGATTTCAACAGTTTGCCCTCACATAGAGACACAAAGTGAAAAATACTGTTTGAGTACTAGTTATAGCATTAAATCACAATGTCCAGCACATTAAGGACAGAGATCTTACATGAGGAGTAAATGCACAGTGACTCCTTTTGTTGACTTAACAAATTGACACTCTTGTAAAAACTATTCTTCATTATCTGTCTCTTCACTTTCAATGAGTAACCCACTCATGTGCTTCTGGAAACCACTATGTCAACCTTGGAGATGCGAGTCTGCTTCCAGATCTGTATCCCATTGACTTTTAGATGTTTTCAGTAGCTTATTTATAAACAAAACTTGACCTTACAATGCACTTCTTAAGTGAAAATGTGTATGATCATAATTCATCTAAAACCAATGTGGATTGAACAGAATAAAAAGAAGAGAATATGGCAGAAAAATAAGTATTATGATTGATACACATATTAAAATGTGTATACTTTATAGCATAAAATGTACTTATTTATTTTAATTTTTAAAAATATCCTTGTGTGGCGGGCATTGTGGCATAGCTGGTAAAACCGCCACCTTTGACGTGGGTACCCCATAGGGGCACCAGTTCAAGTCCTGGCTGCTCCACTCCTGATCTGGCTCCCTGATAATGTGCCTGGGAAGCAGCAGGGGATGGCTCAAGTGCTTGGGGCCCTGTGCTCATGTGGGAGACCCAGCTAAAGCTCCTGGCTCCGGGCTGTGGCCTTGCCCAGCCCAGGTCATTTCAGCCATTTGGGGAGTGACCCAGCAGATGCAAGATCTCTTTCCTCTCTCTCTATCTTCCCTATTTCTCTCTGTAACTCTGATTCAAATAAATAAATAAATCTTTAAAAATGTACTTGTTCTTCTTCATATGTAGGAAACAAGAAACATCTGTGTGCGCCAAACATCAGTTTTGCTCCAAACACAGTGTTTTGTCAAACTTTGCTTTAAATCTTTGTCACATTGTTAATTTTTTTTTTTTTTCTCACTGCGGAGCCTTTATTTATCCTCAGGGGCGGGGGTCAGCGGCGCACACAGCCTTCGCCTCCCCGGGGCCGAGTGCCCTGGCCCCAGGGGTGGGGGGAGGCGAGGGGCGCCGGTGAGGGGTGCGGAGGGCTCAGGGCGCAGGCGGCTGCCGCGCGCGGTCCGGGGGCCGCAGGGAGTGCCACTGGGCGATGGGCCGCCGCGGGTTGGCCAGCATGGTGTGTTCTTCTTGATGGTCGTCTTCTTCTTCCGCACATTCCTGCCGCCCAACAGCGGGTGGACCTTGACGTACGGATCTGACAGCCCTGCCACGTCCATCTTCTTCAGGTTCTTGGCCTCCAGGACGACGACGGTGAGCTTCCCGGCCGTGGGGACGTAGCGGAGCGAGAAGCAGATGTCCCCGAGTCTCTCCGGCTCTTCCCGGGGAGCCGCCTGCAGCTCCTGCCAGGCCTGCACCGGCCGCCCCAAGTCCACGGAGCTCATGGGGACCCGCACCTCTCCGATGGCGTCGTTGCGGGAAAACCGGTCGAAGTCGTACACGGCCATCACCAGCACCCTGCCCCCCAGCTCCACATAGGGCACCTTGAAGGCAAAGGTCTCCCCGAAGTGTGGGCTCAGCGCCTGCCGGTGCACCTTGGTCTCGTGCCGCCGGCGCTTGTCCAGCAGCAGGTAGACCCGCACGTAGGGGTCGGAGGAGCCGCCCAGGTCCAGGGCTGCCAGGCCTTCCGCTTGCAGGATGCCCACGAGCAGCTGGCCGCTCTGGAAGTCGTAATCCAGCGAGTACTGCAGCCGTCCCAGATTGCGTTTCTCTGCAGCCTGCTGCTCAGGACAGGGCGGCGCTGGCTCCAGCTCCTCCACTTCCGGCTGCACCTAGGCCAGCGGTCATCAAAATTCCCCGCGAACCGGAATCCCCAGGGTCGCTGCAGGGGCCTGGCGAGCGCGACAGCTGGAGTCACCCGAGCTGATTCTGACCTCCTGGGCTTTGCCCGTCACTGGTTTAAGGGCTGGACCCCTGGACTCTAAGAACAGCCCTCGGCAGTAATAATTCCAACAGCCAGAAGGAACAAGTTCCAGCTGGGACGCGGGGCCCCACGGCCCGGAAGTGGCCTCTCCGGGTTGGAAGCCGGACTCCCCAGCTCTCGGGCTCCAGGAGCCTCGTTCCAGGGCCTCCTCCCAGCCCCATCTTCGGGTCCTCGAAAGCTGCCACCCCCACCCCCCGACTCCTGGCCCCCAACCTCACATTGTTAATTATTATATACTGCTATAATGTTAATGATTTTGTGACTATTTTGTGACTATTTTAAAATTATATGAATGAAGTTGAATGTATTTTCCTTTTTTAAAAAGTATTTGTGTATTTATTTATTTGAAAGGCAGAGTTAGAGAGGCAGAGGCGGGGGGGGGGGAGAAAGAGAAAGAGAGAGAGAGAGAGAGAGAGGTCTTCCATTGGATGGTTCATTCCCCAGTTAGCCACAACGGCCAGAGCTGGCTTCTTCTGGGGCCCAAAGACTTGGGCCTTCTTCTACTGCTTTCCCAGGCCATAGCAGAGACATGGATCAGAAGTGGAACAGCCGGGTCTCGAACTGGTGCCTATATGGGATGCCGGGGCTTCAGGCCAGGGAGTTAACCCGCTGCGCCACAGCGCCTGTCCCTCACTCTGTCTCTACTCCAAATAAAGAAGCAAGGCACCTTGCGTGTTACAGCATCTATGTTGAGACAAGGAGGAGACCCACCTCTGGACAAAGAGGGGGAGACAATCAGAGATAAATGGAGCTGTGTTCATATCATTCCTAAAACCCACCCTCTTTGGGTATTTCCAATAAGCCAGCCAATGAAAATGCCTTGCTTTTAAAGAGAGCTGAGTGTCTGATATTTCTAATGGGAAGCAGCCAGTCTGAAACTCTAGGTCAACGCAATCATGCACATGGAAATGTTTTCATAACCACAATCTCATATGGTTACAGGCAGCACCACACTCAAGTAAGAAGGAATTGAAGAGTTGATTGAACATGCCATCTTGTTGAGTGCTACCATGGCATAATAGACATAGAAGCTGATTTGCTCCCAGGTGTCTGACCTAACTCAGGAAGGAGCACTCAGTACAGGCCAGGGGGCCCAGCGTCCCTTGAAGTGATGTCCTACGGGCTCTACACAGAGAGGAGACTCTCGTTGGCTAGAGGAGTCCAGTGATGTTCCTTTTCCCAGGTAACCTAGACTGCCCCGTGACCTTTGGAAAACTCACCGTGTTTAATTCCATCATGAACTTTCATATTCAAAGAGTTGCATGACATTGAATGCTTTGGAGAGTACAATCTCTCTGGTGCATTTTCTCTCCGTGTGGGTAAGGAACTCAGAAACTTTTTCTCTAAGCCTTCACCATCTGTGTGTCACCCAACATATTCTAAGAGGAGAAATTGGGACAACCTTAATCAGCAGTGCCCCAAACAGGCAGCCTGACAACCCCATACCAGCACCTCTGAACCTTCTAGATTTTTCCTGGAGCCAGCCAAGATTCCAGCTGGTTCATAGCTGCTTTCAACATTATTGACAAGGTGTCACCCCAAACAAAGGCCTTTCAAAAACGACAAAATCAATGGCTTGGCTACAAAAATGGACACCGATGACCAAAAATGGTAATGTTTCTACCACGTGTATTTCTTGGAAATTCTGGCATGGGCGTGTCAGATTTATAAGGACTATTAGGAAGAGAAATTGCACTTTTTCATCCGCATCCATAATTTATGCTAATGGAATTAATTTTCCATGTGTGCAAAGACAAACAGGTTAAATTGTATTAATGGAATGGATACGGTCAGGGCATCACATACGTGGCATTTTTCTCTTTTGCAATTTCAAGTTTGTCACCTAAAACACAGAACTACTTCACAGTGACTACACATGCATGCTACATTGTGAGGATAACTGCTTTTACATTTCATCTGTTAATTGCTTGCATAGCCTTCTTTGTGCAATTCTTTCTAAATGGCTTCCAAATGAGTTTTTAAAATCACCATTTAGTGATCAGTTTCAGTTCACAATTGATCATAATGTTAGGATTAAGAGTCAAAGGGATCACATAAACAAGCCTAGTGTCTGCTAATACTAACTGATAAAATTAAATAAGGAGAGAATGATCCAGCATGGGAAGCAGGATACACAGCAGACTCATAGAATGGCAGATGTCCTAAACAGCACTCTAGCCTCAGAATCAGCCCTTAAGACATTCGGAACTGGCTGAAGAGCCATGAGAGTATTTCAGGCATGGAAAGCCAAGACACTCTGGAAAAAAAAAAAAAAAACACCTAAATGAAAGATCTCTGCGAGTGAGATCCCAGTGGAAAGAACGGGCCATCAAAGAAGGAGGTACCTTCCTCTGAAGGGAGGAGAGAACTTCCACTTTGACTATGACCTTGTCTAAATAAGATTAGAGCTGGTGAACTCAAAAGGCCTCCATAGCCTTGGCAACTCATGACAAGAGCCTAGAGTGATTAGTGACACCATAAACAAGAGTGTCAATTGTTAAGTCAACAACAGGAGTCACTGTGTACTTTCTCCCCATGTAGGATCTCTGTCCTTAATGTGTTGTACAAAGTGAATTAACACTATAACTTGTACTCAAACAGTACTTTACACTTTGTGTTTCTGTGTGGGTGCAAACTGTTGAAATCTTTACTTAATATATACTAAATTGATCTTCTGTATATAAAGATGATTGAAAATGAATCTTGATGTGAATGGAATGGGAGAGGGAGTGGGAGATGGGAGGGGTGCAGGTGGGAGGGAAGTTATGGGGTGAAAAAGCCACTGTAACCCAAAGCTGTACTTTGGTAATTTATATTTGTTAAATAAAAGTTTTTAAAAATCACCGTTCAGAATGAGCATTTAGCCTAGCAGTCATGATGCTCTTTGGGATGTCCACAAGTCATATTGGAAGGCCCGGGTTCAAGTCTGGATCCTCTCTCAGTTCCAGCTTCCAGCTAATGTGCTTAGGTCCCGGCCCCATATGGGAGACCCGGATTGAATTCCTGGCTCCTGGCTTCGATCTGACCCAGCCTGGCCATTGCGGGAATCCTGGAAGTGAACCAGATAGGGGATTTATCTCGTTCTCTCTCTCGCTCTCTCTCTCTCTCTCTCTCTCTCTCTCTCTCTCTCTATATATATATATATATATATATATATACTTCCCTTTCAAGTATGTAACTACATTTTTTTAAAGATATTGCGTGGGACCGCCCACATGCCATGTCAGAGTGCCTGAGTTGGAGCCTAACTCTGCCCCCCTCCCAGCCCCCTGCTAACGCCCACCCTCAAGTGCAGCAGCGATGGCTCAAGTGCCTCAGTCCCTACCACTCACATGAGAGACCCGGATGGAGTTCCCAGCTCCTGGCTCTGGCCTGGCCCAGCCCTGGAGGTTGTAGATATTTGAGTGTGAACAAGGAATGGAAGACCTCTCTCTCTCTCTCTCTCTCTCTCTCTCTCTCTCTCTCTTTCTCTCTCTCTCTCTCTCCCCCTCTCATATAAATAAAAATTAAAATTCAATCAAATCACCATGTACAATTAAGCTTGGTCTCCCACTTGGGTGCAGTCAGGAGATAATAGAATATTTTCCACACTCGTATTTCTTAAACTCTGTGTGGGGAAAAGCAGAATTTTCCCCAGCCCATCACTAAACAAACATTTGGAGAAATATAACACAAAATGAATTATTAAAAAAAATAAAATGTAAAAATATGAAATAAGCCTTGGTTTTTAAAAGCCACAGCGCCGGCCCTTTTTTTTAGATTTAAGAGATATGAAACTACTCATTGTGTCTGATGGCTATAAAACACTAATACACTCTCAGTTCCTATATTTATCACAATGCACACCAGGGACAAAGCATTTGCAGACTCTGGCTCCCAGACCCCACGACCGGTAGCACTGCCCCGGATGGCTGATTGAGCAGCACGCAGGACTTCACGCTTGCTTTTGGTCAGGAGAATGCTAGGAGGTTCCTGAAAATGTGCTGTGCCTTTGTGCACACCACACAAGTCCCTGGGGTCTGATAAGGACCCTCGATTCTAGGCTGCTGAGCAGGGATCCTGGACCAGCGAGCCTGCAGATCCTAGGGTCTTCCCTCAGATCAGAGGTGGGTAAGCCTCTCAGGGTGGGAAAAAACCTCTGTAAGACCCTGCCAGGGGAGCAGAAGTGAGGAGCAAAGGGGCTCTAAGCTCTCTGAGCTGTCCACCTCTCCTGCCCATGGCCCTTGCTCACCATCATCCCAGCTACCGCACCGGCCATCGGCAATTGTGTTCGGGCTCCCTGGGAGCCAGGCTCTGCTCAAATCCCCTGTGAGCCTTCCTCTTGCCACCCAGGGCACAGACCATCCTGCCTGCGTTACCTTCCCCAACACGCGCCCAGAAAACATGGTCATGTCAGAAATACTCAGAGCCAGTCTGAAGCAGCTCTTACCAAATACAGGCGAACATTTTGAGCAATGGCAGAAGTAATACCTGCAACAGATCAAGACACGCCAAATATATTTGAACCCACGAGCTCCCACTGATTCTTTCAGATAGTGTTGGTTGGGACAAGTGTTTGACCTCGTGGTCAAGGTGCTGTGCCCTGTACCTGGGTTCAATTCCCAGCTGTAGCTCCTGGCTCCAGCTTCCTACTAATGTGCACCCTGGGAGACAGCAATGGTGGTTCAAGGAGTTGGGTCCCTATGTGGGAGGCTCACAATTGAGCTCTGGGCTCCTGGCTTTGGCATGGCCTGGTTTGGGCTGTTGCACGCATTTGGTGAATGAACCAGCAGATGGGAGATTTCTCATCCTCAAATAAATTAAAAATAAAATCAATCCCCTTGTTCTTATCAATCTCCATCCCTTTGTCCCCATATCCCTAAAATCCCAGGGTTAGGAGAGGGAACAGAGTAAAAGTATCTCAGTTCTCATCTTACACAGGGAAGAGTCATGAGTTGACTCTGGGGGCAGAGACGAGCCCACACCTGCTGTTTAATATGCCGCATCTACATCAAAATTTCCAAATTGCTAGTACAAAAAAAAAAAGGAGCAAAGTTAACTGATGTGACAGAATAGAAAAAGAACTAAGAGAACCATGAGCAAATTTGTCATAACAACATTGATTTTTTTAAACGCCTAAATGAAATCTTTGTAGATAGAAATCCACAGCATAATAAAATCCCAGTATTCTCAGGGATCCACGGATGGTTCCATATTTTAAAATCTGTTACCCAACAGTCATTCAACAAACGCTTGTGGAAGGGGCTGCCGTGTCCCCGAACAGGGTAACTGATTTATCAGCTCCTCGCGCTCACGCGTCCCTGGCTCCCTGCTCGCGTTCCTTTCCAGGTCTCCCCTTCACTGTCACTGTGGTGCTCTGAGATCAGCTCACGTCTCCGCTGGTTTGCTTCTTGTGAGTGCTCAGCTCCCCAAGGCTGATGTCCTCGCCTGTCTTGTTCACGTCTGTAGCCCCAGTGTGCAGCTCAAACCCTACACCTATTAGCCAACATACGCACTCGGTATTTTGGACATCAGTTAAAAGTCTATGTAAGGGGCCCGTGCTGTGTCGTAGTAGGCTAAGCCTCCGCCTGCAGCACCAGCATCCCATATGACCGCTGGTTCATCGAGTCCCAGCTGCTCCTCTTCCGATCCAGCTCTCTGCTTATGGGCCTGGGAAAGCAATCGAAGGTTACCCAAGTGCTTGGGCCCCTGCATCCCCAGATTGGCCCAGCTCCAGCCATTGTGGCTGTTTGGGGAGTGAACCAGCAAATGGAAGACCTTTCTCTCTGTCTCTCCCTCTCTGTAGCTCTGCCTCTCAAATAGATAAATAAAATATTTTAAAAAATAAAATAAATAAGAATGGTTATGGGGAAGTGTAGCTGCCCCAGTGTACTGTGGATCACTAGAACTTGCTCCCCACCGACCTGTGCTTTGGTTCCTGTTATGCGACCTCCTCTCTCCTTCCCTCTTCCATTCCCAATCTCCAGCAATCCTTCTCTGCATTGACTTGAAGCTTCTACATAAGAGAGAGGATAGAGTGTTTGTCTTTCTAACTCATTGTTTTTGAACATACACGAATCGGGAAAAGATTCAAGTATTTACCTCATCTTTGCCATACCAACTTTGCCACAGGATGGTCAAATAATGGGTGAAGGAAATATTTTTGTATAGAATTACTTCAACAAATAAATATAGGAATGGTATCACTCATTTGCTTCCCCAAAAGTATTATCTCATCTTTGCCATACACAGTTTACTGCAGGATGGCCAAATAACAGATGAGCGAATGTTTTTTCTGGTATAGAATTATTTCAACTAATAAACACAGGAGTGATATCACCCATTCGCCACCCTGATGGAATATTTGCTGTAGGCAAGGACCATTAATGGGAGCTTTTTCTAGCCAAAAAAAAAAAAAAAATTTAAACCTAAGTCTAATCAAGCCTCTAGATCTAATCACAAGTTTGGGGAATGCACAGGGTAGGGAGACAATGGAAACAGACTAAGGGATACACTTAGCAAGATCTAGAGCGTGGGAGACTATGGGGTGAAGAGTCGAGTCTCTCCAACAAATGAATGGCAAAAGAGAAAGAAGAGACTAGGAGGTGCAAATCTCTAGATCGAAGCATACTTAAGTGATGCACTAACCAGAGGCCATTTGTAGATCACATTTGGATTCTGACTTGCGGAAGCCAAGCTGTGTGCCTGTCCGTCTGTCTGTCTGCCTATTGACTATACAACGTCAGAAGAGGTGTGTTGCTTGAGCAGGAAGTACCTTCTCAGTTCCCTTTTTCTACATCCTGTGAGCAGACGCAAGGGGTCTATTTGCTTGGGAGGGAGGGGGCGGTCACTAAGTAATTAGCTTCAAGAGGGAGCTGATCAAAGGAAAGCTTCTAGTGTATGACAAGCTAGGGAGACAAAGGACAGCTCCCTCAAGAAATCGTCTCCCTCAGAAGTTTTGGGGCTTTTTCTAGCAAGGGTTAGGGGAGTGTCTAGCAAGGGGGAGTGGGAGAGCCCCCTTCCTGTTTGGTACATATTGTCCGTCGTATGTTGCAGATTCAAAAATCGAATTCAGAGACAGGCATTTGACCCGGTGGTTAAGCCACTGCTTGGGATGGCTACACCCCACCTTGGAGTGGCTGGGTTCGAGTCCTGGCTCAATCCCAGCTTCCCGCTAATGTGTACCTTGGGAGGTAGCAGGTGATGGCTCAGTGGTTGAGTCCCTGCCACCCCCATGGGAGACCCGGATGGACGTCTTGGCTCCTGGTTCAGGTTGGCCCAGTCCCAGCTGCTGCTGGCTGCCTTCTTGCTGTTTTCTTCGCCAGGGCTGGTCTGGCTCCTTCTGCTATAACGGGGCAAGAGCAGCTCTCGTGGAGCGTCCTCTGGAAGCAAGCTCTCCACCCCCACCCCAGGGCCCTGTGCCCAGCTCCCACCTACATCCCAACACTCCGGATTACGAAAGTTCATAGGCAACAGAATTAAAATACACATGTATTAGGTGCAAAACAAATGCCTGTTTTTTTCATGATGCAAATTTTACATGAGCACCTTGAAGGCCCCTTATCTGTGTGGATTACAAATTTTAGTGTACCAAAATAAACCTTTTTTTAATTTCATTGTTCCACCAGTCTTTCAGATGTACCCTCACATTAAAAGTGACAAAGTATAGCAATTCTGAAAATACACATTTAAGTCCAGACATACTCTATTAAATGCCAGAATTCCCTTAGTAGGCAAGAAAGCAAATTTGACTTATATATAAAATATATATTTTTTGAATTTATTTGGTTTTTTAAAGATTTATTTATTTATTTATTTGAAAGACAGTTACAGAGAGAGGCAGAGACAGAGAGAGGTCTTCCATCCACTGGTTCACTCCCCAGATGGCCACAATGGCCAGAGCTGCACCAATCCAAAGCCAGGAGCCAGGGGTGTCTTCCGGGTTTCCCACGTGGGTGCAGATGCCCAAGGACTTGTGCCATCTTCTACTGCTTTCCCAGGCCATAGCAGAGAGCTGGATTGGAAGTGGAGCAGCTGGGACTAGAACCAGCACCCATACGGAATGCCATCACTTAGGCCAGGGCATTAACCTGCTACACCACAGCATCGGCCACTTGAATTTATTTGAAAGACAAAGATCTTCCATCTGCCATTTCATTTCCTAAATGCCAGCCATACCTAGGGTTGGCCAAGCCAATGCCAGAAGCCAGGAGCAAAAGCCGGGTCTCCCACATGAGCAGCAAGATTCCAGCTCTTCAGCCATCACCCGCCGCTTCCCAGGGTACACGTTGGCATCTTTGCCATTCATCTTGGTAAACTTTTTTCCCCTTTTAGTCGTGGTAAAAGTTACAGAACATAAAATGCTTCTGTCTGCACCATTCTCCAGGGCGCCCTTGGGCCGTGCCAGGTGCATCCGTCTTCACCACACTTCTCACCTTACAAGACCGGAAGTCAGTGGCCATTGTACCATAACTCCCTGTTCCTCCCGCCAAAGCCCGGCAGCCATCATTCTACTTCCGGTTTCCAGGACTGACGGCACTAGAGCCCTCACAGCAGTGTGTGTTCCTCTGTGGTTGGCTTGTTCGGCTTAGCATACTGTCCTCAGGGTTCATCCAGAACGCCCACTGTGAAGGCTGAATAATATCCCAGTAAATGTGTGGATCCCATTTTACTTATTCTTGCATCCACCAATAGATTCTACCTTTTGGCTATAGTGAATAATGCTGTTATTGATGTGGAGAATAAACAGGAAGTCAGGTAGGAATAAATGAGTGATCAGATTTTCCACAGTCTCTGCCTTTAGCCCTGCATTGAAACTGTACCTCTTACCTGTCCATCCAGTAATCCTCTTTTCCAGGATGCACCTGTGTCTCCTCCAGGATCAGGACGGAGATGCACGGTGTCTCCTCCGTCCTGGCCACGAGAAAGTTAAGTCCCACATGGTTGTGCCATGAAACTCCCAGAAAGCCTTACACACGCCAAACCCTGCTCAAACCCCACTCACTTTGTATCACCCCGTACCCCATAAAAGGGACAGTCACAGGTGGGAGGGGCCCTTTTGCCTTTTGGTTTCTGGCTTTTTTGGTTGCTCTTCGTCTTCCTCTCTGCTCTCTCCTGTAGGCAATCCTCTGGTCCACTCATGACAGATGTCCATCTGTGTGGGGTGACCCACTCACACGTGCGTGATAGTCTCACTCTCTCTCTCTCTCTCTCTCTCTCTCTCTCTCATCTCTATCTCTATCTCTCTACTTATGCCTCTTTGAATTCTTATCTCTGTGGAGCAAAAACTTAGAATAAAAGATGAGATGCACATGCCTATGACACCACGAAACAAGTTCTGAAAATTTCTAGTAAAACTCTAGATTAGAGAACCCAGTATGGGACAGGCACTGAACTGGACACTGTGCACAAGGAATTCTTTAACCCTTTTCATATCCTTAGGAAACAGATCTCCAGCTTATAAATGTAAATTTGAGAATTGGTGTGACTTTTGGCCAACATCCCAAGGAAATAAACCACCAGCAGAGAGCTTGGTTTTGAACTTGGGTTTGTCTGCCTTCAAAAATCAGTCAAGCCCAGAAAGAACATGGGAGACGTCTGCTTTTAGCTGCAGCATAAAAGAAACTCGGTGTCCATTTAATTTATTTCCATTTGCACATTCGTCTTTGTTCTGAGAAAAGCAGCCTCCCTCGGCTTTGTCAGTTTACTGTTCCTACCCCTGCTTCCCGGCTTTCCTCACTGCACGCTCTGCCTTTGCCAAACCGCACAATTCACACTCCAGGCTATTGCTTCTCACCCCAGCACCACTGAGAAGGGTCGCCTGCAGCAATGCATGCTGGGCCAGGTAGGATTCTGCCCCCACCTGCACCCTAACAAGGCTTCTCTTAGAGAACACGGTGGACAAGATCAGAAATCCTTCAGGTTCCCCAGCTGGAACCAGAGAGAGCCAATAGGGCTGCGTGGGCAACCTCAGAAGACTTCACACTCCATGCTCAGTGACACCTGCTGGCCGCCATGACAGGAAACAGCAGGCCAGAGAGGAGAGGAGCAGAGTAGCACCCGAATTCTGAGAAATCTGTTCCAGGAAAAGACACAAATAATCTTCTGTCCCTGTGTCCAGCATGCCAGGTTAAGACCTGGGTGTCAGGTTCCTGCCTGCTTCTCTATTCTCTATAAAATAGAGAGAGCGTATGTCTGATATTTCAACAATAAGATTGGCTTCGAATTGACTCCGTGACACTGGAAGCAGAAAGGGTCCTGTCCTGGGGTCCCTCCCTGTGTAGGGGAGCAGGTAGCACCATACTGGTAATAGAATCACAGATGCCCCGAAGACACTGCCCAGTAGCCTACCCGGGAAATGCAGGGAAAATGAAATTGCTCCAAGAATGAACAGATGTGAAAGCTGTCAATCACTTTGTGTGATGTCTGTGACACCCACGTGCCCCATGTCGTTCATTATTGCTGGCGTGCGTCTATGGACCCAACAGTCACTTCCTACCTACCCGTTTCTGCTCTCTACCAAAACGAAGCACGGCTGCTCTTTGTCACTCGTCTGTCAATGAGGGCCTTTCCTTCCTACCCATTGTTTTTTTCCTATCTATTTGCAAGTGACTCAGAGTTAGCAGTGTTTCCAGCTTTTTCTGTTTCTCTCAGGCACACCCGAGGCACTGTGTGAATGCCTCCCTGTGGGAAGGACGAGGGATGGAGGGTAAACACAATCTCACTTAAGGAGCCCCTCCGCCTCCGCCCACGTGCCATGATTGATGCAACCCTTAGGTTCATGGACAACAGCTCATTACCATTGTTCAGTATTACGCGAAACCATGTTTCACACACCCTTACAGCACGACAACATTCACAATGCCATCTTATTCTGGAAGCATCGGACACACTATTTTTGAAAACTGGAACATTTCATGGGGAACGCGCATGATGACAAAAGAGCCTGCAAACCACGGATTTCAAAATGTCTGTGCCTCCCTCCAAATCCACTCATCTTTTAATCTTACTTCCCATGGAGGTTGGGAAATGGAACCTCCCATTGTCCGTACACAGAGGTCTGGCTTGTTCTTCCCACGTTTCTACCTTTATTTTTTTCCTTTGCTTTATTTGAAGCAACAAGCATGTATTAATTTTAAAAATGGGGTGCGGGGAAGTATGTTCATTCTGGAAAGAAAACTGCAAGTCCCATACGAGAGAAATGCAGGCCTAATTGAAAATAAATTCCTTATTGAGTGACTTGATTTCCATCAGCTGCTCCTTTGATATTTCGCTTTTATCAAAAAGGACTGACTTGAGAATGCCTATCAAACACCAGAGTGTGTATTTGATTAAACCTAAGCCCCCTTTGATCATAATTTCCATCATTATTTTATGGGCCACTAAGAAAGGAGAAAAACTTTCTAAAAATCATTATATGCACCGGATTGTGAGATGGACCTTAATTTTCCAAGATGTCGAAGATACGAAAATATTTACACCTTAAGCTTGATGAAAGAGAGGATTCTCTTCACTTGCCGTCATTAATCTTTATCTATTTACTCACTCCTTTATTCCATAATATGAGTCCCTTATTCCAAACCCTTTTTGCAAGCCCCTCGTTTTCAAGGCGCTGTTTAGAACTGGAATTTAAAGACAGATCATAGAACTACACTCTGGTTTCAGAAAGGCTGAGCCATAAATCTATAGGGGGAGACTTAAAAAAAACTCTTGGGAAAAGAGAATGAAGAAGATAAGTTTGGGAGCTGACATGTGCTCTCGCAGATGACACCTGTCCCGCGTCAGGGTGTGGGGTTCGATGCTCGGCTCTCGCTCCTGACTCCAGCTGCCTGCTAATGTAAACTCCAAGTTTAAGTGATTCAGTTTCTGACCTCCAGGCAAGAGACCTGGATCGAATGCCAGGTTCCTTGCTTCTGCCCATGTTAAGCATTTAAGAAGTGAACTGGCTGGCCCTGCGGCTCACTTCGCTAATCCTCCGCCTGTGGTGCCAGTACCCCAGGTTCTAGTCCCGGTTGGGGCGCTGGATTCTGTCCCGGTTGCTCCTCTTCCAGGCCAGCTCTCTGCTGTGGACCGGGGAGTGCAGTGGAGGATGGCCCAGGTGCTTGGGTCCTGCACCTGCGTGGGAGACCAGGAGGAGGCACCTAACTCCTGGCTTCAGATCAGCGCAGCGCCGGCTATAGCAGCCATTTAGGGGAGTGAACCAATGGAAAAGGAAGACCTTTCTCTCTATCTCTCTCTCTCACTGTCTAACTCTGCTTGTCAAAAAAGAAAAAAAAAAAAGTGAACCATGGGGGCAGGCCCTATGCACAGCGCATTAAAGCCCTAGCCTGCAGTGCTGGCGTCCCATATGGGTTTGAGACCCGGCTGCTCCACTTCTGATCCGGCTCTCTAATGTGGCCTGCGAAAGCATAAGATGGCCCAAGTCCTTGGGACCCTGCACCCACATGGGAGACCCGGAAAAAGCTCCTGGCTTCGGATCGGAGCAGCTCCTCTCTCTCTCTCTCTCTGCCTCTCCTCTCTCTGGGTAACTCTGACTTTCAAATAAATAAATAAATAAGTGAAACAGTAATGGGAAAGCTTTCTCTCTCTCTCTCTCTCTCTCTCTCTCTCTCTGTCTGTCTCTCTCTCTCTCCTTCTTTCTCTCTCTTTCTCTCTTTCCTTCTCTCTCCCTCCCTCCCTCCCTCTCTCTCCCTCCCTCCTTCCCTCCCTCCCTCTCTCCCTCCCTCTCTCTCTTTCTCTCTTTCCTTCTCTCTTCCTCCCTCCCTCCCTCTCTCGCCCTCCCTCCCTCCCTCCCTCTCTCTCCCTCTCTGTCTCACCCTTTCCTCATCTCTGCCTTTCTCTACTTCTCAAAAAAAATTTGAAAAAAAAAGTACATTTAAGTACCAAAAATGTTGAAGTTCATGCATATGAGGCATCTTCCAAATACTCATGAAAATATGTGTTATAAAAACACTATCTATGAATTTCAATTTCTTGCACAAAAATTACCTTATCGTTGAATTCCATTTTCCATGAACTTGCAGAAGCACTCTCTGATAACAAGCCATAACACAGTGTTTTCGTGCTGGACCTGGGGTGGACAGGAGGTGTCCTGGAGCGGAGACTAGCATGCTTACCCTTCTCCTAAGGATGGGGTGGGGCACCTCCGTGGAGAAGATGCACACACCCGCCCTTTAAGAGGGAGCCGCCATCTCCAGGTAGATACAGACCCGCAGAGGTCCAGCCCCAGGTATCCCTCCCTTCCTAAACGTGTGCCTCACACGGATGAGGTGGCAATGATTGTATCTCAGCCTAGGCTCTGAAGCTAGAGGAGCAGGCCTGTGAAATGATTCAACAAGCCTGTCACATCCCCCAACGGGAACCAGAGTACGGCCCACTCTCACATAGCAGAGCCTGCCTGCCTCGCCCCCTGCTCATCACTCTGCTCCCAAGTTCAAGCTCCATGCGGCCCTGAGTGATACGCCCATCTTCCAGTGAGGCCAAAATTATATCCACTAATAAATCACCATGCAGCAGCCAGCGTTGTGGTCCAGTGGGCTAAGCAGCCGCTTTGGGGATGCAGGCATCCCATATGGGTGCTGGTTCAAATCCCAGATCCAGCTCAGTGGAAGATGGCCCAAGTGCTTGGACCCTTGCACCCATATGGGAAACCCAGAAGAAGCTCCTGTCTCCTGGCTTTAGATGGGCCCAGCTCTGGTTGTTTTGGCCATTTCAGAAGTGAACAAACGGATAGAAGATCTTCTCTCCTCCTCCTCCTCCTCCTCCTCCTCCTCCTCCTCCTCTTCTTCTTCTTCTTCTTCTTCTTCTTTTCTCTCTCTCTCTCTCTCTCTCTCTCTCTCTCTCTCTCTCTCACTGTCTATAACTCTCTCTGTGTGTCTCTCTCTCACTGTCTAACTCTGCCTGTCAAAAAAAAAAAAAAAGTTAGGTAAAAATGAACAAAGTTGATGGTTTTCCCTGCGACTCTAAGCCTACCAGGAAACCTGAGACCTCGTACACACAGGTGCACGTCCAGCACCCTTCCCAAAGTGTGGCAATAACAAATGCAGAACCATCAACATTTTTATGTCAAAGACAAAACCTTGTAAACAAAAAACAAAAACACCCACTCTACATTTATGCTACTTAGAAAAGGGTATCTGGAATTCAGTAACAAAATTAAATTTAGCTGAGACAGATGTGTGTGTAGAATAAGTGTGAATGTTGGTGACCTTTGACCTCGTGGTTCAGCTGCACCTGGGACACAGGCCCCTGTATCCGACTGGCTGGATTTGATTGCCCGTTCCATTCCTGACTCCAGCTTCCCTAGCAGTGATGGGAGGCACGAGGCGACAGCTCCAGGAGTCACCTCCCTGCCATCCATGTAAGGACCAAGATTGCGCACCGGCTCCCAGCCTCAGCCTGGTCCAGACCCTGCTGTTACACGCATTTGGAGAGCGAACCAGCAGATGGGAGACCTCTGTCCCTCTGTGTCATCCAAATAAAAAAATACTAAAATCAAGAGGAAAAGCATTAAATAGTATGAAATGAAATGACGTATTGAAAATGAGACCAACGAGATGAGAAGCTGTTATCACAAACCTCGGTGTAACGAGTGACGCAGACGCAAGATAAAGGACGCAACTTTTTTTTTTAATTTTAATAAAAATATTCGTGGTAAAATAGCCCATCTTGATTGTACTTTACTTCCTGCAAAACAAACAAAAGAAGCTTTCCTGAAATATGTCCCCTCCTGACAATTGCATGCCAATTTCATTCTGTCACTTCCATAATTCTGTCTTGCAGTGTGCTCACTCAGACCCAGGCTCAGAGACAGGGGAGAGGCCTCTCCTGGATCATGAACATCAGCTGGGATCTCTCCAGATCTCTGGTCTCCAGGCCGCTGGACGGAGCTGGGGGAGGGTGCGGGCCTGGGCCTTGGCAACCCCACTCAGGCAGTTTTCCCTCCAGTCAGCGTGCGTTTGGGGCTGGACCTGAGACAGCTGTGCCTTCTCGTGTCTCAGGAGGAGCCCCGCTGTGCCTTGGGCCTCGCTCTCCAGCATCCCAACTTCTTTTTCCAACAGAAAAGGGTCTGCTTGGCAATCATCCTCCAAAACCAGGGT
The DNA here is from genome assembly GCA_949820135.1 of Sylvilagus floridanus. Lineage (NCBI taxonomy): Eukaryota > Metazoa > Chordata > Mammalia > Lagomorpha > Leporidae > Sylvilagus > Sylvilagus floridanus. The sequence goes on along the minus strand of OX463239.1, from coordinate 89,078,492 downwards.
GGAGGCTTTGGCTGGTGCTGCCAGAGTCGCATTAGGTCCAGCCTACAATACCCGATGGATGAGGAGCCAAGCGTGTGAAAGACCACACAGCATAGAATTTAGGGATCTCCCAGGACTTCGAATAAACATGTTAAACCCTGGTGCTGGCGAACGGAAGAAAGGTTTCTGAAACATAAATGGAACAGCATTTTTATATGTGATAAAAGTCAGTTTCTTCACTCAGTCCCCGTTCTTCCATTTACAACAATAATAATCCAGCAATTGAGTGCGACTCCAGCCATAATTGCAGGTGATTCCAGCAATTTGCTGTAATTTCCAACTATATTTTGGTGGTTAGAAAGGCAGTGACAGGAGAACATGTAGGGAAATTAGGTGCAAAAGTTAAAAAAAGAGAACACTGACCTTTTACAGATTTGATTTCTTTATTTGAGAGGCTGAGTTATAGATAGAGAGAGGGAGAGACAGAGAGAGAGAGAGAGGTCTTCCATCTACTGGTTCACTCCCCAAATGGCAGCAATGGTAAGGGCTGGGGCAAGCCAAAGCCAGGAGCCAGGAGCTTCTTCCAGGTCTCCCACCTGGGTGCAGGGGCCCAAGCACTTGGGCCATCTTCCACTGCTCTCCCAGGCCATAGCAGAGAGCTGGATCATAAGAGGAGCAGCCAGGACACGAGTCAGTGCCCATATGGGATGCCTGCCCATCAGGCAGAGGCCTAACTTAATACACCACAGTGCCAGCCCCAACACTGACATTGTTTTAGGAAGACAACTAAAACAGGGAGCAGATGTGTAGGAATTTAAAAAAGAAGGATTTAGGAAAGCTATGGTAAGCAAATACGAGTCAGACATAAAACACAGCAAGTTAAAGGCATAAGGGCAATGACGCTGATGTAATACCAGACAGAGGGTATCCATGGACGGGAGCAGACTGGGACAAGAAGACCTGTTCTGTCCTCTGAAGATCCACTTGCAAACGAAGCTGTAATGTTTGTCAGTCTCCGAGTCCAATGCCATGATGCCATCACTCTCAATCACCCCTCCCTGAGATGGTTCGCCAACCTTCTTGCCCGGAGCCCTGGCGGTTGCTGGAGGTTGCTGGACCAGAGCTTGTCGCTTTCCTGTAGGCAAAGAATTTCTGTGGTGACACGGAGACGCTGAGCAGTAAGCACGCTAGCCAGACAAGCATCTCAGCCAAGAACCAGCAGCTCAGTCTGCATTCTGGGTAAACCCCCCACTTCTCAGGGATATCCTTGGGCAGAGGGCTTTCCTGCCATGAAAGTCATCAAATTGCTCCTGTGGGACTTTAATCAGGGCAGTGCTATTGAGCCAAACAGCCCCACGGTGTCCCCTGGGGAGGGCTGGGGCCCAGCCACAAGGCTGTGGGACATGGGCAAGAGTTTGGATGTGCAAGACACACTTCTTCCCTCCCCTCATTCAGCTGCAGCCCCTCTCACACAGGTGGGCTAATGTCCCTCTTCCTACCCACCAGTCGTCTCCCAGATTCCACAACGCTGGTCACAGCAGCCGTCACCTTTGGGATGGGCGTGTCTGGCTTTCCCTCGTTCATACCCAAGTGTTGGCGAAAAACCCTCATTTTCTCCTCCAATCACTGACAACAGGTGTCCAGCAAAGAATGCAGTTTTGACTTTTTTTTAAGATCAAGATTGGTGGAGTGGATCCATCCATCCATCTTTGAACAATGTAACCCGGGGCTTCTTGGCTCCTATGTTATTTTTCTGAAGGAAATAAGGACAGATTGTTGGATTTGCAACTCACTTCACCAGCCACGAGGCTACACAGTTAGGTCAGGATACCCGGGCGATAAGTCAGAGAGTGTCAAGATGAGAAAGAAGCGAAGATGTTAGAGTCACTGCTGGGTGGGGGCAGGGTGGGAAGCTGAGTCTTCCACCTCCAGGACAAATACTGCCTTTAGTAACTACCACAGAGTCCGCTTTGCATTACTGAAACAGGTGCACACATTAGGTATCGCCGAGGTATTGAACGGCAGTGGGAGCCAGGCTACAGAAGCCTCACCCTGCAAAGCAATAGAAAACGCCGTATGTAGGTTAGGTGGGAGCTTCATTTTCAGCGGAGACAAATCCAGAACAGTGGAAGAATCATGCTGGTCTTTTCATCTATTTTCTCCCTTGTGTGGATTCAAGCATCCCTGAGAGTTATTTCAAGAACCATGTTCACACATTGGCTGATTTTGTTGCTTTTTTTAAGCCTTCTAGAAGCGAAACCCAAGCTGTCGATTGCAGCCATGGAGATAAACAGAGATCTGAGAGCCATCATTTTGAAGTCTTCTCCCCTTTCAACTATTTCTGCACGGGGTGAAGCCACCCTGACGATGCGACGGAATCACCTGGGGAGCTTTTCAGACACACCAGCTGCTCGGGCCATAGCTAAGGCCAATTAAATCTGATTCTTGTGAGCCGGGCACCAGGCATGGGAGAAGTGGGTGCCTCCTGGCAGCTACATTGTCTGGGGACCCAGATTCCAGGCTATTTATAGGTCATCTTTGTAAGCCTTTCCGATGGAAGAACTTTTGCTTCTTTTACAAATGGTAGCTCCTCTAACCTACACTGCTCCAGGAGCACGGTGCCAATGAGCTCGTAGAAGGCAGAGCCAAGGGTGCAACCCAAAGGCCCTGAGTTCCAGGACAAGCGAGATCTTCCTGCCCCAGGACCCTGTACCTGCCGCACCAGTGACTTTAGCTCTCCATACAGGATTCTTGCAGAATGAGTGGCCAAGTGCAGACCAGCCACAGACTGAGGAAGCGGGGTGGAGGCTGCCCACAACAGCCCTGTCGTTCTTCTGATGGGAGTCAGAGGATGGCCTGGAGTGATTCCTCTAATTAGGTTTCAACCGCAGCTAAGACCTCTGGAATTCGGGAGAAAACTGGCAGCACAGAGAGGAAGGTACACATTAGCCTGTGGGTGTGAGAGGGGCTGAGGAACCGAAACTGGGGATTGTCAAGGTTGGATGAAAGAAGAAACAGAAGCAGCCCAGCTCAGTCCGAGTCTGATAACCTTGGGTGGGGGAGGGGGTGGTCCCAGGCCTCCCTGGGGATCTCTTCCCCACACTGGGTCAAGGTGCTGCCACATCCAATGACACTGGGCTGGCAAAGTCCCTGAGATGCCACCCAGCCTGCCAGGTGCAATCTCTTCTTTAAACTCCACTGCCATTGCTCACTGCCACTCTGTCTCCCGTGTGGAATGATTTTCTTGCACAGAGACAGGGACCTCTGATCCAGCCCTCTGTGGTAGCAAGAATTGCTCAAGTCATCTCACGGTCAGATCAGGGCTCCGTAATGTGTACCGTTACCTCTTGCGACAAAGCAACTCACCATTTTTCACCAGCCACAAGGTACTGTGAATCTCATTAAGATTATGGATGTGTAGGGGCCAGCGTGGTGGTGTCGCAGGTACAGAATGGGTGCCAGTTCATGTCCCGGCTGCTCCACTTCCCATCCAGCTCCCTGCTGATGGCCTAGGAAAAGCAGCTGAAGATGGCCCAAGTCCTTGGGCCCTTGCACCCACGTGGGAGACCCAGAAGAAGCTCCTGGCTCCTGGAGTTGGCCTGGCCATTGTGAATCAGTGCGTGGAAGATCTCTATTTCTGGCTCTCCCTCTCTCTGTGTAACTCTGACTTTCAAATAGATAAATAAATCTTTAAAACAAAAAAGATTATGGATGTGGAAATTACCTGGATAGAACATCCACCACCTCACCCATTGTTTGCATTAACTCAACTATCAGGAGTGGCCAGTCAGAGAGAACACATTTAGCATCAATGAATGTTTAGTCAAGGATGGAAGGTTTCTCCCAAGATAGAGCAGGCTGGTACACTGGGCCAGAAATTTCAAACTGACCCTCGGTCACACTGAAGAATCCTAAGATCATAATACTCATGTGTTCAGGGGCTGGTGAACCAAGGGCTTCTAAACTTCTCTCCATAAAATCATGGAGAACTCTAGCAAAATGGACTTATGTAACTTTTCAAAACTCGAGAATTTAACCAAAGGCTGGCAACAAGTTGAGTGTTTATTCAAGAACAAAAAATGACATTTGAATCTTGATGAGAAGAATAAGTTGTATGACTTTTTATAGATATTTATTTCATCTATTTAAGAGGCAGAATGACAAAGAGAGAAATAGATTTTTCCAACTACTGGTTCATTCCACAAATGACTATAACAGCGAGGTCTACCAGGAGCCGGGAGCTCCATCCAGGTCTCCCACATGGGCGGCAGGGGTCCAAGCACTCGGGCCCTCTTCTGTTGCCTTCCCAGGGGTGTTAGCAGGGAGCTGGATCAGAAACAAGCAGCCCGGACTCAACCAGTGCTCCAGATGGGATGCTGGCATCATAAGCAACAGCCAACCCCCTCTGCCACAACACGGGTCCCTGTCTGATGCTTTAACTTGCTGTGGTCCTATTGCTTCTCCTCGGCTCTGTAAGACTCTTGAAAACCAACAGTCCAATCCCAGAGAAACCAAGGATCCAGAAGCCCCTGAGGGAGGTGGCTGAACGTTGAAGGCACCCCCAACATGCCCCCAGAGCCCTTGGCAAAGACAAGGAGACTATTGACTCCGGGAATTTTACAAAATCATTGTCTTATCATCACCTGACCACAGGTGATGATAACTGACCATATCTATTTAACGGAAAAGAAGGTAGTAATGTTTAGAACAACAAGAACAAGAACAATTAAAACAGAAGAGGGGCCAGTGCCGTGGTGTAGCGGGTAAAGCCACTGCCTGCAGTGGCCACATCCCATATGGGCGCCGGTTTGAGTCCCAGCTGCTCCACTTCTGATCCAGCTCTCTGCTATGGCCTGGGAAAACAGCGGAATATGGCCCAAGTCCTTGGGCCCCTGCACCCATGTGGGAGACCCGGAAGAAGCTCCTGGCTCCTGGCTTCAGGTTTGCCCAGCTCCGGCTGTTGCAGCCATCTGGGGAGTGAACCAGTGGAAGGAAGGTCTCTCTCTCTCTCTGTCTCTCTCTCTCTCTCTTTCTGCCTCTGTAACTCTGCCTTTCAAATAAATAAAATAAAAAATTTTTTAAAAAGAAAAGAAATAGAAAACTGATAGCACAATGAACAACTCATACCTCATCAGTAAGTAAATTAAATGCTAAGGGAATAAAAACTTCAGTAGCAGAAGAAATGAAATAGTAAATAGCAGATTGAATCTAAAAGAAATGGAGAATAGAAAAACAATCCAGAAAATCAACCAAACCAAAGGCTAGTTCTTTGAAAAGATTTAGGATTCTCTAAATAGAATAAAAGAAAAAAAGACTCAAATTATTAAGACAGAAGTAGGAGAAAGAACTTACTACAGATCTCACAGAAATAAATAGGATTACAAAGGAAGACTATGAACAATTGTTTGCTAACAAATTTGATCATTTAGATGAAACGGACACATTTCTGGAAAAATAAAACTCCCAACAATGATTACTCAAGAAGAAATAGAAAATCTAAATAAGTCAATTATAAATTAAAGGTTGTGCTTGGACTTTAAAAATTCCCACGAAGAAAAGGCAAGCTGCTTCATCAGTGAATTCTAGCAACAGTTAAAAGAACACCAAACCTTTTGAAACTCCTCCAAAAGAGAGAAAGAGAGAGAGAGAGAGAGAGAGAACACTTCTGACTTCATTCTCAGAGGTCGTTACTATCCTGGAACAATCATGAAAAGACTCGAAAGAAAATAAAACTCTTACATACAGAAACACAAAGATCCTCAACAACAAAACACTAACAAACCAAATCCGGCTGCCTGTAAAAAAAATTTACCCCAGTGAGACTTCTCCAGGGTTCACAGCTCTGAAGACAACAAGGTAGATGCCCTGAGGGGTTAGATGAACTACCAGGCAGTTAGATCAGGCCCCTGGGGGAATAAGAAAAAGGGGATGTCTCTTTAAGAGACTGCTTCTCCATCAAAGCCACTTTTAGCAAGACAGAAGTGCCTGTCCCACCCTGCACTTTCTAGTTCTAGCGTCAGAATAGAAAGACCGAAGTTCCCTAGCCCACTGTCTGCTGGCTTTTTTGTTTTATCTTGAACAGGCTAGACAGGAAGACAGATCCGGCCTTGGGATGGGTTTTGTCCCTGCCCTTTGATTGATCTGGAACAGTCTTTCCTCAGGTCTTCTGCCACGTAGCCCGTCTCCTGTCTCCCGTAGGTTTCTGACTTCCCAAGTCTTGCTTTGCTCACTGCCTTGTCCACGTGGAAATTCCTCTACTGTGTGAGACGAGACCAGAGCTCACCTTTGTCACTCTTCCCCCGTGACAATGCTGGTACCCTGTGAACTGACCCACAGTTTCAATGCAATCCCCATCAGAATCCCAGCTTACCATTTCTGCAAAAATTGACAAGTTGAACATAGAATTCAATGAAAGTTCAAAGGGCACAAATTAGTCAAAATGGTTTGACAGTGCAAGAATACAAGTGCAGGAGTTATACTTCCATATTTTAAAACTTACTATAAAGCTACAATAAATAAAACTGTCCCACTGCCATAAAAATAAACATATAAAATGGTAGGGTAGAATTGAGATTCTAGAAATATACTCTTACATTTATGGGAAATTGACTTTTGATAAGGTTGCCAAGACAGTCTGATGGAGAAAATGTCAATATTTGTAAATCATATGTCTGATAACAGATTAGCATCCAGAATATATAAATAATACAGCAAAGAAGTAATCCAACAAGTAGACAAAAGATTCAGATCAACATTTATCTGACACTAAAAAACATACAAGTGACTAATAAGCACACAAAAACATGCTTACCACCTAGTCACTAGGGAAAACACTAATCACTAGGGAAACACAAATCAAAAAGCACAATGAGATACCACTTCACACCCGCTAGGATAAATAAAATAAAAAAAGACGAGGGGGCGGGCTTTGTAGCGCAATGGTTTAAGCCACCTGTGACGTCAGCATCCCATTTGGGCGCTGGTTCAAGTTCCAACTGCTCTACTTCTGATCCAGCTTCCTGCTACTGGCCTGAGAAAAGCAGCCAGAGATGGACCAAATGTTTGGGGTCCTGGCTTCTGGCTTTGACCTGGCTCAGGTCTGGCCTTTGTGGCCATCTGGGTAGTAAACCAGTGGATGGAAGATCTCTCCAACTCTGTCTCTCCCTCTCTGTCTGTAACTCTGATTTTCAAATAAATAAATAAGAATCTTTAAAAAAAAAATGGACAATAACAGATGTTGACAAGGATTGGAACCATCACGTTTTTTATGTGGGAGTGAAAATGATGCAGTTATTTTGAAAAACGATTTGAAAATCTTTTTTCAGCAGTTAAATATAGAATTATCATATGATCCAACAATTATAGTATATAAAAGAAAAATGTAAATATATATGCTTACAAAAACTTTCATATAGATGCTCATAGCAGCTTTTGTGTTAACAGCCAACAGGTGAGACAGCCATAGTGCCCCACTACCTGAAGGATGGCCTTAAAGAGAGTCGATCTGGGGGCCAGCGCTGTGGTGTAGCTGGTAAAGCCACCACCTGCACTGCCTTCATCTCATAAAGGCACCGGTTTGAGTCCCAGCTGCTCCACTTCCAATCCAGCTCTCTGCTATGGCCTGGGAAAGCAGTAGAAGATGGCCTAAGTGCTTGGGCCCCTGTACACACGTGGGAGACCCAGAAGCAGCTCTGGGCTCCTGGCTTCGCATTGGTGCAGCTCCGGCCGTTGCGGCCAATTGGGGAGTGAACCAGCTCTCTGTCTCTCTCTTTCTCTCTGCCTCTGCCTCTCTGTAGCTCTGCCTTTCAAATAAATGAATAAGTAAATTTTTTTTAAAAAAAAGTAAATTTGGGGGTATGTGAATCATTTCTCAGTTTTCTTAAAATGAAAACAAAATGTTGAGCAAGAAAGGTGTGATAAAATTTCATTTACATATCTGAAGTTCAAAAGGCAAAGCTAGAATGTTCAGGGACACTACCCAGGAGATACAACTATAACAAGAGAAGCATTTGATGTGATTATTATGAAACCCCTTAGAATAATTGCTTCAGGGGTCAAGAAGAGATTTGGAAGTGCCCCAAGAGGAAGACTACAGGGGAGCTGGTGAGACTTCATTCTCTCTTTTTGGTGTGGATCATGGTGACCCACTGTTTTACGGTAATTCAACAAGTGCACATTTGTGGAGTGTTCATTCACTCATTTGTGGAGTGTGGTATATTCACAACAAACAGCCATTGTAATTTACTAGTAAAAATCCATGAAGCCGAGACACTACTATTTACTTAATCATTCCCATAATGTGGACGTTTCAATTGCTTCTAATCTGGCATCATTCTTAACAACTCAGGCTTTGTACACAGATTCCCTCTACGTTTGATTATTAACTTCGAGGAGACGTCCATACTTGGGCACGCAAAGTCAAAGGGTTCCAGTATGTCACGGTTGAGGCTGTGAGTTTTCCTTTTTATGTGGTGCATGTGGTTTATTTCAACCCAATGTTCCAATTTGCCAAGGCCTTTCTGAATTCTGATTCTGCCTTTGGATATGTTAATTCTGCCCAGTCCCGCCTAGGTATTGCCCACTGCCTCTGGAGCAGGCTCGTCCACCAGTTCCTCCTGTGATTCCAGGCCAGGATTGGGAGTTTGCTTCTGCTACCTTACAGTTGCCTGAACCAAAGAGCTGTCCTAATAAGGAAGGGGTCTTGTTGCTGTGATTGGTGGATGGGTTCCGGGCAACTTCTACTTTGCAATGCATTCTTTGTTATTTTTTTAAAATTTATTTATTTGATTTGAAAGGCAAAGTTACAGAGAGTGATCTTCCATCCGCTGCTTTCCCAGGTGCATTAACAGGAAGCTGCAGTAGAGGTGGAGCAGGGGCCAGCACTGTGGCTCGGTGGGTTAAAGCTCTGCCCTGCAGCGCTGGCATCCCATATGGGCCCTGGTTCGAGACTTGGCTGTTCCACTTCTGATCTAGCTCTCTGCTGTGGCCTGGGAAAGCAGTAGAAGATGGCCCAGGTCCTTGGGCTCCTACACCCATGTGGGAGATCCAGAGGAAGCTCCTGGCTTCAGATCAGCTCAGCTCTGGCCATTGTAGCCATTTGGTGAGTGAACCAGTGGATGGAAGACCTCTCTCTCTCTTCCTCTCTCTGCCTCTGCCACTCAGTAACTCTGTCTTCCAAATAAATAAAATAAATCTTTTAAAAAAAATAAGGACAATCAGGATGGCGAAACTGCTTCAAAGAACAATTCAAGGTGTGGAGATGGATGGCATTCATTCAAGAATGCTAAAGTGAACTTGCTAACAGAAATAAAACTACAGGAGGGCATTTTAAAAAGTCTGTAAAAAATAGAAATTAAAAGATAAACTTCTGTTGATACAGAAATATTTTGATGGGCATGGATATGAGGAGTCTGAAAAGGTCATGGAAATGCGTATTATGGAAAGAAACTGTGCATGAAAGCTGGCATTGGGGCACAGAGGGTGAAGCTGCTGGCTGTGATACCAGCATCCCATATGGGCACAGGTTCAAGTCCCGGCTGCTCCACTTCCTATGCAGCTCCATGCTAATGAACATGGGAAAGTAGAAGAAGATGGCCCAAGTGCTTGGGCCCCTGCACCCATGTGGGAGGCCTGAAAGAAGCTCTCCCAGATTCTGACATCAGCCTGGCTCAACTCTGATCATTGCAGTCATTTAACGAGTTCATTTAAAGAGTAAAGCAGCGGCCGGTGCTGTGGCACAGTAGGTTAATCCTCCGCCTGCGGCACTGGCATCCCATATGGGTGCCGGTTCTAGTCCCGGCTGCCCCTCTTCAAATCCAGCTCTCTGCCATGGCCTGGGAAAGCAATAGAAGATGACCCAAGTGCTTGGGCCCCTGCACCCGCGTGGGAGACTGGGAGGAAGCACCTGGCTCCTGGCTTCAGATTGGCGCAGCTCCGGCCATTGCGGCCATCTAGGGAGTGAATCAATGGAAGGAAGACATTTCTCTCTGTCTCTCCCTCTCACTGTCTGTAACTCTACCTCTCCAATAAATAAATAAAATCTTAAAAAAAAAAAAAAGAGTAAACCAGCAATGGAAAATCTCTCACTTCTTTCCATCTCTCCCTCTCTCTGTAATTCTGACTTTCAAACAAATAAATAAATCTTAAAAAAGTCAGTTTTTTTTAAAAAAATGCATGGATTTTAATAATGTTTCACACCAAAATAAACTTATCTTTAAATTCTGCTCTTCCAGAAATTTTAAAGTCCCTCATATAATGTCCCATGGAGTGATGAACTTGTAGCCTTAAGAATTATGTTTTTAGCAGGGAGACATCTACGAAGCAGCAGGGAACTACACGGTGTTAGCCACGATCCCGTCACTCGCACGTGTATTCTGCTCCATAATGAAATGATCCTCAGGGAACGGACTGTATGATCTCACTCCTGTATGACACTGGGCAGGGGCGGGGGATGTGTGGTCATTTTTCTGCCCTATTTCCACATGTGGGATCATTTCTGTAGCCCCACAATTCTCCCAGCCCTGAAAAATCACTGGGTTTATCACTATTTTGAAAAACTTTTTTTCTAAGATTTATTTTATTTATTTGGAAGTCAGAGTTACAGAGAGAGAAATAGAGAGAGAGAGAGAGAGAGAGAGATCTTCCATCTGCTGGTTCACTCCCTAAATGGCCATAAAGGCCGGGGCTGGGCCAGGCTGAAGTCAGGAGCCAGGAACTTCATCCGGGTCTCCCACATGTGTGCAGGAGCCCAAGGGCCTTCCTCTGTTGCTTGCCCAGGAGCATCAGCAGGGAGCTGGCTCAGACTTGGAGCAGCTGGGGCTTGAACCGGCATTCCTACCGAATGCCAGCCTTGCAGGCAGTGGCTTAATCCACTATACCACAGCGCCGGCCCCTATTTTGATGATCTTTTAAGACAGGGTGGATTATGTGCTATGAAGTCCAAGTGTGAAAACGCGCTCTCTGTTCTTACCAAGACCAGTGCAGTTGCATATTTCATTATGTGAATGCTAACAGGTCAGTTATCCTGAAGCCACGGCTGTTTTGCAAGGCGTAAGAAACTTCCTGTCTTCAAGCATCCATGGATAATGCATGAATGAACCTCTGGGTCCCCTGAGATGCCTGCACTACGTGCACATGTGCATATGTCTTGAAAAGGGAACGAAGTTCCATGACCTCAGAAGATTACCCAGGGCTCACAGGGTGAGTCTTCTCGTGGAGTCAGCTGCTGCATCCGAGGTTGCCTTTCCCTTGGCATGTCTCACGGCCTTCTGCAGAATCACCGATTATAAACCCTGCATCCCTCCTAGGCCCCAGCCCCAGACAACTGAATCCTCCTTGGGGGACACAGATACCACAGCATCCATTCTTTGCCCACACCTGCCCAAACAGTAAATGCCCAAAAAGCTGTCCTAGCCATGGCTGTTATATAGTGCAAAAACCCAAACCACTCAGCTCTGCTGCTAATGAAGCCCTGCTCACATGTTCATGTCACTCCTCTTGGTCTCCATTGAATTCGCAGGCTGTCTTTATTAAGAATCCAAACGCACCCTTACGTATCATTTACACTATGTGAATATGTGTTCAGCATAAGGCTATTAGTCCAAGGTAACAAGACTAATTGATGATAAAATTAGATTTCCTGTGTGTAAGCTATGAAATGAAAGTTCAAAATCCATCTGAAGGCAGGAACACTCTGCTTGTTGCAAGTGTGATTAGGCGTGCTGTCATTCGGTCAGTCCAAAACAGGTTCCCTATGCAAAGCCATTGAAGGCCACGTTCATTTGTTTTTAATCTGTTAGAGACACAGAGAAAAAGAGAGGGAGAATGCATTCCCATTCAGTGGTTCATCCTCCAAAAAGCCCATACCAGCTGGGGCCAAAGTTAGGAGCTGGGAACTCCACCCTGGTCTCCCACAAGAGTGGCAGGAACCCGATCGTTTGAGCCATCAGCCCTGCCTCCCAGCGTCCGGGTCAGCAGAAAGCTAAACTCAGGAGCCAGACCCAGAAAGCAAACCCTGATGACGTAGGACACATGTGTCCTCACCAGTAGGCTAGCCGCCCTCCTGTACAGACTGCTTTGAATTCCTTCCGGTTCAAGACTGGAGGTCCTGGTTGTAGAACGGATTGTGTCTATAAGGAGCTGTGGGTTTAAAAACACCCCATGATGCTATTTTTGCCAGGATCTTTTCTTTGTTGAAAAAGGAGGACTTGACATGGGACAAAAATATAAAGGATGGAAAGGCTAAAATGAATGAAAAGCAAGTGATGAAGAGGTAATATTTCATAGTATAACAGTAGGCACCCTTTAGTGGACATTAAGCAGGTGGCAAATATTTACCATAAGCCTTCAGGCAATTTAACAAAGAAAGATCTCTCAAATGCTCGTGGTGTGGCAAGCACCGTCTCCTTTACCCTGGAATATAAAATAAGAAGTTCATTCCATTCCCTTAGGGTGTTTATAGGCTCAAGAGTGGAGAGACCATAACAGAGAAATAGTGCAAACACACACATACGTGTACAATTTTCACTTGACTTAAAGAAAACTGGCTAATGGACCAGAGAAATAATCGGGTTGGAGTGGAAGAGGAAAGACCTTCCTTGGAGGGCCCAGAAGAGCTTGATGGACTTGAAGAAGCAGCAAGTACCAAGGTGGTGAGGACGAGTTGGCAGGTTGGAAAGACCCAGAGGGAAGCCAAGGGTCACGTTGGATGGGGAGGACGATGGGGAGAGGGCAAGAGGCTGTTTGGAGGCTTACACAGGAGACCAGTGTGCCTGATTCATCTGTGAAGGCTCCCGCTGGGCTCCTTGTGAGGAATGCCTGGAACAGAACAGGATTGGAGCTGGGAGCCTGGCCAGGAGGCTGTAGGGTCAGTGCAGACAAAGACAACGACGGTGGGGGGCACTGAGCTACCAGGGAGCTTGATGAGGAAGGGCAGGACTCTACTGGCGTTTCTGAGGGGGAGCAATTAGCATTTGATGATGGATTCAATTCAGGATCTGAGATCAAGGTGGGAGCCAGGAGGAATGGGAGGGTGGAACTGCTGCTTCTCTCTTGTCCCCCTGCTCATAACGCAAAAATTGGCTCAAGACACCCTGTAATGGCCAAACAAATGTCCCAATCCAGGAATCAAAGGAAGCTGTCTGTTTGGGCTCTAACCACTTGGCAATTTTCCAGGGTTATCAAGCGTGGTTAGAGAGTCACCCTCAGACCCCAGGAGTGAAATGCAAGAGAATGCAAACCCTCTAAAGGGAAATTGGAGATTTTGTCTTTGATCACCTACCTTCATAATGCACCCCAAGTCTGCATCTTGGAAAATATCCTAACGAAATAACCAAAAGTGGAGTATGATTTATGTTCAAAAATATGCCTTACACTAATAAAGAAGGAAAACCAGGAACAATATAACTACCCATAATAGAGAAATGGATAAAAGTACTGTGGTACAGCCACTTAAGCTTCCATGCAAATGATGTTAGGGAATCATATTATTTTTTCAGTTTTAAAATGATCGTGATGTAAATAAAATTGAGTTCAAAAAGCCTTATAAAGTACTCTACCCACATAGACATGCAAACAGTAGGAAACAGAAAGCTAAAAGGTTAATAATGAGAGATGCTCCTATCGGCATTCTCAGCAATGAGCACGTACAGGTATTAGTTTTCTAATCAGTGGAATTATGTCACATGTGCAAATCCTGAGTCCAAGGAACTTTCCAGGCTCCTCTGTGTGGTCCCCGTTTCAAGATACGATGACAGTTTTCAAACCAGGCCACAGACCTGCACGGACAAGGCTTCTGCAGGCCCCGGTCCACAGGGTCCCCTGGGAGCTCCTTGCGGTCACTCTTGGGTTTGCACTTGCTTTCTCACCTTGCAGACCACCCCCCTCAGTTCAGGCTGCGATGACAACCTGCGGCAGACTGGGTTGGCTTGAGTGACCATTGTTCCTCGTGGTTCCAGAGGCTGGTGGGAAGTGTGAAGTCAAGGCACCCGTGGATCCAGGCTGGTGTGGGTCTTCTTCCTGGGGAGACTGCTTGTCCTATCCTCTCTTGGTGGGAAGATAGCAAGAGAAAGAGCAGGCTTGGGCCCCTTTACCAGGCCAGCCTCGTGACCTAACCACCACCCGCAGGCTGTACCCCCGGGCACTGTCACACTTGGGGCGAAGAGCGGTGACAGAGGAGACTTTCAACATAAACATTTGTGGGAACAAAACCACCCAACCCCTAATCCATACTGATGGGACTTTCCGTGTGCGGGTCTTGCCCACACAACATTGGCCAGCAATTTTCTGACGCGCAAGGTGGCTTCCAGGAGGCGTGTTTGCTTCTACCCGGAAGTTACTTCCTGCGTGTCATGCTGGTCCCATGATTTGAGTGGCGATGTACAGGAGGCGGGGGCAGCAGGCAGAGCCCGGATCACTTATGTTCGCAGCCCGTTTGGGAGCCTGGCTTTCCTGACTCCCTCACACCCCAGCAGGAACAGGACAGATGAGGAAACTTCTAGATCCCAGAGACGCACGCCTAGTGGAGGGACATTTTAGGGAGAGCCCGGCGCATTGAATTTCGTCTCTCTCTGTCTCTCTCTCTGCTATCCACTGAGTCGGGGCACTCTCTGCTCACAATGGGTGTGTAGAAAGCTGGGACATGCACGAAGTCGAATACAGCAGGGGCCCACCTCCAAGGATGCACCTAGCCTCGGACTGAATGTGGGCAGGGAAAACATCACGTATGTACGGAATAGGCACAGGATTTGGTTTCTTGTCATTGTTCCCTAGATAACACAGCATTCACATTGTACTGTGGATTATCAATAATCCAAAGCTGGTATAAGGTGTTCAGGGACGTGTGCACATGTTATAAGCAAGTAGTGTACCCTTATCCAGATGGGACTCAAACATCTGTGGATTTTGGCATCCACAGGAAGTGCTGGAACTCATACCTCACGGGTACCAAGGGGCAACTGTACACAGTACCCAACTTTTGTGGTCACAGTAGATATCTCTAGCCAATTACCAAGGCGTGGTTACAGATGGTTCGTTGGTGCCCAAACACAAAATGGAAACCAAAATTTCCAACCCATTTGGAGCACACAGTCTGACTTAAATGCAAACAGATATGAACTCTGCAAGTTTTCCCCAAAGATTATCCCAGGCAATGACTTCTATCATCATTGTACTGGTCTTCCGATTATTTAATTTGATTTTACTAGATCCTTTATGAACAATTGCTCTTGGACGAGCGTTGCATCTCTTGTGGGTCTTCTGTGGCTTTGGAGGTAAAACAAGACAATGAAAGGTGGTTGCTTCAGGGTAACTCAATCAGTGTTCTCATAACTACACGTGTTTTCTGTCTGATTTGCATGGAGGGAAAAGTCTTAGGGCAGAAAGAGAGCCTTCCACATTGTAATTCAATTTCCAGGCCTAATGACATTTGCTTAAACGCAGTGCATGTGTGATTTTATAAGGATGACGTTGTTGTGAAACAAAAATAATAAGGCTTTCAAAACTTCTAGAGTTGCTTTTCTTTCCCAGAAATGCAGCTCCCACAAGAGATACGCATCCCATTTCTCCCATAAGAGATAAGAGATTATTTTTATCATATATTAAACAAAAGTTTTAATGTGAAGTTGATAAATGGACATTACTCTCTTTTTAAGATTATAGTGAAAATCAAAGTTCTAACAATTGTTAAATAAGGGCAATAGGATTGTTTTTAAATGCCCACTTCTCTCAGTTCTCCCAGTTATGCAACCTTACAATGTCTCCCTAAACCCATCAATAATGTAAAAAAATTTTTTATATCTGGTCAGCTTTTTAAATGCTTTGCTTGTTTTTCCAGTCCTTTATTTTATCAAATTCTAGATTGAATTAGAAGTCCGTTTTTGGATAAGGATTGCAGCATTTCACATTTTCTCCATCTCTCTAGTTTCTTGCCTACTAAACCTATTTACCACGTAAATTGCTTATTATATAAACAATTTATATTTTATATAAATATAATATATATTTTATTATATAAATTGTTTAATTAAACTATTCATAGTTAACTCTGAAATCAAACCCAACCTGTTAAACTCATAGTAAATTTGTAAAAAAAATAACCACAATACTAAGCATATTCATTGTGGCTTACTTTTTACTATTTCTTTACCAGAAACTTTAAAAAAAACATTTTGCATGGATTCAACTTGGGAGTGTTCACAATGACCCGCCTCCTCCCCTACCCCCAGAGGAAGGCAAGATGATGTGCCCATTTGTCAGATGTGGAAGTGAGGACAGAAAGATGGAGTTGACTGTGCCATGTCCCTGGCCAATGCGGTGGGAACTTCAGTTTTGAATACCAGGGGCAGAGAGAGAATCCTCAGCCTGAGCTGCAGCTGGGAACTGAGACAGAAGGAGAGAGCCACGGTTGGCACTGTAACACATTAGCCAGTAGGTAGCTGAAGTGGCTGGTGAAAGGGAAGCCGGTGGGTGGTCGTAGAGCGGCTACGGGGAGTCTTCGTTCTGAGCAGCAAATGTCGGGATTCCTGGGCCAAAGAGCCTCTTCAAAATGCACGCAGATCTGATGCACCCCAAGGCAAAAAATTACAAGGACAAGCCAGCAGGTTCAAAGCCTCAAGAAAAAGTAGGAAAGGAATGGTCGTATTTATTCTAAAATTACCTCTGTACAAACTCTTCTTCAAGTTTCACTCCGTCCATAAAATTTTCTCTGGAAACTTTGGCCTACAATACAGTTATTCTTCTGATCCCGTAGAGCAGCCATTATCTCACACTGATTAACTGCATTATCAGTTACGCTTTGGTATTTTATTTATGCATTTCAAATGCCCCTTGTAGGTGCAAGGTGGGTTCAAGGATATGCGCTTAGTGTTATAAGCTCACCCATCCCTTCCATCTGCTGTGGTTTGGGTATTAGTTTAGGGGCCTCCAAAGTCCTAGGGGTTAAAGGCTTGGCCCCTGGGGTGACAACAATGGGAGGAAGAAGTGGAGCGATTAGGAGGTGAAGCCTGGTGAGAGGTCTTTAGGTCGCTGTGGACGGCCCTCAGAAGGTCATTCTCACAAGAAGGTTGGTTATAACAGCCAAGCTGGGCCCAGCCACTCTCTCTTCTCGACAACCCATGCTGTGCCAAGCGAGAACTCACCTCCTTGCCACTGGTTTAGCTCCAGCAGGAATCCCCCCAGGAGATGGAGGCTGAGGTCCCGCTTGCCTGTCTCAAGGAGGAAAGGAGAGAAGCTGAACAACACTAGAGTTCCGAGAGTGAGAAAGCCAGCAGAGACCTCTCCGTGGTCTGACAGCGATGCCAGTCCGAAGAGGGACAACTCCCAGGGAATTGTACACAAGGACATGGGGGCAGTCAGCTTTCTGTTACTACAATGCAATGCCAACATAAACTACTTATGGGACAGACAGATGCTAATGGCAGAATACGGCGAGCCACAAAGCAGAGAGAATAGCTGGGCCCAGCTCGGGCCTTTATAACAACCTCCCCAAGACGTCTGCCTCCCGCGAGCACCTGCCCAGTGACCTGAGGGTCCTCGTCTCCCCAGCAGACCCATCTCCTAAATGCCATAATTGGATTAAGTCACCATTCACCTGCGACTTTTGGGATTAAATGTCAATATGAATGTGGGGACCGAATCATATCCCACCTATAGTAACAACAATAGGATCTAACATACCATCATGACATCATATAGATTGTGCTATAGCTATGAGGATGAGTTACTACCAAATTTCAACATTCAATGTTGTTCCTTCCTAAAATGAAAAAAAAATTTAGAATCTAGATTACTGTTGATTATTTATTGCAATAAGGCTACATTCCTGTACCGGTAAAACTGGAACTACAATCTCACAAATATCAGTTGATTTGTTGGACGCCATGTCGCTGTTTCACGCCTAGAACTGCTCGTTATAAAAAATTAGGAAATCAACGTATCATACGCGAAGGAATAAAAAAGAGGTGGTGTTGCTTTTAGGTTACGCCATGGTCATAAACATCTTGACTTGATGCCTCTATTTTATCCTAATAAAATAGGTCATATATTTTAATGAATATCTGAGAAGAATTACCCCAGGCGTGGAGTCTTTTCTGAGGGTTTGAGTCAGTTTTTCCATTTTAGCTTTCTAAGGCACTGTTAAAGAGACAAACCCTTCCCTCCCAACTGAAACAATTGTGAGCCACAATGGATGAATTCACACGTCCTTCCATTCTAGCAATGCAACCTCAGCTGAATCCCCACTGACCTCTGCAGCTCTCCAAGGTGGGTTAGTGCCAGCAGGAAGAAGCCACCAGACTACTGCAGAGCTGCTGTCACAGAGGGTGATGGAGGGAACAGATGCAAACAGACGGGGTCTCAGTTTTCCATGACCAGGGTGAAGCGTCTGGACTCGGAGACACCAGGCTTCAGGAATCAACATGTTATGTTCTTGGTCTTGGTCTCCTTCTGAAACATGAAAGGCAACAGGAGGAAGGACCCCGCTGAGATCACGCTGAGACTGAACAGCATAAGGAGAGGTCAAGGACCTCACAGTTTCAGAGTCTCGGGTTACAGCTGGGAGCCAGATGCCCCGCAGAAAACCGTAGATTAGCAGAGAGAAACTTTCCTAGCCTTTCCCAGACTCTGCCGTAGCAGGGGGGTATAGGGTGACTCTATTTTTGAAATATTATCCTAGGAAATAAGGGTATAAGGATTAAACCGGACCCATGAATGCATTGTCTGACTCCCTCTCTTACTTAGCATGTGCACATCAAACTACTTAATATTTTCATTCTTTTCCTACACAAAGTATCTAAGAATTTTATTAACAGGTACCAGAAGTTGGTTGAATTAAAAAAAATGACTTGTAAATTTTATTACAAATTAAAAATGAAATCCTTAAAAATCTTAACTTGCCCAGATATGAAACAATTTAAAAACATTTAAAGAGAAAAAACAGGTATTTGAAAAAATGCTTTGTCATTACTGGAAAGAGATGTCTGTGCATAAGAAATCATAATAAAAAAAAATCCCAGGCTGCAGAGGGCATGCAGATCGTTCTGGTCATCTGGTCAACGGGCAGAAGGCATGCTCCTAAGGTCTTCAGCTCCAGTCTTCCCTCCATTGCTTCTCGCTGGAACTTTCCATTCATTTCTTCTTGCTGAATGACCAGACCAGATGGTGGCGTCTGCCCAGCCCAGCCCTGCTCAGCCTCAGGGAGCCGGCGAATTCTCAGCTGCTGCAGAGGCTGCTTTGTCCCTGTGCTTCTCCTGGGCGCCTGCATCTGTAATCCAAGTGGCAGTGGACCCACAGGGACTGACTGCTGAGTTGACAACAAGGGAGGGCCCCGTCAGAACTGTTGCCTGTAACACCAGGTCGCACGCTGTCTTACTGGTCTACCTTGCTCTCCTGTGCCTGGCTGTCAGCACTTCCCATTGCTTCTCCCTGCACAGGAGGGTTGGAATACAAGACCATGGAGCCTCTGTGTGCAGCGTGGCGGGCCCCTCCGCCTGCAGTGGGGCTGGCGCGATTGGGGCAGGTCCCCCCTTTTCCCCACTCCCACTAATCTGGGAATTCTGCTGGTCATTGGGTGGAGGACCCCTAGGAGGTGGTGGCGTCTGTAAGGGTTTCACCTGCGGTGTGTTGCTGCCTCGCACTGGGGCTCCACCAGGGTGTGTAGCATTCGCTGCCTCTGCACCGTTTTCGCTTCTCTTTCAACAGCATCCAGCCCCAGTCTCTCCATCCCCGACACTGCGCATGATCTTCCTGCCCACTTTCGGGAAGAAAGTCTGTTGAATGTTTTCCTTGTTGTCACACCTGTAGATGAAATCATATTCATTTCTGGGGCCGACGCTGGGACTCAGCAGGTTAAAGCCCTGGCCTGCATTGCTGGCTTCCCTTATAGGCGCCAGTTGGAGACCCAGCTGCTCCACTGCCGATCCAGCTCTCTGCTGTGGCCTGGGAAAGCAGTAGAAGATGGCCCAAGTCCTTGGGCCCCTGCACCCACGTGGGAGACTCAGAAGAAGCTCCTGGCTCCTGGCTTCAGATCGGTGCAGCTCCGGCCGTTGTGGCCGTCTGGGGAGTGAACCAGCAGATGGAAGACCTCCCTGTCTGTCTCTACCTCTCTCTGTAACTTTATCAAATAAATACAATAAAATATTTTAGAAAAGAAATCATATTTATTTCTTACATGGACCCACTGAACTCTTCCCAAAGCCTTCTCTGCGATGGCTTTTTTGTTCCTGCCTGCAGGTGCCACTGACACGAGACGCCCTGCAGGGGCCGCCACTCCCTGCACGGCTGCCTGCGGTGCCAGCATTGATGTGGTGTGGGCGCTGAGGGCAGAGCCAGCTGCGGTCTCGACCTCCCTGCTCCTGGTTGTGGTGATGGTGACTCCCAGGGTGCAATGGCCAGGGGTGGGGCTGCCCAGGACGTTCTGGGGCCCAGTGTCCATTCTGAATACCAATGCAGCTCCATTAAATAATTTTGCAATGCAATGTCATAAAGACAGGGGATATCTAGAACTTGTCCTTAGTGTGTTAGTGGGCGTCTGGCTGCCATTACAAAATGCTGCAGATCGGCTGCCTCCAACAACAGGAGTATATTGTCTCACTGTACTGGAGGCTAGAAGTTCACGATCACGGGCCTTGCAGGCTTGATTTCCCACTGGGGGCTCTCTTCCTGGCTTGCAGCTGGCCTCCAGCTCCTGCGTTCTCTCACGTGCTTCCCTCTGGAGAGAGCGCTCCAGTCTCTGCTCCTCCTGCCCCAACACAGCTCCTGCTGGATGATAACCCCACTCATAAAGGCCTCATGGAGCTTTCACGACCCCTGGAAAGATTCTGTCTCCAAATACAGTCACGTGGTGGGGGCAGGGCGCCAATATACGGCTTTGCCGGGAGAAGGCAGCAGGCCGCTAAGCACTGCAGTAAGCAGGTGAGACTTCGCCAGAATGCTTGACCATGACGTGGGGTCATGTGTATGACTGCCGCAGATAGGCACGCTGGGCTGGGCGGCTTCAATGCCACGGAGTTAAGCCCTGACAGGACACTTCTGGAAGCTGGATGCCCTGGTTTCTTCTGGGTCTGTATGTTGTGAGCTCCGGGGATCCTCTTATTACAAGGACACAGGTCAGATTGGAGAAGGGTCCACGCCAGCAGCCTCATTTTTGCCTTAAACATAATAGGGCAGGAACCTTCCCCTGGGGTAGCACAGCCGTGGGTGGGTCTGGCTGCGGGGGCCTCTCGGCTGCAGCTTTGTTCTCCCCGCTCTCACCACTCGGAGAATTCTGCAGGTAGCTGTCTCGTTGCCTTGGTTGGTTCTGGTTTCCTTTTAGTTTTAGATTTATTTATTTTTTGATTGAGAGTCAGAGTTACACAGAGAGGCAGAGAGAGTCTTCCATCCGATGGTTCACTCACCAATTGGCCACGTTGGCCGGAGCTGCGCAGACCCAAAGCCAGGAGCCAGGAGCCAGGAGCTTCCCATGTGGGTGCAGGAGCCCAAGGACCTGGGCCATCTTCTACTGCTTTCCCAGGCCATAGCAGAGAGCTGGATCAGAAGTGGAGCAGCCAGGACTCAAACCGATGCCCATATGGGATGCCAGCACCGCAGGTGGTGGCTTTACCTGCTATGCCACAGCGTGGGCCCCAGCACTCCAGATTTTAAGAAAGTACACAGTTATCTGACTTACCCCAGGGCTGCCTTTTTTTCTTCCTTCATGATATCATGAGCTAAGCAATTTAAAAAGTCGCATTGTAGCAGGTAGCGTTCATATTAGCATCCAATGCTAATGTATGTGTACACTTCCCTTTGTTTGTATTTGATTCAAAAGCTTTTCAGTGCCTAAGCACATGGAGTAATTTTCATTATCAGTATGCTGTTGCTTCCACATTTAATTGCACTGTGCTGAGCCAATGTGTCTTGTATGAAAACAATTATTTTTAATTACGTTAAATGCTCTGACGTTTTGCTTTATAGCATAGACTTAGCCAAATACTATAAGTGCTCCATGTGTATTTGAGCAAAAGTTTTGTACCTTGATTGTTAGGGGCTGGTTTCCTATTCAGCTGCTAAATCTAGTTTAGGGGCCGGCGCTGTGGTTCAGCGGGTTAACACCCTAGCCTGCAGTGCCGGTCTCCCATATGGGAGCTGGTTCTAGTCCCAGCTGCTCCACTTCCAATCCAGCTCTCTGCTATGACCTGGGAAAGCAGTGGAAGATGGCCCAAGTTCTTGGGCCCCTGCACGCATGTGGGAGACTTGGAAGAAGCTCCTGGCTCCTGGCTTTGGATCGGGCGCAGCTCCGGCTGTTGAGGCCATCTGGGGAGTGAACCAGCAGATGGAAGACCTCTCTCTCTCTCTCTCTCTCTCTCTCTCTCTCTTTACCTCTCCTCTCTCTGTGTAACTCTTTCAAGTAAATAAATAAATCTTAAAGAAATAAAAAATAATAAACCTAGTTTATTATCTGTTTTGCCAAGCATTCCTATTTGTGTGATGAATGTGTGTGGGGTGTGTGTTTGTCTATCTGCTCAGTCTACACTTACTGAGATGCTCAGTGAAATTGCATAACACATGAAGAATTTGTTACATGTTCCTGTTAATCTCTGCTTTACATATCTTGATGTAGCTCTAAGTAACTGTGTCCAGAATTCTCACTCCCTGATGAAATGGAGTTTTTATCATTATCTGGGAGTTTTCTACACTCACTGATGTATTGGTCTCAAAACCCTTTTGCTTCATATTCATACAGGGGCAGCAGCTTTTGCCTAGTAACTATTCCCTTGATGCAACTGTTCCCACCCATTACTTATTAATTTTTTATTTTTTTAATTTTTTTTTCTTTTGACAGGCAGAGTTAGACAGTGAGAGAGAGACAGAGAAAGTTCTTCCTTCCGTTGGTTCACCCCCCAAATGGCCGCTACGGCTGGTGCACCACGCTGATCCGAAGCCAGGAGCCAGGTGCTTCCTCCTGGTCTCCCATGCAGGTGCAGGGCCCAAGCACTTGGGCCATCCTCCACTGCACTCCCAGGCCACAGCAGAGAGCTAGACTGGAAGAGGGGCAACCGGGACAGAATCCGGCGCCCCGACCAGGACTAGAACCCGGGTGCTGGCGCCGCAGGTGGAGAATTAGCCCAGTGAGTCACGGCGCTGGCCTCCACCCGTTACTTATTACACCGTTCTCCTTTCTGTGTCTCTTGTTAGTCTCTCATGACCAGAGTACAGCCACAGATCCAGCTTTATAATCTTATTGCACAAAATGAGCCTTTTAACAAATGTGCCCATACCCTTTGAATTACTTTATTGTTTTAAATGTATTTACTTATTTGAGAGGTGGGGGGAGAGAGAGAGAGAGAGAGAGAGAGAGAGAGAGAGAGAGATCCACATCCTGGTTCACTGGCCAAAAGCCCAGAGAGACTGCGGCTGGGCTGAGCCTGAAGGCAGGAACCAAGAACACAATCCAGGTCTCCCACGTGGCTGACAGGACCCCAGTTGTTTTTGAACCATCACTGCTGCCTCCAGAAGTCCTCACTGACAGGAAGCAGGAGTGGGGCTCAGGTGTGAGATACAAGCATCGCATCTCAACCACCAGGCTTCAAGTCTCTCTCCCTATTTTGCACTCTTCTAATACTTTTTTCCTTTCAGATTAATTGCACAAACCCACACTTATTCTTAAGCTTTGGTCTACTAGTGGGAGATACATAGAGTATTTTTATTCTTTTAGGAGTTTTTGTCATTCTTCTTTCCAAAAAAATCCTCAACTTATCTTGCTTGAGAAAAAAAAAAGAGTATTAGCAATAAAGATTAAATGCTGGAGTGAAAAAAGCTGTACTGACTACAATAAATCCACAGAGACGCCCAAGGATGAGGCGTGGACAGGTGTTTGGCACGATGGTGAAGATGTCACTTGGGACAGCCACATCCTGGTTCACTCCCCAGATGGCCGCAACAGCCGGAGCTGCACTGATCCAAAGCTAGGAGCCAGGAGCTTCTTCCAGGTCTCTGACATCGGTGCAGGGGTTAAGCCTTCTTATCCTGTCTGCCATGTCTTACTGTGCCGCCTTGTCCTACCCTGTCCAGTTTGCTCACTCTGCGTTCACACTACTCTTCAATCCACTCCTTGAGCTCTCAGTTCATGCATTATATTTCTCTATATTTTTCACCGTCATTTCGTTCTTTTACAAATAGCCCTGGTACGCTTCATACTCCAAGTTGCTCATTTTTTAAGATTCCTCTTGGATTTTTTAAAAAATATTCTACAGAGCTATTTTGTCTTTTACATCTGGCCTTTTCCCATACTGAATTTAAATATACAATCTATTGTTTCTTCAAGTCCTTAGACCTACAGTAGTTGGTCGGAAAGTTTCGTTGGTGAGTTTGTTTGGGCAGAATTTGTTCTCTGGGACCCCCGAGGGCTCAGAGTGAGGAATCCTGTTGCCCCAGAGAGAGCTGCCATTGGCTTCCGTCCTGGTTTCACGTGCATTCGATGTTCGCAGCTGAATTTTCGTGGCCCTGCAGGTCGCAAACATTCACGCCCCATAGTTTTTCTGAGTGAAATTTCTCATTTTGCTTCATTTGTCTCTTCTGTTTGTTGTCTGTCTGTCCTGTCTGTGCTTCCAGCTCCGGCTCTTGGAGAGGTGGGCAGGTTCTTCTTGGTGGTGCCCTGTGACAGCAAGTGTGAACTTTTTGAACACACACTTTTAGGAGCAAATACCCCGTTTGAGGGGCCCTGACTTGATGGAGAATCTCAAGTTCAGCTCTTCCTTCTCCTCGTGGAAGAGCCTGACCCTTTATCCCCCCATGTGGTCATCATCCACTATGCTATGGATGGAAGTGTAAGTATTTTTTTAATTATTTATTTACTTGAAAGTCAGAGATAAAGTTACACAGAGAGAGGAGAGGCAAAAAGAGACAGAGAGGTCTTCTATCTTCTGGTTCACTTCCCAGTTGGCTGCAACGGCCGGAGCTGTGCTGATCCAAGGACAGAAGCCAGGAGCTTCTTCCAAATCTCCCATGCGGGTGCAGGGGCCCAAGGACTTGGGCCATCTTCTACTGCTTTCCCAGGCCACAGCAGAGAGCTGGATTGGAAGTGGAGCTGCCGGGACTCGAACTGGTGCCCTTATGGGAATGTTGGCACTGAAGGCGGCAGCTTTACCCACTATGCCACAGTGCTGGCCCCAAATATAAGTATTTTTAATCAAATTGAATATTAGACTTGAACAAATACATTTTTCTGAGAGACATGCCCTTCCTCTTCTTTGATCAACATTCATAGCATTTATAGAAAAATTGCAATACCCAAGGGACGATGCTAAGGGGTTCATGTGTTTCTGTTTTATCTCATCTTCAAAACCACCCTAGGGGAGTGCAAAAGGGTGCTGAGTGGGACTTTTTATTATCCCACCATTTGAGCCACAGCCAAAGCTGAGAACAACAGATGCACAATGGGGGCAATTAGGATCTCCAGCTCTTGCCAGAGACCAGCTGGGACAGCCCGCAGTGGCAGGACACGGAGAGAGGAACTAGCGGGACAAGCTGAGCTCCCGCCAGTTTACAGAGCAAGTGTGCTTGAGAGCTCACAGGCCAACAGGCAAACACAGAAATGCCCAGAAGGGTGGCCACAGTGAAAGGCCCCAGCTGGACAGTTCCTGTAGTCCAGGGAGCTTCAACAGGGAGAAGAGACATGGCTAGGATCACAAGAGGGTCTGTAGGAGATCAGCCAGTGTCTCAGTCTGTTCTCATTGCCCTGAGAACAATCCCACAGATTGGAGAATTATGAACAGCAAACCTTTGTTCCTTACAGCTCTGGATCTGGACTCCCCGCCCCCCCCCCCGACAAGGTACCCTGCTGTTTGGTGACAGGGCAGCACCCACTTTCTCTGGCTGTGTCCTTAACAGGTGCAAGCAACAAGGCCACTTGTTTAAGGGCACCAGCCTCATCAGGAGGGCTCCACCTTCAGGATCTAATCACCCAAACTCTGCATTTCGTGACACCATCACCTTGGATGTTAGGACTTCAGCATAGAAATTCAGGACAGGGCGTGACAGCCAGGAAGTCCACATCCCTTGCCGGTCAGGGTTCAATGGTGGTGACAATAGGACGTCCATGAAGAACTCTTGGAGGGAGTCCCACGAGAGGATCTGCAGGTGCAGCCTGCCGTGGCACAGGGCATTGGCCATCAGAGAGAGCAGTAAATGGCACCACAGATAAGGGCACCCTCCTCTCTGCCTTGCCTGCTTCTCCAATTCCCACAGCCTCAGAGGAGCGAGAAACAGCAGAACTACCAGATTCGCATAAAAAAAAAGAAGAGGACGAGAAGGACGAGGAAGTAGAGGAGAGTCAGGCAAAGGAGCAGTGGAAAATCCAACCGTGCCCTGCTTTTGTTCTGCAGGTGCAGGGGTCAAGGGTCAGCACAAACTGAGAGGAGATAGAAGATCAAACACAGGCTTTAGTCTGGGTGATGCCTGTGGGCTATTTCCACCCAGCCTGACCGTGTACAAAACCTCGTGCTGTGAATACATTTTCAAATACATCAAAAAGTGGAGAAGAGAGAACGATGCCCCGTGCATGCATCACCCAGTGTCGACAGTGATCAACATTTTGCTGGTTGTGTTGGGTCTTTTCTCCTTTTATTTCTGGATTGTTTCAAAGCAAACTTCATGTGCCGTATCTCGTCGCCGTATCATCTCACATGCGCCCCTAATGGAGGTTGAGATTGCTGTTCAACGTACCCACAGTGACATCGGAACACTGAACAACACAGAAAGTGTGGAGGTGATTTTTTGATACATCAGAGTGAGGCTGCTCCTGTGGCTGGAAAGGGACGGGTGCCTGAGTATCCTGCCCAAGATTCCAGCAGAAGATGGGAAGGGGCCACTTGCCTGAAGGGTTTGTAGATGGTGTCTGGGAGAAATAGAAAGTTGCTCCAGCCAACGATTCAGCCTTTGTGTTTGAGCACCATGTAAATTCTGCATTACTCATCAGTGGTCTGGTACCACGCAAAAGGAGGCAGTTTTTGAATGTCAGCTATGGGAGTGTTCTGTATTGATCGGATTTGCCTGTAGGTATTTCTTTGCCAAAGACTTCCTTCCGGTCACAGTGATTGACACCACTCAACCAAACATCATGTTCAGTTGGCACCTGGTTCCAGGGGACGCTGTGTAATTCTTGTTCACTTACGTCGCTCATCTTTTTTTAAGCCTTGTTTTTTCTTTATACGTCTATAAAATGCAGTTAAAAGCTAGCATCTAACCAGATAGGGTATATCTATTATGTATACAAAGGAACATAGTACAGTCGTTAGAGTATAATTAGCAGTCAATTCGTCCATTCATTCATTCTGCAACAAATACTTAATTGATTACTTTTGACTTAGCAAGTACTGTGCCACAGGTTGGGGATTGTAGTATCGGGCAGGAACAGACCCAGCTCTGCCTTCAAGACGATCCCTTCCAACAGAGATGAAAGAGGGCCGGTGCTGTGGCATAGCTGGTAAAGCCATCGTCTGCAGTGCAGGCATCCCACAGGGGCACCGATCTGAGTCCTGGCTGCTCCACTTCTGATCCAGCTCTCTGCTATGGCCTGGGAAAGCAGTAGAAGATGGCCCAAGTGCTTGGGCCCCTGCACCCACATGGGAGACCCAGAAGAAGCTCCTGGCTCCTGGCTTTGGAATGGCACAGCTCCAGCTGTTACAGTCAATTGGGGAGTGAACCAGTGGATGGAAGACCTCTCTCTCTCTCTCTCTCTCTCTCTCTCTCTCTCTGTCTCTCTGTCTCTGTCTCTCTCTCTCTCTCTCTCTCTCTGTGCCTCTCCTTTTCTCTGTGTGTAACTCTGACTTTCAAATAAATAAACAAATCTTTGAAAAAAAAAAAAAAGAGGATGGGTAAATCACACAATTCATTCTTGACCACAGCTGTGATGAGTTTGGTGGACCAGGTGCTCACAACAGCATCCCAGAGGTACCTGAACAGACCTGAAGGCCCGGGGGAGGGAGCTTCTCCAACACACCTGGATGTCTGTTGGAGAGAACGCAATTTGGAATGTGCACACCTGCACACAGAGGATGAATACAAGACAGGCTTCCCCCTCCAGACTGGTGAGCTGGTGGATGTCCCAGGTGGTTGTCCAACTCGGAATAACCGTGAGATGGTCTCTTTCTGAGCTAGCACACACATATTCTCTGTAGACACTGGACACCATTGTGTGCGATTGTCCGTCAGAGGCTTCTGGGCCTCTGGGGTCCCCTAATCAGCAATTACTAAAAACAGCTCCACTGTTGGATCTCACTGGAGAGCAGATATTCATTTAGGTCCTCTATAGTCCTCTGTGGTCTCTGCTGTTTTTTTCCCAAGGATAATTCAGTTATTTATGTTGATATGATAATCTCTGGTAATGGCTTTGATCCCAAATTATGTCTTTTAATCAAATTTCGCAGCTGGGGGGAAATAGAGAAGGGGAAGAAGGGGAGGGCTAGCCTGCCTGTCATCGCTCATTCAGTCTGTCTCGGGCCTTCTGTAATAGGCCACGTGGTTCACAAAGGTGGACACAGAGCAGGAACCAGACCAAAAGATTCCGGCCAATAGCTCTGGGGAGAGGAAGCAGACGTGATTTTATTTTGGTGCGCCAGCAAGGCACTGGATAGCGTTTCTGATGAGACGCTCAGGAAAATTCTCACCCTTGAGTGACATGTGACTGAGATACAAGACAAAGATCTGTGTGATTAGCCAGGAAAAGAGCCGTGGAGGCTCCCGCTTGTGTCAGGGAGCGTCTCCGTGTGACAAATTGAACCATCAACTTCAGGAGTAAAGGCTCTGCTTATTTTTTTTATTTTGAAAGGCGGGGTTACAGAGAGAAGGGAGAGGTGATACAGATAGATTGAGATAGAGATAGATGGAGGTCTTCATCCACTGGTTCACTCCCCCAGTGGCTGTGACAGCCAGGTAGAAGGGAATGCCTAAGGCTGTGGACTTACTTTCCTGCCTTTCCAACAGATATCTTTGCTTGTCTGACTGCATAGCAAGGAGGGGTCTAACAAGTTGAGTAGGAATCCGGTTTGGGGCACTTTCCCAAATTTGTTTCAGGGAAGCCAAGAGAACCACCCTCCCCACCCCGCAGAATCCCAAGGCGGGTGTGTTGATGTCACAGAGGTCCAGAGTCACGTGTCTGCAGCAGCCGCAGGGCTCAGCCCTTCCCCCTCCTAGGGGCTGGTGGGTGGGACTTGGGACCAGCTGGGCGGCTTCCCTGAGCTTGCGTTGCTCCTCGTGAACAGAGTGCTGTTTCTCTCAGCTCTCTGGTGCCATCTGGAGGTTAGACGTGGGATCGGCAGCCAGTCATCTAATTTCGGCAAAACAGGTCCAGGAGCGAAGCCAGGAGGATCCAGTGCATAAGCCAGCAGGAAAACTCAGTCTTCATCGTTAAAAGGAAGTGCAGAGCTGAGTAAACGACTTAAATAATGCGACCACACGTGAAGCCGACAGCACCGCCTCCCATGTGTGGAAGGAATGGATTGTGCACACGGGCCGTCTACACTGAAAGGTGCCCAAACAGCCGGTCAGTGCTTCACTTCATCAACATCTGGGAGACGCAAGCTTAGGTTGCCTGAACCCAAGTTCAAGGGAAAGGTAAGAAGTGGTCACCGCAGTTTGGATTAAGGACGTGAGGTCTGAAGACAAGCTTGCGCAGGTTCAAACGCCAGCTCCACCACTCGGAAAATGCGTGACCTTCAACAACTTACATCCATCCTCAGCTCTCCACGTCCTTCATTCCTAAAGGAAAGACCTAGAGGGTTATTTGGGGAGCCAAATGGCAGAAGGCGAGTGAAAGTGCTATTGCAAACCCCGAGATTTACCAGGTGGGGCCCCTCTGAGCACCCCATCCAGGACCTGAGAGATTGTGGGGTTCCCTCATCTGGCTGGCAGGAGTAGCTGTAATCTGGCAATCAGAGCAAAGCTCGTGGCACGAGTCCTTCCACACAGGGCGGAGTGTTTGCTCGACCGCACTCTGGGTGTGGAGTGGCATTGAGGCACCAGGTCAGGCTGGACTCCAGCAGATGGCTTGGCCTCTGAAAACAGACGGTCAGAGCGCCCGTTCGCCGTCAGAGGTCCCGCCAATGCAGTTCTGGTGGATTCATCCCAAGAGTCTTGGTGGGATGGATGCTGGACAAGATCTGATCTCTCGCAAGGAGAATTCTTCTCCATGCTTCGCGGTCGAGGTAGGGACATTGCACAGGAACATTTATAATTCACGTTTGCTATGCAGAATCCCATCACAGATGCACATGTAAAAATTTCTGGACATGGCAGGTGCCACGGCTCACTAGGCTAATCCTCCACCTGTGGTGCTGGCACCCTGGGTTCTAGTCCCCGTCAGGGCGCCGGATTCTGTCCTGGTTGCCCCTCTTCCAGGCCAGCTCTCTGCTGTGGCCCAGGAGGGCAGTGGAGGATGGCCCAAGTGCTTGGGCCCTGCACCCCATGGGAGACCAGGAGAAGCACCTGGCTCCTGGCTTTTGGACCAGCCGCAGCGGCCATTGGGGGGTGAATCAACGGAAAAAGGAAGACCTTTTTCTCTGTCTCTCTCTCTCTCACTGTCCATTCTGCCTGTCAAAAAGAAAAAATTTCTGGGCACACACAGAGAGCAGCAGGTGTGTGCAGGGGATATGGGAAGCTGTGGTCTCCAATATGTTGCCTGTGGAAGAGGTTAAAGGACACACTACATGGGGCTTCTCTTGTATCATTCTTCCTAAATTTGCATGAATAAAAATGAACTTCTGAAAACAGAAAACATTCCTGTTATGCTACTCTGGTAAGATTAGTAATGTCCTCTGATAATTATGCAATATGTTAGTTTGCGAAAAACACTCATATGTAGGAACAACCTCCTAAGGCTTCTGGTTTTTATACGTGTTGAATTCAACTATGCAAACACCTTGGGGAGCACTTGGCACATAGGTGACACTGCACTTGTGTTTATTGTTATTATTACTATAATTAGAGGCAAGTGGCCTCTAGTATTTTGGTATAAAAAGAATATTCCATAGACTGTAGCAAACTACTTATGTGATTTTAAAACACGCCCAGTATGAGATTTTTCTCATCAAGGTGCAAAGTAAATTTTTGCTTTCAGAAAATGAACCTCCTGATGGCTAAGTTGTTTGTCCCATGATCAAATTTTTTTTAATATTTATTTATTTGAAAGGCAGTGTTACAAAGAAGGGGGAGGGGAGAGATAGAGATAGAGAGAGAGAGAGAGAGAGAGAGAGAACTATCTGCTCACTTCCCAAATGGCCACAACAGCCATGACTGGGCCAGGGCCAAAGCCAAGAATCAGAAACTCCATTTGGGCATTCGGGTCTCCCACGTGTGTGCAGGGGCCCAAGCACTTGGGCCATCGTCCACTGATTTCCCAAGCACATTAGCAGGGAGCTGGATAGAAAGTGGAGCAGCCAGGACTCGAACCGGATGCTGCCTTTGCAGCTGGCAGTCACCTATAATTGACTTCTGATCAACCATTCTCAACCTAAAGAACTGAGATCTTAGGGTAGCAACCACTTTGCTGGATTTATTGAAGTGTGTGAGCTAAAAATAAGACACCACACCAAAAGGGTTTGTGTTTTTCTCTAATCTTTGCTTTCAAGCATGAGTAATTACATCTCTCTTTTCCATCACTTAAGGATGTTCTAGGACAAACCCCACAGAATTATGACCAAAGCAAAGTGAACTCCAATCTGTCCCAACCCCACGTCACGTCTACACTTGGGAGGTCACCCCAGCTCATCTCCTCCGTAAGCCCCCTCCCCAGCTCCTATGCCCAGAGAGACAGCCTCATCCTTGCATTTCCTGGGCCTGACCCACAGCACCATCAAGGCCAATGGCGCCTACCCCTCGCATGGTGTGCACTTGTGCAGGGAATCTTCCCCTTTGGGGAGTGAAGAGTCCTCCAGCAGAGTTCCTCTGTCTGTCCATCTCACTCCTCTCCCCTGGGCTGAAATGGACAGAGAGGGTACCGAGGGGCCAGCTCGTTGTCCACGCCCACATCCAGCCAAGGGCTCAGTCGCCCACCGCTCTTCACTTGCACAGACAACAGTGAAGTCACCCCGGAGCACTTCCTGTTCTGCCTGGGCAGTGGAGAGAATAAGAAAGCATAGCTCGGGGCTGCAGCTCCCCAGGGCCCCCTTCTCATTCTGATTCTCATTCTTGCACAAGCGGCCTGCTACGGCAAGTTCGTCCATCTCTCACGGGTGCCATTTGGGTCCTAAAAACTCTTAAAGGTTCTTCCCTTGTTTCAAAAACCTTCTTCCCTTGGCAGCCCAGGCTGGTTCAACAGGAAAGAGCAGAAACTTATCACTTATCCTTGTGGTCAATTTCTCGGCACAAGTATAAGGTATGTCAAAGAGCTTGTGGAAAAATGGAATTTGAAGATAAGTTGATTTGGGTGCAAAAAACTTCTTGAAATACATGCATAGTTTGTTTTGTGGTATGCATTGTACATGAACTTTTCCCACACCTCTCCTGTCTACTATAGGCCTGATTTGATTGAGTTAAAAGTTTTTTAAAGTTAAAAGTTTTTAACATTTTTGTGGATGAGGTTCTCTGTTTTTTGGCAAATCTGCTTTTTAAGTCTCTGCCTTAAACAACAGAAAGGAGTCGATAAACAAGCATCCATCTTCTAGAAAATGGAATACCCCCCCAACGTGGGCCTGTTAGACGGTGCACCAGTCTAGGACAAGGAAAGAACAAACGATTCCTCTATTCCTTTATCTTCATATTTTGGATAATTTATTTTTAAAGATTTACTTATGGGTTTGAAAAGCAGAGTTACAGAGCGGGAGATGCAGAGAGAGAGAAAGATCTTCTACATGCTGGTTCACTCTCCAAATGGCCACATGGCCAGGGTTGGGCCAGGCTGCAGCCAGCAGCCTGAATCTCCATCTAGGTCTCCCACATGGACAGAAGGGGCCCAAACACTTCAGCCATCAACTGCTGCTTTCTCGGTTCATGAGCAGAGACCGGGATCAGAAGTGGAGCAACCAGAACTAGAACGGTTGCTCTGATATGGGATGCTGGTGTCTGCTGCACTACGCCGTCCCCCATTTTGGAAAATTTTAAAGTAATGGTGTTTGTTTGAATGCATGAATCGTTATGTGATGTCTAATAGGGTAGTCTACAAACTGCAGTGATTGGTCGGTTACTTTCCCACGTACAATATTTGTCAGTGACTGTGTGGCTAGCCCAAAAAGCTCCTTAGTATTGTTGGCATAACGCGTGCATCTTTTTCCTATGAGCAGTGCCTTCACAATGTGCTCTGTAGTTTTAATCTTCTTCTTTTCCTCCCCTCCTTCTTTGATCATAAACCTTTCATTTTTGAGTAATTGACAGAAAAATCAAGAGCTCCTACATACATCATAGTCTTCTCTGTTTGTAACATCTTACATTGATAGGGTGCGATTTTCAGAATTAATGAACCCATGTGGATACATTTTTATAAACATGTATCACACCTTATTCTGATTTCCTTAATTTCTTACCCTAAATCCCTTTTATTCTACCAGGATCACACCCAGAGTCCCATGTGTTTCATGCTTCTGTGGCCTTTTCTAGGATGTGGGTCTCCGATTTTGCTTGGTTTCGATGCCCTGGGCACTTTTCAGGGATACTGGTCAGTATTTTGTAGACTATTCATCTACAGGAACTTACCTAACGTGTTTCTCATGATGGGGCTGGGATTAGGTACGGGGCAGGGAGGAAGATGAGAGGTGAAGTGCCATCATCATCACCTTCAAGTCGTATGAAAGGCACACACCAGGAATGTGGCCGACCCTGGCGGAAGATGGCCTTGAACACTGGCTGAAAGGGGGGCTGCTCCTTCCTCTCCACTTCCCATACTGAGCTCTCTGGAAGGAGATCCCTCTGCACAGCCCACACTTAGGAGCAGGGAGTTACACTCGCTTTCCCTGAGTGCAAAATGTCTGTGTTCATCAGAGTTCTACAGAGCACCAGAACCTATAGACAGGTAGATAGATGATAGATAGATAGATAGATAGATAGATAGATAGACAGACAGACAGATAGATAGAGCATTATCACATGTGCTTATGGAGGCTGGTAAGTCAAGATTCTGCAGGGTGGGTGGGCGGGCTCAAGACCTGTGAGAGACAACGGTCCAGATGAGGTTCAGTGACATCATGCTGGTCTTTCTGCTCTGTGTAGGCTTCAAGGACTTGGCGCTACCTGCCCACACCGTGGGAGACAAGCTTCTTGACACAAAGTCCACTGGTTTAAATGTGAACCTCATCCCAAAGCATCCTCCAAGTTGACACAAGATATTAACCATCACATGTTGATACCAGTTACTCAGAATTCTGCACTAGAAAGGTAGCTAATCTCATCTACTCATTTATTTAATCATTGTTTAACAACAACATGGACTTCGGTCTGTTTATTTTATACTTCGAGTTCTAATCCAGTGCTACTTTGATTACTTTGTTACTCAGATTGTCCCGCCTTTGGCCATCGGGAGCATTCAGTGGGTTTTCGTGTCCCTGGACGCGACTCCACTTCTGTGCCTGATAAACCCTTCTTATTTCCAGCACTACTGAGATGTTGCATGATTACCTTGCATGATTGCTCCCCCAGCTCCAGAATCATCCATTTCTACGAGGGGCCCTGATTCCTTCTGTTGGAGAATGATATTAGAAATCAAGGGTCTCAGTGCGAGCTGTCCTTGCTACTACCTGAGTGTCATTACTTCTGGTTCCTCTCAGCTGACGAACCAGATAAATACATACATGTATAATAGTCCATGTATATGCACGTGTCTCTTCTATGTTCATGAGGGCCCTTCAGACAGTTAGTGGAAAATAGAATTGAAAATTAAGTTTATTCTGCATAACACTTTTTAAAATCTATGCATAGGAGGGATGTTCAAAACATTCATTGAAAATGCGTATCGGAGATGGTGATGTGGCCCAATAGGTTAAGCTTCTGCCTGTGGCACTGGCATCCCATATGAGCAGAAGTTAGCGTCCCAGCTGCTCCACTTCTAATCCAGCTCTCTGCTAATGTTCCACAAAAGCAGTGGAGGATGGTCCAAGTCCTTGGGCCCCTGCACCCACATGGGAGACCCAGAAGAAGCTCCTGGCTCCTGGCTTCAGATCAGTGCAGCTCCGGCCATTACAGCCATTTGGGAGATGATCCAGCAGCTGGAAGACCTCTCTCTAGATATCTCTCCCTTCCTCTCTCTTTGTAACTCTACTTCTCAAATAAATAAATAAATCTTAAAAAAAAAATAAAAGAAGTATCTTGGTCAAGGATTGTTCTTAACTAGATCTTAAAAAAAAAAAAAGAGGGCGGAGCCAAGATGGCGGAATAGTGAGGACGCGCACTAGCAGTCCGCAAAAAGATAGTTTAATAAAAACAGAGTTACTGTAGCCTCAGGAAAAATCTCAGGGAAAAAAATGCAGTGGAAATTCTTCCGGACCCAGTGAATGAGACGCAGAGGACCTAGGGGAAAGTAAGTTTGCGAACGGCAAATCGTGCCATAGTGGCACGGGAGCTGCCGGGAGGGACGGGAACCGGACGGAACACAGTCGCCATTGGAATTGAGCGCTTAAACGGGAGCCGATACAGGGATCCCGAGACACTGGCGGGGGGAAGCAGACCCCCACGGGGGAAACAGCACAGTTGAGGCGAGCCCGCACGGACACTAGCCCCTCTCGCCGCCCACCTTGCGAAGTCAAATTTGATTAAACACAGTAGGACAAGGTGCGCCCGCCCATCACTGAGGCAGACGGAACCAAAAACCCGAGGCTGTAGAAACCTGAAGGGGATCCAAAAACTGGGAACACACCGCGCACACAAACTCCGTTACCTTGACAACCCAGAGAAAGAGTGTGGGGAAAAAAAAAAAAATGCCAAACAAAAACAGATTCCGAGGGAGCAAGATCAAGGAAGACGCTATGATGACCCCAAACGGAAAAGACACCCCAAGTCAAGATTATGAAGATAATGAGATAGAAGAAATGCAAGAAGCAGATCTCAAAGAATTGATAAGAACATTAAGAAGTTCTCAAAAACAAATTCTTGAACTACAGAAATCTTTAATGGATAAGATAGAAAATCTCTCTCGCAAGAATGAAGTACTACGGAGAAATCAAAACGAAATGAAACAACTAGTAGAACAAGAAGCTACGATAGTGACAAAAAATCTTAATGAATTGAAGAATTCAATAGATCAAGTGACAAGCAATCTTGAGGGCCTTAAAACCAGAATGGGTGAAGCAGAAGAGAGAATATCGGACCTAGAAGACAGTGAACAGGAGAGGAAACAGTCAAACCAAAGACAAGAAGAGGAAATTAGAAAACTAAAAGATATCATTGGGAATTTACAGGATACTATTAAAAAACCCAACATTCGGGTTCTAGGTGTTCCTGAAGGTATGGAGAGGGAGAAAGGATTAGAAGGCCTTTTTAGGGAGATACTAGCAGAAAATTTTCCAGGCTTGGAGAAAGACAGAGAAATCCTAATCCAGGAAGCTCATAGAACCCCTAATAAACATGACCAAAAGAGATCCTCTGCACGACATATTGTAATTAAACTCACCACAGTGAAGCAAAAAGAAAAGATCCTAAAATGTGCAAGAGAGAAACGTCAGATTACTCTCAGAGGATCTCCAATTAGACTCACAGCTGACTTCTCAACAGAAACTCTACAAGCTAGAAGGGAATGGCGAGACATAGCCCAGGCACTTAGAGAGAAAAACTGCCAGCCCAGAATATTATACCCTGCAAAGCTCTCATTTGTGAATGAAGGCGAAATAAAGACCTTTCATAACAAACAAAAATTGAAAGAATTTGTTGCCACTCGTCCAGCCCTGCAAAAGATACTTAAAGACATGTTACACACAGAAACACAGAAACACGACCATCAACATGAAAGAAGGTAAACGAAGGGAACCTCACAGCAAAAGATCACAGGGAATTCAAAGCATACATTAGAAAATATCTGGCAAATGGCAGGGCAAACTTACCACTTATCAATAGTCACATTGAACGTTAAAGGTCTAAACTGTCCTGTTAAAAGACAGAGATTGGCTGATTGGGTTAAGGAACAAAAACCATCTATTTGCTGCCTACAAGAAACACATCTTTCCAACGAAGATCGATACAGACTGAAAATAAAAGGATGGAACAAGATATACCATGCCAACAGAAATGAAAAAAGAGCGGGTGTAACCATCTTAATATCGGACTACATAAACTTTAACACAAAAACTGTTAAGAGAGACAAAGAGGGGCACTATATAATGATTAAGGGATCAATACTACAGGAAGATATAACAATTCTCAATGTATATGCACCTAATTACAGGCCACAGGTTTATTTAAAAAATTTGTTAAGAAACTTAAAGGGAGACTTAGACCCCAACACAATAGTACTGGGGGACTTCAATACTCCACTCACAGATATTGACAGATCGACAGGACAGAAGATCAACAAGGAGACAGTAGATTTAAACAACACTATAGCCCAAATGGATCTAACAGATATCTACAGAACTTTTCATCCTACACGTAAAGCATTCACATTCTTCTCAGCAGTACATGGAACCTACTCTAGGATTGATCACATATTAGGCCATAAAGCAAGTCTCAGCAAATTCAAAAGAATTAGAATCATACGATGCAACTTCTCAGACCATAAGGGATTGAAGTTGGAAATTAGCAACTCAGGAATCCCTAGAGCATATGCAAACACATGGAGATTGAACAACATGCTCCTGAATGAACAATGGGTCACTGAAGAAATCAAAAGAGAAATCAAAAATTTTCTGGAAGTAAATGAGGATAACAGCACAACATACCAAAACTTATGGGATACAGCAAAAGCAGTGTTAAGAGGAAAGTTTATATCAATAGGTGCTTACATCAAGAAACTGGAAAGGCACCAAATAGATGAGCTTTCAATGCATCTCAAGGATCTAGAAAATTTGCAGCAAACTAGACCCAAATCTAGTAGAAAAAGAGAAATAATCAAAATCAGAGAAGAAATCAACAGGATTGAATCCAAAAAAAACATTACAAAAAATCAGCCAAACGAGGAGCTGGTTTTTTGAAAAAATAAACAAGATTGACACCCCATTGGCCCAACTAACTAAAAAAAGAAGAGAAAAGACCCAAATCAGTAAAATCAGAGATGAAAAAGGAAATATAACAACAGACACCACAGAAATCAAAAGAATCATCAGAAATTACTACAAGGACTTGTATGCCAGTAAACAGGGAAACCTATCAGAAATGGATAGATTCCTGGACACATGCAACCTACCTAAATTGAACCAGGAAGACATAGAAAACCTAAACAGACCCATAAGTGAGTCAGAAATTGAATCAGTAATAAAGGCCCTCCCAACAAAGAAAAGCCCAGGACCAGATGGATTCACTGCTGAATTCTACCAGACATTTAAAGAAGAACTAACCCCAATTCTTCTCAAACTTTTCAGAACAATCGAAAAAGAGGGAATTCTCCCAAATTCTTTCTATGAAGCCAGCATCACCTTAATTCCTAAGCCAGAAAAAGATGCAGCATTGAAAGAGAATTACAGACCAATATCCCTCATGAACATAGATGCAAAAATCCTCAACAAAATTCTGGCCAATAGACTGCAACAACACATCAGAAAGATCATCCACCCAGACCAAGTGGGATTCATCCCTGGTATGCAGGGATGGTTCAATATTCGCAAAACAATCAACGTGATACACCACATTAACAGACTGCAGAAGAAAAACCATATGATTATCTCACTAGACGCAGAGAAAGCATTCTATAAAATTCAACACCCTTTCATGATGAAAACCCTAAGCAAACTGGGTATAGAAGGCACATTCCTCAATACAATCAAAGCAATTTATGAAAAACCCACGGCCAATATCCTATTGAATGGGGAAAAGTTGGAAGCATTTCCACTGAGATCTGGTACCAGACAGGGATGCCCACTCTCACCACTGCTATTCAATATAGTGCTGGAAGTCTTAGCCAGAGCTATTAGGCAAGAAAAAGAAATTAAAGGGATACAAGTTGGGAAGGAAGAACTCAAACTATCCCTCTTTGCAGACGACATGATTCTTTATTTAGGGGACCCAAAGAACTCTACTAAGAGACTATTGGAACTCATAGAAGAGTTTGGCAAAGTAGCAGGATATAAAATCAATGCACAAAAATCAACAGCCTTTGTATACACAGGCAATGCCACGGCTGAGGAAGAACTGCTAAGATCCATCCCATTCACAATAGCTACAAAAACAATCAAATACCTTGGAATAAATTTAACTAAGGACATTAAAGATCTCTACAATGAAAATTACAAAACCTTAAAGAAAGAAATAGAAGAGGATACCAAAAAATGGAGAAATCTCCCATGCTCATGGATTGGAAGAATCAATATCATCAAAATGTCCATTCTCCCAAAAGCAATTTACAGATTCAACGCAATACCAATCAAGATACCGAGGACATTCTTCTCAGATCTGGAAAAAATGATGCTGAAATTCATATGGAGACACAGGAGACCTCGAATAGCTAAAGCAATCTTGTACAACAAAAACAAAGCCGGAGGCATCACAATACCAGATTTCAGGACATACTACAGGGCAGTTGTTATCAAAACAGCATGGTACTGGTACAGAAACAGATGGATAGACCAATGGAACAGAATAGAAACTCCAGAAATCAATCCAAACACCTACAGCCAACTTATATTTGATCAACGATCCAAAACCAGTCCCTGGAGTAAGGTCAGTCTGTTTAATAAATGGTGCTGGGAAAACTGGATTTCCACGTGCAGAACCATGAAGCAAGACCCCTACCTTTCACCTTACACAAAAATTCATTCAACATGGATTAAAAATTTAAACCTACGACCCGACACCATCAAATTACTAGAGAGCATAGGAGAAACCCTGCAAGACATAGGTACTGGCAAAGACTTCTTGGAAAAGACCCCAAAAGCACAGGCACTGAAAACCAAAATTAACTACTGGGATTGCATCAAATTGAAAAGTTTCTGTACTGCAAAAGAAACAGTCAGGAAAGTGAATAGGAAACCGACAGAATGGGAAAATATATTTGCAAACTATGCAACAGATAAAGGGTTGATAACCAAAATCTACAAAGAAATTAAGAAACTCCACAACATCAAAACAAACAACCCACTTAAGAGATGGGCCAAGGACCTCAATAGACATTTTTCAAAAGAGGAAATCCAAATGGCCAACAGACACATGAAAAAATGTTCAAGATCCCTAGCAATCAGGGAAATGCAAATCAAAACCACAATGAGGTTTCACCTCACCCCGGTGAGAATGGCTCACATTCAGAAATCCACCAACAATAGATGCTGGAGAGGATGTGGGGAAAAAGGGACACTAATCCACTGTTGGTGGGAATGCAAACTGGTGAAGCCACTATGGAAGTCAGTCTGGAGATTCCTCAGAAACCTGAATATAACCCTACCATTCAACCCAGCCATCCCACTCCTTGGAATTTACCCAAAGGAAATTAAATGGGCAAACAAAAAAGCCGTCTGCACAGTAATGTTTATTGCGGCTCAATTCACAATAGCTAAGACTTGGAACCAACCCAAATGCCCATCAACAGTAGACTGGATTAGGAAATTATGGGACATGTACTCTACAGAATACTATACAGCAGTCAAAAACAATGAAATCCGGTCACTTGCAACAAAATGGAGGAATCTGGAAAACATCATGCTGAGTGAATTAAGTCAGTCCCAAAGAGACAAATATCATTTGTTTCCCTTGATTGGCGATGACTAACTGAGCACCAAAGGGGAAACCTGTAGAAGTGAAATGGACACTATGAGAAACAGTGACTCGATCAGCTCTTGTGCTGACTGTTGTTGTACAATGTAATACTTTATCCATGGTAGTATTTTTTTTTATCCTAGTACTAGTGGTTGAACTCTGTAATTAACACACAATTATTCTTAGGTGTTTAAATTTTAACTGAAAAGTGATCTTTGTGAAATATAAGAGTGGGAATAAGAGAGGGAGGAGATGTACAATTTGGGACATGCTCAATCGGAATGGCCCCAAATGATGGAGTTAGAATTATGCCAGGGGATTCCAATACAATCCCATCAAGGTGGCATGTACCAAGGCCATCTCATTAGTCCAAGTGATCAATTTCAGCTCACAATTGATCACACTGATAGGTCTAAGAGTCAAAGGGATCGCACAAGCAAGACTAGTGTCTGCTAATACTAACTGATAGAATCAAAAAGGGAGAGAATGATCCAACATGGGAAGCAGGATACACAGCAGACTCATAGAATGGCAGATGTCCTAAATAGCACTCTGGCCTCAGAATCAGCCCTTAAGGCATTCGGATCTGGCTGAAGAGCCCATGAGAATAGTTTAGGCATGGAAAGCCAAGACATTCTGGAAAAAACAGAAGACCTAAATGAAAGATCTCTGTGAGTGAGATCCCAGTGGAAAGAACGGGGCCATCAAAGAAGGAGGTACCTTTCTCTGAAGGGAGGAGAGAACTTCCACTTTGACTATGACCCTGTCGGAATAAGATCGAAGTCCACGAACCCTAAAGGCTTCCATAGCCTCGGCAACTCATGACCAGAGCCTAGGGAGATTACTGACGCCATAAACAAGAGTGTCAAATTGTTAAATCAACATCAGGAGTCACTGTGTACTTACGTCTCATGAGGGATCTGTCCTTAATGTGTTATCCAATGTGAAATAATGCTATTACTAGTACTGAAACAGTATTTTTACACTTTGTGTTT
The DNA here is from genome assembly GCA_949820135.1 of Sylvilagus floridanus. Taxonomy (NCBI): domain Eukaryota; kingdom Metazoa; phylum Chordata; class Mammalia; order Lagomorpha; family Leporidae; genus Sylvilagus; species Sylvilagus floridanus. The sequence continues at coordinate 89,036,733 of OX463239.1, read as the reverse complement.
CTGAGTGGGTGCAAACTGATGAAATCTTTACATAGTATATATTGAATCGATCTTCTTTATATAAAGATAATTGCAAATGATTAAAAAATCTTGGTGTTAAACTGGAAATTGCATAGACAATTAATCAATTTTTTTAAAAAAAAAATCATGTAGGATCTCTGTCCTTAATGTGCTGTACATTGTGAATTAATACTATAACTAGCACTCCAACAGTATTATCATTTTGTGTCTCTATGCGAGGGCAAACCGTTGAAATCTTTACGTAATATGTACTAAATTGATCTTCTGTGTATAAAGAGAATTGAAAATGAATCTTGATGTGAACAGAAGGGGAGAGGGAGCGGGAAAGGGGAGGGTAGGGGGAGGGAGAGAAGTTGTGGGGGGGGGGAGCCATTGTGATCCATAAGCTGTTCTTTGGAAATTTATATTCTTTAAATAAAAGCTTTATATATAAAAAAAAACTTATAATTATTTGAACTGAAATTATTAAATTTAAAAAAAAAAGAAAAGAAAAGAAAATGTGTATCATGGAAAACCATGCATGGATATCTGTATCTAGCACCAGAACCAAGGCAGAACAAGTCCTTCATCTCACAAAGTTCCCAAGGCCATGGGCCTCTTTGCTGCCAAGCCTCCCCACCCGATGGCTGTCCACATAGGTTAGTCTCAACCCAGAGATGTAAGAATGCAAATCATGACCAATAGAACACAAACGAGATAGGACCCTGTTAGCCGGTTGACTGTGACACTAACTTGTCAATGTGATTCTTGGAGCGGAGCTACAGCGTCTATCACATTACAGTTCAGAATGTATGAAGTTTTAACCAATTAACATTACAATGCGAATGTATCAAACATGTGTATAGGATTACTTCATCACTTTTAAGCTATAAAACCATCAAACTATACTTGGGCCATTTGATAGACCATGGGCAATTTGTAGTTCACACTTTTTAAAAAGATTTATTTATTTATTTGAAAGGCAGAGCTACAGAGAGAGAGAGAGAGATGCCTTCCATCTGCTGGCCCACCCCTCAGATGGCTGCAATGGCCAGAGCTGAGCTGATCTGAAGCCAGGAGCCAGGAGCCTCCTCTGGGTCACCCACGTGAGTGCAGATGCCCAAGGACCTGGGCCATCTTCTACTGCCCTTCCAGGCCACAACAGAGAGCAGGATCATAAGTGGAGCAGCTAGGACTCGAACCTGTGCCTACATGAGACACCGGCACTGCAAGTAGCGGCCCCACCTGCCACGCCAGAGCTGGCCCCTTCACATTTTGAGAAATGTAGATCAAGGAGGGCTTTGGATTTAAATGGTTAATGGCATTGAGTCTGAATTAAATAGATGATATTGGAGGAAGGGGTCTTTCTATGTGGGAAAAGCCATAACATTTAGCAGGCAGGTGCCAAGGTGGTTTGAGAACTGGGCAGGGAGTTAGTCTAGTACAATTAACTCAAACCTCAGTGTGGCTGAGACACTCTCTTCTAGGCACACGAGTAGCCTTTATCCCTAAAGAAGGTGACTCCGTGTTTGGAAGGGACCAAGGATCTGAATCCTGAACAAACATCCCAGAATATTCTGATGCAAGTATTCCATTAAGGTCACAAATATTGCCTTAGCTTCGTTTGAAAATTTTTCTTAATCTGAAAAACCTGATTCCATATGCTTCGCTGATGACTTCCCCATAACTGCAGTTGCTCTGTCTGACGGAAGACGAGGGTGCAGCTGGGAGCTTCTAACCGATGTTTCCTTACTCGATGAGGCATTGAACTCGCTGGTCTTCAAAACCCTTTCTCATTTCAAGAATTTGCTCATTCATTATTGCATGCTTGATGAGCATTTCTCACCTTGGATCTCTGCTACGTCTGGAAAGAAATAAGTTGACACGTGGAGACGCTGCTGTCCTCCCTTGGAGCACTCTGGCACTGCGTAGAGCCTGGGCACCAGAGCAGGAGAGGCAGGAGAGGGAGCACAGGGGAGGAGCTTGCTTCTCAGAACAGCTGCAAAGGCAGACAAACCAGGGTGAGAATGAACCATGGTGTTGTGGGCAATGGAGCCCCCAGAAGGGCTTATTGTGGGCTCTTCCCTCCACACAGGAAGGAACATAACGGTGTGCAGGGAAGCAGGGTTTATCCAATGCTCAGGAGACAGAGCAAGCAAGTTGGAAAGAAAGAATGAACAAAAAGCCAAAACACAAAAATGACCCCTTCAACAGGGATCAGGGCATCCTTTCATACTATTGAGAGGCATGGGATTGGTGTCTGAGATGGGGCTTCATTGAATATTCAAAAGGGGTGGAGCTTGGGGTAGGGCTTGAGTGCTGCTCATTTCCAGGCTTTATTGATATATAGCTGAAGTGTTGTGGCATCATTTGCATGATGGGAGTGGGAATGCCAACCAGGATAATTTTATGACAATGATATTCTAATGGTCTAAAGCTCATGGTGGGGACACATCCTGCAGTCATATTGGATCATTACAGCCAGCACCGGTTCTAAGTTTGCAACACTGTAGAACTTTTGGTTTCTACTACATGAAAAGCTGGGCGGAGGTTGGTGGTGCACTGAAGACAGGTTTGGGCACTGCTCAGAGAGGCTCTGGTGGTGCACAGAAAGCAGGGAGAGTTTGAATCGTGCACAGAAAGGGGGTTTGGATGGTGCAGATCAGATTGTCACATGAGCTGGGCTAGCCCGTCATGTTGGAGCCAGCAGCAGCTGCTGTGCCAGCTGGCCAGGGCTCCCCAACAAGCCAGGAGGAGCTGCCCCAAGGCAGCCTGCCCGTGCAGGAGCCATAGCGTGTGGGTCATGTGGTGTGCAGGTTGCCTGAGAGTGCTGTGTAGCAGGTGGGCTGGAGCTGTCAAACTCTGTTGCTACGTGGGTTGGCTGGGCAGTGAAACTCAGCTTCTCTCTCTAGTTAAAACTCTTCCCACGTCCTCTCCCCTCTCACAGAGTCTCATCCCTGAATCGTAATAGGAGGTTGAGGGGGGAAGGTCCATCTTCTGTAACTTGTGCAGTGTCCAGGCATCATCCCTGCAAAGCAGGGAGGGGAAAAATCCCCCACTGACTGAATCAGAAATGCTGTTTGAGGAGCTACAGATTTGCCACCAGTCGTTGGCGACGGCTGGAATGCCGGCATGCCCACCGTTTTGGCATGAGACTGCTGAATTCTGGATGAGGTGAACTTGACAGCTAGGAAGGGCATAATTGGGCAAAGGAGGAACAAGAAGGACAAAAGTAAGAGCCGTGCACAGAAGGGAGAGTGCTTTTTACTCTCTGCAGGTGATGGGACTTGACGTGTCCCTTACCAAAGTCTTAGAATCCCTTGAGTTGTTCAAAAATCACTTGGCATTTATTTCCATGAGCTCACTGCTGTTGACGTAATGTGACTGTGACAGGTCTCATTAGGCACTGCACACGCTCCACCTTGCCCTGGGAGCAGGGGTTCTAGGATCAGTTGGTTGTCCATGACCACTTCAGCCAGGGAATCCAGACACTTGCGCAGTTACTGTGGAGACTGGCCAGAGGTCTGGGCTAAGACACCCAAGGCAACAGACACGTTCCTTACATCAGTTTCATTAAACCAGTAACATTCCTTCCAATTAGGGTGGAGAAGCTTATGTGGGGGTGCTTTTCCTGCCAGTAGCAGTTTTCTAAGAAAAGTAGGAGCAGTGGAAAAAGCATGTGAGCTGGCAGGTGCAACCCTGTCTAGGAAGAAGAGTATGCGACAGCAGAAATTTTCCCTTTTGAACATAAAGTTGAGATTCTCAATTGGCTCCCAAGCATAGAAAGAATTATCCTCTGGGTGCACCTGTGAGGATTCAAGGCATGGATGCACCCAGCTAGGGATTCTGAGCCAGTTGTTCCCCCTGTCAGAACACACCTTCCTCTCCAGCCTTGTCTCTACCACCATTCAACATCTGAAATGCTAAGCTCAGCAGCTTGTTCATGGAGTTTGGGGGCCCCTGACCAGTTTCTTGATTTCCTCTGAACATCTGGGGCTGGGTGACTGGCAAGGTAGGTACTAGTAAGATCTGCCCTTCATGCATGCTAGGATCCACCAGCCATTCCTTGAGTAAGGCTCAGTTCTCTTCCTTATACCATATGACTTCCCTGACTTTGTCATAATTTACAAGCTTCGCTGTAGACTCCCTCATCCCAGCCAGTAGACCATATGGTCTTGGTGATTTATACCATCGTGATCTCATTCATAATTCCACTTGGTGGGGCTGCCATAGCTCCCACTACACACTGGTTGGATGGCTGAGCCTCCAAGCAGTCAGCATAAGCTTGGGTCTCAGCCCACGTAGGTTGTATCTCCTCTGGGATGCAACAAGATGGTAAGACAATGGGTAGGTCACTCTCGGTTAGGCTGAAGGCCAGAGTTAAGGCTTGAAGTTCTTCAGTAAATTCAGTAAGAGCTTCCAAAAGCCTCCCTAACTTTTGTTTCCATTGGCCTAAGTCACTCCTGGAGGAAGGGACATGTACTGTCATTGTTTCAGGCTCTCCATTTGCCAGAGATCTCAGGGGACAAAAGTGTCCTTGTGTCTAGCTGGTAGCAAGTCCTACTGTGACTCTGTCATGCTGGTAGGGGGTCACAGAATGGGTTGCAGGGTGGAGGTCATGGGCCCAAAGGTGGTGGAGGAAAATCAGGGACCAAGGAGAGGAGAAGGACCCAGCATCACCTGCACATGGTTCTTGAGCTGGGACATGTGAGCTTGGATAGAGCCCTGGGTGGTGGAGGACCACTCAATAGTGGGGAGTCCACCGTGTCTGTCTGTGGCTCCTCTGTGGCTCCTGTCTCCATGATGGCAGGGACATAACACAGCCTACAGCTCCCTCACTCTTAGGAAGGTTGAGAAGTAAGAGATTTCTTTTGCTGCCTCTTACAGAACACGTCCACTTGGAAGATGGTATTAAAGTCGAGAGTCTCATTTGATGGCCAGGTCCTCCGTTTTCCAGCTTTATGCTGTGGCCAGAGAGTGTTGCAGAAGAACATGAGCTGTTTTGTTTTGCTTTGCTTTGCTTTGTTGGTTACATCCTCTTAGTCAAAGACGCTTCCAGTTTCTTAGTAGGCCACCTAGAGGGTGAGTCCATGGGAATGGGTGGACCGAGTGACTCATGGCTGAAAAAGCCTATTTATGACCTAGAAGAGAAATGAAGGCACGGCTCTATGAGAGCCCTGCGCTGTGCCCAGGCACCTGTCTCCAGCCCTGGGGGTCTTGAAGACTAGGTCAGGTCTGGCATCCCAGGGTGCTGGCCTGCCCTTTTCATACCCTTTGCCCCTGATGCTTCACTATGACCAGGGTATGGCGTGAACCTAAGGGGCTCCACTGTGTCCAGGCTGTGGCTCCATCCCCAGGGATTTCCAGGGGGTGACTGGGCTTCCTTAGACCCTGGAGCTTTGGAGGAGGTCAGTCATGGAGAGTTGGCGTCTTGGTTGTCATGCCTCAAAGCCAGTAGCCTGCTTGGCACTTCAGGCCTAGCAAGTAGCAATCTGATATGACCATCAAAAGACTAGCCCGCCTGCCCTTTGAAGAATGTGGAGGAACCTTTGAATGAAGTACTTCTTAATCTTCCCATCAGTCATATCCTAAGATCACCTCTAGACCCCTTGTGCTATACTTTGTCATGAGGGATGACAATATTTTAATAAATGGCAAAGGAAACAGAACCCCAAAGTAAATGCAGGGAATGTCTTGGTTGTGTGGGTGTTGGAGCCAGGAACATGAAGATAGCTGTATACCAAGGGGTTTTCTTTCTTTCTTCTTCTTCTTCTTCTTCTTCTTCTTCTTCTTCTTCTTCTTCTTCTTCTTTTTTATTTGTTTTTGTTTGTTTGTTTGTTTTTGGACAGGCAGAGTGGACAGTGAGAGAGAGAGAGAGAGAGAGACAGAGAGAAAGGTCAACCTTTACCGTTGGTTCACTCTCCAATGGCCGCTGTGGCTGGCACACCACGCTGATCCAAAGCCAGGAGCCAGGTGCTTCTCCTGGTCTCCCATGCGGGTGCAGGACCCAAAGACTTGGGCCATCCTCCACTGCACTCCCAGGCCACAGCACAGAGCTGGACTTATACCAAGGGGTTTTCTACAGAGACAACGAGGGTGCTAACAGGTTAGAGAGTGACAGAATTTATTTGCCGTACATAGGTAGGTGCTAACTGCATGGGGACCAAGCCTCTCATTGGTAAAGCATCTAAGTGGTTCAACAGGACAGTCATCTCTAAGGAGCAATAAAGCCTGGAGTCTTAGGGAGGTTAGGGAAAACGGAAAGTTCATGGCCAGACTGCAACAGGGAAAAAGAAGACCCTCCAGGCACTGCACAGTGTGGGAGCAACTCCCAACCACTCTTAACAAACTTTCTTCACAAAGGGCCCAAAGCTGTCCCATCTGCTCAATGTTGGCTCGTGGCATTGCCACCTCCAACAATCATAGAAGAGACAGACACGTTGGGATTAAGAGATGTGAGTCCACAGTGGGACAGAACAGAGAAAGAGAAGGACCGGAAGACACCAAGACCCTCAAGCACTAGGAATGCAAGACTCAGGCCACGCTCACCACTCGATGTCTGATGGCCCCAATCTCCTGGCAGGTGCACCACTCCATGGTGGGCAGCATGGCCCCCAGCTGGGCTTAACCCAGGCTTTTCCCACCACATAGGAAATAATTCAGGGTGGCAGCATAAAGGTGCTCAGGGAAGAGGGATTAATTTAGAAGAAAGTGAAAGTGCAGACAAACTCAAGAGAGAGAGCATTAACAAAAAGCTGAGATACAGCAAAGACCTCAACAATGCTCTGGCTGTCCTTTCACACCATTGAGAGTCATAGGGGGTGGTGTCTGGGGTGGGACTTAATTTAATATTCAAAGGAGGTGGAGTTTGAGTATTACTCATTCCCATGCCCCTTGTGTAGAAATAGCAGAAGCTTCATGGAACCAGGTGCATGATGGGAATGGGAGTTCTGACAATTTTATTATAATGAGGTATAATGACCTAAAGGGCACGATGGGGACACCTCCCGCCGCCATATTGGATATTTACAGATGTCACCGGTTCTAGGTTTGCAGTACTGTGGAACTTGTGGTTTCTACTGCACAGAAAAGTGGGGGGGACTTGGTGGTGCCTGCAAGATAGGTTTGGGTGGTGCTCAGAGCGGGAGGCTAGCGTGCTGCACAGAAAGGAAAGTGAGTTTGAATGGTGCACGGTTTAGATGGTGCTGATTGGGCTGTCACTGTCACACAGCATGGGCCAGGCTGTCCTGCAGTCACAACTGTTGTGCTAGCCTGCCAGGGGCCTCTGCACAGGCCGCCTGGAGCTGTCCTTGGTGGGTCAGAACACCAGAGCCGCTCCCATGGCAGGTCAGCCGGAGTTGTCCAATTGCGGCCAATCGGCGGGTCGGCTGGGGCTGTCGACCTCAGCTCCTCCAACCGGCTACCTTTCCTCCCCCGGCAACAGCAGGTGTAGAGATGGCGGCTCTTGTGGAGAAGCAGGACCCACAAGAGGCTCTGGCTTTGAGCCCCTGAAATTAAGGTGCCTTCCAAAAGCCTGTGCTCAGAGAGGAAGTCCCTATGCCCTTCGGAGGAGCCTGTACTGGATAGAGGTCACTGAGCCCTCTACTCCATGCCGGCCAAGCCAACAAAGAATGTATCACAAAAAATGACAGCAACCCCTCAGCAAGAGTCGACCTGCACGAATAGGCAGCCTCCAAGGTGCAGGTGCTTGGTGAGCTGATTGAGTAGCCACTCGGCTTGCCTGCATTCCAATATCAAAATATCTGCTCCCCATCTCAGCTTCTCTGCTTCTGACCCACCTTCCTGCTAATGCATAGCCAGGGAGGCAGCCTATTGATGGTTCAGGGACTTGGGCTCCTGCCACCCATGTGCAAGACCCAGATGGAGCCCCAGGCTCCTGAGTGCAGCCTGACCCAGCCTTGGATGTTGCACATATGCCAGCCTCTGCAAGATGTCCATCTCTTTGATTCTTTCTCTGCATCTCTCTGCTTTTCAAATAAAGTTAAAATAAATAAACACATTTTTAAGGAAGAAAAGCTAAGAGAATGGGGAAATATGATGTTGTGAAGGGTTTACTGTTTGCTCCATAGAACATCTGACACCTAAGATGAACTTGCTCCAGAAAGCCTCCACCACGAGAAGAAAAGATCAAAGACACCCAGCCCCTCCCACAACGGCGCCTTCAGAACATTTGATTTCTAAAGTCTCCCTCGAGCCCACATGCTTCTTGGGTAATGCACATTGAATTTCAATTTTAAAAATAATAAAACCAAAAAGACATTGGAAAACACTAATCAATACCCTGAAATTACGTGACTACTGGTAGTTGTCTGGTGTAAATCAAGTCATTTTTTCCACTTCAGCTTTGAAAAACGTCTCCAAGTAATTTGTGTCCATAATTTTAAAAGCCCGATAGTGCTACAAGCTGTTGAAACATAAAAATGGCTGTGAGTCGTTGACCTCCTTTTTGCTGTCTCCTTCCCTCGGGACACAAAGGAAAAGCAACCATAGGGGTGGAAGCAGAGGCTCCTGAGCTTGAGCTTGTCCAAGTAGTTCAAGTGCTGAGCAGATCCCCAGAGTCTGGGGAGACGATGACAGTCACGGGCGTGTGCCAGCCAGAGCCCTGCCCTGGGACTGCAGGAGGGTGAATTTTAGTCACATCACAGCTGTTCCCTGATGTCAGCGGAGGAGTAGATGATGGACAGACCAGCCTGTTCATGGAAACATTCTTCCCCAAAGACAACCGGGTCCTAACCGCCGGTACCTGTGAATGTCACCTTCTACAGCACAAGTGATTTTGCAAAAGTGCTTACATTCAAGCTGGATGATTTGGATATCTCAACAACAACAACAACAACAACAACAAAAAGAGTGGCATGGGGAGATGGATGCCGAAGAATCAGGCAATGTGAGGACCAAGGCAGGACCCTACATTCGTCTATTCCGGCTTTGAAAGTGGAGGAAGGGGCCACAAGGCAAGGGGTACAGGGAACACAGCTCTACGCATTAGAAAAAAGAAGAGTAACATTGTAACAGCAGGCCAGTGCTGTGGTATGGCAGGTAGGGCCGCCGCCTGCAATGCCTATGTCATGTATGGGCACTGGTTCTGGTCCCAGCTTCTCCACTTACTATCCAGATGCCTGCTAATGCACCTGGGAAAGCAACAGAGGATGGGACAAGTGCCTGGTGCCCTGCCACTCATGTGGGAGACTGGATAAGGCTCCTGGCTCCCAGCTTCAGCCTGGCCCAGCCCTGGCTGCTGAGGCCATTATGGGAGTGAGCCAGGGGATGGGGAATCTCTCTCTCTCTCTCTCACCCTGCCTTTCATGTAAATAAAGGAACCATTATTAAAAACAAGCAAGAGTGTAACAGGTGGCTCCCTCCACATGGAGACACTGACCTCACTGTGCACAGTTGCTGGTGCACCCTGCAGCTGCGGTTCGGAGGCTGCGTTTCCAGTTCTCACCTTGCAGCTGCGGTTGGGAGGCTGTGTTTCCGATTTTCGCGGAAGTCGCTGGTCTATGAGCTGCTCCTCACTAAGGGCACTTTGGCTCCTCCACCATTCCGAGAATTCATTCCACATCGAATGCCTGCAGAACTCAGTTTTGCCACAAGGTGGAGACTTTCTCCTAGTCCTGGGAAACAGCCCAGGTCCTACAAGTTCAGCACTTAAGATTTCAGAATGAAAAGCTTCCTTAAACAATTTCTGGTCCAGCCTCTGTCCCCATCTACAAGACAGAGAACCTGAGACTCAGAGAGGTTGCAGACTCCCCCTCGAAAGGGGTAAAACCTAAGACTCTCTTTCCTAATTCCTGCTCAGCTGTTCTGAATGCATCCTGTTTGCTTCTGTTACCTTCCCAACAAGAAGTGTTATATCTCTTGTTATAGCTGAGGACCACACTTTCTCAGGAGAAATTGTTTTCTTCTGTCTTATTTTGCATTCCGTCCACTCCCATTGGCATTAATAAGTGAGGCAGGGGATTTATTTAAAATAACTGCACAGTGCTGCTGGTATTGGTTACCCTCAAAGGAGAAGAACAAAACTCATTCAAAACAATGAATATCCACTTGTGGCTACACCTGACCGCTGCCCTGGGTATGTGAGGAAGGCGGATGATTCAACCGGAGTCTCAGCTTTGAGGAGTTCTGGGTTAAGGAGAGGAAATAGCAAAGCAAAAGAGCTGGTTGGCTTGAGACAGGCTCCCCGTCCCTTCTCAGCAGATTCTGGAGACTCGGGTGATCCTGGGGAAGATGACATTGGGAATAGACTGTGGTGCACAGATGAAATATTACATGCCAGAAATAAGGTGGAAGAAGCATGTGGGCAGAGAAACATCTTGAAAGAATTATCTAGCCAGAAAAGGGAGCAGAAATGTGGGGTGTGAGCATTGTTAGGATATTGGGATACGCTCAGGGGTGCAGAGGGCACAGATGCTCAGTGGCTACTAGAGGAGGCTTCTTTCTTGCTCATGGTCATGTTCAACAAATGTCCGCAGAGCTTAACTCCACAGGTCACTCAGGCTGCAGGCAGCACCATCATCCCACAGCCCCACCACCTGGTTCACGCCACCTGAGTCATCGTAGGAGAGCAGGTAAGCCTGGACTACTGTGCATGGATTTTCCACTGCCTCCACCAGAGGGGGCGTGTTCGCTTCTACTCACACCCGATTGGCCAGAACTAGCACCCTGGCCTCCATTTACCACAGGGGAGGGGGCTCCTGGATCCTTGGGTACACATTACTCTCCCCACCACAGGAACTTCCAAAATTGGCTGCAATTCGGGACACTTAAAGGGAACTACTTTGGATCTTAATGTAGAAAGTCTGACGAGTTTTGGTAACAAACGGTTCACCCCCAAATTTTTTTATAATTTATTTGTTTGTTTATTTAAAAGGCAGAGTTAAAGACAGAGGGAGAGACAGAGAATGGGCAAGAGGGAGAAAGAGAGATCTCCCATCCACTGGTGCACTCCCCAGATGACTACAGTGCAGGCTCCTCTCTTGCCTGGTTGGAGCCGGACCAGTTGAATAGCCTAAGCCAAAGGTTAAGACCAGAATCAGTCAGGACTTTGGACTAGATTTGCAGTAATGAAACCCAGGATGATTGTAACATCATGCTCTCTCTTTATCAAGGTAGCTGAGTACATCCTGAACATCCCATTGGGTGGGCAGGGCAGACATCCACAGCCGCCCCCTTCAGCTACACACTCCCAAGGCCTCCCTTGCTGCCTCTCACACCTTGGCCCTCTCCACGGATGAACAGCGTATCACTTCCAGATCAGATAACCTATCCCTGTTATCACAACCTTCCACTCTTTGGTCTGGTTCCTTACCCAAAAGAGGACGTTTGAACTCTTTTTTTAAAGAAGATTTATTTTATTTATTTGAAAGACAGAGTTATACAGAGGGAGAGAGGGGAGAGAGCGAGCAAGAGAGAGAGAGAGAGAGAGAGAGAGTTCTTCCATACACTGGTTCAGTACCAAAATGGTCACAACAGCCAGAGATGGACCAATCCAAAGCCAGGAGCCAGGAGCTTCTTCTGGGTCTCCCACAAGTCCTTGGGCCATCTGTCACTGCTTTCCCAGGCACATTAGCAAGGAGCTGGATCAGAAGTGGAGCAGCCGGGACTGGAACCAGAGCCCATATGGGGTGCTGGCACTGCAGGCCGGGGTTTTACCCATTGCACCACAGCACTGGCCCTGACATTTGAACTCTCCAAATACCAGTCTCTTTCTGTCCTCATTACCTTCCCTGCACAAATTATATCCCGTGACTGATCTTCTCTGGTGCTCCTGCCTTTCTAGACCAGTCCCAGGAGTTGGGCCCAGCTTCTCAGGCCAGGGGCACAGTCCTCCCCAAGACTAGCCAAGCCACACACATGTCACCAGCTACTGTCACTTCTAGCAAGCTGGCTACAAATCTCAGGGTTGCCATGACCTCCTCTGGCTAAATACATCACTAGAATGACTCAGAACTCATGAAAGCGTTGTGTTTATGGTGGCAGTTTTATCATAGCAAAAGTATACAGATGAAAAGAAACCGACACACGATGAGATCAGAGAGGCTCCAACAGAAATCTCTCTGTCCTCCCCCATCCTCAGAAGGCACTGTCCTGCTGGTACATCAGGGCTTGTCATTACACAGAGTTCTTACCATCCAGGGAAGCTCACCTGAGCTTCAGCGCCCGAAGACTTCATTACTTAAACATGTCGATCAGATCGTTGGTCATCCAGCTGAATCCGATCTCCAGCCCCTCTCCAATCCCTAGAGATTGACCTCAAAAGCCCTACCTTCTAGTCCCATGTGTTTTTTCCGGCAGGACCAATCTTCACTCCGAGTCATCTCCTTAGCATAAACTATGAAACGTGGTCCCAGGGGCCCATCCTGAATAGTGCTGACACTCCTGTCACTCTGGAAATTCCAAAGGTTTAGAAACGACCTCCCAGGAACCCAGGACACAGCCAAGTGCATTCTCCCTTGGGCATCACTTAAAATAACAAACATGGTGACCAGAACTAGCTGTGGGAGATGCTGACTTCCAGGTTCCGTCAGAGCTACGAGGATGAGTGTGTGTTGGTGAAGTTAGAGTGTGTGGCCATCAAAGGGTCCTGATGTAGGGACTGAGAAGTGGGGGTTAATGCAGAGTAACCTTGAAATGTATGGAAGGACACGGTGGAGAAGGCGGTCCTCCGCTTCAAGGCCTTGGATTTCTCGGGCTTGCCACCTTCCACGTCCCAGAGCGGCCCCCGGCCTGGCCTTTAAACCCCTGATCTGAATCCTCAGCTTCCTCTTAGAACTCCTCTGGCCCCAAGGGCTGACGCTGCTCTCCAAACACATGGAAGACACTGCTTCGCACTTCTGCAGCCCAGATGGAGAAGTTATTTTTCAATTCCTGTCGTGTCAAGGCTGAAGACGAGGAAGAAGGAGGCTTGTCTCCATCTGCATTTTATCCTGGGCTAGAGCAAAGAAAGACCTTGCTGCTACTCTTGTCCTACCAAACAGAAACCACAGGCAAAAGAAACCAGTTCGCTTGTGCTTATTGCAACACCTCGCTTGAGGATTGCAACCTGCAGAAGTGAGGACTAGCCTGCAGATCTCACCTGCAGAGCCGGGACGGGAATGTGTCTGCCTTTTTAGTCCAAGTCCTTGCTCCCACAGAGAGAATAATTTAAAGCAGAGGCATAGCATAGAGTATAAATGAGACCAGGATTTACTTAAAAGAGAGAGTGAGAATGCGCACACACACACACACACACACACACACACACGTGTGATGATGCCGGTCATCAGTGGGCCAGAGAGTTACCCATGAGGAGAGAGCGTGGGAGGGAGCAAAAGAATGACCCAGAAGCAAGGACCCAAAAGCTGGAAAACAGAAGGAACCACGCCCACATGTGTCAGTCCCTTTTAAAGGGTAGGGAGTGTGCCCTAATTGAATATACAAACAGGGCGGAGTTTGGTGTGCGTGAGACTTTCTGGTGCCTCTGTGTGCAGCCTAACTTCCACATGGCCGTCAATGGCATCTCTCCCTTCCTGGTCCTGGATAAGACACAGGTGCATCATGGGAAAGTGAGTAGTGGATTGACAGGTGGAGGGTGCAGTTACAATGCAAGACTAGAGGCAGAAATTATTAGGAACATCTTCCGGCTCACCTATTCCTACCTGATCTTCCTGGGTGTATCAGGGCCAGAACTCTGTTCCAAATCACCCAGTCTTAAGTTTCCCATACAGATAAATATCTGGCCTATGCCACCATCCCTCATCTGCTATTCCTCATATGACCCTCTTGTTCTAAAGGGACCCAGATGTGGACTGGAGATTAAATCATGGGTGACACTGAGCTGAATGAGGTTATAGTGGAAAACTGGCTGTGGCCTGAAGATCAAGCACCTCATTCAGTGGGGAATGAATGTTAGAGAACTCTGGTCCAAACGAGGCTTGGGTTGCATTGACGCCTTACGCGCGTTTGAACTTGATTTCTCAGGACGCCTGTTCTGCAGGAGCTAATGATATCACTGGGGCACATCAGTGGTGTGATTGAGGGCCTGTTTACCGAGGGCTAGCTTAGGGAGACACTTGGCCAGACTCCCATCTATTCATCTGCATCACGGCTGGCCGACGCCGTAATTACATTGGCTTCATTTCCTATACAACGTATAAGAAGGTCATTAAGCAGTAAGAAAGAACAGAGATCAGAATATGCATGATTATGCTGGAAGATGTAGGCGGCCCATGGCCTGGTAGACAGCCTGAAAGATCTGCTTCGAGGACATACATAAAGGTGTGGAACAAGGTTGTCTCCTCAGCCTTGTCATTCCTCCACGCTGATGTTCCTCAAGAGATTTTTGCTATAAAGCTGACAGAGGCCATCTGTCAAATCAATACAGTCCACATAACTGCATTATCATTATGCAGTATTTATTATGCATTGTGTCTCAGCCTCGTAGGCATCAGCATTGAATTTGGTTAAGTTCAACATGATTAAGGTTAACACCCGTATCTGGCTCCCATCAGATGCCAACAGCACTCCAGGGCAGCTCTTCTCCCGCTATCCACTCAGAGTTCCCTCCATGGTCCAGCTTGCTCCCGTCTTTGGCTCTGCCCCATCAGCCCAGAACCTCCATGGTCAATGCCAAAAGGAACAGACATGAGGATGAGTTAGGTCCTCTTCAGCCTGTGTGTGACTCGTTTCACTGGAACTCATCACGGGACCTGTTGGAAAAGGTGTTGAGAAGCGTAGTTGTTCCCCAGTGCCCAGGTAGGAGAGAAGCCCTGGAGAGAGGTGACATCTGCTGGCCTCCTCTTACTGTCTCCTGACTGTTGTAGTCAGGGTCCTATCAGAGGTGTACTTCCCAGGGTTAATAGACGTAAATAGCACACAAGAGTTACTCAGTAGGTGCTGGCTCTCGTCCTGATTTAAACTTGTAAGTCATCAGAACAAACACAGTTTGTACAAAGAAAACCTCATAAAGGTAAACAGGAGAAGATGACATTTGGAAAAGTGACTTAGAGCGTTTTGGTTTTTCTTTCAGCATTTTTTTGCTACACTGGACCTTCTTATATTTTTAAGATAATCTCTTATTTTGCAGTAGTTTAGGTTTACATAAGACATGAAGATAAAAGAACGCCCATGGGCTCCACATCTAGAATCTTCTATAGGTAATAACTAAGTATGGTATGATTTTTACAGTTAAAGAGTCAATATTGATACACTGCCATTCATTACAGTATATGGTTTATTCACTTTTCCTTGGCTGTTACCTAATGTCTTCTACCCGTTTGGGGACCCCATCTGGAAGCCCACGTGATATTTGTCATTAGTTTTTTGTGAACTCCTCCCAGCTATGACAATTTCTCAGGCTTTCCTTAATTTCAATAACCTTCAATTGGTATTTGCTTAGTAGTTTACTTAAAATTATACACGGCTTGGCCAGCACCACGGCTCAATAGGCTAATCCTCTGCCTGCGGCGCCGGCACCCCAGGTTCTAGTCCTTGTCAGGGCGCCGGATTCTGTTCCGGTTGCCCCTCTTCCAGTCCAGCTCTCTGCTGTGGCCCAGGAGTGCAGTGGAGGAAGGCCCAAGTGCTTGGGCCCTGCACCTGCATGGGAGACCAGGAGAAGCACCTGGCTCCTGGCTTTAGATCAGCGTGGTGCAGCGGCCATAGCGCGCCAGCTGCAGCAGCCATTGGGGGGTGAACCAATGGAAAAGGAAGACCCTTCTCTCTGTTTCTCTCTCACTGTCCACTCTGCCTATCAAAAAAAAATATATACATGGCTTATGAGTATTTTTAAAGAAAAAAATTATTTGAAAGGCAGAGTGACAGAGAGAGGGAGAGACAGAGAGATCATCCATCAGCTGGCTGGTTCACTCCCCAGAGCCACAACTGCCAGGTCTGGGCCAATCCGAAGCCAGGAGCCTGGAAGTCCAGCTGAGCCTCCCACATGGGTGCAGGGACCCAAACACTTGGACCATCTTAACTGCTTTCCCAGGCACCTTCACAGGGAGCTGGATGGGAAGTGGAGCAGCCAGGACTCGAACCAGGATTCAGATAGCATGCTGGTATCCACAGCGGGCTGCTTAACCCACTGCACCATAACGCTGGCCCCTGGGTTATGAATTTTGAAGAGGAAGCTACAGAGGTCAAGGGTCATTCTCATCAAGGGGGCATAGTACCAACATGGCGTATCACTGGTGGACGTTAATTTTTTAATGAGTATTGTAGGTTCTTTTCTTAACTTTACTTACTTATGATAGTTGGAAAGGCAGAGAAACCATGGCTGAGCTGCTGTTGTCCAGACTCTCCTCTCTTCTTAAGACTTTATTCTTTGGAAGACGTGACCTTCTACAGCTGACACTTAAGGAATGGGAAAGTTATGCTCCGCCTCTTTGGGGACAGAGTAATTACATAAACTATTTGGAATTCTTTGGCACCATAGATCTATTTCCCCCTATTTGTTTATCTATTAAGCCATTGATTTTAGTCACTATGGATTCAGCGCTATATATTTTGTACTTTGGGCTTTTTTCCAACATTGCTTTTTGTTGTTGTTGCTTGCATTAGTCTTGCTGCGGCCATTCAAAGCTCTTCCAGTTGGTGTTTGTCACTTTGACATGCTTTTCGTGGAAGTGCTTTGGGGTACATTTCTTTACTTTCTCAGCCTCGTCTTGTGTATTTCCCGTGCCAGCCCTAGAATCACCTACTTCTCCAAAGAGCCCTGGTTCTGCCATTGGAGAATGATGCTAGACACCAAGCTCTGAGTGTGAGGTGTGCTCACTGCCCCAGGGGTGTTATTGCTTCTAAGCCCTCCCAGATGGCAGAGTAAATGCATGTGTGTGTGTGTTTGTATAGATAGACACACATAGGTACGTTTATACGTATCTATATGGAATCTTCACAGACATTATATGTGGGTGTATGTCTGTGGGTGTATTTTCACTAAGCCATACATGAGTCCATTTTGATGTCTCCAACTCTATTCTAGTACTCATGGATCATTCTAGCTGCTTCCCCTAACTTCTCTGTAATTTCCACTCCAACAGTGAGAATCCTGGCTCCCACCATCTGCCATCCAGTGTATATATACTGGTTTCAGAATCGTTAACCCACACTGAAGCTGAACGCCCATTCCTAAGCCTTTGATGTAGACCTGATGGAGCCCCCAGCTCTCCCCCTGAGCTCGCTCTTCCTCTGTCTTCACTGTGGTGATTGTGAATGTACTCCTCACTAAATTAAGAGAGTGACACAAAGGTCAGGCTTCTTTGCTGGACTCCAGATTGCAAGGCTCAGAATTCAATTACCATCTCTGTGGCTAGCGTTCGACCACCAGGCTCTATTTTGAGATGCTCTGCGGAAACTGAGAGCCCTGATCAAAGTGAAAAGCAGTCTACCTGTAGCCCCCAGGTGGCCCCAAGCCCACTTGGCTGTCCATGCTAACCGCCTGCCAGTGCCTAGCCCAGGGAATGCCAGGAGCACCATGGATCAGGCAAAGCCTGCCCAGGAGCTGACCGTGCACTACTCAACCCCGACTTCACTCTCTAAGACTAACCCAGGGGGCATCAGGGGATGGGCCAGTGGTTCTGACTCCTTGTCCGGAACATGGCACATAAACTCTTACTGTCTTCCACCACCCCCATGTCAGCAATGGGCTTGCTGCATGTTGGTCCAGTGGACTTAGTTTTAGGATTTCCATAGCGATTCCTTCAAACCCGTTTTGGAGGTGTTCTGTAACAATACCCCTCTAGGAAACAGCCTTGTCCACTGGAAGATTCTTTTGGGTTTTTGTTTTCATTTGGCCTTTGGTCTTACAGAATCTACCCAATTGCAAAGTTCATGAGGTCAGCTCTTTCCCCATCCCCTCATTATTAATTATGAATTATTAATACATTTATCCATTATTAATACATTTAGTTTCTTATGTTACTTTTTACCCTCCATCCTGGAGTGTCCTGACCTCCCAAATTATTTTTTTTTATTTTGCATGTATTAAGGCTTCTTCCTTGTGCTGAAAATTCTATGAGTTTTGGCAAAACATATAATCATATATCCACCAGGACAGTGCAATAGAAAATAGTTTCTTTATCCTAAAAGCATGCCCTGTGCTCCATCTATTCCCTACACCCTACCCCACAGCCAAATCCCCGGCAATCATGACCTGTTTACTATCACTATACTTTTGCCTTTTCCAGAAGAGCATACGAAGTTGTTATAGAAACTAAGCTGGGAAGACTCCATTTTTTCAAACAGGGACCAGAGACAGTGGAGGATCAAAGCAGTTTATGACGCCAGCGGGCTCAGCTGGAATCACTTCCCAAGAGCTGAGCAACAATCCCGAGTGTCTTGCAATATGTATAGGTTCGTCAGCATCATACCTCAGCTGTTACAGCATTGGTGGGTTTGCATTGCAGCCTACGTGACTTAGGACCACAGTTCCAATGGTCGGTGGGCCTGGTATGTTTGTAGAAGAGATACCAAGGGCAGATTTATTAGGACAGATGTATGACTGGAGTTGACAGAAGCAGAACTTAGGACTTCTTCCATCCCTAGACAAGATCGCAGTGGGCAGATGTTTCACTAGTTAATTGCGAGCAGCCACTGTTTAAGGTCTGTGCTGGGAGGAGGGGTCTGCTTTTCTTTCTTTGTCTCTGGTTGCAGCCATATTTCCTCTACAAATGCATAAGTATGCAGCTTTTTAAGGCTGACTTTTTTCATTTATCAGTGAAGAGCTGTAATAAAGGGTTCTAGGATCCCCTCTAGCCAAAGGACCCTCATAACCTATTGGGATGGCCAGAGGCAGCTGGGGGAAGGTGGGGAGGAAGAATGAACTTGTTACAGATCTGAGACCATGGGCAGATGTCTGCACTCAGAGCGATAATCAATGAAGAGGTATTCATACAGTTATTTTTTAAAAGATTTATTTTATTTATTTGAAAGGAAGAGTTAGAGGCAGAGAGGCAGAGAGAGAGAAAGAGAGAGAGAGAGAGAGAGGAAGAGGGGGAGAGAGAGAGAGAGGTCCTCCATCCACTGTTTCCCTCCCCAGTTGGTTGCAACGGCTGGAGTTGTGCTGATCTGAAGCCAGGATCCAGGAGCTTCTTCCAGATCTCCCATGTGGGTGCAGGGGCCCAAGGATTTGGGCCATCTTCTACTAATTTCCCAGGCCATAGCAGAAGGCTGGATCGGAAGTGGAGCAGCTGGGACTTGAACCGGTGCCCATATGGGATGCCAGCACTGCAGGCAGCGGCTTTAACCCACTGCACCACAGCAACAGCCCCGGTATTCATACACTAAATGGGATCAAGCAGACTCAAGCTCTCCCAGCTTGTCATCCCATTGCTACATCAAAGCCGACCTCTGGAAACCAAAAACCTCGTACTCATTCTTCTCTACTGATTATCACACCCGCACCTGGAAGCATTTCATCTACAAGCCCCTGTGCCCACAGCTGTCTTCCCTACGAGTCTGCAAATTTTCAACAGAAAGGCTGGAAGAGGCATTGACTAGTGAGCTCGAGTTCTAAGCCTGGATGACTGAAGCAACTGGAGCCCAAGAACTGGGGGAGTCAGAGGCGGAGCAAGTTGGGGAGCAGCAGGGGAGAAGAGATGGATCCTATTTGAGACAAGCTGAGACAGATAAACACGGTCGAGAGAGAGTGCTGGGACCTCCCGAGGAAACTGGAGCATCTTCTGATGAGAGAGAAGCTGCAGTGCAGGCTGAGGTTGACCGGAATGAAGGAACTCACTGCCTTGCACACAGGAGACTCGGGACACGCTTTGGAAGTTCTTGAATGGCCGGATGAAAAACGGAACAACGGGTTTTCTGTAGTGAGAATGAGAGGGGTCACTCACATGTTCTCAGAAGACATTCAATAGCCCAAAACCGAGTCACGGTCCTTGATGGATCAGACACTCCCAATGTCAAATGCCTGGGATGGTGTCCCTAGAGACCAGCACATCGTGGGTGTCCACAAATATTGACCAAGTAATGAACTGTTGGGTGAGTGAGGTTGGATTTTAGGAATGAATGAGTAGAACTCACTTTAAGGGGTGATGAGGGAAAGGAGACACTTTCATCTGGCTTTGATCCAGCAATTCTCCCAGGTCTTAGGGTCTCTCGGGGCCCAGGTTCTCTGCATTGCCAAAACCCAAGGCTGGGATTCTGGTTCCTAGGATCTCTCTCTTGTCTATGTCTGGTATTTGAATGTCCACACTCCCACAACCTCTGGCCACATCTACGGTAGCTCTGCTTGGTCTCCTGCAGGTTAGGCTGGAAGACAAGTGGGCAGACTGGCAAGGCTGTGGGTCAGAGCCCGAGGGCCTGGAGGAGGCTGGCACCTGTCACCTGTTCCCTTTGCCCATTGCATCTTTCTGTCTGGAGGAGCTCACCTGTGCTCCTCACCTGCCCACCAATGTACTTAAAAAGCAGTAACTTATCTTTCAAGACCCCAAATCAATACTGCTTTCAAGTTGCTTTCTGTGTGCATTTTGTTTTATTTCATCCCTAGGAAATGCATAGGATAAAGTACAAACCAGGCAGCCAGTAAAATATTCAGAATAACTGAATGAATGAGCTAATTCATCCCTTACCATCCTTGGATGTGTTCATGTACTCCCTGTCTTCGCCAGGTCCATTTATCCCCAAAAAGGGAAAGTTTGAGAATTCTACTTTGGCCCTGATGTTGGATTGAACTGGAAGGAAGGAGTAGAAATGTTGAAAACAATGGGGCACAAAATATTTCTGTTGGACTATGAAAGAAGGGAGCAAGAACAGAATGAGTCGGCATAGCTTTCAAAATAAAGGAATCCTGGATTTTAGCAAAGAATCCTTGATACTGTTTTTTTTTTTTTTCCCCTCCTGTCTCTCTATTCACCACCATCTCTCTTTTATGGCTATTTGGAGATCATTTGAAATCCATTCAGTAATTGCTTTCTTGCTAAGCTTCCTTTATGCAGAAAAATGATAATGTAGTTAGGATGCTTTCAAAAGTCCCAGGGGAAATTAATTTGTTTACAGGATTGTGTATCATATGGTTAAACCAACAAGGAAAAACAGACGGTTTTCTTGCTCAGCTGAGCTAAACCCCAGTGGGTGAGGTCACTTGGCAGGAGGAGTGGGCAGGGTCCCCACGAGCTCCAACAGGGTCGGTCTGCCTAGGACCATGGCCAGCAGAGCCTGTTCAGG
The DNA here is from genome assembly GCA_949820135.1 of Sylvilagus floridanus. Classification (NCBI taxonomy): domain Eukaryota; kingdom Metazoa; phylum Chordata; class Mammalia; order Lagomorpha; family Leporidae; genus Sylvilagus; species Sylvilagus floridanus. The sequence goes on along the minus strand of OX463239.1, from coordinate 89,015,559 downwards.
GCTCTCACATCACCCCCACTATTCCCAGCTACCATGGCACAGCCCTCTGCTCTGGGATGTTGTGGGTGTTTGTGTTGGATGGGTACAGCACAGATTGACAATTTTTTATGGTTCATCTTTTCTTTTATTTTTAATTGTATTTAAGGTATACAAATTTCATGTATTTCATGTACACAGATTTGGGAACCTACCCATCTTGCCTTCCACCCATGCTCCTACCCTTCCCCACCCTTCCTCTCCTAATCACCCTCTTAATTTTTACAATGATCTCTATACTCGTAAGATTAACCCTGTGTTAAGTAAGTAAAGAGTTCAACAAACAATAATAAGGAAAAAAAAACACAGTTCAGGGTTGTAAACAATCATCAAAGCTCAAAATGTCGATTTTACTCTTCTACATTACATGTTTTGGTACTCTAGTTACCACAGATCAAGGAAAATGAGGCATTTGTCTTCTTGGAACTGGCTTATTTCACTAAGTATAATGGTTTCCAGTTGCATCCGTTTTGTTACAGAAGACAGGATTTCATTCTTTTTTATGGCTGAGTGGTATTCCATAGTGTAATATACCATAATCTCTTTATCCAGTCCTCAGTTGATGGACATCTGGGTTGATTCCATATCTTGGCTTTTGTGAATTGAGCTGCAATAAACATGGGGGTACACATAACTCTTTCATATGCTGAACTCATTTCCCTTGGGTAAGTTCCCAGGCGTGGGATGGCTGGGTCATATGGTATATCTATTTTCAGCTTTCTAAGGTATCTCCATAGTGTCTTCCACAGTGGCTGTACTAGTTTACATTCCCACCAACAGCGAATTAGGGTTCTTTTTTCTCTATATCTCAGCAGCATTTATTGTTTATTGATTTCTATATAAGAGCCATTCTAATCGGGGTGAGGTGAAACCTCATTGTGGTTTCAATTTGCATTTCCCTGATGATTAGTGATACTGAGCATTTTTTCGTGTGTCTGTTGGCTATTTGAATTTCATCTTTTTAAAATGCCTGTTCAGGTAATTTGCCCATTTCTCACCTGGATTGTTTGTTTTCTTGTGAGTTTTGAGCTCTTTATAAATTCTAAATATCAATCCTTTATCAGTTGCATAGTTTGAAAATATTTTGTACCATTCTATTGGTTGCCTCTTCACTTTGCTGAGTGTTTCTTCTGTAGTGCAGAGGCTGCTCAGCTTGATGTAATCCCGTTTGTCTATTTTGGCTTTGATTGCCTATGCTTTGGGGGCCTTTCCAGTGTCTTATAGAGTCCCCCAGTGTTCTCCTCTAGTACTTGGATGGATCCGGTCATAGATTCAGATTCTTGATCCATTTTGAGTTGATTGCTGTATAAGGTGTAAGATTGGGGTCGTGTTTCATACTTGTGCACAAGGAGATCCAGTTTTCCCAGTACCATTTGTCAAAAAGACTGTCTTTTATCCAGGGATTAATGTTAGCTCCTCTGTCAAATATTAGATGGTTGTAGATATGTAGATTGATTTCTGGAGGTTCTATTCTGTTCCATTGGTCTACAAGTCTATTTTTGTGCCAGTACCAGGCTGTTTTGATTATAACTGCCCTGTAGTGTGTCTGGAAAACAGAATGACAGTTCTTTGCATTATTTCTCTGCTGCCTTTCTCCTATGCATTCTTCAGAAAAACATCCCTTCTGAACCTTTTCTCTCTATGTTGCAGTCTCACAATATTTAATGAGCTACTACCTCCGTACCCTAAGGTGCGCCTTAGGAGTGAGCCAGTACAACATTCAAGCAGGTGGCTCTCGGGGATGAAAAACAGGTGCACAGCAAAGAATCAAATACATTTAAATTAATGACAGAGTTGTATCATCCAGCAGGGCACCATGATATCAAAGTTCCAAATGATAGCATTTAAGTGTTCATTTTTATACTGTAGCACACATATGCCAAGTCTGAATTATCACAGTTTCCAAATTAGGAGGGAAGAAACTTAATAAAACCCCGTCCTAATCAGGAGGAGTTTGTCTTCCCTTGTGAATCTCGTGAAAGACACCACTTAACAAATTTCCTCTGTTGCCTAGGGGCTGGGTGCAGGAGTTCAATTATAAGGCTCAGTCTCACGCACCAACCAGTTGGCTTTTCCGTGCACCCTGGGAATTGAGCCCTAGTGTCTCTGGGCCTGGGCAGGCTGTTTATGCCTTCCACAGCCAACTGCAGTGAATTCAGACACCCTGAGTTAGATTTCACATGTGAGGGCCCTCCAAAAACTTCACAGAGAGTTGAATTAGAAGATGACTTTATTTTGGTACCACCAATTTTGAAATCTACAGAGCTTTCTCACAGTACACATTTTCCATGAACTTCTGGAAGACCTCTAAAATGTACTTGACTGTAGTTCCGCTTAACTAGTGTTATCAGGAGGGAGGGGCCATTTTTGGGGTTTCCTTTACACTTGTGGATGGATTGAACAGCACATATTGACTCTCTATATAAGATAGTATATTTGTAATGGTTTTTTTCCGTATGAATCCAGTCAGCCCATAAAAGATAACTCATTTCAAATAATTCTAACCAAGCAGTCAAGATAATGCTAATAAGGGTTGGTGCTGTGATGCAGAGAGCTAAGGTGACACCTACAATGTCGGCGTCGTGTATCGGAGCACCAGTTCGAGTCTCAGATGCTTTGCTTCCAATCCAGCTCCCTGCTAATGTGCCTGGGAAATCAAAGGAGGATGGCCTAACCGCTTTAAGTCATCATTTAATTCAACTCTCCATGAACTTTTTGGAGGGCCCTCACATGTGAAATCTAACTCAGGGTGTCTGAGCTTGGGCCCTGCCACTCACGTGAGAGACCTGGATAAAGCTCTGAGCTCCTGGTCCAGTCCAAGACTTTGTAGCCATTTGAGTAGTGAACCAGTGAATGGAAGATATCTCTCTCTTTCTTTCTCTTTCTCTCTCTCCCTTGCATGCACTCTGTCTCCTGTCACTCTCCCCTTCAAATCAAACAAATAAATCTTTTTAAAAAATCTTTTTAAAAATAATGTTGGCCTGGCACTGTGGTACAGCAGGTAAAGCCCCGACCTGTGACACCAGCATCCCATATGGGCACCAGTTCGAGTCCCAGCTGCTCCACTTCAGATCCAGCTCCCTGCTAATGCACCTGGGAAAAGCAGCAGAAGATGGCCCAATTGCTTGGGCCCCTGCCACCCACATAGGAGACCTGGATGAAGCTCATGGCTCCTGGCTTCAGCCTGACCCAGGCTGGATGCTGTGGCCATCTGGGGAGTAAGTCAGCAGATGGAAGATCTCTGTCTCTCCCTCTCTCTCTGTAACTCTGACTTTCAAAATAAGTTAATAAATCATTTAAAAATAATAATAATTATGGCTGTTAACAGTAGTTCACATGATTACTAAACTGAAGACATTGTCTCCTGACTTTTCTGGAGGAATTTAAGCAAAACTACTAATAAAGACACAGCAAAAAAAAAAAAAAATAGTTGCCAGTTTTTCAGCCAAAGCTGGACGAGGCCAAAGCCAGGAGCCAGAAACTCCAAGTGGTCTTCCGTGTAGGGAGCAGGGGTCTGAATACTTAAGCCATCATTGCGGCTCTCCCAGGTGCATTAGCAGGAAGCAGAATTGGAAGACGAGTCGTGGGACTCAAACTTGCACTGCAAGAAGGGATGGGGCTAGCCAGTGGCTTCCCCTGCTGCGTCACGATGCCTGTCCCTTGATTTTGCCTCTAAAAACTTCCCTTCAGGGCAATTCTACTTCTAGGAGACATCTAGAATAGTCAAATTCAGCAAGTGGAGTCATGGCTTCCAGGCATGAGAGTCAGAGGGAAACCGAGCAGGTTAATGGGAAATGCGTAGGCTTGGGATGGTGTTCCGGAGATGGATGGAAGGGATGACTGCACTCAACGCCACTGGACAGGATGCTTGAAAATGGCTACAATGTAGATTTCCTGTTCTGTGTATTTTACCCCCAGTAAAGGAGGGGAGAATGAGAATTTGATTGAATGGAAGAGTCACTCTGATTCTCTCCGATGTAGTGGAATCTTGTCCCTGCTGTGGGACAGCTCCTGGGGAAGCCAGGAGCATGGAATGTAACGGAGATGACACCCCACAGAGGCCATGCTGAGCAAGAGGACACAAGACAACAGGAGAAAGAGGAAGAAGTTCTTCTTTGTAGAGTGTTTACACTCACAGCCATCACACAGCAGCCTCTGCCAGCAGCTCTTGGAGGCACTTGGAGTGTGAACCAGCAGATGCAATCTCTCTCTCTCTCTCTCTCTCTCTCTCTCCCTCTCCCTCTCCCTCTCCCTCTCCCTCTCCCTCTCCCTCTCTGACTCTTAAATGAATTTTTAAATTTATTTTAAGGTCTATTTATCTGTTTGAAAAACAGAGTGATAAAGAGAGAGGGGAAAAAAAAGATTTTCTATCCACTGATTCACTCTCCAAATGGCAGCAACAGCCAGTTCTGGGCCAGGCCAAAGTCAAGAGCCAAGAACTCCGTCTTGATAACCCAGGTAGGTGGCAGGGGCCCGAGTACTTAAGTTGTTTTCCACTGCCTTCCCAGGTCCATTGGCAGGAAGCTGGGTTAGAAGCAGAGCAGCCGAGACTCGAACCTGCACACTGATATGGGATGCTAGCTTTGCAAGCTGCAGCTTAATCCATTGTATCATAGTGCCCACTCCAGATTTCAAAAGCTTTTTACCCCAGAATAAACTTCCCTTCCAATTCCATATTCCCTAAACGTTCTACAGCTTTCTCAAATATGAAATTAGCACTCGTATATCTCGCATGCATTCCATCTTTATTTGACAAATATATTAAAGCATAAAAAAATCAGATAAAAACAGAGGCCAGTAAATAGTGAAGGAAATTATAAAGCTAATTTTCCTGAAAGAAAAGATTTTAAAATATCACACCAAGACAAAAGCAAGAAACATGATACACTTCATATGTTGTTGGTAGGTCAACAGATTATGAAGATTTTTTTTAAATTTTAGGATATTTCTATATATTTATTTGAAAGGCAGAGTTAGAGAGAGGAAGAGAGAGAGAGAGAGAGGAAGATGGTCTATTTGTTGTTCCACTCTTCAAATGGCCACGATGGTCAGGCTGGGCCAGGCTGGTAATTGGGGTACAGGGTGCAGGGCTGCTCTGTGCTTCTCGCTGTTGAGCTGTCCCAAGGAATGAAAGTGATTCTGTGCAAACACTTGCACTGTCCCATGAAAAGGAAAAAAAATCTGAACTTCTTCAAAAGCTGGAGTCAAGGACAATGGTTCGATTCTTTGTCGAACACCCATTGAGTAGCCAGCAAGTGTTTCTCTTCAGTGATTTCTTTAGGTTGTGTTTTCCCTAACATTTGGGGAAAGATGAGGAAGCCCAGGCCAGGTCATGTCAGAAGAGGTAACTGTGTGGTCGGGTTTCCTACAAGCCCTTACAGAGACGCTACAGCCCCATCTGCAGCTGAGAGCCGAACTCCATCAGGGGTAGACCAAGCAAACAGAGCAGAGCAGATCCCAGGAGACCCAGCCTCATGGGGGAGGCACCTGGTGCCTTGGTTACATCGCTGCCTAGGACTCTCCATCCCAGTAGGAGTGTTCTTGCCCCAGCTGCTCCACTTCTCACTCCAGCTTCCTGCTAATCCACACACCGGGAGGTAGCAGATGATGGTCCAGGTACTTGGGTCCTTGCCATCCATGTGGGAGACCCAGTTGAGTTCCAGGCTTCTGACTTCAGCCTGGCCCAGCCTGATGGTCACCAGTTCTTTTCAAGGATCCTATTGTAGGAGAGAGGATCTGTCTATGCTGATGACCAGAGGCAACCCCCAACTCCCCAGACCAACAGAAGCCCACCTGGCCATCATAAATTCCCTAAAGGGGACCAGCGCTGTGGTGCAGCAGATTAAAGCCCCAGCCTGCAGCGCTGGCATCCTATATGGGTGCCAGTTTGAGTCCCAGCTGCTCCACTTCCAATCCAGCTCTCTGTTGTGGTCTGGGACAGCAGTAGAAGATGGCCCAAGTCCTTGGGCTCCTGCACCCATGTGGAAGACCTAGAAGAAGCTCCTGGTGGCCTGCGCTGCGGCTCACTTGGCTAATCCTCCACCTGTGGCTCCATCACCCTGGGTTCTAGAACTAGTCGGGGCGCCAGATTCTGTCCCGGTTGCTCCTCTTCCAGTCCAGCTCTCTGCTGTGGCCTGGGAAGGCAGTGGAGGATGGCCCAGGTCCTTGGGCCCTGCACCCACGTGGGAGACCAGGAGAAGCACCTGGCTCCTGCCTTCGGATCAGCACAGCGCACTGGCCACAACGCACTGGCCATAGAGGCCATTGTGGGGTGAATCAATGGAAAAAGGAAGACCTTTCTCTGTCTCTCTCTCTCTCTCACTGTCCACTCTGCCTGTAAAAAAAATGAATAAATAAAAATAAAAATAAAAATCTCCTGGCTCCTGGCTTCGTATCAGCGCAGCTCTGGCCATTGCAGCCATTTGGGGAGTGAACCAGCGGATGGAAGATCTCTCTCTCTCTCTCTCTGGCTCTACATCTCTCTATAACTCTGTCTTTCAAATAATAAAATAATTCTTTAAAAAAATTCCCTAAAAAGCATGGCATCACTGACCAATCAAAGGTAGGTCACGAACACCACTAATCAACGAGGAACCTGGACATGAGCGAACATGCACCTCTCAGGCCCAGATTCAGTCTACAAGAACTTTCACCCCTAACACCCTGGGGAGCCTGGGAAGGAAGTGATAGCCGCCCGGCTCCTGGCTCTGCACTGTGCAGTAACCGACTCCTTCGTTCCGCCATGCCATGGCAGCACTGAACTCTGCATGTCAGACAGGTGCACCCAGCATTCTATAGCAACTCCTCCAGATAGTTTGGGGTGTTGTTTGGCAACAAGAGGGAGTTTGGTATTACAGGATGTCAGGACACACCGAGCTCACACAGTCATTTAAGATGTGCCCCGGAGATATTAATATCTCGGAACAGAATTCACTTAGCAGGAAAAAAAAATCTTTAATTGATGACGTAGGAAATGAGTGTTTTTGTTCCTGTAAACTAAACCATCCAATGATTTCTGTTAAAGCCTGCTGGGATTTATAACTAAATTTTATTCTATCTTTTTTTCATCTAAAAAGGATCCATGGTGCACAATTGGGTTTTCCCTGACATTTCTCTCCCTCACCCTCTACCACCTTTCTTCCCCCAGCGCACAGATTCTGGAAGTCTTTGATCTTGTCTGGTGTGTGTGTGTGTTCCACTTGTGAGCATTTAAGGAATCCAATTTTTAGTCATTTTGTCTAGAGTCAAATTCGGCTTAACTTAAAATTATCCAGTACATCTAAAGCCTCTAATTTAATTGTCAGAGGAAGCCAAATGCATGCACAGCAATTAAGACTCCTGCATTCAGAAAGCAACATCCTCCCAACTTCCGCCTTCTGCCTGGCCCTTCCCGGTGCAGAGGAGCCCACAGGAAGTGGGGGGATGAGTAAAGTGCGGGGGAGCAAAGAGAGGCAGTCCGGGGCCTCACCCAAACTGGCCTCAGAAATGTTGGCCAAGGGGCCTTCAGAGGGGGCCCCCAAAATCAGACCAAGGAAACTGTCCAGAGACACATCACAGCCCAACCCCACCATAGCAGAAACCCATTTTAATTGATGCTGGGTTTTTTTTTTTAAAGATGTACTTATTTATTTGAAATTCAGAGTGACACAGAGAGGGAGAGGCAGATAGAGAGGTCTTCCATTCACTGGCTCACAATCCCCCTCCCCAAATTGGCCTCAATGGCCAGAGCTGTGCTGATCTGAAGCCAGGAGATTATTCCAGGTCTCCCACACGGGTGCAGGGGCCCAAGGCCTTAGGCCATCTTCCACTGCTTTCCCAGGCCATAGCAGAGAGCTGGGTCAGAAGTGGAGCAGCCCAGACCCGAACCGGTGCCCATGTGGGATGCCGGCACTGCAGGCAGCGGCTTTACCCGCTATGCCACAGCACCAGCCCCAGATGCTGCTGGATTTCAAAACAGCTAGGAAAAAGGATCTTGAATGTTCCCAAGACAAAAAAAAAAATAAATAAAGTGAAGGTTTGAGAGGCTAACTATGCTAATCACCCTGATTCCAGCACTGCCCATCAGAGCAGTTCATGTGTGTCAGCCTGGTTCTCTGCACCCCACACGCATGTACTGTCACTCACAAGGATAGGAATGCATCCTACAAGGAACCATAAACGCACATTAAAATGGTGTCAGTGTAAACAGAGCAACACCCCTTTGGCTATGTATTGAGTTTCCCCAAATGCTCTTCCGTTGGGTCTAGTGATCACACTTCTGGGAAACTACTTTTAAAGAATGATGCTAAAGGCAGCAGAAAATCAATGGCAAAAATGAACGTGGGAAGACAAAATGGGATAGAGGTGAACGCCACGTGTTCTACATAGAACTTTCTCTCAATGCTCTACTGGTAAAACGTGTTCACCACAACTGAAACATAGTATCGAAAGGACTCTAGATATAAAAACCCATGGAGAAGTTAAGAGACATACAAAGTATTTTTTTAAAAGATTTATTCATTGATTTGAAAGTCAGAGTTACAGAGAGGGAGAGGCAGAGAGAGAGAGGTCTTCCTTCCACTGTTTCACCCTCCCGATGGCTGTAATAGTCAGGGCTGGGCCAGATTGAAGCCAGGAGCCAGGACTGTTTTCCCAGGCCATAGCAGAGAGCTGGATCAGAAGTAGAGCAGCCGGGACTCGAACCAGCACCCAGATGGGATGCCTGCTACGCCACAGCACCAGCCTCAACAAAGGCAAAATAGAAATAGAAATAAAATTAAATATAATTACGCCATTGGTAAAAATCTGAAAATGGTAAGAGTTGGTATCATTGAGTGATATTGTTCCATGTTTTAATTTTCCCACTGTTTCTACTTTTTATTCAATGAGTATTCAGATCTTTCATAATACACGTGCTCAGACATCTGCATTTATTTAAAATCAAGTGAAAAACTAGAATGATGGGTTTCAGTAAAAGTAGCATTTACTTCTATTTAATTTTATGAGTTAATTTATGACTAGGAGTCAAAAAAGATAGTTAAATATGCTTTGATGAACCATCTTTTTTCACCCATACTGACAAACAAAATTACCTGGGTAAATTGGGGTAAATGATTGGATTTATAGATTTTTTAAAGATTTACCTATTTGAAAAGGAAGAGTTAGGCAGAGAGAGAGAGAGAGAGAAAGGCAGAGAGACGTCTTCCATCTGCTGGTCACTCCCCAAATGGCCATGAGAGCCAGAGCTGGGCCAAGTCTAAACCAGGAGCTTCTTCCAGGGCTCCCACATGGATGCAAGGACTCATACTTGGGCCATCCTCCACTGTTTTCCAGGTACATTAGCAGGGAGCTGAGTGGAAAATGGAGAATCCAGGATTGGAACCAGTGCCCACAGGGGATGTTGGCATCACAGGTGGCCACTTTACCAGTTATGCCATGATGCCGGCCCTACCAATTTGTTTTAACCAGGGCTCCAATAAGGTGTGCCAGGGTTGTAAGTGTGGCTTAACTTGCAGTGACGCAATGCTGGCCCCAGGATAAAATGTTCAGGAACATCTCAAAATAAGGCAGGAGGACCTTTAAAAAAAAAAGCAGGATGACAAAAATCATTGAAATGTTCAGAAATAGCCATCTCTAAAACAGTAACAACAACAACAAAAAAATCCCAGCGGGGCTAGAAATGACCCCATTGCAAATGCCACTTGTCCATTTGCTAAGTGCACATTTCATCTAATGTCCTAGGAAATCCATCAGGCCAAATTGGCCTCAGACAAACTGGCAGACAAATGAGCTGGTCTCAGAGGCCCCCAGGTCCACCACTGCTGACTGGCGGCCAGCTCTGGCATGCATGCACTTTTCTGCTTCATTTCCATGTCTGCGCCCGAGCTCTGAACACCTGCCCAGGAGCCCCTGCGCCTCTGCATCCTGGGCTAGGTCTCTTAGGTCTCTGACTGGCCTTTGCCTGTTAGGTGAGTAGCAGGAGCTATGTATTTGCTAATGAACTAACAGAAGAATGAATGAATGAATGAATGAACGAAATCGCCCTGCTCAGCCCCACACCCGGAGCTGCTGATAGATTTCCTCTCTTTTCTCTCATCTGTTGCCCCCTCCAGTCATGTACTCACACATTCCTTGAGTCCCTACTGTGCCCTGGGACAGCAAGGACCACGTCTGTTTCCGTCCTGCACCTCCCTGCTCGGTTTGCTACAAAGATGCGTTGACCTCGTCGCTGCAACCATGCTGTGGGGTGTGGTCAGCAGCAAGTAGAGAACTCCTGAGAAGCTGCAGCCACATCTAGGGCCTGCGGGGGAGGTGTTTGGCCAAGAATATGGGGGAAGCTCAGGACAGGAACCTGCAGGGGATGAGCGAAGCGAGTCCCATCCTGCTTGAGCTGGGAGCTGCTCATCTTTGCCGAAGAAGCAGGCATAGGCGAGGCAGCCCATCTCCTTCTCAAGAGGCAATGTAGTGTCAGGATCTCCTGATTCCAGTCCAGTCTGTCCAGTTCTTATCTTCCAACCATGAAGCCCTATGAACCCTCCTATTTCTCCTAGCCACAGTCTCATAGGGTCATGGTGCCTCTTAGGAAATGTAAAATGTAGCAAAATGATTCCATTGTTGTGACTGCATGCTACAAAATTTTAGGTGGGTGTGTCATTATGTGTGCAACCTAGTTTCAAACGGTGTACATAAAGGGAGATGATATAGGCAGAAGTAAAGTAATTGTAGCAAAATATGATGATGGGTGAGTGTGGGTGGAGAGCAGACAGCTGTGTGCTACATGGTTCCACCAACATTGCTCAAGCTTGACCTTTGTCAAAACAGAAAAAAGAAAAAGTAAAAAAAAAAAAAAAAAAAAAACAAGAGGCTACAAATAAGTGTTGTGACTGCACCCCTCCTGATTCTGATGGGTGGAAGTGGGTAAGAGTCTTCCCAAAGCCTCTGAGAGGTAACAATGCAAAAACTAAGCCTTGCCTCTCTTGCTGCTGCTTCGGTGTTTTGCAAACACTGGTCCCCGTAATACACACAAAGTGCTCTGCAAACCAAGCACCCTGTCTGAGCGTGGGGGCTTCCCAACAAGACGGGATTATCTAGGCAGGGCCAGCTCACCCCTGGCTCACCTGGCCAAGCCTTAGGCTGTGCAGACTGCAGCCAATCCGTGCAGTGCAGCCACCCTACTATTACATATGCACGGTCGGCCTCCTGCTTCTCCCCCCACTCCCAGCACCAGCTGCAGGCACAGTTCTGCTCCCGAGACGTAGAGCGCAGAGCAAGCCTGCAGCCCCCGTCCAGAGCCCTCTGCAAGAGCAGACCCTCGCCTGACAGCTCCGTGCCCGCCCCCAGGAATCACCGGCGGCAGGTCGGCACCATGACAGCCTCCAAGGCATCCCAGCGCTACAGAAGCGTCCATCGCAATGCCAGCCAGTGCCATCTCTACCCGGAGTCCCTGCTGCTCAGGTGAGTGGGTCCTAAACACGGGACACACAGAGGAGGCAGGTGCACGAGGAAGGGACGCACAGGGCATGGAAGCCAGGAACAAAGTCCTTCTTCCACTTGGTTCTTCTGCTTAAACTCAAAACTTGTTCAGGCGAGCTCAGCCGTGCGCAGAGAGCGAAAAGGCGCTCTCTCTACCTGCGGCTTGCTGGGTGGGGACCAGGATGTAAAAGCCTGTTTTCCAACCTGGCTTGGCTGATGCCTGCACCCACGGAGAAGCTTTCTCTGTTTACTGCATCCATAATGTCAACAGTGAGCAGATAACCATCCATAAGGTGCCAGGCGGCAGACTTCAGAGCAGTCAGAAGCGGGTGAGCGGTTTCTATTAAGCATCTACAAAAGTCTGTGAAAATCTCAGAGAAAAATCAGAGGTGATTCTCCTTGGAGTGATTAAAACCAATCGCGGTTAGAGATGGACAAACGGCCCGTGGAAAATGCTCTCGCGGCCTCCTGGGAAGTTGGGTTAGAATTGGCATAGACACCGTTACTGGGAATAAATGTTGTGACATCTTGAAAAATTGTCATTATTTCCCTGAGATATGCTGCCCGTGGAACTTCGCTTGGCTAATTTCTCGTCCGCAGACATCACTGCCTGCTTTCGCCTCTGTCATGTGGGGCTGAGAATGAATTGCAGTGGAGATCGGGGAAGGATATCTGGTTTTTATTTATTTTGCATGTATTATTTTCATTTACATTTATTATTAAGTTGTTAGATTTATTAATTTTATTTACATGTATTAGATTATTACATTTGTTTCCTTTGCATTCAGAGTTGGGGGCCAACGGGGACTTCTGTTAAAATTAGCTGATAATTTCAATGAGCCTGAAAAAGCAATGATTTCATTTACCAAAGATGCTTCCCTTCAGGGGCTACAAATAAGAAACTTGTTGTCTCCCTTTGTGTCTTCTGATTATCTTTCACCTTGAGAAATCATTCTCTTGCACTGACCTACTGAAATAATAGAATCCAATAATTACATTTCAACAGGCTGCTCACATGCCAAATTCTCTCTCTACCTCCACGGATCCCTACACACACACACACACACACACACACACACACACACACTTCAGATAACCAACCTTGAGGCAGTGAGATGCTGAACTTGCCCAGAGCAAGACAATCTTCTTCGGAAGCAATTCTATTCATCAGATTTCCCCCTTCACACCCTGTTCCACCCAGCAGCTTGGAGGACAGCTTTAATGTGGATGAAACAGGGGACAGCAGTGATCCGGAGCAAATCTTCCAGAATATACAGTCCCAGAAGGAACTCGTAGCCAACATTCGCTGCAGACCCTGGAGCATGGGTCAGAAGCTGAGGGCACTGAGGTAAGGACCACAGGAGGGATCGCTGAACAAATACACTTTCCAATAACCCACACCCCTGTGTCAGCGTTGACCAGGAGGTGTGTGTTGGGGAACGCTTCTGGCCTGCTTCCTTTCCAAATATAGATTTTTAAATTTGTCTTGTTTATTTATTCAAAATACAGACAGATAGAGGTCGCCCATCCACTGGCTCACTCCTATTTGTCTTTAACAGCTAGGGACTCCATCCAGGTCTCCCATGCGGGTGGCAGGGACCCAAGTACATGAGCCATCACCTGCTGCCTCCCAGGGTGTGTGTGGAATTGGAAATGGAGCCAGGACTCAAACCCAGGCAATCTGACATGGGGTGAGGGCAGCCCACGTGATGTCTTAATGGCTGCCCAAAAGATCTGGCCCCTAAAAGCTAGATTTTAACACCAGTCCTCAGACTCACTGGAAACAGGGAAATAAGGCAGAATAAAAACAGACGCTCAGTGTAACTGCTTGGCTGCTACTTTCCTCTGCAGGAGAAAACTCTATGGGAAGTCAGGTTCCACTGGTGCTTAGCACACAAGAGGGTCTGCCTATAGAAGAGCTTAGCACTGGAGAGGGACCACAGGTTGCCTGAATCCAACGCCACTTTTATCAACCTCTAGCCAGGGGCTATTTGGGTAATTCTATTCATGTTTCTAAACATCTGTGCCTTTCTCCTTCAAGCTGAAGGGATGGTAAGGAACAGCCAAAATCATCAGTAGGTGCAACCTCGGGGCACTTTTTTTTTGTTTAGATTTATTTATCTAATTGAAAGAAAGTTATAGAAAGGGGGAGAGACAGAGAGAGAGAGAGAGAGATCGGGATCTTCCATCTGCTGGTTCACTCTTCAAATGGCAGCAATGGCTAGACCTGGGCCAAACCAAAGCCAGGAGCCAGGAGCTTCATCCGGGTCTCCTGCATGGGTGCAGGGGCCCAAGGACTTCAGCCATCTTCTGCTGCTTTCCCAGGCCATAGCAGAGAGCTGGATTAGAAGTGGAGCAGCTGGGACTTGAACCTGCACCCATGTGGGATGCTGGTGTCACGGAGGGTGGTTTAACACACTACACCATGGCACCAGCCCCTTCAGGGGCTTTAAAAAGTCAGAAACTCTGATGCCCTCAGACTATACAGAATCAAACTCTGGGAGAGAACCCAGCATCTGTAACTCGCACTCTGGCTGTTTCTTTTGCATACTCAGATTTGAGTTCTGCCAGCAGCAATTAAAGGATTCTGTAGGCTAAATCATAGGCATACTTAGCACTGTGTCTGGTGCATAACAGTTGCTCATTTAGAGTGATGGATGCTGAATGCGGCCGATGCCGATGCCTGGGCTCACAGCAAAGGAGATGGCAGGATGTTCATGGGCTGTGCCTCTGAGCTCTGGAGCCTAGGGGAGGAGGGACCTGGTCATCGGGCACTCGCTGGTGGACAGAACCATGGTCAGATCATGCCAAGCAGAAACCCCTTTCTCCTTGTGTCTGCCACCTATTCGTCCTGCATTTCTTTCCCCTGACTCATCCTTTCCTTAGACATCCAGCCAGGCACTGGGCTGCCCATCTGAGCAGCCTGCCCTCGGAGCCAGCTGTGGCATGGACCTAAGGGCAGCCCCAGCCTTCACCCATGGAAGTGTCCGGTCTCCATCTTCCGCCTCCCATCTGTCATCACTTCCAGTTGTAGGAGTAAGGAGAGCGTTTATGCCATTTGTTAGGTGAGAAGACTGATACTCAGATACATTAAGAGAGTAACCCAGGCTACCCACAGCTTGAAACCTAGGCTCTCTGACCCCCAGCCCAGTGTGCTATTGTATCAGAATAGAGGTGTTTTTTTTTTTTTTACCAAAGTCATCATCAAGGCAATTTATCAAAAAAAACACAAAAGGGCATGTGATCCAGCATAATTTTTAAGCCATTCAAAAATGGCATGGGGTGATGATTCTCTGAATCCCAGGAGGTCAGGTTTTTTGAACCTCGAGGGCAGAGCAGAGGGAACAATACATTTTTTGCCAAAGCCCTTGGGAGGCAGAAAGCAAACCCGGCCCCCCTGCCACACTGCTGGACCACACCACCAGCCAGGGCATGGAGAGCACAGAGCTCTCAGTGTGCGGCTCACCTCTGAGCACCCGCATTTGTCACCCTCGTCACACACACGGCCCCCTGTCACCTTGAGAACCCACTGGAGCGACGCTTCACTAATTGCACCTGCTGAGGTCCATCCCAGCACCTCTGGGGAGAGTGCAGAAAGTACTGGACCCTGACCGCTGAGGATTGACGGAGCCTCACCCTGCATCTCTGGAAAGACATAGCACGCACTTGCTTCCCTGCAGGGAGGCACACTGTCAGTCCTGGTAGGTCCACCCCTCCCTGCCACCCGCCAGACCACGCCTCTGCCCTAGCCCTTGTCATTCGCATTGTCTCTTGGGGTCTCCTTCATCCAGATATCATCTTTGTGCGGGGCAGCAACTCTGTTCATTCAATGCACCTCTGAGTTCCGCCAGGCTTGACCCAAAATAGGTGTTTGGAAAATATTTGCAAGAAAAACAAAGCAGAGATAAATCAAGAGAATTCTTATCTGATTTTGATAGGCTTGTAGCATCTGAAAAAATACACCACAACGTGGTAGCCGTGGTCCAGGGTAAGATGCCACCTCTCACTCTTACCTGCACTTCCAGTTCTGACCGGAGCGAGACCAGGGTGTCAGCTGGGCTGTGGAGAGGGGTTCACCAGCAGGCACTCTGGTTAGGTCTTATTTTGAAGAGGTCACTTGTTCCTAGAAAGGACTCCGACCCAGTGGGTGTAAGCGTTAGGTCACTTGGGATGGATGCACCATGCAGAACAACCAAACAAGAAAATGTGCTGAACCAGCAAATCGGCTGACTTGGAAGAGCTAAGTTCTTAAATACAGACTACTGCCGCCAAGAGAGGGCACCCGCCCTTGCATCAGGAGGGTCTCTGCAGTGCTGTGGGTGTGGCTAGGTGACATTTGTCTTCGAGGGCCAGATGGCCACTAACACTTATTTTCTAACTCTGTTGCTCATTTGGGTGTTGATTTAAGCACCCATCCCAGTGATCCCCGTCCATTCAAGGGCAACTGTTAGGTCAGCTCATGCAAGGCAGGGATCAGCTAGTGTGTCAAGAGTATTCTGGGCTGAACCAGGCTGCTCATGACGTCACCCATTTCTCAAAGGGTCTGATTCACTTCCCAAGAACTGACTACGGACAAAAATTGCTAAGCGAGGCAGCTGAGGCTCCAGTGCCCACTCCCCTGGATTTCCAAGGCCATTGTTTCCCAGTGAGTATCAGGAAGGGCTTTAAGAAGATCAGCTGTGGGGCGGACATCGTGGCACAGCTGGGCAAGCCCCTGCCTGTGATGCCAGCATCCTATATCAGAGCGCTGGTTCCAGGCCCGGCTGCTCTGCTTCCAATCCAGCTCCCTGCTAATGCACCTGGAAAAGCAGCGGAAGATGACCCAAGTGCTTGGGCCCCTGCACCCATGTGGGAGACCTGGGTGGAGTTTCAGGCTCCCAGCTTCAGTCTGGCCCAGCCTTGGCTGTTGCAGCCATCTGGCAAGAGCACCAATAGATGAAAGATTCTCTCTCTCTCTCTCTCTCTCTCTCTCTCTCTCTCTCTCTCCCCCTCTCTCTTTCAAACAAATGAATCTTTAAAAAAGAAAAGAACATCCACTGGAACTAATTCCAGTATGATTTCATCATTTCTGGACTAATTGATCCATTTAAATGTTAAAGAAAAAAGCTAAGATGTTTTCCAGTTCATCAAAAATCTGGAAACGAGGCAACAGCATCTTGCTACATTGTTTGGCCTGGAACTCCCATTGCCTTTGCACACATTGTGCGAAAATGTCAGCTCGATGATAACTCTGCGTTCTCCCTCCTCGCTTCTCTCCTCTCAGGCGAGCCAAGGAGATCGTGCTGAAGTTTGAAGGGAGGCTGACCAGGACCCGAGGCTACCAAGCAGCAGGTGCAGAGGTAAAAAGCCTGAATGCTCCTCCCTGGGATCCCCAATGCACTTGCTGTGAGACTTGGGCTGTGAGCAGGGGGCCTTAGCAGCTGGAGAGTGTGAATTTCCCCAGCCTGGATGTCAGCCCCAGGCTTCTAACTGTGATCAGAACCTGATAAGCCTCCCACACTAGGATGGGGATGTCTTCCTCTGTGAGAATGGTCTAACCTCTTCCCTCACTTCGCCCTGTTCATACATCGTTCGTGGAAAGTGGGATTCAGGCTCCCTCTGTATAAGCTGTATTTTCTGCACACCTGCATCCAGTTGTGGGTGTGTTCCAATGTCCTCTTCATAACACAACACCAAGGTGTGTGGGGGGGGGGGAGAGGAGGTTCATTTTCCCGGCTACTGGAAGCCAGAGTTGACTTGGAATTGATCTGTCTATAAGGACATTCTGTAAGTGCTCAGACAGCAAAGGAAAAAAAAAGAAAAAAACACTTTCCCTTCTCCACCTCCTGCCCTCCGTGCTCTTACGTATCAGTACAGGGATTCCATTGTCCAAAAACTTCTGTCTTCTCTTCTCATGGACACTTGCTGTGTTTTTAATAATGCATCAGACAAATGAACATAGATTTGATTCATCACCCCTCTGCTGCTCCTGATTTAAACGGCTCCTGGCTTTTCATCATTATCGGCAGTACTCCCATAAAGAACACCTGTCCACAGCTAGTTTGCCCTATCTTGTAATTCCTTGAAGGCTAAATGTCAGAGCTCTGATCACTAAAAAAAAAAAAAAAAAGACCATGGCCCAATGTCTTTCTTGACTCCTGATGCATTTTTTACAATTATTTCTAAAAATCCTTCATTTATGTCATCATCCACAGTTAAAGAACTTATTGGCCTCCCAATATCTGCCCCAATGTTGAATATTTTTTTCAGGTTTGGTATTTTAACAAAATAAAAGGTTTCTTTATGTGTTTGAAAGGCAAAGTGACAGAGAAACAGAGAGACAGACATTCCCCAAATGCCCACAATAGCTAGCCCTGGACTGGGCCAAAGCCAGGAGCTGGAGCTTCTTCTGGGTTTCCCAATGTGGGTGTCAGAAGCCCCAGCACTCGGGCCATCTTCTGCTGCTTTTCCCAGGCCCTTAGCGGGAAGCTGGATCAGAAGTGGAGCAGCTGAGACTCAAACCAACACCCAGATGGATACCAGCATTGTAGGCAGTGGATTTACTTACCATGCTACAGCACTGACCCCAGAACAACATTTAGAAAGTAGTACCAGGCCCTTCACTTGGGTTCAGACAGCATGTAACATTAAACAGGAGCCGGCATTGTGGCATAATGGGTGAAGCCACCATCCATGATACAGGCATCCCATATGGGAGTCAGTTCGAGTCCCAGCTATTCCAATTTCCCACCCAGCTCCCTGCTAATGTGCCTGAGAAAGCAGCAGAAAACAGCCCAAGTGCTTGCATCCCTGTACCCATGTAGGAGACGCAGATGAAGCTCCTGGCTTAGGCCTGGCCTAGCCCTGGCCATTGCGGCCATCAGGGGAGTGAATCAGTGGATGGGAAACCTCTCCGTATCTTTTCCCCTCTCTCTCTCTCTGCTCTATATTTCAAATAAACAAAATAAATCCTAGGAAAAACCATCGGAAACAATGCGAAGGCCTTAGGTCTTTTTCTAACAGTAAACTCAACGTGGATTACAGATCTAATTTGCTGCTGAGCCCACTATGCCACACCAGCCCCCATGTTTGGCTCCTAGACTCTTTTCCAGTTCTGACATCCCATGTCTTTCATTTCCCATGTGACACCAACAAGAGTTCACCCTTCTGAGAGCTGTCATGGCGTGATTTGTCACGAACACTTGCTCTGCACAGGACTAAAAACACCTGCTCTTGATGGGATAGATGCTGGTGGCCTCCGGAAGGGTCCACTTGCTTCTACCCATGTCCCCCTTCGGTCCACTCGACTCTGCTCAGGAGCCAGAAAGAGTAAACCGCTCACTCCACCCCTTGCTAATAGCAGTAATAAAAACAGCTCCCATTACAGGTAGAACTAAATCCAGACGTCTCCCACGGCCCACCTGATCTGGCCATTGCCTACCTATTGGGTTTCATTGACCCAAGTACGACCTCCCCAGCTAGATGGCCCTTGACCTTGCTTAAGTCACTTCTCCCCCAGGGCTAAAGGCCTGTCACTCACCATGGCATTGATGTCTGTGTCCCAGTCTCCCTTCGGCCCAAAAGCAAACTACTCCAGCTGGCGCTTCATATGCCTTCTTCCCCCTCTGCCGGCCCAGGGAAACACGGCCCAGGCACCTGACACTCACCATGAAGAATCGCACCTTTCATAAACCACAGTACGTGTTGTTGTCAGGGCACACTCGTTCTGGGTGAATTATAAACCTTTCCAAAGACAACAAAAGGGAGTAATTCTTTTTTCTTTCTCTTCTTCTTCTCTCTCTCTCTTTTTTTTTGAGAGTCAGAGTCACAGAGACAGGGAGACACAGAGAGAAAGAGATCTTCCATCCACTGGTTCCCTCCCCAAATGGCCACAAAGGCCATGGCTGAGCCAGGCCATAGCCAGGAGCCAGGAGCTTCTTCTAGGTCTCCCATGTGGGTGCAGGGGTCCAGGTAGTTGGCCCATCTTCTGCTGCTTCCCCAGGTGCATTAGCAGAGAGCTGTATTGGAAGTGGAGCAGCCAGGACTCCAACGGGCACCCATATGGGATGCAGGTGTCGCAGGCAGCATCTTTACCTGCTACGCTGCAGTGCTGGCTCCTCCAGTGGTTTCTAACCCCAAACCCTTGCAAGGGGTGTCTGAGCCCCGGCCTGTGGACAGCACTGGGCATGAAGGACCTCACAGCCTTGGTCTTTCTCTCAGTGGCTAGGAGATAAGCCAGGTGATGCAAAGGTAAGGCCAGGTGGGATGCGATCCGCATTGCTCGGAGAGTTTACAGTGAGAATCTGTTTCTGGCTACAGAGACTCTGATGTGGGAGAGGTTGTGTTTGCATCTTGGCTGTTAGCACAGATGAACACTCCCAACTTCTGATAAAATGCAGCACTTATAAGCGGCTGTCTGGCCCTAGCAGCCACGCCCAGGAGGGCTGGCCATCACCCGTGACTGTGGCGGGCCGTGTGCTGCAGAATGCAGACTTCCCTTTGTTACCTGTCCTCCTGCAGTGGTATCGTTTGCTTCTGACCCGAGCCCAGCTTGTTCATGTGCTAAAATGCACACCTGTCGATTTCTCTTTCTCTCTTTCTTGGAAAGCAGAGCCCGTGTCAGGATGTCATTTGCTTTACTCTCCTTCGAGAAAAAAAAAATTTGTTTTGACATCTTGGCCATTGCATCTTTCATCCTCAAGACAAGATGTGTTTCCAGGCTTATCCCTGGCAGCCTTGGCCAGGAGCGAGGCTGCAGGGTGCAAGGTGCACAGCAGGGTGGGGCTCGAATCAGGGGAGGCTCTGGGTTCTCAGTGAGGGATGTGCGTTGTAGCCACCTGGGAAGTGGGCTGGGCCGGTAGCTACCTTGGGTCTATGGCGGGGACACTTGGGAGTATTTTGACTTCATTCCTGAAATATTTCCACTGTTCTTAGTGCCTGCATCAGGAACAGTATGAGCAAGGCAACCTTCCATGTCCCCCAATGCAGATAGTGGAGCTCAGAGCCTAGGCAGGCATCCACTCTTCTGGTCAGGGCAAGGGGGCCACTTTGGCCCCAGGGCTTCCATCATCAGTATACCAGCAGGTGACTGCAGTTCCCAGTGACATCCTCAAGACCATGAGCTCCCCTAATCCTGCTGCCTCCTCCCTTCCAGCTCTGGAAGAAATGTGCTCGCCTTGCCTGTAACTTCCTGGTCATCTTCATTCCCTGGGAAATGAGGATAAAGAAAATCGAGAGTAAGTACTTGCACCTGAGGCAGGGTGGGAGGGCGGGCGTGCAGGACCTGTGGCACTGCAATCCACAGCCCCAGATGCACCTGGCGGGTCCTGGCCTTCACACTGAGTGCTGGGTGCTCTGGCATGGCTGGTGCTGCCCAGACTCCCGGGAGACATGGGATGGGAGGCACGGGTCTGTCCCACCTCCTCCCAGGATGGTAACAGTCTCCGCGTGGCTTCCCAAGGCGGCTCTGATGGTCTCTCCCGGTACATTCCCCCTCCAGCTCATTCAACACAAACCTCAAAGCATCAAGTAAGAAATAAGGAGGGAAAATAAAGGGTCACATGGGGGCATTGCAATAAGCAAATATGAAAGACTGCCTTTTCGGAGATTTTTTTTATTTGACAGGTAGAGTTAGACAGTGAGAGAGAGAGACAGATAGAAAGGTCTTTCTTCTGCTGGTTCACTCCCCAAATGGCCGCTACGGCCGGTGCTGTGCCTATCTGAAGCCAGGAGCCAGGAGCATTTTTGCCTGCGTCCATATGAGATGCTGGCACTGCAGGTGGCCACAGCGCCAGCCCTGTGATCTTTAATTATATTTAAGGAGTGGTTTTGGAGGGCTGGCACTGTGGCACAGCAGGTTAAGCCACACTCTGGGATGCCTGCCTCCCATACTTTCAATCTGCCTTGTTGCTAATGAATCCTAGGGGCAGCAGATGATGGCTAAAGTGCGTGGGACCCTGGGACCCACATGGGAGAACTAGAGAAGGGGTGGGCTCCTGGCTCCTGCCTGGCCTAGCCATGCTGTTGCAGGCATTTGGGGGAGTAAAGTCTCTCTCTTTCTCTCTCTCTCTGTCTCTCTCGGTCTCTCTTGGTCTCTCTCTCTCTCTCTCCCTCTCTCCCTCACTCCCTCTCTCCCTCTCTCCTTCTCTCCTTCTCTTCTACCCCCATTCTGCCTTCCAAATAAATCAAAATAACTAAACACTTTTTAAAAGCTAAACCAAAAAAAACTCTATATCCACAAAACCGCTAAAAGTTAGCTGATTAATTTGGAAGAACGTTTTCAATATTTAAACGGCAATCTGCACCGCCTTTCCCTCCACCACTCGGAGCGCTGACTGTCCGGGGCCCACAGATGTCCCCTTCCCTAGAGCCCTGCCCCTTGTCCCACCTGCAAGGCACGCATCGTCCGCCCTCCTCCTCCAAGCCCATCAATGGCCGCGAGGCAATGCCTGACAGCTGGGCGCCGAGTCTGATCCCTGTAGCTTGTGCTCCAGAGCTAGCTGTAGGATCAGCCTGGGCAAGGCTCCAGCTGAGACCCCCAGCCAGACTGGCCTGGCTCCTTCCCCCACCACCCTTCAGCTGGCTTCCCTTCTCAACCTGCAGTTCCAGGAAACCCCACCTCAGACCCGCTGTTCACTTTGGAGCCATTCATCCTGCCGGAAGGAGCGGCTACCTAAGGAGCCAATCCCCACCATGGAACACTAAGATCCATTTCAAAGGAGAATTATTCATAACGGGAGAAACGTGCTGTAGAGCGATATCAACTTTACCCGAAAGCTTATGTATACAGAATAATTAGGGTTATTATTATTATTATTAGAAGCCTACTAGCAATTACGTATAGTAGTGATTTTAATTTAGTGACCTTGGGACGGGCATCTTTTACTTCTTTTCTTTGTGATGGTTTGTGTTTTTCTACGTATGTGGCCAACAGAAACTTGATATAAATATTTAAGAGCTTTTTTTTTTTTTTTGACAGGCAGAGTGGACAGTGAGAGAGGGACAGAGAGAAAGGTCTTCCTTTTTCCATTGGTTCACCCTCCAATGGCCGCTGCAGCCTGCACGCTGCGCTGATCCAAAGCCAGGAGCCAGGTGCTTCTCCTGGTCTCCCATGGGGTGCAGGGCCCAAGCACTTGGGCCATCCTCCACTGCACTCCCGGGCCACAGCAGAGAGCTGGCCTGGAAGAGGGGCAACCGGGACAGAATCCAGCGCCCCAACCAGGACTAGAACCTGGTGTGCCGGCGCCGCAAGGCGGAGGATTAGCCTAGTGAGCCGTGGCACCGGCCAACAGCTTTTATTAAATAAAGGACTACACAAATCTACCTGCAGCAGAATATCGTCAGACTAGCGCCTGCTCTCTTAACTTCCTCTATGCTCAACAGATAAACATTTGTTCCTCACGACCCTGTTGATTTTAGAATAAGTGCACATGTGTGATAAAGTTGCAGATAGAAGGTTAACCTCGTTTTTCACCCTGACAAAATTTTCATCTCAAAATTAAGCTACGAGGACCCTCAGAAAGATTCTTGGAATTCTCAAAATGATGCAGAAGGAAAGAATTGCAGCAAAATTCTCCAGAGATACCGATGCTTCTTAATGCACATGCGCATTGTTAATTTGCGAGGAACGTTTTAAAGGAATAGGGAAATGGACATTGCATAGTATCGTAGGCAAATTGGGGGTTTTGTTTTCTGCAGGTAGAACTTGTAGATCGTGTTCATGTAATCTTTTTGTAATTTTTCAAAAATTTTTATCACTCTACAGAGAACAGATTTCCCATAGTTCTGATGTAGAAGTTTAGGGAATATAAAGATATCCCCCCAACGCCCCCCACCCCACCCCTGCCCTCCTCTGCTCCCCCCTTGGTGTATCTAAGTTAGCATTTGGAGGCTGCACTCTGATAGACACAATAGCAATAGCATCAGTCTTACTGGTCCAGGACGAGCTGTGGGTTGCTCGGCAGAGACCTTGACCCACGAGGATCGCCCACACGCTCGCTCTCCTCTCTGTAGGCCACTTCGGCTCAGGCGTCGCCTCCTATTTCATATTCCTGAGATGGTTATTTGGGATCAACATCGTGCTCACCATCATGACGGGGGCTTTCATCGTCCTTCCCGAGGTAAGAGCTACAGCAGCCGAGGACAGCGCGCCGCGCACTGAAAACAGAACTGAGAGGCAGCCGGGACTTGGAGTGAGAGCTCACGAGCGGGCCCACAAAGGGCCAGGCAGTCCATGTTTCAGGGCCCTTCCCTCCGCACCACAGCTACTGTAACCTGCAGGGTGGCTCCAGAGTGGCCACAGACAGGACACACACCCATAAGTGCAGCTGGGTCCCCACAGACATTTTACGGATGGCTACTGCAGTTTGGATTCCGCATCGTTTTAATGTATCACATTTTTTCTTTTGGACCATTGAAAAATGCAAAAAATCATTCTTAGCTCCCTGGCCGTAGCAAAAGAGGCCAGGGCCCTGATTGGACATAACAGGCAGTTTGGCAACCCGAGGTAAAAAGATAACCCATCTCTCATCCAAACCGCATCCTCCCAAATCAATGTCTCCATGGCTCTACAGGTGCCCAATGGCCTCCATAACTCCCCACAGTCTCACTCAGAGTGCCCCCCGCCGACTGGCCCTCACCAGACAAGGGGAAATCTGGCCACCTGATTGATTTTCCACCCCTGAGAGCCAAGTAGAGACCCAGCTCCCAGCTCCCAGAGGACTCCCATGTGCGGTCCCCTCCCCGGAGGCTCCCAGGACACCCTCTGCTCTCTCCCCAGCTGATTGCAGGCCAGCCCTTCGGCAGCACAGCCAGCAAGACCATCCCCAGCGAGCTCCTGACATCCGCCCAAGACCTGGACACAGTCTGGTCCCTGGGGGTGAGGCGGGGGCTGACCCCACCCTTCCCTGCCCACAGGAGGGGGTGATGGGTGGCAGCTCCGGGGCCGGGAGTTCTCGGCATCGGAGCCACCTGGGCACTGTCTTCCCAGGGCTACCTGCAGTACTCAGTCCTATTCTACGGCTACTACAGCAGGGAGAGGAGGATCGGCAGAGCCGGCTACCGACTGCCCTTGGCGTACTTCCTGGTGGGGATGGCCGTGTTTGCCTACAGCTTCATCATCCTTTTAAAAAAGTATGACTGCTCAGTTTCTCCAAGGTCATGGCAAGACCCCCCGTGAGATGGGTGACCTCTCTGAGTCGTGCCAACAACCCTGTGCGGTTAAAGCATCGTTGTACCCATTTTATAGATGAGGACACCAAGGCTACAGGAGGTTTTGTTGTTGTTGCTGTTGTTTCTAATCAGCACTTACTGAACACCTCCAACTTGGTGCTAGGGTCTGTGCTGGGTTCTAGAGAGACAAGAATCACACAGACTTGACAATTGATGCCATTGTAGGCCGTGTCGTAGCTGTACTGAGGGAGAGTTGAATGATAAGTTTCACATGTGGCAGAAGGCAAAGCAACCCGTCCGTTATCTATCTGCCTGTGTGACCTGGGACAGGTTCTTTTCTTTAAAAAAAAAAAAAAGTATTTATTTATGTATGTATTTATTTATTTGAAAGGCAAAGTGACAGAGAGAGAGAGCTCCTGTCTGCTTGTTCACTCCCTAAATGCCCGTAGCAGTCACGGCTGGACCAGGCTGAAGTCAGGAGCTGGGGACTCTGATCTGGGCCACCCCCTTCTAGCACCCTGCCGCTTGTGGCATTTAGCAAAGCACAGATGAGCCTGTGACTACGGCAGGTGACGGGGGCCTTCCCTTCATCTGGGGCTCTCGGCTTAGCTCCTGGCAGCCTCGGGACCCTGCCTGGAAAACGTAGGCCCTTTACTGGATGCTGACCTGTGAGAGGCAGGTGGGAGCAAGAACTGTGGATGGAGATGACAGCCAGAGATCTAGGGGACAGGGCAGTTCCGTCTGGGAAAGGGTCCTCACTCTTGCCTTCGACTATCTAAAGGAGAGTGGTGTCAGGGAGAGGCCCACAGCTTCTGCGGCATTTCTGGGGTTCGCATGAGAACCAAGAAGGCAGCTTCCACAGTTTGTGCACCAGCATGGCTGCACACGGGTGGCCTGGCCAGCTCCCAGGGTGCACACACCCACTGCACCCTCCGTGGCCAATGCAATGCTCACACTTTGCAAAAGGGCCAGCTGGAAGTGTGGGCTGAAGGCTGGCCAGGACTCTGCACCTGCCAGAGGGGACAGCTCTTTTTGCTCACTGCTGCCACGGCTGAGTGTGCCCCAGCCCCAGGGGACGACCCCACTGCTGATGCCCTTCCGGTCGCCTTGTTCTGAGTCCTCTTTTGCAGGATGGCCAAGAACTCCCGCACCAGCCTCGCCAGCGCTTCCCATGACAACTACGCCTTCTGCTGGCGTGTGTTTTGCGCCTGGGATTACCTGATTGGGAACCCTGAGGCTGCAGAGAGCAAGACAGCAGCCATTGTGAACAGCATCAGGGTGAGCCGGCGAGCCAGGAGAGGGCGCTGTGGAGGGTGGGTTCGCAGGACCTGAGCCGGCACCGCCCCATGCCCTCAAGGCTCCAGGTTCAAGGACACCGGTCTACCAAATGCAGCCCTTAGAGACTTGCCCAGGGTCCCATGGGTTCTGGGAAGAAAATATTGGAACTTTTCTTAATTTTCATCTTTAAAATGTCTCCCTTGTCACATTTTGGCATGTGTATTTTTGATCACTTATATCATGGAGTCTTAACATATAGGAGGGGACTCCAAACTGTTCTTGGAAAGACAAAAGTAAAAGGGAATTTTGATGCAAAAAAATTTGAAATCCATGCTTTTTTTTTGCAATGTGCATTTTTCCTGATTTTTTTCAAAGTCCTTTGTATAATGTGTAAATAATAAATACATAAGCGAGGACCTAGCCTTCCAGTTTTAACCAAAAGTTAATGCTATCCAAAGCACTCAGAGACCTGAACACAGACAGTTAAATGGAGCCCTCTTGAGAAAAAAAAAAAAAAAAAGACAAAAAAATTCAGGTGATTTGAATGATCCCAATGATCCCCTTCCCTTTTCCTCCATTTTGGCATATAGTGGTTGATATCCACAGAATCTTCCAGAACAAAGTCTTAGCCATCAGGGATAAGCATTCAAGGGCTAGGTAAGCCGTTTCTAAGGACTCTAATTCATGATGGTGCTGAGCTCTTAACCCGTGTCTGTTCTTCCTTCAAGGAGGCGATTCTGGAAGAACAAGAAAAGAAAAAGAGCAAAAACCTGTAGGTACCGAGGCCCCGGGCTGAATTCAGCAGCGTTTTATTTCAGAGTGGTACAAAAATCGCCAGCGTCTGCATCTCATTTTCACAGCTGCCAGCAACTCTCCTCTCTGTAATACTCGCTCTTCCAGGCGCGAGGTCCGAAGGCACAGGATTCGTTTCCTCCAGCAGTTATCTCCCATCTAGAGACCCCGAAACAAGCCAGCTTGCCCAGTTTCCTGCTCTCTGACTTAGATAACAAAACAGATGTTTTTATTTGTTGATTTACTTTTATATGAAAGAGAGACAGAAACAGACACAGAGAGCTCTCATCTGCTGGTTCACTTCCCAAACGCCCGCAACAGCTGAGGCTGGGTCATCAGGCTGAAGCCAGGAAGTTGGAAAAAACCCCCCACCCCACCCACTTCGTGCACTTAGCAGGAAGCTGGAGTCAGGGATGGAGCTGGGACCTAGATCACTGTGCATTCCAAAAGCTGCCCGCAGGCTAAGAGGCATGCAGGTGGTGAGACCGCGTGGGGAAAGAGCAGAGCCCACGTCCCAGCTCACAGATCCTCTATTTCCTCGTTAGCTAGCAGGTAGCTCCGTGGGCAACATCTATTCCAGCAGCTGAGTCATAGCAACGAAAGGGACCAAAGTGTGGGAGCTCACGGTCTCCAGGGAAGAGATGCCGTGCCGTGTCAGGTGCTTCCTATGGGATGACAGGCAGACTCGGGGTGTCCCCATGTCCCCCCTGCATGTCTTTGTGTCTGTCCTCACCCCCAGGGCGGTGACCATCTGTCTGCGGATTGTGGCCAACGTCCTGGTGCTCCTCTCGCTGGCTGGGAGCATCTATCTCATCTACTTCGTGGTGGATCGGTCCCAGAAGCTCGAGCAGTCCAAGAAGGAGCTGACACTCTGGGAAAAAAATGAGGTAGCCCCACCCCACAACTGGCATGCACCTTCTGGGGTGGGGACGGGGAAGGGGCCTACACCCCTGGCTCTCTTGTCCTTGAACTTGGACTAGGAGGGCTTTGAGCCGGGCAGCAGCACCAGGCTTGGCTGGATGATTTCGTTGGTGTTGGTGGGGAAGGGTTAGGATTCAGAACGGCCTCAGGCAGTCCCACTGTTCTCTCTCTGTGCCATCTGGGCTCTGCTCTCCCTCACATCTGGCTTCTAGAAGTAGACTCCGACACCCTCGCTGTTCCACAGCTGGTCAGAAGCCAGTTGTTAAGCACTTAGGCGGTTCCATTTTTTTATTATTATTTAATATAGTTGAAAGGCAGAGAGATAGATAGAGAGAGGGAGATAGGGGCTGGTGCTGTGGCGTGGCAGATAAGACTGCCGCCTCAGCGCCAACATCCCCTGTGGGTGCTGGTTTGAGTCCCAGCTGCTCCATTTTTTCTGATCTTGCTCCCTGCTAATGCACCTGGGAAAGCAGCAGAAGATGACCCAAGTGCTTGGGCCCCTGCACCCACGTCAGAAACCCGAATGGAGCTCCCAGCTCCTGGTTTTGGCCTGGCTCAGCTCTGGCCATTACAGCCATTGGAGGAGCGAACTGGTGGATGCAAGATCTCTCTTGCTCTCTGTCTCTGCCTCTGCCTCTCCTCTGTAACTCTGACTTTCAAGCAAATTCATCATTTTTAAAAAGAGAGAGAGAGATGATGGGGGGGCAGAGATGCCCTTTGCTGGTTCACTCCTCAAATGTCCACAACTGCTGGA
The DNA here is from genome assembly GCA_949820135.1 of Sylvilagus floridanus. Classification (NCBI taxonomy): domain Eukaryota; kingdom Metazoa; phylum Chordata; class Mammalia; order Lagomorpha; family Leporidae; genus Sylvilagus; species Sylvilagus floridanus. Next base: position 88,987,178 of record OX463239.1, on the reverse strand, counting down.
GTGGCCCCGGTCAAAGCTGGTATCTGGAACTCAATCCAGGTCTCCGTCAGGGGTGGCAGGGCCCAATTACTTGAGCCTTCACAGCTGCGTCCCAGGGGCTGCATTGGTGGGAAGCTGGAGTCAGGAGCCAGAGCTGGAGTCAGAGTTAGAAATCAAATCCATGGGCCCGGCACCGTGGCTCACTTAGTTAATCCTCTGCCTGCAGCGCTGGCATCCCCTATGGGCGCTGGGTTCTAGTCCCGGCTGCTCCTCTTCCTGTCCTGGTTGCTCCTCTTCCAGTCCAGCTCTCTGCTGTGGCCCAGGAAGGCAGTGGAGGATGGCTCAAGTGCTTGGGCCCTGCACCTGCATGGGAGACCAGGAGGAAGCACCTGGCTCCTGGCTTCAGATGGCGCAGCGCCGGCCGTAGCAGCCATCTGGGGGGTGAACCAACAGAAGGAAGACCTTTCTCTCTGTCTAACTCTGCCTGTCAAATAAAAGAAAGAAAAAGAGAAAGAAAAGAAAAGAAAAGAAAAGAAAAGAAAAGAAAAGAAAAGAAAAGAAAGAAAAGAAAAGAAAGAAAAGAAAAGAAAAGAAAAGAAAAGAAAAGAAAAGAAAAGAAAAGAAAAGAAAAGAAAAGAAAAGAAAAGAAAAGAAAAGAAAAGAAAAGAAAAGAAAAGAAAAGAAAAGAAATCCAGGCACCACAATGAGAGACCAGGAAACCGCTGAGCAAACATCCACCCCTGGCTTCTGAACTTCTACGTTACAGCTGAGGCTTCCAGAACCAGCTCCACATTCCAAGTGGCTTGTGTGAATATCCCCCTACATAAAAAGTACCAAGTGGGAGGCCGGGGGCAACTTCAGAATTCTTTTTATAAATATTTATTTATTTATTTATTTGAAAGGCAGAGGTACAGAGAGAGGGAGATCCAGAGAGAGGTCTTCTGTCTGCTGGTTCACTCCCCCAAAAGGCCACAATGGCCAGGGCTGGGCCTATTTGAAGCCAGGAGTCAGGAACTTCTTCCCCACCCCTCATGTGGATCAGGGGCCCAAGGACTTGGGCCGTCTTCTACTGCTTTCCCAGGCCATAGCAGAGAGCTGTATTGGAAGTAGAGCGGCCGGGACTCCAACAAGTGTCCATAGGGGATGCTGGCATGTCCGGTGCTGAAGATGGTGGCTTAACCCGCCAAGCCACAGTGCTAGACCCAATGTTAGAATTCTTAGTATTTGCTATTAGACTGTTGTTCTGAAAGCTTGTCTCAGTTACTCTGTAAAGACTCAGAGAGAGAGAGAAACAGCACAGAAACCACTCTTGTACCATTACGTGAAAATCATCTTTAGGGATCTGAAATACCAAATGCATAGGTAGCAGTTGGGTCATCAATTCTCCCATACGTATCAATCAATGTACCGCAGTTTATTAAAAACTGACATTGAACTAGGCCATTTTTTTCCTATACCTCTGTTTCCTGCCAACTAAATACATTATGTAAATGCTTGTTTGTTTACAGATAAATGGATAGCTTTTTTTTAACAGAAATGTCACAAAATTATGTCCTATTTTAGCAGACATATCTCATTGTACCAGCTAAAATTCCTCTTTATTTTGCCCTAAGCACAGAGAAGAAGGGCCAGGCATATGCCCTGGGTAATTAATTTTCCATGTACAGAAGGAATATTAAATTACTTCTCTGCTTTCCTTTCTCTATTCATAATGGTTGCAGTTATTTTCATCTTCCAACCAAGGCCAGCAAAGTATAAATAGAGTGAGGTTGTAACTGGAAAATGTGGTAAAGATGCTAGGAAGTGCCCAGTGCATGCACAGATGTTCACGAGAGCTCCGAGGACAACAAAACCCACGGCCAAGCGGTGCTGGCCTCTTGAAAGAGGGGTGTTGAGCTGAGATTGAGGACGATTGTCCACTTCGGAGTGGCCTGAGCCTGACGGAATATTAAGCTAAGAGGCTGTGCTGTGCTGGGGGCCGGCGGCCGCAGTGCAGGGGGTGGTGTGTGCTCTCTCGGCAGGTGAGTGTGGTGGTCTCCCTGGTCACCATGTTAGCACCGTCAGCCTTCGACCTCATCGCCGCCTTGGAGATGTACCATCCACGGACCACGCTGCGTTTCCAGCTGGCCAGGTAAGGGAGCCGGGGCAGAAAGTGCCACATGGTGGCTCCCCCATCTGCCCAGCCCCCATGGGCATGGAAGTCCCTCCAGAGCCAGGCCTTTACTTCTCATCTCCTGATGCTTGGCACAGGACTCTACCTGTGCATGCAATGGGAGTGAAGCCAGAGATGGCGGGAGAAGGGGAGGAGCTGGATGACAAGGAGACAAGGAATGGATTGAAAGGTCCTGGAGAAGAGGAGGAGGAGGGAGAGGAGGAGGAGGGGAAGGGAGGAGTAGGTAGAGAAGAGAGCCAAGGAGACGATGGAATGTGTCTGGCTTCCCTCCTCGTTGAGTTTTCTCATGGCTTGGCTATGCATAGTACAAGAGGACCCTGCCATTCTCCATACATGAGAGGAACAGTTTGTGTTTTGATAACAAAATCCCCAAAGCACAGACTCAAAGAGATTTTTGTGGATATGCCTAGAAGCTTCTGGAGTCATCCAGGCCAGCTGGTGGCCCTGACAGAAGGTGCTATAGGCAGACCTGAGCAGCAGCAGGCCAGTGCATCCGAGGGGGTGGCCTGGGACCCCCCCCACACACACACACAGGTGTGAGGCACCTGCATCATTTGTAGTGCTGGCCTCGGCACTCTCCCCTCCCCCTCCAGGATCCTGGTCACATCTGTGCCTCGGGCCCCCGGGTTGGGTTTTGGTGGGGTATTCCCTCGGCTGGAGCCCAGGAGAGAGGTCAGAGCCTCAGTTACCTGGCCCCACCTCCCATCTCCATCTACACTGGTTTCACTGGCTTTTCTCAAATGACACCTGAGAACATTCTGCAGCTTGCCACAGGCCACTCTGGGTAGACTTGCCCTCCTCCAGGAGTTGGCCAACATCTGGTGGAGAGGACCCCACAGTAAATGTTTTAGGTTTCATGGATTGTATAGTCTGTCCTAGCTACTCAGTGCCAACATGGAAGGCCCATGGGCAATACACACAGGAGAGAGTGCAACCATGCGCTACCCCAGCCTGGAAGGCCATAGATTGCCAGCCTCCTGAATCCAACCATCATCAAAGACCAAAACAATAGGAGTAGAGTGAGCAAAAGGTTGGAAAAATCTCACAGTCAAGAGCAGATCGGGGACCAGGCTCTCGGTCCCTGGCTCCTACCCCTGGGTCTTTCTGCCCTCCCCTTCTGCCCGATATGGGAGAAGTGCCTTCCTCGGCTCCTTCCTCACTAGCAAGCAGTGGGGGGAGAATCAATTCCATGATTGCATTTGGTCAAACAGCAATCCTATTACGCAGATTGGCCTCGTTATTCACGATCAAAACAAGGAAAACAGAAACATCAAGAGATTTAGGCCGGTGTCTGGAAATAAGAGCGAGATGCGTTTTGGTGCCATTAACTCCCCGGCGGATCATGGTGCCTTCAATCAGAGGCACAATGAAACCAAAAGCAATGGTGATGCCAAGACAGAGGTGGTGAAACTGGTGTGGTCTTTCCTTTAGCCCTCACTTGCTGTGTACCCCGAGGGCCTTGCCCTGTGTTGGACACTGTGGATACAGGGCTAGAATCCGGGCACTGCCCCCAAGAGGGAAAGTCACAGTGAGTTGCCTTGATGTCCCACAGAGAAGCCTCCACCCTGGAGAAGAGATGGATCAGCCTGTAGGAACGGCCACCTTGTCATTCCTATCAGCTGATGATGACAATGGCATGATTCCCCAAGCGCAACTGTTGCCCCATTGAACATTCGGAAGCCTGCCATTTTCTGTTCTCTATGCCCCAAACGTAAGACTCAAGGCTGCATCTTGGGCCATCCCAATGATGGGTTTCTCAGCACCTTCCAAGTCCAGGGAAACTGACGTCAAGTCGTGGGCCCCAGGCTGGCACAGGCTGTCGCTGGCAGCTCCCCTTCGTGGAGAGCTGTCCACACTAAAGCTGTCCTCACAGCCACTCCGTGCATCAGAGGGGTCCAGGCAGAGCACTGAGCTCCAATGATTGCATCTGGCTCTCTCTAACCCCGCGAACCTGAGCTTGTCGCTTGGCTCCTCCCTGGCTCAGGCCACCTGCCCCATAAGTGGAGTGGAGTGGGGCCATGTGTACCTCACAGAGCTGTTGTGAGGACTGAATGAGCCTGTGTGGGAAATCTGGAGAAGCCAGAGCACACGCTTCACCCCACGCTTCAGAGAGCTGCTTCCTGAAGCCACACTTTTCCCTCTCCTCTTGTACTGCTAAAACGTGGGGCCGAGGGTGGAACCCCTGAGAAGCCTGTGGGAAGATTCCCAGTGCCCACGGAGCTACTGGAGCTGGGTGGATCCTGCAATTCTGTGTTTCAAACGCCTGTAAGGTGATCCTGAAGGAAGCCAAGTGTGGCAGCCACCGTCTCGGTCTGTCTGTGATGGTCTAGAACTGCGATCTTGCACGTGGTGGTCTTGTTTCTCAAGGTGGGCTTGTGCTTTCAGGGTCCTTGTGCTGTATCTGGGCAATCTCTACAGTCTCATCATTGCCCTCCTGGACAAAGTGAACAGCATGAGCATTGAGGTGAGCTCTGCACCCTGCACCTGCACCCTGGTCCACCTCCCCCAACCTCCCCCTCCCCCAGGCTCATTGCTGGCGTCATGTCCAAACAAGGTTGTGGTTTCCTTAAGGTGAGGATAGAAAAAGCACCCCATATCCCAGATAAAAAAAACCAAGGCCACAGAGACAAAGCTCAGAGAAGAGCCTCAGGCTGCCGAACCCATCCATGTCTCTTTGCATCACACCACTGTGTCTCCTTTTCCAGTAAGAGAACCAACCGACAGCTACCGCAAGTGATGCTGGGGGGAGTGACAGGCCATGGGACTCCCTCAGAAAACCAGGAGAGGAGAACCATCTCATGAGAATTAGATCAGCCTAGGCCCCACCATCCCAGCCCAGAAGGAGCCTCCATTCCCAGCCTGGGGGAGCTTTGCTGTCCATTTTCACCCTAGTCCATCTGGGGAATACAAAGGGGGAGGAAGAGACCCTCCATAGGGCTGTCTGCCCAAGGAATATCCTACTCGCCTCCCATTTCAAGGCTTACAGGCAGAGGAAGCCGTAGGCCTCATGCTTTCTCACTCAGCGAGTTGAAGTTAGACAGACCTGGGTCCCTTCCTGTCACCGACGAGCAATATAGCCTTGGACCCTGGACTTTTACTCAGGGTTTCAGTCTCCCCGTGTGAACATGGGGTGATGATCCTTACCCGAAACTCTTGTGAAGTGTGAGAAGAGATACCCTGTGGTCCCTAGCACAGCATCTGACACCTACTGGGACCAATAGAGGCTACTGCCCCACTGTGTTCCATATGCGATTGTGGGGGCTGATGGCAATCAAGTAGCAGGAGGGAGGAGGGAGGGGGGAGGGATAGAGAGAGAGAGAGAGAGAGAGAGAGAGAGAGAGAGAGAGGATTCGCCAGCAATGCAGTATAGCTTTAGTGTCCAGAATATTTTTTATTTTTATTTAACTTGATTTTTGTTTATCTGAGAGGCACAGAGAGAGTTCCCATCCACTGGCTCACTCCCCAAGTGCCCACGGCAGTGGAGATGGGGAGGGAATATGGGTCAGGCCAGGGCTAGAACGGGAACCAGGAGCCAGGAACTCAATCCAGATAACCCATGTGGGTGGCAGGGACCCACGTACCTGGGACATCATCTAATGCCTCCCAGGGTGTGCATTAGCAGGAAGCTGAGATCAAGAATGGAGCTGGGACAGCAACCTAGGGACTCCAGTATGAGGTGTGGCGCCCCCAAGTGGCAGCTTAACCACTGTGCTGAACTCGTGATGGAGTCTTATTACAGACACGTGAACGCCTCCTTGTCTCTCCTTCCCTTCATCCCTTCCTCCTCCTCTCCGTAGGAAACTGCTACCAAAAACAACGCAAGTTATTGGATGGATCCTCCCGCCTTGTTGGCCACCAGGACAGGTCCTGGGGAAGGGAGCTGGTCCACAGCTCAGCCTGGAGCAGGGCCCAGGAGAAACAGCACCTGGGCCTTGGAAGAGACCGGCATTCCCACCTCCACCACGCCTCTCACCAAGGCCAACAAGACCACGCTCTACCCCCAGCGTCTGCAAGGCCAGTGCTGGGAAACATACGTGGGCCAGGTGCTTCCCTTAGCCCTAACAAAACCCTCCACGTGCCTCCTGTCCCTTGACCCCAGCAGCAATCCAAGATGTCATTGTCCCTAAGGTTCAGTGAGGTTTATGATTTCCCAGCTCTCAGAATTAATACTCAGTCCTCCTGAGAGTCCTATTTCTATCACCCTAAAAGCCACAAGGAGGAAGCTGAGGCACAAATGATAGAGTAACTTGCCCAATAACACCAGTCCTAAGGAATGAAGAACTGACCGTTTGCTTCCAAATCTGCCCTTTGCCCGTGAGACTTAATCTTGTACAATTGACCTCACCCAGGAGACATTGTCTGCTGGCTATGAGTTGTGAGCTTCCAGAAGTTTCTGAGGCCCAGGACCACAGGGTCTTCCCTCATTTTGTGTGATGCTGCCTGGGATACCAACACGCAAATGCAAATTGACAAACAGCTATTGAGCACCTGTGGAGTGCAGAGACTGCTGGCTTGGGCTCTCCCCTCTGGGTGGGGCGGGTGGTAGAAGGGGCCCGAGGCAGGGCTGGCGGCATGGAAGGACACTCCTGTGTTTTAGGAGATGCTGAAGCTGTCCATCATTGACATGCTGTTCACCGTGGCCAGCATCCTGCTCATCGACTTCTTCCGAGGGCTTTTTGTTCGGTATTTGAGTGACTACTGGTGCTGGGACCTGGAAAGCAAGTTTGTAAGTAAAGCCCTAGGTCTTTCTTACCTGGGGAGGCCTGAGTGAGGGCCCTGTGCAGAGAAGACGGGTCAGGGTGCAGGGAGGGGCGTACACAGCTAAGTGCCACCGCCTTCTCACACTGCCATCTGCTGGGGTGGACACACAGGCACCGTTCTCCCACTGGGGCAAAGAACGCCAAATACAAAGGTACTTCAAGAAATTCCTGGACAAAGGAAATAAAAGTTTGAGTTGACTTCCTGTTGAAGAAGATGTATGCTATTTATTTATTTGAAAGGCAGTGCAATAGAGAGAGACAGAGAAACAGAGACAGAGAGAAATCTTCCATCTGCTGCTTCTCTCCCCAAATACCTGCAACAGTCAGGGCCGGGCCAGGCTGAAGCCAGGAGCCAGGAGCTTCAACTGGGTCTTGCATATGGGTGCAGGGGCCCTAGTACCTGAGCCATCATCAACTGCCTTCCCAGACACGTTAGCAGGAAGCTGGATCAGAAGCAGAGCAGCTGGGGACGCACTGTGGCGCAGCAGGTTCACTCCCTGGCCTGCAGTGCCAGCATCCCATATGGGCACCAGTTTCAGATCCGGGTGCTCTGCTTCCAGTCCAGCTCTCTGCTATGGCCTGGGAAAGCAGTGGAGGATGGCCAAGTCCTTAGGCCCCTGTACCCACATAGGAGACCCGGAGGAAGCTCCTGGCTCCTGGCTTCGGATCGGCGCAGCTCCGACCATTGCAGCCATCTGGGGAATGAACCATCTTATAGAAGACCTCTCTCTCTCTCTCTCTCTCTCTCTCTCTCTCTCTCTCTCTCTCTCCCCCTCTCCTCTCTCTGTGTAATTCTGACTTTCAAATAAATAAATCTTAAAAAAAAAAAAGAGGCAGAGCAGCCAGAACTCAAACGATCACTTCAGTATGAGATGCCGGTCCCAAAAGATTAAGTTTATTTCAGCGCAAAAGGATGTTTAAATCCATGCCCATGAGGAGTTTTCAAAAAGTTTCTGGAAATGTGTATTAACAGAAAGAAATCCATGCATGGATTTCAAAAAAATGTTTTAGAGCAAAATAAAATGGCCTTTTAATTCCTCAAACCATTTGAAATGCCTTTGAATGGGACTAGATGCACTGATTTGTGCAAAGAGCCTTAGACAATTTTTTTTCCTAATGCAGAGGCTCATTTTTTTCTCCTGCAGCCCGAGTATGGGGAATTCAAGATAGCAGAGAATGTGCTGCATTTAGTCTACAACCAAGGAATGATTTGGTAGGTACCAACGCTGCTTCTTGCCTAGACTTCCAGGCCATCTGGGCTCGCACGGTCATTAGTCTGCGTGGGACATGATTGTGATCAACACAGCCATAGGCATTCAGATAGGAGTGTCTGAATGGGCCGTGTCATGTGTGCAGTCATTTTATTAGTGGTTTCCTGAGGGTTTTGCAGACGCGACGGATGGAGGGATTAATCTGTTTTTAAGCTATTATTGGTCACAGAAAAATCTGCCCAGGAAGCAGTAGAATCACCCCTGGGGAGGGAGGTTGCCTCTCCCCCAGGGGAACTTCAGGAGCTTGGGAGTCACAGCTGGGGGGACCTGGCCCCTGCTGCCCTTGGCTGCCCACGTGTCTGAGCTCAGGAGCACTCCGTAAGTGATGTCATCGTCTCTGGTTTGATGTATTGCACCATCAATAATGCGACTGGTGCAAACACAAGCTAGCAGAGAGAAATTAGAACACTCTCTCTTCAGAATCAGTGTGTGCAGAACTGAGAGGAATAAAGAAACTCCCTCTGACCAAATGCCATGCTCTGATCATCTACTGCATTTTACAGAGCATCCTCACAAATACACCTTGAAAAGTCACGTGCAATGTTTACTGAATATGCGGTACAGCTTAGGCACCTCTGTACCCATAGGGGCGGATGTAACCCTGATGTAACGCCACAGGGTGACCTACTATTATTCTCCCCCATTTTATTTTTTTTAAAGATTTTATTTATTTATTTGAAAGTCAGAGTTACACACAGAGAGAAGGAGAGGCGGGCTGGAGGAGGAGGAGGTCTTCCATCCACAGTTTCACTTCCCAAATAGCCACAACAGCCAAAGCTGGACCAATCCAAAGCCAGGAGCTTCTTCCTGGTCTCCCAAGCGGGTGCAGGGGCCCAAGTACTTGGGCCATCCTCCACTGCTTTTCCAAGCCACAGCAGGAAGCTGGATCAGAAGAGGAGCAGCTGAGACACCGATTGGAGCCCCTATAGGATGCCAGAGCTGCAGGCAGAGGCTTCACCTACTACGTCAAGTATATCAAGTATTATATCAAACCCACACCCAGTATCAAGTGATTTAAACTCCAAGTCGGAAGACCTGGGATTTACCTCCAAGTTGGTGTCTGTTTGCAGGGTGGCTTAGATGGTCCAGTGCTGGCCTCTTGTCCCCGCTTGCAGACTCCCCTGTGAGTCCCACATGGGATCCCTAAGGGGTGTGCTTCCAGCAGTAGCACATCTTTGGGCAAATCACTCAGCTTTCCCAGACCCGCCTTCCATGTAACGTTGAACACTCACCCCTCCTTTCACAAACGCAGAAGCTTACATGAGCTAAGATGCGCAAAATTGCTCAGCACGATGTCCAGCCAAAGGAGCTGATCACCATATGCTGATCCAACCTGAAAGTGTAGAACTTGTTAGCCACATACAGGAAAATCCGGGCTTTCCCTAAGTTGTAGCTGCCAGAATGGGCCTCCCCACTGCCTCTAGAGGGGGTCGTTGCCGCTCAGCTGTGAAGGTAGAGACCAGTGTTTACTGTTTATTTCCAAAGTAGGATCGCGACCGGTGACTTCTCTTACTCAGACGGTGCCTGACGGTGCCTCTAGATCTTTGAGCATGAGCTGCAAACCCCCGAAGTCTCAGAACCAGGTTCTTCCCTGGGGCTCCTGGTCCCCGTGGCTTCCAGACCTGGGACCACAGCCCCGGGAGGATCAGTGGAGGAGGGCGCGTGCACACAGACCTTCCTTGTACTTCCAGGATGGGCGCCTTCTTCTCGCCCTGCCTCCCAGCGTTCAACGTTCTCAAGCTCATCGGGCTCATGTACCTGCGGAGCTGGGCTGTGCTGACCTGCAACGTGCCCCACCAGCAAGTATTTCGGGCATCCAGGTCAGTAAGACAAGGTCTACCTTGTGCAGAGAATGTAGTCTTTCTGCAGGCGGGTCCTGCAGCAGGGGCAAACACCACACACACACACACACACACACACACACACACCCCAGCTCTTTCTCTAACAAAACCCTTGCCCGCCACCTGTCTTGTTTTCCCTGTGAAACCATTGTCTTCACCTTGGAATTCATTGTTGCTGCTTTTCAGCTCATAATTGGTTTCATAATTTTTTTTTAAAGATTTATTTATTTATTTGAGAGGCAGAGTTGCAGAGAGATAGAGAAACAGAGAGAAAGGTCTTCCATCCACTGGTTCATGCCCCAGATGGCTGCAATGGCCAGAGCTGAAGCCAGGAGCCAGTAGCTTCTTCCTGGTCTCCCATGCAGGTGCAGGGCCCAAGCACTTGGGTCATCTTCTGCTGCTTTCCCAGGCCACAGCAGAGAGCTGGATCGGAAGTGGAGCAGCTGGGACTTGAACTGGCACCCATGTGGGATGCCGGCACAGGAGACAGAGGCTTAGCCTACTACCCCACAGCGCTGGCCCTCAAAATTTGTTTTAAAAACCTTCTACTGAAGTGTAATAATCATTTAGGTGAAATGGGTAAATCACAAATTTTCACAAGGTGAACAAAAGTATATAACCAGCACCCAGCAAACAGAAACAAAACCCAAACGACACCCAGACCACTGCCTACATGTGCTGGATCCCGATCACTCCTGCCTTCCACTGGCCCGATCTGGTTTACTGAACATTTTCCTGGGTGTCAATGGAGTCGCACAGAGAGTACGCTCCCCTGTGCTCTGTTCCTTTCCCTCAACGTAGTGTTTGTGGGATTCAGCTCACTGAAATGTCTGTGTCTGTGCTACAGCCGGTGGGCATGTCCCACCCTCGGCACAGTGAGAGACCCTGGCTTGATCGTGTTCATAGGTGTCTTTTGTTGGCTCTACACCCATGAGTGCAATTACTGCATCACAGGGCGTAGGTATGCTCACCTACAATAGACAGCACCGAAAAGTTTTCCAAAGTGCTTGGGCCATTTTCCCCGTCCACCAGGCCCACATGTTCCTGATCTTCTACAACCGTGCAAACGTGTCCATTTCTGTGTTTTTCGCTGTAGCCCTTCTGGTGAATTCCTAACACATTTTGAGCACCTTCATTAGAGCTCAGTTGCTTTATTTTAACACAATAGTTCAATAGCTATGTGTGTCTGCATTGCGGATTTTTAAACTTTTTAGCTATGAGCTTGGTGACAATGCATGGGGGGGGGGGAATCCAAAGTTTGTAGGGAAAATGGAATTAAAAGATGTTTATTTGGGTGTGGAAATTTTTAAAAGCCATGCATTGCTCTCTCACAGTATGCATTTTCCATGAAGTTTCTGAAGATCTCTTGTATTTGCATTTCACCTGGTGACCAGTCCATGCATGTGTATGCATTGAGATATACAGTAATTCCTTGGTATCCAGGACCCCCCTGTGGATAGCAAGATCCATGGATGGATGCTCAGGTCCCTTCTAGAAAATTCCATAGTGTTTGTGTATAACCTATGCACCTCCTTCCATATCATCTCTAGGCTATTTATAATGCTTAGGACAATGTAAATATGATGGGATTGGTGTGATTCTGTAATGGCTACGGAACAAGAAAACATTCTGCACGTGTTCAGTACAGGTGCAACTTTTTTTAAAGGTGCAATTATTTATTTGAAAAGCAGAGTTACAGAGAGAGAGGGAGAGGCAAAGAGAGAGCGAGAGATCATCCATTTGCTGGTTCACACCCCAGATGGCCACAGCAGCCAAGGCCAAGCCAGGCCAAAATTAGGAGCTTCATCCAGATCTCCCATGTGGGTACAGAGTCCCAAGCACTTGGACCATCCTCTACTGCCTTCCCAGGCACATTACCAGGGAGCTGGATTAGAAGTGGAGCAGCTAGGATTCAAACCAGCGCCCAACCTGCTGCGCCACAGCACTGACCCCCAGATGAACTTTTCTTTAATAAGTTTGATCGGCACTTGGTGGAATCCAAGGTTGCAGAACCCATGGATGTAGAAGGCTGATGGGTTTTATATATTCAGATATGCGTGCTTTTTATGTTTATATTTATAATCTTTAGGGGTATGTGTGTCTATGTGTACACACACACATGAGGCACTTCAAAAAGACATGGAAAATAGGAGTAAAAGATTTATTTTGGTGTAAAAACTTTGGTGTAAAAAATCCTTGCGTAATTTTTAAATAGTAATAATTTTCCTTGAAGACCTTGGAGTGTGTTGGAAGGAATCACAAATTAGCACGTAGCCCTTTCTGTACTCTATGCCCCTGACCTTGTCCATTCCCTTCAAGCCCAGTCTACTTCACGAGAGAGGGGGAGAGAGAGAGAGAGAGAGAGAGGAAGAGGGGGAGGAAGAGAGAGAGAAACCATGGGCAGAGGGCATGCTAGCTGGGTAGCACCAGACTGACCACTCACTCCCTGCTCAGAACATTGGACAGAACCTTGCCCACCAAACTGGTCCAAGCTGTCCTCAGGGGAGGCCTGTACAACCAGGCTCCCTAATACCAAGGCATCACCTTGAGCAGCCAGCAGTGAGAGCCAGAGCTCGTCCAATGAGAGAGTCAAGAATCATAGCAACAGAGTCAAAGCATCCTGAGACATGAAGGGAAAAGTCAAGGCTGGGAACGGGAGAGGGAACCGTTTGGTGAGGACCCAGGTGGAGGGGCAGCAGTTCTAAGATTTTTCCATAAATTGAGGTTCTTTTGGAGGAGCCCTGGGTGCAGGGTAGGCTCCCGGCTCTCCTGGTTGGCAGTGGACAGGTGCTTATTAAATGTTAGCAGGCAGGTGGGAGGGTCTGGGGAGCCCTAGGACACCAATTGGAGGTCTCTAAGCTTCCTATGATCTTCGACACAACCATTCCTAGGAGCAGCGAGCTGAGTGTGTATATACGTGTGTGTGTGTGTGTGTGTGTGTTTGCTTGCAGAGATTTGGGGCTGAGAGCCTTGGGGTCACTATCTGGACATGTGCATCCTCGGCAGGTGGCCGCGGGCGGCACACAGCACAGGGCGCTCCTTGGTTTCCACTGCAGGTCCAACAACTTCTACTTGGCCACGCTGCTCTTCATGCTGTTCCTGTGCATGCTGCCCACGGTTTTCGCTATCGTCCGGTACAAGCCGTCTCCCAACTGCGGGCCATTCAGGTGAGTCATTTCGGTTTTATGAGCTCTGCCTGGAGACACCATGACCTAGGGGAATACCGAACTTTCCTCCTGAGTCACAGAATGCCATTGGTGGGGGGGGGGACTCCTTTGAGTACAAGACCAGTGCTCTTTCCTCCACTTTCCGCCACTCTCCATTATAATCATCTGTTTGTGTTAAAAAGATATAGCCCAGGTAGCAAGTGTTTGGTCCAACGGTTAAAGATACCCATTTTCCATATTGGAGTACTTGGGTTTGAGTCCCGGCTCTGGCTCCGGATTCTAGCTTCCTGCTGATGCAGACCCTGGGAGGCAGCGGGCAGTGGCTCATGCAGTCGAGTTCCTGCCTCCCATGTGGGAGACCTGGATTGAGTTCTTAGCACTCAGGCACTGGGAGAGAGAACCAGCAGATGGGATCTCATTCTCTCTCTCTCTCTCTCTCTCTCTCTCTCTCTCTCTCCCTCTCTCACTGTTTGCCTTTCAAATAATTTTTTAAGCTCTTTTTAAAACCAGGACAAAAATGGCAACAGCATTGCTCTATGCTAGAGTGAAATTCTGTCTGATCAAAACCCAGGAAGCTTTTATTAAAACAGAGTCCACATCACGTTTGATTCTACACTCTCTAGCTGTGCCCAGACCGAAGCCCCTAAAGGTCACCTGCACCTAGCGTTGGTTTTACTTGAATCTGAGTAAAGCACGTATGTGATATGTAGAGTGTCCCTTTGAGTCCACGATTACAACACGCACACAGCGTCATCACTGGCCCCCACCCTCAACCCTGCCTGTGATGTCATGAAATGGCTGCTTCATATGAAGCCGTCTTAGGAACGCTGTGTATGTGGTTTGTAACTCACTTGGAGCATCCAGCCACCTTCTGATATCACGTGGCAGCATCCTTCCACCAGAAGCAGTAAACGCTGGAGCCACGTTTCTCTGCTTCTCACAGTGGACAAGAGAAAATGTACGACATCGTGTCGGAAACGATCGAGAACGACTTCCCCGCGTGGTTTGGCTCCGTGGTCGGCTACGTCAGCAGCCCCGTGGTGATCCTGCCCGCCGTGCTGCTTCTCTTGTGAGTAGACACCTGCCAGCTTGGGGGGCTAGGGTCAGGGTAGAGGTGGGAAGACTTCTCTGGATTCGGGCAACAGCACATCGCTGCTTTCTAGTGATTTTATCAAATCCATTCATTCCTGCAAAAATCCTTTGTGGAGGGCCTGATGACCTCAGCAGACTCTGGGTTGCCCCCCCTCCCCAGAGTCACGGGCTACTGTGTGGCAGATATAGCCCCCAGGTCCCACAACTGCCTCCCAGGGCTTGAGGACTTGCCATACATTTGGTTCCCGGTGGAGATTCCGGGGGCAGCTCACGTCTGGTCCAGGGACCCCTCATTGCCGCCAAGCCACAGGAGCAGGGAGCCATACAGTCACCACGCTGTGTCTTTCTGTCTTAGCATGCTCATCTACTACCTTCAGAGCATCGCGCGCTCGCTCAGGCTCAGCAACCAGCAGCTCAGAGTGCAGATCCAAAACGCAAGTATCCCAGGGACTTCGCCGTGCTCGGCACATGTCCACCACGCAGCTGGGCTCTCACCGGCGGGGAACCAGGAGACCCTGTCCAAAAGTCCACGGAAAAGGGAATTACCAGATAATGCTTATTTTGATGCAGAAATGTTGAATTCTGTGCACGGGAGGAGTCTTCAGAAAATTCATGGAAAATACATTTTAGGAAAAAACTTTGCGTGGATTTCAAATTTTTTGCACCAAATTAAGCTTATCTTCTAATTTCATTCTTTTTTCTATCAACTTGTGGACGCATCCTGGTAAGGTGAGGTCATATTTTCAAGTCACTGTGGCTCTTGGCCACCACTCCCCAAGACCCCCAAAGGAACGTCTGAGACTGCCCGATGTCAGCTCAGAGCTGCCAGGCCCAAGCCAGCTTATGATTGTCGTCCTGTGCAAGGAACCTTGCTGATGCACGGCTCATGTTGTGGCCACAGCAGCCCCCAGTACACCAGGCGCTCCTGCAGGCCCTGGGAGAGACAGGGTCCTTTCTCCACCCTGGGCCTACGTGGGCATCTGAGCCAAAGAGCTCGGCTTACACCCAAAGATCTATAAACTATAGATTAAACTATACGTGAGTTTAAGTTTTTTTGTTTTTGTTTTTGTTTTGCACCAAAATAAACTTATCTCGGGGCAGGTAATGTGGCACAGTGAGTTAGACCACCGCTGAGGATGGGAGCGCTGGGTTGCGTCCTGACTAATACGCTTCTGATCCAGCTCCCTGCCAAGGTACCTGGGAAGCAGTAGCAGATGGCCCAAGAGCTTGGGCTCTGGCCAACTACGTGGGAGACCCGGATGGAGACCCTGGCTCCCGACTTTGGCCTGGCCCAGCCGTCTGCTGTTGCAGGCATTTGGGGAGTGAACCGGTAGATGGAAGATCTCTGTCTCTCTCCATTCCTCCCTCTTACTCTGTCACTCTGCCTTTCAAACACATATGTAAATCTTTTTTAAAAAATGAATTGTCTTTTAATCCCGTTTTCCATGAGTGTTTTGAAGTCTCCCCTTGCATTTTCTCCTTTAGGCCTCCTCAGGCTGTGATTGGCAGGATCTGCACATGGCCTGGGCACTAGCTAGCCCCTCACACAATGGTGGGAACACCCGGCTCATAGCCGTCTGGATTTCCTAACTCAAGTCATGGGCTCAGAGCAGCCCGACCCCAGGGGTCGACGCCCAGTGACATACACCTAGTGTTCCCCTTAAGTGTGGTGCTTCCTCCTGGTTCCTGCTCACCCCAAAACAAACATGATGACAATCATTTGTGTCTTTTAGGCACGATCTGAAGATAAGAAAAAGGTTGCCCAAATGGTAGAAGGTAAGCCCTTGCCTTTTTTTTTTTTTTAATGCAAAGTGTTCTTTGTGGTCATTAATATACACAGTACCAAAAAATGTACTGCATGCGAGGAAAATCAACATTTGAGACTTGATTATTGTATATCGCTCTGGTCTCTACTCTTGAGGAACTTCCTATGTGTGGAATTCTTTTGTTTGTTTGTTTATTTATTTAATTGAAAGTCGGAGTTACACAGAGAGAGAAGGAGAAGCAGAGAGAGAGAGACAGAGAGAGGTCTTCCATCCGCTGGTTCACTCCCCAACTGGCCACAATGGCTGGAGCTGTGCCGATCCAAAGCCAAGAGCCAGGAGCTTCCTCTGGGTCTCCCATGTGAGTTCAGGGGCCCAAGGACTTGGGCCATCTTCTACTGCTTTCCCAGGCCATAGGAGAGAACTGGATCGGAAATGGAGCAGCCAGG
Source organism: Sylvilagus floridanus (assembly GCA_949820135.1). Taxonomy (NCBI): domain Eukaryota; kingdom Metazoa; phylum Chordata; class Mammalia; order Lagomorpha; family Leporidae; genus Sylvilagus; species Sylvilagus floridanus. The sequence goes on along the minus strand of OX463239.1, from coordinate 88,970,683 downwards.
ACTCGAACCAGCGCCCATATGGGATGCTAGTAGCACTGCAGGTAGCAGCTTTACCTGCTACACCGCAGCGCCAGCCCCTGTGTTGAATTCTTTATTTAGTGGAGGGTTAAGCTTGGGATTATAGAGTGAATCGAGCATCCATCATGGTGAAAATTAAAAGAAAAATCAGAAAGGAAGGTAGAGTGAAGGAGACTGGGAGGGCAAGGTGGGAAGTACCCGTATGCTCTTCAAACTGTGTGCATGAAACACAGGACATGTGTTCCCTTCATGTGAATTTTAAAATTTAACAAATGCAGAGTCCTCATCTCTAAGTTGCTGGCCATTTGAACATAGACCGGTTGTAGAAGGTACTTGAAGGTACTCTGCCCCACAGCTTGTGGAAAATTCAAAATTCACAGGGTACAGCAAAATCCAACCTAAGGCTGCCAGTGTTGGTTGGGACCTCCCTTTCTCCATCACACCCCCTCCTGTGTGAATAATCCCCAGGGATCAGAAGGGAGCTTTGGAGGAGGGGAAAACAGCACTTGAGTCTGGAGGACCCCCCACCCCCACCTTCCTGTGCCCTGCCCTTCCCTGGCCTCCGCTCCCAGGGCTCCGCTCCCCCGGGGCCCTACTTCCAGCAGGCCCAGGAGCAGAGGCTTGAGAGAGGGGGTGGGGCACAGCTGCAGCTCAAGAAAACAAGGGACCAGGGACAGCACCCTGAGAGCCACAAGGCACAGCCTGGGGTGGCCATGGGGCACAGCTATTAAGACCCCTGCATCCCCTGTGCGTCTGGGTTTGAGTTCTGGCTCTGCTTCTGACCCCAGCTTCTTACCAGTGTGCACCCTGGGAGACGACAGGTGATGCCCCGGATCCTTGGGTCCCTGCTTCCGATTTGGGAGTCCCAGGTTGAGATCTGGGCTCCTGGCTTGGGCCTGGCCCAGCTCCAGCTGTTGTGTGCGCATCTGGGGAGTGAACCAGTGGATGAGGTATCTCTATGTATCTGTCTGTCTATTGGCTGCCTTTCAAATAAAAGAAAAATAAACTTAAAAAAATTTTAATATACAGTATCTAAAGGGGGGGGGCATAGGTCCCACCCTCCTTCAGAAAATGAAGGGATTGAGGCCCTCAGAGCCTGTGCTTGAAGCTGTTGGGATCCAGAGCTAATTGGAGGCAACCTCTTGTCCCCAGGAAAATGCCTACGTGGGAGGCAGGGGGCCTCAGGTTAGGCTGACTCCGCCTGGCCTTGCAGACAGGAACCTGTGGATGCCGAGAGCTGGCAAGGGCGACAGCGGCTCCTGCCGCAAAGTCCCTGAGACTGTCAAGGGCGCCCCCCTCCAGCTGAGCGTGGTTAGGTTTAGTTCCATCACCTTCAAAACCTGGGCTTCTCCCTAGACTTTCCGGGGACAACAGTGGTACTGTCTAAGTGTTGTTTGTCAGTTCAGGGCCACACGCATCTCATTGCCGACTGTTTGCCAAAAAAATCGTAATTGTTGCACCAGCTTTATAATATTCATTGCATACAGGGGAATGGCATAAAGCTCCTGGAAAGTGGAATTAAAAGACGAGTTAATGTGGTGCAAAAATCTCTGAAATGCACGCCCAGTTTTTTTCTGACTTGCTTTTTCTCATGGACTTTTTCAAGATCTGGTCTTAGCTAAAGAAGCAGAGCCCCCGAGCTGTTAAGGGATCCGTCTTGCAGGGCTGGGGAATCTATTTTTCTACCGAGTTGTTTGTACATTCATAACATCGTTCACGGCCAAACAAAATGATCAACATGAAGATGAGCCTGCTGTAGATTGATTGATGTTTGAGTCCCGGCTATGGTGGCCTTGGCAGAGCTGGGCCAGATGATTCCATGGCCTTATAAGGCCCTTGGGCTGGATGTTCCCTGTCCCTGCTGGGGGTGGGGGGCACCAGATGGCTCATGGCCAGGCCCCTCGGGCTTCTGTGATGAGACCCTGGGAAACACAGAACTGGCACCGCCCCCGGGCTGGGGGCATTTGCAGGTGAACCCAGTTGTCTGCAGGCCCAGCCTTTGGAAGTCCCAGTCGCCTTGGGGCTCAGCACACCTGTCACCCTTTGGAGCTAGCTTGTCTTCTCACAGGTCCTTCCTCTGCCCACAGCCCGGATCCAGACCCAGGAGGAAAGCACCAAGCGGCTTCCCAAGGATAGTGACCTCGTCAGCCCGCTGTCCTCTGCACACCCCGTGACACACCAGAACAATGGCACCGTGCTCAATTTCGACTCCCTGAGCAGCAAGAGTAGCAGGATAGAGACAGTCACCCAGGCTGCGCCCCAGAGCCCCAGGCCACGGCAAAGGGGCCCCTACTCGCCTCCTCCTGGAGTCCCCAAGTCCAGGCCAGAGCCGAATGCTAACAGGTGAGTCACAGGAAGAAACCTGGCTTCCTAGAGTGTGGTACTGGGGATGGCCCGAGGGCCATGGAAGGCACAGGCAGAGGGTCTGTGTTGGGACATAGCCGGTGATGCCACCACCTGCGGCACTGGCAGACTGTATCAGAGTGCTGGTTCGAGTCCTGACTGTTCTACTTCCAATCTGGCGCTGAGCCCTGGGCGCTGTGTGGAGGGTGGGGCTCCCAGAGTTTGGGAAGCAGGACAGACCCTTAGAAACTCAAATGCCTTTGAACTTCTTTGCATTGCTTAGTTGCAGACTGGCCATGTTATTGGTCAGATGGTCCCTACTGTAGCTCTAGGAGGCCAAGCTGTTGGAGAGGTCATGTCTGCATTGTCTGGGCTCAACTGCTTTTGTCTTCGGTAACAGGAAGCAGCAGGACCCACCTCCTGCAGGGGAGGGAGATAACGGGGAGGGGGGATAGGCCTGCAGGCGCCCAAATTCACTTGGAGAATGGCATGAGGGTGCTTCAAAAAGTTCATGGAAAAATGGAATGAAAAGAGAAGTTTACTTTGGTGCAAACAACTTCAAAATTCATGGCAAATGCAGATTGTAAAACAAATGCATGAGTGCTGATGTTTTCGCATCACCAAAAAATGGAAAGTGGAATTAAAAGGGGAGTTAATTTGCTGCTTTTAACCCCGTTTTCCATGAGCTTTTGGAAGCACCCTCCTAGGTGATCTGACTGTAGCACAGTGGAAGTAGTCCTGGTCAAATGCACACTGTTTGGGGCGTTAGGTTTTGGGGAGTGTCCATACGTTAGCAAAGAACTTGGAAGTGTGCCGTATCAGCAATCGTCTTCATGTCTCAATGGGATCTTGCAAGAAGGAGGGATTCAGGAGCTGGAGTTGAGCCCAGCGGTTAAGATGTCAATTACAACCCCCGGGTCCCGTATCAGAGTGCCCGGGTTCCAGACCTAGCTCCAGCTTCCTGCCATGCACACTCTGGGAGGCAGCAGGTGACAGCTCAAGGAGTTAGATTCTTGCCACACATGTGGGAAATGGGGATTGAGTTCCTGGCCCCAAGCTTCAGCTCCTACCCAATGCTGGCCATCATGGGCACCTGGGGAGTGAACCAGCAGATGGAAGGGCTCTCTCTCTGTCTGTCTGACTCTCAAATAAATTTTTAAAAAGAGAGAAATTGGGGCCGGCACTGTGATGCAGTGGGTTAAGCCACTGATTGCAACTCCAGCAACTCATATGGGTGCCAGTTTGAGTCCTGGCTGCTCCACTTCCAATCCAGCTCCCTGCTGATGGCCTGGGAAAGCAGTGGAAGATAGCCCAAGTGCCTGGGCCCCTGCACCCATGTAGGAGGCCCAGAAGAAGCTCCTGGCTCCTGAATTTGGCTTGCTCCAGCCTTAGCCATTGTGGTCATTTGGAGAGTGAGCCAGTGGTTGGAAGATCTCTCTGTCTCTTTCTCCTTCTCTTTTCTCTCCCTCTTCTCTGTAATTCTGACTTTCAAATAAATAATGAGCCTTTTAGATAAAATAAATCTAAAAGAGTTTTTTTTTTTTGACAGGCAGAGTGGACAGTGAGAGAGAGAGACAGAGAGAAAGGTCTTCCTTTGCCGTTGGTTCACCCCCCAAATGGCCACCGCGGCCAGTGCACTGCGCTGATCCGATGGCAGGAGCCAGGTGCTTCTCCTGGTCTCCCATGGGGTGCAGGGCCCAAGCACTTGGGCCATCCTCCACTGCTTTCCCAGGCCACAGCAGAGAGCTGGCCTGGAAGAGGGGCAACCGGGACAGAATCCAGCGCCCCAACCGGGACTAGAACCCGGTGTGCCGGTGCTGCAAGGCGGAGGATTAGCCTATTGAGCTGTGGCACCGGCCTAAAAGAGTTTTTATTATTTATTTGAAAGGCAGATTTAACAGAGAGAGAGGGGAATTCAGACCCTACAGGGGAGGGCATGGGGAGCACACCAGAGCCCCAGGGCAGGCCCTTGCCTTTATGGGGAAGAATTTCTTGTGTGTCCCCCTCGTGGGCACTCCAGGAAGTGCCAGAGAGGCTGGATAGCTGCTTAGCAGAGGTGAGGAGGCACAGGGTTCCTAACAGGTGCTCCTCAACCAAATGAGTGCTCCTGGATGAAAAACCCCACATAGAGAGTTGCAATGTTCATCTCTGTATTAAGGATCTGAGCATTCTAGCCATTGTAGCCCAGTTCCCCAAAGCATTCCTTTTGAGTTTTTTTTGTTGTTGTTGTTTTTCAATTTCCATTTTATTTGAAAAACAGAGAGCTGTATAGCCAGAGACAACAGGGAGAGGGAGAGGGAGAGGGAGAGGGAGAGGGAGAGGGAGAGGGAGAGGGAGAGGGAGAGGGAGAGGGAGAGGGAGGGGGAGGGGGAGGGGGAGGGGGGAGGGGGAGGGAGAGGGAGAGGGAGAGAAGGAGGGGGAGAGGGAGAGAAGGAGAGGGAGAGGGAGAGAAGGAGAGGGAGAGGGAGAGAAAGAGAGGGAGAAGGAAAGGGAGAGGGGGAGGGGGAGAGGGGGAGAGGGAGAGGGGGAGGGGGAGGGGGAGGGAGAGGGAGAGGGAGAGGGAGAGGGAGAGGGAGAGGGAGAGGGGGAGAGGGAGAGGGAGAGGGAGAGAGGGGGAGAGGAAGAGGAAGAGGGAGAGGGAGAGGGAGAGGGAGAGGGAGAGGGAGAGGGAGAGGGAGAGGGAGTTCTCCTAGGTACTACTTCACTCCACAGAGTCCCACAACAGCTGGGGCTGGTCTATGCTGAAGCCAGCATGCAGGAACTCCATCGTGATCTCCCATGTGGGTCACAGGGACCCAAGTACTTAAGCCATCACCTGCTACCTCCCATGATGTGTATCGGCAGGAAGCGGGGTCAGAGGCAGAGCCGGGGTACCCCATTACGGGATGTAGGTGTTCCAAGAAGCATGTTAACAGCTGCACCAAATGCCTGGCCCCTCCCAAAAGTGCACACAGAACACACACTAACACTGAGCAATCAGGTTCAGTGAGAATGCTGAGCCCCTGCCCGAGCCCTTGGACCACCAAGGCTCTAGCTACCTACCCGTCTGTGTCCTACAGGCATGCCCACGGCCCGAGTGCAAGCACAGGTGATCTACACAAGACCAGATCCTGCACACCCGTGACGCTGACAAAGCACATTGAAGATGTCCGCTCAGCACCTCTTTTCCGAAAACACTTTCAGCCCATCAGCCCTCCTCTCCGGGGTCCAGGAGTCCAGGCGTTGGGACCCAGCGGCCGCCGGCCCCAGGCGCCCAGATACTACATCATCAATGAGCGAGAGGCTCACAAGAAGATGTATCCTGCTTTCTGGCCAGAAAGACATTTCCAGATCGACGCCTCGGGTGACATAGTGGAGCTGCACCCCAGGAACATGCGACACTACGTGACTCGGGCCCCGCGCCAGCCACAGTCCCCACCACTGAGTGAAGAAGAGGAGGAGACCTGGAGGAGAGATCGGATCAAAGGGTCTTTCCCGCCACGCTCCCTGACGGACCTCCGCCAGGATCCCCACTTTTATATTGGAGAAAGTACAGAAAGACAGTCCCTGGCCCCCGGGCTCTATGAACGGATGCATCACAAGTCCTGGCATGATGGCTTTGGGGTTCAATCGGACAGGCCCCTGTATGTGCACAACGAGCCACGCTCCCAGAACTTCCGGTACCCTCCAAAGCCCAGGGTCAAGCCCAAGTTCGAGCTGTCCTTCACGGAGTCTGATTCCATGTCGGCAGCGTCCAGCAGTGACCAGCAGAACACCAGCACCGACCAGTACCTGCAGATCCTCCACAGCCAGGCCAAGGTCCCCAGATCTCCAGGCCACCTGGGCAGGCAGAAGGCCAAGTCCAGGCAGGAGCTGACCACCGACCTGATTTGTTCAAATGTCTAGGCTTCTTCTGCTGTCCTATGCGCAGAGACCAGGACCCCGGGGACAGCACGGCCTCTCCCCTTCTGCAAAGGGACGGGGGGGGGGGGGTATTAGAGACCTGTGGGGCACACCCAGATGTGTCCATGAGCTGCTCCCTGGGGCCACACACAAGTGGATCATTTCTGGGGTCTCCTTGCACATGAGGTCACCATTTCAAGGAAACGTCAGTCCTTTCCCTCCATGACAACTCACCCCGCCCACAGGAGCCTCCCTGGAGGTTTGTCTCAAACAATGCGAGTGTACTGCTTGCACTCTGAGGCTACCTTCTAATCCCAATATCAACCCTCGCCAGTAAGCACCCAGAAATTAGGCAAGCACCCTTTCAGGATTGCACAGTGCTCAGCGGGCAGGTCGTCCTCGGTTTCACAGTGACCAGAGTAACTAGAATTTAGCCAGAGCTGCCTTCACTCTACTTCCTGGGCTCTTAGGCCAGTAGGATTGAGAATAATCCAGAGCTTATCCCAAAGGTTTGTTGTCTCCTTTTGCATTGAGATGAAGGGAATCAAGATGGATTCAGGCCCAAGTGGAGCCAGGGCATTAAGAATCTTCAGGAACTTCTGCCTCTCCTCCCTCCTCCATTCCTGTCTTTCTTGACCCCACTCTCTCCTGCTGCTACCCTGCCTCTTGCCCATGGCAGATGGGAAAGGAATGGCCAGGCTTGGAACATTCAGGCTTACCCCAGGCGGCCGGCCAACAAACAGAGAGAAGAGAGCAGAGCTGCCCAGCCCAGTTCGGGGCCCTCTCCTCTCCAGCCAGTGCACCTACTGCACTCCTAAGCCTTTGTGTGGATGATGCCGACTGGACCCTGCCCTGATCCGTATTTCCCCAGCAACTCTTTTCGCTCTGATTTGGGCCATTGCTACAGTTCTGTCTCTTCCACACACTGGGAGAATCCTTGCAGCAAGAGTGGAGCCTGAGTCCCTCCTGCAGCCCCTGTATCAGCCACCCGAGGGGTATGACGGTTGTCTTCCATGCTGCTGCCAACCTAAATAACAAGACACAGTCTCTGCAGATGGACACGTTCGAGCCTTGCCATGGCAATGCATCTGACCTAGTGGACTTTGAACGTATTCAAAGAGTTTGATGCATGTGGATGTCTATAAAGGCAAAAATGAGGATTGCGTAAGCAAGTGCAGATCGAATGTCCTTGGCTATGAGATCAATAGCAAAGGCTGAGAGGCCGTTGTTGGGCAGATGTCCCTGTGCAAGTATTTTCTGAGTAAGTCGCGGTGGCCTTTGTCCATCGCTGTGGTTGCAATAGTTCTTGTTCTAAGGTATGTAAGCATGAGTCCCCTCCTTCCCCTTCAGGACCTGCCAGCTTTCTTTATTCATTTATTTTTAGCGAGGCTCCTCCTTGGCGGCTCTGTTTTGATTCTAGTTTTAGGCTGCACAGCCCCTTGCGTGGGTTACAACAGCACACACTTGTCAGCTCACTGTCTCCATGAGCCAGGAGTCCAGCTCGCGAGGGCACTGTGTGCTGGGTCTCCCCAGGCTGTCACCAGGTCACCAGCCACAGCTGGCCCCTCCCCAGGGCCCCAGGTGCTGTCCCACGCTCCCGTGAGTGTGGAGCGAAGTTCCTTCCCTCTCTGCAACACGGCCTCTGCTTCTCTGGAGCCATTTACAGAGTGTCCTTTCAGTTCCACATCTTTTTCCAGGGACACTCTTTATAATGGGCATTGAACAGAGACTGGCAGCCGGGGTACAGAACCAACCTCAGCGTCCATCGACAGATGAATGTGTAGAGAAAATGTATTTAAATATAATGGAATATTATTCAGCCATGAAAAGAATGAAATTGCAGCATGTGAAGCAAAAACAGTTGGACCTGGAGGACATTATACTTTCTGAAATAAGCCAGACTCAGAAGGACAGACACTGTGGGGCCAGCGCTGTGGCGTAGTGGATAAAGCAGCTGCCTGCAGTGCTGGCATCCCATATGGGCACTGGTTTGAGACCCAGCTGCTCCACTTGCGATCCAGCTCTCTGCTGCGGCCTGGGAAAGCAGTAGAGGATGGCCCAAGTCCTTGGGCCCCTGCACCTGTGTGAGAGACCCAGAAGAAGCTCCTGGTTCCTGGCTTCAGATCGGCACAGCTCTGGCCATTGCAGCCAATTGGGGAGTGAACCAGCAGGTGGAAGACTTTCTCTCTCTGTCTGTCTCTCTGCCTCTGCCTCTCTGTAACTCTGCCTTTCAAATAAATAAATAAATCTTTAAAAAAAAAAAGATACAGAATAAGGACAGACACTGTATGCCCTCCTTCATGCATAGAAGCCAAAACATTGGTCTCAGAGAAGTGGAAGGCTGTGGAGGAGGGAAGGGCGGAGAGAGGTCGGTGGTGGGTACAGGGGTACAGTTGGGTAACAGGAATAACGCCTGTTGCTACAAAGCACAGGGCGATAAATCTGGTTGACAACTGAATATTTTAAAACAGCCAGTAGAGAGAGTTTTGAACATTCTCCACATCAAGAAATGGTAAATGAAGTGATCCATCTGCCAGTTCTCATCGGATCAATTCCTATTGCATCCATGGAGTGGGTGTCCCACTGTAACCCATAAGTACTATGTGAGTTACTGTGCATCAATTAAGAATAAAAACACATTTTTAAAAAGGGGGCACAATCACCCCACCTGTATGCTACACCATAACCTCATCATGGGCGTGAAATCCCATCCAGTCCAGCTGCTCCAGCGCCCCCAATGAGAGGGGATTACACAAGAATGGTGCCCCCCACCACAGCTACTTCATAAATGTCTATTGAAGTTGAATGACTGGATGAAAAATGGAATGGAGTGCACAGATGGGTGAATCACACGTGGTGTGGCCCCAGGATTGTGTTCCAAGAATTACCATCACTTACCCGGAGAGAAAAAGTCACGTGCAAATATTGTCATTGAGGAAGCACCCCCCAGATGAGCACTGCTCTGCTCACTCAAGACATTTCCTGGTGTCTTTCCATGACAGATTTAGGGCTATCCTACCACACCCTGGGAATGTCCTCGTGGGATACAGGGGTCCATAGGAGGCACCATGGGGGTCCTCCCTTCCCAGCAGTGAGTGTGAGGTGGTGGCCTTGACACCTCCCTGGACCCCAAAACACATTGTAGGAAGCCTGGCTCTGCTCTCCCGCCACCTGCAGGTCACCTGCACCTGTGGGGTGTGGGGAGGACGACAGCTGAGAGTCATCCGTGTACACCCAGTACTGCCTTCCAGGGCACAGCCTAGCTCACGTGCACCCAGGGCTTAGGTATGCCTGTAATGTAGAGAAGTCCACAGGACGCAGCCTAGGACAAAGGCTCATGTGACCAGTGCCCTGGGCTCCCACCCCACAAGGGTCAGTGCTATTGATATCTTATAACCACTCCACTGCCATGCATGAAACAGAAGATAGCGCAGACGTCATCAGAGCTCGTTCTGACCCTCACGCTGATCCTCGGCCACCTCATGCCATCGGGAATTTATCCCTTCCATTGATTGGTTAGGGTCATGGATGCATAAATAGGTAGGTATAAACCATCATACATGGTATCTCATTATGGCTCCCCTACGTAAATGCTGGTATACTGCGTGCACCATTGTACGTGATTGTGTTCTAAGGTCTATCAGAGAAATGCACCCATCAAACTCACTGCTTGTAACTACTGTAGGATTTTTTCATAAGAATAAACTACATGTATTCACCCCCATTTTCCTCTGGATGAGCACTGGAATTATTTCTACCTCTTTGCTACTAAAAACAACGCATCTAAGCACCTGTAGATGACTTAGACGTGGACATTGACCCCCCCCCCCCAGTCTCTGTCCCCAGTTCTCGGGAGCCCTGTAACTTTCCCCAGTCTGTTGGGAAAAAAAAGACACCAAAGTTATTTGAATAAATTTGAATATTTTATTACATTTTCCTAAGTCATTAGGCTATTTGCATTTTTGTTGTGAATTGTTGCCTCTTCAGTTCCTTTGCTTATTTTTCTTTTTAAAAAGGTTTGGAAAATTTATTTGAGGGCTGCCGCCTGCAATGCTGGCATCCCATTTGGCTGCTGGTTCGAGTCCCGGTTGTTCCACTTCCTATCTGACTCCCTGCTCGTGGCCTGGGAGAAGCAGCCGAGGATGATCCAGGTGGTTGGGACCCTGCCACTCATAGCACCCACCCTAAATCGTTTTCAAGATACCAAGGATTTATTGATTTTAAAATGAAGTTTAGCTGTCCAATTGATATCCCTGGTGGTTTTTAAAGGTTCAAGTACTTGGACACCAGGGCTCGTGCCCTCTGTGGTTGTGGTGGTTTTGGTGAGAACCTGCTGGCCCCCTGACCTCCACGTATCCTGATGTAAAATTCCCTCCGGACTTGAGTGAGGTCTGTTGTAGCCACTTGGCTGGCTGTAGCCTGCAGCTCTTGTGGGAGGATGACTGGGATGGACTGAGCTCACACATTCCTCCTTCCCCTTCAGCTCCCAACTATGGCCTCAAGCAGAATGCAAAGCCCAGGCCCTGCAAGCAGCTGGGTGGGCAGCCCCCTCTGCTCCAACCTGTGGCTCACTCTGCCCTGGGTTGGGCTCCATGGGAAACAGATTTGCACCTGCTTCGAGGCGGTCATGACCCCACTGCTCTCCTGCTGCCAGCTTGTCAGATGTTGGGGGCAGTTTGCCTCTCCAAATACTTGGTGCACCCAGGATGTTCCATTTCAGAGTGTGGTTAAAACTGTGCTCCCAGCAAAGCAAACAATCAATACAGCGAAGAGACACCCAACAGGATGGGGAAGATGTCTGTGACAAAGAATTAATCTCCGGAATGTATCAACAAGTTTAAAAACTCAACGACAAAAGAAACAAAGAACCCAGTTAGGTTAATGGACAATGAACTTCAATAGACAGTTCTCAAAAGAAGAAGGCCAGTGCCTTGGCTCAATATGCTAATCCTCCGCCTTGCGGTGCCGGCACACCAGGTTCTAATCCCAGTCGGGGTGCCGGATTCTATCCCAGTTGCTCCTCTTCCAGGCCAGCTCTCTGCTGTGGCCCGGGAGTGCAGTGGAGGATGGCCCAAGTGCTTGGGCCCTGCACCCCATGGGAGACCAGGAGAAGCACCTGGCTGCTGGCTTCGGATCAGTGTGGTACGCCAGCTGCAGCGGCCATTGTAGGGTGAACCAACGGCAAAAGGAAGACCTCTCTCTCTCTCTCTCTCTCTCTCTCTCTCTCTCCACTCTTCCTTGTAAAAAAAAAAAAGAAGAAGAAATACAAATGGCCAACAAATATATGAAAAAAATGCCTAATATCACCAGCCCTCAGGGAAATGGAAATGCAAATCAAAACCACAATGAGATAGCATCTCACCCTTGAATGGCTAAAATCCAAAACACAGAGTAACAAAAGTTGGCCAGGAGGTGAACAAAGGGGAACAGTTAGGCACGTTGATGGGAACATAAATTAGCACAGCCACTGTGGAAAACAGTGTGGCAATTTCTTAAAAAGCTAGAAACAGACTTGCCATGTGATCCAGTAATCCTGCAATATATACCCAAAAGTCTTGAACACAATGTATCAAAGAGATACCTGCACCACCATGTTCATAGCAGCACTGTTCACAAAATTTGGAATTAATCGTCTATCATCAGATGCATGGACAAAGAAAATGTAGAATATATACACAATGGAATATTACTCAACTGTAAAAAAAAAATGGAGATTCTACCATTTATAGCGAAAAGGACTCAACTGGACGACACTGTGTTGACTGAAATAAGCTGGACACAGAAAGACAAATACCACATATTCTCCATTATATGTGGATCTACATTTTTAAAGAATCAAAAAGCAAAACAAAAAATGCCTGTGTGTATCAGTATTGCTGCAAATATAGTTTTGTAAAATGTTATTTTAAGCTTTGTCAAATAATTAGGAATCTTATACTACTATAGTTTTAATGATCTGTGATTATTTTAAAATTTACTGTACATGGGTAAAGTGGTCATTTTTCCATTCGGTTTATAGATATTGTCTATATTTCCACTAGATTAGAGTCTTTTTGCTTTTTACTTGTTAAACTTCTTGTTTGCATTAAGCCTTTTTATTGTTCTGTAAATTTAAAAGATGCTATCTAAAAAACTAAAAAAAAAAAAAAAAAAGAAGAAGAAAGAAAAAGAAACAAGGGAGAGGGAGAGATGGAGGAAGGAAAATCCCAACAGAAGAACTGTGTCTGGGCCGGGGCTGTGGTGCAGTGGGTTAAGCTGCCTGTGGTGCTGACATCCCAAATGAGACTGGTTCAAGTCTCAGCTGTTCCACTTCCCATCCAGCTCCCCGCGAATGCACTTGGGAAAGCAGTGGAAAATGGCCCAAGTGCTTGGGCCCTTGCGTCTATGTGGGAGACCCAGAAGAAGCTCCTGGATCCTGGTTTTGGTATGGTCCAACCCGTGCTATTGCGGCCATTTGGGGAGTGAACCAGCAGGTGGAAGATCTCTCTCTCTCTCTGTCTCTCCTGTCTCTATAACTCTTTCAAATAAAAAAAAAATCTTTGAAGAAAATAAGAATTCTGTCTACCAACTGTATTGAATCTGTCAAAAACTAATTAAAAATTAAAGTATGAAAACCCTATACTCCATGCTCTGTTTCCATTAGTATAATATCTCTGAGAAACCATTTAGTAACAACAATTGTACGTATTATGAGCTATAATACAACATTTCTATTTTTCTTAGATTTATTTATTTATTTGAAAATCAGAGTTACAGAGAGAAGGAGAGGCAGGGAGGCAGAGAGAGAGGTCTTCCATTTGCCGGTTCACTCCCTAAATGGCCAAAATGCCTGGAGCTGGGACAATCCAAGGCCAGGAGCCAGGAGCTGCTTCTGGGTCTCCCATGGGGGTGCAGTGGCCCAAGGACTTGGGCCATCCTCCACTGCCTGCTTTCCCAGGCCATAGCAGAGAGCTGGATCAGAAGTGGAGCAGCCGGGACTTGAACCGGCGCCCATGTGGGATGGCGGCACTGCAGGCAGTGGCTTTACCTGCTACCACACAGTCCCGGCTCCTCTTTTCTTTCCTTTTTTTTTTTTTTTTAAGATTTATTTATTTATTTGAAAGGCAGAGTTACAGAGAGGCAGAGGCAGAGAGACAAAGAGGGAGGTCTTCCATCTGCTGGTTCACTCCCCAGATGGCCACAATTGCTGGAGCTGTGCCAATCCGAAGCCAGGAGCAAGGGTCTCCCACCGGGTACAGAGGCCCAAGGACTTGGGCCATCTTCTGCTGCTTTCCCAGGCCATAGCAGAGAGCTGGATCAAAAATGGAGCAGCCAGGACTCGAACCGGCACCCATATGGGATGCTGGCACTGCAGGCAGCAGCTTTCCCCACTACGCCACTGCACTGGCCCCTGCAACATTTCAATACACATAAACAATATGTACTGAACAAATCAGACTAAGAGCATTTTCCCCTTCTGTGTCATTGCTTTGTGGTGGGAACCTTGGGGCTCTGTTCTTCTGCTTGCTCAGCTCATCTATACCAGGTTTCCATGACTGCATTGTTACGCAGTGCCATCGACTTGTTCCTCTCATTCAGCTATGCTGTGAGACCCCATTATCCAGGCTCTCTCCATTCCCCACCCCTCCCACCCTTGAGAAATCACCATTCTGTGTTCAGATGCAATTTCTTTTATTTATTTATTTATTTGAAAGTCAGAATTAGAGACAGAGATCTTCCATCCATCAGTTCACTCCCCAAATGGCTACAATTGTGGCCAAAGCCATGAGCCAGGAGCCATGTTCCATTGCTTTCCCAGGTGCATTAGCAGGGACCTGGATCAGAAGTGGAGCAGCCAGGACTCCTATGGGATGCCAGCATGCAGGTGTTGGCCTGACCTGCTGCGCCACAATGCCAGCCACCAGGTTCTTTCTATCTTTTTTCTTTACTATTTATTTTATTTATTTGAAAGGTTTGCATACACACACACACACACACACACACACTCATCTTCCATCCTCTGGTTCACTCTCAAATGGCTGCATTGGCAATATTGGACCAGGCTGAAGCCAGGAGCCGGGAACTGCATCAGGGTCACCCATGTGAGTGCAGGGGCCCATGCACTCGGACCTTTCTGCTGCTTTTCCAGGCACATTAGCAGGGAGCTGAATCAGAAGTGGAGTAGCTGGGACTCGAACCAACGCCCATGTGAGATGCTGGTGCTGCAGGCGGTGGCTTAACCCACTACGCCACAATGCTGGCCCCCAGATTGAGCTCCTTAAGCTTCCCCATACGAAGGAGAACAGGCGGTATTTGTGTTTCTGAGTCTGGCTTATTTCCCTTAACCTGATGTCCTCTGAGTCAACCCATTTTGCTGCAAATGATAGAACATCACTCCTTTTTGTGGCTGGATAGAATTCCATTATGTGTGCTTACCATGTTTTCTTTATCCATTCATCTGATGTCAGACCTTGGTCAGTCTCATATTGTAGCTAATGCCAATAGTGCTACAATTAACTATGGAAGAGCCAGCATCTCTGATGATTCAATGTCTTCATGTCCTTCGGTTATATACCCAGTAGCGGGATTGCTGGATCAAGTAGCAGGTCTATGTCTAGGTTTTTAAAGAATCTGCATACAGCTCTCCATAGTAACTGTACTAACATCCGCACCAACAGTGTATGAGTTCACCTTCCCCCACATGCTTGCTATCATCTGTTACTTACTCTCTAACAGTCATCCTAACCAGGGTGAGGTGATCTCGTTGTGTGTTTGAACTGCATTTCCCCAACGGCTAAGGGACATGGAGAATTTTTCCTATACTTGCTGGCCAAATATAATAATCTTGCAGCCCACCCAAAATCGTGACCCTGTTATGCCCGCAGTCCGTGGTCCCCCGAAATCAACCACCAGAGACCGAAGTTGAAGCCAATTAGCAGGGTCGTTTTTATTATGAGTTCGAACCCGGGCCTCTCAGTGCCTCCAGAAGAGGAAGCCCGCCGCCCCCCCCCCCAAGCCCCGAGCCCAATTCTAACAGAGCTTTTATTATCATGCACAAGCAGGCTTTAGGGGAATGCTTAGGTCAAGTTGACACTTCTGATAAGACACCTGCTGCGGACTCCAGGGTAGGGACTGGTTGGTATCTCAAGCTTTAAACCTCCCTTTCACATTCCTGGACCTGGGTCAGGGTGGAGGAAAGGGGGAGTGTAGGACAGCAAGGGCCAGAAACGGGCAGTGGTGCGGTATTGTAGTTACTGGATTACTTAGCTCAACATCCAACATAATACATGTATAAAGTCAAGCACACTTAGCATTGCTTATTATTACTACTAGTTGCCTAATAAGCTAATGTGATTACACTTTAGGTTACATTAAAATAATGATGATATTTTCTAGTAAAAGCTGGTTGTGCCAGTGTCTTCTCAACCCCACTTCTTGCCAAGCTCAATCAAGAAATAGCCCAAGGAATTTTCACCGAAACTACTTTATGTACAGCAAATAAGGAGACTTCTCAAGTGGTGACACACTGAGCAAAGGAAACAAACATTGCTTGTTTTAGGGGGAAATGAATAGGCAAGAAGGAACGTTCTCATCCCACATACACATGGCTAGAGCTCCTGCAGGTGCAGGCGAGAGACATGTCTTGACGTGTATCACGGATATGGTAACAGCATGGTGCAACCAGGCAGCTGGTATAGGCCTGCGTGAGCTGGAAGTCACTGCAAGCCCCCACATACACTTCGTCCTCCTACTTGTCAATCAAAATGCCCCTTTCCTAGGAAGCACCTGCTCCATCTGGGACCTAAGAGGAAAATCTGGAAAGTGAGCTCCATGTGGAACTTGTGGAGGTGTCACCAAATTCCCAGGTGGCTTCACACCTGGAGAGGCACCACACCCTTCCTCACAACAGGGGCCAGTCTCGAGGGAGGCTTCACCCAGGGACTGCACAGGTGCCACCTCTCTCTCCTCCCCCACCCCTTCTCCCGTCGGGCAATCCTCCAGCCCTCTCATAATGGGTATTTCTCCACGCGGGGCAACTCACGCTCACGTGTGCACGTGTGTTCACTTTCTCATCTTTGGAATACATTTTGTTATCGCTTTGTGCACCTGCTCCTTAGTACGCTTGTCTCTGTGAGAGGCGAGGGAAGAAAATTAACACATCCATGTGGTCAGGTCATTAAGAAGGCGTAAGCTCCCTGGGCCAGGGTGGGGAGATCTTGGCAGGAAAAGGCAGTGTGGGCGACCTTTGCTGCCTCCTACCCCATTTGTGCAGGCGTGGCCCTACAGTAGGGTGTGGGGGCCATCCAGGGTGGCTGCAGATTGCAAACAGTAAACACTTAATTTCCAAGGGACAGAAAGTGGAAATGAGTCAGGACAAAGGCTTCTGGGCTTGGAGGCCCCTACTATGCTGTGGCATAGTAGGCTAAGCCTCTGCCTGCATAGACCATGTCGGTGGCAGGGACCCAATTACTTGAGCTATCACTATGGCTTCCCAGAGCCTGTATTAGCAGGCACCTGGAACTGAGAGTGGACCCGGGCCTTAAACCCCGGCACCCTGATATGTTCTACCAGCATCCCAACTGCTAGGCCAAATGCCCACTCTTGGATTGTTTAATGAGGCTTTTTTATTCATTAAAAATGCTACATGTTAATAAATAATTAAATAGCATGTGTCAACATAAAATGAAAAGAAAATGTCTTTTGGCATTATTCTCCACTATTAACACCTTATTCTATATCTTACAGGAAATAAATATTCTAAACATATACATATATAAACTATATACAAGACATAGAGATATATAAGCATCTAATTCTAACTCAAGATACACACATACATTATGTATATAATAAAATATATATGTATATACCGAGTATTTATGTATATACTTCAAAAAGTTCACAGAAATTGAATTAAAAAATAAGTTTCTTTGGATACAAACATTTTGAAATCCACACACAGATTTTTTCATAATATGCATCTTCCGCAAACTTCTGAAGATCCCACCTTTGCAGAAATTTCAACATTTTTGCATCAAATAAACGTTTACTTTCATTCCATTCTTCCATGCACTTTTTTTAGTACCCTCATTCATCAAGGTTTATGGTATGCCAAATACTTATTTGTTATTCATGTATTAAATTATCCAGCCAGGGCCGGCGCTGTGGCTCACTTGCTTAATCCTCTACCTGCAGCGCCGGCATCCCATATGGGCACTGGGTTCTAGTCCCATTTGGGGCACCGGATTCTGTCCCGGCTGCTCCTCTTCCAGTCCAGCTCTCTGCTGTGGCCCGGGAAGGCAGTGGAGGATGGCCCAAGAGCATGGGCCCTGCACCCATATGGTAGACCAGAAGCACCTGGCTCCTGGTTTCGGATCGGTGCAGCGCCAGCCTTAGCAGCCATTTGGGGGGTGAACCAATGGAAGGAAGACCTTTCCCTCTGTTTCTCTCTCTCACTGACTCTGCCTGTCAAAATAAAAAAAAGAAAAAATTATCTAGCCACATGCCAAGCCTATGGGTCAGTACTCCTGTTTCTCTCACTTTCCAAATGAGGATGCAAAGTTTGAGCTGGTCACTGAGTTGCCAAGGTCATGGCTAGCAGGAGGCCTCTGGGATGGGAAAGCAGGCAGCCCAACTAAGGCTCGGCCTTTTTGTTTCAGACACAATTCACTCCTTTACAGAGAGTGAACCCCCTACTGCCATGCCCGCCTCAGCTCTGCGGAGCGATTCCCGCCTGCCCCAGTCCTACTTGGCTTCATCTGCTCTTCACTGGCTACATACTGATATGTTACCGGGTACACAGTATTACTTTAAAGGCTACATAATATCCCACCAGCCGGATGCCCTGTAACGCCATTGACTACCTCGCCAAATCGATTGCAAGTTCCCAGTTGCAGGAGCGATCTTACCCAGCTTTGTGCAGGGGGCACTGTTGGAGCAAAGAAAACAAGTCAAGTTTGATTTGCTGTTAGCTTGCTCTCCGAAGCGCGCACCTACACTCTCCGTTCACTGCGTGTAACCATTTCTCTACATCAACACAGGGCATATTTTTCCTACCAGTGAAAGGAGCCTCTTTGTTTTAATTTGCAATGTCCTCTGAGTGAGGTTCTGCGTCTTTTTGTGTCTGTAGTAGCTGCACTACTTTTTTTCCGCCAAGTAGACGACGCGTGTGTTGGAGCACTCCGCACAGTGAGCAAGCTTCTACGTCCGCTCAAAGAGCCGGAGTCTGCTTGGAAAATCAAAATTAAAGTGTAATGAGCTACTTCCTCGGTACTGGCTGCCTGGCAAGCTACGGCTTGCTTACAGGTTTCACACTTACAGGGTGGGTTTGTGTACTGAGTGACGTGCGAACCGAGGATCTGGGGCCGCGCCCCTGGGCGTCTCCGCCCGGGGATCTCCAAGCACGCCCAGTCCCACCCCTTCCCATCCAGGCCGAGCCCAGCGGGGCGGGACCTGGGACCCTGACTCCTTCTCTCGGCTGCGCGGCGGCCGCAGAGACCCCATTCCCCGCCAGGCCCCCGCCAGGCCCCCACCTCCTCTCCACCTGCACAGCCTCCGCGCGCCCTCGCTCTCTCCCGCGGCCCTGCAGCCGCCGTCCTGGGGCATCGCTGAGACCGCAGGACGAAGTCTCCGCTCCCCCTGAGAGCCTACAACGCCGCCCGCGACCCGAGGCACCGCCGCTCGCCCTACAGCCCCTGGAGCGCGCAGGGGCCCCCGCGACCCGCCCCGGCGATGACGCAACCTGCAGAGCCAGGCCCCGCCTCCTCCAGCCCTGCCAATCCCACGCCGGGAGCGGCATGCTTCGGAGGGCCCGGACCAACCCGAGAGCGGAGGCGGGGCCGACATTGGGGAGGGGGCCGGGCTCCAGGCTCCGCCCACGGCCCGGGCTTTCCGGCGTCCCTGGGACAACACAGCCGCGCAGCCGGGCGCCTCTCCGTGCGCCATGGATCCGGCGCTGGCTGCACAGATGGGCCAGGAGGTGGCCGAGAAGGTGCTCCGGTACCGGCGAGACGCATCGGGCTGGAAGATATGCCGGGAAGGCGTGAGTGAGGAGCTGGGCGGGAGCAGTCCCTGAAGCCCCCAGCCCTACCTGTCGCCTTGTTCTGGGCGCACCGGGGAGGGAGGAGGCTGCACCGCGAGGGCTTACGCACCGGGCGGTCTCCCTGGGAAGCACTGGGCCCGCGGCGATCGCAGCGATCCCGGGAGGTCCCATGGAGAGACGGACAAAAGGGCACCTGGCCGGAAGCCGGGCCCGCTCCTCGCCCTCCCGGAGAGAGACGTGGCGCGGGGGGGCGGTTGTGCTTCCTCCCTGCCTGTGGATTTTAACCCGGAGTCTCACGGAGCTGTAGGAAGCAGAACGCCAGGTGGCCTTCCAGGTGGTTTGGAAGCCGCCGCGGAGGTGGGGCGCGCAGGTGCAGCGCCGTTCGCACTTTCCCGGTCCCGCCAGTCGCGCGCGGCCCCGGGCGACCCCAGAGAGCCGCCTCCCTCAAGGCCTCCAACCCCAGTGATGTGCAACACGGGGCTGACCCAGGTGAGCCGGGAGCCCTCCCAGCGCTAAACTTCTGCGATTCTGTGCCTTTTGACAGAACGGAGTTTCCGTTTCCTGGAGGCCATCTGTGGAGTTTGCAGGGAACCTGTAAGTGCACGCCTCGCCCGGAGCTTCTCAGGGGTGCCACCTGCGCCCTTCCTGCCGGCTCTCGGGCCTTGCTTCCTAAACGATTCCGATCAGGGGCCCGCGTTGCGGCCCCGCGGGTGAAGCCGCTGGTTCCTGGCCTGGCTCCTAGCTCCCTGCTCCTGCGCCTGGGAGAGCAGCGGAGGGTGGCCCAAGTGCTTGGGACCCAGTACCCAGGCTTCCGCCTGGTCCAGCCCTGGCCATTGAGGTCACTTGGGCAGTGACCCAGTCTCTCTCTCTCTCTCTCTCTCTCTCGGACTCTGCCTGTCAAATAACTAAATAAGTCTTCAATAAATAAACCCTTCCACCCTGTGATCCACTCATCAATAGTCCACCAGAACAGCGTTCACTTGTGTTTTTAACCAAATCCTTTCCAGCAAACTGTATTCCCAAGAAAGCTGGCTGCCCGTTTGTGCAGGCCAGGGGGACTGAATTTCTGCCCCTCCCAGAAGCCTGTGCGACAGAGCAGCCAGGGGCCTGGCCTGGTCCATGCGCCACTCCCGAGGTACAGTCCCCCGAGAATCGGGTTGGAGTGACGCCTGAGGTCAACTTCCTCTCCGTGCTGCAGGTACCGAGGAGAAGGCATCGTGCACGGGACCCCAGAGGCCGTGTGGGACTGTGTCAGGCCGGCCACGGGGGGCCTGCGGGAGAAGTGGGATGAGAACGTGACCAGTTTTGAAGTGATCGAGAACATCACTGAGGTTAGTCTTTCCAAGTGTGTCATCCTTGTGCAGGGTCACTGACCCTGTCCCCTCTGGAGGAGGTCCCTGACACTCTGTGCCAAGCAGGGGCCCCTGCAGACACAGGCTGTCCACTGTTTGTCACTCTCCAGCCCCGCCACAGTGGACCAGGGACGGGTGGGAAGCCA
The DNA here is from genome assembly GCA_949820135.1 of Sylvilagus floridanus. Classification (NCBI taxonomy): domain Eukaryota; kingdom Metazoa; phylum Chordata; class Mammalia; order Lagomorpha; family Leporidae; genus Sylvilagus; species Sylvilagus floridanus. The sequence goes on along the minus strand of OX463239.1, from coordinate 88,949,921 downwards.
CGTGACATGGAGAGGCCCAGAGCCCTAAACTGAGCTCAGAGAGTGTGACGCGGAAGTGCAGAATGAACTCGGAGAACATGAGATGGGGCCTGGATTTGGCTCATGAGTCTGCGCCGAATGTTCTTTGATGGGGCTGTGATAACACATTGCGAGAACCCTGGCCACGGAGCCGGGGTTGTCTGCCAGCTATGGGGCTATGCCAGCTAATAGATTCTGCATGACAGTCTCCACTGGTACACTGTGTGTCACGCTGGCTAGCCCTGCCCAGCACAATTTTTTCTGCCTGGTTGGAAACCCACAGCTGCCCGTCTGGTGTGGTGACCACAGGGCATTTGAAGGTGCTGATGTTTAGCAGATGAATTGTGAATTTTATTTACTTTTAACCACACTGGGTATAAATTTAAGTATCCAGCGGACATGGACATGAGCCAGCCCTGGGGTCATCTGTGGCTTTATAATCCTGCCTCATTTTCAGTCTAGAAGTTCAGGAGGAAAAGTCATGACCAAAACTAAAGACCATTGCCTGGGGACTTGCTGGTCACTGCTGGCTTGAATGGAGTCCTGGTGTTGACTTCTGTGCCCTGAACCCTCGTGGGTGTTCACGCAGATGGTGCCTTGAACTTTGGCAGTCCCGGGGACCAGCCGTTCGAGTCTTGACCAAGAACTGACATTCTACCTTCTGTTCCTGTTCTGTCTCCTCCAGCGCTTGTGTCAGTGTTTCTTAAAAGAGGGGGCCGGGACTGTGGGGTACCAGAAATGATTTTTGGACCTGAGACTGAAATAGTCTCCTTTCAGTGTATCTATAAGTTTCAAACATTGAGTTAGAGAACCATAGAAGAGAATATCAACAGGAGGCCAGGTGCTACCAGAGGTAGCAACAATTGTGAAAATAGTATGCAAATAATTGTGCACCAATTACGACAAGAGTTGAGGGGATATGGATTCATGCCCTTTAAGGCATAAGAGAAATATTGTAACGCCTAGAATTTTTTCTTTGAAAGTAAAGGTGGCTGCGTGTTTTTAGCATATTTTACTCCTCCTCTACCAAGATTTGGTGGGGCAGGAGAAAGCGTGAAAGGCCCAGGGCTCAACTGTAGGCTGATGCCAAAGCTGCCATAAACATGGTTAAATGTGGCGTGCTGTTGAGGGATCCAGGTTCTTGCCTGCCGTGCGTGAAGGAATTCCAGGACGAGACGCAGATAAAGGTTAGCAGAGGAATGAGGTTTACTGGCAGAGCGAAAGCACACATTCAAGATGAAGGGCAGGCAGGCTCGACTGAGCTGCAACCCACGCCGGCTGGGGTCCCTGTATGTGTTCTGAAGGCATAAGAGGTGGTCCCCCAGTTTTCCAGGAGAGAGTAAAGATTTCTGGGACTTGGGTAACTGCCGATTCTCTGGCCTGTTTTGGAAGTCTCAGAAGGGTCATAGCAGCAAGTGCATGCTGGGAGCAGGAGTGGCAGCCAGGGTCCTTTTATTATAGTGATACTGTAACAGGCGGGAAGCCATCAGAGATGATGACTGGCAGCCATGTTGAATATTTTCATCCAGCTTTGCTAGGAGCGTGAGTTCGAGTTCCAGAGTTGGGAGTTTGTAGGGGCAGCGCTGGGGCGGGGTGTGCTGACCTGTTTCCTCCAGCTGCTCTCGTGGCTGGGCGGGTCCTTATCCAGGCCAGTTTCATGTTGTGCTCCCTGCCCAGAGCCCTTGGCCTGCAACCCTGGGGGCGAAATCCGGTTTCCCACAAGTGGCAGTCACAGAGCCACCTGGTGACTCCAGGTCTCCAGGCTCCCAGCTGTGCCAGGTGCCTTCACCCACCCGAAATAGGGAAATGGCTGCCTGGCAAGTTCCAAGGAACACACCACAGGAGTCATCACGGAGTCCAGTGGCCAAGGCTCGAACGGCTGGTCCCCGGGACTGCTAAGTTCAAGTTCATCAGTGACTTGTTGGCAGCAAATAAGGAGGGCACAGGGAATGATTTGCAAAGCCGTGACTCGCCGAGCTGGGGAAACTGGGTGTCTTATTTTATTTTGGGGGGAAATGGACGTATGTAAGAGGGGAGGTTCCTGTCAGCACAGATAGGGGTGGGTACGAGCTACACAGGTGCAGGCCAGACAGAACAATGTCAGCGCCACCTCGTGGAGATGTCTGAGAGCCTCTTCCTAAGCTCCCATTCTCACACACCCCTCCAGCCCAACTCCAGTTCTGGGAGCCCCTGACCCTCCCCCATGGCTCCTGCCTCTGGGTCAACTTGCAGTGGAGCCGGCGAGGGTGCCAGTGGGGCTCCACCCCCTTACCTGTCCCTGTGTAGGACAGGTGAGTGTCACAGTAAGTGTCACAGGATCTTCAGCCCTGGGTAACTACCTTCCTGGAGGCTGGCCCTGTGGCCACTGCAACAGCCCCGTGTGGCCTCCCTTGCAAGACCCAGGCTGTGGGGGTGGCAGTTGGGGTGGGGAGCAGCTGTCTGGCTGGCAGGTGCCACAAGGAGCCCCTTTGATTGACAGACCCTGTGCGTGAGTAGGACCTCCACCCCCTCAGCCGCCATGAAGCTCATCTCTCCCAGGGACTTTGTGGATGTGGTGCTGGTCAAGACGTATGAGGACGGGACCATCAGTTCCAATGGTGAGTGACAGCCCGGGGTGCTCCAGACTCCCCCAGCTCCTCCAGCCGGCCCCTGGCTCAGAGCCTTGTTGGGTTGGGGGGGTTCTATGCCATGGGGGTCTGGAGTGGGAGAGTCAGTGCTCCAGTCCCGTTACTGTTGAGTCACAGATTTCGTCAGCACTCCGATGCCAAGGCTCACAGCTGGTGCCATGCACATGCAGGCAACTGTGGAGCAGCCCCCAGCATCTGCGCAGTGACCCGCCACATAGGGGCTCCAACTTCCTGGAGGGTGGGGCGCTGTCCACTCCCTTCTGTCCGGCCCCTCCTCTGAGTCTCCCACTTTGGTGGAGATATCGGACACCTCCCTCCTCCCACCCCTGAGCCTTGCATTCTAGAAGGTTCTTTCCTGGACTGTCTTGACAGGCTTGGGGAAGCCGTGAGCAGGCATGTATGTGCATGTGTGGGAGCTGGTGTGGGAGTGAGAGTAAGGGGTGCTGGGGGTGGGAGGGAACTCCATCACGGCTGCATGGCAGGAGCCCTGTGCCAACCACCGGGGCTCCGAGGGAGTGGGGCTGCCTGCATGGTGCTGCCCTCAGTGTCTGCAGCCGCAGCTCACGGCCCCTCTACCCTGTCTTCCAGCCACCCACGTGGAACATCCCGCGTGCCCCCCGAGGGCAGGTTTTGTGAGAGGATTTAACCACCCGTGTGGCTGCTTCTGTGAACCTGTGCCAGGGTAAGGATGAGCTCCTGGGCTGAGCTGCAGATCCCAGGGTTGATGGGCTCCACAGCGGGCATCTGGAAAATGGGCGCTTTGTGCAAAGTGAGCATAAGAAAAATGCCTCAGGGTGCTTCAGGTCTGGATGCTGCACAGTGTCGCCATCACACACACACACCGGTGATGGGATAAGCCAGTGGACAGGGGAGATTCTTCCTGCTTTTGCTGCGGCAAATCTTCCCTCCCACTCTGTAAGGGTGGGTCGGGCAAATGCCACCGTCCCATTTAGCAAATGAGGATGCTGAGGTTTGGGGAGGTCAGGTGAGGTGGCCGGCGTCAGAGGCCAGGCAGGGAGAACTACACAGTCTAAGCTCCAGGGCTGCTCTCCCCTGCTGTCCCGGGCCCGGCCACCAGTTGGGGGTGGCTGTGAGGCTGGAGGTCCCCAGCCCGCATTCCACGCCGCGACCACCTCCACTGCCCAGGGCTGAGCTGGAGCTCCGGGCGCAAGGTTGTTTTGTGACCACACTGAGCCCACCTCAGAACTGAGTTCCTGTGTTCCCACAGGTCACGGCCAAGTTTGCACCAGAGGCTTTCTGCATACAGGTCGCTGGCTGATCCTGGGAGCTGCCCAGGCTGCACCTGCTGTGTGTCCTGGGGTGGCCTGCAGCCCCTTGCAGATGATAACAAGGGCCTGGGCTGTTCCCGCCATGGTCCCAGGAAGCGCTCCTGGCTGCCATTGGGTTTTCCTAACAGCCCAGAGCTGGCGCCCCAGGACACACTCTGTGTACTAAGCTGACTTTCCAAACATGTTGCGAAATGCTTTTCTCAAACACAGCTTTGAAAATACCATGATACACACATGTGCACATGCAACACATGCACACAGTCTGACACACACACACGGGCGTGCATGCACTGAATTTTGGGACCGTCCTTCAAGCCTCTTCTTCAGAGGAGTTGAGCCCTGTGGCTGTCTTCTCTGTGGATGGGGTCAGGGGACACACAACCTTGTGAGCCTCAGCATGGATGGGGCCAGGAGGCTAGTGTGGGAGTTTTTTGTTGTTTTTTAAAGATTTTATTTATTTGAGAGATAGAGTTAGACAGTGAGAGGGAGACACAGAGAGAGAGGTCTCCCACCCGCTGGTTCACTTCCCAAATGGCCGCAATGGTACATTGAAGCCAGGAGCCAGAAGCTTCTTCCAGGTCTCCCATGCAGATGCAGGGGCCCAAGGGCTTGGGCCATCTTCTGCTGCTTTCCCAGACCATATCAGAGAGCTGCATCGGAAGTGGAGCAGCTGGGACTCGAACCAGCGCCTAGATGGGATGCGGGCGCTGAGTACAGAAGGCACCATGCCCCCTCCTCCCTTTCCTTGGGAGCTTCTGCCACGCCCTGGCCCATGTCCCTGCCCCCTCCCCTTCCCCAGGCTCAAGCCATTTGTCAGTCCTCGAGTCTAAAGCAACAGTTCTCGCATTTTTTGGTGTAAAGCTTCGTGAGGCACTTTAAATTTCATTGAGGATTTGAAAAAGCTTTTGGTGGTGTGGGTTAGACTTATCACCATTTAATATCTTTAAAATTCAAACTGGGCAATTGGAAACTATGTTTATGTACCGTAAAACACATTTTCTGGAAATTAACTTTTTGCAAGCAAAAGCAGGGAGAAGGGCGTCATCGTTTTATGTCTTTGCAAATCCCTCTCATGTCCTGCTGGAGCACCTGCTTCCACACCCAGTCTGTTGCGGTGTCACACGCCCAGTAGCCCCTGGGGTCGCCTCCACAAGCTTGTGAGAGACTCTCGTGAAAGGGGCAGAGCGCATCTTCATGTTGCCATGGAAATGGATTCGACCTGGCAGACCCCTTGAAAGCATCCTGGGACCCCCCAGGCCCCTTTGGCAACCGCCGACCACAGTAATGGGAGGCGGCACCTGTGGTCTCTTCCTCCCAAGGACCAGTCCAGGGAGATGTGCTTCTCTATTTTTGTCTTTAAGATTTCATTTGAATTCATTTGAAAGGCAGAGTTAGAGAGAGAGAGAGAGAGAGAGAGAGAGAAGGGTCTTCCATCTACTGGTTCATTCCTCAAATGGCCACAACAGCCAGGATTGGGCCAGGTGGAAGCCAGGAGCCTGGAACTCCATCCAGGTCTCCCACGTGGGTACAGGGGCCCAAGCTTTTGGGCCATCTGCTGCTTTTCCAGGCCATAGCAAGGAACTGGATTGGAAGTGAAGCAGCCAGGACTTGAACCAGCTCTCTGATCTGCGATTCGGCATCACAGGCAGCTTAACCCACTACACCACAGCACTTGCCCTACGGGGCACATTCTTGGTGGTGCTTCCTGCACCCATTGGGGCAGGGGGCTGCATCCATTGAAAACAAGCAGGTGAATAAACAAGACCAGTGTCTGCAAATAATAATTGATAGAATTAAAAAGGAGAAAATGATCCTACATGGGAAGCAGGATACACAGCAGACTCATAGAATGGCAGATGTCCTAAACAGCACTCTGGCCTCAGAATCAGCCCTTAAGGCATTTGGATCTGGCTAAAAAGCCCATGAGAGTTTCACAGGCATGGAAAGCCAAGACACTGTGGCAAAAAGAAAAAAAAAATGACCCAAATGAAAGATCTCTGTGAGTGAGACCCCAGCGGAAAGAACAGGCCATCAAAGAAGGAGGTACCTTTCTCTGATGGGAGGAGAGAACTTCCACTTTGCTTATGGCCTTGTGTAAATACTGATGAGTTTGTGGTCACAAAAGGCTTCCATAGCCTTGGCAGCTTATGACAAGAGCCTCAGGTGACCACTGACATCATAAATAAGAGTGTCAATTGTTAAATCAACAACAGGAGTCACTGTGCACTTACTCCCCATGTAGGATCTCTGTCCTTAATATGTTGTACTATATGAATTAACGATAAAACTACTACTCAAACAGTACTCTATACTTTCTCTGTTTTTATGGGTGTAGTCTGTTGAAATCTTTACTTAGTATATACTAAGTTGATCTTCTGTATATAAAGATAATTGAAAATGAATCGTGATGAAGAATGGGATGGGAGGAGTGGGAGATGGGATGGTTATGGGGGGAAAAGCTGCTATACTTCAAAAGCTGTACTTTGGACATTTATAGTTATTAAATAAAATTTGAAAAAAAAAAAAAACAAGCAGGTTGTGGTCAGTGCTGTAGTGTAGCAGGTTAAGTCACCACCTGCAGCACCAGCATCCCATATGAGCGTGGCTTCAACTCCCAGCTGCCCCACTTCCTTTCTAGCTCCCTGCTAATGCACCTGGGAAAGCAGCAGAGGATGACCCAAGTGCTTGGACTGCTACACCCACATAGGAGACCTGGAAGAAGCTTCTGGCTCCTGGTCTCAGTGTGGCCCAGCCCTGGCAGTTGCAGCCATTTGGGGAATGAACCAGGGGATGGAAGAGCTCTCTCTGTCTCTGTCTCTTTGTAACTCTGCCTTTTAAGTAAATAGATGCATCTTTTTTTTTTTTTTTAAGATTTATTTATTTATTTGAAAATCAGTGTTAAAGAGAGAGAGGGAGAGACAGAGGTCTTCCATCCTCTGGCTTACTCCCCAAATGGCCACAATGGCTGGAGCTGCACCAATCTGAAGAGCTTCTTCCAGGTCTCCCACGTGGGTGCAGGGGCCCAAGGACCTGGGTCATCCTCTACTGCTTTCCCAGGCCACAGCAGAGAGCTGGATCAGAAGTGGAGCAGCTGGGTCTCCAACTGGCACCCATATGGGATGCCGGCACTGCAGGCTGAGACTTTACCCACTACGCCACAGCGCCAGCCCCAGTAGACACATCTTATAAAAGCAGGTCCAACAGGCCCACTGGGCAGTGATGCCAGGGAGGGGATAGGTGTGGTCACCGTCGTGTGTGCTTCTCTGGGCCAGGTTCAGCTCTTGTCTTTCCAGGGAGCCGGACAAGACTCGCCTGGTCACCTTCTTCCAGACCGACCTCAGCGGCTACCTCCCTCAGAGCGTGGTGGACTCCTTCTTCCCCCGCAGCATGGCCGGCTTTTACGCCAACCTCCAGAAGGCAGTGAAGAAATTCCACGCCTGACATAACCTGGTGGCCAAGAACTCCCAGCAGTCCAGGAGGAGCCGGGTGTAGGCTCCAGCCTGCCAGCACCCAGACACCTGTGGCCAGGGCCGGCAGCCCACCCTCCCCTGCTCCTGCTCCCTCTCAGGGTGGGTGTGGACAGCTCCCATCTGTGTGCTCCACTCACACCTCTTCCTCCAGCCTCAGCTCAGCACCAGCAGGGACCCAGCCCAGCCCCGTGTGATACTCTGGGTCATAGGCCATTATGTGCTGGTGTCATGCGGTTTGTCATGGTCCTCAACACCGGAAGCCAAGTCCTGCCGCTTTTAACATCTAGAACATTGACCAACCCGTGCTGTAGAACCCCAGTATATTTTTCTAATGTGGTCCTCGTATGTGTTTAATACATGTAAGATTTCCCTCCTCGTTTGAAAGGATGTCAGCTTGGAAAACGATGGCTTAAACAATGACGGAAAAACACTTCCACTTCTCTTGTATCTTCCACCGGAACCAGCTGTTTTGCTGTCTTCTGCCCTGCTGTGTGAGTTAACTGACACATCTGCACTGAAACTCAGCAGCGAGCACCTGCCCCGGGCCCCATCCGCCACCCCAGGAGTGAGTTCTCTCGGATGGGATTTGAAATGGAGTGAGCCGCACCTGGCTGCATGTGGAGCTCTGGGGAGAAAAGCTCCTCTCTGGGAGGCATTTGCAGCCCAGAGCTCTCCCACCTCCTACTGGAGCCCTGGCTGGAATCCACCCCTCACCCCCCAGTCCTGGACACTGCTGCGAGACTGCCTGGGCCACCCAGGGGCAGGACCAGGGAGCACAGCCTTGTCACCCGGAAGAGGTCTCATCAGGAAGCCAGCACGGGGCTGCCCGGCTGGGGAGGGACCCTAGAATAGTGCCTGGAGCCGCCTCGGGCCCTCCACCGTCCTGCCTGCTGTAACTTGGCATGGCACCAGCCAACGTTAGACCCTGCCTGCTGTAACTGCCTGTGCAGCGAGCTCCCTGGAGGCCAAGCCTGA